>OX359290.1:66498875-67913875 GCA_947179395.2 Pulicaria dysenterica | reverse complement strand
GAGCCCAGGTAGGTCCCGGGACCTACCTAAATTTTTAAAATTTTTTAGAAGTTATATAGAATTGTTTTTTTGGACCTACCTTAAAAAATTTAGAGGAACTACCTTATAGGATTGAACAAAATAAATATAATATATTAACATATTTAAGGTCCAAATTTTATCCCCTAATCAAATTACTCAACTTAAAAAAAAGCCCAATAATCCATTCAACTTAGAAATAAACAGAAAGTTTAGAAAAAAGGGAAAAAAAAACTTGATACGTGACTCTGCCTCATCTCCGACTCGTCGACTCCTCATCTCCGCCTGGCGAACTGCTCTTTCGTATTTCCCATGGCTGCGTGAAAGCTCCTCTACGATTCTTCAATCTTCTAGATTCGCTCGAGTCTCGACGCTCCTAGTCTTGACAGGTTTGTTCTTGTTTAAAATCTTCTTAAAACTTCTTTCCCTCTTTAATGGATAGTTGGAGTGAGACCTTCAAGACTTATTTGTATTTAAGAATTGAGAGCTGGGTGATAAAGTGATGATGTTTAATAGGTGAAACTTGAAAGAAAACTAGAAAAGGGTTTTATTTTTGAGGTTTTGTGCTTTCTGTGTATGTATATATCAAAGGATAAAAAGAGATTTGAAAAGCCTACACATCACATGGCCTCCTGCCACCAATGTTTAAAGAAGCCTGCCCTGCCACCGATTTTTCTTTGCTTCTTGCTTTAAACAAAAGCCAAAAGAAGACTTGACAATTGATAAATTGTAGTGTGTAGTGTAGATGTGTACTATTGTCTATTGTGTAAAACTAATTAAGTAATATTATATTAGAACCAATAAATTAATAGGATGCATCATGTATAATATTATATTAGAACCAATAAATTAATAGGATGCATCTCGTTGATTTTTTTTTACAGTATTATGTCTATATATATTTGTATTAACATTGGAAAGTTGGAATGTAATATTTTATATTAAAGTTTTAAATATTGTTATTTGTTTCAGAGTTCTCGTAGGATGTCGTTGTTCAAGTATTTTCCAAAAAAAGGAGAATCTAGTTCTTGTGGAAATGATTCAAGAACAACAAAAGAAGTGGACACAACAATAGGGAAAGATAAAGAGCAACGTAAGTATATGAAAGTTGATATAAATTCACTACCTGTTGATCCCGCAGAACGACCAAGTATTGAATTTTATCATGTAAATCAACGAGATGAAATTAGAAGAGCATACTTGCAAAAAGGGTCTTGTCAACCTCAAAACCATACTTTTCCACAACGTAATTTTATCATGTATACGACCTCGCCGAGTAAAATTGTGAAAACTTGAATATCATTATTGGATATGTGTTTAATTTTTAATTTTAATGACCCGACCCGACACAATATAGTTGTCACTTTTATTTTTATTGGCTTAATTTAATTAAGGAACCACGTGGTTTTATGTTCTAGATTCGCCACTGCGTGGTGCATGCCTAGGCATCCTAATGCTTTCATCACGTCTTGGTGTGGCAAGAGGATTAGGGCTGGGATGCGAATTTTTGGATGCTTATCTGCTTCGGGACCCTCTTGACCCTATGGAAGGAAAGGAATGACAAAATTTTCTCCAACAAAATCCTGGAGTTGAACGCAATAATTGACCTCATCTGGGTTCGCATTAGTAGATGGGCTAATGTAAGGTGGCCAAGGAAGTTCAGCTCGACAATGGATGTTCTTATTAACCCTTGCAGACCATCAAATCCAACACGGGGTACCTCTTGGCCCGGGAGCGTCTTCTTGTCGATTCAGATAACACTTTCTTGTGCACAATGGATGGGGTTGTATGTGGTGGATCAGGTAAAGGTGGTATTGTCGGTGTCTGGAGAGACCATAATGGTAACCTAGTGGGAGCATTTTCTCTAAGTCCATCGGGGTATTAAGTGTGCTGGGTTGCAAGCTAGAGGCTATATATTTTTCTCTACTGGACTTAATTGGATAGGGCAAGAGATACGTTAGAAAGGTTGTCTTGGAATCTGATTCGATCCAAGCTACCAAATTAATACAGTATGAGGCCGACGTTCCAGCGGAGTACAATGATGTGTTTGATAGGATAGAAAAGTTGAAAAAGCTCTTCGATAGCGTTAATGCTCGACATATTGACCATTGCCATAACGATGGGGCTGATTCCCTTGCGAAATCCGGGACTTCTAGGTCAAACCTATGGATCATGTGGAATTAGCATGTTTTTTCTTTTTGTGACACTTTTCTCTTTTTGCTAGTATTGTGCAGGTTCTCTCTTTGACAGGCAGTTGTGGCAGAAAGGGTAACGGACCAAAGCTTGGCATAAACGGAGATATGGATGATATCTTTGAGTGCAGGATGACTTAGTTGGCCTTGATGTGTGTTTCTTAGTTAAAGAAATGGGTTTTGCCTTACTGTGCAAGTGATTTTGAGCTTTTCTGTTTTACTGTTTCGCCAAAGGGTCCGGGTGGGGGAGGTTTTTCTACTTTGCGCAGGTACCATGTGGTGTGAAAATTCGGGGTCATATGGGTGGTGAGACTATGGTGGGTAGCGTGTATTCCCCTTTTCTCTTGGTTGTCATAAGGAGCACAATGTTGCATACACGGGCACTTTGATTTCCCAATACTAACACACGAAACTTTAAGTACGGTGGTTTGGTGCAGGAGTTTTGCATTCATTGAACCCGGTGTCATAAGGGGATCATTTTACCATTGTTAGTCCCTTTCTTTGTGGTGGACTAACTTTTTTGTAAGCCACAGAGATTACTATTATCCTTGCTTTGTCCCTGTAGCTCGCATATATTGGGTGGGTGAGTGTTGGGTGGGGGTTCTGGTAGGATGCTTTGGTAGTGGTCTGGTGCTAAGGGGTGACCAAAACTAGGATTCGGAGGTATATGGGGGGTGCAAAGGGATGTATCTGGAGGATGGAGGTTTGGAGGTAGGCGGAATAAGTATTTGGGTTACCCATCCTTTTTCTAAAAAACTGTTGAGCCACTAAGTTCTTCCTTCGTAAAAGCTGAGTTCTAGTCTTTTGCGTTTTAGTGGTACATGAGTAGGGGAAGTATTATCTCTTCTATACTTATTTTTTAGGAAACCCTATTGAGCCCTCAGAGTTCTTTGGTCAGCTATTACTTATTTCCCTTGACTTTGTGTGCTCTTAATAAGTAACTCTAACAGGCTGCGCACTAGGAAGGCTTCTCAACATGTCACTGGGCAATATTGGTTTCCACTATGATTGGGGGGTTATGGGTTGGGTTGGTGTCTCTACAGGAGGGTCTTGGTAGTGGTCTGGCGCTGAGGGGTGACCAAATTTAGGTAACAAAGGAGTAAGCAGGGTGTGATGGGATTCTTATGGTGACCGGAGGAATGGAGGTAGGCGGGATACATGTTTGGGGTTCCCATCCTTTTATAAACCTGTTGAGCCACTGAGTTCTTGTTCTTTAAAGTAGGTGTAATGTGAAGGTTGTGATATGGAAATGTGAGAGGGGAAGCTTTGTTCTTCACCTTATCAGTTTCTTAGGATATGCTCTTTGAGCCTCAGAGTCCTTGGTCAACTGTTATTTATTCCCCTTTGCTTGTGAGTGTTTTCAATAAGTAACACTGACTTGCTGCATTTTGTGCAAGGATGTTATGGATACTCATGGCTATGAGTCAAGCGAGGTGTGTCCTTCACGCATAAGAGATGGTTAGGTAAAGAGTCTTCGTTGGATAGGTGCAAAGGATTGTGGCTGGTTTTGGTCTTCGCAGGAGAGACGGTTTGGTCATTGCAGCAAACATTATTGTTTTGTGCTTCTGAAGACGGATACCTCTGCCGTACATGGGAGTTTCAATGCATCACAAAACGTGGACGATCATTGTACCGCAATACGGGTCATTACGATGAACTTATATTGTATCTCTGCATTAGAATGACTAGAGGAAACACCTGTTTTGTTCCGTTGCGCTTTGATTATCTTATATGTGTTGTTTCTTTGTAATGTTGGGCTGAGTGTGTTGCCCAAGTGAGTTGTTGCTGTGTGTGTATGTATGGGATTGCACTATATGATTCACAGTATTAATATAATGCATGTAGTTTTAAAAAAATCATTACACTTGATACATAGTAAATATTTACTAAAGTAGGATGATTTGATTAATTAAATATTTTAAGAAGTTTGCTTTTGTCTTTTGTTAGACAAAAAAAATTAAAAATTTAAATTATTTATTTATTTTTATTATATTATATTTTATATTTTTTTTGTATAACCTTGCAATGGAATCTCGATGGACACTAACGTCCCTTTCCCAAAGATTGCCAATAGTAAATTCTTGCTTACGTGTTTTTCAATATTGATATTTTTTATTCTGTAACCAAATAATACAACTTTTTTAAGTTGTGTTATAAAAAGATTATGAATGGAGCAAAACTAATAACACGTTATTATTTTTTTCCAAGGTAGTTTAAGCAGTTATTAATTTAAGCAATTTTTATCAGAAACAAACATTATTATAAAGATATGAGAGTTGATTTATACATAACAATATTCATTTATATGTTATAGGTATAAATATTTAAAAAAAAAATTTACTAGGTGTTATGAAATTGTCAACTTCGATCGGTGATTTCTTTATATATTGTGATTCTCACTTGGTATGATCAGGGTGTAGTATGTATCTAATTCACAATTCCGTTCTGATAATTACAGAACTTTTTTATTATATTTTCTTGATTATAAAAAAATTTAAATCAAGATGTTAGATAATTAATGTTCATACAAAGATTACAACTGCTTTTGTTTTTAACTCTCAAATGTTGGTTTTAAGTTTCTAACACATTTATTTTAAAAGTGTTATTCGTCTATATAAGGTATACTAAAAACAGTCATAACGGATATATTGGCTTTTATATATGAAATTGCTTTTATATCGATTTAAGTTTCTTTATTCTAAATACTCAACTTTAATATTTAGATTCATCCAAACTTACTCTGCTTCAATTTAGACACACAATATATCGTTTGAAGTTCTCGCTAAAGAGAACCCAAACTCATTAGTAGGTAGCCTCTTGTACTTAGCCTCTCGCAAAAGACACCTCACTTAAGCAAGTAATGTTTTTTTTTTTTTTTTTGAACAAAGCAATACCATTGATATACCAACCAAAATAATGCTTAGTAGGTAGCCTCTCGTACATCAATCTCCAATCCATAATATTAAACTTTAATAGGACTCATTTTAACCACACCTTTAGTATCCAACGTGAGCTGGTCAAAGTAAAGTTGTCGCTCAGATTTCTCAATGAGTAAACTGAGAAAACACCAAAAGGCTCAAGATTCCAAGATCACGTAGTACTTAGGCCTGAAGAAGTTTGGGACCACTCTTTTGCTAAACAAAGAACTCAAATCGATATTAGCTATGAAAAGAGCTCTTCGAATGTTAGCAATTGAAGACGAAACACCATCTTTATTTAGTTACCAATGGATCAATTTCTAAGGATTGACGGAATTCATGAAAGTAACATATGACTTCACTCCATAGTGAGCAATTCTCAACTTTTTATCTTCACCGTCATTTTGAAACCCCATTTAATTTTCATTAGACTTTAATTAGGTATAACACGTGTATATATATATATATATATATATATATATATATATATATATATATATATATATATATATATAAGTTGGATCAATTAAGAGGGGAATTGTGGTAAGAGGGGTAAGAGGGAATTTGGGGTTGACACGTGGATTGTATAGCTAAAGGGTGTTTTAGGTATTTTGTTATTATCTCTCCTCCTTTGGTCCTCCTTGTTTATAGAAACTGATTTGTTCTCTATCCTCTGATTCTCTCTCATAGATAGTCACTCTCTCTCCTCTGTTTTTTCTGTAGTAAACCCATGGCTCACTCTCTCCTACGGTTCTCTCCCATCGTCACTCACATACGCCGATGAATGACCGGCCGCAACAGATGCAATGTCCGCTGCGTTTCATCCATTTTCTCTTTAGGCCACCGTCGATCTCACACCATCAGCCTATGTTTTCTCGCGACCACTGTTGCGATGCTCACGACGCCTCCGCCCCCTGTTATCGCCCTAATCGCCCATCCCAAATCATCTCGACCACCACCGCCACACCCTAAATCAGTTGTTTCTAACCACCGCAGCCGCCGTGCATCATTTATAAATATCGATTTGAATACCGATTATCACCAGATCTGGAAGAAGGTTCGATTTTTAACCATGTGAGGATGAAGGAGAGCATGTTCTCTGGTTTTTGTAAGGACGAAGATGTCTCTGATTTTGGTTTTCAGCAAGGTTAGTTTGTATCCGATCTGAAGAGTGGCATCAATTTTGGTTTTCACCAAGCTTTGGTTTGTATCAGATCTCAAGGTTTGATTTTTAGAAGAAGACAAACACATTTGTGTTTAGTTTTTGGTTCAACTTTACTGAACTTGCTGTGTGAAAACTTTTGTTATTGCTGTTTAGTGTGTTCGATGAAGCGGTGGTGGTGGTCGGACGTTTTTCAGTGTACACCATCTGGTCATCATTTTTGAGTCAACAATTGAACCGAATGTTAAACCTTTTTTATCATCATTTTCGTAGAAGCTTTGAGATCAATTGGAAGGTTTTGAAGGTTTATTCATTACTTTTTTGTACATCAGATTTAATCTATATGTTAAAAAATTTCTATTCATCAATGTTGATTTCTGTTGTTGGAAAGCTCTAAGGTTTATTCATCATTTCTTGTTAATAACATTCAATTTCTATGTTAGAGGTAAAGTTCATTCATCAATTTTAATGTTTGTTTGTTAGAAGGCTTGATTTCCATCCTTTCGCAATTAGTTCATCTTTTCTGGTATAACTTGAATTTTTGTTTGTTTGTGATTTCAATATAGTTATCGTTGTACATAAATTCATTGAAGGGTTATATACCTTAGGTTTGGTTACTGTGATGGAGGGTTTTCATCAAACCCAAATATATGTAAAGACATTTCATCATTTTTTACTACAAATCTCAATGAATGAATTAATTTTTCATAAGATTAATCTTATTTATGCATCATGTTTTCAGATTAACTGTACCGATGATATTTGAATAATTGCCTAATATAGCTCAGATTTGTAACTGTTCAAAAACATAATTGTTGTTTTCTTCCCAGATTACCCTTGGGAGCTGATTTAATTAATTTGACAGCTCATCAATTTTGACTGAAGATTGTTGACCATCAAGACAAATCCAATGGCTCCCCTTCCCTCTTACCCCTCTTACCAATATATCCCTCTTAATGGATCCTTACTATATATATATATATATATATATATATATATATGTGTGTGTGTGTGTGTGTGTGTGTGTGTGTGTGTGTGTGTGTGTGTGTGTGTGTGTCGAAAATTAGTAAAAACGTGTTTATCACAATATTTTCCAACATTAAAAACTTATAATCTAACAACCTTTTGCAAGCCTCAACCCCACCATCAATTCTAATTTACCAATTGAACCAACAACCATCTTTTAGCCTCTTCTTGTGGTCCCTAAGCCCCATCAACCCCTTCACATTCATGTCGCTTTCATCATCCTTGTCTTTGTCATACATCTTGAAACGTGCATGTTCTTTTGTGTTGATTAGCACACAAGTATAAATAGAGTAATCGATCATTTTAGGTCATTTTGGTAGGATTCAATGTGATGACATCGCTGTAAAGTTGATATAAGCTTATGCAAAAGTTACAATGCTTACATAATATTTTTTTACTTTTTAAAAGCATAAAAATAAGACAAAGCAAAACTAGTTTAAACCTCTTTTATAGTTTAAAATGAAGGAAATGATATAGCATACTTCAAAATATATGATATGTTATATCTTTTAGTTAAAAGAGAGTAAGAAAAGAAAATGAATATTGATTTTTGTTCCTCATGTTATGTTTAAGAGAGAAAAAATTTGTAATAATTGTGTTCTCTAATTTTCCTTCCTAGTTTTTCTTCCTGAGCTTAAAAAGATTTTGGAAAGAACACGAAAAACACATTACATATTTCTTTTCTTTTAATTTTCGGTTTGACTCGAAAACACACAATGATAAAAAATATTTTCATTTCTCTCCTTATCTTCTTTTTCATTGTCTTTTCTTATTAAACTCATAAACTCGGTGTAAAAGAAAGTCAGGAAAAGAAAATGAATTGAAAAATGAAGAGATTTTTATAAATTTCGAATCTTTTCATTTTTAAAGGAAAAGGTTAACAATATAATAAGCCTAAATTTCTCTTTAAATCTCTTAACTTATTTTAGAGAGAATTACAAAAATGGTCCCTGTGGTTGTCAAGGAATTTCACTTTTGGTCCTTTAACTTTCAAAATTACAAAAACAGTCACTGTGGTTGATGATTTGGTTCACTTTTGGTCCTTTAGTGAAACGGACGTTAAAAGAAAGAACGGTGACCTCTCTCATGTGCTGTTCACGTGAGGGTAAAATAGTAAAAGCCTCTCCACCTCTCTTTGTCCCTGTCAATTAAGTCCTAATTGTCTATATAAAAGAATATATAATAACAAACACATTAGTAAAATCCCTCCTACGACGGTTCTATTAATCGATTTGCAAAATTGGAAATGGCGAGGTGTTGGTGCGGCAAGGAAGCAATGGTACGAACCTCATGGACTCATCAAAACCCTGGTAGACGTTTTTTTTGTTGTCCAGAGAAGGTAAGAATCCCAAATTTCTAGGTTTTGATTGATTCTTTGTATTTTGAAATTGGGGTTTTTTTTGTGTAGGTTTCTACTTGCAGATTTGTAGGTTGGGTTGAACCCCCTATGTGCCCAAGAGCAATGGACATTATTCCTGGTTTGTTGAGATCAAAGAATTCACTTGAATTGAAGCTAAAATAGAAGCAAGAAGAATGAAGTGGTTCTTGGTTGTAAGTTGGTTAGGTTTTGTAGTTTACTTAGTATATCATTAAGGTATTTTTGGGTACGATTTGCAAGAAGAAACAATGTTGATGGTCAAAATTTTGTTTGGATGTACTTTTGACCAAATTGTGTCTATAATTGACAGTATGTGTTTGCAATGCTAAGACTTGTTTTGTCCTTTACTTCTTCTGATGTTACAATACACTGCACTCTATAAGATAAAGGGAATCTAAATCTTTGTTAAAAGTAGAGCTAAAATAAAAGCAGACATGATATAAGATTCCCCTTTATTCTATAAATACATGGTTTATGTTTATTTGTTTCCTGTCACAATTCATTGCAAAATTGAAAGTAATGAATTCACTCTTCAATTTGAGAAACACATATGGAAAAATGGCAGAATGGTAAATGCTTTCAACTGTCTTTTTTTGTTCATTTTCTTTCTTAACATATGATTATAATTTATGTGTTGGTGCATAAATTTAGACCATCCCAGCATACTTTGTTAGGAGGCATGGACTTAATACTTTTTATGCTTTCAACTGTCTCATCTATTATCTCCTCAATTGTAACATGTGTAGTATTTGGTGAGGTAAAATAAGTTTCAACATTGCTAAACATATGTTCAATAAACACAACTATCAATCTGTTCTTCACGGTGTACTTACTAAGATGAAGAACATCTATATCAGACCCAAGTGCACGAAGACCATAATCTAACCCTAAATCAGGCACTAGAAAATGGTAAAACCATGATCCTTTTTCTTTGTAACGCAACTCCTCCCTCATATAATGCAACTCATGTATAGAAAAAGCATCTATATCTATAACATCAACAAAAGATACCTTCCCATTCACATACCTCCTACCTGGTTTTTTGGTAAACATACCTCCATGATGTATTTTGAACGAAAATAAGGAAGAACCATCAGCATTGATAAGAAAAAAAGAGGGTTTCAGATTACACCCGTATCAAGAAGGAATAAAGAACAAAGATGATGAAAAAATAAAATATCAAGAAGAAATAGATATCACACTTACTATATGCTTCATCTAAATCATATATCGCACCCGTATCACGAATTCTCCAAGTCGTTTGCCCCATTTCTAGGGTTCTTTGTTAAGATGAAGAACTTGAGTGATCACTGTTAACGAAGAATGAAAAGGAAGAAAGAGAAATTTGAGAGGGAATGGTAACTGACATGTAATTCAATGACAGAGACAAAGAGAGTTGGAGAGGCTTTTACTATTTTACCTGTAACACCCTCCTTACCGGCCTAGAATAAATAAGATAATTAAGTTAATCAATCTTGATGATTTGATTTAATTATTCGATTAAGTGGTGTTTTGTTATGATTATGTGATTAATTGTGTTATATTTATGTTTATTAAAATAAATATAGATTGTATAATAAAGAAATTAATTATACATGACTTAGTGGGAAATGATGTGTCAATCAATGACACTAAGTCATCACCAACACCACCAAATCTCTTCATTTGCATGCAATTGAAAGTGTGTGTTGTGTGTGTGTTTTGTGTCTATCGGCCGAACAAAAGGAGAAGAAGAGGAAAACGAATTGTTTTTGAATCTTGGAATTTATTATCAAATTCAAGATCATAAGGAGGTTAGATTACTTATATTTGTAGTTCATGAATTTAATTTGATTTCTTTGAATTTATTTATGCAAATCCGAATGACATATGGATTATGTGAATTGATAGTTTTAGGATGTCGCATGTTAGAGATAAATGTTATTTGATGCTTATAACATGTTTAATATGCTTTCTGGAGACTTAGATTGCCTTGCATGTGTATAAACCAATTAGGAATTAAGAAAGAATCGAGTATATGTTAAATATGTGTTAATCGGATTCTGAGTTTGAATCATCCGGAATTTGGGAAATCCGATCATTTTGATCGGAATTGGGGTGAATCCGAATAAGTTGATAGAATTATATTGAATTCCGAACAGATGATATAATTACCTTAACACTTTACTCGGAATTGGATTTATTCGGATTTGGACTATATGCCTTTACTCGGATTTATACTTGATCGGAATTGAGGTACAATCGGAATTGAACAATTATTTTATTCGGAATTGATGAATGCTCGGAATGTGCCTTAACTGGGAGCTAACACTTTATTCGGATGTATGGTTGATCGGAAATTATGAACTATTCGGAATTGATATTACCTTTACTCGGAGTTATGTTTAATCGAATTAGAATAACTACTCGGAATTTATAATATTCAGAATTACATTGCTCGGATTTAGTATTTATTCGGAATTGTATAGTATTCGGAATTGGACTTATGTTCAGAATTGTGTCCTATGCGCGGAATTAGACTAAGGTTTGATCGGAATTCATATGTTGATCGGAATTTGACATTGTTCGGAATTATGAAAATGTCCATGCTCGGAATTGGAGGTTTTGATGATGAATCCAAATGAAGATTGAATAAGTGACTCCTTGATGATATTGATGATTAAATCGATCATGACCTTGACATATGGATGAAAGATTATGTAATGCCAAAACTAAGGAGTTAGAAGATTTCACAATATACTTGGTGGTATGATAATTGTGAAAGGAATGGTATATTTACTTAAGTATACTTGTTGTTTATGTACTTGTAGATTATTGGTACATGTGATGTATTAATAAGTGTGTTTACTTATTTCAGAAGCAGTATTATGATTCAATACCGACTTGTATTTATCTTCTCAGGGAACGAGAAGACTCAGTGATTTAGATTCCTGAGTGCTAAGCTGTGCAAGCTTTGGTGAGTGGATCTATATCTTTGGATATGCGGGATATGATATCCTGATTGTAACTATGCTCTTGAATAATATGTATACATGTTTGGTTGGAGATCAGCTTTAGCTGGGCGGCTGGGCCTGTTGCTTGGGGATTTACAGTATTTGATCTTGAGGTGCATTTGTTGTACTCAAGGGTGCTAGTACTGTTGTCCATGTTAGCAGGGTTATCGGGAAACCTATGCTTTGGCCGGCATTTGGTTGTAGGTGGTTGCAACACCGCCGGTTCTCCTTGGTTATGAGCTATGTGTTTGGGCATGTTTACCTTTATGTGCTTAGATATTTATTCTCTCACTTAGCTTTGTGCTAATTCCCCACTAGTTTGTTTTGCAGATGCTCCATGGTTAGTTTCTGAAGATAATAGACTGGGAATATGGACGGACCACTACTCTGATGTCAAATATTTTGTATAGAGCATGTTTTGTAATTAACACCGTAATGGTATTTTGTAATTATAAATCAGATAAAGTTATATTTATCTTTTGGTTTTAAACATAATTATATGTAATTAGCTTCCGCACGCGTATTAAAGTTAAACTAAAAGTACGGTGTAACAAATTGGTATCAGAGCCCTGGTTTGAGAATTTGCATGAATGATTTGTGCAATACTCGAACCGAGGCTCTAGTAAGTTCAGTATTCCCAGGGTGGGTAATTAGTAGTGTAGCTTTAAGGGTAGTTAGAGTGGTTGTACTAACGGATTTAAATCTAACAACTGGTGAGATGTTGTGTATTAGAATAGAATATGGCTGATAACGTAAACCAGACAACTACCTCTGTGTCCCCTAGAAGAAACAACAACTAGTCCTCCACTGCAGCAAATGAACAGCATCATAGAGTGGGTACTTCACATAATGGTGAATCTGATCAGCAGGATTATGTGTTACAACTGGAGGATACACTGCAGACTTTAAGAGAGAGAGAGAGAGAGAGTTCAGCAGTTAGAACAACAGTAGCAACATACTCAATCTTCCTAACAGACCCAAACAATTCGCATGCCCAGAGAAACAACTGTGTTTACTCAGTCTATACCACCTCCTGTTTATTCAGCTGCACCCTACAATACAGTGTCAACACCATTTGGGTCCTTACCGTTTGTTACCTTACCACCTTTGTCACAACCTCAGCAATAGTATCAACCACAACAGCAGAACTTCTTTATACCGTGGTATCCAACTCAGGGAGGTTTCAGACCTAAGTGCTAATATAAAGATTTTATGGATTGCCAACCACCTGAGTATTCTAGAAGCTCAGACCCTATCGTTACTTTAAATTGGTTGAGGGAGACTGTCAAGGCATTGGATGCCTGCAACTGTGAAGAGGTGGATAGAGTTAAGTTTACGACTTGGAGGTTGAAGGGTCAAGCTGCAACTTGGTGGGATTCGTTGACTGCACATCTGCCAAGGGAAATTTTGAACTCTGTAACTTGGGAACAGTTTCAGGGAAAATTCTGTGAACATTTCTGCAATGCTTACGACTTGGCAAAGGTGAAACGAGAGTTCATGGATTCAACTCAGACTGATAAGATGTCTGTTGACGAACTGATTACTAAGTTCAATGAGAAGTTGAGATTTGCAAAACAGTGGGTACCTGATGAGCCTTCTCAAATTGATCACTTTGTTCAAGCCTTGTTGCCTGAATATCGGGGTAACACCCGTATGGCAACATCATTAGTTTAGGCATTCACCATAGCTAGAGCTGCGGAGGGAGATGTGAAAGCTAGAGAGCGGATAAATCGTGAGAAGGGTTTATCTCACAGGTCTGGTGGAAGTCAAGGTAAGGAAAAGGGGCAGAGTAATCCGACTCATGAAGATCAGAAATTTGAGAGTTCAGGATATGTACAAAGAAATCAGTGGTGTATAACTTGCAGATCACGTCATACTGGTCCGTGCACACCGCAGACTCATCGGTATTTGGCGTTGTGGTGAATTAGGTCATGAACTTTATGACTGTAGATTCAAAACAAACGTATGCTGGAACTGTCACAAGGAAGGTCATAGAGCTGGAGCCTGTACAAGTCAGCAAACAGCGGGGACAGGGCAAGGGGTAGTAGATGTCAGGGGATCGTCTTCTGCAGGTCAGAAGAGAAAGAATCTGCCTTCTGTTGAAGGAAGGGCATTTAAAATGACAGCAAACGAGGATACAGAGGATGAGAATGTGGCTACAGGTGTGTTTCGGATAAACTCTGTGTTTGTTTATTAGTTACATGAGTCTAGTGTAAAGAGAGTTTATATAACTGTGAGATTATGTGATAAGATAAAATGCTTGCCATTGTGATTGTTTCCTTCTTTAGAAGTAGAAATAGCATATGGTAGATTAGTGTCTGCTATTAATTTAGTGATTGGAGTGCAAATAGAGTTAGACGAAACCTTCATTATTCCTGAACTATGAGATTCCGAGGACGGAATCCTCTTAAGGGGGAGAGATTTTTAGCACCATCCTTACCGGCCTAGAATAAATAAGGTAATTAAGTTAATCAATCTTGATGATTTGATTTAATTATTCGATTAAGTGGTGCTTTGTTATGATTATGTGATTAATTGTGTTATATTTATGTTTATTAAAATAAATATAGATTGTATAATAAAGAAATTAATTATACATGACTTAGTGGGAAATGATGTGTCAATTAATGAAACTAAGTCATCACCAACACCACCACATCTCTTCATTTGCATGCAATTGAAAGTGTGTATTGTATGTGTGTTTTGTGTCTCTCGGCCGAACAAAAGGAGAAGAAGAGGAAAACGAATTGTTTTTGAATCTTGGAATTTATTATCAAATTAAAGATCATAAGGAGGTTAGATTACTTATATTTGTAGTTCATGAATTTAATTTGATTTCTTTGAATTTATTTATGCAAATCCGAATGACATATGGATTATGTGAATTGATAGTTTTAGGATGTCGCATGTTAGAGATAAATATTATTTGATGCTTATAACATGTTTAATATGCTTTCTGGAGACTTAGATTGCCTTGCATGTGTATAAACCAATTAGGAATTAAGAAAGAATCGAGTATATGTTAAATATATGTTAATCGGATTCTGAGTTTGAATCATCCGGAATTTGGGAAATCCGATCATTTTGATCGGAATTGGGGTGAATCCGAATAAGTTGATAGAGTTATATTGAATTCCGAACATATGATATAATTACCTTAACACTTTACTCGGAATTGGATTTATTCGGATTTGGACTATATGCCTTTACTCGGATTTATACTTGATCGGAATTGAGGTACAACCGGAATTGAACAATTATTCTATTCGGAATTGATGAATGCTCGGAATGTGCTTTAAATGGAAGCTAACACTTTATTCGGATTTATGGTTGATCGGAAATCATGAACTATTCGGAATTGATATTACCTTTACTCGGAGTTATGTTTAATCGAATTAGAATAACTACTCGGAATTTATAATATTCAGAATTACATTGCTCGGATTTAGTATTTATTCGGAATTGTATAGTATTTGGAATTGGACTTATGTTCGGAATTGTGTCCTATGCTCGGAATTGGACTAAGGTTTGATCAGAATTCATTTGTTGGTCGGAATTTGACATTGTTCGGAATTATGAAAATGTCCATACTCGGAATTGGAGGTTTTGATGATGAATCCAAATGAAGATTGAATAAGTGTCTCCTTGATGATATTGATGATTAAATCGATCATGACCTTGACATATGGATGAAAGATTATGTAATGCCAAAACTAAGGAGTTAGAAGATTTCACAATATACTTGGTGGTATGATAATTGTGAAAGGAATGGTATATTTACTTAAGTATACTTGTTGTTTATGTACTTGTAGATTATTGGTACATGTGATGTATTAATAAGTGTGTTTACTTATTTTAGAAGCAGTATTATGATACAATACTGACTTGTATTTATCTTCTCAGGGAACGAGAAGACTCGGTGATTTAGATTCCTGAATGCTAAGCTGTGCAAGCTTTGGTGAGTGGATCTATATCTTTAGATATGCGGGATATGATATCCTGATTGTAACAATGCTATTGAATAATATGTATACATGTTTGGTTGGAGATCAGCTTTAGCTGGGCGGCTGGGCCTGTTGCTTGGGGATTTACAGTATTTGATCTTGAGGTGCATTTGTTGTACTCAAGGGTGCTACTACTGTTGTCCATGTTAGCAGGGCTATCGGTAAACCTATGCTTTGGCCGGCATTTGGTTGTAGGTGGTTGCAACACCGCCGGTTCTCCTTGGTTATGAGCTATGTGTTTGGGCATGTTTACCCTGTATGTGCTTAGATATTTATTCTCTCACTTATCTTTGTGCTAATTCCCCACTAGTTTGTTTTGCAGATGCTTCATGGTGAGTTTCTGAAGATAATAGACTGGGAATATGGACGGACCACTACTTTGATGTCAAATATTTTGTATAGAGTCTGCTTTGTAATTAACACCGTAGTGGTATTTTGTAATTATAAATCAGATAAACTTGTATTTATCTTTTGGTTTTAAACGTAATTATATGTAATTAGCTTACGCACGCGTATTAAAGTTAAATTAAAAGTACGGTGTTACATTACCCTCATGTGAACAGCACATGGGACTACTTAACGTCCTCTTTTAACGTCCGTTTCTCTAATGAACCAAAAGTGAAATAAATCATCAACCACAGTGACTGTTTTTGTAATTTTGAAAGTTAAAGGAACAAAAGTGAAATTCCGTGACAACCACATGGACCATTTTCTTAATTCTCTCTTTATTTTATTTTACTTCTTCAAATAAAACTTGATAACATTTATGTTTTCTTCTAAATTCTTTGTTTTCGTTCATTAAAAAAACTTGTTGACGTGTTGTAGAGAAAAGAAAATCAATATTTTGTAGATGTAAAATTGGCATCGTCTAACGCACTTACCAAACTTTTTAATAATACAAATTATTTAATTTAAAAGGAAAAGAATGAATATTCTTGTAGTTTTGGAATTACGACCCCACATGCATCTCACGTGGGTCCCCCCCGGTCTTTACCTTTTTGTTGAACCCTCGTGAATCAATAGCGACATACAGTTTCACTTTTGCCCCCTCAAGATTTGTCATGTTTTCACTTTAACCTCTATCGTCTTTATTTTTGTTATCACACATAATAATAAAATAATAAAACTAAAAAAACTAAATTGTATCCATAGTATCTATCAATAAACAATCTATCATTTTAATCAAACCATCCTTAAATAGTTGATAAAACAATCACATATCTACAGTTCCAAAGTCATTTGTTAATAATCTTTTACAAAATCAAAAACACACATGTATAATTTTGTATTAATTCTTAAAGTTAACCCTTTTTAAGTTAACAACATACTTATGCAAATAAACGAAGATAAAATAAAAATTACCTAGAAAAACACAAATTTTCTAGAATGCTCGGCAGCGTAGACTGTACTCATTGGGCTTGGGCAAATTGTCAGGTTGCATGGTGGGGCCAGTTCATGAGAAGTGATAATGAGCACCCAACAACAATACTAAAGGTTGTGACATCACATGATCTATAAATCTGGTGCATATACTTCGGTGTTACGGGTTTCAACAACGATATCAATATTCTCAAACAGTCACCCATCTTCAACGATATTTATGACGGAAAAGTACCTGAGTGTCCATTTGAGGTGAATAGAGCCACCTACAAGCATGAATATTATCTAGCTGATGAGTTATATCCGGAGTGTGCTACTTTTGTAAAATTATTTATGTGCCCACAAGACAATAAACGGAAAAGGTTCAAGTCGGCACAATAAT
Source organism: Pulicaria dysenterica (assembly GCA_947179395.2). Classification (NCBI taxonomy): domain Eukaryota; kingdom Viridiplantae; phylum Streptophyta; class Magnoliopsida; order Asterales; family Asteraceae; genus Pulicaria; species Pulicaria dysenterica. The sequence goes on along the minus strand of OX359290.1, from coordinate 67,896,422 downwards.
TGACACGAAAAAATGTTGAGCGTGCTTTTGGCGTTCTCAAACAACGTTGACACATATATACTTCTTAATCCGGAATGGGGATGGCATCCGACAAGACTAGGAAACATCATGTAGACTTGTATCATATTACACAATATGATACTTGAGGACGAAGACATGAAATTTGTAGTTTTGATGAAAACAAAATTCTATCGAATGATATCGAAACACAAATAAGTGAACACGCACGTGCGGAAAACGTACAAGAAGTCAAAAACCGGGAGATGCAGAATAACCTTTGGTCGGATTTGGTCGAACATATTTCACATATCTAAGTTTCCGATAACGAGGACGACTAGATATTTTTATTATTAATTTATTTCTATTTAAAGTTTTGTAATTTTTATTTTCTAATATTAATATTTTTATTAATGATATGAAATTTTTATTTATATTATTAGTTATATTTTATTTTTTATACAATTGTTTAAAAATTAAAATTCGAACGAGTTTTCCCATATACTACAATCTGGGTTGTGGAATGGGGTCGAATGTAGATCTGGGTTTTTGAGGGTGTAGTTTGCAGCTTGGGATGTCTCAAATAGAGTGCTTCTGGGTGGTTTGTTACCTCAGAAACGAATGGCCAGCTTAACTATCCCGAACGGTGATGTAATAATGGACGAAACTAACGGTGATAGATTTTGCCATTAGTATGAATTGTGAAATTCAAGTATTAGCTCAATGTTCTGTCTGTGATTGTGGTTTGTCAGTTAGATCTGCTCACATCATAGATTAAGATGTTGCCGACTAACATCTTGTTTGAACGTTGGCGGGGATGGCGGTTTGAACATAGTTGGCTTCTCCGACTAGAACAACTTCTCCGTGGAGCTTATGTCTGGAGGTTGTCTGGAGCTTATGTGAATCATGTGGTGGTGGTCGTCGGTCTTCACAGTGGTGATGCTCTACGGTTTTCATGGCGGTTGTGGTCACCGATCACTATGTATCGGAAACTGTGAGACCTTATGAAATTGTGTGGGTGGAATTATGTGTTTAGGTAAGGATATGATAGTAAGTATTGTTAATAAGACTAAAAATATATTTTTGACTTAATTAAGAAAGTTTTGGATTGGATAATAAATGAATGGTCATGATTAGTTCTCACGATTCTTAATAAAAAATAGTTTTCGTTTGAACCGATCTCTCTCTCTCTCTCTCTCTCTCTCTATATATATATATATATATATATATATATATATATATATATATATATATATATATACACACACACACACACGTTCATACATGCAAAAAGTGTTGTTTGAAATATGGTAAGGCCCTTTGGGTTTTTTTTCTCTCTTCACATGAGCGCTATATCATCTTTTCTTTTTCTCAAATCAAAAGTTAGTATAACCCTTCCCAATCATACCTTACTTTTATTTTATAAAAAATATTTATAGACAAAAAGAGAGAAGAAGGGATAGATTGAGGTGAGGAGAAGAGAGTGAGGAAGGAAGATCAGGTTATGGAGCTTGCCAGGTTAAAATTTCTGGGGTTAAAGCGGGTGCATAGCGGTGTTTCCATCTCACCTGATGGAGCCAGTGCCTTTCTCTTCCTTTGTGGGTCGAACACTAAGAAAGGTCTTGTGAGCATAAATCACGGGATAATGATTTGTACACCATAAATTTTTAACACAAAGAAATTACAATTTTCACTCCTCAACTAACCCATTATCTTTTATAGAGTGTGGTAAATAAGTTTTTCGCATAAATCATCACTCTAAATCACCTCATGATGTTATAAGCAAAAAGTTCAATTTGGTGTTAAAAGTGGAAATTAGTAATCTTGAAGGGTTGTTTAGTGAAATTCAACCACTTGTGCATAAAAAGGTGGAGGTGGTGGTATTGTGATGAATAATCCACACGGGCAATAGCACTGCAGCCATTTGATAGAGTTGCGTGGCCTGCTTGCTTGCTTGCCAGCTTCTGTGCTTGCGAGCTTGCAGCCATAGCCATGGCGTCTCAATCTGCAAATAACAAATCACGTAAACATTTCATATCAATATCATGTCTTATCTCACTTTTCCCTATCGTTATCCTTTTGCTTTCTCTGTCATCAGCCGCCGCTTCTACGGACATCGCCGACGGTAACTTTTCATCCGTCTTTCTGATTCTAATCTGCTTGCGATTTTATTCTATTTTGATTAATTACACCTGTTTCTAACTAATCTCATTTTACGTACAATGTTCTGAATCCTTGTCGTGTTTAATTGATCTTTCACCTTTCAAATCTTAAATCAACCTTTTCTTCCGAAAAAGGATTTTGATCGCTTTTTGCAGTGATTTTTCAATTGGAAAACCTAGTAGCAAGTATTATTGAGAAAATCAAAAGCATTTGCTTCAGATTAATTAGATATGGCACATGCATATGGATGATATGATTTTACAATTACCGGAAAAAATTATCAGATTCTGTGATCTGGTTCAGTTTGGCGTCTAGCTTACTTTATCTAACTAATGTGTGATTCTTATGAATCGTGAAGTTTAATAGTATTGTACAGACTTTTAACTAAAAGCTGTTTTTATTTTATATTTTGTAATTTTTAGTGATTTAATGACTTTTTCAATATATTTATTTTCCTGCTTTATGCAAAACAATTTCTGTCAATTTCATAATTTAAAAGTAACAGATTTGATCCTCAATAGGCAAGGACTGAGGGAATATGGTTTTATCAGAGTAACTCCTGGTATGTAATTTTATGGTCCACTTATTCTACCTTGTCTTGAGTTTATTGAAGGTTTAAAGAATGATTTGTTTCAAGAAATCTTAAGAGATGAAGCAGTAGCAAGACTTTACGAGCTCGGAAAGGTACTTGTCTTTAAACTTGGTTTTGTCTTTTTATTTAGTCTTACTGTTACAGAAAAGTATAATTGATATATGTATTGGAAAAGTTCATGGTCTGCATTAACTATACTAATATATCCCATGATAAGGATATGCATTACTTCATTGCAGGGATGTTTCTGACACCTCAGTTATAGATTCTTTAGCTTGGCTTACCATGTAATTGCTTCTGTTATAAATATTGATAATGGCTCTATTGTATACACTTTATATTTGTGTTAGTTAAATGAAAGGCTTTCTTGGTTGTGTTCCGAAGAATTTGTCAATGCTTATAATTATCATGATTACATTTCTCATGGGAATTGCTTAAACCATTGCAATTTAATGCAACAACAACTCAGGATCTCCCTTATCTTTCAGTGGTACGATATGACTTCATTTGTGACAAATCAATCTTTTGAAGTGTTCTTAAGTCTAAACCATTTTCTGTACTTAATACTTCTGGTTTCATTGTGCTTTCATCTTGTGAACGAATACCGTCTTGTGTTTTCAGCTTCTCTGTAAGTAGCTCTGACTGTTGTAATTTGTAAAAGAGATAAAACCTTGCATACTCTCACACCATGGGAGTTGGGTTCAGGTGGTTGTGAAATTGGCATTCACTAATTAAGAAAACATTTTGCACTAATAACAGGTAAGTGATGCTGATGGCTATCTTGAGAGGACTTTCTTGAGTCCAGCTTCTGTCAGGGCAGGGAATCTTATCCGTACATGGATGGAGGAAGCTGGTTTGACAACGTGAGATGTTGACTTTTTCTCCATCTTGACTTAATGTTTTGAGAAACCTCAACTAAGACTGGCGTTAAATTTCCAGGTGGGTGGATGGATTGGGAAATGTGCATGGCCGACTACAACCACCAAATGCTAGCAAAACAGCTCTTTTAATTGGCTCTCATCTGGTAAATCGCTTGTTGTATACTTGTTTCTTAAATACGTTTTGCATTCTCTTATGGTATTTCTTGCACTTAGTACTTCTCTTTCTCCTTTATCAATAGGATACTGTTGTTGATGCTGGTATGTTTGATGGTGCACTTGGCATAATATCTGCTATATCAGCCTTGAAAGTGTTGAACGTAACAGGAAGGTCAAGGCATCTAAGGCATCCAGTTGAAGTAAGCCCAAATTTTTGTATATTTCACTTTATAGTTATTAATTCTTGAAAACATATTCTTAAATGTTGTTATTTTAACACTTGTCATACTGTAGGTTGTTGCATTTAGTGATGAAGAAGGGGTTCGATTTCAATCTACGTTTTTAGGAAGTGCAGCTATTGCAGGTGTACTACCCATTTCGACATTGCAAATTCCTGACAAAAAGTACAATAATTTACTCTCTCTCTCTCTCACACACACACATGTCCATTTACGAGTCCCAGTGAAACTTACAGAAACTTAATTATTCAGTGGTTTGACAGTGCAAACTGTTTTGAAGGAGAACTTGATAGACACTACTGAAGAAAATCTCATTGGGCTCAAATACGAACCTGAGTCTGTTTTGGGCTATTTAGAGGTAACGACCTAAATAGCTAATCATAATGAAATTCTCATTAAACTTTGAATTCTCCAGCAACTTTCCATTTGAGATAGACCAACTTTAGGATTAGAAACTATAAACATAGGAGATTATTATTTCAAGCATTTAGCTATTTATCATCTTTATTTTATGGCACCTATTTAAACCGTTGAGGAGAACCAACTAGTGATCATGGGCATATTTTCTTGATGCATTTACAATTGTATCTGGGGCCACAATCTAATACATTGATTTTCAATTGCCAATTTTTAATCTCATGTTTCGCGCACTGAATGTTCGTGTTTTTTTATTGTCTTCTTTTCAGCTAAGTTGTTATTTATTCTTGTTATATGTGCAGGTTCACATTGAACAGGGACCAGTACTGGAATCAGTAGGTCTTCCTCTTGCAGTTGTAAAAGGCATTGCTGGACAGACTCGATTAAAGGTATATGTATCATTGATACTACAACCAATCATTTTGTAACATCTCTGTGTGAAACATGAAACTAACTGAAATAATCTGATTCAGATTAATTTCTTAATGAACAATAAAACTCCTCAATGACGTAAGAAACTGTATGCTTTTGGTGAACCTTTGGGATATGTAGTGAAAACCCAATTAGACCAATAGGCTAGAGGTGACAGTACGTTTTAACACATTTATTTCAAGACAGGTTGATCATGTTGCAGTTGGGTAAAATAGAAAAATTAGCAATAAAGTGAGCGGGTCAAGTGGGGCAAACAGGTTGGAAGTTGTCTCAAGTTCACTTAAATAATTAAAACCTCCCAAGTTATTTTATTTTAAAATGGTAATATACTTTTTATTATACATTACATAAGTTTTATATAACTTAAGGAAAATGAACACATACAGTGTTGGTTTCGTCGACCCATCCCAACCTAAGCTGTTGTGACCCCAATCCTTTTTGATCCACTACCCATCCAACCTATTTTGTCACCTCTGCACTGTGTTATACAACCATGAACCATTCTCCTATCACCTCCACTCATTAACCTCAAAATAGTTTGTTTTCATATAAAGTCTCCCATTTCTGGCATGGTCACATCATTTAAAAAAAGTAACGATAAGGTAAAATCTAATGAAGATGCATCGGTTATTATTATTCATTGAGTGAGGCATGGAGTTCTAATAGTAAAAGATATATGCAACTTGCAGGTAACGGTGAGAGGATCACAAGGGCATGCTGGAACAGTTCCCATGTCTATGCGCAAAGACCCAATGGTTGCTGCTGCTGAATTAATCGTATCTTTAGAAAGTCTTTGTAAACATCCACAAGATTTTATATCAAGCGATGGTCCTGATAGACGGTGCAATGCCTTTGATGTTAACTCTCTTTCTAGATCTCTTGTTTGTACCGTTGGTGAGATATCAACATGGCCTAGTGCAAGTAATGTCATTCCGGGACAGGCAAGTACACATACTCTATTTGGGTAACGGGTTAAAACGGGCAGTTTTATGGTACAGATAGAGAAGAGTTGACATGAAAACCTCTTACTTTTAAAAAGTTGAACTTTTATATGTAATTAGCGCGTCAAATATGATTTCAAATTTATTTTATTATTTTGATAATAATCTGATTTTTTTAAACATACTTTGGGCAACTTTTCACCCTTTTGTCCCGTTTCTATTTAGCTAGTGTTTTTAAAACTTTTACTCGTTTGACATGTTAGAGATAAATCATAAACCTAACCAAGAGTTGTGTTCAATATAGTGCATTTAAAAAACATAGTCATGAAATTTTAATATTCAATCACATGTGATTCAGTATACAATCACATGTGATTGTAAAAACATCACATGTGAATTACGAAAATGCCACTCCGCCCAAAATTTTAAAATTCAATCTGGACCATTGATGGGGCTGATCTAAAGGCTAAAATTAGTCCCTCAGGACTATGGATAAATTATGAACTATATTGAACATTTCTCCTAAACCAAAGCATTTTCAACTGGGCTGAAATTCCCACTACTAGTATTCGATGTTCATTTATTTTCTTCTTGACATTTGCAGGTAGCTTTTACAGTAGATATACGTACCACAGATGACATAGGAAGAGAGGCTATCATATATGAATTATCAAATCAGATGCATACTATTTGCGATCGTCGTTCTGTTTCTTGTTTAATGGAGCGCAAGGTGCATTTTCCTACTTAGTTTTTCAATCTTTTCCCGAAATGTACATGGGCAATTTGGTAATTCTTTTTCATTTGGTTTTGATTTCGCTGCAGCATGATGCCAATGCTGTAAGTTGTGATGCTGGATTAAATTCACAGCTGAAATCTGCAGCCTATGCTGCTTTAAAACGCTTGACAGGCGAGGATATAAGCAGTGATGTGCCAGTACTCATGAGTGGTGCAGGACATGATGCAATGGCCATGTCTCATTTGACCAAGGTTTATTTATTTAACTTTTTAAGTCATAATAAACACACTATTTATGTTAAAAAATAATGAACATCTCAGACTGAATGTTCTTTTTTTTTTTTGCATAGGTTGGTATGTTATTTGTTCGATGTCGCGGTGGAATTAGTCATTCCCCAGAGGAGCATGTATTAGAAGATGATGTTTGGGCGGCTGGTTTGGGGATTCAAGCATTCCTGGAGACTAACTTGTAGATGCTGAAGCATTCCCCTGTATGTAATTTCTCTTGATCATCTATATTAGGCATCAGTGAGCTGATTCCTTTGTGTATATATTGTATTTTTCTTCATAAGTGATGCAACAATGATTAGTTTCATTGCTTTATTCATACATTCTTACTCCAATTCATGTTCACTTTAGGTTGTTATTGTTAGGGTTTGTACGGTTTTATAAAAAAGATTATATGCAACATAAGCAAGAAAAGAAGTACAACAATTTTAAACTTTTTAAAATTTCCCACCAAGATCCGTATGCATAAAGACAAGATTAAGCAAATATACATATGTTGTCTAGAACTACAACCTTTGGAGCCTGCTTTAGAGCCAATGTAGCTCCTTCTAATTGTAATCCACACCAAAATGCTAGTTCTTCAACCCTTGAATATCCTTCTTGAATATTTAAGAAGACAACTCTTCTCTACTCACTTTGTTATGTTTTCTAAACTTTTAAAAAACACCGACTCAAGCTCGCCGAGAGCCCAAAGGAAGAGAAAGAACACTCAAGGCATATAAACAGGATGGACAAGTGACCAACACTTTAACTTAATAGTGGAAGCAACAAAGGAGCCCAATGGGGGCTTCTCATTTTCGGCCGAAATTAGCCAAGGGGAGGGGATCCCTTTCTCCCTTGTTGCCGACTTGCCGTCATCCATAATTAAGGTGGTGTTCTTGCATAGGGCCCCTTTCTCATTTTATATGAATTTTGTACTTATTTAAATTAAAGAAATACAAGGATACATTAAACAAACGGGAGATGATTTGCACACAACAAACATTTGTCATACACAACAATCATGACATTTTTACCCTTATAAAGTTGTGAACTTTTTTTTATCATCCCACATGTTTAAGGGTATTAGTGTCCAATCACATATATTTTGTTGTGTATGGCAAATATTTGTTGTGTATTTGCCATATCTCATGTATGGCAAATATTTTAACTTTAAAGCTTATGCTTATTTTGTTGAAATCATTAACCTTCATTCTTGAATTGTTTAAGCACTAAAGTTTAAGTTTGACCTGATTTAACCGTTAAAGTTTATTTTCAGAACGGATCTTATGTAGATATGTATCATATTATAGTTTGATTTTTTGTTCAAGATGTAAATAAGTCCGTTATTGTCACACCCCACTAAAGCAGAAACACGAGATATGACATCACAAGGTTTCATAGCATGAGGTAATAGACAACACAAACCATAACATCAAGGATTTGCAGTACAGTATTACAAAGTTCGAACCATTTTGTTCTCAAAATTTACATGTACTTTTAATAAGGTTTCATGATGTTGATGTCGTCACATAAAATGCACCTACATGCCATCACTTACTTATTTGTACCTGAAAGCATGAATAAAATAAGGGGTCAACTACAAAATAATTCAAACAATTCGCGAGTCGGTCTAACGATTTATTAAGTTTTAAGGGTTTCAACTTCTAACCGGGAATTCTACTGAACCTAAGAGTTTTATTACATAATTTTACCATAACTAAACTTATAACCTAAGTTATATATATATATATATATATATCCTAAACTCACTTATTCATTACTGATATGAAGGCTTAGATGACGGTTGTCACAGTCTCCCTCAGTAAGAAGAATTTCGTCCCTAAATTAACTATTAGTATCGTGGGACTCCTCCTTTGCAAAAGGGTGCATATATTTAAGCTTCATATAATTTTCTCGTTCACTAGTGAACTCATGTTCATGTCTTGAATTCCAACAAACCTTTAAAATTGGAATTTTCACTCCATCTGAGTCATTCGGTCTCTTGGTTGAGAATTTCCTTAGTATTTCCTTGATAAATTGTCTGGTCTAGCCAATTGCTTATCAACGATTTCCAAGCAACTAAGTGGGGATCTACACTTACGTCCATACAACGCTACATATGATGTGTGCTAATTCTAGAGTGATAATTATTATTGTAAAATAACTCAACTAATGAAATTCGTAAGTATCCAAGCTACCATCAGAGTCAATTTTCATATGCATGTAGCATAACTTCCAGCATTTGTATCAATCATCCTGTTTGTCCTTCCATCTGACGATGGTAGGGGAAAATGTAGTCTACTTGTATGTTTGATGCCTTTTGCAACGATTTCAAAGTTGTGACGTAAAACGACTATCCTTATACAAAATGATAGAAAAGTTGCACTCCATGACGTATAATAATCTTGATGATTAAGATTTGAGCAAGCTTCTCTATCTAGTAATCCTATTGAAATGATACGAGCGTAGAGTTTGTCCGCCGATCCACTATAGCTCAAATTGAATTGTGTCCTTTTTTTGGTTTAGGGCATCTTAGCTGTGAAGCCCATAATTACTTTCTTCTATTTTCATTGTGGAAATTCAAGTTCTAGTAGTGATCAAGATAGATTTTGATCCTCAGCCTTAACTTTCTAGCATGTTAAACTCTTTCTAATGTACAAAACTATTTGCTTTTTCATTCTTAGTTACCAATTACATTCTTTTAAGGTACTTATACCTTTTATCTGCTCCGATGTTGGTTCTACTACTTAACCTTATGAGTCTCCTCTAAAATTGTTATTTGATGGTTTGTGGCCTTAGGTATCCAAACCCGATATTCTTAGTAGCGTACTCCATCTAACCATGTCTTAAATCGATATGTTAAATGATGTAGCTCCTCAGATTGTAAGTTCTCTGCCCTTAATGCCACCTCCCGAACTACATGTATTCTACTTTTTAGGCTTGTTTGAACGATTGCTTCCAATCCTTGCACCCTTGATAGATTTGTCCCTTCTTTTCGACTCAAAGCGTCAGCTACCACTTTGACTTTGACGGGATGATATATAATCTAACAATCCTAATCATTGAGTAATTCTACCCACAATCTTTGACTCATGTTAAGCATTTTCTGGTCCAGTGTATGTTAAAGACTTTTGATCGATGTACACGGGGCATTAAGTGCCATACAAATAGTGTCACCATACCTTCAAAGTGAACAATATGGCTCTCAATTCTAAAACATGGATGATGTATTCATTTGACCGAACCTTAAGTTGTCTTGAAGCATATGCAAGATATCCTTTTGCATAAATTACGTATCCTAAACTTTGGTGTGATATATCAACGTATACAACAAGGTTCTCGCGTTCCGAAAATAATCGAATTGGTGCGTTACATGAATCGTTCTTTAACGTTTGAAACGCTTCTTTTTGTTTCTCTCGACAGACAAATTTCTTATCTTTTTGTGTTAGTGTTGATAGAGGTTGTGTGATTTTTGAGAAATTCGCGATGAATTGTCGATAGTAACATGCTTAACCGAGAAATTGACGAATTTATGTCGGAGTCTCCGGGGTTCCCATATCTTAATGGCTTCAGTCTTGGTTTTAATTCATATGAATTCCTTCCTCATTAATCATGTGATCGAGAAAACATACGTCTTGTTTTCAGAATTTGTACTTAGAGGATTTTGCATACAACTTCTCTTCAAGAAACTCCAACATCATCTTTAAGTGCTCCTCATGTTCCTCCTTCTTTCATAATTAGATTACTATGTTTTCTAAGATTAAGATCACAAAATTTTCTAGACATGCTACGCAATCCTACTCACCATGTTCATAAAAACCGCCGGTGTGTATGCTAACTCCAAGGAAACGGCTAAAGATTTATAACCTCTTAGTCGATTTCTAAAGGTTGTCTTACGGATGTCCTACACACGAATTCTCTATAGGTGACATCTAAAGAAAATGATATCTAAATGTAATTTGCTTCTTGCAACGAGTGATTATCGATATGGGGAAAGGGAAATCTATTTTTGACGGTCATCTTCTTTAATTCCCTCTAATATATATCCTTTCGCACCTATTTACATTCCTAATCTTTTCTTCTAATTCAGAAATTTCCATGGGTGTTAGTGTTTATAACTAACGTCTAATGCAAAGGTCTTAGGGAATAGTTCTCACCGGATGGCTTCAGGTGACGTCGATTATAATCATATTTCGGCTATGTCAAAAAATTTCTAAAATAGAAATCATGAAGTTATTGGCCCTAAAGCTATGACACCTCAAGATCAAGTTAATTTCAAATATAGAACGAGAAAGGATGAGATATCTCAGTATAAGGTTCATCAACGTTAACTTTTTTAAGTCGACTAGGTATCCTACTTGTGAGACTATTATTGAAGTGTTTAATCAAAATTGGTCTAACTAATATTTTTAGATCTGGTAGGTATTCACCGATCATCTCCAGAGTCCTAGGGATTCTGTAATTTCCCTGTCTTAGGTATTGTAATATCCAAGCAAAAGTTCATCAGGGATTGATAGTCTCTATTGAATCCACATAATCTAGTTGGAAAATTTGTTATCTTGAAATCCTAAATCGTTAAATATGATACTCCGAGTGTTTCTCTGGATTGTCCTTGCTATAAATGTTACCTTCGAGAAAAGAAATCTCAGGTTCTTCTCATTCACGAAAGTTAAAATTATTTCCGACGAAAGTTGTTTTTTTTATGATCATCGAACACTTCAAGCTCCAGTACGACAGCCAATTTTTTTTTCTCAAGAACATGCCATTCATAGAATTAGTGAAAAAGTTTATGTACCTAATAACAGTTACATCGAGCATTTCATTTGAAAGCTTGCCGATGAGTTCATAAGATTGAAACGTGAGATTCACAAGTTTACTTAAGCTTCAATATTTTTGATAGAATGGTTCCGTACGACAGACCATTTGAGATGACCAATGGAATCACCCGCGAATTCTAGTTGCATGAAACTCCGAGAAAGATTAACAATGAGAATCGGAGACGAGGGATCCACGTGTAGGTAATCTTTAGTCATCATATCCATAATTGAAATGTACAACTAGTAAAATATATCCCCCGAGAAAAGCAATATGATCTAGCTATCACAAGTTGTCTCATCATTTAGCAAAGCATTATCATCCCTTTAGTAGTCCTTCCTGTCGTACACGTAGTTTTCCTTGGTCCTTGATGGATATCGAGAAGGTGGGTCCAACAAGTCTATTAATTCGTGCATAAACTGATCCTACTGTACCATCATATTCCAGTTATGGTGTATGTCGTAGCTTAAACTTTCATCTCCTCACGAGTCACGCTTGTGGTACATTCTGAGGGTATCCTATCGATGAACATGGTGTCTTCTCGAACATCCATTGTGATGCTCCTTTACCACTTCCCTCGTTATCAGAGCACTCTTTTGAATCATTACTATAATATATGTATTCTAGGAAGTAAGTCAAGCTAATACTAACGTTAAGAACACAAGTGAACATTAGCTAATAGCTTTCTCTCGCTACACACTTCTTATTTATAACCGGTCTCCATTAAGGGCCTCAATGCTTAGTATTTACAAGAGTTTTCAATTCTCAAATTTTAACCGTCAGTTAAATAGTTAAAAGAAACTTACGTTCTTACAATTTGTCCACAAGGTAGTCAAACCGATACTATGTTAAGTCATCAAGTCATCTTAATTCTAGGGGAATCTAGTAGTATTTTGTCACCATTAATAGACACGTCCTCAAAAGAATATTCTATCTTATGAGAGTTAGCGATATGTTAACCAAAGTATGGATGTCAATCTTAGTAATATAGGGCTACTGTCTTACAAGACTCACTTATCACACACTATGATAAAGGGTACTAGTCATTAAATATACCAGTGTAAGTGCCTATAATATGCAACATTTATGCAGACACACACAAATAACATGCATTTCAAAGTTTATGAAGAAATTTATGAAAGCATGCCTCAAATATAACCAATCCAAGTTTCCATTACACATACCTAAATTAAACATAGGTGGTCAGTCTATGTATAATTAGGGTATAATAATGTGATACTCAACTTAGTTATACTAGCAACATGCTTACATTTTAGAAAACATTTTGAAAATTCTTGGTTATAGTTTGAGTTTTCCCCCCATAAAGAAAACGACATTCTCTATAACCTTATGCTCTGCTACCAAATCTGTCACACCCCACTAAAGCAGAAACACGAGATATGACAACACAAGGTTTCATAGCATGAGGTAATAGACAAAACCAACCATAACATCAAGGATTTGTAGTACAATATTACAAAGTTCGAACCATTTTGTTCTCAAAATTTACATGTACTTTTAATAAAGTTTCATGATGTTGATGTCGATGCCATCACTTACTTATATGTACCTGAAACCATGAATAAAATAAGGGAACTACAAAGAGTTGGTGAGATCACAGGTTTTCATCATGCACACAATAATTCTTTAATGCAAAAGAAGAAAATTTTATAAAAAGGGGACTCGAAGTCTAATACAAGTACGATAGTTGTTGTTAATTATTGCCCAAATATATTTCACGTGGTATAAGATTATACTATAAGTAGTGATAAAGTACATTTATAGTTCGTCAACCATAAGTGGGGGATGTCGACACCAAATAGCGCTATCTACAATTACCATCGGCTCACTAGCGGAGTTAATGGATAATGTCCAAAAATGGGACTTTATAAATAACAAACTCAATCATATCAAAGCATATCACCATAGTGCACAACTTTTCATCAATATTTTAAATACAAAATAATAAGGCAACAAGTTATCTCAAAGTAATAATTCATGTTTTTCACCCCAAAATAATTATAAAAACTTTAAACGAGGGGCTGTGATTACTCACTCGGGTATAGGTACGTGAAAGCTTGTAATAAGTCCTTGAATTTACCATAGCTTCCTACCTAGTACAAGAATTATATATCTATTAGACTTAATATTTAACTATTTATAAGTAATATTTATGGATTACTAGTAATAATCAACTAAACCCTTACATGTTTTCCTATTTCTTTAAAACATAAGACTTATTGATATTTATAAAATTTTAAATCAAATTCAAAAATTATAAATATGTACTCTAGAAATCAAATAAAGGTTCAATATTTTTATATAACCTTAATGCATGTTTCTAGAATATTTAGTAACAATATAGGAATTTATAAACTATACTTAGTATTTTTACTAATTAAAAATAGATAAGAAAGTTACTGTTTAGTGTCTGGATGTCACACTGTTACTAATACGGCTGTTTGAGGTTTATACGACCTCATTTTTAAGTGATTCAAAAGGGATATTATCAACAACTCAAAAATGAAACTTTAGAAAAACAATAGACAGATTTTGACCTAAGAATGACCAAGTTATGCACGTTTAAAGTACACCTTGATAATCTGTCAGATTTTCAGATTCAACACATCTAACTTATAAAATACGTTTGAAGGATCAAATCTCCATAAAAACTTATGAGATCAAATTTAAATGAAAACTAACACTTCAAAATATGTTTAACAAAAAGAATCAAATGTTTTTGATATCTACAACTCCAGATCTAACATAAACAAGTGAAAAGTTTCCAAAACAGAATGCATCAGATTGTTTGATGTTAGGTTTTTGGGTGTTTAAATACCATTTCCTTTTGAGTTTGAATCATCAACACTATGATGAATTTTTATTTCAGATCAAACATCCTTTATTTATATAAAAATAGAAATCCATGTGTTCCTTACTTCAATGGTGGGATAATAACACGTGTATCATCAAAAAGTCTCCATTTCTTGAGTGTTTAGTTGCATGGATTATCACCATTTTTAGACATTTTCATGTCTTTGGTGTATACTCTACCATCTACTTACATGATTACTCATGAATTCATAGTTTTCTCAAGAAACATGAAGAAAATCAAAGAAAACTTAAGAAAACTTGAAGAAATGAAGAAGTGAAGGATATTGATACATAAACACTTACCCAGGTTTTTGCCTCTTTGATCTATGTATAGATCTTTCCAAAATATAAGTTTTTGATATGTCAAAGGTTGATTTCGTGGGTATGGAGTTTGAGAGAAAGAGATGAAGATCTTGAAGAGAGAAGTGTGTAAAAGGTGCAAATGATAAGACTTGGAGTGTTTAAATAAGCAATGGGAGTTGAAGTGGCATAGATGGTGATTGGGTGGTGATATGGTGGCTGATTTTGAGGAAGAGGGGGGGGGGGGGTTACATTAATTGTTTTTAAAATAATCTTATATATATATATATATATATATATATATATATATATATATATATATATATATATAAATTTATAAAAGGTATAATGTAAAAATAAGCTTTTTAAATTAAGATAAAAGACTTAAATCACAAAAATTATATAAGTATTTATAAATTAATAAAATAACTCAAACTAACATAAAAATATATAACATAGATTATATCTAATATAAAATCAATTAAAAATTAAATAGCTCAAACAATTCGAGAGTCGGTCTAACGAATTATTAAGTTTTAAGAGTTTAAACTTTTAACCGGGAATACTACTGAACCTATGAGTTTTATTACATAATTTTACCATAACTATACTTATAACCTAATTTATATATCCTAAACTCACTTATTCATTACTGATCTGAAGGCTTAGATTACGGTTGTCACAGTTATAGACAAGCGGAATTTTTTACGTTACAACTTCTATCTTTCTTGGTAATTTTTTTAAATATGTGCTATTATTTATATTTTAGAGACTAGCAAATAAGTTTTTTTTTGAAAAAAATGTAACTTACAAATATATTTACAAAAAAAAACAAAAAAATGTACACTAACTCACTAATTTTTCTTAATCAAACAAAAGACCACATGAATTCCATGCATTAGTAATTTGTATATTTTTTAAAGGTATAGCCATTCGAACAAAAAAACTAAAGGTTTAGATCAATAAAGCTTAGATTTTTTTGACATAAATAATGAATAAGTATAAAGGCAAAATAGCTTAATACTTTAAAATGTTTAGGTTTAAAATAAAATAAAATGTACATGTTAAACTAAAATAATCTAGTTAAACAATTTATAGATTAAGTTAAAATATTAAATCAATATTGTCTTAAACTCCAATGATGAACAGTCAGGAAATAAAATTTAATGTTAAACCAAATAAAGCTTCAATTTTAAGGATTAAAACATATTAACTTTTGGTAAAAAGATTAATTAAGAATAGAAAATTATGTCAATGTCGCTTTCGTTTTTAGTTTTTATTAAATAAAATATTTATGTACTTCTTTACGTATTACTTGTGTGTGTGTGTATATATATATTGTATTTCTTATATAAACAATATTTGTTATATTTAATTATGAGGTTTAGTAACTTCTGTAAACTTTTTTTAAAAATTTATATTATTACTGTATGTTTTTTCTAACACGTATATTATTAGTGTATATTAATCACTTCTCATTTGTCTCATTGGATTATTATGTTTAAAAAAAGTAACTCAAGTACGTTTTACGTTTTCCACAAACTTTATATTAATTATTTACCATTAGTATTAAGTTAATATGGTATTAGTATATTATACTACTTAAAGTGGTTTTTATTAAAATAAATATTAAACTTGACAGGTAACTTTAATTTTTTGAAGATGAAAAAGTCAATCTTTTATGTGTAAGATTTGAAATCTCTTTTGACTCTCTTTTGTTTCATTATTCTTGCACCATATTAGAAGCATTATCATGTGATTCTTTTCTATCATGCGTCTTATTATTTTGATTGTGTTTTTATAAAATTACTAATATAACATCATGTAGATCAACTTAATCCTATGATTTATTTAATAATAAAATTTTACAGTTATAGAATCTGGCGCAATGCACGGGCTATAAAATCCAGTGTATACTTAATTTGTAGTATACGTGGGTGTCTCTCTCTCTCTCTCTCTCTCTCTCTATATATATATATATATATATATATATATATATATATATATATATATATATATAGGGTTCAAACGAGAACTGTCTTTTGTACGAGAACTAAGAAAACCAATTTTAGCCCTCGATTAAAATTAATCAATGACATATTTTTTGGCGACTCATTAATACTTCTTTACAGACTCATTAATGGTTTATTAATGACGCATTAATGATGGTTATTTCGGAAAAATCAAGCATTATAAATTAATGACGGCTCACCGGATGTAATTCACGGTTGGCTAAATATACAAATTGTCAAAATACCCCTATTAATGAGTTATTAATGACATTAAAAACAGTTTTCACAATTCTTGTACGAAAAACAGTTTTCATTTAAACTTTTGGATATATATATATATATATATATATATATATATATATAGGAAAAAGTTAATGCGAGAACCATTCTTAGTGCGAGAACCGCGAGAACCAATCTGAGCCGTCCAATTCCCCCTCTTCCAATGTCATTGCCCCACCCATGAATTTCTCACATGAACCCTGTCACACTCTATCCCTCCACGCTCACCATCCATGAAACTTCCCATGTCCAAGGAACGGCCGAGATTGGTTCTCGCGGTTTTCGCACTAACAACGGTTCTCGCATGAACCATCCCCTATATATATATATAACTGTTTTTCGTACGAGAACTGCGAGAACCAATCTAAGACGTCCAATTCCACCTCCTTCAATGTCATTGCTCACCAATGAATTCTTCACATGCACCTTGCCACACTTGATCCCCTCCACGCTCTCCATCCATGAACTTCCCATATCCAAGGAACGGCCGAGATTGGTTCTCGCACTTCTCGTACGAAAAACAGTTCTCGTTTGAACCCTCCCCTATATATATATATATATATATATATATATATATATATATATATATATATATAGAGAGAGAGAGAGAGAGAGAGAGAGAGAGAGAGAGAGGAGTGATCTAGAGAGAACACTCCTTAAGTGAAGAATGGTGAGAACAATTTTACACCAATCACTAAAAAGGGCACAACAAGAATTTTAAATGTTCTCCCTCTCTCTCACATGCTTCATAAAACCTTTCCATATATAACATTTTTTATACCATTGATTTTAAAATATATATATCTTTCACGTATGTAATTATTAGATCAAAATTTTTTTACCATTAGATTCATATTTAAATTCTCTTTAATTTGATATCACTTTTGATATATTTCGGTATACGTAAACTAGATGCAATCATTATATATAGACATAATATTTTAGATGCAATTAGCCCAAAAAAGTATGTGTTGCAATAGGAATCATAAAAAAACTTGATAGAAGTAGAATACTTTGATGCAAGACATATATAACTTGAATCAATAAACAAATGCAAACAAAAGCAGATTCAAGATGTAATATGTAGATGCATATAGATTGATAAACATATGTAACTCGAAGTTAAAAAGATGTCGTCAATATAAAAAACGCTATATAACTAAAAATATATGCATTTCACCATTCCAAACCACATACAAATGCAATCAATATTTTAAATCAATGAATTCAAGACTTGCATTCTAAAAAACATTGATGAGAACTACACAGTCAAGCTTTCAAAGCATGTACTCTACCTCAATTCAAAACCGATATTCAAAGTAATTTGTATGTATCGTAGTAATATAAAAAAATTATAAAATTCATATACTTGCATCCTAATTTGTTTTAATTTATTCAAACGATTAATGCTTAGTAGGAGTCGTTGGACTTCTTTAAAAACTTAAAATTAAAACAAGAAGATAAAAATAGGATGGAGAGAAATTTTTATTAGGACTAAAATACCCTATTTTTCTTATATTCTATTTTAGGTAAATAAGAAATATATGAATTAAAGACAACCATAAATTAGGAAGATTTAGTGGCTAAGAAGTGTTCTCACAGTTCTTCAAATAAGAGGTGTTTTCATTTGATCCTAACTCTCTCTCTCTCTCTCTCTCTCTCTCTCTATATATATATATATATATATATATATATATATATATATATATATATATATATATATATAGGAAGAAGTTCCATCGAGAACCATTTTTAGTGCGAGAACCGCGAGAACCAATCTGAGCCGTCCAAATCCCCCTCATTCGATCTCATTGCTCACCCATGAATTCCTCACATACACCCTGCCACACTTGATCCCCCCACGCTCTCCATTCATGAATTCCACTTATCAAATCAACGGCTAAGATTGGTTCTCGCGGTTCTCGCACTAAAATCAGTTCTTAATGGAACCCTCCCCTATATATATATATATATATATATGATAGAGATCAGGTAAAAGGTATCTAATCCTAAAAAGCGTAAGAGGCAACAGGAGCCGTACAATCATTTCCAAAGTCAAACAAAAAAATTCAAATTTGATGAAGATGCCGTTTCAATTTTAAGCGGTTCAGGGCAATTTTGGAAAATCAAATTTAGGAAGAAGACGATTGGTTAATTTCTGGAAAATAACAGTCCGCATTCATCTGGTTTTTAATCTATAAATTTGAAATTTAAAATTCACTATGTCGTCATTATAATCAACACATTAAAAGCTTCTAAAATCACCATATAATCATTAAAAACAAAAGCAGATCAGAGCAGATGGCGCCATAGTTATTAAAATCGCGATCCTCATCGTAGGATCGTACGATCGTACGATCCTACGATCTTACCAATCAAAAACGCGCCGGATCGTACTTAGGATCGTAAATAGGTAGGATCGTACTCAGGATCGTAGGATCGTACAGCGATCTTACGATCCCATGATCCCAATTTTTTTTGTTTTTTTACATTTTTTAATTATTACTATTATTTTACATTTTTATTTTTTACATTTTTTTGGTTATTACTATTATTTTATTTTATTATTTTTAAATTTCTAAGTGGTTAACGTTGTACTAAAAACAATTGTTCGCAATTTTCAACTTTATACACGTCACATTTTCATTTTTCTTTTGTTATAAGAGATATAGGTTTACAATAATAAATTTTTTTTATGAAATAAAGAATTAATGTTGTGTACAATATACTTTAGATTTATTGATTGTGTTTAAGACTCACATTTTAAATTTTATTATGATATGTTAACCAATGAATTTTGGCGAGTCGTTATCTATGTTCTTAATATTTAAAATTTGGACGATTTGATATATGTTATTTTAAAAATTAATGTTTCATTCTCTCGTAAAAAAATTATATAATTGGTTTTTGATAGAAATTATAGCATATAAAAAACCTTAAAAAAACATTAATGACTTTTGGTAGGATCTTACGATCCCGATCTCGATCTTACGATCCGATCTTGCAAAGACGAAAACGGTCCTAGGTAAGATCTCGATCTTGATAACCTTGGATGGCGCACAACAAAACATCATCATAATACACAACCTATTATCAGATATAAAAAATTTGATGCACAAGAAACTTTCACCAACTCGGACTAATAAACTAAAATTCGTCTTCTTCTTCACCGAATCACATGATAAACCAAAATCCACCTTTAACATTTACCGTTCCGTTCCTTCATTGTCGTTCACCATTCTGATAGCAAATCTGATAATCCGGGTAGCAAACATGTATCATTGATGTACACAAATGGCGGTGGGAGTACGGTGATCGGTGGATGCATGCGATAAGTGAACTACCATTCACTTATTTTCTTTTAATTATCTAATCATTTTCCACATTCACTCCTAAATTCATGTTTTTTTAGTTTACCTCAAAATTTGTAATGCAAAATTCTTATGCACAAACCTTTCTTGATGCACATTAGAAAAATCCAATCGACAAATCCACTTAGAACAAAATTTGGTTCATCACTCATATTCTACAAACTAATATACATTAATCTACACACAATTTGAAGCTCAACCATGGAAACAAAGTCGGCCACGTTCAAAATGATTTCATACAAAAACAATCACCGGTGGAAACAAACATACAAAACGCTTTCATCCATCATAATGGATACATGTATAAGATCCATTTCAACCATTGATACACAAATACAAAAGTCCAGGGAAACCCGGAACATAAAAAAATGTACAAAACTCTTCAATCAATTGCCGCCGCATCACTTGGTCGTCGGTACCCTTCAACAAATTGAATCACAAAAAACCTTTCAGGCGTAGCTCACATTCCCATCGAAGTTCAAAGATCCACATGATGAAATCCCAAATCGCACAACAAAACACCAAGGATTTGTTAAATTAGTAGGCGGATGGTGTTGAATCACTAGGCGGATGTTTCAACAATACAAGCAGATGGTGTTGGTGCATGGCGGCGGCTGTGGCAACATCCTTCGGTATAATTAATCTTTAGGGAGAAAGACGAATTAGTAATACAAGGGGGTGGTGTTGGTGCATGGTGGCAGCGTGGCAATATCCATTCGTATAATCTTTAGAGAGAAAGATGAATCAGTAGGCGGTGGGCAAGGGCTGTGGCGGTGAATTACGGTAGAGAGAGAATGCAAGGTTCTGGAGAGATGTAAAAATTATTGGGACGAAGAGAGAAAGCAGTTACGATTTATGGAAGAGGGAAACGTGGGATGTTATTCAAAGTTCCAAAATTACCCCTAATCTGAAAATTACACGTGGCTTAACATGATTACCTCTTACAATTTGTATCCTAAAGATATTGTAAGAGTTAAATCTAGGTAAGTGGTGTAAGAGAGATTTTGAGTCATTCGATTTCATCAAAAGTCAATTAAAATTAGTCAAAAGCTAAGTATAATAATGCCAATTTAATAAAAAATTAAAGGTAGATTAGGAGTTAAATATTAACAGCTCCTACAATCACGTCTATTCCTTATTTAAAAAATGATGAAACCCTTGTAATATGGATGACATAAAAATGATGAAGAATCAGATTTAAAATGAAAATGAAATTGATGAACAAAAAGAATTTATTACATAAAAATGGTGAAACTCGTCGACATTAGAAACTTACACGAGTAAAATAAACTTTTATTGATTATTTATAAACAAGAACACATCATCACAGACTACAATTTTAATATACAATATAATCGATGATACATAAATCGATAAATAATAGAGGTTTTCGCGCAAATAAGGAGTATACATATACCGTCTACGAAACTCAGCCAAAAAAAATCAAATTACGAAAATAAGCATCAGTTTCGCCCCCCCAATACCCCAGTTTCGCCCCTTGTTTCGCCCTCCAATCAAAACGCGCCACGTGGCACCAATTTCGCCCATATGCCCAGTTTCGCCCCTATGGTCATCAGTTTCGCCCCTGGTGGGCCCCACAGCCCAGTTTCACCCTTCACAACCCAGTTTCGCCCCCAAGGTGGGCCCCGCATGCCTAGTTTCGCCCCTAGCCTTCATTTTTGCCTTTTAAGTCTCAGTTGTCTGGAACACTCTTAAATTCTTTAATTTTATCCCCTTTTATTTACTTAAAACTTTTAAAGTAGCTTTTTAGCAAATTTTATAAAATTTAATATTACTCCTATATAATACATTTTCACCATAAAAACTTTTAAATTTTAATTAAACTACATCTCTCTCCTTAGTTTACACCAATAAATATTATTATATATTAAAAATTATTTTATCATACTCATATATTATTTAATCATACTCCTATATTTTTTGATTGTTTTTATTGATATTTATTTGTCCGAAAAGTTAAATTTGATTGTCAGTGTTGAACGTGTATAAGCGAAACATTGTTAACGTTGGTTTAGTTTTTTATTAATTTAAATTGATTATGATAAACCCGAAAGTAGTATTACATTAATTATTGATTTAAATCATGTTGAACAGTGTAATACATATCATACAAAGAAAGGTCTGGCTCAAATTGTGATAAATCCGGCTGGGTCGCTTCCGCAGCAGTTGAGGCATTAGTTGTGTGGTTAGTTGATTGTTGTGATGAAAACGACATTATGCAATTGTCTCGGTTGTGTCCACTATCACCGCATCTAGTGCAGCGTGCAGGCGGTACCTGCTCACCCCTTGACGGTATCCTTCTAACAAGTTTTGGTCTTCCAGCCTGCCTTTTATTGAGCAGAGGAGGATGTAGGGTTATGAGATCTGAAGGTAAGTCCCACATATTTTTGTTGAGCACGGGATTTATACAACCGCTATACGTCGCAAGGTAGGTTTCACTAGTGAACCAATTCAACGCCCACTGGCTTGAATCGGTAAGCCTTAAGAATCTGGAAGCTGCAATTGCGTGGCCACATGGCAACCCGGAAAGTTGCCATTTACGACAATCGCATGTCAAAAAATGCAGACATGGCATGGCAAAACATTTGTATAAGATGCGTGTAGCCTAATTATGTAATAATACGCTTGAATAGAATGTTTACCTTTTGTAATAAAATTTTATTATTAAAGCTCAATTTTAAGTGGTTGAATTACTAGTGCGTCTGTATTTTCAGAAAAGATAAGGATGACAGTGAATAGTTACCTATTTCATAAAATATGATAGCGACAAGTCATCTTTTAGGGGTGAAACATTGTACACGTCTGCTTTTTCTTAAAAAAATATAGTTGATAGCGACTACTCATCTTTTAGGGGCGAAACACTGTTCTGACTAGTATATATATATAAGTACATGGTTTTCTATGTGGCCTACAATCACTATTTACAAACTTTATTTTGAATTTGTTCAAGTTTCCACCATGGCTAGACGTTGTGGACATCAACATTTCTGGACAATTCGTCCAGAAGATCAAAGAACTTTAGATGAAAACTACTACAGTAAGTGTGCTCATATATTTCTACTCTTATTTTTTTTCCTAAACCAATTTCTAAATGTTTCTTGCTTTATAACAGTTGAGTTTGATGATCTTTATACACTTAAGATAATTCAGGGAGGTCGGTTTGTGGGTACACTACATGAAACTGTAACTAATAGTGTGCCGATTACTGTGAACTATGTTGACAATGTACCAAAGGATGAGTTATTGCGAGACCAGTACGTACTCTAAATTGTATTTTATGCGAGTTAGGTTACCAAAATTACGCCCCCCGTCTGATAAGGTCCTACTACTATGTACCACGTAACCACGACATGCACAGAATGAGAAGGGTCACAACTTCTAAAGACGCGGAAAACCTAATAAACGATTTAGGGAACACAAGAGTTGCGACAATCTACGAAACAACTACTTTCCTTACTCCATATACTCGTTTCCTTTTGGGTTAGGAGGTGTATTTGGTCGTGACTACCATATAGACTTATGCTAGTCAGGATGTTCTCTTGTTGTTAGTATGCTCTATTTTACGTTAAATGAAGTTGTGGAATGTACGATAATTTAAATTAATGAAATACTACACTAACGTTAACAATGTTTCATTTATACACGTTCAACAGTAACAATCAAATTTAACTTTTCGGGCAAATAAATACCAACAAAAACAATAAAAAATATATAGGAGTATGAAAAAAATAATATATGAGTATAATAAAATAATTTTTAATATATAATAATATTTATTGGTGAGTGTGTAAAATATGAGAGAGATGGAGATTAATTACATTTTAAAAGTTTTTATGGTGAAAATGTATTATATAGGAGTAAGATTAAATTTTATAAAATTATCTACTTTAAAAGTTTTAAATAAATAAAAGGGGATAAAATTAAAATATTTAAGAGTGTGTAAGCCATGTGGGGCATACAGGGGAGAAACTAAGGCTTGAGGTGCAAAAATGAAGTCTAGGGGCGAAACTGGGCTTGCGGGGCCCATCAGAGAGGCGAAACTGGAGAGGAGGGCGAAACTGGGCTGTGGGGCCCACTAGGGGCGAAACTGCCCTCCTTAGGGGCGAAACTGGGCTTCAAGGGCGAAACTGAGGCCACGTGGCGTTGTCTGATTGGAGGGCGAAGCTAGGGGCGAAACTGACCTCCTTGGGGGCGAAATTGATGCTTATTTTCGTAATTTGACTTTTGTTAGCTTGTTTTCCCGAATCTTTAAGGTATTTTGCTTATTTACGTAATTGATTTTAAATAATATATTCTATATAGATACAAAATACAAAAACAGGATATTGATTAAATTACATATATTCTCGAACCGTAAAAAGTATATACAAATCATCATATTTGATATAAATAATCTATCAAATTTGATATACAAAATCATCAAATTTGATATATAAATCATCAAGCTATTCTCGATTTACAAAGTCATCAAATTTGAATTTGATGCATATAATAGATAACAAATCATCAAATCTGATTTACAAAAATCATCAAATTTGATATATAAATCATCAAGCTATTCTCGATTCACAAGTCATCAAATTTAGATTTGATGAACACAAACAATTAAAATGAAACATAGACATTTGATAAATAAAGCGAAAAATAAATTGATGAATGAAACAAAACAATAAAGCCCATAATAAAAATAAAACCCATTACTGTGAGTTCCTTCATCGCTGATGAAATTCATCGCTGGAAAATCAACTCAATCATCCAAGATCCTCCAGATGTGGCTTCATCGCCAAAGATGGTGGTCTATATGATGTGTGGTGATGACGAATGAGGCAGTGGCGGCGATTCTCGGCGACGGCCATGTCGGATGAAGAAAAAGGGGGGTGGCTTTGTCACAATTGCGACTAAGGCGTGACATTGATGTTGGTTCAACAGTTGTGCGGTGAAGTAGACCAAAGGCGGTAGTGTAAAGCGGCGGTGGTGGTGCAGTGAAGTAGAGCAAAGGCGGTAGTGTAAAGCGGCGGTGGTGGTGCGGTGAAGTAAAGTAGAAGCCATGTTTACAGAAGCATTTGCTTTAAGGAAAAACTAGGTTTACAGGGGAATTGAGGTCGGACGATAATGGACACCCAATCTCGTAGATCTGAGCGATAAGCCATAGCGGCGATGGTGGTTATATTTTATGGTTAACAGGGTTGAGGAGTGGTGATGTGAAAGGCTAGGGTCGCCGATGACCTCATGGAGGCGGCTAATTAGGGTGGACACGGGCTAGGCGGAGGAAGCGGTTGGTGAGCGCCGATGAACTATGGCGGTGGTAGTTTAAGGTTCCGTATAAAGAATTCAATGCTTATGAGAAGAAAGGGGGGGTGGGTTATATAAATGGTTTGAATAATATATAATTAATAAGTATAGGCAAAAGTTCAAACGAGAACTGCGGGAACCAATTTGAACCGTTTAATTCTCACTCCTTCAATGTCGTTACCACCTATGAATTCATCACATGCACCCTGCCACACTTGATCCACATGCTCTACATCCATGAATTCCACTTATCAAATCAACGACTAAGATTGATTCTCATGCCATATGTCATGTTTATATTACCTCTTACATCAAAATCCCTCTTACTTAATTATGTCCTTTTTAATTATTAAGTCATTTAAATTCCATAAATGTTTATAAATTTAGGTTATATGTTATTCAAATTCATAAGTCTGTTTATACACATTTAAGAACAGGGAAAATTAAGCGAAAATACAAAAAGTATGCCAATGTTGCATTTGTATGCAACCAACTTTATTTTCTACCTAAAAATACACAAAACTTACAAATTTGGTTCATTGTATGCAAGTTACCTATGACAACCGGTTACCTCTCAAAAAATAAAAGAAAGTTCTTTCAAATTTTCTTCATTGTATACAATCAACTTTCAAATTTCGTTCATCGTATATAATCAGGTTGCCCAATATATATATAATGAACCAAATTTGTAAGTTGTGTGTATTTTTAGGTAGAAAATAAAGTTTGTTGCATACAATGACAATATTGACATAGTTTGTTTTATTTTCGTGCATTTTGCCCCTTCTAATAAAGTTCAACTATTTATAATGTGATGGATATTTATAATGAAATGTTTAGTTGTTAAAATATTTTGTAATAATTATCTTAATTGACATTGACTTGATCTTTTAAATATTTTCTTGTTATGAAAGGTTTGTTCATTAAATTGGTATATATGAATCTCATTAAATCCATTTAATAGTTACTTTATTTAACAAATTTCATTTACTTTGATTTGAGAATAGGTTAGTACCAATGAGTCGTTCAATTCCCCCTCCTTCAATGTCATCACCCACCCATGAATTCATCACATACACTCTGCCACACTTGATCCCTCCATGCTCTACATCGATGAAATTTACTTATCAAATCAACGACTAAGATTGGTTCTCGCAGTTCTCGTACGAAAAGTAGTTTTCGTTTGAACCGTACCATATATATATATATACATATATATATATATATATATATATATATATATATATATATATATATATATATATATATATATATATATATATATATATATATATATATATATATATATATATATATATATATATATATGGAGGGTTAAAATGAGAACTGTCTTTTGTACAAGAACTGCGAGAACCAATCTTTGATCTTGGTTGAAAGTATTCAATGGGCTTAACATTTTTGGCAGCTCATTAACAATTCATTAATGACGCATTAATATGGGGCATTCAAGGAAAGTCAAATCTCGAAAATTAATGACGGCTCACTCGGACGCAATTTACGATTTGATAAATATAATAAACACTAGAATACTCTTATTAATGAGTCATTGATGATGTTACAAACAGTTCTCGTACAAAAAACAATTTTCGATTAAACTTTTTCATATATATATATTATATATATATAGGAAGAAGTTCCATTGAGAACCATTTTTATTGCGAGAACCGCGAGAACCAATCTGAGCCGACCAATTCCCCTTCTTTTAATGTCATTGCCCACCCATGAATTCCTCACATACACCCTGCCACACGTGATCCCCCCACGCTCTCCATCCATGAATTCCAATTATCAAATCAACGGCTAAGATTGGTTCTCGCGGTTCTCGCACTAAAATCGGTTCTCAATGGAACCCTCCCCTATATATATATATATATATATATATATATATATATATATATATATATATATATATATATATATATATATATATATATATTGTTTGATTTGATCTACCGGCTAATATTAGTCGGATTTTAATTTTAATTTTATTGAGAAGGGTATAATTGTCAACCAAAATCTTTATCTTTCCAATTAACTTATCTACTTCCTTTTTCTAGTTTTTTTTGTCTCTCACCGTCTCACGATCTCACCCCAAATTTTCTCTATTTCCATTTTTTTGTGGAACTTCTCTTTGTCCCTCTTTCAGCACGTTATTGTTACCACTTTGTTCATCCATGAACAGATACTGTAGAGTTTAGTTTAATTAGCCAGTTTTTTGTAATGCTTTTTAGCATTTAATGATGAACACACAAGTATACATAACCAACAAGTGAGCAACATAGTGTTTTATATTAAAAAAATCAAATGTTCATTAATAATGAAGAAAGAAACAACAGGGATATAGTTCTTTTTTTTTATCTAATATTGATGTTGATTATTGAAAAAAAAAAGATGTATAGGAAATAGACATCATTTACTGCAAAAGATATTTGAAGGGTGAAGGTATTTGATCTGGATCCGACAATCATCTACTGCAAAAGATGTAAAGGGTGCTCCAGTGATGGACCGATCGATTCATCATTTACCGTAGATGACAAATGGAAAAATTGATCATTAGAGATAGAGACAGATGCTACAAACCTTGCCAAGAAATCTGGTTTTACAGCCGAGTAAGAAGCATCAATATCTATAAAGGAAATAGACATGACAAAATTATGAGGTCGACGATCGGTGGTGAACTAATTACGAGCAAACATTTCTGGAATCTTCAAACGAAATGGAGCTGGTGGAAGGTGAAGGAGATTTTAACTTTCAAGAACTAGAAAAGGGGGTGGGAGGTTGGAGGAGAGATAACATAAAATGTGTTTTTAAATTAAGAATGATATTTTTGAGTTAAAAAGACATTTATGCCATTTTAGAATTTGTTTTAATTTCCTTTATATTTAATTTAATTTGTAACACCGTAAATCACAAACTTTTTATATAAAATGACGGAAGCGTTAAAAATAATATACAATCACACTCACAAAGATGATGCAAACTGTACAACAACACAATATATCGTTTTGTGTTATAAAAGAGTTACAACACATGACTCATCGTTTTCAAAATAATATCAGAGCAGCGGTCAAACTTTTTCTATACCCACGAACTCCCTAAAACAACCGCGCTTACCAAAACCTACAATAATGGAGTTAAGGTGAACAAAGCTAAGTAAATGGAAGTTAAAACCACAACAACAATCAGCAGAACCATAACGATCACAACAGAAACAGATAATAACACAAATCCAGAGGACCGGCGGTTCGGTGCAGAACCTACAACCAATGCAGGCCAAAGCAAAGGTTTACCGATAGCCCTTTGCTACTTGGTACAATTAAACCCCTTTCTATTGCAACAAATGCATCAGAAGATCTATAACTGTTCAACCAATAGCAAATTAACGAGCCCAACCCAATTCTACATGCATAGATGACCTCTATCATGAACCATGTACATATTATCATGCCATGTGCACATATCTTGGACCCAACGATTAATCAACACGTAATCAGGTACTCAATCATTAGAAGACTAAACAGTCTATCAATGCATCAATCATATCGAATCCATGTAACACTAACAGTTACAACTAATACCACCCATGAGTTAATGTCCACTCACCTCGTTCTCAAACTTCGTCTAACTCAATTATCTAACTTATTGAGTCTTCGCATTTCCTGAGAACACAAGAACACCGAAATCAGTTAGCGATTCATAAATATATAGACATATATATTTATATCCATAATAATCATCAACAAATGTTAGAATTACATATAACAAGTATACACAATATGCAACACGAAAAAACAGCAAACAAAAACTCCATGCTGAAACCAGGCCGGATGTGACGCGTCCATACACTTGACGCGACGCGTCGCGATGAAACAGGCAATAAAACAAGTCGGACCTTTGTTTTAAGTCGGATCAATCACCCATTTCAAGTCGTATGACTTATAAGTCGGACCAGGGGTCCAAAAAGTCGGATCTAAGGATTTAAAGGTCGCTTGAGGCCGAATCAAGTCGTATCACATGTTTAAATTCGTACATAACAAAGAAAGTCTGATCCAACAACAAACACATAAGTCGGATGGGTAAGTCGGATCCATAAGTCGGATCCCCCCTTCTCCTTCGTGCGCAAAACCCCTTGTTCTTCATTATCATCGCAAAACATCTCCAAACCCAAACTTTATTTTCTAAAATCAACCTAAAACACTTCTGAATTACAAACAAACATCAAATATCATCATAGACCATATAAATGATCATCAAGAACACATCAAAACAAATTAAAACAACCTAAATCATAAAACCCAATTTTCAAGTTTACTTGAAACCTCCATTGATGTTCTTCAAGCTTTTCTTCATAAAAACTCAATAAAATCCAATAAAAAAGTGATAAATCATATCAACAATCAATAAGGAACAATTGTATACCTTTAAATTGAATATGACTTATAAGTCGGACCAGGGGTCCAAAAAGTCGGATCTAAGGATTTAAAGGCCGCTTGAGGCCGAATCAAGTCGTATCACATGTTTAAATTCGTACATAACAAAGAAAGTCTGATAAAAAAACAAACACATAAGTCGGATGGGTAAGTAGGATTCCATAAGTCGGATCCCCCTTCTCCTTCGTGCGCAAAACCCCTTGTTCTTCATTTTCATCGCAAAACATCTCCAAACCCAAACTTTATTTTCTAAAATCAACTTAAAACACTTCTGAATCACAAACAAACATCAAATATCATCATAGACCATATAAATGATCATCAAGAACACATCAAAACAAATTAAAACAACCTAAATCATAAAACCCAATTTTCAAGTTTACTTGAAACCTCCATTGATGTTCTTCAAGCTTTTCTTCATAAAAACTCAATAAAATCCAATCAAAAATTGATAAATCATATCAACAATCAATAAGGAACAATTGTATACCTTTATATTGAACTAGATTTATGGACCCGTGCACGCACGGGTTTTACAAAATGAAATTTTACTCTATAATTTTCTAAATAAAAGAATAATTAAATACTTAATGAAAGTCTATAGTGCCATACATACAATAAAATTTAATTAGTTTTATAGAGTAAAGAAAATAACACACAAATACAAACGTCTCTTGTTCATTGGTAAAAAATGATACCAAATCATACGGCTGTAACACAAATAACATTTAACCAAACCTAAATAATAACATAAACCTTGTTATTATTTAAAATTTTAGTAAGAAAAATCATTATAAATTCATAAATCAGATACCAAATACATAGTAAGAGTGCTTGAATATGTAAATGAAATAAAAATTACAAAAAATATATTAAACTTTAATAAGTAAATGAAATAAAAAGACAACCATAATTTATAGATATAACAAAACTTCTTTGTATACAATAGATGTTTTGCTATTAATTTGACATATCTTGTTTAAGATTAAGGCATCCACTAAAACATCCATTAAATGACTCATACGGAAATTGTTGATTTGCCAAACTGACCTGTAACACAAATCAAACCCATTGACGAGTTAATGTGCCAAAATAGTCACCTCTACATAACAATATATGAAATTGATCAACTGTGAACGTAATGGCTGCCAATTGTCGGAATGTAAAGGAGAAGAAAAAAGTCGCCCAATTAGACATATTTCATGCTATTTTGTTGCAGCAAACATGTTCACCCAACCTGTAATGTTGTGTTTATAAAATCATCATAATCAAAGTTTACAAAAAAAATATAATAATAATAATTCGAACTTAAACATCTAAAGTCCAATTTTATCACAAAGAGATCATAGTTCTTTGACAAGTCATAACAGATTCTTGGCCATTCTCTACTAAGTTCTTGGTTCACCTTCGAAATAGTATGGTCATAGTTCTCCCACACGCTATGCATTCTCAATATATATAAATGTCGTTTTTCCCAGAAGGACAATTAAAAACTCCAGATCCTTGTTCACAAAACCTATTATTCTCTTCATAGACCTGTCATGTATACCGAACAATCATCATATACCTACTTAATTCAAAGGAACTTGCATCAGAATATCAGAATAGAAAACAAAAACATAGATACTTAATCACCGATACCTAATCACCGCTGAACACTCCATTGTATCTCTATCACTTTTTTCCTTTCACGTTCTTACAACTTTCTTGAAAAATGGATAATGGTAAGTTGCAAATCTTTCTAGTTTGAATAACCCAAGTGGCCCACCCATTTTACACAAGAGTTAAAAAAAAACTATAATTCGTAATTGATAATGATGTAGATAGGCAATTCATCTATGTTAGTTATATCGCTTGTTGAACGGTGAAGTTTAAAGAGACTCGAGTTAGCTTATGCTTTTGTTGTAGTTGTGTTAGGTCCTAAATTGTCTTCAATATATTTTAGTGGAGTTTAGTATTATAGATGACATTAGTCATAGTTTAGGGTAACTATTGTAAATACCCAAGGGGTATAAATACAAGTTTGTAAACCCTAATTCAATAAGCTTTCATTCGTTCCTATCACTGTGTTCTTGCCGTATACATGCTCTCACGTACGTTTCATCATATACTTCAAGAACTTGATCATTGTGTATTGATTGCTTCAAAGTTTGATCGATACTTGATACAATTGTGACCTACAATTGGTATCAGAGCCAAAGAGTGATTAAAAGGTAAGTTTTCGATTGTTTTTGGCTTTGGTTTGGTCGACTTATACGTTTCTGCCGTAGTGTTCATAGGGCTTTGTTTCCTCATGATTATTGGTGTTTGATTCGAATTGTTTGTTGGGATTATTAAGTTTGGTGTTTATTTCAAGTTTGGGATTGAAATAGCTTGTTTTGGTTGTGTTGTTTGGAGAAAAATATCAATTTGCAGGTTGAAATTGTCGAAACTGATCTAGGGTTCGTAATTTTTCTTCAAGCCATTTGACACTTCAAGCCATTTGCACTTCAAGCCATTTGGAACTTCAAGCCATTAGCATTTCAAGCCATTTGTTACTTCAAGCCGTTTGTATTTCAAGGTGGTTCAAGCCATTAGTACTTCAAGCTATTTGGTGTTTCAAGTCATTTTGTACTTCAAGCCATTTGGTGTTACAAGCCATTAGGTATTTCAAACCGTTTGTACTTCAAGCCATTTGGAGTTCAAGCAATTTGCTCCTCAAGCTAGTTGGTGCTTCAAGCCATTTGCATTTCAAGCCATTTAGTGCTTCAAGCCATTTGGTGTTTCAAGCCATTTGGTGCTTCAACGTTTGTACTTCAAGCCATTTGGGGTTCAAGCAGTTTGCTCCTCAAGCCTTTTGCTCTTCAAGCCATTTGCTCTAGTTTTCCTTTCAAGCCGTTTGCCCTCCAAGCCATTCACCTAGCCATTCCTTCAAGCCATTTAATTCAACCCATTCGTTAAAGTCATTCAATTCAAGCCATTCGTCAAGCCATTCCATTCAAACCATTCGTCAAGTCACTTACTTCAAGCCATTTAGTTCAATCCATTCACTAGTAAGCAAAAGTGATCTCGAGCTTTTGGACTTAATTTGAACAATTTTTTCATTCACCTTTAATTTTCACTCCAAGATCCGAGTTTTCAAGTATCAACATTTTGTTCATGATGACGACTACTGACAGTGATCATCGTTCTTCATCTTCATCTGAGGTTAGTACTACTAATTCCCAATTAATCGATATGATTCATGCTTTGAAAAATCAGATTTCACAATTAGAAAATGATAAAGCTCATTGTCGAGTCTTAGAGGCTAGATTAGACAACAATTACAACGAGTTAGTTCAGTGCAATCGAGAACTGTTAACAACAAATGATCAGTTGTCTTATGTATAAAGTAAGTTGAAACTTTGCGAAGAAAAAGTTGGATATCTTACTGAAGTCAACTCTGAAATTACTGTCAAATTAAGGGATGCAGAAATTAAATGTAAAGATTATGATGCTGAGCTTGATCGATATGTTAAAGAAAGAACCCAACTGTATTCTAAAGTTAAAGAACTGGAAGATAATCTTTGTAAACGTGGTCAATCAGAACAGACTATATTTTTTAATAAACCGAAAGACACTAAATTTTATGATGTAAAAGCAGGTCTAAGTTTTGAAAATCCAAAGAATTTATCTAAAGTCTGTCGTGCTCAATTTTATGAATTTGAATTAATGGGTTGGGGTTTCACTGATTTAATGAAATTCACTGGGGCTTCAGAAGATGATGAGTTAGAAATTTCAAAACGAGCAAATAAAGATAAAATGCAACTTCCGTTTGACTACACTAAGTTAAACAAAAGTTATGAAAATCCTGAAACTTCTACATCAACTGAATCTCCAACTACTTATTCTTCTGAAGAATTTAATCAAAAATCAGAAAATCTTTCTGAAAAACCCGAATACTCTGATCTTTATATTCCAAGTTCTATTTTGAAAAAGAAAGTTTCAGATCTTCAAGAAGAATTAGCAGTTCTTCTACTTGATATAATAATTTCTTTAAAAGACCAACTCACTTCCGCTGTCAACCATCAAACGAAAAATGTTTCAAACTCTTTCGTTGACAAAGGTAAATCTGTTGTAGAACAAAGTTTTTATGATTTTATTGAGTCTGATCTTGGAGACAAAGTCGTTAATGATCAATGTAGCACCTCTCAGCATAATCAATACATTAACTTTCTTTACCAAGATTTGGAAGTGACGACCGAGAAAACTTTAAGTAAGAGGCAAGCCAAGAGAGCATTGTGGTTTGAGAAAAGAAAGAGTTTTCTAGAAGCCAAGAAAAGACGCTTACAAGAGAAAAACCAATCTGGTTCTCGTGGTTACAAAAACAATTTTGGTCATGTACATGGAAGAGCTTCAAATGCCGGA
Organism: Pulicaria dysenterica; assembly: GCA_947179395.2. Classification (NCBI taxonomy): domain Eukaryota; kingdom Viridiplantae; phylum Streptophyta; class Magnoliopsida; order Asterales; family Asteraceae; genus Pulicaria; species Pulicaria dysenterica. The sequence continues at coordinate 67,861,801 of OX359290.1, read as the reverse complement.
AATAGTTTTCGTTGTATCAAGACTAATGGTTCAAATGGGTTTGATTTTGATTCCGGTGTTCATTCTCATGCTAATGTTAGGAAGTATGAATCTTCTACTTTTGTTAATTCTTGTTGGGATGCTATTGATAAACCTGATGTGAAATATCCATTTAAGGTGTATTCTATTAAACATCTCATAAGGTTATCTAAGGAGAAAATTTGTACCTCTCCTCAAAGAGTGAACACATTTTTGATCAATCAGAAAATTCAAAAGGAGAAGTTGAATTCTAACTACAAGTGGATGCCTAAAAATGAATCTGTAGTTAATTCTCCTAATCCACCTGGACCCAAACTCAAATGGGTACCAAAATCTGTATAATCTGTTTTGCAGATAAGCCAATGAGACATTCTGGAACATCACAGTTACACTATAGAGAATATTGTGAAGTCAAAACAACTGTGTGTTCAATACACGAAGAAGTTCAAATCTCATAGCTAGAAGAAAGAAGAGTGTTCCCTGCAGTTCGTCATACACATTATTGTGTTCTTCATCAGCCCGAGCCTGATGATCTGAGAAACTTGCTTTTTATAGTTTATCATTATTTGATATAACTTTTGTGTCAATGATTGTTACTTGCAGGGGGAGCACAAGTCTTCAGGACCCGCAAGTATGCAAATTTTTTTCTCAATAAAATTGTTTTTATGCATGCTTGTAGGGCGGTAATTCAGTAAAAGTTTCACAAAAATATTTCTTTTGTTCTGTTTTCATTCTTAGAAAATCCAAAAATATTGAAAAATGAAAATCCAAAAACATTGAAAAATACAAAATCCAAAAACTTTTCAAATGTTCAAAATTTCAAAAATATTTTGTTGTTTCGATCACCTCGTGCGTACTGTGTTTAGATAGCTTCTTTGAAAAGAGATGTTGAGGGAGAAGTTGAAAAATATTCCGAGAGCTGAGGGTGAGAGAAAGGATCAAAAGAACAGAAAGATCCTCACTAAACAATGTCAATCTGGATAGCCACATCTACTGCTAGTTTTATACTGGTATTGAAGAAGACATCATGGACCCAGTGATGCAATGTACTAACCCCACCAGCTACTCAATTATCTCTTAAAAGATAATTGTTTCAACTTCACACGAAGATTTTTCACATACACTATCGACATCTCACTTGGAGATTGTTGGTATTGAAAATAGGAGGACAACTACTCCGTTCCCCGACTTCTTTCGTGCACTTATTGAGTCTAGAGCCATTTGCAATATCATTCTTGTTCTAGGACACTTAATGGAATCATTTTGCCTGTTTTTGTGACAGTGCCGGAACATCTTGAGTAATATCTTTAAGATATTTACAGTGATAGATGGAAATCTTACCAGTGCTAACATCATGCCAACGCTGAACGTAGGTCACTCAGTTTATTTAAACTGATGTGTTAACGGGAAATCTATGTGATCACGGTGTTACAACCGATGCGTTTATTGTCATATCATTCTGATAGTCATGCCAAAATCAAGCTGAATGCAGTTTACAGGTGCATGATGATCATGATGGATCATGACCATCATGAGGGGAGAATCAAGTTACAAAAGTGTTATAAAAGAAGACAAAGTTTATTTTGAGAAAGTTAAGGGGAAGCTAATACATCAAGTGCAGTGTGTCTTAAAATTTTCAAAGAGAAGATGACAGTTTTAAAGAAAAGAAGACAACTGTCACAAATTTGAACGGGAGCAAGGTTCTGGAAAAATTTCAAATTTTAAAGATCTTGAGCTACTTTCGAGGGGGAGCAAATTTTGTTTAAAAAAATTTCAAAGGTGGTGAAACAGCCAATCAAACCCTCGAGTAATATTTGTGCGTAATCAAGAAATATTATTCTCGTGTAATGCTCAAGACTGTTCCCGTGAAGACAAAAGAGATAATCATGGTTGTAAATTCTGATAAGCACGAGGCTTCTACTGCAATCTCTGATAAACAACCTGATCACTGTTGACGAGTCTTTGAAGATCTCGTGAAGACTCAAAACTTCAAAGAACGATCTTCTAATGTCTGTTGCAGAAAGAAAAAGAATCTCTGCATATTCTAGACAGGGAGATTGTTTTGGTGCTTAAATAGATAAATTTCATTATTATGCTTAATTGTAAATTGAACACAAAAGGGGAGAATGTTAGGTCCTAAATTGTGTTCAATATATTTTAGTGGAGTTTAGTATTATATATGACATTAGTCATAGTTTAGGGTAACTATTGTAAATACCCAAGGGGTATAAATACAAGTTTGTAAACCCTAATTCAATAAGCTTTCATTCGTTCCTATCATTGTGTTCTTGCCGTATACATGCTCTCACGTACGTTTCATCATATACTTCAAGAACTTGATCATTTTGTATTGATTGCTTCAAAGTTTGATTGATACTTGATACAATTGTGACCTACAAGTTGTTTAGCTACTTCGTCTATGATACATTCATACCACCCAGATCTGCCATTTATATAGTAATGGTTCACCAGTGTGACTACATTAGGTGTAGTTCCTTTCTGTTACAATTGTGGTTTATCGTAAAATTCAGTTAGTTAGGCTTCAGTACAAAACCTACATGTATTATTTATTAGTCTACAATGTTGATGGCCTTACTTAATAAATTCTGCTTAATAGGCTTCGCCTTCTATCTAAACCCCAACACCCTATACCAGGCTATGAAGTTAGCTCCATATATAACGGGTGAGAAAAATCATTCCAAATTACATAATAAAGAAAAAAGTATTAACTCTGAATTTTGTGTCTTGTACCTATATCTGGCTGAAATTATACTCAACACAATTAAATCAAAATGTAAGTAGTAACATATTCGAGCTCAAGCGGTGCCACCCAGTTTCAACAGAAAAGACACCAGTAATCTCGATCACCAACATAGAAACTGCTAAAACATATGTCTACCCTTACCATACTTCAGTCATATGCAGGTCCACGGATTTAACTCTTTCTGATCTTTGAGCAAGCTTCCTCTGCCAAAAATGAAAAATAAAAAACCACTTGTCAAAAATAAGTACATGTCTTACAGAAAATATCAAAATAGATCAAGTATAGCTAACGGTACCTTGATATCGAGCATGAGAGGCTGCCCAATAGCGAAAGAACAAACAGCAAATATAAGGTTTCAAAGTGTTTGTTTTAGTTATTATGAACTTAGAAGGTTACCTCAAAAGAGTGTTGGCAGAAGCTAATATATTTTAAAAAAATGAAATCATTTCAAAAACATAATCAATTAACATAAGATGATCTTATATAATAAAAAGAAATTGTAACAGAAACTGAACAGTTACAATGGTTTGGAGGTCACCGGCCAACACACTTCAAAACCGAAGAAGTCAAAGAAGATGTTAGGAACTTCAAGCCTGTCGATTTGTTTCCCTTTTAGCTAAATTCCTTAGCTTTACCTTTTCGTCCGAGATCAAATATAAGTGTAACCAATCCAATGATAGGTAAAACAGGTGAAAATTGTTTCCGCTAGTTAATTTGGTTACAGGTTAGGCCAACCATAATGCAACTATATATTATGAATGTATCACCGTAAAATGTGTGGTGTTAACAATTTGTCAATAATGGATGTTGTAAGAACATAGTTACCACCAGATTTATCCCAAAACTCAGGGATTTGACCTTAAGTTAAATTGGACCCTTTGTGGGTTACTAAAAAACCCATGAGCATTATGGATTACATATAATAGAATGTAAGCAATAATCAATGACAATTAGGTACATGGAAGAAGCATGAACTTTCATACATGAATTGCAGCGAAGAACACAGAAAGGATATAGCTATGAAGCACCATAGAAACATAAATAGTACCAACCATGTTGCCTATGAATCCCAATGTGAAAGGAAGTCTATGATATATAATAGAACATGTTATAACTTATACTACAATTCTAAAAATGATAAGAGAAGATAGTAGGCTCATAACAGAATGTTTAAATTGGAGTTGAAATTTCGATTCAATTGCCCAACACATGGGTCGAATTGGGTTATATTTTATCTCTAACTGGTCAAATGACAAAAGTTTTTAGGATTAGCTAAATTGAACGGTTATCATATGGGCCAACCAAGTCAAAGAGATCAGAAGTCACCCATAGTGTTTTCATATGCTTAAAACTTCTTAATATGCTTTGTTAACAAAAAGTAAACTGTTATTTTTATAGATGGTTTTTATAATCTTATTATATTATTAAAAATAGTTTATATAGTTGTATAATTTGTAAGTTTGTGGGGTTCCAACTCAAAACCAATTGGTTATGAGAGGAGTAGCCCAGGACACTTATAAAGTAGATTACAAAGTCACGTTCCGTCCGATGTGGGACATTACTCAACACGCCCCCTCACGTGTGGCGTTTTTTTTTTCGAGCCTAACACGTGGATACTTATGGGTTACGTGGAGTCCGGGTGAACCTTGCTTTGATACAATGTAAGTTTGTGGGGTTCCAACTCAAAACCAATTGGTTATGAGAGGAGTAGCCCAGGACACTTATAAAGCAGATTACAAAGTCACGTTCCGTCCGATGTGGGACATTACTCAACAGTTGACACCTCAGCCCAACCTGCCCTGAGTCGTTTGGACCCGAATCAAAATTGCTAGTTATGAGTTATACCCATTACCCAATCCACCTGACCTGTCCACATGGTCACCTCTAATAATTGAAAACTTATTTAAGTGCTTACCTCTGTTGATGTCATATGCAGAAACTGATTTTTTGGGCCTTTGAGCATGAAGAACGACCCGAGTATAAAGCCACATCCAACAGTGAAGCACAAAGCAAAAATTTGGACAATTACTATTACAGAAAGGAAAACAGTAAATGCTATAAAAAAAAGAAGAACACCAAAGATGCAATGAAAAGGCCAAAATACATGAGTTAATCAAGGCACAATTTACAAACACATACATGAGTATAATCATCAAATTTCTCCTATTATAACAAAAAAAAAAAGCTCTTACAATCTTTATTTTAATCATTTGGCAAATATCTCACACCAATAATACATAAAAGCGTGGAACATAGACATAAATTCATGACACAAATTGGAAACATCAAATAGACTCCAATAAGTCAAATGTCGATCGGTGTTCATCTAATTACAAATCATTACCACTCAAATCCCATTTTTATTCAAACTGAAGTGCAGCAGTCTAGTTCTTCGTACTCGGTGTTTAAACAGTTACGAAAGACCCGGCAATCTTTATTCGAGCAATGTAATATGGTGAATGATTTTGTGAGGATCTGTTACTGTGTTGTCGCGAACAATAGCTTTATGGATGTTTCAATTCAGTTAAATATTGTTTGCTGCTGGTGTTACTTTTTATGACTTACAGTTTATAGATTAAGAAGTATTTAAAATCAGTGTATTACAATAAGAAATTTGTAAGACTGAATTGAGATTGTGGGCTGAAGTGAACATCACATATACTTGATAAAATTAAAACACATTAGATGTTCTAAATCATTACTATATCATTTCTTGGTCTGATCAAATAAATTAACATTGAAAGTTATCATAACCAGTTGTTATATTAGCATACTGAATACAAAGTACATAATATAAATTATAAAATAAAAATCATGTACTCAGTTATTATATAATATATTCTAAAGAATTGCAAGAATTTCATAAATACATACCAATATAAAGCTAAACACCGCAATCTTCGAAAGCAACAGCTAACTCTGAAAAAAACTTCTTACTAACCTACATACCAAAAATCAAATAGATGAGCAGCTAGGTTAGAAACCCATGTATTACACGGGCTGGTTTTAAAAAATTATAAACAACAAAAAATGTTGAAGACTTAACATATGCAATTTTTTTTATTGAAGTTACTAATAGTGACCTTGTGTTTGTCGTCAATTTAGGATGTTTCATCAAGATCCTAAACCAATTTTCATCATATACTTAGCTGCCATACATGACTAAAAATCTAAATTACATGAATAAATAATTATCTAAATAAACTTCTAATGAGGACAACAAATGTCTTACTTCAATGTTTAGAGGCATTTTATGACAATCCTGCAACCTGTATCTTGATCTCACTCTTTGATTGTCATTATTAATGCCTTGGGCGCATAGGTTAATAAGCATATGTTAAAATTATGGGATAATTTCTTATATGCCCTTATTAAAGATCAAAATATCCTATTTACCCTCCTTAAATTTAAAATATCCTATATACCTTCTTAAACATTTAAATATCTTATTTGCCCAAATCATCATTTTTATTAATTTTAAATCATTTTAAAAGAATTATAATTATTAAATATAATTAAATGACTATTATACCCCTCTTTTAAATCTATTTTAAAAATATCCCCAATACCCTTACTAACTTTATAAATATCTTATTTACCCTCCTTAAATTTAAAATATCCTATATACCCTTCTTAAATACTTAATTTTTTTTAACAACTAACAATTTCCATTAAGTGTTAAGTCCAAGATAACAAGCACAATGTACAAAAGAAGATGCATGACACACATCCTAACAATCATGTGTGGACCACCTGTACAAAACACATATCTAAATTTTATCTTATACCAAACTCTCATAAACATTCTTTTAGATCCACCACTATTCTTCAAGCTGCTGCCAAATTGATCCACTTCGCAGGAGTGAAGGTCTACCACTTTGCAAACAAACACGGTTTCACACACTGGGAGATACTAAATCAGTAGGCTTTCATGGTTTATATTCCTTCCTACCAGTTCTTCATAGCATACACTAGTTGCACTCGATATACCAGCTAAAACAGTCAACTATAACTAAGGCTGATAACAGAATACATTTGATATGTAAATGGCGTTCATGGATGCTTTTACTCATTTACAATAGATCCTCCATCATTTGGTACAGTTACAAATTTAACAAGTGATATGGCATGGATAGCTTATGTACTTGCACTCGATATACCAGCTATAACATATGATTAATAATCATTCAGCTTCTTCCAGATCCATGCACATCATCTGTACGCAAAACTCGCAAACCAGCAAACTGCAGCCTTCGACCATAGTATTGGGGAAATAGGCAGCCACAGTTCATCACAGTAGTAACCATTAAGCAACTCCACATAGAACAAAATCAGAAAACTTTCAAAACAAACGGCCACGAGCACGCAGTAGAAACAGCAGTCAGCACCACACAGTACTAAAATCAGAACAAACTTCTAGTAAACGCAAACCTGGAGGCTGGAGCTATGGAAGGAAGGCGCGCTGTGCGACGTGAGGGAAGAGATTAAGAAACGGCAGTAGGGTTCTTTCTTCCGTTCGGCGGCTAAGGGGCTCAGCGGCGATGGAAGGAGCGAAGAAATGGCATGGTGAGAGTTACTTCCGTCGATGTGATGGACGTGAGGAACGTGAGTGTGAATGAAACAGCAGTAGGGTAGGATTATTTTGAAGAAAGGGCAATGTGGTCTTTTTTATTTACTAAATATTTATATAAGATTTAAATTGAGTTTAAAATGATCTAAAAATTAATAAAATGATGATTTGGGCAAAAAAGATATTTAAGTGTTTAAGAAGGGTATATAAGATATTTTAAATTTAAGAAGGGTAAATAGGATATTTAAATGTGGCCCTTCTCGATTCCAAATACTCTACAGCCAAAGTACATGTGATTAATGAGATCATCCACAAATTTCTGGTATGGTAACCACCATATCAACAAATTTCAGTAGTCTTAATCTGTTACACAACAAAACTAAAGGATGTTAAAAAATTTCTCATAAGAAAATGATCCAGTTAATGAACTATAATAGCTTTAAGATATGGAACTCATTAAATATAATGGTTCATCTTTTAAAAAAATTCTTATAAAAAATGACTCCTTACTGGTTTAGTACATGACAACCAACTAAAGTATATTATAGAACCCAAAAGGAGAAACAACCAATTAAATCAATTTGTGACAAAGATTGATCACTTCTAAATAGATTAGATTGCTAATACTTTTTAGTACCCGCTAATCTATTCATTCAATTCGTTTCATTTCAATTAAACATGGCTTATGATCATGGGTTGACATTCAACATTATAACATGCTTTATTAACGGTTGCCCAACAGCTGAACACCCATAACCAAATCCTCAAATAACATATACAAAAGTTGAATCAATAAATCATATTATTATTTTTAATTGTAGGATTTCTGACCCATATATTCATTATACATTTCATCCTACACTTGATAGGCATATGATTCATTAACAAAATATTTAGTCATATAAAAGCTTTAAACATTGTAATAAAAAATAAACTAAAACAGAGGTCACCTAAACAGTAATATATAGAGAATACAAAGTAAATATGATTCACTTAGACATTATATCAAACACATTATGTGCGTAAAATGAAAGTGAAAAAGAATTCCTAAATTGCAAGGCAAAGCATCTCCAAGCTATAGATAAAATGACAAACTATTTGAATAAACTCCCAAAAGTAGTCATTATGTACTTGCTCAATTCAAAAAAATAAGACCAATGTTGATGTTTATTAAGGTCTACCACACCATTCAAATTTCAAAGATACCAGTGATTAATATGGAAGCAATATGAAAGTAGTACTTTGAAAAGATATTGATGTATAGAAATAAAAACAATACTTAAATAGACCCAAGTACCTAAATTGAATCGAATAAGTTACATAGAAACATACCTGTAGCAAAACAGATAGAATTGATATCGTCTAAAATATACATATTATTTATATACGATATCTCATACTTTGATTGCATTATTATATTAAATTATGTTAATTGCGGCTTAATTTGGTGTATTACATGTTTCAGGGCTCTTGAGAGAATAAATTAAGAATTTGATGAGAAATGATGAAGAAGAGAGAAAGAGAGAGAATTTGACTGCTTTGACGTCTGTTCAATGTTTTGGTCATATCTCACTCGTTTGAAATCGAAACGAGGTGATTCAAAAAGCTACAGAATCTAGACAAAATGAACAACAATAATATCATGTTTGTCAGATTTATATGGGCTGTGAATCTGCTGCTTATGGCCGAGAAACAGAGCTGCAAAAGCAAATGAAAAAAATAAATAATGGAAGTCTCGACGGCTACCATTTAATTTGGAATTAATTTTGGGCCACAAAGCCCAATAACAATAAAATGGATGGATGGTTCATGCGAAGGCAGCCATCACGAATTAATTAAAAAGGGAGATCCGTCACAATTAAAGGGCAGCCGCCATTCACAATTCTTACGTACGGCAGAACATATCACAAGTAATTTTCATTCGTACGCCGCAACACAATTTCAATTTAGAAGCAGCAGTCGGACGGCAGGGAATTCAAGGAGCAGCCACCATCATTCGATTTCTTTCATTTATTGAGTATTACATTTGTAAGAATTCTCGTAATGATTACATTTGATTTATTATTTGATTTATGTATGACATTTAATTTGATTATGGGGTAAACCTTTTATTGTATTTATCATGATGAACAACTTCTAAGTTTGAGATGTAATCTTTAGATTTTATTATTTTATGATTTGTTTTGTTTATGCTTAATCACAATCCTTGAGCTTTTGATCTTAATCTTTATTGAGTAATCTGTTAGATACAGTTTGTGTTGGGGAGATAGCAATATCAAACCTAAATCAAACCTGTTTATTTAAGTAAAATAGGATTTGATGTTAACAAAACCGTATATTCAGTTTTGGACTTAGATCAATGAAAAACATGTGTTGTTTTTCATATTAGACTTAAAGATTTTCTAAGTAAGAAATGATAGCTGACGATTCAAAGTGTCAGCTGAACACTGAGTATCAGCCAAATGACCAGCTTCAGAAAGATCAGCTAAGAAGAAATGACAAGTTAAGAAGCATCAGCTATGCATCTACAAAGCATCAACCATCAGCTGAAAGCTCTTCAAAAGGTCAGTTGAGAAGACAAAAGATCAGCTGACAGTATCTCTTTGATCAGCTGATGCCTTACACATGTCAGATAAGGTATTCTATACTTATCCTTCTCCTCTCCATAAGCTGATCACACTCAAATGATTAGCTGAGCCCTTGGGATCAGCTGACAGTTTAGTTTGATCAGTTTATTAGCTATACTTTGATTTGTACTATTAGCTGAGCATTTCGATTAGCTGAGCAAATCAAGTTAGCTGAGTCTTTCACAATTATCCTTAGCTGAGCAAAATTACATTTGCAGTTCAGTGTCTGTTAGCTGAGTCGTTAATCAGCTAATAGCTCTTCAGTGTAATATTCTATTTAAGTCAAAGGCAGAACATGTGTTGTTCTATTATGCCTTAGATCTTTCTTTGTAAAAGTACTTAGCACTTTTTGTATCTGCAAAGAAACAAAAAGGATAGATCTTTATCCTCTGGAAAGGGAGAAAGATACTTTAGAAGAAAAGATCTCGAAGATATGCTTTGACAAGTAAGTATGGTTGACAACTCTATACTTGGTTAAGTCAAATCATCAGAAGCATGGTGTCGATTAAAGCACAAGCGTGATAGGAGAAGTTTACCTTTCCAAGATATAAATGTAGTACTTTAGTAATATAATAATAGATAGTGGGTATACTCATTACTGAAAAATATGTTCACTTTACACACTTTGCATATAAAGTTAACTTACTTTTCAACCACTAACTTTATCTTTTATAATATTATTAAACCATGTACCTTTGTCTCCTTCTCTCTTCATCAACCCGGACACACCTTGCTTATATATACTCATGCATGAAAACATGCTAAGTATACGAATGCGAATAGAGTTGAATACTGAAATCTCATTTGTTGAGAACTAGAAGAGTTAGTGTAACGCCGCGGGTTATCAGGAGCTTAATTAATAAAATATAATTAAAACACCAATTCTTTATCAAAAGATAATGTTTAACAAACACAGCGGAAGCTAAAATTTTGTTATTTACTCAAACTGTATCAAGGTTTAAACAACATAACCCAGCGGTGTTACCAAAATCGGCCGACCATTAATCAACATCAGAGTAAACAAAAGCGAGAGCAATAAGTGTTCCTAAAATTACCAATGAAATAACTATAGCATGGCAACCCGTTCTCACCAACAACTATTTACCTGCAATTAGAAAGGAGTACATGGAGGGGTTAACTATAAATAGCTAGTGAGTAACGATTAAACATAAGTATCGTAACAAAGATGTTATAGCATGCAGAAGGTATCACAGAATAACAAACAAGTCTATCCAAACAGCTAGCAATGTTCCGGTGCCCAGGAGGAGTCACGTCTTGCAGGGTTGTAAGCCCGGCTCAATGATCCAAACTGGGGGAAACCGAAAACATCCATAATATCGCGCCGGTGGAGGAGCGGGTAGCAGCCCACCATTGCATTAACGAGCGGGGAAGTCTGATGAGAGCCCCTTTAACGAGCGGGGAAGTCAGTAAACTGGAGAGCCCCTAGCTGAGGCACGTAGGTTCTGCAGAACCCCGATTTGCGGCCACAAATCACCGTACCCCAGACAGCAACAAAATGCCGGCACGAACACGTATTGGCCGACTCTGGCCGCATCATAACATAGTTGGCCTACTCAAGCCATCAGACATCATATTGGCCTACAAAAAGCCATAACATAACATATTGGCCTACTCAAGCCATAATACCAGCATATACCAAGTTTATAACATGATTGGCCTACTCAAGCCTAACATAAGAGCATAGCAGTGTATACCATAGCAAATTAACAACACATAGACCATAACTTACCTTAAACTTGTTATAACATGTTTATCACGAAACCTAAGGTTAACCGGTACTCTCCTTAATAGCTATAGTAGAAAAACGTAGTGCTCAGTATCTTCTGGTTCCTCAGAAGTGCCTAACATATCATACACAAGCCTGTTAACACCTTAACACTTATCACATAACACGAATTACAAGTTATTCACACTGGACAGGGGTCCTACGGCCGCAGAAGATAAAGCCTACGGCCGCAGAAGACCAATCAACATTACTCCGGCCGTAGAGGCAACCCACTACGCCCGTAGTGCTCCTTTTCACTAAACCAAGCCCTTTGGCCGTAGGAACTTATCCCTACGCCAAAATGAACTGTTCTATAATGATCTACGACCGTAGGTTAAGTACCTACACCCGTAGTCCTTGTTCCTTCGTCCATAGACGGTAAACCACATAAAATACACAAAACATCCTACTACGGCCGCAGAAACCTTTTCCTACTACCACAGAAGGCTTAATTCCAACAATCCTGAAAAACACCCTCCTACGGCCGCAGAAACATTTTACTACGGCCGCAGGAAATAATTGGGTCCCTACGGCCACAGGAACATTCCCCTACGGCCGTAGGAAGTTCCTGCACAGTAAGGTTCGTCCCTGTTCGTGGACAGACCTGCAACTTCGCGTTTTTGACACCCAAATCGACTAAAACTCATATCAAATTGTTCATACATGTTACTCAACATCCCTTGATGCTTACACACACTTTGTATAACAAAACTAACCATTAAAACACAAATTACACCATCAAATGGTGTATCCTCTTCAAAAACATAAAACTAGGTTTCTTAAAGGAATTACTTACTGAAAGAGGTGATTGAGAGCTGCCAATTCATATATTAGTAACTGAAATCAGAATCCCCAAAGTTCCTTGATGATTTCCTCTCTCAAACTTCAACAACAGAAAGCATGTAGGTGTGTACGTACGTGAGTATGTGTTTGTGTGTGTATGTTGGTGTGTGTTTGAAGGTTCCCAGAGGATAAGAAGCCTCAAACCGACCTTGGTTGTTAAATATTTAAAACGCGGTATTTTCTTCCCCTTTTTAACTTACAACTTATTCCTCGTTTACCCGTTTCACCTAACGAGGATATTTTTGGAACCATTATCTAAAACCGGTTACTAACTTACCAATTTTACATATTATTATAATTATGTCTCATAACACCTTTTTATCATGTATAATTAACAATTAACACATTTAGCAACTAAACACATTGATTAAAATCAATGTACAAGTATATAAGCATATAGTACAAACATGGTACAAATAGGCCCTATTTTGGGATGTTACAGTTAGCATTTTACTTTCAGTATTACAAACTTGTTCATGTGTTGAACATCTTAGACATAAGTTGTTTAAGATTAGCTTAGTCTATATGTTAGACAAATTTAGTTGCTACCTTTTATTGTACTTAGATTTTCCGCATCTAGTTCATGTAATTCTTGATTTACATCAATAAGAATTATATAAAAGTAAACCGTGTGTCTCTTAAATTTTAAATTGCTAAAGTTTGTATTCAACCCCCCTTCTATAAACATTTGTTGTTGTAGTATCCATTCGGGCCAACAGTTTGTGCATGCTCTGAGATAATGACTTGCATGTGTATTTTATTCTTGATTATTGTTTGCTTGATCTAAGACATGACGTTTGCATGCAATAGGATAGATAACTTTTTTGAGATATGAGGGTTAAGATTACTTAATAATACCATAGATAAAAGTTTGAGTCTGATTCACCATACAACGAGAGTTAAGTGTGTTTTCGAAAGATTAAGTCATAATCGGATTAGTAGGACTGATGGTTGTTGGTTCGAACGCCCTTAGAAACTTATCATATTAACTGTGTTTAATACAAATTGAACCTAGGGGGAGTGATTCATTGGTAAATACAGCGTTTTCATCTGATTTCTATTTCTTAAAAAATTGCTTTCATATTTACTGCTTTAATTCAAATCTTCCATACCTTGACAGCAGTTAGCTGTTACTTTCAAAAACCCCATATTTAATTTTCAGTAATTTAGTTTAATTAGTTTATTTCTTAATAATACTTTCAATTCCTGTTCCCTGAGGATACGATCCTGGTCTTGCCCTGTTTACTGCTATACGATCGGGTGCGCTTGCCCGTTAGTGTGTCAGTCAAATTAGGTTAGATTAGTGTGAAAACTTAAGACTGATATTCGCGTATCAAGAATCGAAAACAATAGGGAAGAAATCCCCATCTCCAAATGATTGAGCACAATCCAATGTATGGAAAAACATTTTATGTAGTTGAATCAATATGGAAGAATAAATCCTTAGAAAAGACATGGATGTGAAAAAAGAAAAACAATACTTGAAGAAACTCAATACCTAAATCGATTCAAATAACTTGCATAGAAACATACCTATAGCAAAACCATTAGAAACCGAGAACAATAAGGAAGAACATCCCAACTTCAAATGATTAAGCACTATTTCAACGTCTGGAAGAGCATTAGCGATGTAGTTGATGATCAGTGGGAGTCGAATGAACTCTGCATTCAATGGGTTGAAGCTCTTCAAGGTATCGGTTGTTCTAGGGTTTCTCTGAAAGAATATCGGAAAGAGATAGGCGGGACATTGAGAATTGAGATGGCTACGGACATAGAAAGGAGCGGGAGATTGCGATAGACGATGACATAGAAACGGGACGGCTGTTAATACGAAGAAAACATGAAGCAAATCATGAAAAAAGATAAAAGATTGAAGAACAAAATGATGAATTGAACTATTGAAGCATACCTTAAAGCTTTTGAGAAACGTTGTCGCTTTTGAAATCAGGATTCTAGGGTTTTTTGAGAAGTTGAGGATGAAGAGAACAAATGAAAAGGATATGTGTAAAGCTAGTATTACATAAGTCGGGTCTTAAGACCCGCGTGTTTTTGAATAACGGGTATAACTACCCTAACTTTAATACATAACTGGGTATTTCTAAAAAAAAGTAGTCAAAATAGATCAATTTGGTCAAAATTAGAAAAATAAAAAGATTCTATTGGTTAATTGAAATTTATTTAAGGTAACTTTCCCATAATTGATTTTCTTTTAATATATATATATATATATAGATTATTAATCACCAAATCACAAGATCAAAATTTCAAGTTTGCTTCTTTTTGTGCTTGTTCTTGATTTTCTTTAAACACACATACATACACAGATAAAGGAATGAAAGAACTTCACAATGAAGTATTTTTCAAGATAGAGGCGGCTGGGATTTTTTATATTTTTCCAACACAGTATCGAATAATGCTTTCTAACATACGGTTAATCAATTAAGCAGTCAAACACAATCAGTTAACAACAAACGAGATATTATTTGGGAGCCACGTTTAAAAACAAATTCAATGATATTATAACCACACACTACATAAAACATATATTTTATCATTATAACACGCGGTTCAATTTAATAAATCTAATAATCATCAAATAAACAAACACACATAAACAATCATCAATAACAACTCGTCACCGACACAAAACTACTAGGCTCGGTTTGAGGGTATTACAAATTACAAAAAGTCACACTCAAATGTAGCCCTTGATAATTAACCTAAAGGTCTTAAATATTTCAGGTACTTGTCACAAAAATAAATCCCTTGATTACAAAACGCTCGTAGCTGACCCTCATGAGATACTCATAGCCGACCCCGATGAGATAAGCCTCATCTTTGAGTCCTGTATGCTAAACAAGTACTTTAAGGCAGAATGATCTGTGAAGACAATGGTTTTGATAGGATCAGATAAAAACGAAATTTGTTAAAGGCATAAACCATGGCTAGAAGTTCCTTTTCGGTAGTTGTGTGATTTCCTTGAGCCGGGTTTAGGATTTTGCTGGCATAGTAAATCGGTTGAGGCCGATTATTAACAAACTTTTTACATCAAGTAAACTAATCAACAATTCTGATCTGACCATTTTGAAATCAATCCAACCGGCCATTGAATTTCATATATACTTTTATGCAACTCAATTAATTTTATTTATGTTTCGGTCAGACTTTAAATTTTATAAGATATATTAAGCCTATACGTTGCGTTAGGTGATATTCAAATAATCATGCTCTTAGTAATATAATATCCATATAATATAATATATAAGATGATTATTCAAAGTTAGCATACGTAGACAATATGTAGGTTAACATGTATCGATCTACTACTTTTGCTTATTACATTATGTACATGAGGCTACATTACCTAGTAATGTTATGAGATCAAACGTAATTGATACAAATTGAAGGGTAAAAGGTGAAAATGGGTTAAATTAAAAAATTGAAATGATGTATAACATGAGTTGAACCCTTAACACTACATAAAAACGGGCTTTTTGCGGCGACATTGAATTTCTAAGGTTGAAAAATACCCCGCCTCTTTTTTCGTGGGAAATAAATATTTTAAAAAATATATTAAAGGACTTTTTGGTGCGTCGATTATTGCCGCAAATAACGTATGTTGAAAGTCAAAGATTCGTGAATGCTTTTTTGTATTTTAGTGTAGTTTTTGCAACGACATATGTCGGTGCAAAAACCATCTCCGCAAAATCGTAACTTTCTTGTAGTGTAAGAAAAGTCCGAGCGATACCTTAATATACATTGATACCGCTAGGCCAAAGACCATATGATTTGTAAATAATATTTGAATTCTTACTCTTAAAGTGGAAGCAATAACTTAAACACTTTGATACCGCTAATCTAAATACCATTTGATTTGTAAATAATAGTTAACAATTTTATTAGATCAAATTAAAAACTTAAAGATACATAGCGAAATTTTCAATAGTTCAAATTGATATGAATAGATTATAAGAGGATAATTTATGGATAACATATGTGAAACTTGAAAAAGAAATTAATAAAAATTCTGAACAATTAGAACTGTCACTATCGCATTAATTGATTAGTGTCCCGCTAATATGTTGAAATTAATAGACGGACAAACTTGTCTTCCTGGAATCGTACGTTTTCGACTGAGCCATACATGCATACATCTGTTTCATATTTAATTGTGTTGTCTTCTTGATTGAAACTCACAGATGATTGGAATCTTATACTTCCCCTATGGTTAACTATTTTTTCATGTGAACCACATAAAAGGTTAAAATAGAGCAGTAGGGCATGTGAACAGTTTAAGAAAATGATCACAAGTATTTCAGGTCATTCACAGGGTTGATATTATAAAGAGGGGAAGTATAATGCAAAATCAGAAGAAAGAAGTTACTTAAAAACAGGATCATGGAACCAAATGGAGCAAATTTTGCAGTTTCACTTCCAGTTCCAAGCGTAAAAGAACTAGCTAAGGAACCAATCACAAAGGTTCCCCATCGGTATCTTCGACCTGATCAAGAATCTCCGATTATATCATCTATGTCATCATCTTCTAAGCCTCAAGTACCTATCATTGATATGGAGCTGTTGTCGTCTGATAATTCGGTTCATTCTGAGGTCGAAAAACTACACTTGGCTTGTAGAGATTGGGGCTTCTTTCAGGTAATTGTTTGGGTAAATGTGTATATAATAAGATAAGAGATTTAAGAAAATTGTATCTACTAATTGAGTATTAATGTTATAGTTGATAAATCATGCGGTGAGTTGTTCACTACTAGAAAAAGTAAAGAAAGAAACACAAGAGTTTTTTGAGTTGCCAGTAGAGGAGAAAAAGAAGTATGAGCAAAAGACGGGAGATCTTGAAGGTTTTGGACAAATGTTCGTGGTGTCAGAGGATCAAAAGCTTGACTGGGGTGACATGTTTTACATGCTCACTCTCCCTACTCATCTTCGTAACCCGAGCTTGTTACCAAAACTTCCTCAGCCATTCAGGTTTGTCTCTTTTTCTCTCACTCCAAACTTTTTTAACATTAGAGAGGTTTTATATGCTTATAATTTGTAATTCTATTCATATATTATACTCACAAGTTCAAGAAATGTGTTAAAATAAAAAAGAAAATAAAGAAAAATAATTATGGATTCCACACGTTTTAATTTAGTGAGTAGCGCGCAGTGTGAAAAAGTATGAGTAAATATAATACCTTATTATTACCAAGTGTAGGAGACAACAAAATACAAATAAGCCAACAACTTACAAATCCAAAAATGTTCAAAATACACAAGAATTATGTGAACGTAAAAAATGAAAAACAAATACAAATGGATATTCCAAACACTACAATAAACATGGCGATGTCCGACGGTAAAATTCGTACACAATACATTCACCAGAAAAAGAGGCCTCGCTAATCGACTTTCAAAGGATCTGCAACGGGTTTTTCCGACAGATTTACAACTGACCATGTTCCAACGGATCACATTTCCGAGGGATTTATGACGGACCACTTTTCTAACGGATTTACGATGGATCACATTTCCGACGGATTTACGACGGAAACGTTTTCGACGGATTTATGGTGACAATGTTTCTGACGGATTTATGACGGAGTACGTGTTTAATACATTTCCGAAGGATTTAAAAAAAATCAAAACAAAATAAAAACTAGCAAGATAATAGACAATACAATGATTCAACAAACAAACAAGAAAATTTAAACACAAACAAATAAGTCACTAAATCTAGTAATACCCAATACAAACCACACATTAGGTATCAACAATAATTGAGATAGAAACCTAAAATGTGAGGAAATTTGAAAACTCTGTCGGAAATCCACTCGGAAATTTCCGACGGATTTCCAACGTACTTATCATAATATCATTTATATTAAGAGTTTTCGGCGCATTTTTTTACATGTTAACACACCTATACATTCGTATATGTGTTCCTTAAAAATATACACCAATATCTTTCGTGTCATGCACTCATACATCTGCAGGATTTCCATTTGATCAAGTTTGGAATGTGTTTGATTAGGTTTTAATATGTTGATCTTGCTTTTGTCACCTTCAGCCCCAATCTGTAGATCTATATACTTAACTATTCTGATTTTCTTTCTTATGAAGCTTCTGATTACAACATACCCTAACTGTTCTTTTTTAGATTTTCCTTGCTTACACCCAAGAGCATCATACATGAAGTTGAGATCATCAAAACTAATGTACTTCAGGTCGGCTTTACTAAAGTAGTATTTCTTTGTCTTGTCTGATCACAAGACGTGTATCCACATGCATTTAATTAAATTTATTACACTCACATGATGAACTTCACATATTGGATATTTAGATTCAACATCATCTCTTGGTTTGGCATGATGAGCAAGAAGGTATTTGTATTTGAATTCGTCTTCATTACTCACATCTATCAGCTCAATGGATAGCATCTCATCCAGTTCATCCATAAAGATTTTAGAAATTCCTTTCTAGTAAGGTTCAAGTTTCTTCTGAGTATTTCTAGTTCCAACAGAGTGACTAGAAGTATTGGGTATGACCATGGGAGCTTTAGGACCTTTTTGGTAATTTTCTAGAATTGGTCATTCAGAGTCTTGTCTTTCTTTTTCTCTTTCTTCTTTTTCTTTGTTTAAACGCATGAGATCACTTGGGCCAACAACGAATTGGCCTTGTTCCGGAGGAAATAATGCGAGAACTTCTTTATTTAGTGATTGGTATAAGACACTTCAAATTGTCTTCCGAGAAAATGTTCATTGTTCCACTTCTTCCTCCTCATATTCAACAATTTGAGGTATTGTAGCCTCTTTTACCTCAACATTCTCGTTATCACCAATTTCCCCTTCCTCTTTTTCATCATCTCCTCAAGGAAATTCAATTTGCTGAGCAGCAATAGTAGATTCACTAAAGGTTGACACGTACCTTATTTTACCTTCCCTACTCTCCCCCTCATGGAGAGGTCGTCATGCTTACGTTTGAGAGTGTCAGCTTGGTTCTTGCAAATGGTTTCTAGTTCACCAATTCTTTTCTCAAACTTAGACAGGGTTGCACTAACTGTTTTGGTTAATGTTGAAATAGCTTGAATCATTTCATTTTGGAAAGTGATGGAGGTTGATGGTTGGTTCTTATAGGTGGTTAGGGTAGAAATGAGATGCCGTTGTTGCGGGGTAGGGTTTGGCAAACTTTTAAGTATGCCATGCAGCAAGGATTGGAGTTTGTCAATATTGTAATCCTTTTCAGCAGCTGGGTTGACATTTTGGCTTATGAGAGTGGTAGCAATGGTTTGAAATTTAGATTCTAGGCTGCTTTGAAAGTGTTATGCCAAGAAAATATAGATAAAGCAGAACAGATGCATAACCTCAGAAAACTTTGTATCTTTTAGTTCAGGTGTAACACCAAGATCACTTAGATTACCCGTTGACAAAATAGTTGAAGCAACTGTGTGGCCTATGTTGAAAGTTGGCGTGATGTTAGCAATGGTAGGACTTCCTTCTGATCCTTGCTGTTGACCAATAAATGGTGATACTACAAAAGTTCCGGCAACATCACGAAGATGTGCGGTTGTTACAATCGGTGTACTAGTCAAAGAAGATGTACTCGTAAAAATTGGTGTTAGACTCGATTGTGATTGAAAAAGTGTCGTAGATAGGAGAAATGGTCTACTAGTTTCAATATCAGCAAACTTCGAGTGAGTTGCCCATAGCATATATGCTATATCTCCGTGAGATGAAACAGCAGACTGTTAAGAGTGTGCTGAGTGGCTAGTGGGGATATGTGCATGCACGCTGGGGTAATAATGTCTGTTATACTAGACAGAGACATACACAGTCCGATAGTAGATGTGGTTTCCCAGCTTATGTCGGCTAGGGGTCCCTCTACACTCATATTTTCTTTTCTCACTCTCTCACTCTTACTCTCACTCTATCTATTTTTCACTCTCATCCTGTGCATCAATATTACCTTCTATACCGTGTGAAACAAATTATTCGATATCTGCTGGATCTGAGTTAGGAGCAGCCAAGGCTGTAACCTTTTGGTGAAATTTGTCAAATGTTTCATCATCATATATATCCTCATCAAGAATTGGAAGAGTATTAGAGGAGCAATATGATTGAAAATGAGGTTGTAATTGTACAACATTCTCTAGGTCTATAATGACATTTGGTCTTGATGGACCATCCCCGTCTTGCTTACCACAAATAGGTGAATCAAAGTTATAAAGGCCATCAGCATCATCTGTGTCCATTGGAGACAATGCTGGATCAGCAGCAGATGTATCTTCTTTAATCACGAACTGAAGTATAGATTGAACTGTTTTAGCATCAACAGAGTGAGTTTTAGAACTAGAACATGTTGAAGTAGTAATAATGATTGGAGAATATCCACCCTCTCTATGTGTTTCACCTTCACCAACTTCTCCTTCCCTCTCAAGATTCTCTCTTCTCGCTTAAAGCATCTCCCATAGATGTATGAGTTCTAGACTCTACATCCTCACTGGGTTCTAGGTTTCCTTGGGCAGGTGCTACCGGATCTAGTTGGACCATAGGAACATAACCCACACTCATCCTATACGCAATCACTACTGGGTGATCCTAATCACACATGTTTGTTAAAGATAGAGGAAAGGGTCTACCTTCAACGAGAGGTGCTTTTTCAAACTTCCTGACCAATAAATAAATTGTCCAGGTCAATGTGGTTGTTTTCAAAATGAATAGGAAGGTAGTCTGATCTGTTTATGAGTTGGTTGACAATTTCTAAGGCTTGTTGGATTAGATCTTGTGGGTTAGCCATTTTCATGTTGAAACACTTAAACGAATAGTAAATGTATGCAAAGAAAAATGCTTTGAAGCATGTAATAACAACCGATAAAGTCAAATGTTTTACCGAAATCACAAAGTAAACACGAGCAAAAAGAGTGTAAAAACCAAAATTTTGCCACAAAGAATTTGAAATTTTGGATAAGGGTTTGAAGATTAAGAATTCGAATTCGAAGGTATGGTGAAAAGTGAAATTTAAATAAAATTTTGAATTCGAATGATGTGTCAAGCAATGACCAGATGGTAAAACGGTGAAAAACACGGTCGAATTGGCTTTAAAAATGAGCCGGTAGAATTGGCCTTGGATTCGAGCGAATTGGCCTTGAAAAGAAATGCGATTTCGATTTGTTGAATCAAATCTTACTCCGCTCGAATTGATCATCAAACTGGTTGGTCGAATGCGGTCCACTCGAATTGGTCATCAAGTTGGTTAGTCGAATGCGGTCCACCTGAATTGGCTATGAAATATACAAAGTCGATTTCGAATTGTACTTCCATTCGAATGCCAAAGTTTTACTCAAATTTGAATTTCTTCAAAAATGCTTGGATTCGAATTTCTTTGAAATTGAATATATCATAGCTTAAATTTGTTTTACCCCATGAATTGAATTCAAATTTCAACATTGTAAGTTGAAAATTTTTTGAAAAATTTTTATGTTCAAATTCAATTCATTTTAAACATACTTATTGAAAAATAAAAGGACTATTTTATATTTTTTAAGATATTTTTCAAATAAAAAAAATTATGAGATAAAAGAAAAACAAACTCCTCCTCAAATGTTGCACTGAATTTAATTTTGAGGCTGAGATAAAAATATTGTTTCTTTTCTTTTACTCCCCTACAAGTTTGCAATATTGCAAGTATTTGTATGATTATGATTTCCAGATCACTCCTCCTCATCGATGCTTATTTTCAATCTATGCATAAGATTATGTTAGAGTAACACCAGTTCAATAAATTAAGATAATATTGGGTTAAATAATAGACAGAAATTGTAGTGTCAAATATATAGATTCAACATTCCCAACTTAGATACCAAAGAATTGAAATGAGATTCAATGGTTTGGTAAATATGTCAGCAAGTTGATTATCAGTTTGAACATATAGAAGTTCAATTAACCACCCTTATTCACAAATATCATATTTACCTATAAAATATCAAAATTTCATATTTTATCAAATTCTAATTTTATAAATTTAAAATATTTTATAATCATTTTAGTATTTTCAAACAATAAAGACTTGACCTTATTGCCCTAATGTAACAATTAAAATCTATGGTTTGTACAAGAAATACAATCATGTCTCTTTGTATTTACATAATGATATCACGTTTTTACCGTCACACCTACCCGCACCTCGCGTCGATACTTCCACCGTTGATTTGTTTGTTGATGCCGTCTTTCACCGTTTTTTTATTATAATTTATTTCATGTTTTTATAATTATCTAATATCTCTTGATTAATACTTAATATTCATTATTTTTTAAATCAACTCCTGTAACACATAAGATCTAATCTAATAAGCGATTAAAGTGGTTAAAGTAAAAAAAGGTTGTTTGAGTTTGAGTAAACCAAAATTTGTTGTTAATACAATGCGTGGAAAAAGGTTGAAAGTAACCATAGTTTTTAGATTAAATTAGGCCGATTCAATGAGTTTGACCTAAAAATGACAGCATGGTGGGTTCGGGGCGGGTTTCGGAATCCCCATCCCTAAACATGAATTCAAAAACTATCCTCTCTATTCTCACCCCGATCTCTGTTGGGAATTATTTTGGGACACCCCATCTGGGTGATTACAAAAGCCTTCTCGAACCTAAAACCCGATTCTCGATCACTCTACCCCTAATAAAGATCCTTTGTAACTCTAAATAGCCAATGTTCGATACATATTAACATTTCTAACATTTAGTAAGAACAACATACAATAATCAAGAATATTTACGATGAACGAATCCCAATTATGAAGGAGTAAAACCACTAATTTAACAACAAACAATAATCTAGATTTAGATACACACCTTATAGGATAATTGATTGAATAAAAACCCTAATCAAATAGGAACATGGGTTTTTGATGGTAGTTATTCGGAATAGACTGTCAGGGGCATAAAATCTCTAATGGAACAACTTGGTTTTTAACAGTTGTGCCATGTTGGTGGGTGTTATCATTGCTTGAAGCAGAAACATTCATGGACGAGGTGAAAATGGCATGCTATGGTGGTGTCCTTTGCAGTTCCACGTACTACCGTGGCGGCGGTTGCGAGGTGATGTTGAGGTGAGGCCGGCAATGGTGACTCGCCGTTGATGTGTGGAAAATGGTGATGAGTTTAGGTATATGCATAAAAACCCTACGGTGGTGATGATTGATGAGATTGTGTGACTCGTTGATGTGAGGCGATGTGTGAGAGAGAGGGGGATTTGTTGAGGCCACGAGAGATGTTTAAACGGCTATTAATATTGAGGTTCCCAAATAAAATTTTGGACATATAATCGAAATTTGAAATATTCCTCCACAATCTAGAAGAATAACCCACAATTAAAGTCTAAAGTCTAAATATATATATATATATATATATATATATATATATATATATATATATATATATATATATATATATATATAGAGAGAGAGAGAGAGAGAGACAAAGGATCAGAAAGAAACGTTCGCACCGTGCGAACACCTGCAAAACACTTCTCTAGAACGAACCACTACATCTAGATGTAGCAAAATTACATAACGAGGATCTGATACGACGGCTTACCAACGATGGGAATTGCCATCTCCGCCTCACCTCTATCTCACCTTCACCCCGGCCTTAACCACCTTATCCCCACCATCATCCTCACCGCCTCACCTCCACCTCTCTCTAGTGTAGCGACCGAGGATATCCATCTTCCTCCTTTCTCCTTCCAAGGTGATTGCCGCCTCTACCCGAATCTGAAATTGAAGCAATTTTTGGAAGGACTCTTGCTGGAAACTACTCAATCGAACATAAGGTAAGTAATCATAGCCCTTTTTCTTGTAAAATTTGAATTTAAGTGATTAGGTGATGGATTAATCAACAGGGTATTCATAGCCCTGTTTCTTGTAAATTTTGAATATTTAAGTACTCATAGCCCTCTTGTAAAATTTCCTGGAAGGTTTCAAAAGGGTGGTTGCTACTTCTCTTGCCACTGCATCATCCGGCCACTAGATTGTGCAAATCCGATGATTTCGTTCCCATTATTATTCACAATTAATCAACAGCCCTTGCAGAAAAAAGACAGTTGGGGTTGAAGAAGAAGAAGAAGAAGTGAAAAGCCGATGATCTCCGTTGTTGTTTCTTTAACTCAATTATCTTGTTTCCTGCATCATCCAACAGATCTGCAGTCAATATACAAGTTTGATTTCATCTGTCGCATTTTCTCCTATGATTTTTTCCCCAATTAATTTTGCTGCATCTAGATGCAGTGGTTTGTTCTAGTGCATCTTAGTCGTTCGCATCATTCGCACTGTAGGAGCCGTTCGCATTGGATCCAACCCTATATATAGGGTAAGGTTTAACATAGAACCCCCCTTAAACATAGAACTTAAAGAACCTCTTCTGGTAATGACACGTGACACATTGTTTAAGGGTAAAAAGGAAAATTAAAAAAAAAATTAGAAATCTTGCATATACCCAGCGTCCCCCAATTTTTTTTTAAAAAAACCCCCACTTACTTTAAATGATCATTACTCTTTCGTTTTTAATAATTTTAGCAAAAGAAATATATTATTAGATTCAGTTTTTCGTCCTCTTTCAAACAAGAGCCCACTTGATATACTTCTGAAACGTTTTTTTTTAAATGAAAGGTTTTCATTTTGAGCTGGGTTCATTCAAACCAAAAATGCAAAATCCGTAGTTTGCATTTTGATTTGGGTTCATTCAAACCTAAATGCAAAATGCAAAAAAATGAAAACGCAAAATATAAACATGCAGGTCATCTATGCTTCTAAAATGCAAAAATTATGAAATGCAAAATGCAAATCCAACATGATTCAATTGAAAATGCAGCCAAAAATGCAAAATTACACGTTCAAACCCAAAATGCAAAATCCGTACAAAATACTACATTCTGCCCAAAATGCAAACAAAAATCTCATGTTCAAAAAATTTTTAGAAAAATATGGGAAGAGTGATCATGTTTGAAAGAGGATTAAAAAACTAAAAGATTGATATAATTTTTTTGTTCAAATTTACAAAACTTAAAAAATTATGACGATTTAAAGTTTTTGCGGTTTTTTTTTAATCGAGGTTGTTGGGGAGGGGGTTTTCCATATTTACCATTTTCTTCCTAAATTAATACATGATAATTACAGTTTTGCCATCTTTGATCTCATCCATTGATTTTGATGATCTAATGGTCCAGATTAGTTCTTTAGGTTCTTTGTTTAAACATAGTTTTTTATTGATGCAATTACTATATATATATATATATATATATATATATATATATATATATATATATATATATATATATATATGAAGGTTTATATGAGAAAATTAGTTATTACAAGAAGTGCTATAAATGTTTAGGACCTTTAGATTAGTTAACTAATGGTTGTGATTGAGTATGACATTTTCCATAATTAGATTATAAATTAAGAAATTAAAATAAAATAGTAAGGGACATAAATGGCTTTATCTTTAAGAAATATTATCCTAACTAACACACAAATCTCTAATCTCTCTTATCAAAATACAAGACCCTCACTTTTCTAGTTTCTTTAAATATCTACTCTCTTCTCCTTTAATTATATTCACAGATCTACACGACGATAACTTAAAAAGAAAAAACGAATTAATTAAAAATACAAATTAATCACCGATGAAACACTATTAATCACCAGAGAGAAATTAGAGAGACATATTAATTACACATAAGAGAGAGAAAAAAGGAAACTAACTAAAGTATAATGTTTAAATAGATTAATATAACTTTTTCAATTAAATAATAAGATAAAAATAAATGAAGCCATTACATCACATAAAAGATGCTTCTTGAAAAAACAAAGCTTCTTACAAGAACTCTTCTCTATATCCGGGGGTTCATGTTTATGGTATCCCGAACTCGACGCGAGCTGACCCTGAAGATTTTCCGGAGGAATCCCCGAACCTGAGCTTAGCCTGAAACATCATTCCCGACCCGACCCGAACACAGTTGGGTTCGGTTTTCCGCGTCGGGTTCGAGTTCTTTTGCCAACCCTAGTTTGACGTACGTACCGAAGTTCAAAACAAAGAGTGGTTTCGTTAGTGTGAATGGTTAAGCCGTCTAAGCCCAAACCCAGTAACATGACGGGGTGAAACATGGAGCTGACTAAGCCGCTAAAGCTTTCCCTTCAATTCTTACAACCCTTTTCCTTGGGAAGTTTTTGCTCCACCAGGTGATGGGGAGGCAAACACACCTTCACTTGTTTTTTGGGACTGCTGATTTACATCACAATTAAACCACCCACGCGCAATGCCCTTTATGACGGTTTAGCGACAGATCTTATTGTCAAAAATGTGCCTAGCAGTATAATAAAATTTACTATCCATTGAACAATATCCAAATATAAGATTTGAATGTAACAGTTGTATATTAACTTATAAAGCTTTATGCATGCATTTTACAAGTTTAAAGTATTCAATACTAAATTTATTACATACAGAGATACCATAGAAGAATACTCAGAAGAAGTTGAGAAGGTCTCCTTAAAAACTTTAATGTTCATTGCAAAAGCTTTGAAGATGGACGATGAGGATATGAAAGTGTTGTTCAAGAATGGAATACAAAAGATGAGGATGAATTACTATCCACCATGTCCACAACCCGAACAAGTCATCGGCTTCGCGCCTCACTCAGATGCTAGCGGGATCACTATCCTTCTCCAAGTGAATGAAGTACAAGGTCTCCAAATAAAAAAGGATGGAATTTGGATCCCAATCATACCACTTCATAACGCTTTTATTGTTAATGTTGGTGACATCATGCAGGTTATTTTCTCTCTTAATCATCATTACCATTATTAAATATCAAATGTGGCTTCAAGCTTTGTTTGAAGCACTATAGAAAACATATTTAGACGACCTCTAAGTTGGCATTGAATGATGCAATAAGAAAAGGAACAAATATTTCAAACACAACCCCCTCCCCGCTCGAAAAAAATAAAAAAATAAATTGCCCCACATTTTCGCCTGGTTTCCTTTGGATACGAACCAATCATTCCCTTAGGACCGGCACGCAGACAATCACCTGGCTTTTAGATTCGTGTAAAAAAAATTGGCTCTATTTTGCGTATGACAAGACGCTTCCTCTTCAATCCCTTCGTATAACCACACTCTATCTTATTTTTACGGGGTTTAATGATTGTTTCTCTAATGTTGTTGGTTGATCTAGAAATATATAGGATGTAGTACATGAGGTAAAGAATGGATAAAAAAGATAAATGACATATTAACAAATATCATTATGTTAATTTGATAACAGATTTTTACAAACGGAGAATATGAAAGCATCGAGCATAGAGCAACCATAAATGCAAAGAAAGAGAGGATATCCATTGCTACGTTTGTTACCCCGAGTTTGGATGGTGAAATAGGACCTGCGCCAAGCCTCATTACTCCTGATACACCACCAAAATTTACAAAGGTAACAAATGTTGATTACCTAAAAAATTTCTTCTCGAGGAAACTTAACAGCAAAAGCAACATTGAACAATACTTCATATATAATTCATAGCTACCAATAAATTCTAGCATTTGTACGTATCATATCAAACATATTTCATGGTGTATTGGTATTAAAAAAAGAACATGCGTGGTGTGTTATTATTATTGTTATTAATATAGTAGCTTAACACTTCGTATATAAATATGGGAATGGTTAAATTAAGTAAAGTTAGATGTCTATGAAGTTAAAGAGTGATAAAAAACCTACTCTATAACATCAACAGAATGTCAATTGAATCACAAAATGTGATCTACAAATACACGATGCCGAATACAAACAAGACAGATCACTGTCATATGAAGAAATCAATCTGGACGTATATACTCTCAAACTCATACAGAACTGAAGTTATAAAAACCTAAAACAGATCGACTACTGATCGTACAAGCGTGTCTCGAGAAGAAGAGTTTCTTAACAACTAAAAGCGTATCTAATAAACTTTTTAGTCAACCGTATCACACGAGAGGTGTGAGGTGTAATACGACAACAAAACCAAGGCAGCTAAGGGGAGAACCCGGACCGCATCCGCACTATGTGCGCACCCACCCGACCCTGGTCTCAACCCGGTCTCAAGCCCGCCTCCTTCTAAGCCCATCTCTTAATCTGCCATCCTTTCTTCACAAGCCCAGCAGCAGCCCAACTCTTTATAAGCCCAGCAACAAAGCAATAAACCTACCTACACAAACCAAACTAAACTCAGAAAATTAAACACTACAATAAATAAAATGTACCCAATGTTGGTTTTGGAGAATATCATAATTCCAACACCCCCCTCAAGACCAACAAGGGAATTAATGTCACTCTTGAAAAGGATTATTAAGACTCAATGCAGAGCATAGAACATCAAGTTGTATTGAGGGCAAAGACTTTGTAAACATCTGCAACCTGTTCTCCAGATGGATCATTAACGACCTTTATAACACCTTTAGAAACCTTATCTCTCACAAAATGTACATCTGTTTCAAAATGCTTAGTTTTTTCATGAAAGACAGGATTATGAACCAACTTAATAGTAGACTCATTGTCACAGTAAACTGCAACAGGACTCAAACCTTTTATACCCAAATCAAAAAGAAGTTTCACAATCCAAATAACTTCACAAGTAACAGAGCCAAGGGCTCTGTACTTAGATTCAGTTGAAGAACGAGAAACAATATCATGTTTCTTGCTTTTCCAAGCTACCATACTTTTTCCTAAAAAAACACAGTATCCTGTAACAGATCTTCTAGTGGCAAGACATTTTGCCCAATCTGCATTAGAAAAGGCATTCATATGATCTATACCACCACTTACAACATTTACACCACTACCAGGACTATTTTTTAAGTATCGCAGAACCCTTAAAGCAACAGCAAGATGTGACCTTCTTGGACTATGCATAAACTGACTCAGAGTGTGCATATTGTAAGAAATATCAGGCCTAGTCATAGTCAAATAAATAAGCTTCCCAATTAGCTTCTGAAATTCAGTAACATTTTCAAGTAAAACATCTTTGTCATCAACACCTTGACTAGTAATTAAAAAAATTAGGATCCAAAGGTGTTTTAACATGTTTGCACGCAAGCATACCAAATTCATGAAGAAATTTTTTTAATTTACCAAGATCTTTTATCATAAACTTAGATTTCAAAAACAATTTCACTTTCTCAATTTCACTTAAACTATTCCCTGTTAGGATAATGTCATCAACATAAACAAGTAAAAAAACAGAAACACCATTCTTTTCTTTAGTAAACAGAGAATAATCATTAACACTTTGAACAAACCCAAACTCAAACAAAGCAGAATACAACTTCTCATTCCACTTTCTAGGAGCTTGTTTAAGCCCATAAAGAGACCTTTTCAACCTACAAACATTAGTGCTACTCTCATTACGGTAACCTTCAGGCAACACCATATATACTTCTTCATCTAAATCTCCATACAAGAAAGCATTATTAATATCAAGTTGATACAAACCCCAATTGTTATTAACTGCAACAGAAATAACAACTCTAACAGTAACCATCTTAGCTACAGGAGAGAAAGTCTCCTCATAATCTATGCCTTCTTTTTGACTATAACCTTTAGCTACTAACCTAGCCTTGTACCTCTCTATCTCACCATTAGCCCTATACTTGATCTTATACAACTATCTACAACCTATAGGTTTTCTATTAGCAGGTAAAGAGGTTATTTCCCAAGGCAGATTCCTATATAAGGCTTCCATCTCATCATTCATGGCCTTAACCCAATTCGGATCAGAAGCAGCTTCATTATAGCTCCTAGGTTCAAAAGACTTATCAAGATTAGACATAAAACACAAATTCTCAGAATTAAGACAAGAATATTTATTTTCCTCTCAATTCCATACCTATGTTTCCCTTCCACAAGGAAATCATTAAACCTAGAAGGCATTATTGACTATCTTACAGGTGTAACAGATCTAACAAGAACACTACCACTGGACAAATTTCTATTATCAGCAGTAGCTCCCTCAGAATTAACAGGAGTAGTGGAACTGTTAGATTGTGTGTAGAGATAGATAACATGTGTCATCGTGTCCAATACTATGTGACACTAAAGGATCACACTGCTACACACCCGTTTAGAACCTTTTGGATTTTACCAAGTTGTGTGTAAGAATAATTAATTAGCTAATTAATTATTGAGAAGGAAAATAATAATAGTTATTTATTATTTTAAAAGAGAAATTAATATTTAAGTTTAAATATTAATTGGACCAATTAATTAATAGTTAGTAATTAATTAGAAAGGTCAAAAGGTATATTATGCAATTTAGTGATAGTTTAATTAAAGCTGGACTTTAATTAAACGGGCTTGGGCCTTAATGAGGTTTATAATATAAATAACCTTTTAAGGCTTAAGGAATCATAAGGATTAACACAAGTTGCAAAAAGATAACCCTAGCCCCTCTCCTTCTCTCCCTCTGCGTCGAACTCAACAATAACACGTGGGGTTCTCGGCTTTTGCGATCGACGACCCACACACACGCAAGCCTCGCGTGTTCGAGTTTGGTGATATCCTCAGGCGGTCTAGCAGCCAGTTCGAGGTGGTGCAGTAGCGGTGTTCTACCTTTAGCTATCTGGATTGAGGTCAAGGTTACTGCTGAAAGGTATAATTTTTATTCCCTAATGGCTATTAGTTTCTGTACGAGTTAGATGAGATCACTTGTGGGGGTTTTGTTTTATTCCGCTGTGCATGTTATATGATATGTTTTTATACCCTACAAAACCCTTCAGTGGTATCAGAGCCACTTCTAACCTCGTAGGGAACACATTAGGTTTCTTCTTATTCTGATGAAAAAGAGTTTGTTTTATCAAGAAAAGGTTTTTAATTATCCAGGATAATAAAAATCATGTTTTAATTTTTATTGGATAAATTAATTGCTTTTTGATAAAAGGATTGATTAGATTTAATTTTAGTTAAATTTGTTAAATTTATTGTTGTTATTTGCGCAAAATTTTAAACCGAAACACCACCATCATCGGCGGCGGTCGGTCCGGCGGCAGCGTCCCAGTCTGAGGGCGGTGCTAGTCGACGGCGGTCCCAGGGCAGGCGGCGGCACCGATCGCAGATGGCTGGCGAGGGTCGGCGGCTAGGGCGGCGACGGTGGCGTGGTGCGGCTTCGGCCTAGAAACCACGGCCCAAGGCCGGCCCAGCTGCGGCTTGGCCCAAGAGGGCTACGGCCCAATCCTTTTGGTTTTTTTCGGCCCAGTTTTTGGGCTCTGACCCAGTATTAAATATTTGGCCCAGTTCGCGGTTCAGATATTTTCGGTCAATGTAAATATTAAAATACAATTGTTATTTTTAATTTTAGGTTTAAATATTATTTTGAGTTTTTGATTAATTATCAAGTATAGAACTTAAAATATATATTTTTTGCTAATAACAAAAAAATAATATATGGGATTTTAACACGTAGTTAAAATCAGTACTTTCATCAAGATGAATAATTAAGAAATCAGTTGCTTTTACTTCATGTATTAGTTTAATACATGTTTGGGATGCCATAGCCAAGCCACCTTGTGGATTGTTTTTATTTACTGCTCTTGTGGTTGTGATTGGTTTTTCTATTCTATGCTGTAGGGAGGTATGTGTGCCACTTACAACACCTATTCTATTTTGTAAAAGTATTAGATTAGCGGACCTGCGTGCCTTTGAATATCTTGTAATTTTTGTTTCTAGTTTTTAGATGTTAGAATAGAATAGTATATAAATAGAATAGTTTTGAAGCTAATACAAAGGAGCAAGGAGCAAGGAGCAGGATTGGATGCTGGAGCCAGTGGAAGCTTCAGAATGCCATGCCATGTGTGTTGTTTTTCCACTTAGGTTTTGGACCGTCGGGTTTTTCGTGTGGCTCACGAAACCGATATTAGTTAAGGGTAACGCTAAGGCATAGTTTGTTTGTGGTTGTTTTATTTCTTTACATATTACATATATATGCGTGGTTGTGATTCTCACAATGAAATAAAACAAGGGTTTTAATAATAGATAATTATTATACAGTTGTTTTAAAGAAAACTGGCAAAAAAGTTTTTTCTCGTTAAAAACTTTTGAAATCCTTTTTAGAAAAATCTTATATCAGTGTGCTACCCACCTAATGGTACACCTTTCCTGTTAAACGGTACTCGGGTGTCGGAAGTGACCAAACCTTGGGCATTCGGGTTCAAACCATTGCGGGGGAGGGTGTGAAAGACTCTGCGATAATTGGGAGTCCCGGCCAGAGTTCACACTGTCTTAGGTGGTGCGATCTATTTTGGTGATAATCGGGATTCCCGGCCCAAAATGCACTAGAGGGACTAAAACATGCACGGTTCTTGTAGCCGATGTCCCGCAGATATAGGATTCGTGTCCAGGTTGGATACGATTGGTATAGGTTTACCTACCAGAAATAGCATTGTCCCGGTGGGAAGTGCCCAAACCTTGTATCGGGAAATGTGAAATATGGATCTTAGTCTAATAATTTATTTTTAAAAGGTAATAACTATTAGAAGATATAATCATATTACTGAATCGGTTTTATCTTTTTTTTCTGTAGATGTCTATTTTATCTGTTATTCTGTTTTATTCACCTAAGGAATCTCTAAGCCTCATCGTCGGCAAGTGGAAGCTTTCAGGACCAAACTTTGCTGTTTAGAAGATGCATCTAAAGAATGTTTTGGATGCACAGGGAAAGTTTCACATCATAGAGACATTGCCTCCAGAACGACCAGGGGTAGATGCCTAGGATAGTGAGTATGATGCTTACTATCAGTATCTGGCTGACGAATCTGACGTTATGTCGATTCTCGTTCTCACAGCTTCATCCGAGTTTACGGATGATCTCCGGGAGAAGTCATCTTATGAGGTCGTTCATGGACTGGAGCGTAAGTTCAAGTACAGTGAACGAATATGTCGTATCTTGCTGATGAAGGAAATTCTTTCAGCGAAAATGAAAGAAAACCAGCCGATTAGCGATCATCTCATTAACATGAGAAGGCTCTTGGATTGCTATGAAAGTTTTGGGTCAAAATCAAAACCACATGAGTTAGTTATGCTCCTGTTTGGTTCTTTGTCGGACTATTACCAGAGAAGGGTAATGTACGTCCTCGGTGATTTTGAGATGACCATCGCAGAGCTGCACGAGATCCTTTTGTGCATCAGTGATGAGTTGAATCCAAAACAGCTAGAGTCAACAGTTGTGGACCCTATGCAGGAAGATGACTGGTTGGAAGAGCTTGGAGAAATTTGTTGCCCATACTATGGCAGCAAGGATTCATGCGAGCACTCACTCGACATAGATCAGCTGGACATTGGTTCGCCCAATGACCCAGGTATCTTTATGATAGATTGTCTTATTACTTCTTATGAATCATGGGTATTGGATACCGGATGTGGTCATCACATATGTAATCATTTGCAGTGATTCTAGAGAAGTAGGAAGCTAAGACAAGGAGATATGGACCTGCGGGTAAGCGAAGGCTCCATGGTTGGTGCTGAAGCTGTAGGAACATATTGTCTTAGTTTGCCTTCGGGCATGGTCTTAGAACTAGAACCTTGTTATTATGTTCCAAGACTAATAAAAAATGTTATCTCGTTTGATTTGCTTATAGACTGTGGTTTTAACTATGTTATGAATAGTAAAGTGATTTCTTGTTTTAAAAATGATGTTTTATATTTTAAAGCTATTCCACATAATGGTCTATATACGCTAAATCTAGATAACGATGATAAAGACATATATCATATAAGTAAAAGATCCAAGAGTAACTTGAATCAGACTTATCTCTGGCATTGTCGTTTAGGACATATAAACGAGAAACGCATTGAGAAGCTCCGAGATGACAGAATTCTAGAACCATTTGACTTGGAGTCATATGATATTTGCGAATCTTGTTTGTCTGGTAAAATGACTAAGTAGCCTTTCAACAGTGAGAATGAAAGGGCTAGTGAGTTACTGGGGATAATACACACAGATGTGTGTGGACCCTTTATTCCAGAGGCTAGAGGAGGATACCGGTACTTCATTACCTTTACTGACGACTTCAGTAGGTTCGGTTATGTTTATATCATGAGACTTAAATCTGAAAGTTTTGACAAGTTCAAACAGTTTCAGAATGAAGTACATAATCAGCTGGACAAGAAGATAAAGCTGCTTCGGTCCAACCGAGGTGGTGAATATCTGAGTCAGGAATTCGACGATCATTTGAAGGAATGTGGGATTGTTTCACAACTCACACCTCCGTATACACCTCAGATGAATGGTGTGTCAGAAAGGAGGAATCGTACATTGCTTGACATTATACGATCAATGATGAGTCGGAGTTCATTGCCTTTGTCGTTTTGGGGGCACGCACTCGAGACAGCGGCGTTCATGCTGAATCGGGTTCCGACTAAATCGGTTGAAAAGACACCGTTCGAGATATGGACGGGGAAAAAGCCCAAAATGTCTTTTCTCAAGGTTTGGGGATGTGAGGTGTATGTTAAGCGAACATTCACGGATAAACTCAATCCCAAATCAGATAAGTGTATCTTCGTGGATTATCCCAAGAAAACCATGGGATACTATTTCTATAACCCAGATGAGAACAAAGTTTTTGTTGCTCGTAAAGGGGTGTTCTTGGAAGAGAAGTTTCTAAATTTAAAAACTCCAAGAAAAGAAATAGAGCTTCAAGAAATTGAAGAGGAAGAGATAACACCACCACCGATAATCGAACCCGTGATTCAACAGAGAATTATTGAATCTCAACCCGAGTATGTGGTTGAGGAGGAAGTGCAAACGCAAGACCTTCGCAGATCTAGTAGGCC
Source organism: Pulicaria dysenterica (assembly GCA_947179395.2). Classification (NCBI taxonomy): domain Eukaryota; kingdom Viridiplantae; phylum Streptophyta; class Magnoliopsida; order Asterales; family Asteraceae; genus Pulicaria; species Pulicaria dysenterica. Next base: position 67,826,351 of record OX359290.1, on the reverse strand, counting down.
TCGTCATGAGCCAGATAGGAATCTAGGATTCCTTGTTGCTCAAGACGAAGGGGATCTTCTAGAACCCACCACCTACCAAGATGATGTCTCAGGTTTAGAATCTGAGAAATGGCTAGAAGCCATGAAGGTAGAGATGCAATCCATGTATGACAGCCAGGTTTGGAAGTTAGTAGATTTGCCTCAACACAGCAAAGCTGTTGGGTGCAAATGGGTCTTCAAGAAGAAGACCGATATGGATGGAAAGGTGCATACCTTTAAAGCTAGGCTAGTGGCAAAAGGTTTCACACAAACTCATGGTGTTGACTGTGATGAAACTTTTTCCCCAGTGGCAATGCTTAAGTCTATTAGAATTCTTATGGCCATATCAGCATATTTTGATTATGAGATATGGCAGATGGATGTCAAAACCGCCTTCCTTAACGGGAAGTTGACAGAGGACGTATATATGGTACAACCGGATGGTTTTGCGGATCAAAGAAACCTTATAAGGTATGCAAGTTGCTAAAATCCATTTATGGGTTAAAGCAAGCATCTAGAAGCTGGAACTTACACTTTGATGAGCGTATCAAAGAATTTGGTTTTACCAAAAGTGAGTTCGAGTCATGTGTTTACACTAAATTCAGTGGGAGTGCGGTAACCTTCCTAGTCTTGTATGTGGATGACATACTGCTAATAGGAAACAGTATACCAGTGTTACAAGGAGTAAAATCCTGGTTGGGTAAATGTTTTCAGATGAAAGACTTGGGAGAAGCTGCTTATATACTAGGTATAAAGATCTATAGAAATAGATCTAAGCGGCTTATCGGACTTAGTCAAAGTACATACATAGACAAAGTCGTGAAAAGATTCAAGATGGATGAATCCAAGAAAGAATTTATTCCTACGCAATCTGGCGCGATTTTGAGCAAGGCTCGGTGTCCTGTGTCTAGTCAAGATCAGGGCAGGATGAAATTGATTCCATATGCTTCGGCAATAGGGTCAATCATGTATGCCATGCTGAGTAGATATCAACAAAATCCTAGTGAAGCTCATTGGGTAGCTGTCAAGAATATTCTCAAGTACCCGAGAAGTACAAAAGACATATTCCTAGTTTATGGAGGTTCAATGGATGAGCTCAGTGTGTCTGGTTACACTGATGCAAGTTTCCAGACCGACAAGGACGACTTTAGGTCACAATCAGGATTTGTCTTTACCCTAAACGGAGGAGCCATATCTTGGAAAAGTCAGAAGCAAGATACAATAGCAGATTCGACTACAGAGGCAGAGTATATTGCGGCAAGTGATGCAGCAAAGGAAGATGTCTGGCTGAAGAATTTTATCTCGGATCTTAGAGTTGTTGCCAGTATCTCTAGACCGATCGATATATTCTGTGACAACTCAGGGGCTGTGGCACAAGCTAAAGAGCCAAGAGATCATCAGCGGACTAGGCATGTACTCAGGAAATATCACCTCATCCGAGAGATTATTGGAAGAGATGATATTCGACTGCAAAAAATACCGACTGACGACAACGTTGCTGACCCGTTGATGAAGCCGCTAGCTAGAGCTAAGCATGAGAGGCATGCGAGTTCTATAGGAATGCAGTACTTAGAACATAACAGCTAGTTCAAGTTTTTGATTATTACTATAGATGTAACTTGAAACTCTTTTATTATGTATTTACATTTCATGGGATTGAAATAAGAGGTATTTACATAATTGTTTCTTGTTGTCTATTATTAGCATGTTTTAACCTATCCATGACAAGTCAAGTGATGAATTGTCTAAATGCCCGTAGCTACTTAATGTAGTGGGAGCTACATTAGGGAGGTAACTCTATTATGGATATTTGATGATTTATTCGGGAATGAATAAAAGCACAAGGTTGTGACCAAATATTCATAGATATTTATCAGGGGATAAATATTTGGAGTGATCCGCATCGAGTTTATTTCATAGAGCGTCATCATAAGTAAACTTGATAGGTTGTCCTTAGACCTGAGATATTTGGTTTGGGGCATGGTAACTTCTGTACTTTAGCGTGTTCTAACGTCACGCCGTAACAGGGTGATCATAAGGGGCATGTCTAGGTGCAGCGGAAGCTGTGTGCTCAAATTGCAAATAGTCAAGATGGGATTTGCACCTCCTATTTTTAGGAGAGATATTTCTGGGCCCCTCGACGGTTAAGACTACTGAAAATGCGTGGCCTTGCTCGGTTAGAATGATAGGTTTCATTCGGTAAACCGTAACTGCAGAGTGTCGTGATCAGAGTTGAGAAAATTTGAGTATTCAGAATAAGATCCCTGCTCCATGTCTAATACTCACATTACGGAATATCGTGATGCAAAAAGAAAAGCCTAGATAATCCAAGGGGTGGATTATATCTCTAGATGTAAGAGATCTCATAGTCTGGTTAACCTAAGTGTCTGGCTATGGACCTCCTTAGGCCAACGATGTACAAGGAGTGTTACTTATCTTGCACAAGTGGGAGTCTGTTAGATTGTGAGCAGAGATAGATAACATGTGTCATCGTGTCCAATACTATGTGACACTAAAGGATCACACTGATACACACCCGTTTAGAACCTTTTGGATTTTACCAAGTTGTGTGTAAGAATAATTAATTAGTTAATTAATTATTAAGAAGGAAAATAATAATAGTTATTTATTATTTTAAAAGGGAAATCAATATTTAAGTTTAAATATTAATTGGACCAATTAATTAATAGTTATTAATTAATTAGAAAAGTCAAAGGGTATATTATGCAAATTAGTGATAGTTTAATTAAAGTTGTGCTTTAATTAAACGGGCATGTGCCTTAATGAGGTTTATAATATAAATAACCTTTTAAGACTTAAGGAATCATAAGGATTAACACAAGTTGCAAAAAGATAACCCTAGCCCCTCTCCTTCTACCTTACCTATCTGGATTGAGGTTTCAAGGTTACTGCTGAAAGGTATTATTTTTATTCCCTACTGGCTATTAGTTTCTGTACGAGTTAGATGAGATCACTGGAGGGGTTTTTGTTTTATTCCGCTATGCATGTTATATGATATGTTTTTATACCCTACAAAACCCTTCAGGAACTACTAACCTGAGACTGAGGAGTAAGTACCCCCACACCCTGGTCATCCATAGAGTGCTCTGCATAAACACCATCAATCTGGTGGCTATCACCAGCACTACTCAAAAGTTGTCCTTCAAGTAATGAATCAGAATTACCACAATTTTCATCATTGGGAATAGAATAAGGGTCAAAAGAAACAGCAAACAAATTTTCATCAAAGAAATTGCAACAATCTTTAAGAGACTCAGAATCATCACCGAGACTAGTGGATCTCATGTTAAAAGGAAAATTTTCTTCATAAAACTTCACATCCCTGGAAAAGAAAACAATATTTGAGTCAAGACTGAGAAGTTTGTAGCCTTTTTTCTCATTTGAATAACCTAACAAAACAGTTTTCTCAGCTCTAAAATATAACTTGTCATTATTGTTTAATCTAGTAGAATAACACAAACAACCAAATACTCTCAAATCATCAAATTTAGGAGGATACTTGTACACTTTTTCAAAAGGAGTAACACCACTTAAAACAACAGTTGGTGTTCTATTTATTAAAAACACAGCAGTTAAAACTGCTTCACCGCAAAACCTCAAAGGAAGACCAGATTGAAACAATAACGACCTAGTAACATTCAGAATATGCCTATGTTTTCTCTCCACAATACCATTTTGTTGTGGAGTATAAACACAACTCGTTTGATGTAGAATTCATTTTTCTTTAAAAAACTGTCTCATGTTGTGATTTACAAACTCTGTTCCATTGTCAGCCCTAACAACCAACAACCTTGACTTTAGTTTTAATATGTGTAAACAGAATATTATAAAAAACATTAAACCAATGGAACAGTTCATCCTTAGACTTCAACAGATAAACCCAAACTGCCCTAGTAAAGTCATCCACAAAAGTTAAAAAGAATTTATATCCATCATAAGTAGCTTTCCTATAAGGTACACATCAAGATGAATAAGATCACTTAACCTGAAAACTTTATGATCACTAACAGGAAAAGAATTCCTAGTTTGTTTGGACCTATGACACACATCACAAGGCAAACTAGGTTCATTTCCTAATTTAAGATTGTTCTTGATACAAAACAGAGTTTGATCAGAAGGATGACCAAGCCTACAATGCCACAAAAACTTAGAGGCATGACAGACAACACTAGGTCTTTCAGACATATACTTATCCTTAGAAACAATCTCAAGATAGTAGAGTCCTCCCAGTTCATTACGAGTCTCCACAGTCTCCCTGGACTGAGAATCCTGAATGTTACAAGAATACTCATAAAAAACAACCTTACACTTACTATCCTTACACAACTTATGAACAGACATAAGATTCACATTAAAGTCAGGCACAACAAACACATCAAACAATGTTACATTGTTTGACATATTCATGTTTTCTATCTTATTAATTTTAGCAGAAGAACCATTAGGGTGACTAATCCTTAAATCCAAATTGGACACATCAACAAGATCAACAAGACTTGATTCAGTTATAGCCATATGTTGGTTAGCCCCTGAATCAACAACCCAACTCTTATTTCCAGAATCATTTAAAACATCAACATTACTAGAACAACACATACCTACCATATAAGCGGTGACCCCTTCTACTCCAGAATTAGCATTGATCAAGGCAAGAAACTTAGCATATTGTTCACCAGTGAGGAAAAATTTATCATTGTCAGAACCCTTAGTAGAATCAGAACTATCAGATAGAGCAGAAGTAGAAACATTATTAGCAAAAGATTTGTTATTTCCTTGAGACTCAGACTTACTTTGAAAATCATTTCCATTTCTAAACTTGAAATCTTTTGGAAACCAATGAGTTTAAAACATCTCTCTATAGTATGACCTTTAATACCACAATGCTTACACTGCATATTATTAAAGGAAGAACTGCTATAACCAGAATTAACGTTTTTCCCTTTATTATTTCTTTTAGGATCGTTGAATTTACTTACAAAAGCAGTTGGTTGAGACACAAACTTGCTAGAACAAGAGGTTAAGGAACCACCCTTCTGAAGTGATTGCTTCCTAGATATAATTGAAAAAGCAGTTCTAACATACGGCAATGGCTCCATAAGAAGAATGTGGCTGTTAACTTGATTATACCCATCATCCAAACCATTTAAAAACTGCATCAGTTTCATAAGTTTAGAGTGACTTTTAAGACTAGTATTAGCCTCACAAGTACACTCAGTTAAGTTGGTTAGGGGATCAAACTCCTTCCACAAGGAATCAATTTTAGAAAAATATTCAGACAAAGCTAAACCATTCTGAGTTTAAGCATTTATTCTTTGATGAACATTGAAAATTACCGACCTATTAGATTTATGATAAGTCTTATTTGATTCATCCCAAATCTCAGAGGCAATCTCAGAACAAACATGAATAGAGTAAATAGACTCAGAAATTGAACCAAGAATCCAAGAACAAACAATAGCATTTACTCTCTCCCATTTCTCAAAGATTTCTCCAATCATAGGAAACAACTTAAATTTCTTTGTCCTTAAGACCATAAATCAATTCACAAGATTATGAAATAGCAATCTTACCCAGATGGTCAATACATTGACCCATTTCCTGTTGTGGACTCAACGAGTCTTTGGTATCTTTGCCACACCTCATATTGTAAATATCTCACTCTGAAATTTTCCAACGGTTAATAATTTACCATTTAAATTATAAACTTCACATAACTTATATATTCAAAATATCATATCTTAATTTAATGGTTATACTTTTCATTAACCACAATAGCTAATAATGCATGGGTTCACATCTGTGTACATAATTACATAGTTAAAAAAAAGTTCACTAGAATTAATACACATTTAGCAAGAATAACTCATGCTTGAAATTCACTAAAATTAGTACACATTTATCAAGAATAACTCATGCTTGAAATCAAGTTCTGAAATTTACACCAACCCAGTAGCAACGAAAAAACACAGCTATCGTCCTCAAGACTATCTTTTCTTATTAGGAAAAGCAATCTCTAGAGATCTTTATCCCGCAAGGTCTCTCGTCGTGCACTTGTAATTCGTCTCATTAAGTACAAAACCACTTTAGCTCTAAAGGACCCACAATAGAACTATTAGGACTATAACACATGAGTCCATACATACGTCACAACCTTTGCCATGCTTAGATAAAACTAGACCCCAAGATCAGAACTCCCGACCATCTCAAAACTACCGGCATCACCGTATGTGCTTCCCTATGGTTGAATACTAAAGCAACTCTTGTAGTTTATCGACACCACACTTCGCCTATTAAGTTGTGGTTCAGTTACTCTATCATTGAAGACATCAATTATTAAGACACAAGAGTCTTAACTTCATCTCAGTGACAGAGAACATTGTTTAATCTATAAATAGAAGTTTCCTTTATGGAAATCAATTCCTCTACGCTCATTAACAGACAAAAAGAATTTAAGGTATCCATCTCCTAAGCAGAGTATAACACTCCTTTGAGTATGAAATTGCAAGTCATTTGGACGAAACATTAACAAAACTAATTAAACTTATAGAATCACAATTGATTTTGACAATATTAACCATGAGATCTATAAAGTTCTTGACATCGGAGGGACATGTATAGAACTCCCACTTCAATACCGCCTTTAATCTTCATGATCTTAATGGAATTTATCTTTATAAACCAGTTTAATCAATGTGTAGACTGAACCTACATGTAACCATAAAGAAACATTCTCAAGGAACTTCCAATACAACAATTCCACTATTTTGGTCTTACTGATACTCAAGACCACAAGCAACTTGGGATCAAATTTCCTACCAAGTGATTGACCATAAGATTTGCCTATCCTGAGAAAAGATTCAACATTCTAATGGTAGGATCTTGTCTTTCAACAGTATATATTTACAATAGACAATTCATTTTCTTTCTTTACAAAGAGAATTGATTTTTACAAAGCCCTAGATAAACACTTTAAGCAATTACATCACAATCTCCCTAATTTTAGGAAGAAAACAAACAATAGGCGTTTTTGTCTTATAGATTATGCGAAGGGCTTTAATCATAAGTATTTGCAATAAATTGGTTTAATCTAGAGATTTACTTCATGAATACACAACAACTCAAACTATCCATCACAAAATACATTTGAAATCAACCAACAAATTTTATACCTCTTATCTCCTCTAAGCACCAAAGCGAGTGCTAAGAACAGTTTACAACAATAGAATGAATACTTGAGAGCTTATATGACTAAAAGATTTTTAACTCAAATCTATGCCTTTCATTTCACATCTCAGCATGAAACATATTACCCAACAAGATTTCAGGAATGATTTGAGCAAGAAACCCGGCTTGGTTGGACCAAACTACACTATTTCAATAGTGAATCAATATATATTCTTCCATTGAAGAATTTTATAACTAGGAAGAGGGTTCTCATTCCTTTCAAGGAAATGTAAAACAGTGATTCACAACAGAGATAACTTATCAACATGAGTCGGCCATTAATGGACAAGGGATAATAATCCCAAAACAAGTGATCCTCTACTTTATAAATACCCAGTTTGTAAACAATCAAAAAACAGATTCCAAAACATGGACTAACAATTGTTTAGCGAAATTTGACAAATATATGATAAAAGCATCCAAGATTCATGAAATTAAACCACTTTACAAAGGGTTCATCTCCTCTAGGGAGGAAAACAAGAAATCTAGCCTAACATATGTATCCTAGAATATTGGAAATCATTCATAAACATAAAAATATGAGCTACGAATGAGAAAACCATAGAAAGTATGACGAATCAAGGTTTGATCTTTAAAATAAGCCTCCATCTTCAAGATCAAGCTCCAAACTGCTCTAAGAAGCCTTTGGGCTGTTGTTAGAGGTATAATGAAGGTAAAATTCGAAGTGTAACCTCCCTAACAGATCTGGATGAAGATATATATATATATATATATATATATATATATATATGTATATATATATGTATATATATATATATATGTATATATATATATATGTATATATATATATGTATATATATATATGTATATATATATGTATATAGGGTGGAGTTCCTTTACGAACGCCACTTAATTTGCGAATGCGAACAGTAGTGTCAAAAAATACAAATACAAGCCGTGCCAGGTGAAATTTGATGGTGAAATTTTGTGTGTTAGTCAAACATTACGGCTAGAAATATATATAATTTGAGTAATGAATTTCTTATATATCATATAAATAATATTAATATTAATATATAAAAATAATAAATTACTAATGTATAGTAAGGGTTGGATATTAAGATGCAGTATTTTAATTGAAGGATTCAATAATTTCTTACGTAAAAACTATTGCATCTTGTTTGAAAATATTATATGTTTTTAAATATGGATGCAACTAGTCTCATGCTCTTCCTTGGAGTATCTAATTAATCATTAGATGCAATTAATATTAGTAAAGACAGTGAAATACATTATAATGAGAATCAGATGCAGTAATCGCACACCTATGCAGTAATCACACATATATGCACTAATCAAATTCATATGCAGTAATCACACATGTATGCACTAATCTGATACATATGCAGTAATCACACATGTATGCACTAATCTGATACATATGAGTAATGACACATATATGCAGTATTCAGACACACATATGCAGTAATCAGATACATATGCAGTAATGACACATATATGCAGTAATCAGTGAGAATCAGATGTAATAATCACACATATATGCAGTAATCAGACACACATTTGCAGTATTCTCATATATATGTAGTAATCGCAAACATATGCAATAATCAGACACATATATGCAGTAATCACACACATGTATGCAGTAATCAGATACATATGCAGTAATCACACATATATGCAGTAATCAGACACACATATGCAGTATTGACAAACTAAAACTAATATTTATCTGATTGAAAGATTTATTATTTTATTTATTTAAAAAATCATTGTATCAACTCTAAAGTCAATGCATTTAGTTTGAAAACACTAGTTCTATTTGAAATAATCTATATAATTTAAACTTGTATATGTAAATCCATATGATATAAAGTGTAAACAAATTCATCAAACTACATTTTTAATAATTTAGATAAATTGATACTTCTATTTGTAAATTAATGTAGTTTGTGTTTTCCAATAAAACAAAGTTCAAAGTAATATTGATTTAGTAACCCACGCGCCACTGTGCAAATATATCAGAATCATGGCCACGTGCTATTACTCCATCGCCACCGTCCAAATTAAAATATCCAAGCACCCAAAACTGTTCGTAGCGTTCGCACAGATATAACGTTTCTATTTGATCCTTTTACTATGTATATATATACTAGGAAAGTTTTGGCTGTGCATATGCACAGCCCTAGGGTAAAATATGGATGAAGTGGTGACATGTTAACATCAAAATTTTGCAATAATTTCACTAATCTAACAATTTTAATTGTCTTCTATTGTTTGACATAGCTTATTAATCACATCTAAAGGATAAGAACATGAACCACCTTGATTTAAATTGATAATGTAGCATTAGTGATAAGTTTAAGAACATGCGTTTGAAACCTGCTACACTTCCTGCTTTGTTGGGGCAATGTCTGCCACAAAACACGACATTTATCAATCGTCCACTTTATAGGTTCTTTGCATGAACAACTTGTCATGAGCTATGTTGTGTGGGATTTCTGGCATAGAAATACACCCATTTAGAACCAATGTTTTACTTCGTTTTAGAAACTTTAAAAACATATTACATGCTTTGTCTATATGTCCTGATTATGAATACGAAGTAACCTTTTGATTGTCAAAATTCAAATCGCCATACTCCTGAAATACAGTTCAATTCATTAGAGTAACATGACTAATATTCAAGTGGCAATTTCAACACATTCACCTGAGCTAGGTTGTTTTATGTTGAACAGGTCCAGTGGTAAGAGTTTCAAGACCTGGCTAAAAGGAAACAGACAATGAGATGACTGTAAAAGACCACAAGAAGCTTTGAAATCTATCAGGAACCAAATTTGTAATCTTTTCTTCCATTTTCTATCAAAAACAAAAACAAAAAAAAAAAAACTAAGATTAAAAGATCACACCAATCTCTAGACGGGGCATGGAAAAAAATATGGGGGAGAGTAAGCATCATGCATTTATAGATAGATAAATAACATATGGATTGCAAAATGTTAACATTGTATCCAGAGCTCCCAGACTTTAGAGAGCATCTAACAGTTTGGATTGATGCCAGTACCCATTTGCAAGGCCCTGCTACTGCAAACCAACTTGCTAAAGTCCAAGCCTTTTTATCCAAATAACAGTTAAGTTGATGCATAAAGTCAGAGTTTTTATGAATCGGTTGTATTTGGGAAATGCAGCAGGTCAGAAAAGGTAAACTCGATAAAAATTGGCTTAAATGGAAACAGGTGAAAGGATTAAAAGTTGCACAAAATTTTATTTTACTCAAACATTATAAATCTTTCTTTTGAGTACGCTTAGACTTATAGCATTACATTATTCAATTGGTTAATATTTCTTTTGAGTACGCTTAGACTTATAGCATTTCTTGGTGCACTGTTGTGCATGGTCCAATTTATTAGCAATTGTTCTAATGAGAATTTTTTTAGATTACAGTTGCCATAATAGTTCAAAATCCTAGAGGTTGAGTTTATGTTTGTGGTTGCCTTCTTAGGGTTTTCCCAACAATTTGTATAGAAATAGGATATAACAAATAGAGGTTCACTACTGATTTGGTAAGTTGCTGTAGAATATGGAAATTTTGCTTATAGGTTGATACTATCATAACATATTCTTCTTCTACTGGGTAATGGAGAGAGTTGTCACTTTCAACGTATATTTATAAACTGTTTAATTTGGGTAGTGTTTTTATCCCATATGGATCAAATAAATTTTTTTAGGTAAAAGGGGTAAGGGTCTAAAGGTTTGACAGTTGGAGGCTGGCGAAGAAGACATCACCGTTAGGTCTTGTCTAATTTATTTTCTTTGAGGCATTTCTTCGAACATATTATTAGACATGATTAATATATGTAACATTTGCCTTAAAAAAAATATATATATATATATGTAACATTTGTATTAGTATGAGGGTGTATTGTGTAAACTTTATGTGTATATAACTATATATTTTCTCCTGTACCTCACTTCGGTGATATGAAATCAATATAACTAATAACTGTAAAGTAGAATCAACAATCTGGTAGATTAGTAACAAATTAAAAACCCAAACCAAAATCCACAGAAATACTCAAATTTGAAGCAGCAAACAAAATTAATAGCTGATCTATTATTAAAGAAATTCTTACACGGTGAGAGTGGCTATGAGCTGAAAATCAGACCAATAGTGAGAGGCATCAGCACTAATGGTTGATGGCTGTTCAGACGCAGGAGAAGGAGGTGGCAACTAAGCATCATATGTGGACAAATGTGAGGTAAAAACTGTAGAAACCGGCAAAGGCACAAGGAATCTGCAGGTGGAGAAGTGGAAACAACCGGGAAACCGATCGAGCAAGAGAAGGCAACCAGGAAAGGTAAGCAGGTGCGTGGAAGTTAAAGAGAAAGCATACGTGGTCATTAGGAGGGCAAAGTGGCTTTCTTATATAATAGTTAGATATATATGTATATATATATATATATATATATATATATATATATATATATATATATAGAATTGGGTTCAAGTAAAAAAATATTATGGTACTTAATGTAAGAAGAAAGGAGAGTGTGTCACGTGTCATTTTTAGTTAAAGGGTATTATGGGTATCAAATAACAATTCTCTCTCCATTTATTTACATATAACACCCACGTCCCAATCACTCCCATTTATGCGCTAACCCTAGAGGAACCGCCTCCCACCTTCCTCCATCGAACGTCTCATCCTGCCTTACATTTAGTACCATAATATTCTTTACTAGATCCCTACCCTATATATATATATATATATATATATATATATATATATATATATATATATATATATATATGGAACAACGGATCGGGTCCCAATCTGTACAGTCCTCGCGTAATCCTGATTCTTTTTCTTAAATTTGAATTTTGGCCTGATTAGTCACGATGTTAAATTTTCAAGGGTAAACAATAAAAGTTAAATTTTAAATCTCTGAGTCTAGCTTACATGGCGTTTTAAATCATCTCAATCTGAGTTCATATGAGTGAGATATGATCAAAACAATGGAGGTGTGTCAGAGTAGACAGATTTTCTCATTTTTTTCGTTTTCTTCCGTTTTTGCTAAAAACTATTCATAACCCGTATTTTTAACCTGAAAACCAACAATTAAAGACATTAAGTATCTTTTACTTATTTACGAATAATAACATGCTAAGTGGCTTTCTTATATAATAGTTAGATATATATGTATATATATATATATATATATATATATATATATATATATATTCCTAAGCTCGAGGCTCGAAACTCGACTCGATCTCGGTCGAGTTTAAATTTTCAAGCTCGAGCTCGACTCGAATAAGTACTCGACACTCTCGAGCTCGACTCGGCTGAATTTTAATTTAATAAATTTTTGCAACAATAAATGTTAAAACACATATGGAACTCGAGCTCGGCTCGAAAGCCTACTCGAGTATGTAATTTATGTATATATAAAAGGGTTAAAGGGTAAATTAGTAGAAGCTTGATTAGGCTCGCCAGCCTGACGAGCTGAATAATATGGAACTCGAGCTCGGCTCGAATGCCTACTCGAGTAGCTCGAGCTCGAGCTCGACTCGGTTCACTACGAGTCGATTTCGAGCATTTTCCGAGTCGGTCTCGAGTAGCTCACAAGCTGTCTCGGCTTGATTACACCCCTAACTAGAATTAGTACACATTTATCAAGAATAACTCATGCTTGAAATCAAGTTCTGAAATTTACGCCGACCCAGTAGCAACGAAAAAACACAGCTATCGTCCTCAAGACTATCTTTTCTTATTAGGAAAAGATATCTTTTGAGATATTTATCCCGCAAGGTCTCTCGTCGTGCACTTGTAATTCGTCTCATTAAGTCCAAAACCACTTTAGCACTAAAGGACCCATAATAGAATTATTAGGACTATAACACGTGAATCCATACATATGTCACAACCTTTGCCATGCTCGGATAAAACCAGACCCCAAGATCAGAACTCCCGACCATCTCAAAACTACCGGCATCACCGTATGTGCTTCCCTATGGTTGAATACTAAAGCAACTCTTGTAGTTTATCGACACCACACTTCATCTATTAAATTGTGGTTCAGTTACTCTATCATAGAAAACATCAATTATTAAGATACAAGAGTCTTAACTTCATCTCAGTGACAGAGAACATTGTTCAATCTATAAATAGAAGTTTCCTTTATGGAAATCAATTCCTCTACGCTCATTAACAGACAAAAAGAATTTAAGGTATCCATCTCCTAAGCAGAGTATAACGCTCCTTTGAGTATGAAATTGCAAGTCACTTGGAGGAAACACTAACAAAACTAATTAAACTTATAGAATCACAATTGATTTTGACAATATTAACCATGAGATCTATAAAGTTCTTGACATCGGAAGGAGACGTATAAATATCCCACTTCAATACCGCCTTTAATCTTCATGATCATAATGGAATTTATCTTTATAAACCAGTTTAATCAATGTGTAGACCGAACCTACATGTAACCATCAAGAAACATTCTCAAGGAACTTCCAATACAAAAATTCCACTATTTTGGTCTTACTGATACTCAAGACCACAAGCAACTTGCGATCAAATTTCGTACCAAGTTGTTGACAATAAGATTTGTCTATCCCAAGAAAAGATTCAATATTCTAATGGTAGGATCTTGTCTTTCAACAATTTATATTTACAATAGACAATTCATTTTCTTTCTTGACAAACTACCGAGTCTTCAAAGAAAGAGAATTGATTTTTACAAAGCCCTAGATGAACACATTAAGCAATTACATCACAATCTCCCTAATTTTAGAAAGAACACAAACAATAGGCGTTTTTGTCTTATAGATTATACAAAGGGCTTTAATCATAAGTGTTTGCAATAAATTGGTTTAATCTAGAGATTTACTTCATAAATACACAACAACTCAAACTATCCATCACAAAATACACTTGAAATCGACCAACAAATTTTATACCTCTTATCTCCTCTAAGCACTAAAACAAGTGCTAAGAACAGTTTACAACAATAGAATGAATACTTGAGAGCTTAAATGACTAAAAAGATTTTTAACTCAAATCTATGCCTTTCATTTCACGTCTCAGCATGAAACATATTACACAACAAGATTTCATAAATGATTTCAGCAAGAAACCCGACTTGGTTGGACCAAACTACACTATTTCAACAGTGACTCAATATATATTATTTCATTGAAGAATTTTATAACTAGGAAGAGGGTTCTCATTCCTTTCAAGAAAATATAAAACATTGATTCTTTAACAGAGATAACTTATCAACATAAGTCGGCCATTAGTAGACAAGGGCTAATAATCCCAAAACAAGTGATCCTCTACTTTATAAATACCCAGTTTGTAAACAATCAAAAACAGATTCTAAAACATGGATTAACAATTGATTTAGCAAAATTTGACAAATATATGATAAAAGCATCCAAAATTCATGAAATTAAACCACTTTACAAAGGGTTCATCTCCTCTAGGGAGGAAAACAAGAAATCTAGCCTAACATATGTATCCTAGAATATTGGAAATCATTCATAAACATAAAAATATGAGCTACTAATGAGAATAGCATAGAAAGTATGATGAATCAAGGTTGGATCTTTAAAATAAGCCTCCAACTTCAAGATCAAGCTCCAAACTCCTCTAAGAAGCCTTTGGGCTGTTGTTAAAGGTATAATGAAGGCAAAATTCAAAGTGCAACCTCCCTAACAGATGTGGATGAAGATATATATGTTGAAACAACGGATCGGGTCCCGATCTATACAGTCCTCGCGTAATCCTGATTCTTTTTTTTAATTTGAATTTTGGCCTGATTAGTCGCGATGTTAAATTTTCAAGGGTAAACAATAAAAGGTAAAATTGTAACTCTCTGAGTCTAGTTTACATGGCCTTTTAAATCACCTCAATTTGAGTTCATATGAGTGAGATATGATCAAATCAGTGGAGGTGTGTCAGAGTAGATAGCTTTTGTCATTTTTTTCGTTTTCTTCCGTTTTTGCTCAAAACTATTCATAGCCCGTATTTTTAACCTGAAAACCAACAATTAAAGATATTAAGTATTTTTTACTTATTTACGAACAATAACAGGCTAAAATAAACATATATATCGCTTTATATATATATATATATATATATATATATATATATATATATATATATATATATATATATATATATATATATATATATATATATATATATGGCAATATCAACAGGCTCAATCAATAAATTCACAAAAGTTCATAACCTAAAAGATGAATTAGCACTCAAATCCAAAACATATAGGAAAGCACAAAATGAAATCTCATCAATAACTATATGAGTGATCCAAACCCACGACCACGATCACCTAAAGGGTTCATTTTAGAAGCAAAAGTTATCTTTTCTATGTTGTTTCACATAGGTGCCTCCCTCCTTGGGCTAAAGATAACAAACACTTTTTGTGATAATTTCTCATTCTATGAAATACATCTCTTACTCTCCTTACAATTAAACATAAACTATAATCGAACAAACTCCTGATGAATCAAGCTCAACTTGTTTAATTTTGAACCATTTGTAAGGAATTTCAACATACATCAACAATGGGTTATCTAATACATCATATAACATTTGCAGCTTACTTTATACATCAAAACATACCCAAAACAATCATTTAACTTCAACATAACATACATTTGGGTATTCAAACGCTAACTTAAAGATTATGATCATTTGACTTAATTTGAAATTCAACATATAACAACATTGTGTCTCCATATTCATTATCAAACACTAAAATAAAACACTATCAAAAATAGAACTTACTTGATGAGGGTTATTAAATATGTTCAATGCCAAACCAAGCAATATTAACCACAATTGAGTAGAATCAAAGTTAAAACTCCCTTATGTAGCTCAAATCTTAACATAGAATTGAAATTCCCTAAAAATCCTTCAAAATCTCCTCAACCCCTCTTCTTCCTTCTTCTCCATAGTTGTACAATTATCAAGACTAATATGAGTCAATTTCTCCATATTTGGGCTTATAATCTCATAATTTACAATTCCAGCCCCTGAAGTTTAAAACTTGACACTTATAAACCTAAAGTTTCACGCAATAAAGAAGTTATATAATTTGTTTCACCAAACTAGTTATGAATTATAACTTCTACCTTAACGCTAATTAGCATAATAAGGAATAAATACTTGTATCTTGGGCCTTGGTTATAACATTCTTGTCATGACATATTCCATGCCCATAAACTAAATTCAATTGTACTTAAAATGTAAATTGTACTTGATTACCATATAACACCAAAATGGTATAATCACCATTATAGTCATTAATTTATAATTCATCTATGTTCTATCATGGTTTCTTCATAAATTTGAAATACAAATCCTAATGAGCATTATATCCACTTCATTAACTAATATCAATGATATCATAAAATTTACAATTATCATTCCCATATATTGTACTAAAATTATCAAATTGAGTAACTTTTTGAAGGTTGGCAATTTCTGGATGACACAAAACTTGACCCGAAAAGGTGACATGGACCTTAAACGGGTCAACACGAAAAGAAATGGGTTGGGTTAAGGTCTACCCGACAACCGAAAACTACAACGTTCAAGGGTAAAACTGTAACATTATAAAATTTTCTTTCATACTTCAAGTTTAAATTTCAAAAAGAAGATTGTGAATTTAAATATGGGAATCATATCTTAAGGATATAAAACCAATCAAACAAAAGTACAAAACCCTTAAACGTTAAAATCTTAAAATAAACAATAATTTTTTTTTACAATTAAGACAATGTACATCATTTTGGTATTTGTTATTTTGACTATATGATTTTTGTACTTTGACGTCTGATTACTTGATTTGTTGTATAATTCTCTTTAATAATGAACATCTTAAATTATTTATTTGTTTTATGAAATTATTTATTAGTACTTGTTAAAATTTTAGTACATCACATTTTTATTATATTTATTTATATAAGTTGAATAAAAAAGTAAAATAGAAAATTCGAATTAAATCAAATCAAATACCGAATTTATAGGTTGAATAAAATCAAAGAATACCTAAAACTATTGAATTCATCATCAATGGGAAAGCCCAAAACAAAGTAACTTTTAGAATAAATTTAATATGCTAGCATAAAACAAATGGTATATAAAACAAAGATTAGATAGACATACACTACTACACTATGTGAAAGTTGTTTTGTTTGCATATAAAGTATCTTAAGCCTTGATAGCGAATTATCATAGGGTTTCTCCACCACCTCGGGAGCTTCATGAGCAAGAGAATTATACTGAATATGTTACTCAACTAAGAACATGGAATTATATATATAGAGAGAGAGAGGTTCATGCGAGAAGCCTTTTTATTGCGAGAAGTGCGAGAAGCGTTTCTAGCCATCCGATAATTTAATCTAAGGCTAAGATGAAATATGGTATTTTTGTAATTAAGTTAGGTTTCTAAGGATATTCAGTTTAAAAAACCAAGGACAAAAAAGTCATTTAGCTCAAAACCTAATTTACCCTAATTAAAAACCCCCATTTATCTCTATCAACTACATGCCTTGCAACCCATCCCTCTCTCCTAAACCATTAAGAAATTACACGGCAGCTAAATGTAGCCATAGCCACCGCCGTTCCCTTTCAGATGTTCTCCTTTAGGCTATGTGTTATACAGCGGGAGTTGGTTCGGCTCCGGCTTCGGGTTCTTCGGCTCTTTCGGGAACACCATTTCCGGGTGTTCGGCTTCTTCAGCGGGTTCCACTTCTCAGCTTCTTTTACCCGAACGAATTCACCCCCTCACCCACCCCCACCCCCCTCCAACGGTAACTTTTATAGCCGTTACTTTTTTTTAATCCATATACACACACTATATATACAACCTATATTTAACAAAAATTCATCATTTCTTCTACTCTTTCTTTCTCTCTTCTTCTCTATTTTTATATTTTACACGCTTTAGTTTATAAAAAATCTATGGATCCACCATTTGATGATGACGATTTTTTGAAGAAAATACAAGGGTTATGGTTGCCATTGCGAGAGAAGCGGTCCGACTACTATTTGATGATGACGAAGAGGAAGAAAATTCGAGTCGACAAAGGAGAAGGCCTGCGAAAAATAGAAACCGTGTCGCTGTACAAGTGCTCTTCGACAATTGGCATACGGGATGGCACCCGATTCTATTGACGAGTACTTGAGGATGTCAGATAAAACATCACGGGAATGCATAAAGTTTTTCTGTAGAGGTATTATTTATCTTTATGCAAGAAAATATTTACGCAAACCTACTTATGATGATGTGCAGAGATTATACACCATGCATGAGAGTAGACACGGCTTTCCCGGTATGCTTGGTAGCATTGATTGTACACATTGGAGTTGGACAATGTGTCCGAACGCATGGAGAGGTCAGTATATGAGAGGTGACCATGATCGACCAACAACAATGCTAGAGGCAGTGGCATCTCACGATCTATGGATATGGCATGCATTTTTTGGTGTTGCCGGTTCCAATAACGACATCAACGTTCTCAACCAGTCACCTGTATTCAACGACTTGTACGAAGACAAAACACCCGATTGTCCATTCGAGGTGAATGGAGTACTCTACAAATACGGATATTATCTTGCCGATGGGATATATCCGGAATGGGCAACTTTCGTCAAATCATTTACGTGCCCACTAGACGAAAAAATAAAAAAGGTTAAGTCCCGGCAAGAATCGGCTAGAAAAGACGTTGAACGGGCTTTTGGTGTGCTTAAACAACGTTGGCACATTCTTCAATACCCGGCAAGATCATGGACTTTGGAAAAAACGAGGTATATCATGTACGCTTGCATAATATTACACAATATGATTCTCGAAGACGACGGCCAAGCGAGTTATGTTTTCGATGAGAATGATCTTGTAACAGACGATATCGAAACAAATATCAATGAGGAACAACGGGCCGAAAACGTTCAAGCGATAAGAAACTGGGAGACTCATCTCAACCTTCGGTCCGATTTGGTCGAACACATTTGGAGTGCTCAAGGAACAGACAACGTAGACGAGTAGTATATTTATCTTTTTATGTAATGTTTAAATTTTTAGTATTTTATTTGTAATTTTCGGAATTTTAGTTATTAATAGATTTTATTTTTAAATTTCGAAATAGTAGTTTTAATTAATTTATATTTTTCGTTATTAAATAATATGTTATTTAGTTAAATAATTAATTGTTAAATTAAAAATAAAATTAAAAAAGGAAAAGGAGAAGGAAAAGGATAATGAAAGATGAAAGATGGGTATAACACTAGTTGGGGGTAAGGAAATGGGAAGGGAAAGAAAGCTGATGTGGCTGTGGGTAATGAAAGATGAAAGATGGGTATAACGCCTAGCCTTAGCCACCGGCCACTAGAAGCATCAGAGGGCAGCCCTCAAGTTCTTTCAAGTCTGAATGCATGGATCTCTCTTGGATGCTCCTTCACCACACCGCCTGGTCGTCACCTTAAAGAACGTTATCCCCATCTTTTTGGCGTGCTCTCTTTTGATTTTACTCTCTCACACCAAAGTTATCATAGTTGCTGCCCTCGATTTACAGACGCAGGACACTAACCCAGAGCCGGTTGCCGCCTTCAATCATCGCCGGTGTGGAGCTTTGATGGTCGCCGCCCTCCACCGACAGTTTCCGCCTTCACTCATCCGAGCGATGCAATTGTTTACTCATAAACCTTCACTGACACACACTACTAAACCACCACCGACAACCATCATCTCTTTCTCAGACTCTCTGTTTTCAATATCATATTGATGTATGTACTGAACGTTGCTCTTTCTCCCTTCATTCATCTGCGGTGAGTGAACAAGTTGATTTTTTTCAAACGCACCTGTGCTACATAAGTACATAACCAATAAATATCAGTTTCAAATTAAAAAAAATTCTGCTTTTATTCAAACTACTTCATGGGTTGTTCAAATAAATTTTCAGGAAGAGATGGGAATGGGGCGGTGTTGCTGTAATTAATGCTCTTACCTAACAAAAAAAGGCACCTTGTACGTTTATGGATTTCTTCATATTGTATTGTATTTTATGAATTTTATTTTGTATTTGGTATCTTCATGTTTAAATTGGTTTGTTAGTGAAAGTTTCTGTAATGTATTGTGGTTTTGAATGAGTTCATTAGTAACCAGGCACGTAAACAATGTTTTGTTAATGAATTTTAGCTGGTTTATTATGAATTTTTTATAGGAAAACTATGGTTTTCTAGTCGTTACATTACTCGGAACTTTAAAAAGAATAATTTTGAAATGCTAGACAAATGCTACTGTTTTTAAAATTGTTTTCTAGTTTAGCAATGAACAAATAAAAAGTTAGTGTTTCAATGATGGAAAAACTTACATTTTTTAGTTGTGTTCAGTATTGAATAGAATTTATCTTAAACTTGTATACTGTTGGCTGTTATCATTATTGAACACAGTAGTGATGCAAAACTCGTAAATATTCTTGATAGTGTTCACCGGTGAACTATTTAAAATTAATAATTTACTAGTAAATTATTTTAACTTTTTTTTGTTTTTATTCAAAATTTAGGAAAGAGAAATAGATTGGAGAGAGAAAAGTTTTTGTTTACTATCATACCCTTTAAAATAAAAAATAAAAAAACAAGATTATACAAATAAGTGGCTGAGATTGCTTATCGCACTTCTCGCATTAAAAAGGCTTCTCGCATGAACCTTCCCCTTATATATATATATAGGGAGGTTCAAATGAGAATCTTAAATTAATTGAGAATGAGAGACTCAATTACAGCCGTCCAATTTCCCTTCTTTTAATGTCATTGTCCACTCATGAATTCCTCAAATGCACTCTGCCACACCATATCCCCTCATGCTCTTCATCCATGAATTTCACTTACAAATTCAACGGCTAAGATTGAGTCTCTCATTCTCATTTAATTTCTCATTATCATTTGAACATTCCTCTCTCTCTCTCTCTCTCTCTCTCTATATATATATATATATATATATATATATATATATATATATATATATATATATATATATATATATATATATAAGGGAGGACTCATTCGAGAACCATTGTTATTGCGAGAATTGCAAGAACCAATTATGAACTTTGATCTTGATTAGTTAATGGTTAAGATTAAAAGTGGCAAACATGTAATTAATTAAAAAAAATGCCGTCATTTTTAATTTCCAAAAAAGCTGGAGGGGTATATTAGGCAAGTTGCCTAAATAAAAGGGG
Source organism: Pulicaria dysenterica (assembly GCA_947179395.2). NCBI lineage: Eukaryota > Viridiplantae > Streptophyta > Magnoliopsida > Asterales > Asteraceae > Pulicaria > Pulicaria dysenterica. The sequence continues at coordinate 67,804,828 of OX359290.1, read as the reverse complement.
ACCACTTACCCCCACTTTTTAAAACTAAAATATTTTTTAAACGCAAATGTATTAAAATACGAAAATTATACCAAATTAATGACAAAAATATGCTCTTTAATATGACATCCATATTGATATACTTTTTCAAACAAAAAAAAATTTGTTTTTGCTGGGTTTTTTTTTCTAACTCTGCATGAGATATATGCACATATGCATATAACACTCGATTTTTTCAAGCAAAGTTGCATATATGCACCACTTGTGCGTCTGGGTGCGTATATGCAATGTGCATATCTTACATATATGCATATGCACATGTAGACGTAACACTCGCTTTTTTTAAAGGAAATATATTAGTCTTAATTGGGTTTTTTCTAACACGGCATCAGATATACACACGTACACTTGCTTTTTTCGTGCATATATGCATTTGACACTAGATTTTTTCATCACATATACTAAAGTCACATATGCATGGTGCATATTTGCACAACTCGTTCATACTTAGCACGGGTGTTTGGGTGCATATATGCACCGTGCACGTGTGGATCTCGTGCATATATGCACATACACATATACATCTAGATGCATATGTGCACGTTAGGGTTGTAAACGAACCGAACATCAATTAACCATTAATGAACTATTTAGCAGGAAGATAAATGTTTAATAACCATTGACTCGAAATCATATAATAGATATTTTAAATAGCTTTAAAACCAGGGATAGTTAGGTAACATTTATAAATATTAAACTAACAAACAATTTGAAATACTAACAAGCTAACAATCTAGAATAACAAAGCTAGGTGTACATATGCAAATTGAAACAGCCAAATTCACTTTTTGCTATACTTGCACAAAAAAGGCAATTGAAATTATTAAATACATTTGTAAAATAAAATAACCTATTCACTTTCCTGTCAATGCCATTCAGCTCAATTATTTTTGATAAGTTATTTACTTATTATAACTACTTCTTTATTACTAACTCCGTCCCAATTTAATTGTCTATTTTTGACTTTTTAAGTCTTTCTTTTTTAACTTTAACCTTAAATATGTTTATTTGTGTTATATATTACTTAATAAAAATTATACCAAATGAATATACATTTAAAACACAATCCATTCATATATTTTACATCAAGTACTATATAACATAAACAAAAATACTTAAGGTCAAAGTTAAAAAAGAAAGACTTAAAAAGTCAAAACTGGACAATTAAATTGGAACGGAGGGAGTATATCAAAGCACACAAATAAATATTTTCGTTCAAAGGAAATTGAAAACATAAATTCAAACCTGAATTCCATCGAAACAACCATCAACGATTCCTCTAACCACAATCGACCTGGTTGGATTCTAATTCACACCTTCTCTGGTCACTGTAGTCGTCAAAATGAAAAGCTTCAAGATCTAAACCGTATTTTTTAGCAGTAGAGGGGCGAGAGAGGATATGCTCGCCGACAGGTAGATGATAGCTCGAGAAGAAAAAAAGGCGACGAGAGAGTAAACGTTCACTGTTGACCTTGACATCTAGTGTAATCGTCGGGAATAGAGACATAGAGAGACGAGATTGAAGGGTCTCGTATTGTCGTCTGCCCCGTCACTGATAATCGAAGGGGGTCGCCCGTGGACTTCGCCTACCGAATACTAGCAGAGGGGGTCGCCGAGGGAATATTTTCTGGTGAATATGTTTGGCGGCACTGGCGGATCCAGCATACAACCATTGGGGTCCTGGGCCCCCAATAAATTCCAATTAGTTTCATTAATATATTAGTTAGTAGACCATGATGGAAAGAAAACAAAGACATCATATGCTTGAGGCTCCCAATTCCCAAACCCTTTTTACTCAGGCCCCCAAACCTCTTTTACTTAGCCCCAGCTTCTTTAATATATTATATTTAATTGATTATTACATCTTGATTTGAGCATATGTAAGCCAAAAGTGTATCAGTCAAAAGTGTGCTACAGGAGTGCAGGCATTGAGAATAGGCTTTAAGTCCTTTGAAGGTTTTTATTTATTTTTGTTTTGGTTTAAATGTACTATTTCGTGTTCTATTTGTGAGTTGCATGTTTTGTTCAAATTGTTTTGATGTATTATATGATATTGCTTTTAGAAATGATTAAAGTTTTAGTTTGGTTTTTGTATATATTGGGTTTTAGTTTGTTATTCATGTCTATACAACCCGACCCGTTTTACTTGTATAAATAAAATTTCATTTCAATACAATGGTGCCCCCATCACCAAAATTTTCTGGATCCGCCATTGTTTGGCGGTCGTCGGAGCGGGTGGACGATGAGACAGAGACTAAAGTAAAGTTGGGGTAAAGTTGGTGTGCGGATACATGAGCAAAGCAGCTGTAACATAAAGTTAAATATACTTTTATACCCTTATAGTTAAAAAGTAAATAGAAAAGAGAAGAAAAATAATGATTGGTTAAGAATGGTTCTCGCGCTAACAACGGTTTTCGAATGAACTTTTCTCTCTCTCTCTCTCTCTCTATATATATATATATATATATATATATATATATAGAGAGAGAGAGAGAGGGGAGGGTTCAAACGAGAACTGTTTTTTGTACGAGAACCGCGAAAACCAATCTTAGCCATTGCTTTGATAAGTGAAACTCATGGATGTAGAACGTGGAGGGATCAAGTGTGGCAATGTGTATGTGAGGAATTCATGGGTTGGTGATGACATTAAAAATAAGGGGAATTGAACGGCTTAGATTGGTTCTCGTAGTTTTCGTACGTAAAACAGTTCTCGTTTGAACTTTTGTCTATATATAAATAACTATACAAACTTTATAACCCATAATCATGCCTATGACATCGTTGCCACGATGAAACTTAACCAAAAAAACGCTACAGAAGTAAATAAATATTGCAAATTCAAATTCAAAATTCAAATATTAAACACTTGGTTGTAACTCAAACTCCTTATGCTTAGTCAAACAAATATTCTAGCATTGATTTTCTGATTCATCCTATTTCATGTGTTTCAATGATTTATCAAAAAATTACAGAATAGATCTCGGAGCAGGGTAATCAGCCTTCATTTATTTTAGGGCAAATTGCCGAGAAAGGTAACCTAAATATCTAAATTTGCCAATAAAGGTAACGTCAATTTTTTCGGGCCAAGAAAGGACTGTAAATTCCAATTTTTGACAAAAAAGGGTAAAATGACCTCTTATACCTGCTGACCACCCAGTCAGCAGGTTACCGATGACATGGCTGCACAGTCATCAGCATCATCAAACATTGATGCATACTTGACAGTCCATGTCATCCTTAATTATTTTTTTACTTTTTTTAAACAATATTAATTATTTATATAAAAGATTACCAAGAACTAATAATAATTAACTACTAATTAATGTTTTATAGTAATTAATTAACTATAAATTACTTACCAATGAATTATAAATTATCTTTTTAAACTTATTTTAATTTATTCTGAATTTATTTTGAATTATAGTTATTTATTATTAATTTCTTGAAAGAAATTCATGGTGTTCTTGAAGGAGATTCATGGTGTTCAACATAATTATTCATGATCTTCATTATTCTTATGAATCATGGTGTTCAATACAAACATAAATCCACACATTTCACTCAAAATCTGGAACACAAACAAATAAATCTAAGAAATAAATCTTATGAACCATGTTCTTCAAGGTATGAATATTCACCACCGTGAACAACCTCCGCCACCATGAAAACCCTAATTCAAACCAATTGAACAGATCTGGAGAAACAATAAAATCTGGACAAAGAAACTCGGATCTTCACATTAACACACAGATCTTGAGCCCTAATCTACGAAACAGAAATAGATAGAGAGAGATCTGGAACAAATGAACACAGATCTTGAAGAACAGATCTGGAGAGATAAAGAGACGGTGGTTAGCAGATCTGAACTTTGAAGAACCATCGTAGACAACATACGAACCCAGATCTGAAAACCCTAAGTGATAACCGCCGTCGCCATAAACTCGTATCTGAAAACCCTAAGTAGATCTGAGACGGTGGTGAAGCGACGGCGATCTGGACACGAAAAACCTCGTTCGAAGGTGGTTCATGGCGGCGGTGAAGCGACTATGATACAGTGGAGGGAAGTTGGTGAGACGGTGGCGGATTCTTGGAGTGGTGGTGGTGAAGCTATCAAGTGGTGGTGGAGGAAGTGTTTTTAGAGAGAGATGGGAGAGAGAACCTTCAAACAGAGAGAGACACACCTGGACTTCGAGAGAGAGAGATAGAACACCTTCTTAAAATTTAAAAACAAAATGCCACGTCAAATTTTATTGCCATATCAGTTAAGTTTTTACCGGTAACCTAAACTTCAGGTTACCGGTTTCCTTTTTTGTCAAAAATGGGAATTTACAGTCCTTTCTTGGCCCGAAAAAATTGGCGTTACCTTTATTGGCAAATTTGGATATTTAGGTTACTTTTCTCGGTAATTTGCCCTTTATTTTATTGATTATACCCTATAATCGATTTCATTTTTCCATTGATTCGTCAAAAGAATCCATGGACAACATGAGGGAGGAAAGATTAACGGCATTCCATCTTAAACCTCAATATAAAATTAGGGCTTGGATTGAGAAATTCATTCAAAACATTAGGAGAAAGATTGATATGGAAGTGATAGATGACATCAATAACGTTGAACGGAGAGGCAAGAAATAAGTTCAAGAACCTTAATTTATAGAAGGTTTAAAATCAAAAGAGGGGCGACGATAGGAAAACAATAATTGAGTTGGAGGCGAGATGATAATAGACACATGTCACAACCTTAGAATAAGTAAATGAGCAGGAAAAATAATAAATTTTAGGCTAGAAAATGGACACTTGTACTTCTTATTTACTTATTTATAAGAGAAGTTAGATATGCTTCTCTCCTTAAAACAACTACACACAATAAAACACTCACACACACACACGCAATCAATCAATCAATTAAGCCATATAAGATTAACTCATCTTCAACTACTTCCCAGATAATGATATAAATTATGTATAAGTTATAATTAGAACTTAGTTTAAAATCGTTTTTCCTAGAAACTTGAATCAAATATGTGACTCAAACATTGATTCAAATTATTACGTTTGGTTATGGAAAATTGTTTTCAATTTTCATAGAAATTTTTTCTAGAAAATAGGTGGAGTTTTCAGTTTCAGTTTTCTCAAAGAAAAATTAGAAAACGTGTTTGATATAACCGAGAGAGTTTTCATTTTCTATTTTAGAAAATCAAAAAAACGTGTTTAGAAAAAAGTGTAAAAGAGGGGATATGGATTTTTCTAATTTTCCAAGAAATTTGAAAAGTGAAAACTCTTTTTTTTTTAAATTATTATAAAAAAGTATCGACCAAACAGATTTTTCAAATTTCACTTTTTATGGAAAAAATTTCTAGAAATTTAATATGATTTTCTAATGCATATATAGTTTCATAAGCGAATATAGTAGTTGAAGACCGTCGTTTTTATTACTTGTTGAAGTGAAAGCAACTTTATTTCCAACGCATATATAGTTTCATCAAGCCTGATTACACAATCAACAAAATCATATTGAACTCTAACAATCTCATTATCTTACACTGTTGCCTTTAGGTCATCATGGACGGAATCAAAAAATCATGTTCGAGTTATTAAAAACACTAGATTGCAGCATAGCCATTGATATAGAAATAAAGAATTCACCATATACACGGTTCAAGCATTTGTTTATCATAGATGGAAATTAAGTCCAACAAAAAATGCATAAGAATTACTTGACATAGTAGTCCAAAATGTCAATGGTAATTATAATACCATATCTACATTTATCAGGAAATATAAACATGTTTACAATATATATTAAATAACACACACATTACACAAACGCGGGCTGGGCCGGAGAGTAAAAGCCTATCTTTGCCTATCTTTGCCTATCTTTCTTACCCAGGAGAGCTGGGTTTAAATCCTATCACTGTAACTCTTGAATATATAATTTTGATGTTTATTTATTTATTTTTTAACCGTTTTTGCATATTCTAAATTCTAATTTCTTAAAACTGAGGGATTTTTCATTTTCTACTTTAGAAAATTAGAAAACGTGTTTAGAAAAAAGTAGAAAAGAGGGGATATAGACTTTTCTAATTTTCCAAGAAATTGGAAAAGTGAAAACTCCTTTTTTTTTAAAATTATTAGAAAAAAGTATCGACCAAAAAGATTTTTAAAATTTTCACTTTCTATGAAAAAAATTTCTAAAAAATTAATATGATTTTCTAAAACCAAACACACCATTGTACACAGTACATAAGCGAATATAGCAGTTGAAGACCGCTCTTTTTATTACTTGTTGAAGTGAAAGCAACTTTTTTTCCAAGGCATATATAGTTTCATCAAGTCTGATTACACAATCAACAAAATCATATTGAACTCTAACAATCTCATTGTCTTACACTGTTGCCTTTAGTTCATCATGGACGGAAACAAAGAATCATGTTCGAGTTATTAAAAACTCTAGATTGCAGCATAGCCATTGATTCAAGCATTTGTTTATCATAGATGGAAATAAAGTCAAACAAAAAATGCATAAGAATTACTTGACATAGTAGTCCAAAATGTCAAGCATGGTAATTATAATACCATATCTACATTTATCAGGAAATATAAACATGTTTACAATATATATTAAATAATACGCACATTACACAAATGCGGGCTGGGGCGAAGAGTAAAAGCCTATCTTTGCCTATCTTTTTTACGCAGGAGAGCTGGGTTTGAATCCTTTCATTGTAAAATCTTGAATTTATAATTTTGATTTTTTTATTCATTCTTCTTTTATATTTTTAACCCTTTTTGCCTATTTTAAATTCTAATTTCTTAAAAACCTGAATTCTGATTTTTTTAAACTCTTTTTAAACTTCGTTCTAATCTTTGTAGGGTAACAAACACATATACATATATAAAAGATTTAGAAATTATATCGTTTTAACCTCGGACTACTAAAGGGGGATACACAACTACTACACCCTGGCTGCCAGACCGCCACAAAGTGTACCCGCTCAAAACACGCCTCGTGTGTGTGTGAGAGATAGATACCCCACATTGGCAATGTAGCTTGACTCATCATATATCGAACCATGTCATGCAAAGTTCGATTCCTCCTTTCTGGTACACAATTCCACTATAGCGTATACGGAGGGTGAGTTGTGAAACATTTCCACATCCTTTCAGATAATCGTCAAACTTGACTCAGATATTCACCACCTCGATCAGATCGAAGCAGCTTCATCTTTTTGTCTAGCTGGTTCTTTACTTCATTATGAGAATCTGTTTGAAGAAATCAAACTTTCAAATTTGTGTCTCTTAAAATACGCATAACCATACCTATTTTAATTGTCAGTAAAGGTAATGATGTACTGCTATCATTCTCTAGCTTCTTGACTGAGGGACCACACACATCAATGTGTACTATCCCTAGCAGTTCATGTACTCTTTCGTTCAAAATGTTAAAAGGTTGCTTTGTCATCTTTCCGGACAAATAAGATTCACAGTTGTCTATGGATTCTAAATCAAAAGATCCTAGAACTCCATCACGGCGGAGTTGCTCTATGCGCTTCTTGTTAATGTGTCTTAGCCAACAATGCCAGAGTCAAGTCTGGTTCAAAACATCTTTTGACCACTTACTTATATGATAGATTTTATTATTGTCATCTCGCAAATTTAATGTATAGAGATCATTTTGTGAACTTGCTTTAAAATAGAATAAATCATTCTTAAAGCACAAAATAGTTTTTCCCACAGACTGATAGGTAAAACCATTGTTTGTTCATAAGTCTTACGAAATTGTATTCTTGATTAATCTAGGAAATAAAAACAATTTTCTACTTCTATAATCAAGCCTGAATGTTCCTGCAGCTTCAGCACCAATCGTGGATCCTTCGCCTACTTGTAGGTCCATATCGTCTTTCCTTAGTTTCCTACTTCTCTTGAATCCTTGCAAATTATTGCATATGTGATGACCACATCCGGTATCAAGTACTCATGATTCATAAGAAGTAACTAAGAAATCTATCATAAAGATACATGTATCATTGGTAAACCAATGTCTAGTTGATCAATGTCGAGTGAGTGCTTGCATAAATCCTTGTTGCCACATATAGGGCAGCATATGTCTCCTAGCTCATTAATCCAGTCATCATCATCCATCGGCTCAACATATGCTATTCCAAGAATATCGGGATGGAGGTGGTCACCTATACACATTAAAATTTTGTGTATACCAACAAATGTGAGCTCATGTCCTCTAAGTTCGTTCACTTGACTGATGGTGATTTGTTAGAGATCCGATCAACAGGTGATTGGTGTCGAAGTGACGATAAAAAATAAACCTATTTACCATATACTAGATAGGGTAAGTGGATATCAAATCCATGAGGAGCATGTGGTTAGTGTTTAAATCTTATATTTGACTGTAAATTAATATCCAAAGTTGTGATTGAGTTTTGTAATTTTTAGATTAACTACTAAGTATGAAAGAACAAGAAACAAAAATAAAGGATTGGTTGTAACGAATATGTAGAAATGTAATCGCTAAAGGTTTCGGGTCTAGTCAATTTATGCTCAAATGATTACTAAAACATGTAAATGAATAGACTACATAGACATAACTATTAACTCATCAATTGAATCGAATTTGGGTACGGATTATGTCCTACCACATCAATCGTCTTATCCTTAACTACACTATACTACACTAATTGTGGGATCGGAAAGATTAAGGAGCTCACAATAATACCGTCTTAATACTCAAAATCAACCAACAAGTGTTCACACAATAATAAAAGATAAAATCATATAGAATTAATCTCAAAACTAACATTCAAGTATTCATATACATAATTGTTCATCAACTATAGACATAAATTAACCAAACCCTAATCCCGATTGGGATCACGGGGTGTTTAGACAAGCGTGATGGTGTTGAAAGTTGCAAATATGGTAGTAGAATACATATTCAAAAGATAGACTAAACTAGGTTTTATGATGGTGGAAAATTGAGTAGAGAAATGGTGCAATCCCACTAACCGAATGACTATTGAAGGCGTTGAAGAAGTTATTATCCAAAAATCACCTTTAATTCTTGACAAACCTTGAGTTCACCATGGGAGGATGATGAGAGATGATTATTTGGTGCTTCACAAATAAATGTCTATATCTCTTTGATGGAAATTGCTCAAATGGGTCAAACAGGTCGAATAGATTGAGTGGAGATGGAAAGATTTTGATTATGGATTATAAGGGATGTGTTCTTGGATAAAGAAGATGAGTTTTGGGAGAGAAACCCTGGTTGGGGGCTGCAAATTTTCGTGGAAGGGAAGGCGGGGGAGAAGAAAAGGAAAGAGTTATTTTATAGAAGGAAAGAAAGGAGCATCATTACTGTAGTGCAAGCTGTCTCTACTCCCTATTCTAAAGGCTTTGAAAGTACTTTTGTCTTGTTTTCCTTCTTAAGATCTCATATCATAGTGCATATCCCCAAATCAAAAACTAAAAACTAATCAAACCAAAAACTAATCACAAACCAAAAACTAATCAAAGCACAACTATATAGACAAAATATATGCCTTATAATCAATTTAGGCATGTAAATAGTATACACAAAAGACACCTATCAACAAGATAACTAGCTCTTGTTCACTAACTTGAGATCCCAAGATGGTTAAGCAATCAAACAGCCTCCTCATATTAATGAGATGGATCGCTTATAGAGTGGCCCTCTTTCATCCTCTTTGAAATTATTTCTTTCATCAACAAAAAACGCCCATAGTTGTTGCTTTCTTTGAAGTATTCCTCCAGATTCCGCACAACCTCAAAAGATGACTTTGTTTTTAATTCTGCGGAGAACTCGGATGCTGTAGAGAGTATCAGAATTTACGTAACATCATATTCGTCAGATAGATACTTATTATATGTATCATACTCCTCATCTGGGCCATAAAAATAAGGTTGTGCTGGAGGTGGTCCTTTAACAATGTATAACTTTTCATATGCACTTAGGATATTCCTGAAGTGCAACTTTCAAACCGCATGGTTTGGACCTGAAAGTTTTCACTTGTTGATGGTGAAGCTAAAAGAGTCCTCAGGTGAATAAAACGGAATAATAGATAATAGTGACATCTATAAAAAAAGAACAAAATAAATCGATTCAGTAATATGACTTAAACTTCTAAATAAATTATAACCCTTAAATGATTTAATTAAACTAGGATCCATATTTCACACGTGCTCGTGCACGGTTTGTGAACAACTACACCGACCCCATTTTATTTTAGGTGGGTAAGAACTATATCAATCGTATTTAAACTAAAATACGACTCCTGGATTTTCGGGACATCGAATGAAACATAATTTGTGCATATTTAGTCCCTCTAAGTGCACTTTGGGCCCGTTATCACGGAATCAACAAAATAGATCTCACCACCTAAGACATGGCGAACTCTGGCCCGCTACATCAGGGGGAATCACAGAGTCTTTCACCCATTTCCCATAATGGTTTAAAACCAAGTGCATACGGTTTGGGCACGACAAAGAACCAAAGTACCGTTTAATGGGTTTGGTAGATCATTAGATGGATAGCACTACTAGTCTAAGATTTTAAACGGGGTTTTCTTTCAAAAATAGTTTTGCCAGTTTTAGTTACACGATTTTATATGCAAAACTTGCAAAATGTTCCTTTTAAGTGAAAAATCTTTTTCAACTTAAAAACTCGTGATAGGTATAAATCTTAACGTTCAAGTGCAAATATATATATATATATATATATATATATATATATATATATATATATATATATATATATATATATATATATATATATATATATATATATATATATATATATATATATATATATATATATATATATATATATATATAACAAGATAACACAACCACGCATATATATAAAAAGTGAAAACAAAACCATAACCACGCTTAGGACCACTGCGTGTACTTGGTCAGCCAACCAAGTGACTAACGGTCAAAATACCTAAGTGGATTATACAACACACATGGCATGAACTTGTGTTGGGGAGATAGCAATATCAAATCTAAATCAAACCTGTCTATTAATTAAAATAGGATTTGATGTTAACAAAACCACATATTCAGTTTTGGACTTAGATTAATGAAAAACATGTGTTGTTTTTCATATTAGACTTAAAGAATTTCTAAGTAAGAAATGTCAGCTGACGAGCCAAAGTGTCAGCTGAACACTGAGTATCAGCCAAAGGACCAGCTTCAGGAAGATCAGCTAAGAAGAAAAGACAAGTCAAGAAGCATCAACTATGCATCTACAAAGCATCAGCTGATAGTGCAAACCATCAGCTGAGGGTTCCTCAAAGATCAGCTGAGCAGTCAAGGATCAGCTGACAGTATCTCATTGGTCAGCTGATGCCTCCCACATGTCAGATAAGGTATTCTACACTTATTCATTCTTCTCTCAATAAGCTGATCATACTCAAATGATTAGCTGAGCCCTTGGGATCAGCTGAGAGTTTGTTTTGATTAATTTATTAGTTGTACCCAAATTATATTGATTAGTTGATCAGTTTGATCAGCTGAGCAGATCTAATTAGCTGAGCCTTTTACAATTGTCATTAGCTGAGCCTTTTACAATTGTCCTTAGCTGAGCAAAATTATGTTAGTTGTTCAGTGTCTGTTAGCTGAGTCTTTAATCAGCTAATAGTTTTCAGTGTAATATTTTCTTAAGTCAAAGGCAGAACATGTGTTGTTCTATTATGCCTTAGATCTCTCATTGTAAAAGTACATAGCACTTTTTGGATCTGCAAAGAAACAAAAAGGATAGATCTTTATCCTCTGGAAAAGGAGAAAGATACTTTAGAAGAGAAGATCTCGAATATATGCTTCAACAACTAAGTATGGCTGGCAACTCTATACTTGGTTAAGTCAAGTCTTCAAAAAGCATGGTGTTGATAAAAGTACAAGCATGGAAAGAGAAGCTCACTCTCCCAAGACATAAAGGTAGTACTTTAATAATATAATAATAGATAGTGGGTAAACACCTTACTGAAAAGTATGTTCACTTTACACACTTTGTGTATAAAGTTAACTTACCATTCACCCACTTACTTTATCTATTATAATATTATTAAACCAAGTACCTTTGTCTTCTTCTCCTCTTCATCAACCCGGACACCTTTGCTTATATATACTCAAGCATGGAAACATGCTAAGTATGCGAATAGATAGAGTTGAACACTGAAATCTCATCTGTTGAGAATCAGAAGAGTTAGCATTTTACTTTCAGTGTAACAAACTTGTTTATGTGTTGAACATCTTAGACATAAGTTGTTTAAGATTAGCATAGTCTATGTGTTAGACAAATTTAGTTGCTACCTTTTATTGAACTTAGATTTTCCGCATCTAGTTCATGTAATTCTTGATTTACATCAATAAGAATTATATAAAAGTAAACCGTGTGTCTTTTAAATTTTAATTTGCTAAAGTTTGTATTCAACCTCCCCTTCTACAAACATTTGTTGTTGTAGTATCCATTCGGGACCAACAACTGGTATCAGAGCAGGCTAGATAACTCATATCTAAGATTTGTTTTGCTTACTTTTCAACTGCTTCTACCCCATACTACAAAATGGCCACTCCCGTTGCTGCTTCTAACAGTTCTTCCAACAATGGCTCACTAACAATGTGTCTAATGTTTGATGGAGAAAACTTTTCTATCTGGAAAAGTAGAGTTCTTCTCTATATGTCAAGCCTAGATGATGTGATGCTCAAGACTGTTACTAAAGGTCCATATGTTCCTTCCTCCACTATGGAAGTCACTGCTGCCACTGATTCAACTCCTGCAGTACAAAGATATGTTGTTAAAGCTATTCATCTATGGTCTGATGAAGATAAAAGGCTGGTTAATCTTGATGTCAAAGCCAGGACAGCCTTAGTCTCAACACTTCCAAATGATGTCTATCATCAAGTTCTTAACAGCAAATCTGCAAAGGAGATGCTAGATACTTTGACTGTTGCTTATGAAGGCACTGAAGAAGTGCAGGAGAATAAGAAACTCCTTCTGGTAAGAGAATATGAGTTCTTCTTTGCTCATAAAGGTGAAAGTCTTACTCAGACCTACACCAGGTTCAACTGCCTTATTAATGACTTAAGAAGGGCAGAGGTTCCCAAGAGCAATAAGGAGCTTATAAACAAGTTTCTAGACTCTCCCCCAGAATCTTGGGATCATTTTATCACTGTGCTAAAACATGGTGAGAAAATCAAGGGTCTTACACTGGTTGGTTTATATGGAAACCTTATGAATCATGAACAATCAGTGAAACAAAGGAAACTCTCTACCAAGGATATGAAGGAGGCTGCAAAAGCTCCATCTACTGCCCTTGTGTCTAAGGATACAAGATCCAGGAGTTTTGCTGCAGTGGTGGATGAGTCCAGTGATGGGAGGAAGAGGATGAGTCTTCTGATGATGAGCAAGTGGCTGATAGGGATGAAGTTCTGGAGAACATGGACATCATTGAAGCTGCTGTTGAGCAGGCTGCCATGTTGGTAAAAAGGTTCAAACCTTTCTTAAAAAGAAAGGGTGTCAAGAGGTTTGAGAGGAAACCCTTCAAAGGAGAAAAAGCTAAGTTCAAACCAAAGGCTTCTGAAGGTTGATTCTCCTCTGGCAAGACTGGTCACTATGCCAGTAAATGTAAGTCCAGAGAAAGCACATGCTTCAAGGGTTTCTCAAGCTCAGACAGCAAGATTGATTATGAAGCCAAGTATAAGAAGCTTCTTGTTGCTGTCCTTGACAAGAAAAAGAAGAAAGCTCAGAACAGTGTGTTGGTGGCTGAAGAAGAAGATTGGGCTGAGGAAGATCTCTCAAGTGATGAAGATGAGGTCGTCTCTGCTCAGCTCAGCGTGATGGCCAACACTGGAAGTACAAGTTCCTTTGATGAGGACATGAAGAAAGCTGCCAAAGCTTGTACTTCTCCTGACTGGGATCCCTCTTCTATGTATCAGGTTGGAAAATTTATTAACTATGAAGATAATGAAAAAAACACTATGTTTGATTATCTCTGTGTTGAGTTTCAGTCATATATTCAAAGAGAAAAGAAGCTAAAATTAGAAATAGAATCACTAAAAGAGAAGTTAAGTCTTAAAGATGAGAAACTGAAACAAATTACAAAACTGGAGGATGATTTAGCAAATCAAAAGATACTTAATCAGATCTTAATAAAAGAAACCAATGAGGCATCTATAAAGTTTAACAACCTTCAAAAAGTAGTAAAATCTTGGTGTGTATCTGCTGAGAAGACCACTCAGTGTGTCAATGAGTAGATTCCAAAACAAGTTCAAGCTATTATTGGTGGGAATTATTCCCAAGCTGCTAATTGTGTTGATTTTAGTAAGGACATAAATATCTTAGAAAATGCTGATATTTTACCTTTTACCTTTCAAAAGATAGTAAAAGGAAAAAGTATTATCACCAACAGATTTGTCAAAAGCAAAAGTACTCAGCTGAAAGACTTAACCACTTCAAAAGTTGGTTCAAATTCTATTGTTTTGATAGAAAGGAAAAGTACTGAAAATTTAATTGTAAAGGAAGTCAGTAAAGGAATGGAATCATTTGTTGATACCAAAGAGACATTATGTTATCAAACCTTGAAAGCTGATACATTAAATATAAGTGCTCGGCTGACTGACATTTCATTAGTTGATGATCCTCAATCAGCTGATCAGAGAACAGATGATAGTTGCTCAGCTGATACCCTGTCAGCTGATAAAAAATCTTCTGTAAACTGTTTAGCTGATCCAGTATCACTTCAAACTCTTTCAATAAAAGAAACCAAGAGAAAATGACTAAATGTTCACATGAAGTCTAAGTCTGCCACATCTAAGGTTGATCAAAAACTCATTTTTCCTAAGGATCAATTTAAGGTGACTGTAAACAAAGACCTACTTAGTTTACAGAATCAGCTGCAACAGCTGAATGGTAAAATCTGTCAGCTGATGACCCATAGTCATCAGACGGTAGTTAAGACATCTCTTGGGAAATTACCTAAATATGTTAAAAGCTCCAAAAGTCAAAAATGTTATAAATGTGGGAGCAAAGAACATAAGACAAGTAATTGTTCTCTTGAAGGTAACTCAAGACAGCGGTTTGATATTGATAATACAGTTGTTCCTCTCATTCATAAACAACCTAATATGAAGTGGATGGCTAGGTGCAATACACAGGGATCCACGTAACAGTGGATGCCCAAGTGTCACTAACTTTCTTTCAATCTTATCTATGCAGGGTCTAAACACATGGTATCTTGACAGTGGATGCTCAAGAACCATGACAGGTTGTAAAGTTTTGCTTAGTAACTACAAGAAGGAAAAGGGACCAAGAGTGACCTTTGGTGATAACAACTGTGGGCAAACAAAAGGTTACGGTGAACTTCATAATGGGAACTAGACATGGGCAAAATCGGTCCTGGACCGGTCCTGGACCACAGCCGGTCCGGTCCGGTCCGGACCTAGTCGGTCCTGAGCCGGTCCGGTCCTCGGCGGACCGGTCTTCGCGTAAGACCATTTCGATAAATTCGGTCTTCGGGCGGTCCTAGACCACTTCCGGACCGGTCCAAGTCCGGACCGGTCCGACTTCGGTCCTGGACCGGTCTGTTTTTCGTTCGGGTATTTTTCCGGTTCGGTTTAGATATTTCCGGGTTTTTTTTAGTTTCGGTTTAAAATTTTCCGGTTTTCGATTTGTTTTTTTGTTTGAAAAAAAAAGTGACTTGTTAATTTAAAAAAAATGCAAGTTATAAACTATAAAATATAAACATATATAATTGCAAGTTAATAAAAACATATAAATAACATTGCGATACAATTACAAAATAAAATTACATATTGTTGAAACTTAATTATTTTTTTAACAAGAAAAGGGAACTCTAGCAATGGAGCTTCGGCATTGCCATCACCCCAAGTTAGAGACCCGAAAAATACATATTGTTCGAAAGAAATAACGTCACAAAATATAAAGAGACAACTACTAAAATGGATAGTCGGAATTGAAATTCCAATAGTTGTAACTATCGTCGGTATATGGCAAATTGCTAGGTCCTTCACCCGCCATTTTTTATAATCTTGATTCTTGAAGCAAATCAAAAAATTATAAGCAAATCCTTGATTCTTGAAGCAAATTATAAACAAATCCTTGAATTGGAAAAATTGCAAATTATAAGCAAATCTTGAGAGAAAGAAGAAAGAATGAGAGAATAAGTGGTTTAGAGAAGGTGTAGGAGAAAAATGGCAACCAAATGGAGGGTATTTATAGGAAGAATTGAAAAAAAAAAAAAAAAAAAAAAAAAATCGGAAACTAGCCGTTGGGGACCGGTTCGGACCGGCTCGGACCGGTTTGGACCGGTTCGGACCGGTTTGGACCGGTTCTGGACCGGTTTGGACCGGTTTGGACCGAAAAAAGAGCCGTTGCATTTTGAACTTCGACCGTTGGGCATTGGACCGGTCTTGGACCGGTTCGGACCGAGTTTGGACCGGTTCGGTCTTGGACCGGTCCTGGACCGTTTTGGACCGGTTCGGATCTTGGACCGGTTCTGGACCGGTTCGGACCGCTTACGTCATTTTCGGTCTCGGTCCGGTCTTGGACCGGTTCGGTTCGGGCGGTCTTTCTTGGACCGGTCCGGTCGGTCCTCAGGGCCCATGTCTAATGGGAACTTAACCTTGTCCAAAGTATCATATGTTAAAGGGCTTAAGTACAATCTCATCAGCATAAGTCAGTTATGTGATGATGATCATAAAGTCCTATTTACAAAGACAGGTGGTTCCATTCTAGATCAAGAAGGTAAAACAATAATCTGTGCCAAAAGAATCAAGGATGTATATACTCTTGATATGTTCTCTGGTGATAAATCCAAGATAACCTGTTTGTATACAAAATCTGTAACTGACACAAACTGGTTATGGCACAAGAGGCTTTCCCACTTAAACTTCAAAAACATAAACAAATTGAGCAAGGGTGATCTAGTGTCAGGACTACCTTCACTGACGTATGTTAAGGCTAAACCTTGCTCTTCCTGTGAGAAGGGAAAGCAGCACAAGACTTCTTTTCCATTAAAGCAAGCCTTCTCCATTACTGAACCTTTCTACATGTAACACATGGATCTATTTGGTCTTGTTGCTACTGCTAGTATTGGTGGAAGTAAGTATGCATTGGTGATGGTTGATGAATTCTCAAGATACACTTGGGTCATCTTCCTAAAAGCAAAGAGTGAGGCTGCTGAAGAGATAATAAGCTTCATTAAGAAGACGGAAGTGCTAAATGGAAATCTGGTAAGGATGCTCAGAAGTGATCATGGAACTGAATTTAGAAATCAAACTCTAGAAGGCTTCTGTGATGATAAAGGCATATCTCAAAACTTCTTTGCTCCAAGGACTCCACAACAGAATGGTGTAGCTAAAAGAAGAAACAGAACATTGATAGAAGCTGTAAGAACCATGTTGTCTGAGAGTGGGTTAGGATTCAATCTTTGGGCTGAAGCTGTCAGCTGTGCATGTTTCACTCAGAACAGATCCCTAATCATCAAGAGACACAACAAGACTCCTTATGAAGTGCTCAAGGGAAGAAAGCCCAACATCAGCTTTCTGCATATCTTTGGGTGTCAGTGTTTCATTCTGAACCAGAGAGATCAATTGCAGAAGTTTGCACCAAAAGCTGATGAAAGTGTGTTTGTTGGATATTCTGTGATCTCCAAAGCTTACAGAATCTACAACCTCAGAACAAAGGTCATAGAAGAATCAATCAATGTAAGTTTTAATGAAAATGACTTTGTTGCTTCATGTTCTACTAATCCATCTACAGGTGAGGAATTTAATGATCTGCTGCATACTGAAGACAACATTCCAGTGTCAGCTGATCCACTCCCATCAGCTGATGTAGAGGATTTAGATTAAACTGTTCCAAATGTACATCAAACCAATGCACATCCTATCTTAAACCAACACACACTTTTACTGAATGATGAGAATCATGATTCAACATCAATGGACTCTAATTCCATATCAAACATTCCTTCTTCAGTAGAAGTTTCCTCAGACTGCAACATTGAAATTATGTCAGCTGATCAACCAGAAGTCTCATCAGCTGATCCAAACCAAATAATTTCAACTCCCATAATCCAAAATAATCCAAACTCTCCCAGAATCCAAAATGCCTATAAGGACCACAAGGATCATCCTAAAGATCAGGTCAAAGGTAACATAGAAGCACCTGTACTAACAAAATCAAAAGCTTGTAATTTCTGTTTATACACATGTTTTGTTTCTATGATTGAACCAAATAAGGTGGATGAAGCTCTAAATGATCCCCACTGGATTAATGCCATGCAAGAAGAATTGGCAGAATTCAGAAGGAACAATGTATGGACTTTGGTGCCAAGACCAAAGGACAAAACCATCATTGGTACTAAGTAGGTGTTCAGAAACAAAATGGATGAACAAGGGCTGATCATCAGAAACAAAGCAAGGCTGGTTGCATAGGGGTATTGCCAAGAAGAAGGTATTGATTTTGATGAAACCTTTGCCCCTGTTGCAAGACTTGAAGCTATAAGACTGTTTCTAGCCTATGCTGTCTTCAAAGTGTTTCAAATGGATGTTAAGAGTGCTTACCTCAATAGAGAATTGAAGGAAGAGGTGTATGTCAAACAACCTCCAGGTTTTGAGGATGCAAGCAAGCCAGACCATGTATACTTCTTGAACAAAGCTTTGTATGGTCTAAAGCAAGCTACAAGAGCCTGGTATGATACCCTCTCTTCTTTTATAACCACCAAAGGCTTTATAAGAGGAAGCATAGATAGCACTTTGTTTATAAGGAAATTCAAGGGTGATGTAATTCTAGTGCAGATATATGTAGATGACATAATATTTGGGTCTACAAATTTGGATCTTTGTAAAAAGTTTTCTAAACTCATGTCTGATAATTATCAGATGAGCATGATGGGTGAACTAAACTATTTTCTTGGACTTCAAATTAGACCCATGTCCACTGCCTTAAAGCTTGGAAAGGATACTGATGGTAAATCAGTGAACATTACAACTTATAGAGGCATGATAGGGTCACTTGGGAGATAGCAATATCAAAGCTAAATCAAACCTGTCTATTAATTAAAATAGGATTTTATGTTAACAAAACCACATATTTAGTTTTGGACTTAGATTAATGAAAAACATGTGTTGTTTTTCATATTAGACTTAAAAAATTTCTAAGTAAGAAATGTCAGCTGACGAGCCAAAGTGTAAGCTAAACACTGAGTATCAGCCAAAGGACCAGCTTCAGGAAGATCAGCTAAGAAGAAAAGACAAGTCAAGAAGCATCAACTATGCATCTACAAAGCATCAGCTGATGGTGCAAACCATCAGCTGAGGGTTCCTCAAAGATCAGCTGAGCAGTCAAGGATCAGCTGACAGTATCTCATTGGTCAGCCGATGCCTCCCACATGTCAGATAATGTATTCTACACTTATTCATTCTTGTCTCAATAAGCTCATCATACTCAAATGATTAGCTGAGCCCTTGGGATCAGCTGAGAGTTTCTTTTGATTAGTTTATTAGCCGTACCCTAATTATATTGATTAGCTGATCAGTTTGATCAGCTGAGCAGATCTAATTAGCTGAGCCTTTTACAATTGTCATTAGCTGAGCCTTTTACAATTGTCCTTAGCTGAGCAAAATTATGTTAGCTGTTCAGTGTCTGTTAGCTGAGTCTTTAATCAGCTAATAGTTTTTCAGTGTAATATTTTCTTAAGTCAAAGGCAGAACATGTGTTGTTCTATTATGCCTTAGATCTCTCATTGTAAAAGTACGTAACACTTTTTGGATCTGCAAAGAAACAAAAAGGATAGATCTTTATCCTCTGTAAAAGGAGAAAGATACTTTAGAAGAGAAGATCTCGAAGATATGCTTCAACAACTAAGTATGGCTGACAACTCTATACTTGGTTAAGTCAAGTCTTCAAAAAACATGGTGTTGATAAAAGTACAAGCATGGAAAGAGAAGCTCACTCTCCCAAGACATAAAGGTAGTACTTTAATAATATAATAATAGATAGTGGGTAAACACCTTACTGAAAAGTATGTTCACTTTACACACTTTGTGTATAAAGTTAACTTACCTTTCACCCTCTTACTTTATCTATTATAATATTATTAAACCAAGTACCTTTGTCTTCTTCTCCTCTTCATCAACCCGGACACCTTTGCTTATATATACTCAAGCATGAAAACATGCTAAGTATGCGAATAGATAGAGTTGAACACTGAAATCTCATTTGTTGAGAATCAGAAGAGTTAGCATTTTACTTTCAGTGTAACAAACTTGTTCATATGTTGAACATCTTAGACATAAGTTGTTTAAGATTAGCATAGTCTATGTGTTAGACAAATTTAGTTGCCACCTTTTATTGAACTTAGATTTTCCGCATCTAGTTCATGTAATTCTTGATTTACATCAATAAGAATTATATAAAAGTAAACCGTGTGTCTTTTAAATTTTAATTTGCTAAAGTTTGTATTCAACCCCCCTTCTACAAACATTTGTTGTTGTAGTATCCATTCGGGACCAACAACTTGATGCTCCCACTAGCTCCAACATCCATAGCGGCTTTTCCTCGGTTCCCGTCTCGCTTCTTTGATCTTGAAATTATATATATAAATCTAACCTACACAAATTCTAAAACCAGTATACTATAAAGTTGCAAAGAATTCATAGGCACGCATGCCCGCTAAATATATTACTTTTATAGAATTTAATAGGGGTTGTAAGTGGTACGCATACCTCCCTACATCAATTATACATATATATATATATATATATATATATATATATATATATATATATATATATATATATATATATATATATATATATATATATATATATATATATATATATATATATATATATAATCAACCACAACAAGAAAAGTAAACACAATGATCCACTAGATCCAAGGCAATGGTTAAGCATAACTATACAAACAAAATAACCCTATTATCATGGTATAAACAGCTTGTCCTTAATAAAGACACTTGATATATTAAATAAATTATCGTCACATGATCAAAAATAAAACATGTTTAAAATGTCGTCAACCTATAAAATATATATATATATATATATATATATATATATATATATATATATATATATATATATATATATATATATATATATATATATATATATAGGTAAAAGTTCAAACGAGAACTGTTTTTTGTACGAGAACCGCGAGAACCAATCTGAGCCGTCCAATTCCCCCTCCTTTAATGTCATTGTCCACCCATAAATTCATCATATGCACCCTGCCACACTTGATCCCCCACGCTCCACATCCATGAGTTCCACTTTATCAAATCAACGGCTAAGATTGGTTCTCGCAGTTCTCGTACGAAAAACAGTTCTCGTTTGAACCGTCTCCTGTGTATATATATATATATATATATATATATATATATATATATATATATATATATATATGGAAGGGTTCATTCGAGAACCGTTGTTTGTGCGTGAACCGCGAGAACCAATCTCAGCCATTCCTTGGATATAGAAAGCTCATGAATGGAGAGCGTGAAGAGATAGAGTGTGGCAGGGTGCGTGTAAGGAATTCATAAGTGGACAATGACATTGAAGGAGGAAAAATTGGACAGTTCAGATTGATTATCGCGGTTCTCGCACTAAGAATGGTTCTCAAATGAACTTCTTTCTATATATATATATATATATATCTATATATATATATATATATATATATATATATATAACCGGGATTACAAAAAAATTGAGTCAAGATGATTAACGAGACCAAATGATCCGGGTCAACTCCAACACTAAGACCAACTGGTTTCTGGTTGATCCCAAGTTAACCTGGGTTATTGCTTTAGTGACCCCAACTAGGCCATTAGCAAAAACACCACCGGTTTTCATACCAATTTTGATCAAACAATAATAATAATAATAAATCTTGAAACAATGTTTGATAAAAGATCAAAACTATGATCTAAAATCAAAACTAAGTTTCATACAAACATTAATATATCATAGATATATTTATATCAAGATAATAGACAAATATAATTGTCCCCTATCGAGCCAAGAAGTGGCTCTAATACCGCTAATGGGGTTTAAAGGGTAAGACAATATGCAGAGCGGAATAATAAACCTCAATCCCAGTAATCTCAACTAGATCAACTAGGGGAACAAAGAAATATACAAATATTAAAGTTTTAGAAATTATACCCTTGTATATAACGGTAATGAAACAACAGAGTCATAAAAAAGTTGTTTGCATACAATGAGAGAATTATGAAAATTAATTATATTATTTTTAAAATTTTATTTGGTTGCATATAATGGTAACTAAAACAATGTTCCTTGTATTTTCGTACAATTTGCCCTAAATATAATCCAAATCACAATAATTTATAAGTTCAAGCATCTTAATTCTTATGAATAAAAAGCAAAAAATAGCTCAAACATATAACAACATTTGTCACAACATGTATTATTTTCTTAACTTAATGAATAAAAAAAAACCAGGTTTGGTAACGATTTAAGGTCATCGGTTAACCCGCATCAAAACGATTCAAGGTCATTGGTTAAACCGGATCAAAGCCATTCTTTTGACTGATTTAGGCCATTACACACCCTTACTCTAAACCGGTTCTTAGTACAAGTGGCCGGTTCAGCTTGATTTTTATTAAGACTTTATAATAAAACTTCACCGGGTGAAAAAGTGTGGACCTAGAAGTGTTAAGGTGGCAAAATAAATGGATACTTAAGTGGATAATACATGAAACAATTTGTCTCACAAAAATATTTATTAAGGTTCTTGTTATCATATTTTTTTAATCCTAGATGAAATAAAAAGTTTAGAGAATATATTTGAAGTTTAAAAGAAGTATGATAGGCAACGTATAATGTAAAAATGTATAGTACTTACTTTAAGAAAAATATAAAAGTTGAGAACCAGTTAAGTCATTTTCTCGATAATTTAACACTTAATATAGGCTAAAAAGTAAAAGTATTTACTTAAAGTTAGAGAACTAAATGGCACTACTAGAATTCAAGGCAATACAGAAAGACCTTGTTGAACACGTGAGGTGTCGTTGCTATTGCCTATGACGCTGCTATTGCTCCTAAACACGCACTAATCCCCCCTATTTTCACATGTCGCTGGTAATACCCTTTTTAGTGTCGCTGCTATTGCCCTGAACGGATTAAATCTCTTTTCCTCCTCCATTAATTCAATTAATCTATATGTGTCCCCATTGTGCTCTCTTGATCATGCTACGTAACCCAACATTTAGAGTGTCAATGGAATCGGCAAACATAATTCAATCGTTTTCAAACCAAAATGATAGTGTGGATAACGATGAGAATAAGGACGAAGATAGTGAGGAGTAGTTATGTATAATGCTTTGTGTGTTAATAAACAACTTAATTAAAACATATGTATTCATTAAGGATTTTGTAATAACTTATGTGGTTCTATATAATATTAATGATTTTTTTTTTGCATTTTGGGTGTATTGAATCATAAATAAAACAGGTTATAATTATTTTTGTACGAAATTAATAAAAAAATGAAAAATAGGCAATAACAGCGAGATAGATCGATATAGCGATGACACTTCTAGCAATGACACTTTTAGCTTAGACATTGTTAACAACAATGACATTAATAGCAGTGATACCATTAGCAACGACATTTGAGAATTAGTGACAAGGCATTAACAACGACACTACTAAAGCATTTAACAACGACATATGTGGGTATTATAACTCGGTTTTCTTGTAAATGTGTCTATGTGTCTAATTTGTTAGGCATTTAATTTTATTTAAAACCTATCTAGCTAAAATCGAACAATAATTAATGATTTAGAAATTAAGAAATTTCATATTTAGAACACTTCGAATATATTACTTGGGTGAAAAACTTCTAAATTTTATTGTAAATTTTCCGAAAATCTACCACTTTTCACATCACCTAAACTAATCCTCAATTCTGATCCCACCCATTTTAAAATGAATCCAACCGGCCATCGGATTACATATATATGTTTATTTAAACTCAATTTTATCTATGTTTTTGTCATAAATTAAATTTATTTATGCTTATAAATCTTTTTATAAACTTAAAAAAGAATTAAAAAGTCTGGATAATTTAAACTGTCACTACCGCATATATAGTGTCGTCATGCTAATATGTCGTAATTAATAGACGGACAAACTTGTCTTCATGGAATCGTACGTTTTCGACTGAGCCATGTATGCATACATCTGTTTCATATTTAATTATGTACGTTCGCCTGCAACGCCATTTTCCTCTTTGTTCTTTTGCCTAATTCCAAATTAAAATGACTTTTTTCCCACTTATTAAGTGTTACCATGCATGATCGTTTTCTTACCACCCCTAGTTCTTGATTGAAACTCACGTATGACTAGAAACTCGTACTTCCTTAATGGGTAGCTTGCGTCTTATAATTATCATGCAGGCTATTAGGTGATGGTTCCATTTTTCCCTGTTGTGGACCATATAAAAGGTTTTGATATAGCAAGTGGGCCATATGAACAGTTTAAGAAAATAATCACATGTATTTCAGGTCATTAACAAGACTGATATAAAGGGGGGATCACCTCACATGCAAAATCAGAAGAAAGAAGTTAATTATAAACAGGAAGGATCATGGAACCAAAGGGAACAAATTTTGCAGTTTCACTTCCAGTTCCAAGTGTACAAGAACTAGCTAAGGAACCACTTACAAAGGTTCCACCTCGGTATCTTCAACCAGATCAAGAATCTCCGATTATATCCTCTATGTCATTGTCTTCTAAGCCTCAAGTACCCATCATTGATATGGAGCGTTTGTCGTCTCAAGATTTGGTTCAGTCTGAGGTCGAAAAACTACACTTGGCTTGTAGAGATTGGGGCTTCTTTCAGGTAATTGTTTGGGTACATGTCTATATATCTATCTATCTATCTATCTATCTCTCTCTCTCTCTCTCTCTCTCTCTCTCTCTCTCTCTCTCTCTCTCTCTCTCTCTTATATACATATGATAATTGATAAGATCTGAGATTTAAGAAAATTTATCTACTAATTGATCGATTGTTACAGTTGATAAATCATGGGGTGAGTTGTTCACTATTAGAAAGAGTAAAGAAAGAAACACAAGAATTTTTTAAGTTGTCAATAGAGGAGAAAAAGAAGTATGAGCAAAAGGGAGGAAATCTTGAAGGTTTTGGACAAGTTTTTGTGGTGTCAGAGGATCAAAAGCTTGACTGGGCTGACATGTTTTATATAATCACTCTCCCTGCTCATCTTCGTAACCCACGCTTGTTACCAAAACTACCTCAGCCATTCAGGTCTCTCTCTCTCTCTCTCTCAATTTTTTTTTGAATAACCGACATTTAAAGGTTTTATATCCTTATACTTTGTATTTCTACTCGTTATTATTCTTAAAATATATGTGTTAAAATAAAAGAAGATAATACCTTATTATTACATATGTTTTACTTTAGTGATTGGTAAGTTGAAAAAGTGTGAACAGATATAATACCTTATTATTACTAAGTGTAGGAGACAATAAAATAGAAATAACCCAACAACTTACAAACCCAAAAATGTTCAAACTACACAAGAACTATGTGAACGTAAAAAATGAAAAACAAATACAAATGGATATTCCAAATCTCGATCAAAGCTTATAACTCAAGTAAAAATGAAACTGTGTATATTTCTTTGAAACTCTTAGGGATTGTTAGGTTCATTCTTTGAATAGTTCATCAAATTCCAAACCTTTGGAATTTCAAATCCAATCCAATATTGTGTTTGGGGCACATAAACCGAAATTGGGATTGCAAGATTCAGGCAACCGTGATGATACTTATGATCGGTGAGCAACAAAGGAGTGAATGCGGTCGTCGGAGGTGATGGTGAATGGCAGTGGTCGTCGGAGGTGATGGTGACGCGAGACAGTCATCGGAAGGTAGTGACCGGTGAAGAAGCAATGGGCGATTGGTGTGAGCAACCGACAAAGGTGAAGGCGACATGGAGACAATGATGGTTGAGTTCGGCAAAGGTGCATTAGACGATGGTGTGAGCACTGAGCAGTGATGATGGAAGGCCAACGATCATGATGGTTAAGGGTGGAGCAACAAAGGTGAAGCTAGTCACACACAAAAAAGACATAGTGAAATATCTCATATTTTGTGTATAATTAATTGTGTAGTTTTAAAACTAAAATTTTTTAATCGATTGGTAAAATAATTAATGGAGAATCTAAAATGACATCTAGGCTCATTTTAAAAGAAGATACTTGGACATATTATATTGAAGAAGATACCATAAAGTACAAACTAAATTTTAATGAGTATAATATTGTGATTAAAAATTTATAAAAAATGAAAGAATTACAATTCACAAATATTTATAAACGAGTTGCATTGGACTCTTGTATTTTAATGGAGTTTTAGGCTGAACAAAATAGAAAAAATAAATTTCAAACATAAATATGAGAAAAAATATAAGTAATATAAAGGCAATAATGTAAAAGAATGCACATGATTAATTAGTTAAAAGAAAAAAAATGATAAAATCCTAAACAACTGTAAATTCATAAATTGTATAGAAATAGGAGTTTCTATGTAATATACTCATGGAGTATATATAGGGATATGACATATGTAATGTGTAAGGTTTTGGGCATAATGAAATAAAGAACTATGTGTTTTCATGATGTTTTTACACATTCTCTCTAGTTCTACATATGCAAACCTTCATCTATCCTACATATTACTTGAATCACTTGTTATTATGGACTAACAAGTGGTATCAGAGCCAAATGAGTGAAGATTTGATTCTGAATTCAGCAACAAAAGTCGAATTTTTGAAGATTTTTGAAGAAAAAGTGCATTTTCGGGTTTGAGATCAAAGTCAAGATTCAATGGAATTTTTGAGTGTTAATTGCTTCGATTAGGATCGCATTAATCATAGTAACACTCGTTGATAAAAAAGGATTCATTTTATTCACAAATTAGTGGCCAAATTTGAAGATTTTTGAGTTTTTGGGTTTGTGAAGTTCTTGAAGAAAATCGATCGAATCTGCTCATTTGATCGTTGTTTATGATTATTGTTGATTGAGAAGTGTAAATCGGGGGTAGGCAAAGTGATCTGGACAAGAAATTATCAGATTTGGGCAAAATTCGAGATTTTTTGAATCTGAGTGGGTTAGATCTTGACGCTGTCGGAATTCCAGGTTTGAAGGTGTCGGATTTCCCCTTTGAATCTGTCGGATTTGCTGAATTCCGAGAATAATTTTGTCGGAATTGTCGAATTCCGAGAAGAAATATGTCGGTATTGCTATAATCCGAGAAAATTGTATTGGAATTGTCGAATTCCGAGAAGAAATATGTCGGTATTGCTATAATCCGAGAAAATTGTATCGGAATTGTCGAATTCCGAGAAGAAATATGTCGGAATTGCCGAATCCGAGAAAATTTTATCGGATTTCAACTTTCTCGGTATTGCTATATTTTCTCGGTATTCTCGATTTTCTCGGAATTCTCTATTTCATCGGAATTCTCTCAGTGCTCAGAATTGTCAATTTTATCGGAATTCAAGATCACCCGGATTTACACTCATTTTTCAAATTTTTAACATTTCTGATCATTTTTGCCACAGCAATATTCTTCAATTTCAAATTTTTAAATATGTCATATCCCTATATATACTCCATGAGTATATTACATAGAAACTCCTATTTCTATACAATTTATGAATTTACATTCTCCCCCTTTGTATTGAAATAGGAGTGTACACGCCAGTAACCTAAGTCTTCCTTAGATTATATAAGCAGTTTTGGATGTAGCGTCCCACCATATACATCAGTCTGGAACACTGTTTAATCTTGAGCATCTGACAGCGGAAACATAAACACTTTTGATGTGTTGGGAAGAATTTTCTTTTTGTCTCCCCCTACAATGTAGCTCAGATTGTTCTCATGTCTTCATATGATAGATCTTTACTCCCCCTAGACATGACATAGACTGATGATCTCTTCCCCATGAGTAAACATAATGATTTTATCAATAAGCTTCAAACTCCCCCTCAACAACTGAATATCTTCAACAATGTAAAATTTCTTCACTTTTTATCTCCCCCTCATGATGATCGGGATCAAGATCTTGATCATTATACTTTCGCTTCTTTCCTTGTGCCTGATAGGTTTCCTCAAGAGAGGCCTTAAGTGCAGCAGCAAGAGCAACTTCCTCTTCATCATTAATTCTGCCCTCAACCATATCTGTCTGACCCTCCCCCTGAACAAAAGTTGGAGAAGCTTCACCCTCAGCATCCTTAATGGGATCCATGGCATCCATTCTTTTGTGAAAAGCAACTCCAAAAGCCGCCATACTATCTCTCATCTCCTTCTTGAAACTTTCAAAGTCAGATTTCTTATATTCATTTCTTAATAAATCAACCAGTGTAGCATCTTCTTCATTATTATATGGTCTAGCCATCAGCTTTGCATACAACTGGGATTTCAACTCCTCTACCGAAACATCCGGGCCTTGTTTAGCCGGTAGCCTATCCACCTTCTCATTTACAACATCAATTTTTGCATTAACCACAGACAAAGCATTTTCAAGGTCAGCCTTAGAAACAAATTCTGAGGCAACCTGAGAAACTTTTGGAGTTGTAACACTGGGATCACCTAGATTTCCCGTTAAGACTTCAACAACTGGAGGAACAAATCCTTCAGAAGTTGAGCCACCCGTATGCACAGCTGTATCAGGGTTGACTGTGTCGGGATTTCGATCTAATCCTTGAAGTCTACGAAAAGTAGCTTCTATAAATGTTCTGCTAGGTCCTTCAGGTAGGATCCTAGTTGGTGGTATAGATGTGTCTTTGTGTTTAGAAAGAATTGGGCTTGCGATGTGCTCTTGAAAATGAAATTCGGTAGCCTGGGGAGAAATGGCACCTTTTTCAATACCTACTGTCTCAAAAGGAGACTTCGGTAGATCATGTAGTAAAGCCCCGTGAGAAGTTGAAACTATTTCTTGTTGAGAAGAAACATAGTGGCTTGGTGGGGTTTGTGCATGCGCTGGTGGGATGCCAGAGTCTTGTTCAACACCAGGACTGACCCTGTCAGACCCGATGGCAGATGTGGTTTCCCAGCTTTGTATGGCTGGTAAACTCTCAACACTCTCATGTTCTTTTCTCCCACTCTCACTCTCTGTTTCTTTTAACCTTTCAACTTCATCTTCAGTATTATCATTCAAGCTTCCAGTATCAAGATTGTCTATGTCAAACATATCATCAAGCTCAAAAACTGGAGCTTTCAAGTTAACACCCTCAGGTGTGACAATCAAAGTTTCAGCATTCAGCTCAACACCTCTATATGGAGTTTCTTGAGATTGAGATTTAGAAATTAACAATCCTATAGGCATATCATTCTCCGCATCTCCCTTTCCTATACTCACATCACCCACATTCTCTTCACCACCCCTCTCGATATTTTCTCTCTGCTCATACCTGTCAGAGTCACCCAAAGACACCTTACCACTAACATCTAGTCCCTCAGGTTCTACTGTTCTTTGGGTAGGATCAACAGGTTCTTGTCGATCCGGAAGAACTAGATTATTGTCACTCACATATGCCTGAACTATCGGATCATCTAGATCCATTAACATTAGCAAATCAACAGGCATAACATAAGCCTGAACATCAAACGTCTTTTCAATCTTATACAATTTCTGCATGATGTACACCGTTGGCAGAGGATCATTATCCCTTTGATTGATATCAGTAGGATGATCTAGCATTACACTTTGAACAATCATCGAGAGAAACCTTGGATATGGAAGAAATTTCTTAGCTTGTTGTGGTACTTGTTTCTGATGCACGATTTTGGAAATTTCTTGAAAGATTATAGATGCATAGTCCACATGCCAGTGTTTGACCATTGAAACCAGAATTTGAAATGAACTGGAGCTAGCACCATCAACTCCGTTTGAAATGCTAGTAAGACACTAACAAAGAAAATAAAAGAAAAAACAAAAACAAAAGAATGAAAATTTAAGACCTTCATAATATTTGAGTAGGACTTTTATTATTTCGCTGCAAATAGCTGCCTTTACTATTGTTACGGGCTTCTATGATAAAGTCTCCTCTTTACATTGTCAAAGCACCGTAGTGTTCATTCTCTCAACTTGATTGTGATAGGTGCAACTGTAACGCCCCCAAAAAAAATTTAAACAGAGTAGAAATCGAATAACTAAAAACCGTTCAGAACCATTAGATACAAACATCCACCTGCTGACCAACCCTACCCCCTTATGTCGCCGTCGCCCTCTGCCTTCCCGGATTTACTTCCTCCACTAACCCCAACCACTTCACGTACACACCCACAGCGTGGAGATCGGAGGAACTCACACTCACACCATTTCACCGGCGGTTCTAGACTCCATGGGGGCAGATAAGCGTCACACCCAACTGCTGTCGTTTTCTCCGGTGAAGCCCAGCTCGTCCGACTCTTCTCCGCTGAACACACACACAGTCACACACACTCGCGCACCCTGTTCTTGGTTGTTACTGACGAAACACACACCACTCAGTTGTCTCAATGAAATATCACACACACCGGAGATGTTGGTTTCCGGCGAAGCTTACGCACCCTCTCTCTCTCTCTCTCTCTGCCGTCTTCGGCAGTTCACCAACTAGACCCTGTCATCTCCGACGACGGGAACACAGACTCACACACACATCGCCTTCTCTAGCGGCGCAACCCCACAACAAACTCGCTGATCTAGACCCACGGTTTGCTACGCTAGGCTGTGTTGGTTATCAGGCCTCCTAAATAAAGTGTTTGTATATTTATTATAAAGAAGAAAGGAAGCAGGAAGTATGTTGCATAAAGAAGAAAATGTTGCTTCTCCATTCAAAGACTTAGGTGGCATATATAGCCAATTCAAAAAAACAACCCATAAACCCAGTAACCCACATTGCATGCTTCAAGGACCAATCTCTCTCAGCTACTCCATAATATCCGGTCAAAAACAAAGACCCATTCCTAGCAACCTATCTCTTATTTGATTTACCTAATAAAGCTAATATTAAAATAAATAATTTAGTCAAGATTAAAAATAAATCCAACATTCAGCCCCTTAATCTTGACCCATTTCCTCTTCAAAGCAATGCCGGTTCATCATCATCTCGAGTCAAATAAGCCACTTCTTCCTTCGGTTCTTGCTTAGGACACTCATACGCATAGTGTCCATATTCTTGACAATTATAACACTTAATATATCTTTTATCCCGATAAGCACCTTGTTCCCTTCGGTCTTCATTTGGTTGAAACCGGCCACCTCGACCTCTACCAAAACCGCGACCCCTTCCTTGACCACGACCTCGCCCTCGTCCAAATTGTTCATGATCGAATTCACCACGTTTACATCTCTCTTCCCAATCCTCCTTTGAAAGCAACAAATTGTTTTGAATATCATCCTCCACATAAAGAACTTTGATCCTATCTACATATGCCTTCAACCTTCCCACGGCTTCCTCGAGTGACATATTCTCTATCTCCGAGTATTGTTCAATAGAAGCTACAATTTGTAAAAACTTCTTAGGAACCGAGTTTAATAACTTTCTTACCACTATCTCGTCTTCCAAACTTGACCCGAGACTCTTAAACCTTGTAGCAATCCCACTAAGTTTGCCAGAAAATTCATCAATCGATTCTCCTTCTTTCATCTTCAAAATTTCTAGCTCGGTTCTAAGAGTTCGAAGTCTTGCCTTTTGAACTCTTTCGGCTCCCAAATACCGCACACGAAGCGTTTCCCACATATTTAGCTTCCTTATACTTTGCCACTTGAAGTAACACATCTTCGGGTAAGATTTGAAACACAAATGCTCTTGCCATTAAATTCGTCTTAGTTGGGACGGCTCCTCCTGTTACCGGATCAATGGCTTCCCATAAACCATATGCATGTAATATAGACTCCATCATAATCGACCAACTCGTATAGTTTGTCGTTGTTAACTTGGGACATTGCAAGGATATACTACTACCTTGGTTACTTACACGTACAACCGGGCGTGCTCCATCGGCATCCGACATCGTGCCTTCTCCTTTTCTTTTCTTTTTTTCTCACGCAATATCTTCACCACACAGGTTGCTTCTCTCGATCACATAGATCAGTTTCTTTTGGGTTTCACACAGAAAACTTGCAGCTCTCTATATCATCTTCTTCACATGAACTCGGCTCACACAGATCTCGTCCTTGATCACACACATCTTCTTTTTATCTGTTTCACACAGAAACTTTGATGTACTTCAGTTCAGTGTCTTCTTTAGTTCAGTGTCTTCTTCACATACTTCAGTTCAGTGTCTTCTTCACATACTTCAGTTCAGTGTCTTCTTTGTATATTTATTATAAAGAAGAAAGAAAGCAGGAAGTATGTTGCGTAAAGAAGAAAATGTTGCTTCTCTATTAATAAACTTAGGTGGCATATATAGCCAAATCAAAAAACAACCCATAAACCCAGTAACCCACGTTGCATGCTTCAAGGACCAATCTCTCTCAGCTACTCCATAATATGCGGTCAAAAACAAAGACCCATTCCTAGCAACCTATCTCTTATTTAATTTACCTAATAAAGCTATTATTAAAATACTAAAATAAATAATTTAGTTAAGATTAAAAATAAATCCAACAGGCTCAACCAAAAATCACATGAAGCTCTTGGTTTCGAACTCAACAGGGCACTCACGAAAACTCCCT
The DNA here is from genome assembly GCA_947179395.2 of Pulicaria dysenterica. Taxonomy (NCBI): domain Eukaryota; kingdom Viridiplantae; phylum Streptophyta; class Magnoliopsida; order Asterales; family Asteraceae; genus Pulicaria; species Pulicaria dysenterica. The sequence continues at coordinate 67,771,989 of OX359290.1, read as the reverse complement.
AAAACTTGACTAAGACGGCATAACTAGTAGTTTTATGTTCAAAAAGGAGTAAGGAAACGTTACTTGGAAGTTTCCCCTTCGAAATGGTGGTTTGCCGGCGGTGAGATGGTAGCGGTGTGGCGGCGGTTGGAGCAGAATAGGCGGCGTTGGCGGATCTATTTCTTCTTCTCTCTTGGTGGGCGGCTGCTACAGGAGATCCTCAAATTGTGTGCCCTAATATTAAATCCCTATTTAATAACCCATATATATTATAATTTTATTTCTTTTTCTTTCTCCTTTTCTTTTATATTTTACAATACAAAATATATATTTGTATACTAACATAATATGTTCAAGAGACAATTCAAAGCCCAATAATCACACCACTAATGGGCCTTTGAACCTAATTGATAATAAGAGTTTCCAAGTCCAACAACTATATGTATATGTATATATATATATATATATATATATATATATATATATATATATATATATATATATATATATATATATATATATATATAAGCCCAACTCTCTTAGTTCTATTTATTACTAATGAGCCCAACTACAAATCATCTTTTATATTGTATAATATGTATACATCCTTCTAAGCCCATTAGTCCAAGAATATATATATATATATATATAGACACACACACACACACACACACACACACACTTCAATACTCAAGCCCAACAGTTTACGATTTTCGAATTCACAATAATATCCATATTAGTGTTTGCAACTTAATTTACATCATCTAGAATGATTATATATGAAAACGGGTATTACAACAACTCTTTACTCGTTCCTAAAAGCTCCATTTAGGATCCTATCTAGCATGCTCATCACTACCACATCCATTCTCATCTCCCTAGCCTTCTTCATACGCCATCATTCCGACCTGTGGTATAAAGAAAAAGGGTATTAGGCATGAAAGCAACTGCAGAGAGCGAAGTACTTAATTTGGAGCATATAGGGGGAGGCTGGTATGAGACAAAACCGAGTAACCTAGTTGTTATTTGGTTAAGAGAAATCAGGGGTGAATTAAGGCTTTACGATCGACACGTGACAAAATAGGTGTGAAAGTCGGTGGGCTTTTTTACCAGGAAATATAGGCGACATTTGGCGTGTCTAATCAAATGTCGGTACTGTTGGTCATGTCATCCCTATTTTTGTCAATCCTATTTTGCATAGTTCTTGTAGTGCATAGAGTATAGCTTATCTAACCGTTCTTTTGTAAAATTTTCCTTCTAACTTTAACATAACTTTCTTCTCGCAAATCACTCCTGTGAATGCTCTGTAGTTGACACAATCCACATCAATACGGTGGGTCACATCTTCATTAATCCTCCCTGTACTATGTATTATAGAGCCTAAATAGTTAAAAAGACTCCACGGGGTTCATGACTGACCTCCAATGCGGACTTACTCGCTCTCGTTGCTTCTATCTTGACTAACCCACACCAAAGATAAAGTGTCTTACCGTGGCTAATTCTTAGTCCCTTACCTTAGACTCTAAAGCCACTCTCCATTGTTCTAGTCTAGTATTTAATTAACTCTCCTTGCCTCTCCATGACTAACGCAGTGTCCTTGAGAATATCAGGAACAACGGAATATATTGAAAAGAGGAAGGGGCAATCCCTAATGTAGCCCTCTTTATACTGGGAAGTACTCCATGTCACCTACTAAAGTCTGGACACATTGTTGCACCTTCATACATATTCTTTTCGTAAATAGGAACATGCTTTTAATTTTGCACAATAATATATGATGTTGTTAAGTTAAAGGAATAAACCCCGAAATTAAATATTACATTAATGGTTAACAATCTTCTATATAAATATAAGATTAACATAAATCAAACTTCTTGGACAATCCTAACTCTTTATTTTATAAAATAATTAAGTTTACTTTCTAAATTTTGACCATCCATTTAATAATTTTTGAATTCTAATTTTGAGTTTTTTTTTGTCTAAAATGAATCAAAATTATTAAATAAATTTCATGTATGTCATTCATAAACTTTAAAATATCATATTTACCCATCATTATTTATAAATATCATATTTAACTATAAAATATTAAATATCATATTAACCAATTCTAAATTTTATCAAATAAAAAAATATTTTAAAAATATTTTAATTTTTTTTAAATAAATACTTGACCTTATTGTTGTAATTGTTAAAATATTAATCGATAGATTGTACAAATTATACAATCATGTCTATTTGTATGATGATACTATGTCTCTACGGTCACACATGGCCTCATCCTCATGTCGACACTTTCGCCACTAGTTTATTTGTTGATGTCGTCTTTCGCGATTTATCAATTATAATTTATTTCGTGTTTTATAATTATTTAATATCTTTTTATTAATATTAAATATTTTTTTTTTTTAAGTCTAACATCTATATCACATGGACATCTAATCTAATAATTTAATGAAATGACAAAATCCTGAAACTTGAATAATACTTATATACCAAGAAGTTTGAAATTGAACTCGATTAATCCCAACTTCTAAATTTTATTAATTTAAAAAATATATTTACCTATGAATATAAATTTTATACTTAACCAAATTCTAAATTTTATTAATTTAAAGTATTTTATAATCTTTGTAGTTTTTTCAAACGTAACAATAACAATCGATGATTTGTACAAGAAATAGAATAATGTCTTTTTATATTTGCATAATGATATCACGTTTCTACCGTTACGTCTACCGTCAACCTCGCGTCGACACTTCTACCGTTGGTTTGTTTGTTGATGTCGTCTTTAACCAATTTTTAAATTATCATCTATTTCATGTTTTTATAATTATTTAACATCTCTTTATTAATACTTAATATTTATTATTTTTTAAATCAACTCTTGTATCAATTAAGATCTATCTAATAAGCGATTAAAATGGTTAAAGTAAAAAAAGGTTGTTTGAATTTGAGTAAACCAAAATTGTTGTTAATAGGGTAAAATATCTTTTAACCCCTAGAGTTTAGGTTTAAAAATGGTTTAACCCCTAAACTTTTTAAATGAACAATTTAATCCCTAAACTTTTCTAATGAATGTTTTAACCCTTAAACTTGTTACATTTCATCATTTTAGCCACTTGACCTTCTACAACAAGTTACCAAGCTTTTAAAGAGCATTTTAATCACTAAGCTTGGGGTGTAATCGAATCAAGCCGAACTAAACCTAGTCAAACTCTAACTCGTATAGTTGTACTAGTTTGATGATTGCACATCTTCGACTTCCTCTATCTTTATTTTTGTTTTCTAGTTTCTTTGGGAATCCATGAGATGGTGATTCGTGGCCTTGTAGATTGTCGAACAGTGATTAATTACCACTAACCAATCGGTTCTTCAATCTTCACCGGCTTAAGTTTTAGAGGCAGTGTCGAGTTAGAGTTTGACTAGGTTTGGTTCGGATTGATTCGATTACACCCCAAGCTTAGTGATTAAAATGCTCTTTATAAGTTTGGTAACTTGCTGTAGAAGGTCAAGTGGCTAAAATGATGAATTATAACAAGTTTAGGGGTTAAAACATTCATTAAAAAAGTTTAGGGATTAAATCATTCGTTTAAAAAGTTTAGGGGTTAAATCATTTTCAAATATAAAGTTTAGGGATTAAAACATATTTTACCCTTGTTAATACAATGCTTGGAAAAAATTTCGAATACAAAAATTGCGGAAAAGGTGGAAATTGGAAAGGTTGAAAGTAACCATAGTTTTTAGACCGGATTAGACTCATTCAATGGGTTTGATCTAGGAATGGCAGCGTGATGGGTTCGGGACGGGTTTTAACATCCAGTCTCTAAACCTAATTTCAAAAACTATCCTCCCCATTCTTACCCTGATTTTTGTAGGGGATTTTTTTTGGGCACCCCGTCAAGGTGATTACTAAAGTCGTCTCGAACCGAAAACCCGATCCTCAATCACTCTATCCCTAATAAAGATCTTTGCCAACTCTAAATGGCCAATATTCGACACATATCAACATTTCTAACATTTTGTAAGAACACCAACATACAATAATCAAGACTATTTACGATGAACGAATACCAACTATCGAAGGAGTAAAACCCCTAATCGAAGAATATACAATAATCAAGATTTAGATACACGCCACATAGGATAACTGATTGACCCTAATCGAATAGGAACATGGATTTTTATGGTAATTACTCGAAATAGATTGTGTCGGGCATAGAATCCCATATTGAACAACTTGGTTTTTGATGGTGTTGCCATAGTGGTGGTTATGATCATTGTTTGAAACAGAAGCATATGGTGACGAGGTGAAAACAACATGCTACGGTGGTGTACATTGTAATGCCACGTACTACCTTAGTGGTGGTTGTGAGGTAATGTTGAGGTCAGGCCGGCAATGGTAACTCGCCGTTGTTGTATGGAAAATGGTGATGAGTTTAGGTATATGCATAAAAACCCTATGGTGGTGATGATGATGAGATTGTGGGGACTCGCTCTTGATCTGAGGCGATGTGAGAGGGGGGGGGGGGATTATTGAGGCTACAAGAGATATTTAAGTGGCTATTAATTTTGAGGTTCCCAAATAAAATTCTGAACATTATTGAAATTTGAAATATTTCTCCACAGTCTAGAAAAATAGCCCACAATTAAAAGTCTAAAGTCTGACATTATAATTATATATATATATATAGAGAGAGATAGAGATAGAGAGAGAAAGAATATTTTAAACGAGAAGATTAGTTGGTACGAGAAGTGCTAGAAATGTTTAGGACCTTTAGATTAGTTAATTAATGGTTGGGATTGAGTGTGGTAAATTTTCATAACTAGATTATATTTTAAGACATTAAAATAAAGTATTAAGAGACATAAATGAATTTATCTTTAAGAAATCTTATCCTAACTAACACACAAATCTCTTATCAAATACACAAGCCCCACTTCTAGTTTCTTTAAATATTTACTCTCTCTCTCATATCAAATACCATGACCCAACCCCTTGTTTATTCTCATGTTTTCTTCCCCTTCCATCAGAACACAATGCATGCTAGGATTGCACCCATCATATAAACTACAACAACAAGGAAATGATATCATCATCACGAGATCAACACCTCAACCTCTTCCTCTCATTAACCGCGTAGGAAACCACCTAGTTGTCTCTTTCTCTATGGTGATTCTTCGCCAGAGCTTTACTTGGTCATGACATCCATTGTCGGCTCTAATTTCTTGCTATGGTTTTGAGATCGATAATAAACGAGAACCCTTGTAAGGGCCACCCACCACCAATATTTTCGCTCGTCAAAATGGCGCCATTGTATGGTATAAACCATCATAGATATAGACTCTCATTTCGCATATAAAGTGTCTCCCTCTTGAAACTCTTGTGTTGGACAAAGTAGGATATGGTCGCTTGATTGGCCCTAGTATCCGAAATTGTTTACTAGTGAACTTGGTTTCAGTGATGAAGAGATGCACAAGTTATGGGGTTTTTATTTTCTTTTCCAAAGTATTTTTTTTGGTTTTATTGAAGAGAAGGTAAGTTGCTATTTAATTATTCAACATTAAACTAACAGATCTGGGATGATTTCGTTTTTAGTTTTTATTGTGTTAGTCTTTTGTATATGTTCATTTCATAACATCACTTACAAGACATTCGAGATTTGTGTTACTCAATCTTATGTTCACCATTCTACACTAGGAAATCATGATGTGACAAGGAAAAAGAACTAATTATAAAAAGTTAATCACTAATGAACTCCTTTTTGCACGAGGAGTTTAACTCAGAATTACCTTGTAATATATTTTTTTAATTGTTTTTGCTTTGCTACATCTTCCCGTGTGAAACAAAAGATGTAGTTGGAATAAAGAAAAGGGCATTTTGCTTCTTTGACAAACAAGGATAACTTTACACGAAGGGCTATAATGGTCATCCTCTCCATCCCTCGAGAGGGTGTCAGTTTTTTGTATATGTCCATTGGTTAACATCACATTTGAGAGAAGATGTATATTGTTTTATCGAATGTTCACTAGTGAATAATTAACCTAAGATCTACGGTATCTCATCTTATATTCACTGATGTACACTACGATAACCTGAAAAGTGAAAAAATGAATTAATTAAAAAACAAATTAATCACCGATGAAACACTATTACTCACAAGAGAGAAAATAGAGAGACAAATTAATTACACATAAGAGAGAAAAAAGGAAACTAACACTACTAGAAATTTGTCTATTTCCGACCATTTTTTCTGACGACTCAAAATCGTCGGTAATTTCTGACGAATTTGAGACATTATTGCGACGGAAATAACTTAAAAACCCCAATACCTCTAGCAACAATTTAGCATCGCTTTTGCGACCAATTTGCGACAATACTATCTGCGTTGGAAAAACGTAGCTATAGTACTACAGTTTACCGTCAAAATACCGACCGAAACATTAAAAATTACAATTTAATATTATATTATCTTTTTTGTCAAGAAATCGTTGAAAATTTTGACCATATACCGACGCCTTATATAAAAGGATTTAAAAAATAATTAAATACAATATAATATTATATATTAAATAATTAATTATAATTTTCGTCGGAAAATGGTTAGAAATTCCGACGATTTAGCAACGGTTTACATAAATATTCTATGAAACAATTAGAAAAATTTAAAGCTTCGTATTTAATGATGTATTACATATTATGTTACAAAATGGTCGAAAATTCCAACAAAATAGCTACCATTGCTTGCTACGACATGAAAATTGTCGCTAATCACCGACAAAACTGGAACAATTTTGCAATAAGAATAAGCTAAAAACCACAATACAAATATCGACAAATCAGCATTGCCTTTTAAACCCTTTTTCAACAGTAATTGAATGGCTGGAAAATCGTGGCTAAATGACGTCATATTTGCGACAAAATAAGTACGGTTTTAAGAAAGTAATAAGATAATAATTTTCGTCAGAGAACCGTTGATAACAATGACGAATTAGTGACAATGTAGACAATATAAAATTAAAACACAAATATAAACAATTAAATAATTAGCAATATAATTTTCTAAATTGTTCATAACAAAGATATTTTAGACAATATAATTAAAAAACAATATAAACAATTTAGTAACTAGTGGGTTATGAATTTTATAGGTTTTCTTCGGATTATCATCCGTAAATTTTGACAACATAGCCAGGATGTGTATAATATCATTATAAACCATTTAAAAATCAGTAAATTATATCTTTTGAAATTTTTGTCAGAAAATCGTTGGTAATTTCCGATGTAATAGTGATAAATTAAAAACATGTAATTTTAAAACAATATAAATTATTTAATAAGTAATACATTATATTTATTAGTATTTTTTTGTCGGAAAATCGTTGGTAGTTACTGACGTAATAATGACGCTTGAAAACATGTAATTTAAAAATACAATATAAACTATTTAATAATTAATAAATTATACATTTCCATCCTTTCGTCAATAAATTGTCGGTAATTCCAACGCAATAGAGACGATTTGTTGCATGTAATTTTCAATTAAATAAAAATAAAAAATAAGAATAAATGAAGCCATTAGATCAAAATGTAGTCAAAGCTAGGTTAGAAATATTTTTCACAAAAACAAAGTTTCTCACAATAACTTTACCCTATATCGGGTAGCCGTGGGTTATGAAATCCCGGACCCGACCCTGAAGATTTTCTGGAGAAATATCCGAACCCGACCTTAACCTGAAAGATCATCCCAGACCCGACCCTGAACACCGTCAGGTTCGGTTTTCCCGGTCGGGTTCGAGTTCTTTTGCCAACCCCAGTTTGACCGGAGATCAAAAGAAAGAGTAGTTTCGTTAGTGTGAATGGTTAAACCGTCTAAGCCCAAACCCAGTAAAAATCCATGTGTCAGTAAAGCTTTCCCTTCATATTCTTCCAACCATTTTTCTTGGGAACTTTTTGCTCCACCAGCTGATGGAGAGGCAAACACACCTTGACTAGTTTTTAAGGACTGCCAAATTACATCACATTTAAACCGCCCGCAATGCCGTTTATGACAGTTTAGTGACAGATTTTTAGTTAAAAATGAGCCTAGCAGTATAATAAAATTTGATATCCATTGAAGAATATCCAAATATAAAATTTGAAAGTAATAGTTGTATAGTAACTTATAAAGCTTTATGCATACATTTTACAAGTAAAGTTTGAAGTATTCATACTAATTTTATTATATACACAGAGATATCATAGAAGAATACTCAGAAGAAGTTGAGAAGGTCTCCTTAAAAACTTTTTTGTTCATTGCAAAAGCTTTGAAGATGGAGGATGAGGATATGAAAGTGTTGTTCAAGAATGGAATGCAAATGATGAGGATGAATTACTATCCACCATGTCCACAACCCGAACAAGTCATCGGCTTCACGCCTCACTCAGATGCTAGCGGGATCACAATCCTTCTCCAAGTGAATGAAGTACAAGGTCTCCAAATAAAAAAGGATGGCATTTGGATCCCAATTATACCACTTCCTAACGCTTTCATTGTTAATGTTGGGGACATCATGCAGGTTATTTTCTTTCTTAATCATCATTACCATATATAATAAAATATCAAATATATGTGGCTAAAAGTGAGGGTTTTAGAGGCAGATTGATACACCTAGACCGGGTTTAAAAGGCTTTTAGATTCGTGTAAAAAATTTTGACTCTGTTTTGCATATTATAAGGCGCTTCCTCTTCGATCCCCTTCATATAAACACACACTATCTTATTTTTAAGGTGTTTAATGATTGTTTCTCTAATGTTGTTGGTTGATCTAGTCATAGATAGGATGTATAGTAGTACATGAAGTAAAGAATAGATAACAAAGATAAATGACATATAAACAAATATCATTATGTTCATTTAATTTCAGATTTTTACAAATGGAGAATACGAAAGTATCGAGCATAGAGCAACCGTAAATGCAGAGAAAGAGAGGATATCCATTGCTATGTTTGTTAGCCCAAGTTTGGATGGTGAAATAGGACCTGCACCAAGCCTCATTACTCCTAACACACCACCAAGATTTACAAAGGTAACACATGTTGATTACCTAAAAAATTTCCTGTCGAGGAAACTTAATAGCAAAAGCAACATTGAACAATACTTCATATAATTCATAGCTACCAATAAATTGTAGCATTTGTACCATATCATATTGCATGGTGTATTGGTATTAAAAATTAAAGGAATATGCGTCGTGTTCTATTATTATTATTTATTATTATTATTATTACTAGCTAAGCATTTCGTGTATAAATACGGGGATTGTTGAATTAAGTAAAGTTTAAATGTTTATGATGTTAAAGAGGATGAATGTAATATATATTATAAATAGGATGAATGTGGATGTTATGCTTAACTATATATAGAACTTAAAGTCCAAATATTGAAAATTAGATTTGTTAAATCAATGGTCAATATTTGATAATGCATTAATATAAGTAATTAAACAATTATAAGATTTAATTATAGAATAAAGTGTATTATGGGAATCTTGGATTAAACATTTAATGTGCCACCCCCAAATGCATGTTCTTACCTTTTTTTTGACCTATCCCTTTTTCCCTTTTTTTATTCTCTACAGCTCCATCCACATGAAAATGATAACAATATACACGATTCAAAATGATAATAATAACCGCATATAACATATAGCCTCCGTCTACATGAAAATGATATCAATGATGACCAAAATGCAAGCCAGATGAAAATGATGATCAAAATGCAACCCAGATGAACATTATAACCAAAATGCAACCCAGATGAAATTGATGACAAAAAATACAAGCCAAATGAAAATGATAAGCAAAATGCTACATTATTTTCATTTGGGTTGCATTTTAGTTATCATTCTCATTTGGGTGTTGCATTTTTGTTATCATATTCATCTTGGTTGCAATTTGTTCATTATTTTCATCAGGGTTACATTAAATTCTGGTTATCAGTTTCGTATGGGTTACTATTTCAAAAAAAAAATTGAGAAATATAAGAAGACTGGTGTTGATTTAAAGAGGATTAAAAAACTAGTATATATATATTAGTATAACTTTTTGCTTAAATTCTCAAAGCATAATTAGTTATGGCAGATTAAAATTTTGAGGGGTGATGTTTTTTTAAAGTTCAAGAGATTGTGTAATATTGGTTGAGGGCACATGAGTGCGGATCTTAATTTCTTTTTGCCCTTTTAAATGATTGGTTTAGATTTATAGATACAATTATAATATAAATTTTCAATATAAATATATAGTTAAGCAGTTATAAGATATAGTTAGGCATAGAAAATCTCTTAAAAGATGGATAAGTTTATTAGAAACTCTTTATAATCAAATTTGAATTTTTTAATTTAAAGTAAGTGTGATTTTTTATATTATATAATTATAGTTCAATATATTTATCTATATATAATGAACTTATATAACATACTTCAATATATTTATCTAAAGTAAGTCTGATTTATTATACTATATTATTATAGCACGTATATATCTAAAACATACAATTAATTAAATGGATAAAACTTAATAACCTTAATTAATTAGATAGATAAACTTTGTTTACAACATTAATATCATTCTAAAAATAGATAGATAACCTTAATTAATTAATTAAATGGATAAAACTTTGTTCACATATTACCTGGTATTTTGGATCTGACCACATGTTACAAAGATATTCCCAGTCTTCTTGGCTATTTAAATATGAAGGTTTTGTAGTCTTTGCTTTATTCAAATCCTGTAGCCCTCCAATCTCTTTAAAGTAACTATGCAAATCACTTCGATACCCTCTCCATGCTTTTGCCATGTAAGCATCAATAACTTTGCGAACCTTTGGATCCTCAACATCAATGTCAAAAAGCGTCTTCAAGTAATAAATGTAGAAACCTTGTTATTAAATTAATGTTGATATATAAAATCATACTTTAATAATAAAAGAAAATCTTACAAGTAGCTTGTGGCGCAATGGTTCCCTAACGTCTTGTGGTACACGCTTCCACTCTTTATATTTCAAGCTACAATTTTTACGTAAAATGTAACCACACTCGTACATGAAAGATGAGGCATTGTCACATACTGCTCGTTGATGTGTGGCGTGACGCAAAAAGTCGCTTCAAACGAGGTGTGATTGGAAAGTATCGCAACTTCTTATAATAGCTTCGCAAAGCATCATCCTAACATTATAATAGCTCTCTGGACAACTATTACCATCAGGAAGAACCTCATGTAGCAACTTAAGCAACATCTCCAATGAATTATCGGTCCACTTGTTCATCACTTTTAAATTCATTAATTTCACGACAAATGTCAAAGTAGAATAATTTTTGCATCCTTCATACAAAGGATTATTTACAGCTTCATATAGCTTTTCAGAATGAGCATGTTCTGTATTTGGTTGTTGATTTCCTGGTAAATTATTGGTAGGGCCTATGTTAAAAAATTGATGACCAATGGCATCGTCTAATCCTGCTCTTAAGTCATCAAATTCTTCATTGACAAGATCATTAGGTCCTACATCTTCCTCGTTGATGTCATCCTCACCATGATGTATCCACCGTGTGTACGATTTATCAATTCCTACATTAATTAAATGGGCACCAATGACACCTATATTTTGCAGTCTTGAATTGAGACAGTTAGCACACGGGCATAACGTTAATCCATTAGAGTTCAAAGTTTGTTTGGCAACATTTAGAAAGTCCTTTACCCCGTCCACATACTCGATAGAAGCCCGGTTCATGTTCTTCACCCACTGATGATCCATATTAAGTATCTATTTATCAAAATAAAAATTCACAATTTTGAGCCTTTGGAACATATAGGAGTTCTATGATTCTAAAAGTACATATGTTACATTCCAACTTGCACTAAACTAAAAATTATGGGGTTTTTCTTAGTAGCACTATTTAAATTTCTTTTTGAGTGAAGTGTGTAGATTGGGAGTTCTATTACTAAGATGGAATAAATTCTAGAAATTTGAGATATGTGGGAACTGTTTATGCTGTCAAATGGGAACAACAAATGGCATTCTGTTATAATTGTTATGAATATTTTTAAACAATGAAACAATGGCCAAAATAGAATTTTGATATTGATTAAGCAAGTAAATTTTGGTTTTTGTAATTACAATTGTAATTTGATTGGAGAAGGGTATGGTAAATAGGATTTTAAAATTGATTTTAATGAGTGTTCATGGGTTGATGCAGTTGTTACATTGTTTTGGTTCTGGTCATGAAAGGTGGTGTTAATTTTGAGCAGGAATTAAATTCGATATACTGTTTTTGGTATACTGTTTATGGGTTATTGATGGTGTTAGACATTGTTACATTGGTGGTATAGTGGTCTTGTTCATAGATGGAGTGTATAATATGGGGCTTAGTGCTGTTTCTTCTAAGTCAATTGAGTATTGGAAAACAGAATTATGAGTTAATTTTTTCTGGTCTTACTATGGGTAAATTGGATTGAATAGATGCCAATAGATCAAGAAATAAATGAATTCTAAGAAGCAACTTCAAGATAAGAAAAGGGAAGACATGATGAGTATAGAAGTGAGCAACAGTAAATGTTTTGTAAAGCTGCTGTGCAAAGGAAAATAGTTTTATTTTGTATCATTTACGTTATCCTATTTGCTTTATCAGGTACTTTTCATAACAAAATGAAACTATTTGAACATGAATTACTATTTCGGCATGAATCAACAACATAAAAATGATCATCTTTCATAGAAAAGAGAATGTAAATAACAGCTTAAACATCTTAAAGTATGGAATAATGAATAACAACATAAACAACTTAAAGGCTTAAAGAACATAAATAACCGCCTGTAGTAGCGTAAAGACGATCTATAAAGACGAATAAGAGCATAAATAGAATGTAAACAGATGATGTATAAACACAAATAACAGCTTAATAATGATAATCATTTATAAAAACAGAATGTAAATAACAGCATAAACAACAGCTTAAAGTATGGTTAATGATAAAAGAGTTGATCATAAAACCTAGCATGAAGCATAAACGAGTGGAATAAAATTAACAGGCTATAAACATAACATAACTATAAATATTATATAACATGAAAAACATGTTATAAAGAGAATAGAGCATGATCATATAAAGAGTACTCATACACGAACACACAGGCTATCGGGGTGTCTGGGGTTGCTAATAAAACTGCTTGTTACCTTTTGAAATAAGTAGATTGGAAGCAACCTCAAGCTGCTTATTTGAATCTTCTGTTCACTCACAAATAACCAGCAATCCCAAACAAACTCAAACAGGTTGTTGCTGCATCAAAACAAAATAAGCAGATAAGAACTTTTAATAAACAATTTAAACACCTGGTATATGAACATCTCTTAAAATTATTTCGTGATAGTAAGACAGGCTTGCCATATGCAACAAAAGAGGCTTTTAAGATTATACATGAACAATAAGGTTTTATTGCTTCCTTAATAATATTCTGTGAACTAAATGGTTTATTGTTTGATCAATCCCTTCTCACTTAAATGTACATATTAGTCTATCAAGGTTTATATTATATCTCTTTAAGCGCTATTATCTTATGACATGATCTGAAAAAGCCGCGACTTCATTTTTCCAATTTCCTTCTAATTCTTACTTTTTTTGAACTGCATGCATTTCATTAATAGCACAAACAGTGAAGTGTCCTTATGAATACCCATTACAGACCCATCACTAAACAAATACTCTAGTCGATCGAATCAATAATTGCAACACACTTATGAAAACTTAAGACTTAAGATCAAGGCAATGAATGGAGATCGTTACTCATCGCGACACTACAACATCGCTGCTGCAACAGACCTACACAAAACAGTGCGTGACAACGGAATCCTTGGTACAGCAGCCAAAATCACCTCGCAGCGCTTCGACAGCTTTGCAGCACTGCACCAGCACTACAGCGACCAAGACAGCATTTGAGGCAGCACTGTTAGAACTGTATTATTGTAATAGAATAGGAGTTCTACAATAGTTGAGGGTGCTTATTGTAAATATACCTTATAGGTATATAAGCCTTGTGCTAGACTAGGAAATGTAAGGATTGCCACACTTACATGAAATAAACTATGTATGTTTTGAAGGTGAAACGAGATTCTCTCTCTATCTCTTCATAGTATCTTAGCAATCATTCAATCTACCGCTTGTTTATCTCTAACAAGTGGTATCAGAGCCAAAGGAGTGAAGATCTATCGGTGTTATCATCAACAAATCGAGATTTGAAGATCAAAGGGGCTGTTCATCTTCATAGTTATCTTAGCAATCCTTCAATCTACCGCTTGTTTATTCCCAACAAGCACGACCAGAAACGGCATCCGAGACAGCATCAGAACGAGACAGTATAATCAAAACAACAGTGCGACACAACGAAAAACTCAGCCAAACTGCATATAGTTGCCGGTAGGAGTTGGGTTGAGGTGCATGATCAAGTATATAGTTTTGTTGCCGGAGATGGTGGTGGTGGTAGTGGTTCCGACATAAAGCCCATTCTTCGAGTGTTGGGTCGACATATGGTGATGCAAATAGGCGTTACTCAAGTTGGGACATAGCAAGTCTTGTAGTCTAGAGTTTAATTTGGCCGCCCTTCCCACTACTCATCGCTTTTGTTTCTACATTAACCAGTGACAACCTCTCTGGCAGTCAATAGCGGTGGGATAGCGTTTAGCGGCCTTAGGAGAAATAGCGTTTTCATATAGCGGTGGGAAATAGCGGAGGCGCTATTAGCGGCGCTATTTCCGCTATTTGAGCGCTATTTCCGCTATTTGAGGCAAAATAGCGGTGGGATAGCGGTTTTCACATTTTTTTATTTTTTTTTATTTTTTTTGCAAATTATACTTGTTTTCGGTTTACATTCCACGGTCGATTCCCGTATTACTCTTTACTATATTAGTGTACTAAGTTTTATACAATGAATTTAATAAATGTTTTATGATTTTAATTATATATATACATATATAAATATATATTCTACGTAATATTAAAAACCGCTATCCCACCGCAATAACCGCTATCCCAAATCAAGGACCTTGACCGCTATTTGATTTCCCACCGCGATAACTGCATAGCAACCTCTCGAGTCCCCTCAATCGATATCGTTGGTAAAGTTAAAGACGCGTAATTCTTTTTATAAATTGGGGGAGAAACGGCCACCGGTTCCATCAATTTAGCTCTGATGACCAGCAGGATGCTAGTAGTTCTCAGCTCGATATACATTAATCAAGCAAATATTAGTTTTTGACAAAGGTAAGCTTAACCATACTTCATAAGTTTCTTTTTCTAAATTATGAAACAAGGTCATGGATGAAGAAATGTATAGTGGTGTATGCATTCTAATTGTTCGATAAAAGGCCTTAATGGTAATTTGGTTTGGCAACAAAATATCTCATTTTATGCTCTTTTAGTAATTTGTGTTGAAATAAGGTGATACAAAACTCTGTAGCCTAAATCATTAAATGTACTTCAGACGATGATAATGTTAAGTGGGGTATCATTCTAGACAAAAGAAATTGAGACGAGCTACTTGAAACTGTTGGTGTTTTAATCTTTTTATACTATGCATAAGCATATGGAAGGGTATCTATTCTATGTTTTCCATACTCGAGCTATTTACAAATATGAGGATATCTGTATTGTCTGATCTAGTGAGAAAGTGAAGTGTTGAATCACAAACATTACTGTTACGTTGTGGAAACCCGTTAAGGGCGTATTGCATTAATCTATTAAAATATATAATACACAGTATTTACACAAAGGGCCCTACACTATACATCAATAACAATTATAAATTATTATTTAACACACCCCCCGCAGTCGGAGCTTGAGGAGGGCGAATGCTCAGACTGGATCTGAAATCTAAGAATAGCTGTGTAGGTAGACCTTTAGTAAATATATCTGCAAACCGATTAGACAAGGGCACATGCAACACACGCACTTGTCCCAAAGCAACACGTTCTCTAACAAAGTGTAAGTCAATTTCCACATGTTTGGTACGCTGGTGCTGTACAGGGTTATTGGCTAAATACATGGCACTCACATTATCACAAAAAACAACCGTGGCACGGGAAAGAGGGAGACGCAACTCGATCAGAAGATTGCGAAGCCAGACAGACTCGGCAACGGCATTAGCAATGCCACGATATTCAGCTTCAGCACTGGAGCGGGACACAACGTGTTGTCGCTTGGACGACCAAGAAACAAGATTGTCTCCCAGAAAAATGCAGAACCCAGAGGTGGACAGGCGCGTTTCAAGACAGCCGGCCCAATCAGCATCAATGTAGGACACCAAACGATCAACAGACGAGGGACGGAGAAAAAGAACATGGGAAAGAGTACCCTTTAAGTATCGCAGAATACGTTTAAGGGCATTCAGATGCGGTTAGCGAGGATCATGCATGAAGAGACATATTTGCTGAACAACATAAAAGATGTCCGGACGAGTAAACGTGAGGTACTGCAGAGCACCAGCAAGGCTCCGATAAAGGGTCGGATCAGATACTGGCGCTCCAGAGGAGGGTAGTTTGGACTTTGTCTCCGCTGGTGTTGAACAAGGATTACAAGTATCCATTCCAGCACGAGAGATGATATCCTGGGCAAAAACTGATTGAGACAGAAAAAGACCCGAGGACGAGCGAGTGGCAGCTACCCCTAGAAAAAAGGAGTGAGCACCAAGGTCAGTCATTTTGAACTCAAATGAGAGTCGAGAAATGACACGCGTGACCAAGGCAGGGGAGGAGGCTGTCAAAATGATGTCGTCGACATATAACAATAAGTATATAGTGTCACGACCATGATGATAGACGAAGAGAGAGCTATCCTATTTGCTAGAAGCAAAACCAAGAGAGGTGATGAAAACAGCAAATCGCTGAAACCAAGCACGCGGAGCTTGCTTGAGCCCATAAAGAGCTTTGCGAAGCCGGCATACATGAGTCGGATAGAAAGGATGAACATAACCGGGAGGTTGTTTCATGTAGACCTCCTCGGACAAATCACCATTGAGAAAAACATTTTTGACATCCAGCTGATGGATGGGCCAGTTCAAAGAGATAGAAATACTAAGAACGGTCCGAATATCGAACTTGTCAAGACGACCCTGACTATCGAACTTGTGACGATATAACCACTGACAACCAACAATGTTAACATTAGCTGGAGGTGGAACCAGATCCCATGTGTTATTAGAAAGCAAGGCGGATATTTCAGAGTCCATGGCTGCCTTCCAGTACGGATCACAGACTGCTTGAGCAGTCGATTTTGGGATCGGAGAGAGAGAGTCGACTGCTGACAGATTGAGAATCTGACGAGGTTTGAGATTACCTGTAAGCGATCTAGTGGTCATGGGATGAGTAGAGGAAGCAACAGGCGAAGCTGAGGGAGACGAAGCAACATCAGTGTCACTAGGAGAAGCAGTGTCTAGCGCAGAAGTATTGGCAGGTGACTCCGCAGCTACAGGCGAATGGTTGGAACCATCACGAGAAGGAAAGTCAACGGTCGAGACATCCGTGTTAGGAGTAGGCACAGGATGAGTAGCTGGAGACGATGCAGAGGGACCGTCAGACATCAAGATAGGGGACGTATGGTCATCAACAAAGACATCATAGTCGGAACTAGATAAGAGCACATTAAACGAAGCATACGGGAAATGATCTTCATCAAAGACCACATGTCGAGAGACAATGATGTGATGTGAGACAAGATCATAGCATCGATGGCCCTGATGAGAAGACGAAGGACCCAGATACACACATGCAGTTGAACAAGGAGAGAGCTTGTGAGGCGTCGTGGAAGAGAGATTAGGATAGCAGAGACATCCGAACACACGCAAATGCGTGAACGTAGGGAAGGTGCCGTACAAGATTTCACAAGGAGATTTGAAAGCTGGGGTGGTTGTGGGAAGAAGATTGAGAATGTGAACTGACATGTTGAGAGCTTCAACCCATAATTTAGGAGGAAGAGAGGCCTGAAACAGTAGGGTGCGAATGACATTGTTAATGGTGTGAATCGCACGTTCAGCCTTACCGTTTTGTTGTGATGTGTACGGACAAGAAAAGCGAATTTTAATTCCATGTTGTTGAAAAAGATCAAGCAATTTAGTATTATTAAATTCACGTCCGTTATCACACTGAAACGATTGAATATCTGTTTTAAATTGATTAACAACATAAGCACGAAAGGTACTAAAAACCTCAAACACATCAGATTTCACACGCAAAGGAAACACCCATAAAAAGTGAGAGAAGTAATCCAAAAATAATATATAATATTTATAACCACTCAAACTAGTCACAGGTGATGTCCACAAATCAGAATGAACTAGCTCAAAAACCATGGAAGTCTTAGTTACGGAACTAGAAAAAGACAAACGACAATGTTTACCTAATTGACACGCATGACACTTGGGTAACATTATATTTGAACAAGAAATAAATTTACGAGACCTTAAAAAATTAAAAGTAGATACGCCAGGGTGACCAAGACGGTGATGCCACACATGAGGAGACACAGCAGCAAGGGCAGTAGCGGGAGACACAGACGACTGAGAAGACTGTAGAACCGGATATAGATCACCAACGTTGTCAGAACGATGAAGGAGACGGACTGTATTAAGATCCTTTATGGAGAAACCAAAAGGATCAAATTCAATAGAAACCCAATTATCAATAGTGAATTTACGAACAAAAATCAGATTTTTTACCATTTGATCAGAAACAAGAACATTTTTAAGTGCCAGTTTGTTCTGTGAAAAAGGAAGAAATGTATTGCCAATACAAGACACTGGAAGTAAAGCACCATTACCAACCATGATTACTTTAGACTTGCCACAAGGTTTAAGAGAAAGTAAGTTACCTTGGTTGAATGACATGTGAGAGCTTGCACCGGTGTCCATATAGTAGTTGTTGTCCTGATTCTGTGTAGGTTGCTGGATAGACATCGAGCTGAAGAGCGAGGCTAGATCCGTGAACTGAGGTTGAGCTGCAAAAGCCGGAGGGGCCGTATAAGGCGCAGCATATAGTGCAGATGAAGGAGAGTAACCCCCATGAGCAAGCGCAGGAGGCGCCGACAATCGATGAGATCCTCCATGTTGAGGAGCCTGGGAATGTTATTGGTGCAAGACATTTTGCAATAACTGAAGAAGCTGATTGTTGAAAGCTGGTGGACCACCAGAATTACCTGCATAACCAGAAGTACCAGTAAAAGTAGCAGAAGAACTCCCTCCCCCAGAATTACCTTTAGATGCAACCCGTCCCGTGTTTTTGTTTCCCCGGTTATTTTTATTTTTCCCTTTCCCATTATTATTAGTAGCAGAGGTGGAATAAAGGGCAGAACTAGGGGAAGGCTGAGTGTCAACAGTAGGGTCAGGTTGGTCTTCACGTGACTCATGCAAGAGTAACATGTTTTTGGCCTCAAGGAAGGTTGGAAAAGGTTTAGAATGATTGATAACATCAACAAGGCTTTGGTACGAGGGTGGCAAGTTCTGTAGGATTTGTAAGACAAGATCTTGATCAGTGATTTTAGTATCAACATCAGCCAGAGGATCAGCAATGTCTTTTAAGGTATGACAATAATCAGTAATTGACAGAGCACCTTTTTTGGTGTTCCGAAATATGGTTTGAAGTTGAAGACTACGGGACAATTTGTTATTCAAGAAATGAGCATCAAGAGCTTCCCATAAATCTTGCGCAGTACAATTATCTTTGGTAATGATATTAAGCAGATTAGATTCACATGTAGAGTAAAACCAAGATTTAATACGAGAGTCAATGGCTTCCCAATCCTCGTCATCATCACTTTTAGGTTTGGATTTACCAATGATGTGACCCATAACTTTAGCCCCTTTACACATATCAGTAAAAATATGACACCACAATTTATAACGTGACCCGTCAGTTGTGAGTTTGAAACTGAATTGAGGGTAAACATTTCCTATAGCAAACACTAATTGGGAAGCCGTGGGGGTGGGTGGTGGGTGAGAATCATTGGCGGCCATGACTAATAATAATGATACTTACAAAAAATAAAAGTAACAAGAAAAAGAAAAACAGAAATGTGCTCACCCAAAAAATAATGCTGAAAAAGAGAGAATCGTTGACCGGTCAAAAGAGAAGACACTGTTGCTTGATAATCCTGTCAAGCCTTATATCCTTTATAATTCCTGTAAAAAAAAAGAAAAAGAAGTCTAAAAGCAGACACCAACTTTTTCTTTTCTTTCTTTGTTTTTTTTTTTGTTTTTAATCGAGGTAAAAGCAGACAGGCACAACAACTTTTGTTTCTTGAGTTTAATGGAGGTCAAAAGCTCTCTAGTCACCCCCTAGGTGTGAGAACAACAAACAACAGCAACGTTTTTTTTGTTGTTGTTTCTCTCTAAGAAAACAGGGGCAGAGCGGTAGGGTTCCGAAGAGCCGGCGGTCACAGTGGCAGAATCCGAAGCGGACAGAACAAGGGTCCTTGCGAGGCGGCGCTAGGGTTTGACTGCAGACCAGACGACGATGATGACCGGAACAAGGACGCAAAGCGGCGATCTCGACAGGTAGGGCTGTGGCAGGGGTGCTCTTGGCAGAACCAGAGAGGCGCGACACAAGAGAATAGCATCGGCAGGGGTCAGCGGTACCAACGGCAGCGACAACGAGATCTCCGGCGACGGCGAGTGGCAGCGGAAACAGTGTCCGGTGACGGGAGGGCACCGGCGATCGATAGATCGAAAAAACGTGAGGGTTCGAGGGTTAGGTAAGGCTCGATACCATGTTACGTTGTGGAAACCCGTTAAGGGCGTATTGCATTAATCTATCAAAATATATAATTCACAGTATTTACACAAAGGGCCCTACACTATACATCAATAACAATTATAAATTATTATTTAACAATTACCCTCCAATCCTTCACCTCCAAGATTAACGCTTGCACGAATGCCAGAACTGGGAAACCTCAAGGAGTATCAAGGACCGAACTAATTTGCTAATAACTGTACTACCGCAAATAGTAAGGCAACCAAACTGCATCAGTTCTTTGAAAATAGGACTATGCAGCGAAAATTCCTTAAGAACTAGGGTTCAAGCATACCCAAGAACAACAAACCAGTAGCCACAAGAATCGAATGAACAAATCATATCCACGGAAGCAAAACGAAATCATGTATAATCCAAAAATCAAACAGGAACACCGAGAAGAGGAAGATATGATTTTGAAGAACTTACCTTGAATTTAGGAGAAATTGACTGCCTTTATGATTGGAGTTAGTTCCTGATGAGATTTTAGAAGAGTAGAGTAAGGTGAAATCAAAGAAACAACCGTCTCTACCCATAGTATTTCGGAGAGGATCATCCCTGTCGCCGATTTCTTTGCTCCTTAGGCCATCCCCAATCCATACAACTTTACTAGAGTTTAATGAACTACAACATCAGCATTCCATTATTCATATAACTTTATTTATTAACCTTCACACTCCATTTAACTCTATATATTTTTATATATGGTCGCCACCACTTGTTTACTTCCATATTCTTTATATTATATACATTTAAAAAAATAAAGGTTGAGTTGTATGATCATACAACTCCCTCCCCATTCAACTCATCCCACAATCCATTCAATCCTTATACAACTCTTATTCAACTTCTATAATCCATGCATTGTAGATGCTCTTACGCTACATGATCTGAGGTTTGTTTGGTTTTATATTTTATTTTATTTATTAAATTGTTTTTTTCACTATCCACGTCATTTAATTTTATTTACACATTTATTATGTGGTTATATATTGTTTTAATACCTACAAACATGCTATATTTATTTGTATGTGTGGGTATTCATAATGCCATGTTATTTTAAAGAAATAATTTTTAAAATCATTTATTACTTTTTACCATCACATGTATATATAATTTTTATGTGAGGGTAAAGATTGAACAATTACCCACACATATGATCAAATTTTGAGTATGTGTGGTTAATTTACTCACACATTCGTATAATATACATTATCTGTGGGTAAATTCATTCGATGTCATTGAACAATTTTAGTGGGAAACATTCCCACCAAAATAATGTGTTAGTAAACAGTATTACCCACATATGATAAGTGCTAAAAATCGTTAAAAAACAAAAAATCGTAGTTATCCACACATATAAAAGGGTTAAAGCCATAAAATAACGGTCTACTTTTCTCATTTTCCCATTGTGGTACGTCATGTTTTTTTTTACACATTTGGCCAGTAAACTTATCAAAACCGTGTTGATGTGGTCATTTCGTGACCTGCAACCCGTTTTTCAGCCACTTTTTTGCCATTTTTGGGTCGATTTTTGATCGTTTTGTGTGATTTTTTTTTAGAATCTTGTAATTTATCATAATACCTTTCATATGACACCAAAATCATGAATTTTCGTCAAGTATAGAGGGAGAATTTCGAGCTCAAAGTCTCGACTTTATTGGGTTTTTTGTTCGAAAACAGGGCAGAAAAAAGTCTCGTTTTTTGGTCGATTCTTGATCATTTTACATTATTCTTTTTATAGATTGTCGTAGATAATCTTTTTACCTTTCAATGGACACCAAATTCATGAAAAACCATCAAGTGTAGGCCAAGTTATTGCTAATTAAAGTCGATAATGATCCTATTCGACACCCTTACGGTATTTCTAAAAATTGACACATTTTAAGCTCGTTTTTGTTCGTTTTTTTTGTACTAATTGATATATAACTCGATTACCTTTCCATAGAGTCAAGAATCATTGATTTTCGTTAAGTGTACATAGAGAATTTTGGCTCCAAAGTTTGTTTTCGAAATGAAGGAAATTGGGGAAGAAGATGACCTGCTATTGCTGGTCAAAATCACCAAAATGGGCACATTAACACGTTTTTTATAAGTTTACTGGCCAAATGTGTAAAAAAAACATGATGTGCCACAATGGGAAAATGGGGAAAGTAGACCGTTATTTTATGACTTTAATCCCATATAAAAATATGTGTGTGTATTTACTCACACATTAAAATGTGTGGGTATTTACTCACACATTAAAATGTATGAGTAATCTATGTGTGGGTAAATACCCTTATTTCTTGTAGGCGAGATGATAATTGACATGTGTCACAAATTTAGAATAAGTAAATTGACATGTAGGCTAGAAAATGGACACTTGTACTCCTTCTTATTTATTTATTAGAGAAGGTAGGTATGCTTCTCTCCTTGAAACAATTACACATATAAAAACAAACAAACACAGAGACAATCAATCAAGCCATATGAGATTAATAGTCATCTTCAACTAATGGCGAGATAATAAGATACATACTATGTATAAGTTATAACCAGAAAAGAGTTTATAATCATTTTTCCTAGAAACTTGAATCAATTATGTGATTAAAATATTGGTTCAAATTATTAAGCTTAAGCTTTCTCCATATTTCATGATTTGTACACACTACATAAGCAAATATAGTAGTTGAAGACCACCCTTTATGTGGGGTTTAAGCGTGACTTTTATCCGAGTCAAGGGTCTAATGTGTAAATCTAGTGTTAGTTGAGGACTTGAGGGGATAAATGTAGAATTCTGCCATTTGATTTTATGTACATATAAGTATACTGTATGAGACATATATCATCTTCTTCATTTAATAAAAGAAATTTACAGAGTGAAATTTCAGTTTTTCAAGTTTAGTGTACCATTTTGTTCATTAACCACAAAAAAGTGGTATCAGAGCTACATAGCTCGATTTTTCTGGATATTGTTCTTCGAGGTCACCGTCACTGGAATTTGACTTGCCGGAGAAGAAAAGACTCGACAGTTCTTGAAGGAAAAAGGTTTTCTGTTCTACGAAGAAGTAGGTCAAGTAACTGTTTTTTATTCCAATCGAGACTCAATCTTGGAATCGTAAAGGAGGTAGGCGACGATTATAAAAATTGGTTGGCCGAAGAAAATAGTTGTTTCTTTTCTTGAAGTGTGTTCCGTGCATAGGGGTATTCGGTGAGAAGAACCCAATGAGGGTTTTTCTGTTTTTTTTTTGAATATTCATCAAAAATAAAAAAGGAGGTGGGTCCCAATTAAAGAAGGAAGACAAGTGGTTCTATTTTTCTTTATCTTCTTGGAATAATTCACAAGTACACAGTATAGTTGAAAGTCTTCTTCTAACTTTCAAAGCACAGGGGGCTTTGAGAAAGTTTTTTTAATTTTATCAAGAAAGTTCAACAACAATTTTTTGAGAAGTTCAAGATGGCTCTGCCGTTAATGATGATTGAAATATTACCGGGAAGAATAATTTTAGTTTATGAAGACTCAAGATGGGCATTGTTGAAACGTGAAGGGATTTGGCAACCGTTATCGGGTGAAATACCCGAAAATATGGAGGATGTCTAGTTTAATCAACAATATGAAAAGGCTCATTCGACGATATTGTTATCCCTTACGGACGAGTTACTCTAGGAGGTGGCGGATGAAGAAGCCACAGCTGGTCTATGGCTAAATTGAAGTAATTGTATATGACAAAATCGTTGACCAACAAGTTACTTCTAAAACAACAATGATTCTCATTAAAGATGAAGGAGGGATCGGTTCTTAAAGATCATCTTGATGAGTTGAATTCAATCTTGATGGATCTTAAGAATGTGGAAGTAAAAATTGATGACAAAGATGCGGCGTTAATCTTGTTTGTTTATTTACCCCCATCATATGAGAATTTTGTGAACTCGTTTGTTGTTGGAAGAGATACCATCTCACTTGAAAATGTATGGTCAAGTCTCCATTCAAGAGAACTCTGTCACAAGGCATCGAGAAATAGTGTAGAATCTAAACCGGTGGGGTTGAATGTGGTTCGAAATGACCAAAATGGTGATCGATCAAACAAAGAAAAGGGGAAACAACAAAGAGGAAGGTCAAAATCACGAAGTAGAAAACTGGGTTCAAAAGATACTTGTCACAATTGTGGTGAAAAAGGCCATTGGATAAGAGATTGCCCGAAGAACAAGTCAAACGGTTCAAATGCAAATATGGCCAAGGAAGATACAAATTCGGAAGTGGATTTGATACTTATAGTATCTAGTTGTTTTTGGGGAATTCACAAGAGTGGATTTTAGATTCGGATGTTCTTTTCATATGTATCCATACAAGGAGTGGTTTTTGACATATCAATAACAAGATTTTGGGAGTGTGTTAATGGGTATTGGCGTGGCATGCAAGGTGATTGGCATCGGGTCAATCAAGATTCGTATGCATGATGCTCGTGAGGACTCTATCCGATGTTTTACATGTTCCAGATTTAAAGAAAAGTTTGATATCATTGAACACTCTTAATGCTAAGGGATACAAGTATTCCGGTTCGGGTGGTACTTAAAGTGTCAAAAGGAGCATTGGTTGTCATGAAAGGAATTAAAGAATCCACTTTGTATGGGTTAAAAGGCGAGAAGGTTTTAGATAAAGGCACCGTAGCTATTTCTCAAACCCAAGATTCAAACCCCGGATTTAGCCAAGATGTGGCATATGAGGCTTAGTCATGTTGGAGAAAGAGGCAAGGAATTATTGAGCAATCGAGGTCTTTTAGATGGGCATAATGTGACAAAATTGGGTTTTTGTGATCATTGTGTTCTTGGCAAGCAACATAGTGTAAGTTTCTCAAAATCTATTCATCAAACTAAAGCTCCTTTGGATTACTTACATGCGGATTGTTGGGGGATGTGGCGTGTACCATCTCTAGGTGGAGGACAATATTTGTTTTTTCTATTATTGGATTTTTCAAGGATGACATGGGTTTTTATGATGAAACACAAGAATAAGTCATTTGAAAAATTCAAGACTTTGGAAAGTTTTAATTGAAAATCAATCGGGGCATAAGATTAAGAAGCTAAGAACCGACAATGGGTTGGAATTTTGTTCAAAAGAGTTTGATGGGTTTTGTGCAGAACATGGGATTGCAAGACACAAAACTGTTCGGTTTACACCCCAACAAAAAAGAGTGGCCGAACGGATGAATAGAACCTTGTTAGAAAGAGCAAGATGTTTATTATCAAATGCCGGTTTATCTCGTGGGTTTTGGGCCGAGGAGATTAATACGGCTTGTTATCTCATCAATCGTTCACGGACAACCGCCATTGACTATAAAACACCATTTGGTGTTTGGACCGTTAAACCCGTGGATTACTCAAAGCTTGGAGTGTTAAGGTTTCCGAAATATTATCATGTGAATGATGGGAAATTAGAACCGAGAGCCAAGAAAGGTGTATTTATGGGTTATGATGATGGAGTAAAAGGTTATAGAATTTGGTAACCAGTGGAAAAGAAAGTGATCTTGAGTCGAGATGTAACATTTGATGAGAAATTGATGATTCCTACAAGTGAGGATGTCACAAAGAAGGTGATATGTGATGATCTTGGTAACAATTTGGGTGATAGTGAAACCGATGAAGACAATTTGGGTGATGAAGACAATTTGGGTGTTAATATTTTTGAATCAGGGCATTCAGTGACACAAACTGGGCCTTCAGTGACACAAACAGGGCCTTCAGCAACACTATCAGGGGCTACAGCGACGCAATCAAAGCCTTCGGTGACGCAATTAGGGCCTACAGCGATGCAAAATGAGCCAACAGTGACATAAACAACGCATTCGTCGCAAAATCAGAATTCACATATTCATGGGTCTAATTCCGGGTTATCTCGTGAAGGTGGAGCAAGTGAAAGTGGTTCATTGACTCGTGATCGGTCTAGGAGACAAATTAGACCACTGATTCGTTATGGTTCCGAGGATATGGCGGCTTATGTGTTACAAGTTGCCGAAGATATGGATAGTTCAAATGAGCCGGGTTCATATCGTGAAGCAATTGTTTCTAAAGATGCGGGTTTGTGGTTGGGTTCGATGACTGAAGAGATTGAGTCGTTGTATAAAAACAATACTCGGGTTCTTGTGGAGTTACCAAAAGGAAGACGGGTCCGTTGGTTGTAAATGGATTTTCAAAAGAAAAGTCGGTTTAGAAGGACCCGAGGGGATTAGATTCAAAGCATGACTTGTGGTAAAAGGGTATAGTCAAAGAGAAGGTCTTGATTACAATGAAATTTTCTATCCCGTAGTTTGTCATACATCTATTGGGGTGTTGTTATCACTAGTGACTCACGGTGATTTGGAATTGGAACAACTAGATGTCAAGACGGCTTTTCTTATGGTGATTTGTAAGAAAAGATTTATATGGCTCAAACGAAAGGGTTTGTGGAGCAATGGAAAGAAAATTTGGTGTTCTTGTTAAAAGATCTTTACGGTTTGAAGCAATCCCCGAGACAATGGTACAAACGGTTTGATAGTTTCATGGTGGGACACAAGTTTGTTCGGAGTCTATATGATTGTTGTGTTTATCATCGGAAATTGGTGGACGGGAGCATGGTCTACTTACTTGTTTATGTGGTTGATATGCTAATCGCCGCTAAAGACATGGTGGAAGTCAAGAAGGTGAAAGATCTTCTTAGTACCGAGTTCGAAATGAAATATTTGGGGCATGCTAGAAGAATTTTTGGAATAGAAATTTTGAGAGATCGGAAATACAAGAAGTTGTTTTTAACTCAAAAGATTTATGTTGAGAATATACTTGATCGTTTTGGTATGTTCTATGCTAAACCGTTGAGCAATCCTTCATCACCGAGTTTTCGTCCTTCCATGCTGTGTTCTAATGAAGTAGAGAGTGATAATGAATATATGTCAAAGGTTCCCTATACTAGTGTGGTTCTCGGTTAATGGTGAACCCAAAGAAAGATTATTGGGTGGAGGTAAAGAGAATCTTCAGGTATCTTAAAGGTACGGCCGATGTTGGTCTCATATATGGTGGTGATCGAGATGTTGTTGTAACCGGGTACTTGGACTCGGATTATGCAGCGGATTTGGATAAGCGTAGATCTCTTACGGGTTATGTTTTTACGCTTGATAATGCTGTAGTGAGTTGGAAAGCAACACTCCAACCTTCGATTGCGTTATCGATTCACCGAGGTGGAATATATGGCGCTTACGGAAGCGGCCAAAAAAAATATTTGGTTGAAATGATTAGTTGGTGATGTTAGTATCAACCAAGATAAGACTTTGGTTCATTGGGATAGCATGAGTGCTATACGTTTAGCCAAAGATCAAGTATTTCACGATCCAACGAAACACATTGATGTTCGTATTTTTTTCATTCGTTCTGAATCAAGAATCAAGGTTGTAAGTTGGAACTAGAGACAATCCAGCGGATATGTTAACCAAGGCGGTTCCGGAGATCAAGTTTCGACATTGTATGCATTTACTAAATATTGGAAATTGGAATTCAAGTTTGACTTAGCAAAAGTCAAGGTGGAGTTTGTGGGGTTTAAGTGTGACTTTTATCTAACTCAAGGGTCTAATGTGTAAATCTAGTGTTAGTTGAGGGGATAAATGTAGAAGTCTGCCAATTGACTTTATGTATATATAAGTGTACTATAGGAGACATATATCATCTTTTTCATTTAATAAAGGAAATTTACAGAGTGAAATTTCAGTTTTCTTGTTTCCATATTTCTTGATTAGTGATCGGCGATTTTTCAAGTTTAGTGTACCATTTTGTTTATAAACCACAACACTTTCTATTAGTTGTTCAAGTGAAAGCAACTTATTTCCAAAGCATATATAGTTTCATCAAGGCTGATTACAAAACTAACGAAAAGCATATTGAACTCTAACCATCTCATTATCTTACATTGTGCCCTTCAGTTCATCATGGATGGAAACAAAAGATCAACATTCGAGTTATTAAAAAATAAAGATTGCAGCATATATAGCCATTGATATAGAAAAAATAAAGATTGCACCATATACACGGTTCAACCATTTGTTTATCATGGATGGAAATAAATTCAAAGAAAAAATGCATAAGAATTACCCGACATAGTAGTCCAAAATCTCAAGATTGGTAATTAATACCAATTTTCTTTGTTGGGTTTGCCTGAAAGTGAAAAACATTGATAATGGAGAACTACTTGTTGGAGTATGCCCACGAACACACGTACGCCAAATGATCACTACCGATGATGTATGGGCCTATCGGGTCACACGCCGGGGGTTGACCTTGACACAACCTAAAAGATGAGGGTGAGAAAGGATAAATAATGATAGTTGGTTTCCCGCAGGGGTTAGCGGCGCTAACTCTGGCGTCGCTAAATCAGCCGCGTTAGCGGCGCTAACCATGGGCGGTTAGCGGCGCTAACTATGGGCGGCTAGCGGCGCTAACCCTGCCTGACAGAAACAACTTTATCTTTTCACCTCTAGCTTCCACCAATGCATGTTGATCGTGATGATTAGCCCTGGGCCGACTTGGGGAGACCTGGGGTCGTGGCTTGGCTTATAAAAGACATGCACTTCTCTCATTTCTTACTCTTGGCCATTTTTAACAATACACTTAGAACTAATCAAGAGAGTTGCTAAGTTCATCAAGAGAGAAAGGGAGCAGATTTCTGGTGGAGTCTTGGTTGTGTTCCAGTAGCTTCATCAAGCTAAAGGAGTGCTAGTACACTTGGGTCACGTTTCACTCGGGGTGGACTTCGATATTGCAAGAAGGAGCCGAGAAAGGAGGTCACGACTTGGAAGCTAGCCACACACACACAACCATCAGAGACATCAAGGGTATAATCTCCTCTTTTCTCTTCTGTTTAGTTGCTTAACTAGCTTGTAGAGTTAGATCCACTTGTGGGGTTCATCTTGTGGTTTCCTTTTATGTTTGAAAATTCGATTTTGACCTTGCATGCTTCCGTTGCTGTGTACCACGAACCCCAACAGTGGTATCAGAGCCAGCTCTACACTGGTTTTGCACTAGATGGCCAAGAAAATCCGAAAAATGTGATTTTTGGTTCTGTCCAGTGTTTAGCGGCGCTAACTTTTCTATGTTAGCGGCGCTAAACCTTAGTTAACGGCGCTAAAGTCGGAGTCAACAGTCCTCTTTGTTAAACTGACTTGTTTTAATGTCGTCTCGCGATAGCGGCGCTAAACTGAGTTAGCGGCGCTAACTCGTTATAGTTAGCGGCGCTAACCTCTTACTGGCAGAATGCATGGTTTTGCCTTAAATCAATTTTGTTGGATTTTTGGGCTATTTGTACTTGCTGGAATTGTTCCAGATTTGAGTTGTAATTAGATTAAAGTTGCCTTATGTCTTGGTTGATGTATTTATATGTGGATTAACATTTAGGCATGAAAATGATTAATTGCATATACTTACATTGTGTATATATGACTATGGAATTTTGACTAGTTTGAGGTTCCTAATGCATATGTACATAGGATTATGAGTGCCTTGAGTGATTAGATAATCTTAACCAAGACATATAAGATTTACATGGTTTTGTGTGGCACACCATGTGATGATGTGTGATTTCTTGTATGTGGTTGTAGTATGCGTATCCGGTAACAATTTTGAGCCATATGACCTATGAGATGTGTTTGGTTGATTTAGATTAATGTATTAATTCATTTGGTGGTTTGTACCACATTGGTTTGTAATAATTAATCTATTTATTTGGTTTGTAATTTTAACGGCTTGCATGCCGATTTCGTATTCTCTGTAATTTGTAGAATTAACTTAGAATAGAAATTGTGGCTTGCATGCCATTTCCTTTTAAATTTGTAAATTGTAAAAGGTGAACCGAAGCAACCAACAAGAACGTGTGGAGGGTGTCTTGGCGTACTTGGATCCGGAGGTTGGTAGGAGACGCAATGGATCAAGTGGGAGGAGCACACATCGGGTCATTCGGTCTAGTCCTTAGATGACTTAGTCTTGCCCGTTGGCTCACGGGCAAGATGCATAGGATTTGGCTCGTTACCGGATTATATTACATGCGTGGTTGATTTTATTTTATATTTTCTTGCATGGATGTTTAGGTTCTTCGCATGCTAGAAAATTTTTCAAAATAATAAAATCAAAGAGTTTTAAATTGGTTTACAAACTCCGCGCGCCACATAGACAAGAATTGGTTAAAAATGTTTTAACCGGAAAAACTAAAACCCGTTTTTCAAAAGTAAATCTCACACCACCCGTAAGATGACACCGCCCGATTCTAGTGAAACAAGATCGTTTTGTCGAGCTCTAGCCGAGACCGGTTTTGCGTAACTGTGTGGAAGGCGCGTGTGGCAACTCGCAAGGTCGGTTGTCGAGCTCTAGCCGAGCCGGCCATTGGGATAGAGTACCACCGTGTATCTTGACGGACAATTTACAATTCCAAGACTTAAAACGCATTGGTAGTTGTCGAGCTCTAGCCGAGCTATCAAAGTGGGTTAATGAGGAATTGGTGTGAAGGGATCAAACATGCCAAATGGGTGCTATGAGTACCTAGGATCCCGCAAATGCCTAAGAGTTGTGATCACGGATTGCAATTGGTAAATAGTTTACCGGCCTAAAATAGCTCTATGAAGTGATCCGCGGAAAACCCGTCATGGATTAGGGTATTTTGAGGTTCTTAGCCCTTGTTAATATAATTTGTTTTTATAACAAGAGGGTAATTATCTTAACAAGGATTTAATACAACAATAACTAACCATTTCGTACTTTGCTTGTAGATGGCATCTACTAGCAACACCAACACCACCAACATGTCACTCCGTCCATTTTTGGAGAAGGAGAAACTCACGGGGCCAAACTTTATGGATTGGCATAGGACTTTGAGAATTGTCCTACGTCATGAAATGAAGCTAGAGGTCCTTGAGTCACCTCTTCCGGAGGCTCCTGCTACCAACGCGGCGAGGGCCGTCCGCGAGGCGTATGAAAAACGCCTCAAGGACACAAATGACGTGACTTGCCTTATGCTAACGACCATGAGTCCCGAATTACAAAGGCAATTCGAGAAAGTGAGTGCGTTTGAGATGATTTCTCAGCTGAAGGACATGTTCCAACAGCGAGCTAGGCAAGAACTCTATGAGTGCGTCAAGGCCTTCATCGGTTGCCGGATGCAGGAGGGCGGCAATGTGAGCTCCCACGTACTTAAGATGAAAGGGTACGTGGATCAGCTCGAGGAGTTGGGCTTTCCCATGGGGAAGGAGTTGGCGGTTGATATCATCCTCCAATCCTTGCCTCCTGCATATGGTCCGTTCATTGTAAACTTCCACATGCATAGTATGGACAAGTCCATTATGGAATTGCATGGAATGCTAAAGACCGCCGAGGGCGAGCTTGCCAAGTCAAAGCCCACCACCTCCACTGCCGTTCTCACCATCAACGAGGGTGGTAACAAGCGGAAGCAACCCGCTTTGGGCTCCAAGGGGAAGGGAAAGAAGAAGGCCAAGGCCCAAGGGCCGAAGCCCAAACCTAACCCAACCCCGGAGCCAAAGGGGAAGCAAGTGGCTCCCGCTGCCACCTCACCGGAAGAGGCAACCTGCTACTTCTGCGGGGAGAAGGGTCACTACCGGCGTAGTTGCCCCAAGTACACGGAGGAGCTCAAGAAGCTTCGCTCTAAAGGTGCCGCTGCCTCCGGTACGTACATGATTGAACTCCATAACACTTCTACTTCTAACGCCTGGGTTTTAGACAGCGGGTGTGGTACTCACGTTTGTAATAATGTGCAGGTACTAAGAAGAAGTAGGGACTTGGTTGATGGAGAGTTGGATCTCATCATGGGAAACAAGGCGGTTGTCCCGGTTGAGAAGATTGGGAGTGTGGAGCTCACCTTTCCTTCCGGCTTATCTATTGTTTTGTTAAATGTATCTTTTGCGCCCTGTGTGGCAAGAAACATTATTTCATTGTATGCCTTGTATGACGATGGTTTTACTTTTAAATTTGAGAATGGTAGCATTTTATGTTACAAAGATGATGTCTTTTATTTCAAAGCATTTCCATGTCATGGTATTTATGAAACAAGCGTAAGCTTGCAAAGCACTAGATCAATCATGAATGTTGATTCGGGTCCCAAAAACGTTTTGGATAAATTGTCTCTATGGCATGGTCGGTTAGGCCACATAAACAAGAAACGCATCGCCAAGCTCCAAGTGGATGGGATCTTGGAATCATTTGACCACGGGTCTAATGACGTATGCGAATCTTGTATATTGGGCAAGATGACCAAAG
The DNA here is from genome assembly GCA_947179395.2 of Pulicaria dysenterica. Lineage (NCBI taxonomy): Eukaryota > Viridiplantae > Streptophyta > Magnoliopsida > Asterales > Asteraceae > Pulicaria > Pulicaria dysenterica. The sequence goes on along the minus strand of OX359290.1, from coordinate 67,738,939 downwards.
CACCCTTCACCGGTGTTTGTGAGAGGGCGCAAGACTTGTTGGATATCGTTCACACGGATGTGTGTGGTCCGTTCAAGCATGCCACAAGAGATCATTCCCGCTACTTCGTTACCTTTATTGATGATTATAGTCGATAGGGGTATGTCTACTTGTTGAGACAAAAGTCGGATACCTTTGAGGTATTTAAGACTTATCAAAACGAGGTAGAAAATCAACTAGGGAAAAGGATTAAGATGCTACGATCCGATAGAGGCGGTGAGTATCTTAGTTCCGAGTTTCGTGAACATCTAAGGGATTGTGGGATTATCTCGCAATTAACCCCTCCTAGGACGCCGCAATTAAATGGTGTCGCCGAGAGGAGGAACCGAACATTGTTGGATATGGTTCGGTCTATGATGGTTCGTACGGACGTTCCCGTTACGTTTTGGGGATATGCGCTTGAGACGGCCGGTAGAATCCTTAACCTCGTACCAACAAAGAAGGTTAAGAAAACACCATATGAGATGTGGCATGGAAAGGTTCCATCCATTTCATATTTAAAGGTCTGGGGTTGTCCTGCCTACGTAAGACGTGAGGTTGAGGACAAATTGGAGCCCAGGGCCGAAAGGTGCTTTTTCATTGGTTATCCCGCCGGGTCTATGGGATATTTGTTTTACAAACCTTCGGAGAACAAGGTATTTGTTGCTCGAAGGGCAGTGTTCCTTGAAAGGGAACTGCTATCCAAAGACGCTAGTGGGAGAAAGGTTGATCTTGAAGAAATTCAAGAGACTGCCAATGTAGAACCTGATGTTGGGACTAGCTCACAACCTGAGAGGGTTGAATCTCAGCATGATGAAGCTGGAGATGATGTAAACCCGTTGCCTATTAGAAGATCTGGTAGAAGTCGGCATGAGCCAAAGAGATATGGTTTTCACATATCTGAGGGCACCGACATGGTAGTGGTCTCTGATGAGCCTACTAAATACCAGGACGCTGTGGTGGGCCCTGAGTCCGCCAAGTGGCTAGAGGCAATGGAATCCGAGATTCAGTCCATGTCGGATAATCAAGTCTGGGACTTGGTTGATCCCTTGCCGGGGTGCAAACCCGTAGGGTGCAAGTGGGTCTTCAAGAAGAAGATCGGCATGGATGGCGAGGTAGACACCTTCAAGGCCCGACTGGTGGCTAAGGGTTTCACTCAAACTCATGGTATAGACTATGAGGAAACCTTTTCACCGGTGGCTATGATGAAGTCTATCCGGATACTTTTGGCCATTGCCGCATTTCATGATTATGAGATTTGGCAAATGGACGTCAAAACCGCGTTCCTTAATGGAACACTAGCAGAGGATGTGTATATGACACAGCCTGAGGGTTTTGTACATCCTGAGTTTCCGGATAAAGTTTGTAAGCTTAAGAAGTCCATTTATGGGCTTAAGCAAGCCTCTCGGAGCTGGAACCTGTGCTTCGACGAGAAGGTCAAAGAGTTTGGCTTCTCTAAAAGCAAGGATGAGCCATGCGTTTACATTAGAGCTAGTGGGAGCATAGTTGTATTCCTAGTTCTTTATGTAGATGATATTCTACTAATTGGGAACGACGTCCCAACTTTGCAAGGGGTAAAAGCCTGGCTAGGGAGTTGTTTCTCAATGAAGGATCTTGGGGATGCAGCTTACATTCTTGGGATCAAGATCTATAGAGATAGATCCCGCAGGTTGATCGGATTGAGCCAGAGTACGTACATAGACAAGGTCCTAAAGAGGTTTAGGATGGAGGATTCCAAGAAGGGGTTCATACCTATGTCGCATGGTTTAGTGTTGAGCAAGGCTCAAAGCCCTAGTTCCCCTGAGGAACGGGAAGTAATGAGTCGAGTTCCATATGCTTCGGCAATTGGCTCGATCATGTACGCCATGTTATGTACTAGGCCTGATATATCTTGTGCATTGAGTATGACAAGTAGATATCAAGCCAATCCTGGTGAAGCTCATTGGACGGCAGTAAAGAACATTCTCAAGTATCTTCGGAGGACTAAGGAGATGTTCTTGGTGTATGGAGGTGCGGAAGAGCTACGGGTGACTGGTTACTCAGATGCTAGCTTCCAAACTGATCGGGACGACTGCCGATCTCAATCGGGGTTTGTGTTCCTACTCAATGGTGGTGCTATTTCCTGGAGAAGCTCCAAGCAAGACACTGTGGCCGATTCTACTACCGAGTCGGAGTATATTGCGGCCAGTGAAGCTGTGAAGGAGGCTGTATGGATGAAGAAATTCATCCAAGATCTGGGAGTGGTTCCTAGCATTGCCGACCCTGTTGAGGTGTTCTGTGACAACGAGGGTGCGGTTGCTCTTGCCAAGGAACCAAGGTCTCACCGACGCACGAGACATATTCCGCGGAAGTATCATTACATCCGGGACGTGGTCGAATGTGGAGACATTGTTATCAGCAGAGTACACACGGATAGCAATGTGGCGGATCCGTTCACCAAACCTTTATCGCAAGCAAAGCATGACGCTCATACTCGAGCTATTGGGATTAGATTTGCTAGTGATTTGGTTTGATCATGCCTTTGTATTTGTTTAGTATATTTGTTGTATTTACCCTTTTGGGAACATGAAGCAGTATTGTATTTATTGTATTTATCGATTATTAAATGGGATTTAGTAATACGCAAGTTGCGGGTATTTCTTTAAATCTTTACTGTGTTCCAACTTAGCATGTTTTGCTCTTCCCTGAATGCGCAAGCATTCTAAATGTCCACAGTCGGTCATTCTTCTCGGGAAGGAAGTATGAACTAAGACTGAGGGAAGTAATTGGTCATGTGTCCAATGGGGATTGGGGCACGGGGACGCAATTCTTCGCCTGTACTTGAAAGTGTTTCAAGTGACTGGACGACCCACACCTGATTTTACTTTATGGTACATGTCATGAGTAAATCAGGATGATAATATCAGTTCATCCTAAGACTGGAGATGCACGTGGCTGCATCACTTTGGTTTGCTTTGTTCTAATTGCTTTCAAACGCAGTCCGTAACTGGCTGTTATAAAGGGAGTAGTTGGGCAGAGTATGATCACTGTGGTGGGCAGTGTAAGTCAAAGGAATTTGTTCCTCTGTTTAGAGAGATATCCTTGGGCCCCTCGATGATTGGTCGCTGACACCAAAATGCATGGCCATGCTCAAAGCTTGCAATAATTTATGATTGATTGCAACTTGTATATTTTGGTCACCACCAGTCTAGATCGAGAAACATAATAGTGAACGAACGGAGAATGACTTTGTACCATGTCTCGTGTTCACATTGGATATCGCGAACAAAAGGATGATTGATCACTTATCGATAGGACCTTTTCACATGGGTTGCAGATTGGTTTTTGTGCAGAAGACAAAACCCATACAGACTTGGGGGCAGAGATGTCTTACTAGAGGCCGCTCTTTGTCTGTGATGCATTGGGTACGTAGAATCATGTGCAAGTGGGAGTCTGTTGGAGTATGCCCACGAACACACGTACGCCAAATGATCACTACCGATGATGTATGGGCCTATCGGGTCACACGCCGGGGGTTGACCTTGACACAACCTAAAAGATGAGGGTGAGAAAGGATAAATAATGATAGTTGGTTTCCCGCAGGGGTTAGCGGCGCTAACTCTGGCGTCGCTAAATCAGCCGCGTTAGCGGCGCTAACCATGGGCGGTTAGCGGCGCTAACTATGGGCGGCTAGCGGCGCTAACCCTGCCTGACAGAAACAACTTTATCTTTTCACCTCTAGCTTCCACCAATGCATGTTGATCGTGATGATTAGCCCTGGGCCGACTTGGGGAGACCTGGGGTCGTGGCTTGGCTTATAAAAGACATGCACTTCTCTCATTTCTTACTCTTGGCCATTTTTAACAATACACTTAGAACTAATCAAGAGAGTTGCTAAGTTCATCAAGAGAGAAAGGGAGCAGATTTCTGGTGGAGTCTTGGTTGTGTTCCAGTAGCTTCATCAAGCTAAAGGAGTGCTAGTACACTTGGGTCACGTTTCACTCGGGGTGGACTTCGATATTGCAAGAAGGAGCCGAGAAAGGAGGTCACGACTTGGAAGCTAGCCACACACACACAACCATCAGAGACATCAAGGGTATAATCTCCTCTTTTCTCTTCTGTTTAGTTGCTTAACTAGCTTGTAGAGTTAGATCCACTTGTGGGGTTCATCTTGTGGTTTCCTTTTATGTTTGAAAATTCGATTTTGACCTTGCATGCTTCCGTTGCTGTGTACCACGAACCCCAACAGTGGTATCAGAGCCAGCTCTACACTGGTTTTGCACTAGATGGCCAAGAAAATCCGAAAAATGTGATTTTTGGTTCTGTCCAGTGTAATTCTCAAACACAAAGCACACAAACAAAAACACACAGAAAAAGAAGTACGTTTTAAAAAGCTTTAGATATGTTTCTGATTGCTCTGGCCTAGATGAGTACAACAATATAAATTGATGGATTTAAGAGAAACTTTTACCTTGAAAAATGATGGAAGCTTCCTTGCAAAGCCAATAGAGCTAATTAGGAAGGTGTTATTTGTGCTCCCAACAACCTTCTTTTTCATCTTTTCTTTCTTTGTAGACAATTGTAGGAGTTTAGGCAATTGTGTCTTAATAGTGTGAATTAACGACTATAATCTAGCCATGAGAAAGACAAGTGATGTACTCATTGAATACAAGTTACTTGATAACAAACCTCAAAAACATCCAATTCGAATTTTAAAGCCTAAAATTGTTTAGAAAGGTTGCGGAAAAATAAAAAATCGAAACGATAGATTAAGTTATTTATACCTTCAATCACCCGATTCTATGATTGACCACATCAATAATCACACAACTACTCATCTCTGTGTCTGGAAATCTTCACTCTTCAAATGCCAATATCATTGATTGATCGTATTTTTCTTCAAAATGTGATTGTTTTGGAAGAATAATGAGAAACATTTACTTGATTAGGTTTTCAAACCTATGTGTAAAGACAGGAACAGGCGGAAGAGGGAGAAGAGGCTTGAACCCTAGTTTGTGAGAGGCAAGAAGAATTGAAATTCTAAGCCAGAAGAGGTGGAAGAGTCGGAACCCCATGTTAGGGGGAAGAAAGGAATAGCAATTGTGGGCTAGGAGTTTGATAGGAGGAGAAAGACGTGTGACAACATTAAGGGATGCATTAATGAGCGGGAAAAGAAAAAATATAAAGCTCTAGTAATGTGTCTAAGTGGCTTCCATTTACTCTTTTATTAGAGAAGCATAATATAATTTTTTTTAACCTATCTAGCTAAAATCGAACAATGGTTTATGATTTAAAAACTAGGGAATTTTCATATCTAGAACACTTGGAATTACTTGGGTGAAAAACTTCTAAATTTTATTGTAAACTTTCATAAAAACTACAACTTTCATATCAACTAAACTAATTTGACCCTTAAGTAAAGTCGCAGTAATACCCTTAATACATGACTTTGATAACGCTAGACCAAAAACCATATAGTTTGTAAATAATAGTTGAACCCTTAGGCTTAAAGTGGAAGCAATATTTTAAAACACTTAAATATCGCTAAGATAAAAAAAAATTTGATTTGTAAATAGGGATGTAAACGAGCCGAGCCGAGCCGAGCCGAGCTAGACCCTTATCGAGCCGGGCTTGTTTAGAATTTTTTAAGCTCGAGCTCGAGCTCGGCTCGTTTAGAGCTTATGAAGTTGGGCTCGAGCTCGGCTCGTTTAATATTTGTGATGCTCGGGCTCGGCTCGTTTAGGCTCGTTTAAGCTCGAGTATTATTTTAATATTTTTATTAAAATTATATATATAATCATTTAAAACTAAACATATAAAGTTTAAAAATATATTATATATGGAGCTCGTTTAGGCTCGTTTAAGCTCGCGAGCCCACTTTTTGGAGCTCGAGCTCGGCTCGTTTATTAAAAGAGCTTTAATCTATGCTCGAGCTCGAGCTCGTTTAAGCTCGGCTCGTTTCGAGCTTTTAACGATCCGAGCTCGAATAGCTCGCGAGTAGCTCGGCTCATTTACATCCCTATTTGTAAATAATAGTAAGTAATTTTATTAGATTAATAAAACTTATATAACTTAATGGTACACGGTGGAAATTTTTTAAGGGTTAACACTGAAAAACTGAATTAAATAGTACCTTTACTTTATGAATAGATTACAGGGGATAATTTATTATTATAAATATGTTGTTGCATTATCGAAACTTAATAAAGAAATAATAAGTCTGAACATTTAAAACTGTCACTAGCGCATTACTTAATTATTGTCTTGCTAATATGTCGTAATTAATAGACGGACAAAAAGGGCATCTTCGACCGAGTCATGTATGGATACATCTGTTTCATTTTTTTAACGACAAACTCACATACCCACTAAACTTATTCTTAAATCTATTTCATTGTTTATAACCGGACTTATATCCACAACCTCTTAGGAGGGGACATTACTCCACAACCACCAAATACCATTTAGTATTTGTTTCATATTTTAATTATGTTAGCCTGCAATGCCATTTTCCTCTTTGTTCTTTTGCCTAATTCCAAAATGAGTTTTTTTTGTCACGTATTAAGTGTTACCATGGCCGTTTTTAGAGATGTGAGCCAAACTACTCGCGAGCAATACAAGTTCGGATCAAAAGCTCGAAACAAGTCCAGCATTAACGACCAAGAGTTTGAGCCTAGATTAAAGCGCATTTAATAAATGAGCCAAGCTCGAGCTGTAAAGAGTGGACTTGTTTAAGCTCGCAAGCCTAAACGAGCTTGATATATAATATAATATGTATTTTATATGTTTAATTTTTAATATTTATATATGTCATTTTAATAAAAATATTAAATACTATCCGAGCCTAAACGAGCTGAGCCTAAGCTTCATAAATCTCAAACAAGCCGAGCTCGAGCTCGAGCTCAATATGAGCTCTAAACAGACCGAGCTCGAGCTTGAGCTTACAAAAACCTAAACGAGCCTAGCTCGACTCGGCTAGGTTTGGCTCGTTTACATCCTTAGTCGTTGTCTTACCACCTCTACTTCTTAATTAAAACTCACATAATTAGAACCTTGTTACTATGGGTAGCTAGTGATCGACTTACATGTATAGCCATTGACGGACCTAGTGGGGAGGGGTCAGGGGCAAGGTTCTAAAAAAGTGCCATGGCGGCGTTATGTCGGCGCCAAGGCGTGAGGCGCGACTCCGACGTTAAGAAACAGTCCTTGGCGGCAGGGTTAGGCGTGGCGTAAGACAAGGTGGCATAAGGTGCGCCTTTACGCGCCAAATGGCGAGTTTTTTATAGCGTGGCGTGCAAAAAATATTTTTTTTTTAAATTTTTGTAATTTTTTGTATACATTTTGCGATCGCGTGTATTGAACTTCTATAAATTTGTATTTTGTAATTTGTATATGTTACGTTACTCCTAATTTGTGCAATTTTGTGTAATTTGTAAATTAATATTGATAAATTGGATATAAATATTTATAAAAAATATATAAAATTGCCGCCTTAAGTGTCGCCTTAAAAAACGTCATAACTCGCCATGGCTCCTAAAACTTGATGCTTGACCTTGCCGCCACGCCACGCCTTACGTTATTTAGAACCTTGGTCACGGGACACCAGTACGTCTTTTTATAGTTCGTAGTGTTAATTTTCGATTTTTTGAGACGGTGCTACCAGTAAATTTTCGGGGTCCGCCCCTGCGTGTAGCTATTAGGGGATGGTTCCATTTTTCAGTGTTGTTGACCTTGTAAAAGGTTGACCTTATAAAAGGTTTCAATATAACAACTGGGCCATGTGAACAATTTTAAAAAATGATCACAAATATTTCAGGTAATTAACAAGGTTGATATAAAGGAGGGATCACTTCATATGCAATATCAGAAGAAAGAAGTTAAATATAACCAGGAAGGATCATGGAATCAAACGGAATAAACTTTGCAGTTTCACTTCCAGTTCCAAGTGTTCAAGAACTAGCTAAAGAGCCACTTACAAAGGTTCCACCTCGGTATTATCAACCAGTTCAAGAATCTCCGATTATATCATCCATGTCATTGTCTTCTAAGCCTCAAGTACCCATCATTGATATGGAGCGTTTGTCGTCTCAAGATTCAGTTCATTCTGAGGTCGAAAAACTACACTTGGCTTGTAGAGATTGGGGCTTCTTCCAGGTAATTGTTTGGGTATATATATATATATATGATAAGATCAGAGATTTAAGAAAATTTATCTACTAATTGATCGATTGTTACAGTTGATAAATCATGGGGTGAGTTGTTTACTATTAGAAAGAGTAAAGAAAGAAACACAAGAATTTTTTAAGTTGTCAATAGAGGAGAAGAAGAAGTATGAGCAAAAGGAAGGAAATCTTGAAGGTTTTGGACAAGTTTTTGTGGTGTCAGAGGATCAAAAGCTTGACTGGTCTGACATGTTTTACATGATCACTCTCCCTGCTCATCTTCGTAACCCACGCTTATTACCAAAACTACCTCCCCCATTCAGGTCTCTCTCTCTCTCTCTCTATATATATATATATGTGTGTGTATGTGTTAATTCTTTTAACATTAGAGAGGTTTTATATCTTCATAATTTGTAATTCTACTCATAATTTTAATACAAGATCAATATATTTGTTAAAATCAGAAAATAAAATGATGAAAAATAATTATGGATTTCACACATTTTACATTAGTAAGTAGTAGGATGAAAAAGTATATATGGCAGATATAACACCTTGTTATTACTAAGTGTAGGAGACAATAAAATAGAAATAACCCAACAACTTACAAACTCAAACATGTTCAAAATACACAAGCACTATGTAAACGTAAAAAGTGAAAAACAAATACAAATGGATATTCCAAACCTCGATCAAAGCTTATAACTCAAGTAAAAAAAAAAAAATTACTGTGAATATTTCTTCGCCCAAAGGAAACTCTCAAGGTGCGGATGTTAGGTTCATTCTTTAAAACGTGCAAGAATTCCAAACCCTTCAAATCCCCGTGGATTTCAAATCTAATCCCATATTGTACATAAACCGAAATTACTCAAATTAGGATTTCAAGATCATGTGGAGGCAAACACACCTTCACTACCCCGATTTTCATCACAAACCGGTCATGCGGAATGCCCTTTATGATGGTTTAGCGACAGATTTTGACATCAATAATGAGCCTAACAGTAATACAGTATAATAAATTTTGATATCAATTGAAGAATATCCAAATATAAGATTTGAATGTAACAGCTGTATGGTAACTTATAAGGCTTTATGCATATATTTTGATGTAAAGTTTAAAGGTACCATAGAAGAATACTCAAAAGGATTCATACTAATTTATATTTTATATACAGAGATGCCATAGAAGAATACTCAAAAGAAGTTGAGAAGGTCTCTTTAAAAACTTTAATGTTCATGGCAAAAGCTATGAAGATGGAGGATGAGGATATGGAAGTGTTGTTCAAGAATGGAATGCAAATGATGAGAATGAATTACTATCCACCATGTCCACAACCCGAAGAAGTTATCGGCTTCACGCCTCACTCAGATGGTAGCGGCATCACTATCCTTCTCCAGGTGAATGAAGTACAAGGTCTCCAAATAAAAAAGGATGGCATTTGGATCCCAATTATACCACTTCCTAACGCTTTCATTGTTAATGTTGGGGACATCATACAGGTTATTTTTTCTCATAATCATCATTTGAAGTTTAACATTACCACCATAAAATATCAAATGTAGCTTCTTGCTTTGTTTGCAGTACTACAGAAAACATATTTAGACGACTTCCAAGTTGGCATTAATGGATGCAAAAAAAATATTTCAAATGCCCCCCACCCCCTACACGAATAAAACACATTTTAACCCAATTTCATCAAGATAATTATATAGAACTCGATTTGACATTTAGTGAAAAGGTTTTAGAAAGGGGGGGGGGGGGGGGGGGGGGGAGTTTGTTTAGGGCGGTAGCTGTCTTTACCCCCTTGAAAATATTGACTACGTTTAAAAGTGAGGTTTTAAACACGGATTGGTATAACTCGGACTCAAAAGGCTTTTAGATTTGTGTTAAACAATTTTGCTCAATTTTACCTATAATAAGACCCTTCCCCTTCAATCCACTTCGTATAACTACAGTTTATCTTATATTTACCGGGTTTAATTGTTGTTTCTCTAATGATGTTGGTTGATCTTGAAATATATAGGATATAGTACATGAAGGGAAGCATAGATAACAAAGATAAATGGCATATAAACAATTTTTTCATTTTGTTCACTTAATTTCAGATTTTTACAAATGGGGAATATGAAAGCATCGAGCATAGAGCAACCGTAAATGCAGAGAAAGAGAGGATATCCATTGCTACGTTTGTAAGTCCATGTTTGGATGGTGAAATAGGACCTGCATCAAGCCTCATTACTCCTAACACACCACCAAAATTTACAAAGGTAACATTTGTTGATTACCTAAATAATATCATCTCGAGGGAACTTTATAGCAAAAGAAACATCGAACAATACTTCATATAATTCATAGCTACCAATATATTGTATCAAAGATATTGCATGGTGCATTGTGGTATTATTATTATTGGTAATAAATCTCTTGTTATCACTAAGTGACGTATAGATATATGTGCAAGACTATTTAATCTTATCTTACTTGAATACTTGTTAAAATTGTTCCACAAATAGAGTTGTCGGTTAAATCACATTTTTTAGTAAGAAGTTGTGTGTTGATAGTGGTACCCCGGACCCATCTCTTTTCTTAAAAATCACAAGTCGATCAAAAATTTATCATATTATAATACATAAACAATTGTGGCTAGGTATAATGGGTCGGATACTGTTCATAAGAGGGTTTGGCTAATCTGCGCCTGATATTTATTAACAAGTAAAGTAGTCTGAACTTATAACAATTATGCTCTTTAGATAAGATGGTAAAATCTTTAACCCTATGTACACAAGGCAAGGGTTCAAATCTTGCTTCCAAGCCTTTTTTTTCTTTGCTCACAAAGTGTTTTTGTTTTTCTTTTAATTTCAGGTTATTTTCTTTTATTAATATCTAGCAGCAACTTTCTAAAATATTTATTGACTCATGTTTTTCTTCTTCTCTTTATTTGTGCTTCTTATTTTTATTTATCAATAACAAATAACAATTATTTATATTTTCATTTCTATTTAAGAAAATTATTATAATATATAAATCTATCTATTTTTAAAAAGTATACTTATGGTATGCTTAATTTTATATATGTTTTAAATATGCAAAATATTGTAAAAAAACATGCTAATAAACAAATGATAAACAAAATTTAACAATCTAAAATCATCAAAACCTTCTTTTATTCATCTACCTAAGCTGTTTTTGTTTTCTTTTTATTGTTCCCCTTTTTTTCTTCCTCTATTTGTTACTGATGGCCGTTGTTAATTTATTATTTTAAATATTTTGTTTTCGAGTTGTAATGTTTTTTTGTCACTTTTAAAGATTTTATTGATCATGCTTTTGTGTGACTATTTTAAATATTCAAGCTTGATATATGATATAGCTTATGTTACTTCCATGTCGATTTACTTTTACATTTACTTTTATTATATTATTATAAACATCATTTACTCAATTTGAAAATACTAAATATAAACAACTAATAACAATCACAAACTATTAGGTTTAAAATTAATTTTACTATAAACCGCAACGAAGTGAGGTAGCCCACACTTGTTATACACAATCATTCACATTACACTATCTAACCCAGTCTAGATACTCATCAAGTGTGGTGCAACTATCATATATTCCCTTATAATGTATATTTAGCGTCAAATTGAATAACTTTTTTAGGGTTGATTTCTGGGTCGACATGAAATCCGACACGGATCAGGAACAGGTCAAAAGCGAGTCAACTTTAAAATCGACATGAAAATAAATGGGTCGGTTAGCTAGGGTCAACCCGACATCACCTGTTTAAGGGTAAAATTGTATAATTATATAGTTTTCTTTAATATTTAAACTTTGAATTTCCAAAAGAAGATTGTGATTTCAAATAATAGTGTTTGTCCCAAGTGATTCAGGTATCAATCATAACATGAAGATTAATGTAACATAATCAAGAAATCTAGAGAGAGAATCTTAAACACCATTAAAGTACACACTTAATATTTGTGATTATGCCAAAGACCTTACTAATGACAATTAGTCATTAGTATATATACCTCTAAGGGTATATACAATATGAACTTTCGAGTTTGTATATTTAATATAAACTTCAACTAAAATGTAATCTTCTATTCTATACAATATTTATAACCTAACAATCTCTCCCTTAGTATAGAAATAGAAGATGTTTGTCTTTTCAGCTTCATACGAACTCTAACAATCTCCTTTTGCAAATATGCATATTTCTTGCTTCATCCTTTAGAATCTTTAGGAGATAAGACTTGAATGAATTCTTTTTGAATCTTCAGTCTTTGATCGGATGTCTTCAGAATGTCTTCTCATGTTGAAAGATAGACTCTTCAATTTTAAAAAATAGTCTTCACTTTAAAATTCTTGATGAGAACTTGATCCTTGAAAGTACATGAGAACATCCTTTTTCTTCTGATTTTTGGATTTGCACCAGTAACCTAAGGATTTTCAACCTTTGGTTGTATGAGCAGTTTAGCTTGAAGTGATTTTCAGCATTCGCGATCTCGAGCATTTAAACAGTATGATTTAGGAAGAATAACAGTTCTCTCCCCCTTGAATGTAGCTCTTGATCTTGATCTCACTTTCAGAAGTTTCAGAATTTTTTTTAAACAATGTGTACGTTCTGAATCTTTATCTTCATTTTTTTTCAACTCATATTCATCTCTTTTTCCAACTTCAATCTCTTCTTTTATTAGCTCCCCCTTGACTTGTCATTCATTAATTTTTCATTTAATCTCAACGCGCTCCCTCTTGTTTTGACATAAGTTGAATTTCCAGAATTTAACATTTCTTTGTCTCCCCCTCAACATATGATCTTATCTTCAGTTGTACAATTTTGAAAAATTCGGAGTTTTATGAAATTGAACTCATCATTATCTTTAACTCTGTGAGTATCTGCTGGTAAATTCATCTTCAACTTGACTTGATATCAGTAATCTTTCAAAATCAACTGAATTTAAATTTCTTTACACTTTCTTCCCCTCATGATGATCAGGATTCATCATGAACATCATGCATACAAAATTTGTAATCAGGTTGATTTTGACATGAATGTAATCTCATTGTGTGTAGAAATCCTCATCATGATAGTTTTGATGAAAAATCTTTGAAATTAGTACCATAAAGAAATGACAATGTGTTTAGGGTACAATCTCAAATATAGTTTGGGTAAAAGTAACACCGAGATCACATAGATTACTCGTTAACACACCAGTTTGAATAAACTGTGTGACCTACTTGCAAAACTGGCGTAATGTTGATTCTGGTAGGATTTCCATCTATCACTGTAAATATCGCGAAGATATCACTCAAGATGTTCTGGTATCAGTCACGAAGACTTGATACATTTGATATTTTCACAATGTGTCCTAAGAAATGAAATAATATTCAAATAAGCTCTTGACTCTATAAGTGCATGAAAGAAGTCGGGGACGGGAGTAGCTGTCCACCTTGTTAAACATTATGGTACACATGCGAAACATGAATCTGTCTGATTCAGGAAACAAATAATTAGTTTCCCTCCATTCTTTCCATTTAAGAACTTCCTGTTCAATGGTAATTCTGGTAAATATGGTTCTTTTAAGATCCATCTCGATACCTGAAAAAAAATGATCGTTTAGGAATGATTTGATTTGATAAAAAATTAATCAACTAAAATGATTTTAAGAATCAATTTAGAGCGAGTTGATTAAATGCAACAAAAATGTTGACAACAATGATTTAGCAATAAGCGTGAAATACTAAAAACTAACAACAATTAAAATGGATGGTCAGTAGATAAAAAAGACCGTTTGTAATCAGGTTCGTTTTCGTTTATTTTTCATAATGAAGATGCTATCTTTGAACATCAGGGGTTTATGGTCGGTAGATAAAAAAGAATGGGTTAAAGATTTATGTCTCAGTTTAAAACCAGATGTCTTAGGGTTGCAAGAAACAAGTTGGGGTCTATATCCGATGAATTGGTAGAAAATCTTTGGGGATCTACTGATTTCAAATATGTACACAAAGAGGCATATGGTTCTGCGGGGGGGGGGGGGGGGGGGGGGGGATATTATTAATCTGGGATTCAAATTTTCTAAAAGAAACTGTGGCTTGTGAAGGTGAGGGTTTCGTGGCAGTAAAGGGGGTTTGTCAAAAGAAAAAGACTAATCTGATGATTATAAATGTTTATGGGCCACATGAAAAAGAAAAAAAGATGGATTTATGGTTAGATTTACAAAATTTTATAGTGAATAACAGAATTGAACATGTCATTTTTGGCGATTTCAACGAAGTTAGGTGTAATGAGGAAAGACTATATTCTAACTTTGTGGGGGGAATGCTGAACCTTTTAATAATTTCATGGTGAACAACAATTTGGTGGATATTCAGTTGACAAATAAAAAAATTTACAAGGGTTTGTACAAAATCCCTGAAATTTAGTAAACTGGATATATTCTTAACGTCAGAAGGTAAAGTATTAGAAAGGAAATGGTCGGATCATCACCCAATTTTGTTACACGATGAAATTATAAATTCAGGTCCAAAGCCATTTAAATTTTTTAATTTTTGGCAAAATGAAGAGGGTTATGAGGAGGTGGTCAAAAGAGTCGAAAGCAAAAGAAAGAGATAGTATTTTCATGGAAAAGCCAAAAAGAGTTAAAGTTGTACTTAAGAAATGGAACAAAGAGAGATAGGGTAAAAATGAGATTAAAATAGAACAAATGAAAAAAGAAAATCTGGAATTAGAAGAAAAAGCTGAGTTGGGGGGGGGGGGGGGGTTGACAGAAAGTGAACACATCCGATGGAGGGAGATGATCAGGAAAAAATGGTTAGAGGCGGAAAAAAGAAAAAAAGAAAATCTGAAACAGAAAGCGAAATGTAAATGGGTCAAAGATGGAGATGAAAATACGAAATATTTCCACACGGTAATAAAAAGAAGATTGAGAAAAAATAATTTAGAGGGAATAATAAGTGGTGGGTCTTGGATAGGGGATCCGGAAGAAATAAAAAAAAGAAGCTGTAGCCCATTTTGGTCATTTTTTTAAAAGCAAAGGTGAAAGAAAAATCAGATTCATGTCAAATAGATTCAAAAAAATAAACGGTTTTCAGAATTTGGAACTAGAATCAAAATTTACATTACAGGAAGAAAAAGGGGTGGTTTGGGAATGTGGTAATAGTAAAGCACCGGGCCAGATGGTTTTAGTTTTAGTTTTATAAAACATTTTTGCAGGGGGACCCATTATCACCGTACTTATTTTTAATCGCGGTGGAAGGGTTCAATGTCATAATTCAAGAAGCATGTGCAAAACAAATTTTCAAAGGAGTTTTAATCGGGAAAAAGCATGTTGAAATATCACACTTACAGTATGCAGATGACACGGTTCTGTTTGGAGAGTGGAGTAAAAGAAATTTTTTGTCAATGGAGATCATTTTAAAAAGTTGGCAGTTTGAAAATAAATTGGAAAAAGAATAGTTTATCGGGGTTTGGAGTCGAAAAAGTGGTAATTGAAAGAGTTGCAAAAAGTATAGGTTGTAAAATGGGGGAGGGAAATATGAATAGAAAAGATTTTTGGAAGATTGTGGTGGAAAAGTTTGAAACACGCTTGAAAAATTGGAAAAAACAGATGTTATCGTTTGGGGGTCGGATTACACTCATTAAATCGGTTCTCGCAAGTATCTCGTTATACTTTTTTTCGTTGTTTGGAGCTCCAACAGGTATCATACGTGCTCTAGAGAGAATTAGAAGAACATTTTTTTTGGGGTGAGGATGGGAAAAACAAAAATATAATTGGGTAAAATGGGGAGAGACTATTAGAGCTTTCGAGTAGGGAGGGTTAAAATTGGATGACCTAAAATGTTTCAATCTGAGTCTCTTGGGAAAGTGGTTCTGGAAATTCAAAATGAGGCAAGATGCAGGTTGGGTGAAAGTTATTAAAAGTATCTATGGTGAGTCTGGTTCTTTTGAGTCTGAAAACTGTTTTAAAGGGTCGATTTGGGGGGGAGTTGTTAAAGCTGTCAAAGAAATAGAGGGTCTAGGTTTATGTTTGAAGTCATTGTCAAAGTCAAAGTCAAAGTGGGTAATGGTCTAAAGACTAACTTTTGGTCAGATATTTGGGTGGGGGAAAGGAGTTTAGCAAACCAGTTTCCTAGATTGTATAGTAGGTGCCGTAATAAAGAGTTAAAAGTAAATGAGGTCGGTATATGGTCAGAATCAAAATGGGTTTGGGTTTTGGTAGTCGGGAGAGAGAGCCAAGGTCTATATGAGTTGTTGGGTCAAGTGTCAATAGTTAAACAGATGGATGATAAAGTGGAATGGTCAATGAACAACGATAGCAAATATTCGGTGAGCTACATCAGGAAATACTTGGAAAAAAGAAGAATTCAGGAGCAACAGGAGCAAACAGCTACGGAATGGTCGAAGTTGATACCCAAAAAAATAAACGTGTTCATTTGGAGGCTATTTAGAGAGAGGATTCTAGTTCTTGCAAAACTTCGAGACCGAGACATAGATGTTCCATCGGTACTTTGTCCTAGATGTTTTGAAGAAGTGGAAGACGTAACCCACGCTATTCTTAAATGCAGCAAAGTGAAAGAATTATGGAAGAATCTATATTCATGGTGGGGTTTAGAGTTTAAGGATGACTGCAACGTTAGAGAACTGTGCAACAGGAAGCTAGCTTTATGGAATCAATCACAATGTGCAGTTTGGAGCGCAGCAGCAAAATCAGTGGCATATGCAATATGGAAGAACAGAAATGAGTTAGTGTTTAAAGGTAATGGTATGCAATTGATGGGAGTATTATTTGAAGCTCAATTGAATCTGTTTCAAAGATTAAAGGAGACCGTCAACAAAAAAAGGTTTGATTAAATGGGAAGTATGGCTACTTAACCCAGATTTAGTAGTTTCCGAGATTTAGTTTTTCAGTATGGTTTTTTATGAAATATGTATGGATTCTGATGACTAGATCATGGTTTTCAAGGTTGGTGGGTTTTAAGTAATAGTTTGTAAAAGTGCAATGTATGGGTGGAGTCTATTCCTTGTAGAGTCCCCCTGTTATGTTTTTTTATATATTATAAATAAAGTATTTTGCCTTTAAAAAAAATGGATGGTCTTAAAATGGATCCCACAATGAAAACCAAATTAATATGATGATATCAAATTTGTGTGCCCTGTTGTCGATGGGAAAAGTTGACTGAAACAATTAATGGAGTTGATTTAAAACAATTAATGGAGTTGACAAAAAATGTAGTACCAAAATCGTATATGTAGAAAAATTATGGCACTTCAGCGATTTTAGACCAATTAGTCTACTAAACAGTCTATACAAAGTTATTGCAAAAGTTCTCGCAAACAGAATTAAGGTAGTTATGAATTCGATAATCGCAGTCGAACAAACGACATTTATTCAGAACATGAGTATATTAGAGGGACCTCTGATTGTGAGTGAATCGATGGCATGGGCGAAAAAAGTTAAGAAAAAATTGTTGATATCCAATATCGATTTCGAGAAAGCATTCGATTCAGTCCGATGGGATTTTTTAGATGAATGTATGCAACGTATGGGATTTGGCTCGATTTGGCGGAAGTGGGTTTACGGTTGCCTTTCCTCAGCAAAGGTTTCTGTCTTAATTAATGGCTCCCCGACTCCGGAATTCAACATGTGTTAGATATATTAAAGTGAGGGTGTAATATGTAATTATACCAAAGTTGGGGAAATGCTATATAAAGGCATTTCCCCCACATTTCAATACTAAGCTTTGCATTATCAACTTTGGGTGTTTGTGTTCTCTCTCTCTAAAGTTCTCGGCTCTCTCTTCTCTACCGAAACATACACACAAACACACATGAAATCACTAGCATTGCTTCATCCGTATAAACACGGGACCATCAATTGGTATCAGAGCCAAACTTGTTTTTGGCTCGTGATTGTTCAAAAGAAGACAACAAAATCTCGAAGTGTTCAAGCTTCTAAGAAGAAAAGGCTCTCGGTTGTGCAAAGGTTCAAGAACGTCAGTTTTATTCAAGATAAACTCAAGCTCAAACGACTTTTAAAGGTAGAACTCATTAAAGGTATAAACTACATCTCCTTTAACTTTCTTTTGAGTTGTTTCGATAGTCTTACAAAGGTTACAAAACATTTCTTTGAAGAAAAACAAAAACCGTGGGTGTTTTTATAAGTATTAAGTCAAGAAGGTCATTAAATATCCACTTTTTCAACATTAAATTTTCTGGGTATTTAAGCATTTATGGTGTTCTTGATCTGAAAGTACAACTGGAAAAAGAAGAAATCGAATTTTATAATTTATTTAATTATAAATTCATAATAGATTAAGTGTTGTACAAGGAAAATCAAGTACTTGCCATACTAATCAAGTACAAGTGGTTAGACACTATTCAGGGTATGGCAATCTGATTTAACAAGGACACATCAGAGTCTATCAGCCGGTTCCTTGGTTAATGCGATTGACTCTTGGGGCGGCTTATAGAATTTTGTCAAATTAGAACACCTAAGTGTTAATCAAATAGCTATAAGCCAAGTTCAGTGAATCGCATGCGATTAGACTGTGCGGCTTATAGCAGTTGATAAGTTTACCTGAATCGCATGCGATTAACACTTACATCTATCAGCCGGCTTGTAAAGGGAATCGCACGCGATTGAAAGGTTTCTATTTGATTCGCACTTGATTGACAGGACTAACAGATTATTTTCTAAGTTTTTGATGAAACAGGATTGATTCGCATTCGATTAACCATCAAAACTAAGTTCTTATTCTGCTTGTTTTCAAGGACACCTAATCGCATTCGATTGACCTGTATTCGCATTTGATAAGACAAATCCCAATCAAGTTATTCCTTATACTTGGACAAGTGATTGACTCTTTGGACTTGAATTAAAGAACTCTAAGACGTTTGAACTTAATCAAACAATCTAATTCATAATTGAATTTAATTTAAATCAGATTTAATTCAAAGGTGAATTACATTACTTCAAGTCTATCTAGTTCAAGGTTGAATTTAATCTTTTAAGATCTAATTCAAAATTGAAATTCACAAGACTTAGTTCGTTAATCAATCATTCAAATCACTTTAAAATCAGGACAAGTTTTTCGAACAATCAAACCATCTTACAAGTAAACGATCATTTCTCACAAACATCACTAATCATGTCAAGTACAAATGAAATGATGTCCATTGGCACCGACACAAAACCTCCTGTTTTGTTTCAAGGGGAATACAATGTCTGGAAAGGAAGGTTCATGGACTTCCTCGAGCACAATGACCTCTTCGGTGACAAGATGATTGAATGCATCAACAACGGAAACACCAAATTCACGAAGGTAGTTGAAGCAGATCCAGATAACAACCCTGGCATTCCCAGACACGAAAGAGAGAAGACTCATGATGAGATGACCAATACAGAAAGAGAAACAAAGAAAGCAGAGAAACTGGCCAAGTACTACCTCAATCAGGGACTCTCATCTGAAATCTATCTCAAAATAGATAGCTTGGGCACAGCCAAGGAAATCTGGGATGAGATCAAGAAACAACTTCAGGGCACTGAGCAAGGAGAATACATCAAACGAACTCAGCTAGTCAACAGCTATCATGACTTCAAGGCTCGAGAAAAAGAACTGCTCTCTGAAACATATGGGAGATTCTGCAAGCTGCAAAATGAAATGAGATCTAATCAAATTGTCAGAACTGATCTTGATTTGAACTGTGTTTTTCTGAATTCATTAGGTTCTGAGTGGAAAGGCTATGCCAGACTTTACAAACAGATTAATAAAGATCTTATATCAGTCACCTTCCACAACATCTTCGAAGATCTCAATCAGTATCAAGATGAAATCTTGCAATCTCTCCCTAAAGAACCAGTTGCTGACCCTCTTGCCTTGGTGGTGGCTGACAGAATCCATAAGGAAACATCATCAAGATCCTTGAAACTTAAACAAGTGGTTCTCAGTGATTCTGATCATGATAATGATGATGATGATGATTCAATCGAAGCAGCATTTCAAGCTCTCACAGTGGCCAACAAGAACTTCATGAACCGTTTCAGCAAGACAAACAATAGACAACGATTCACATCAGGTTCAAGGAGACCCGAAAGAGCTGCTGCTGTTGACAAGCCAAGGTACCAGAGGGATGAGAAGAAGGAAGAAAAGAAGGTTGATTTCAAATGTTATAACTGCGGGAGGTCAGGACATCTGATCAGGAACTGCCCAATGAAAAAGACAAAAGATGCAGAGTACTATGGGCAGAAGTACCGCCTGTCTAAACAAAAACAGGCTGGGAACGTGCTGCTAGTTGAGGAGGATCAGTTCCTTGATGATACAAGATCAGACAGTGATCTGGATGGTGAAGATCACACTCAATTCTGTCTGATGGCTCACAATGGTGAAGAAGGTAGAGAGGATGATGACGGAGATAATCTCTCCGAGTCAGATGAGGAAAGCGTGGACAGTGGAAAGGTATCTTCTAGCTCTAACTTTAATATGGGTATTAATCATAAACACATTCAAACCATATTAAATCTCATAAAAGAGTTAGAATGTCAGGCACTAGATTTAATCACAAGAAATCAAGTTCTAGAAGATGTTTCACACACTCAAAAATTGGAGGCACAAACAATAATTAAGAAGTTAGATAACGACTTAATCAGCCTTAGGAACCAATTAGCTGCAAAAGAATCTGAGCTTTTAGAATTAACCAGTAGGACTAATAACACCATATTAGATCTCAAAGCAGAATGTAAGTGTGCTGAAAAGGATTCAGAAATTCTCAAAAATGAACTTAGGAAAGAACGAAGTACTCTTTACTCTAGAATCAATGAACTTGAATACCTTCTGTCCAAACGTGATCAAAGTGAACATACCATCTCTCAATATAAAGAAAAGGAACGTCCTTTCTCCAGATGGAATTTCGATGGGCTTGGCTTCAAATTGAAAAGGATTACGTCCAAACAATTATATAATGCTGACCTGTTTGGGTTAGGACTTACCCAAAGGATGGTCTTTGTTGGCCAAGAAGAGACACAAATAGAGAAAGATTTCAAACGAACTCTTAATGTCAAAACTGAAATTCCATTTGATTATTCAAATTTGAATGACTCATACCTTGCCAATCTCTCTTCCTCGTCCGATTCGGATGTTTCATCGTCTGTCTATTCTGATGAAGAACTCTACTCCCCTGTTTCACCAAAGCCCACTGTTGAATACATTCCTCACAAAGAATTACAAGACAGATTCAACACCCTGCAGGAATTTTGTTTTACCCAAGTCATTCAACAGGACCTCGCCAAAGCCATTCAAAATGATTTAAAACCTCCTACCTCTGAGACATTCCCTTCAATGCATGAAATTATCACCTGTCAACAAATTCTCAACATGTCATTTGTACATGATGGAAGGATCATTGATAAACTGTGTAGGAAACAGTTTGTTTTGAAAGAAAGAATCAAAGCCCTCCAAGTAAAGATGGAAACTCCAATAGTTCCCTTTACCTTCTCACTTTTTGGTTCAGATATGGATGATCTAACTCATGCAAACACCAAGGGTACATATTGCACAACTTCTGTAAAATCTGTTAATAAACCTGACTTAACAAATCTTAAGCTTAAACAGATTTACAAACCAAAGCAACAATCCACTCATCCTAATCCCAATTCTCGTGTGCACATAGAAGTACCTGAATCATCACAAGCTGCAGCCAGTCGACCACGACTTCATTCTAATCTTTTATCCTCTGCTGCAGATGTGAAGGAGGCTGGAAACAAGAAGTTTGAAATAAATACATCTTGGAAAAGAGCTATTCCTAGATCCACTAGGAGGTGTTCAAATTTGAAACCTGTCTGTGAAAACATTTTGATGTTTGATTCTGTTTGTAATCATTCCAGTTCACAAGGCAAAATTGCTTCTACCATGTTTTGTATAAGTGATGGTTGTACTCATGGACACTGTGAATTTAATTGTTGCTATGATAAATTGAGAAAGATTTTAGGTGTTAAACCATGTGTTGATTGGACTGATTTTTATGCTAATCAAATATGTGTTCCATTTTTAAATTCAAAAGGCTACATCATTAATCAATGGATCACCACTCGTCAATCACATGCTCTTAAACGCTTAAACAAATCCAACCGATTACTCACGATCAAGGAACTGGAAGTCTACAGACGGCAGGGCTATGAAACATTTAAAAGGGCTTGGATTGCACAGGAAAAACACTTGCATTCTCAAAAGCGTTCTCGCAATTCTCCTTCCAAAATCTCAAAATCTTCGAAACCCAAGTCATCATCCATTCAACGAGTGGCAAAACCTGCTAATCGCAGTGTTCCATTTCCGCGACAGCAAGTTGATGCACCGAGGCCACAAAGAATTCTTAAGAATTCCTCTCAACCATGGATTCGCAAATATAACGCTTCCGCAACTCTACCGAATCCGAAACCTCCGATTCCATCAACTGTCAAACCAACAGTGGTGCAGAAACTTTCTTCTCAGCAAATTTCTTCCAAATCTATTCCTTCACGTCCAAAGCTTAAGTCCATTTGGGTACCGAAGAATAGATCATTAGAAGTTTCATCATCATCAAAACCAACAGTTGTTACTCAACCAAATTTAGAGACTAACAATCAAGGACCCATATCTAAATGGGGACCTAAACGTGATTTATTCTCTTTTTGCAGGTGCCTCACTTGTGGTACCTTGACTCCGGCTGTACCAAACATATGACCGGCAACAAAAGTCTTCTGAAGAATTATGTTCCTAAGTACTCCGGGAATGTACGTTTTGGGAATGACCAAGTTGCACCAATAATGGGGTACGGAGACATAGAGAAAAAACATGTGAAAATCAAGAAAGTCTCTGACGTAGAAGGCTTGGGGCACAACCTATTCAGTATTGGTCAGTTCTGTGACAAAGACATGGTGGTTGTATTTAAAAAGAACAAATGCTCAGTGATAACAGAAACCGGTGATGAAGTACTTGCAGGATGCAGAAATTCTAATTTGTATTCCATAGATCTGGAGAAGTATGACTCTCCTACATCTGTGTGTCTTCTGTCAGAAGCCTCCAATAATCTTACTTGGCTCTGGCACAGAAGACTCTCTCACCTGAACTTTCAAAACATAAACAAACTAGTCAATGGTGACTTGGTGAGAGGGATACCCAAACTGAAGTTCAACAAGGATCATTTGTGCGCTGATTGTGAAAAAGGGAAGATGAAGAAGGCCTCACACAAATCAAAGCAAGCATTCAGCACAACCAAGCCTTTGGATCTCCTGCACATGGATCTCTGCGATCTAATGAGAATACAGTCCAAATATGGGAAGAAGTATATCCTGGTCATGGTGGATGACTACTCACGGTATACTTGGGTCAAATTTCTGCGCTCTAAGGATGAAGCTACTCCAACGATCATCACTTTCATTAAACAGCAGCAGAATAAATATGGTCAAAGTGTTGTCTCCATTCGAACAGACAATGGAACGGAATTCAAAAACAACACTCTGCAAAAATTTTGTGACCTAGTTGGGATCAACCATCAGTTCTCTGCAGCTTACACACCTCAACAAAATGGTGTTGTTGAAAGAAGAAACAGAACTCTGGTTGAAGCTGCCCGAACAATGCTTTCTTACTCTGGGCTCCCTCCCTCCTTCCTTCTGGGCTGAAGCTATTAACACTGCCTGCTATACGCAGAATCGCTCTTTCATTAACAAACGTTTTAATAAAACTCCTTATGAACTGGCAAATGGCATTGTACCTAATATCAAATACTTTCATGTATTTGGTAATAGGTGTTTTGTCTTAAATGAAAAGGATAATCTAGGAAAATTTACTCTGAAAGCTGATGAAGCTATTTTCTTAGGTTATTCTACCGTCTCCAAAGCATATAGAGTTTTAAACACACGCACAAAGAGCATCATCGAGAGTATCAATGTAACGTTTGATGATACATTGACTGTCTCTGGCTCCCCACAACAGTCCAACACTTTTACTTCTGAACATACCCGTTCAGGACCAGTTCTTAACTCTAAAGAATCAGACATTCCCGCTACTTCTGATAATAATCTCGATTTCATGTTTGATTTCTTTAGATCTGACTCTTCCCCTGTTTTGGCTAACAACAGGGATAATGCCGGTGCATAGATAAGCGACCCGATCACAGATACAACAATCACCGAAACGAATCCATTTGCTGAGGATTCTACATCTGTTTCTGTCACACACTCCCCTGTGACAGAACAAATAGTTGATCAGGAGAACTCACCTGTGTTCGACTCCGATCCAAACTTCTCCAGAGAAATGGAAGAGGAAGCTCCACATATTCAATATCTCATCCCTTCCTACTCTAACTCGCATGAGCTAAAATGGATCCGACATCACTCTGAGGAGAATATCATTGGAGATCCCTCTGTTGGCATTCAAACAAGGTCAGCCATAGCTAACGAGTGCCAATTTGCAGGTTTCTTAAGCATTATTGAACCCACAAAGACTTGTGAGGCACTGAATGATCCGGACTGGGTACTAGCTATGCAAGAAGAATTACACCAGTTTGCTCGTCTCAAAGTATGGAGATTAGTTCCTCTTCTATATGGCAAATCTGTTGTCGGAACTAAATGGGTGTTCAAGAACAAACGGGATTCAGATGGAGTGGTCATTCGTAACAAAGCAAGGTTGGTTGCTAAGGGATACAATCAACAGGAGGGTATCGACTATGATGAAACCTTTGCTCCTGTTGCTCGAATTGAAGCTATACGCTTATTTCTTGCCTATGCAGCCTCCAGGAGCTTTCGAGTCTTCCAAATGGATGTCCAAACAGCCTTTCTCAACGGGGTACTCAAAAAAGAAGTCTACGTTTCACAACCTGAGGGCTTCATCAATTCTTCATACCCTAATCATGTTTATATTTAGATAAGGCTCTGTACGGCTTAAAACAAGCTCCACGTGCATGGTACGATGTCTTATCTGAATATCAGATAGGGGAAGGCTACTCCAAAGGAAAGACAGACACCACTATGTTCACAAAGACAAAAGGTAGGGACAAAATCCTTGTCCAAATTTATGTGGATGACATCATCTTTGGATCTACAAATCCAAAGAACAGTGAAGAGTTTGCACAGACAATGTCAAACAGGTTCCAAATGAGTATGATGGGTGAGATGTCGTTCTTTCTAGGACTTCAAGTTAAACAGTTGAGTCATTAAAGATCTTCTCACGAAGTATGATATGCTCAACTGCAACCCTATCTCAACTCCAATGGCGGCCAAATCACAACTATCGGCAGATCCTGATGGTTCTCCGGTGGATCTCAAGACATACCGTGGGATGATTGGATCATTACTATATCTCACTGCAAGTCGTCCAGACATCATGTTCTCTACGTGTCTCTGTGCTAGGTTTCAGGCCAATCCCAAGGAGTCACATCTGCTAGCTGTTAAGCGAATTTTCAGATATCTCAAAGGGTCCATGAATCTAGGACTGTGGTATCCCAAGGACTCCAATCTAGATCTTCATGCTTATTCAGATGCTGACTATGCCGGTTGCAAGATTGATAGGAAAAGTACCTCTGGTAGTGCACACTTTCTGGGAGATCGTTTAGTCTGCTGGGCTTCAAAGAAACAAAACTGTGTATCCACTTCTACAGCAGAAGCTGAGTATGTTGCTGCTGCAATGTGCTGTTCCCAAAGCCTATGGATACGTACACAACTCTCAGACTTTGGCCTCAGGTATGACAAAATACCATTGTTATGCGACTCTCAATCTGCCATTGCCATCTCCTGCAATCCGGTACACCACTCTAAAACCAAACATATCGACATTCGCTATCACTTTATAAAAGATAACGTTGAGAAAGGATTAATTGAGCTACAGTATGTGCCTACTGAAAATCAGCTGGCTGACCTGTTTACCAAACCTTTAGACAAAAGTCGATTTACTGAGTTGGTATCCAAGTTAGGCATGCTCAATCTACAAATCTAGCATACTGTTACCTTCTTTTTTTTCCTTTCTTTTCTTTTGTTTAGAGTTGGTGTTACACTGTTTGTTCTCTATGCAACTAACGACTGCATTCTTCAAAAGGGAGAAAGATCATGCACATGCTACAGAGAAAAGACACTTTGTGTAGGGGGTTTGACTTCATAATGCTACACCTGTGTCATATGTGTAGGGGGAGAATTTCATACACATACACATATTACACATGTGTAGGGGGAGAAATTTGACAACAGCCACTTTCTCTAAAACATTCGAAAAATTCCTCATAAAGAGATGCAAAAGTCTAGGGGGAGTGGGTCAAACAAACACTCACATCAACCATATCTAAAAATTTTAACTTTCATAATCTCAAAATTCAGATATCTCAAATTTTTCCAAGTAATAGCTCAATCGCATGCGATTAAACTATGTGAGTGAATCGCATGCAAATGTTAAAGGTTTTAATTGCATGAGAAAAGGTTGTGAGAAACAAGTGTGAATCGAATGCAATGTTGTCTAAGTGTGAATTGCATACGATTTGGACAAAGGTTGAATCGCACGCGATTCAGCTAAGTTAGTGTGAATCGCATGCTATTCAGTCTAAGGTTAAATCGCACGCGATTAAGCTCAGATAGTGTGAATCGCATGCGATTCGGATGCCATGGTTCTAACACCCAAGCTGATTCGCATGCGATTAACACACCACAGTGTGAATCGCATGCGATTGAAAACTCTTATCAGCCGCATCCAAACTTCTATCAGCCGCTATGGATCCAATCGCATGCGATTCGAATTTCTATCAGCCGCGTTTCTTAACCGTTGCACCAGCCAATCAGGGCTCGACATGTGTCTTTTTACACTGCTACAAGTTACCCCAACAGTCGCCATTCTTCATTTATGCTATTCAAAATTTACAAAGTGTTCTCTCGAGTTCTTGATTACGTTAACATACAAATCATCTCGTTACTCTGCCAAAATTTGCAATTTTAGTATCAAAATACTTCTAATCACAAAGGTAACAACTTGTATGGTTTATATTTTGAAGTTTTTGAGTTAAAAAGGTACTTTTTGGCCTTAGAACACTGATATGCGAATGAGAGTATCGAGACTTTGAGTGCATTTTTGGTACACGAAACAAACTTGTTTGATGAAACAAATGTTGTGATGGGTACTTTGAACACTTGGGGAACACTTTGATGTAAAAATCTTTCAAAAATCTCAAAAAGTGTTCTTCGTGTTCTTGGGGAGTATAAGCATACTTAAATGATTTGGTTTTTGGCCTAAAAAGAGGTGTTAGGGTGATTTTTGAGGCATGCTTCAGTACTACAAATGTGTTTATTATTGTTCATTTAAATAAGATGTCAACAATAACTTTTCAACACATCAATTTGATATCTTCACACTGAAGCCCTCCAGAGTTAGACAATTTTTCTGTCTAACAATTGACACTTGAAATTCTTGGGCCAATGCAATCTCCAATCTTATCATTGTCCTTATGTCTTAATATTTCTTTCTATCTGTACAGATAAGATGGCACAAGCTATTCGTGACCCAGAGGAGATCATGCCTCAAGCTGAGATCATGCCTCAAGCTGAGTTCCTTAGCACCAGGACTCACCCAAATAACCACTATATTGACCTTACCAAATTCACGACCCCCACTCACCCCATTGTTACCGAAATTCTTAAAGTCCACCCTCTGAACCACCTCCTAACCTACAATCCTGCAACAACCGGCACACATGTCCCTGAACTTTATGTTCAACAATTCTGGCAGACATGTGACGTACGAATCAATGAAAGAGGTCAAGAAGTTATCCATGCTGAGGTGGATGAGTTTGCTGTAGACATACCTGTTCACCGTCTACGTTCAATTTTCCGGTTACCAAGAGCCAATAGTAGACCCTCTGCATCGGATTTTGAGGAAATCCCAGATGAGGAAGCATGTCTTGCTGCCATCAGACAAATGAGCTATGCGGGAGAGCTTACCCATAAAAATCAATTCAGACGCACAGGTCTTCACCCTAAGTATAATACTTTTATGACTATGCTGCAGAGGTGTCTCACCCCAAAACACTCGGGGTATGAGTTTCCAACAGAGAACCAGCTGAAAATCTTTGTTGCTGCTGCTACTCACATGCATGTGGATTATGCATTCCTTCTCTTCCAAGACATCAAAGCTACCATGCAGAGGAAGAATTCTCAAAAGAAGAAGGATGCTAACCTGCTGCCATACCATCGCTTTCTTCCGATGATCATACAATATGTGATAGACAGGAATGCTGACATTCCCCGCCGAGTAGGTCTACCCTCTATCACTCCTAAACTCTTTCAATATATTAAACCTGCCACTCCTGCCAACCTACCAATTCCAAAACCTTTCCCTGAATCTCTTCTGGATCTATGTGAGCAGAATGATGTTTTGAGAAATTATAGGGAGAGTGTAGGAGCATCCTCAATGGTTGTGCCAAAACCGGCCATACCTACCCAAGGGGAAGTAGCACCAGGTGAGGATATAGAGGCTAGGACTCAGCCATCTATGGGAGATGCTGAGAGGGATGTGCAGAGAGAAAATATAGAGAGGGGTGGCGAAGCGGGTGAAGGTGATGAGAGTAGGGAGGGAGAAGACACATATAATCCAGCAACCATTCAAGCCATTGTCCAATCCCTCTCTCAATCCACCCGAACCCAAGCTGTGCTAACCGAACTAGGACTTGACGTATCTGAGTCATCCAGTTCTTCCCATGAAGGGTCTGCTGTTCATCCAGGTGGTGCCCCTAACCCCGAATCAGATATATCACCTTTGGGCACCCCTGAGCACCCTATCGACCAACCCACTGACAGTACCCCTTCCTTCATGAAACTCACCGACCCACATCCCACCAGTCCTGACTAGGCTCCTACCACTCAAATAACACCACCTTCTCCAACTCGTGGCCTGGTCATCCCACTTCAAATTCGCAATGCGATGGTTGCTCCTGAGCATGACATCCTACCACCTTCTCAATCACCTGACGTATCTTTTGAGGTAGGCTCTGTCACTCCAGACTCCCTTCTAGACCCAAATCAGTATACCGGTTATGGTATCGGTAGCTTTGTAGATGAAGATAGGAGTGTGAGCGATGGTGAGGTAGTGAGAAAAGAACAAGAGAGTGATGAGGGACCCCTAAACCAAGAAAGCCGGGAAGCCACATCTGCTATGGGGCCTGACATTGTTGGGCCTCATATTGAACAAGACACGGTTATCCCACCCGTGCAAGTTTCTGCCCCTCCAAGCTACTACGGTGTCTCTCAACAGACACCGTCTTTATTGCACAGGGTAATAGCACATAGTCTAGGTCAACCCCAATTGGGCGTTGGACCTATTGAACACAGAGGACTGCCTCCCTCGTCCTCGGCTCCTTTTCGTGCACAATTTGATATGCCGCGGATCTCCGCTTATCTTGAACAACACAAAGTCACCATTGATGCACTGAGCTTGTTGGCTCAACAAGTCTCCTCAACTTCCATAGGTGGTACCTCTCAAGGTGCCATTCGAGGATTGGAAGGAAATCCTGCTGGAGCCTACATCCACGCTGCTCCAGTAGGTGGTTCTGCCTCTGTGGCAGGTACCTCAACCGGTAATCTGAGTGATTCCGGGTATGTTACACGTGCAGATCTTCAAGATGCTATTCAACAAGCCGTGTCCCCAATCCGCCAACAACTGACGGAGACAAATCTAAAGTTGGATCGGATCGAACAAGCCTCCAGGGCATAAACTGAGCAGCTTACCAGAATTGAATCACTTCTTGCAGCTCGCCCTCCAGCAACGGAATCTCAACCTCAACCTGATATTACCTCTCTATCAGTTGACGCCTTGAAAAGCATCCTGTATGCTAAAATACTTGATCAAAGGCCAGACTCTACGTATAATCAAGACCTTCTGACTATTCTGCGAGCTGAACAACGTCCACAGGGAATCTCCTTGGATGATTTTACAGAGTTTCACGAAGATGTCAATAGCAAGATAGATGGGGTGACCAGAGGTTTCTACACCTCTCTACAAAAGGTTACTGAGCGGCTGACAGTACTGGAACAAACATGTCAGGCTCAGGCTCAAGGGATTAAGAGGAGGCGGGATGATCAAGATCCCGATGATCGTCCCGAGGGGGAGAAAAGAAGAAAATACATCACAGTCCCCTCCGGTGCAACTGTACCTATACCATCATTCAGCAAATACTTACCCACAGGTACAGGTTCTACTGGAAGTCAGACTGAGCAACAACAACAACAAACAGAACAGTTGGCCGATGAAGTCTTTGAACGACAACAGAAAGAGAATGCTGATAAACAAATCGTACTCTATGTACCCCAGCAACAATCTGAACTGAGGCCGACATAACTCGAAGAAGGAGAACTATCGTTCGATCAATCCCAGGCTGACAATGTTAATTGGTCTAGTGGCTCCAATTCTGAGATGGAAGAGCTGTATGGGTCACTAGGAAATTCACCCGTCAGGGATTTGGGAGAAGGTAGGGTCGATGAACAGGAGGAGGAAACTGATGACCCAGAAATGATAAGACTATTTACCGGTATTGATGAATATGTCGAGGTTGCAACGCGCCCAGACTCACCTAGAATTGTAGACCGTTTTGATGACATTCCTAGTGATAGGGAACTTGCTCAAAGAAGGAAATAAAGGTTAGCAATCTCTAGGAGAGAAGCAAGAAGGAAACCAAAGAAGACAAAGCCTCTCTTTGATGTTTCCAGGGTCCTCAGTGGGTTAAATTTTGAAGTTCACCAGCAATTCCCTCCTCCTCCTGGTAGATTTCAAGAATCAGCTGCCGACATACTAGAAAGAAACAGACAAGCAGAGGCAGCTGAAAAGTTTAGAGCAGAATCAGAATGGCCCTTGCCTGAAAGCTTCACAGTCCCACCTGCTCCTCCAGTGCATTGTGGAGATCTTGGTCTTGATGTCGGGAATATGTTCACAAGGAATGCTGCAGAAAACCAGATATGGAAACCTTTCTTTGTCAACGCTGCCAATCTTGAAGAACGAATTCCTGAAATCTTCAGCAGTCAGTTGATAGAGGTTATCTCACCCGAGCTGAGAAACATGAACGATAAACAAAGAAGGAGATATGATCATATTCTCACTCGTTCACAAACCAAACCAGAAGATATCAAATCAGATTATCCCATAAGTGACCTTCTCAGTGTGTATACCGAAACCAACTTCAACATAAAATATGCCATCTTCTACGTCAAAAGAGCTAACAACCTCACATACTTTCTCACCGAAGCAGATTTGAGGTATGTAAACATCGAAGACATTAGCTTCTTATTCGACATCCTTTCCCAGAAAAAGGGAAAATGGCCTGATGAAGAATTTGGTAGAGTTACGTTAATGAGGTACATGAGAAATCTTATGGAATTCTTTGAGGAACACGATACCCAACTCGGGGCTGAGAACAACTATCGGAAAGTCAATCTTCTTAAGCCTAATCAGAATCATCCAGATCTAGAACAGCTTGAAGAGTTGACAGTAATCCATGACGGTCATCCAAACTTTAAAGGTTCTCGAGGTGTTGTCTCCAAAAATACAAAGGGCGAAAAGATTTTCATCAGACTAGACGACCTTAATGCATATTCTGACGGCACCTTGAAAATCCTTCATCATAAAATTCATCAAAAGGTTTGGGATAACCGAGCAGCTTACACAGATGAAGAACATTCCCAGGCATACAAGGCAATAGATCAAATAAGGAAAGCATTGGCCAGCAGGAGGGAAATCAGAAAATGGCAAGTGGCCTTAGGCATTCGCAACAAATCAGCTTTCGAATAGATTTCAATGTATTTGTTTGTTGTGAATGATTACACACCTCACTTAGGGGGAGATTGTTAGATATATTAAAGTGAGGGTGTAATATGTAATTATACCAAAGTTGGGGAAATGCTATATAAAGGCATTTCCCCCACATTTCAATACTAAGCTTTGCATTATCAACTTTGGGTGTTTGTGTTCTCTCTCTCTAAAGTTCTCGGCTCTCTCTTCTCTACCGAAACATACACACAAACACACACGAAATCACTAGCATTGCTTCATCCGTATAAACACGGGACCATCAACATGTACAAGGGTCATCGACAAGGCGATCCCATGTCCCCGTTTCTATTCTTAATAGTGGCAGAAACTTTTAATTTAGCAATGAAAGAGGCATGCGATAAAGGAGTTTTTGATGGGCTGAAACTTCCTCTTAATGGTCCTGTTATCCCATCTTTAGTTTGCAGACGATACCCTCGTTATAGGTGACTGGTCAGAAAAAAAACCTTGCTAATTTAATCCGTATCTTACGGTGTTTTTTTCTCTCTTCAGGTCTGAGTATTAATATCAGCAAAAGCAATTTAATCGGATTGTGTGTAAGCAGCGAAGAGGTTTCAGCTTTGGCAAACAAATTTAACTGTCGTGTCGTTACACTTCCTTTCTCCTACTTGGGGTTCCGTATTGGGGCATCAATGAATAAAATTGAATCATGGGAGATGATTTTAAATAAATTTCATGCTAAATTATCCAAATGGAAATCTTCCACTCTATCATCAGGGGGCAAACTTACTCTCCTAAAATCTGTCCTAGGAAGTTTGGGAACATACTTTTTCTGCTTATTTAAGGCTCCAGTCAAGGTGATTAATAAATTGGAGAGTTTATGTTCAAAATTTTTTTGGGGTAGCAAAGATAACAAAAGAAAGATTTCATGGGTCTCGTGGAAGCTTACACTTAACAGTAAGGAAAAGGGGGGTCTCGGGATTGGTAGCTTAAAAGCTCTTAATTTGGCTTTATTAGCTAAGTGGTTTTGGAAGTTTAAGTCTTCTCAAGATGGGCTGTGGAAGAGGGTAATTCAGGCCATTCATGGTGCAAATGGGAGTATTACAGGTGTTAACTCACGCGGGAAAGTACCAGGACTTTGGAGGAACATTTTGAATGTGCAAAAGGAGTATGACTCGGCTAATATCCCACTTTCTGAATGGTTACAAAGGGACCTGCAGGAGAACCTACAAGACGGAAGTTCTATAGTGGCTCCATTAAGGATAGCTTATGATGAATTCTTCTTACAAAAGGTAGATAACTTTAATTTCATTTGGTGTAAATGGGTCCCGGTTAAGGTGTGTATCAATGCTTGGAGGATTTCACTACATCGCCTGCCAACCAAAACCAATCTTCAAAGGAGGGGTGTTATCCTACTTTCATGTATTTGTCCATTATGCGGTGATTGTGACGAAGACGAGGAGCATCTTTTTGTGAGCTGTTTGATCACAAAGAAAGTGTTGGTAAGCATTTGCGAATGGTGGAACATAGATGGTGAGCCAATGGAGACGATAAACAGTTTAATGAATTGGGGACCCTCATTAGGATTCAATGGTAAAACTTTGCAATCCTTTTTGGGTGTAATCTATACATTCTTATGGTGGGTGTGGAAATGCCGGAACGACAAAGTTTTTCTTCCTCGCAAAAGTTCGGGGATCAATCTATCTTCTCTCAAGTCCAAGCATACTCTTTTTTCTGGATGAAACAAAGGAGTGGGATTGCTGTTCCATCCCTCAAATGGAGTGTTTGGTGTCAAGCACCATGGATTTGTTTTTTTATAGTTTTCTGGAGTTGTTTTTGGAGTTGTAGTTCCTGTGTTTGTTTCTTTTTTTTCGTTCATGTGTTCCTCGTGTAATGTATGCGTTCCTTCGGGTCTAGTATCTTGCTAGTCCCTGTTCTCTTATTAATAAAATTGGATACAATAGAGGGTGTGATGGCCGAGCCGAAACATTTCCCTTTTGTATCTTTCGCTGTTAAAAAAAAATGATGTGGACAAATTGATACTGTTCAACAATTCAAAAAATCCAATTAATTGTGCTATATGAGTTCTCCAGAAGTGATTAGCTGTAAACAATTAATTTTGATTTGTTGATAGTACTGTTGTGTATTAAATGTTGTACTTGACAGCTGGACTCCACAACAAAAAAATTTAATGTGCAATACAAAGTCTTGAAAATCAATGTGCAGATTAATGTCAGCGCTTTCTGTAACTCGATGTCAGCGATTTTCTGGTCCACGTGCATCTCACGCGCCTGATATGCTCAGAAATTTAAAGTAGATTTGACATTTAAAAGAACAACTCAATTACACACACGCGCTTAGCATTTCTCGAGACAAACAAACCGGATGGGTCAAATCATGAATAGTCAACACCAAAAAAAACCAACACACAAACCGGATATTTCTATTAACAAACACACAAAACCGGATGCTATTCACAAACCTCCATCTTTTCTTGCCGTTCAAAAAACACTCACAAACCTCAAAAACCGAACTCAATTTCCGGATCCAAACCGAACTCAAAAACCGGATATCAAGAAATCAGTCAAAACCGGATTTTTTTTAATCATTATCAAATCCCGCATCTCACAATTATCAATTCCCGTATCAAAACGTGTATTTCTCAAATCCCGGATGCAATTTTTTTAAGAAACCGGATGAACAAAATTTTCACACACAAACACCAAAAACACTTTCACTCAAACTTTTTTAATCAAACACCCAAGAACTTCATCTTCTTCCTTATGAACTCTCAAGAACACGAAGAACACGAATTTTAAAAACTCATCAAAATTGATTTTTCTCTTCAAATCTATGCATCTCCACTTCCACAAACACTTTTAATGTACTCCAATCTTGAAAACAAGTATCATAACCCACGATTTTGAAGAAAATCGTCAAGAACACCTCAAAAACCCAGAAAATAAAAACTCGGATTTATCTCAAATCGTAAGGAGTTTTGACATGAAATTTTTGCACTATGTTCCTTTCATTATGGAGAATAACATATCCAAAAATCAGATCAATCGGAGTTCGTATGAATTTTTTTATGATTTTCTGAAATTTCCAGCCCACTTGAATACGAAAATTTTCAAAAAAAAAAATTCAAAATTTGATCAAAAATCACCCCAAATCAATCCTAATATGTTCTGATACCACTTGATTGTCCCAAGTAACTCAGGTATCAATCATAACATGAATATCAATGTAACATAATCAAGAAATCTAGAGAGAGAATCTTAAACACCATTAAAGCACATACTTAATATTTGTAATTATGCCAAAGATCTTACTAATGACAATTAGTCATTAGTATATATACCCCTAAGGGTATTTACAATATGAACTCTCTTGTTTGTATATTTAATATAAAATTCAACTAAAATGTAATCTTCTATTCTATACAATATTTATAACCTAACAAGTAGAGCGATATCTTAGAGCAATAAAACGCGTTAAAAAAATTTGATTCATAATCCTATTCAATGATTAATATGTTAAATTATTCGGTTGTTCACTAGTATTTGGTAGAATATTAGTAACATTTATATTATATTCATTTATATAATTTTAATAAAAAAGTTAAATTAAAAATTTCGAATCAATCATAAACAAATACCGAATTTAAAGTTCGAATAAAATCCAAACGATCATTTAATATTGAAGTTAGAATATGATTGAAAATCATTTTCGAAATTGTCATCGTAAGTTAGAAAACAAACATGAAATTTGAAAAACTGATAAAGAAAATCATATTCGAAACATAAAACAGTGTTTGGAAATCACAAAAATACTCGTCGATATAAAATTTGAACAAAATGGGTCGACACGAACCTGAAATGAAAAATGTCACGACCAAAACCTAATGCGAAAATAAATGGATGGAAATCTAGTCGAAAACAAACTAACTCGAACCAAACAATACGATCCAGACCCAAATTAATAGACTTGATTCTTTTATACCATTAACGACTTGGCAAAAGATTGTCATAAAAAAATACCCTAATAATTATCAAATTACCTCCAAACGAAAATGCCAATGATACGTGGAGAGATCTCGTATGAGGGCAAAATCTTCGACTTCTACTGTTACTACATGGCGACATTTTAGTGGCCAAATGTAATTCGGGTGAGCGGAGTTGGTTAAAATGATGCATTGCTATAAATCTTGTTAAAAAAGGTTGTTGAGAATAGTTAGATTTTACACAATCTCTAACCTAATGTTAAATCTATATATTTTTTATTTAGATTAAAATTTAAACTCAAAATCTTTTTAAGATATCTTGTATATCTAATATCACTAGACTATAATATATATGGTATTAATTGATGATTTTCATGTATTAATTGCATATATTTATATGAAAGGTTAAAGATCAGGGTTAAGGGTACTATGGGCAGAGTGTGAACTGATTCGTGACAAGACTCCATAAGTGTGGCACACACATTTTCTCGGTCTTTTCTTTAACCTTTAATCCACCCAAATTTTTGTCCATTTCTCAGTCTTTTCTTCACCAAATACACATCCACCACTTTATCGAACTTGTTGAAAACAAACCATAAATGTGGGACACACACATTGTATGTGTAACACTGGGTTTCACAAGCTTAAAATTAGCGTAAATTAAAACTTTATTTACACAAAACGTTTGCAGCGGAACAAACTACTGATTACATATTAAGTATCGTTTATCGACTTGGCGATTAAGAACCACCAATCAAGCCAAGTCCCAAAATAAACCAGTGTTACCACTACGTACTGACCATCGCCACAAGTATCAGAGTTAACTACAAGTGTTCCAAAAGATATATACACAACAACACTACCCAAGCAACCCGCCTCGCCAAGCCATCTGATCACTAACCTGCGAAAAGGGAAATATCACGAAACATTAGCTACACTAGCTAGTGAGTACAGGTATCACATAAGCACCAATAAGCATGCTATCACGTCACAGTATGACACACAATGCTAAGCTATCACATAGCGGTGTGCCGACAAGTTAGCGGGATCATATCTTGCGAGGTAGCTAACCTAGCTCAACGATCCAAGCTGGGGAATCAGTCACAACCAACCGCATCGGTGGGGGAGCGAAGAGCAGCCCACCATCACGTTTGAGCCACTAGGACTCCGTTTGGATCTGATCATAGACCAAGATCCTCCCTGTATGTCGAGGAACGGCGGCCTGCAGAACCCTTTGGGATCCGGAATTGGCCATCGAATCCCATAGACCCGGAATTTATCGTCGAGTACCGTTGATCCCGAAAAACACTCAAGGATCCAGCCGCGTTAGCAAACCGACCTCAACCCCTGCGTCTGTCCGGACAGGAATCATAAACACGTTTGACCCTTAGGGTCCACAGTACGCATGTGTATCACATATCACAACTTATATCACATGGTATCACTTATAGCACTATGTCACTGTATCACTATATCACTGTATCACTATATCACGTCATACCTCGCGCGTTCACATATATACACATGGCACATATCACAGGCACACAATAGCCCTACTTACTGAGTCTCATGGGAAACCGGTACTCACCTCGATATCACATAAGGCAGAAATGAAATCGGGAATCCCAAGAATCCTCAGAGTCGTCCGATTCACCTAACACATTAGGTTCAGGCTTGGTTATCACTAACACATATCACACATAGGTCAAAACACAAGTTACACAAGCTGTCAGCACAAAACAGTCTCCTACGGCTGCAGAGGACATGCCCTACGGCCGTAAGACACATATCAATCCTTCCCTACGGCCGTAGGGATAATTCCCTACGCCCACAGAGTTTCTTTCCAATGAATCATGCTCTACGGCCGCAGGAACCTATTCCTACGCCCGCATGAGCTATTCTTTGGTGACCTATGACAGTAAGTTACGTACCTACGCCCGTAGACCTTGTCCCATCATCCGTAGACGGTAAACCACACAAAAACACATCCTACGGCCGTAGAAACCCTACCTACGGCCGCAGAAACCCTGCCTACGGCCGCAGAAGACACAAAAGGCCTCCTACGGCCGTAGGGACAATGTCCTACGCCTGTAGGAAGTACCTGCACAGCAGGTCTTCGTCCCTGTTTCGCACAGTTGCTGTAACACGCGATTTTGACACCAAAAACTCGATTGAAACCATTTCCAACCGTTTGTACATGTTACTTAACATCAAGGGAAGTCTAAAAACACATTTGACACAACAATTAACATAAACACACACCCAAACACCATCAAAATGGTGTTTCACCACCATGAACACAAACTTAGGTTTCTTAACACAAATCACTTACTGAGAAGATGAAGAACAACACTTAAGACTTGTATTTGCTTCTGGAATCACTTGAAAACACTTGTTTCATGATTGAATCTTCAAAAGCTCCAAGATTGAATACGTGTGTATGTGTTCATATGTTAGTGTGTGTAGTTGTGTGTGTGTTTTTGGTTGACCCAGGGGATAAGGCTTCACATAGCCGACCTTGGGGTTTATTATTAAAACACAGGGTACTTTGTTCCCCTTTCTAACTTACAATTTAACACACGTCATCACGTTTAACCTAACGGGGATATCTACGGAATCATTACACGAAACTGTATAACATTTTATTACTCTTAGACACGTTTGACACTTTTCACATAATCACATAATTAACACATAACACGTTAGTCACACAAAACACTTAATTCAACTCGCTTAAAATCACTGTACAAACTCTTAAACACAAAGTACAAGTCACTACTGCTAGGCCCTTTATCAGGGTGTTACAGTATGGAAAGTTGAAAAATAAGAATGGTTTTGTATCATTGACCCTTAACCTCTTCAGAAATTGGTTCCTCGTCTGCCCATAGTACATTCCTTCCATTGCTACATTGCATATATATGGGTTCGTGAGATTTAAAAAGTTCATTAATACAAAGAATATGGTGAAAAGTATTAACGGGGTATGGATTGGAACATATAAATACGTTGTTTTGCAGCAAAAGAGAATTATGAAGTAAAAGTAAACAACAAGGTGGGGAATGTACAAATGGAACAATGTTTGGAAGTAAGGCTATAAGGTGGAAAACAGTAGATGAAAGATTGTTTTCGGAAGTGGTTCGGGTGAGAAAAAGGAGATTTATGGTAGCTCTAAGGGAGAAAAGATCAACAAAACAATGGAGGAACAAGTTAAAGGTAAAGGTTGGGGCATAGTAACGGATTTGAAGGAAGAAAACATGATTAATTAATAGTGTATT
Source organism: Pulicaria dysenterica (assembly GCA_947179395.2). NCBI lineage: Eukaryota > Viridiplantae > Streptophyta > Magnoliopsida > Asterales > Asteraceae > Pulicaria > Pulicaria dysenterica. The sequence goes on along the minus strand of OX359290.1, from coordinate 67,699,738 downwards.
AGACAGAAGTTTGGTGGCCAAGGTAAATGAAGCAAGTATTCTGGTAGATATTTCCTCTGTCATTAGTAATATAAGACCGGGTACTATAAACTCAAAGTTATTGGATGAGTTAGAGGCCTGTTGATATGTGAATCAAAGGAAGCAATGATGGAAATTGAAAGAGCTAAAAAAAGGAGAAGTGTGAAGGTGGTTAGATTGTATCCGACCATAGTCTAAAGAATATGCAAGCTATTACACAATGACTTGAATAAAAAATTATGGGGTGTTGTTAAATTTGTGTCCTGAATAAAACTTTAGACGACTTGCAGCTACATGGGGAGAGATGTTGTCAACGGAAAACTGTCACTCGGAGGAGACGTCAGCACCGGTGTCAGGAAGAGTTCTTATAAACGCAACGTATGAATTCCCATTGTTGGAAAGATATATTATTAAGTGCAATGGGTACTCAAGTAAATTCTAATGAGGGAAGAAGGATGGGTGGATTGGATAAAAGAAAAATGAAGCTGAAGTAAATGGAGATTCAGATGATGATAGTGTGAAAGATACGACATTTACAAATGGGGAGAGTGCAGAGGAGGTGTGACATTGGGAGGACAAAAGGAAATTGTGACTCCGATGTGAATGAGGTTGTCGGAGGTAATCTCTCTGGAAAATAAGGAAGATGAAGAGTTGTTTGATAAAGATGAAAAGTGTTCTCGGGACGGTGTACTTGATGGCTATAATGGTACGAAAGGATCAACAATTTATGAATATAATGAGGGATGTATAGGAGAAGGAATAATAATGCACTTTTTAAATTTGAACTGTAAAAAAGGGATAAGGAGTTAGAAAGTAAGTTAAATAGACCAGGTTCAAGCAATGACCCAATAGAAATGGGGAGTCTAACAATAAAGGGGATCATATGGATAAGTTTTGGGGGGTGGAAATAAGCATGCCCAGTTTGAGAAACGGGCAGACAAATATAAAGGTTAAGGCAAATGGATGGGAATTAAAAGAAATTGATATGGGTCATGTGGGTTGGGAAGTGGTAATTGTTGATGAGGAGAGTATTCAAGAAACAGACGAATCGGAGAGTAATATTAAAAGTAAATTGAAAAAAAATGAAGAGGTCATGAGAAGATAAGCGACAACTCTTTTACAAAATATAGAAGCTTAAGGGGGTATGGGAAGATGACTATCCGGATGATAAAAGCAAAAGCAAGATCTAAAGGATTAAAGAAAAATATTCAAAAAAAGAGGGAGGAGGTGAAGAAGAAATGGATCGAAGATTCTGATAGTGGTGTTGGAAGAGGGATTAATGATGGTGGATCGATGAACAACACATATAAGAAAGTGCTCTCGGTCTCCAAGTCATCATTAAAATTCAATGGAGTTGGGGGAATTGGTGGTTTTCAAGTGGATGGAGAAAGGGACAAAGTCGTAATGAAGTGGGTAGGGTTGCTCGACACTTGGTGTTTTATAAATGAAGATTTTGTCTTTAAATATGAGGGGTTTAGCTTTGGAAGGGAAGTTAGGCTGGCTTAAAGACTTATGTCGAAAAGAAAGACCATATGATATTTTAGGGCTAGAAGAAACAAAATGTAACAAGATTAATGAAAAAATGGTGAAGGTTGTTGATGGTGTGGGATCATAATTGTTTATCAAATCTTAAAATATGGGGGGATGAATTCTTTGTGGCGTTCAATGGGTCTTGGATGAGGAAGAATGTCAAACGTTTATTTATTAACATACACGGTCCTTATAGTAACGATCAGAAGAAAGTCTTATGGAAGAAATTGGAGAAAGTAATGAAGATGTAGTCAGCCAATTTGATTCCATTCAGTGACTTCAATGAGGTGAGATCTAAAAAAGAAAATTTTAATGTTAATAGTGTTAGTGCCATACTAAGTACACAACAACAAATGTTTGTAGAAGGGGAGTTAAATACAAACTTAAGCTTTTTAAAAATAAATGCATTTACCAATACTTTAAATAAAGTTCTTATTGATATGAATCAAGAAGAACATGTACAAGGAAGTGAAAGTTCCAAATACAATAAAAGGTGGCAACTAAAATGTCTAACACATAGACAAACTTCTAAAACAACTAATGCTTAAGAGGTACAACACATGAACAAGTTTTCTATACTAATACTAACCCTAAAACTTGTTCTTTGCTTAAAAGCTTGAAATTGATTTCCTGTGAGTGTATTGGAACGAGTATGCATGTTGAGGATGCATATGTATATATAGATGCTTGACAACAGGTAAATGAAGAGATGTTGGAGGACAAGGTGGTATAAAGAAAATAATATTTTAATTATAAAGTAAGTGGGTTAAAAGTAATATTACTTTAATCAAGTTTGAATAAAGTAAATAAATCTATGTGAATAAGTGCAACCCATTACCAATACAATAAAATTATTTACTATATATTTTTGATTCGTAACTCTAAACTTCCTTTTCCATGCCTGTACTTTTATTAACAACCATGGTTCTTCAGACTTGACTTTACCGCCATCCAATATTAGTAGTTGAGCAAATCTTCAAGATCTTTTTTTCGAAAGTAACTTTAACCTTTTTAAGAGGTCAAGTTCTATCCCATTTGGCTTATTGGTGATACAAAATGTGCAAATACGTTTACATATAAAAGATCTAAGGAATAATGGATTAACACATGTTGTGTCTTTGACTTAAGAAAAATTACATTACCCTGATGAATAGTTAGGCACAATTCACTACTCAGCTAATCAAAATGTATTAAAATTACATAATAAGTTGTCTCAGCCTAAGTGTTAAATGCTTAGCAGTGTACTTGGCTGATAACAAGTACTCAACTAATCAAACCTTTAGACTGAAAAGAGTATAAGCTTATCAACCTAGATGATCAGAGATGTTTAACTAACCATTCAGAGAGACGAGTTTATCAAAATAGGACTAAGTGCTGAAAGGGTATACTTAGCTCAAAGGTTTCAGATGCTCATGGTTGCTCGGCTGATCAAAATGACTGGTCAATTGATACTTGGAATCATTAAGTATGTCATCTCCTAAGTTGATCTTAGATGATGTTTTTGGTTGATAGTTAGTACTTAGAAAGTATTCAACGATACTATATACTTAGTAACTTTCAAGTCCGAATTTAAACAACACATGTTTTAATTTACTCTTGGTCTCACTGAAAGTCTGCTATCATCAAATCATATGTATTTCAATTGACGGATTTGATTATTGAGTTGAATGATTATCTCCCAACAAATAGTGTAGCTTTTAACATCCAACATTTTAATAAGTATATTGATGATAATAGTATGGTAGATATAGCAATGGGTAAAAACAAATACAGGCGAGTTTGCTATAAGGGTTGAAGTTTAGTAAGATTGATCAGTTCTTGGTCTCAGAAGAGTTCTTGTAGAATTGGGGGTTGGTGTCATGTAAAGTGGTAGATTGTCCAATTATGTTATATGATGATAGAAGAGATGTTGCTCCAAAATCGTTCAAGTTTTTTTAATACTTAGGTGGAAGAAAAGGAATGCAAGAAATTGGTGATAGACTCATGTAGGTAAAAAAGTTAATGCTAAATGGTCTGATTTGAGATTTATGTTGAAACAACTAAAAGTTCTAAAAGGAAATTTAAATGGTTGGAGCAGAAGGAAATTTGGGAAAATAGATGGTGAAATCGAAGAAATCAAAATGGTGGTGGCACTTGAAGAAGAGAAAGCAGTAGTGGGAGAATTAGACGAAGAAGAAAGAAGTGAGTGGATAGAGAACCACTTGAAATGGGTTGAACCGGAATGTATCAAGAGGGATGTGATAAAATAGAAAGTGAATGTAAGGTGGCAAGCTGAGGGAGATGAGAATATAAAATTCTTCCATGCAGTGGTTAAAAAAATTAGAGAAAATAATTTATCAAGGGTAATTGTGGATGGAATTTGGGAGGAAGATCTGAATATAATGAAAAAGGCAACATGCAAATATGTTGATGAAATAAAAAAGGCAACATGCAAATATGTTGATGAATTTTACAGAAAGCAAAGGGAATCAATCTGGAGTAATAAATTCTGAAGAATTTGAGAGGACGAAAAGGTTAAACTAGAAAAAGGATTTACCGAAGATGTGGTCCTTGAAGCAATCAAAGAGTGTGGGATGTCAAAATCACCGGGACGGGATGGTTTTATATTTGCTTTCATTAGAAATTTATGGGTCATCTAAAAGATGATTTAATGAATGCCTTATATTGCTAATTGGAGAAGGGTAAAATATTCTAAAGGTTGTAATTCTTTCTTCATTTCTAATGTGTTGTCTTGGAGATTACAATCGGTGATTAGTAAACTAATCGGAGAGGTACAAAGTGCTTTTATTATCCTGGTTAGTCGGGAGGCGGGGGCGACGAAGTGGAGGTCGACAGGCAGTAGAACCCTAGATCTGCAAGGCAGCGGCGGTCTTCGATTTGGTAGTCGTCGGTGGTGGTGGTGAATCGTCGATCTGTTAAAGAAGGGCTTTGGCGGCGGTGTTCGACGGTTCGTTGGTGGTGTTGCGACAGATGGATGCAGCGTTCATCGGAAAATAGAGTATATGTATGGGTGGTGGGCAGATGGAGGCGACGCTGGCGGCTGCCACAAGAGATAGAGGAACGATGATTCAACATAGAGGAACGATGGGGCAGCCATTCTCGTCTTTTGGATGGGTCGGGAGAGAAAGACAGAGATAGGAATGATAGAGATTTAATAGGGATGTGTTGGAGTATTTTAAGGGGATTTAATTAGGATTTAAGTAAAAAAAAGACTATTCTATCCTTTTTTATTTTAGTTAAATGTCTTTGAAGTTTAGTATAATTATATAAATTCCATATATATATATATATATATATATATATATATATATATATATATATATATATATATATAGGAAGAAGTTCCATTGAGAACCATTTTTAGTGCGAGAACCTATCTGAGCCGACTAATTCCTTATCTTTCAATGTCATTGCTCACCCATGAATTCCTCACATACACCCTGCTACACTTGATCCCCCCACGCTCTCCATCAATGAATTCCACTTATCAAATCAACGAGTAAAACTGGTTCTCGCGATTCTCGCACTAAGATAGGTTCTCAATGGAACCCTCCCCAATAATATATATATATATATATATATATATATATATATATATATATATATATATATATATATATATATATATTGTTGGGGAGATAGAGATATCAAACTTGTCTATTATTTAAAATAGGATTTGATGCTAACAAAATATATATTGTACTTGGATCTATGAAAAACATGTGTTGTTTTTCATGTTAGACTTAAAGAAATCTCTAAGAAATGTCAGCTAAAGAACAGAAGTGTCAACTGAACACTGAGTAACAGTTAAAGGACCAGCTTCAGGAAGATCAACTAAGAAGAAAAGACAAGTCAAGAAGCATCAACTGAGCATCTACAAAGCATCTATAAAGCATCAACTGATGGTCCAAAACCATCAGCTGAGGGTTTCTTCAAGATAAGCTGAGCAGTCACGAATCATCTGAGTCAATCACTCTGATCAGCTGATGCCTCCTGTCCATCATATAAGTTATTCTTTACTTATTCAATCTTTTCTCTGTCAGCTTATCACTCTCAATGATCATCTGAGCCATTTGGATCTACTGATCATAAAGGTTGATTAGCTTATAGCTTTACTAGAGTTTGTGTTATCAGGTGAGCAATTCTGATCAGCTGAGAAAACCTTAGTAGCTGAGTCTTTTACTTTTATCCTTAGCAGCGTAAAAGTAAGTTTACAGTTTAGTGTCTGTAAGCTGAGTCTTTATACAACATCTCAGTTAATAGTTTTTCATTGTATTATTTTTTCTTAAGTCCAAGACAGAACATGTGTTGTTCTATTATGTCTTTAGATCTATCTTTGTAAAAGTACTAAACACTTTTTGAATCTGCAAAGAGACAAAAAGGATTGATGAGAATAGATAGAGTTGAACACTGAAATCTCATTTGTTGAGAATTTAGAAGAGTTAGCATTTTACTTTCAGTGTAACAAGCTTGTTCATGTGTTGAACATCTTAGACATAAGTTGTTTAAGATTAGCTTAGTCTATGTGTTAGACGATTTAGTTGCCACCTTTTATTGAACTTAGATTTTCCGCATCTAGTTCATGTAATGCTTGATTTACATCAATAAGAATTATATAAAAGTAAACCGTGTGTCTTTTAAATTTTAAATAGCTAAAGTTTGTATTCAACCCCCCCTTCTACAAACATTTGTTGTTGTAGTATCCATTCGGGACCAACAACTGGTATCAGAGCAGGCTAGATAATCAATATCTAAGATCTGTTTTGCTTAATCTTCAACTGCTTCTACCCCACACTACAAAATGGCCACTCCTGTTGCTGCTTCTAACAGTTCTTCCAACAATGGCTCACTCACAAGGTGCCCAATGTTTGATGGGGAAAACTTTTACCTTTGGAAGAGTAGAGTTCTTCTCTACATGTCCAACCTTGATGATGTGATGCTCAAAACTGTTACTGAAGGTCCCTATGTTCCTTCCTCCACTGTTGAAGTCACTACTGCCACTGATACAACTCCTGCAGTAGAAAGATATGTTGTCAAAGCTGTTCATCAATGGTCTGATGAAGACAAAAGGCTGGTTAATCTTGATGTCAAAGCCAGGACAACCTTAGTCTCTGCACTACCAAATGATGTCTATCATCAAGTTCTCAATTGCAAATCTGCAAAGGAGATGATAAATACTTTGACTGTTGCATATAAAGGCACTGAAGAAGTGCAGGAGAACAAGAAACTCCTTCTTGTTATAGAATACGAGTTCTTCTTCGCTCATAAAGGTAAAAGTCTTACCCAGACCTACACCAGGTTCAACTGTCTTATTAATGACTTAAGAAGGGCAGATGTTCCCAAGAACAACAAGGAACTTGTAAACAAGTTTCTCGACTCTCTCCCAGAATCTTGGGATCATTTTATCATTGTGCTAAAACATGGTGAGAAAATCAAGGGTCTTACACTGGTTGGTTTGTATGGAAACCTCATGAATCATGAACAATCAGTGAAGCAAAAGAAACTCTCCACCAAGGATATGAAGGAGGCTGCAAAAGCTCCATCAACTGCCCTTGTGTCTAAAGATACAAGATCTAGGAGTTTTGTTGCATTGGTGGATAAGTCCAGTGATGAAGAGGAAGAGGAGGAGTCTTCTGATGAAGAGCAAGTGGCTGATGGGGATGGAGATTTGGAGGAGATGGACAACATTGAAGCTGCTGTTGAGCAGGCTACTATGTTGGTTAAGAGGTTCAAACCTTTCCTCACGGGAAAGGGTGTCAAGAAGTTTGGGAAGAGACCTTTCAAAGGTGAAAAAACCAAGTATATGTCAAAGGCTTCTGAAGGATACTTTTCCTGTGGCAAGACTGGTCACTATGCCAGTGAATGTAAGTCCAAAGGTTCGAGCTTCAAGGGTCCCTCAAACTCAGACAACAAGGTGGATTATGAAGCTAAGTATAAGAAGCTTCTTGCTGCTGTTGTTGACAAGAAAAAAAGAAACCTCAGAACAGGGTGTTGGTGGCTGAAGAAGAAGATTGGGCTGAGGAAGATCTCTCAAGTGATGAAGATGAGGTACTCACTGCTCAGCTCAGCTTGATGGCCAACACATAAAGTACAAGTTCCTTTGATGAGGACATGAAGAAAGCTGCCAAAGCTTGTACTTCTCCTGACTGGGATCCTTCTTCAATGTATCAGGTTAGAAATTTTTTTTACTATGAAGATAATGAACATTTCTTAGAATTTCCTGTCCCCGGCACACCTAATTTAAGTAACAAGTAACAAGATCAAATCAACAATTAAACTATTTCTTAGAATTTCCTGTCCCCGGCAGCGGCGCCAAAAACTTGGTGTTCACAAGGACTGCTTGTTTTTCTGGTTATAAAATCTTGGGACACAACCTCGTTTTAAATTTATAAAAACGATGTTACTAAGCAGATACTACACACGACTCAGGCATGTATAACCTGGTCAATAGTAGTATAGACTCGGTAAGACCGGATGTCGTTCCACCAAGACAGGAAGCTACCAATACTTAAGTCTCATTGTTGTTTGATCAGCAGGATTAATTAAAGCAAGTAACCAAATTAACTAAATTAAACAGGAAATACAGCAACTAAAACAGATTAACACTGAAGGCAAACAGACAGGATAACAGATTCACTCAGGCTTTCGAATCATCGAGACTAGTCATGGCAATGACACAATACAAAACATAATATGAAGACTTGAATAGTTTAAGTGCATAGCATGCTGTTCTAATAATTGACAAAACCATATTATCATGCACAAATCTTCACTCGAGTTATCAAGACTCAGATTCAATACTTAAACATAATTAAGCAAGTAACGGCATATCAGAATTCAACTACAGATCCACCGGATCGCGTCCAAATCAGACTACAAAGACAAACATCTTTTCAAATGATTTGTCCAGTAGTCCTCAGAACCCAAAAAGGTGTCAAAGCAGTTAATTAAGTTAAAACAAGCAAAAACAGCACACTGGTGGTGAAAATGGCTCCTACGGCCGTAGTAAGTATCTACTACGGTCGTAGCATCCTGGACAGTCCTACGGCTGTAGGGATTTCTTCCTACGGCCGTAGGGACCCATCCGACAGAACATTCAAATCTAACATAAAGGCATTCAACAACAAATTACAATCTAGACTTTAATCTCAGATCATAAACACATGTAAACTGGTACAATGGGGTCATGAACTCATCTAAACTCAAACCTCACAATTAAGGGATTCTTAATGTTTAGTCACATGATTTCTAAAGATATGAACATGTTAAACCTACCATTTCTAGTATAGCCAACACTTCTTAAAACATGAATCATGTGATATGCACATTGAACACTAAGACAAGCATAACAAAGGCATACATGTGAATTCATTTCACCATCTAAACATACCAATAAACATCCTTGTGAACCCTTTAATTATTTGTAGCATGTTTAACCCATAAATACACCAAATAACAAGATTTTCATCTATAATCATAAGGCATGCATAAAACCAACATATGATTAACATAACCAATAATGGATGAACCTGAAATGATTCAAATCATATTCCAAAAATGACATCTAATGACAACCATGCAAGATGTATCATTTCTAATAACAAACTCAACATGGAATTAATAAAATCAACCATCATTCTTGAATATTCATATGTTAAAACATGAATGAGTTATCATATACACATTATCACACATGAACATGGTTAGATTAAACATACTAAGTTGATAAAACACATTTGTATTCAAGATTAAACATGCATATATGAATCAAGTCATCATAAAAGTCAAATATATTGCCATAACTTAGCCAAGAATCATCTTGGCCCAAGTGAAATGAGTTTAGTTATCCATATACAAAAATAGTAACATTACAACATCTGGAACACATGGGTACATGATTGATATAATAAATGGAAAGAGTATACCCAAGCTAGCAATGATATAACTAATGAATCCAAGCTCCAAATGTTGTTCCAAGCCTTCAAGATACAAGCTCTCCTCCTTAGAATCACCAAGAGAAGTCCCCTGGAGTGTTAGGATATTTAGAGAGGGTCTATGGAAGTGTTTTTCCGGAGTGGAGGTGAAAATGGTAACCCTTTGCAAAATGGCAGAATTCTGAATTTAATCTGCTGTAAGTGGGCTTCCTACGGCCGTAGGAATAAGCTACTACGGCCGTAGGAAATCATGACTGGATTTTCTACACACGCAACGTTAAACCATTTGTCCGGGACACGCAAGATCTGGCAGGCAATGATGGATTCTAGAAGATGGCTTCCTACGGCCGTAGGATATAATCCCTACGGCCGTAGTGATCATTTTTTCACTATTCTTCTATTTTCTTCAATTCTTTCCTTGTTTTGCCCATTTATCTTGCTTAAAGCTCTTTGTAACCTGCATGGTGAATGTTAAGCATATTAGATCCATATTAGAAGTATTCACCTTGTATTTGGGCTAAGTACGGGGTATTCTAACATGTAAAACATGTATAAAAACGCATATATCACTTCTTCTCTAGGAAGAATGAAACCTTGGCTGATATGTTTACCAGGTTTCACTGCTTGATTAATGACCTGCTAGGTGTAGGCATTAAGAAGAAACTACAGCACTGAGGGGCTGGAGGAACATTGCATATGTATAACCTACAGTCCATCTATGGGTTCTTGCTCAATCATGAACAGATCACAGAGCACAAGAAAACTTCTCAACAACAACTGAATGAGTCTTTTGATAAAACTGATGTTGCATTAGTTGCACAAAAAAAGAAGAAAGGTTCAAAAGCCTTGGTTGTTGAATCTGAGACTGAGTCAGACTCTCAAGCTGACCACTCAGACTCAGACTCAGGTGATACTGATGATGTTCAGACTATCACTGAGCAGATGGCGAGAAGAGCTCAAAGGGGAAGAGGAAGATTTGACAGGGGTAAATTAAAGAGTTATTTTGATCCCAAGAAAGTTGTGTGCTTCAATTATCATAGGAAGGAAAACATTGCTGCTAAGTGCAGATCAAAGAAGGAAGAATCAACACCAGTTACCGATAGCAATGCTTACAGGGCTGATAAGTACAAGAAGAAATATACTCAGCTCAAGAAAGGAAAGCCTGAAGACAAGTCCAGTGCAAAAGGACTCTATGCTGAAACTTGGGAAACAAAATCATCCACCTCAGATGATGATGACAAGTGTCTGATGGCTCAAGAAGATGAAGAGTTTGAAATAGACGAAGTTGATTAGTGTCTGAATCAATTTCGAAGCTGACATGTGTTGGATTATGTGCAGAGATAATTAACGGGCATATTGTATCCAATGTTATAAGAGACTAAAGACTGCTACACACCTAATTCAGAACAGTTGGTTTTCACCATAAATCTGTGTAGAAATAATTAATCAGTTAGATTAATTATTAAAGAGAAAAAGGAGATAATTAATCAGTTAGATTAATTAAAGAAATAAACGAATAATTAATCAGTAGTATTAATTATTGAAAAGAGAGATATAAATAATTATCCAGTTTGGATTAATTATTAGAAAGGAATAAATAATAAATAGTTATTTATTATTTAAAGGGAATTAAATATTAAGTTTTAATATTTAATGGACCAGTTAATTAATAGTTAAGTAAATAACTAGTAAAGTCAAGGGGGTCATAGTGAAGAGATAGAAAGTTTAATTAAAACAGTGGGCTTTTAATTAAACGGGCTTAGGTCCAATTTAATCCTTATAAATATATCCTTAAAGGCTTAAGGATTAAGATAAGTGACACAAGGGTTTAAAACCTAGCCACCACTCTCTCTTGCTCTATCGATCTCGGCTCTCCCTCTCCTCTCGTCGCAACTCACTCTCTCGGCTTTCTCCTCTCTTCGTCGAAATCGAGACACAAAACACCAAAGGTGTTTTGCGATTTGGTAATATACGAAGAACACACACACACATTCTCGGTTACGAGAATAGAAGGATTGGTGATCCAGGAGCGGTCTAGCAGCCAGTTCAATCGGAGGTGCAGTAGTGGTGGACTATCTTTAGCAATCCCATTGTTTTTCTGTTCAGGTATATTCCTTATAACCTTATCTGTGGATTGTTATGCAAGAAACTATGTTGATCATGTAAGTTTAAAGATCCTAACCCTTTTGGGGTTTAGAGGGTTGTGTTCAATCAAGTTCCGCTTTTAGGATTGAACCAGTGGAATCAAGCCCAGGTTTGACCAGTTTTAGTCATATGGTGGTTTGGTCAAGTTCAAAACCCTTCAGTGGTAACAGAGCCTCGGCACTGTGATCCATAGTTTCTAGTTTTTTATCTGTTTTAGATTAAGGTTTTATTCTTGATTCTCTACTTCATTCTTGGTATTTTCGAAAATTAAGAAGGTAGCAAAACAGTAGCAAAACAGTTTGTTTTGTTATCAGTTTTATCCTATTAATCAAAAAATTCAAACAGTTAGTTTGAATGGTTAAAAGGATTATGATTTTTTGAATACGAATAAGTTTGAATTAAGATTAAATTAAACAGTTTGTTTAATCAGTTAAACCTAGTTAATCTAATATGTTGGTTTGTTTAATAGTTATATGATCTTTTTCATCTTATTCTTCTCCATTTATGTTTTCGAAAACCATAGGGATAAGAACAAGTTTTTCTGTTTTTATCCAGTTTATGAAATGTTTGATTTTAACCAGTTAGGTTTAAACCAGGTTTGTGTTTAAACGGTTAAAAAGAAATAAACTTTTTATTTAAAACTAGATTTTAACCAGTTTTGAACTTTTGTTTAAAAAGGTTGAAATCAAGTTTTTAGGATAATTAGTTATTAATAAAACAAGTTTTGTTGATATTAATAATTAATAGTTTTTGGTTTTAGAAATTAAATCCAGTTTTTAATCAGTATATTAAGACAGTTGGTTTTAATAGGTTAAAAAAGGATTTAAAATATTTTTGTTAAATCGGAAAACGGGAACCGAAACCATTACCGTGACTGTTAGCGGCGCTAAAAGGACTTAGCGGCGCTAAGCCCAGTACATCACGGTCCAAAGGGCTTCGGCCCAAGGTGGCCTACGGCTTGGTGGGATGCGGTCGAAGTAGCTCACGGCCCAGCAGGGGGTTCTCGGCCAAAGGGGTTTTCGGCCCAGTGAGTTCTCAACCCGAGTGGGTCGCGGGCCAAGTAGGTCTCGGTCAAATGGTTTTTGGGTTAACGGGGTTTTTCAGCCCAGGTAGTGCTTGGCTCAGGAGATGTTGGCCCAGATAGTTTCTCGATGAAAACAAAAGGGATATTAATTTTATGTTTTAAAATTAATAAAGTGTTATATAAACTAGTATTATATATTTTAATTAGTTTAGTTAAAATATATATTAATTTAGATATTTAGTTTAAGTCATTTTTAAATAAAATTCTAAAAGGACAAAGTTTATATAATAAGATGGAGAATTAAACAAGATATTTTTTTAATTGACCAAAAGTTGTCGGTTTTAAGTTATTGGATAACTAGTAATAAAATCCGACATAAGTTTTTCATTCAAGTTTTGAATGAGATCGTTTTTTTTTGAAGTTTTTGTTAGCAAACTATTTTTGGTCAGATAATTTTTAATTAGAAGCTTAACAGAACAGTTTATTGTTTATATATTATAACTGCGTGGTTGATTTATATATATATATATAATTGTGTGGTTGTGATAGCTATAGTTTTGCCGACTTATGACTCGTTTTTTCTTTTTTCTTCTTTTATTTTGGTTTTTGGGAAAGCCTGCGTGTCAATTACAATCCCTTTCTTAATTGTAATATTGTACTGGTTCGGGGAGGCCTGCGTGCCACTTACAACCTCATTCAATATTGTATTTGTAATATAATAGAAATAGTTTAATCCCTCAACCAAGGTGGACTTCAAGAAGGTAACAAGATAAATGGTGTTCTATACGCGTAGCACGGATACTTCGGGGAGGTGTCAAGGCTAGTGGGAGCAGCATTTCAAGAAAGACGAATCCAAGTCATTTTATCCTTAGGTTTGACCTTAGGATTAGTTAGCAAAACTATAGGGTTTTATATGTTTACTCTTATTATCCGCGTGGTTGTGTTTCTTTCATTTACTGCTTTTCATATAGATTTGCGACATTTATATGATGCTAAATAAAAAGAGATTTAATAACAGGCTATTATTAAACAATGAAAAACCACGCGCTTTATGACAAACTAGAATACGACTACAGGTTGCTAGTCGTGTTAGTTAAATTTTATAAATTTAAAGTTTTGTCAAGGTTATAAGTTTGGAACTTATAAAGGCCGTTTTGTGCACCTAGTTTAGGTACACATATAAATCATATTTTTTAAAAGCAGTTAGTTTTTAAAAATGTTTTTTCAAAAACTGGAAAATTAAGTTTTAACTTAATTATAAAACCCAAGAAAAATCTTAGATCAGTGTGCTACCCATCTAATGGTACACCCTTGCTGTTAAACGGTACTCGGGTGTCGGAAGTGCCCAAACCTTGGGCATCTGGGTTCAAACCATTGCGGGAAGGGGTATGAAAGATTCTGCGATAATCGTGAGTCCCGGCCAGAATTCATGCTGTCTTAGGTGGTGCGATCTATTTTGGTGATAATCAGGAGTCCCGGCCCAAAAAGCACTAGAGTAGAGTTAAACATACTAGACTGGGTCTAAGTGCTCTACGAGGTTCTAGGAGTCGTATCAGTTAGGTACGATTTGTACAGGGTGTTACCTACCAGAAATAGAATGACTTGGCGGGAAGTGCCCAAACCTTGCGTCAAGTATGTGAAATATGGGTCCTAGGTCTAATATATATTATTTATGGGTTTGATGATATATTCTTAGAAAGTATATTTGCAATTACTAATTAAACCGGGTTTTAATTTGTAGATGGCAACCAACGTTACTAGTACCAACAACCTCTCTCTCCGCTCCATTCTTGAAAAGGACAAGCTGGCCGGTCCTAACTTTCTCACGTGGGAGAGAAATCTCCGGATCGTGCTTAGGCACGAGAGAAAGTGGTATGTCCTAGAACAACCTCTATGAAATCCTCCTGCCAGTAACGCTAGGGCAGACGTCAGGGAGGCTTTTCAGAAGCGCTCCAATGACGCCCTAGACGTCAGCTGTCTCATGCTCGCAACTATGAGTTCAGAATTGCAGTCGAGCATGATGGAGACTCATGCCTATGACATGATCCACCAGCTGAGGGACATGTTCCAGGAGCAAGCTCGCACAGAGCGTTATGATGCCACCAGGGCATTTAACTCGTGCAAGATGGCTAAGGGGACCTCGGTCAGTAACCACGTCATGAAAATGAAAGGTTACATGGACCACCTAGAGAGACTTGGGCACCCAGTTCCGTTACAGCTAGCAACGGATACGATACTCAACTCGTTGTCGAATGACTATAAGCCTTTTATAGTCAACTACAACATGAACAACATGGAGAAATCTGTGGCTGAGTTGCACTGAATGCTCAAGATTGCTGAGCAGAGTATCGGGACCAAGTCCAAGGACATTCTCATGGTGGGTCATGGCGGGCATAAGAAGAGGAAGGGGCGCAACGGAAAGGGAAAGGGCAAGGCCCAACCCAGCCAGAATGTACCCAGGGCTAATAACGACAACAAGGGCAAGAAGCCGAAACCGAACAAAGCAAAAGCTGAGAATCGGTGCTTTAAGTGCGGTGAGGTCGGGCACTGGAAAAGAGATTGCCCGAAAGGTCACGAGGCAGGTGGCAAGGCTGGCACCTCAGGTATCGTGTAGCTTCTTTGTCACTTTCCACTTGTAAAAGTTTTTTTACGAGTATTCCAACGTCTTGCAATCGTTTATTGCAGGAGGGGATGGAAAGTGATACGGCCCAGCATGAGGAGATCACACATGCAGCATGCGGATATTATTAATATTTACATTTCCTAGTTTATTAAACTCTTAAAGTTTATTTGAACAATTTTTTATATTGTTGGTTTATGAATACTTTTGAGTTTATAGAAGTTTAATTATTTAGTTATATATCCGTGCACGTGTTCTTATTTTATGAATCAGGATTAGTCCAGTTGTGACTAAAAGAATACCAATAAGTCAAGTCTTGACTTGATTGATGATTCATAATAATCTTATGCTATGATTTGTTGTAGTTATATAAATCTTGGCTTCATTTTTTAAAACGCTTAAATAAACAAGTATTGTTTATAAAATTAGATAGTTTTCTAATTTAACAAGTGTTTAAGTTATTTATGAAAAGTGAATGTTCAGAGTTTTGAACAAAGTGAAAGAATAGTTATTATTTCTAAGAGAAATAGTTTTTTATAAAACATTTAAGAAAGTATAAAAATGATTATGGTAGTCACTATAATCAAGGAAGTTTCATACTAAATGTTTTGGAAAGAAATTTAAAGTACCTTCACAAGTGTTTTACACTCATGGCAAGTTTGATGAAACCACTTTCTGTAACTATAAAGATGGATATATGAAGATCCAAGATCTTGGTTTCATAGAATAAATTTCTTACAAAAACTAAGTTTTAAAACATGTATTTGGAACACAAGTTTTAGGCATGGTAGTCAAAGTTTTTTACTAAGGCCTAAAAGGATGTTTTAAAGTAATGCACTTTTTCATAAAAGACAATGGGAGCATCTGACAAATGTATCTATCAGAGTTAATAAAAAGTTGTTGTTAACCAGTGTGATAAATACAAAGATCGAACTTTTAGAGTATATAATTATCGGATGTTTTAGAAGCTATCTAAAACAGTAAGTTCTTGAGAAAGAACTAATCCGAGGGATGCATGATTTATTGAGAGGTACTCGATAAAGATATCATTGCAAGTTTTTGAGTCAAGTTATGGCTTAAACAAAAAAAAATTATTATGATCATTAAGTTCAGTAAGTCAGCTTAATTAAATGTTGTTAGTTGGTTAACGTTAGAAATGATAAAATAGGATGTTCTTTAACATTCTTAGTAATGATATTAGATTAGTGTTGGCATACACAGGGAATCTAATTTCAAGGTTCTTACAAGTAAGTGTAAGAAAGTTTTATCGTTTCAAATGGATAAATCTAGTAAGATTTAATTTATCTACAAATGTAATTAAAGTTTTTAATTACAGGAAGGTTATTTTATAACATCAGAAACTAAGGAGTTATTTTCCAGTTTCTCCGAGTTTAAGGAATTTTATAAAATAAGTAAGTCTAGAACTGTTCTAGGGTTGCAAGAACGATTTCTAGCGAAACCAAGAAGGAGTACTTCTAAGTACTAGTCTTGAGTTTCAGGTTTATAATCATATTATTTCCTTTGTAATATGTGATAAGTTACAATGCAAAATAATAAGTAATTCAGATATACGCTGTGAATTGAGTCAATAAAATGGTAGAAATTATGCACCTTTATTCAGGATGGAATATGGGAGGGTGTAGAAATTAGTTTCATTGCTCTTCACAAATTTTGTATGTTTTGATTTATGTCAAAAGTATTTATCACATAGGTTATCCTTAAGCATGAGGTATTTGGTTTGGGATGCGGTAACTACTGTCTTCTTAGCTAGCTCTAACGCCACGCCGTAGCAGGGTGGTCATAAGGGGTGTGTCTAGATTCAGTGGGAGCCGTATTTCCAAATGCGAATATGCAAGATGATAATTGCACCTTCTTTTTAGAAGAGATATTTCCAGGCCCATTGACTGATTAGAGAAACTGGTAAGTGCACGGCCGTGCCCAAACGAACTGATCTGTTCTTTGTCGTTTATCACGCAGTTTCAAAATCAAGTATGTCATGAACAAACTTTTGAGTCTCTGAGTTGACTTTCTCCATGCTCATGCTCAAAATTGAAATATCGCGCTGCAAGGGACAAACCTATATATATGCAAGTTTCTATATATAAATACGTACCCATTCATAAACAGGGAGTTTATGATGAGTTAGTTTATAAACAGTCAGTTTATAACAGGTCACTTCTAAGCAGGTTGCTTATGAAGTTTTATCACAAGTTACTTTGGGGTATAAGAGTTCTTATAACCTGGTTATCCTAAGTGTCTGGCTAGGGACCTCCTTAGGCTAACAATGTGCAGTAACTATTACTTATCTTGCACAAGTGGGAGTCTGTTAGATTATGTGCAGAGATAATTAACGGGCATATTGTATCCAATGTTATAAGAGACTAAAGGGTCACACTACTACACACCCAATTCAGAACAGTTGGTTTTCACCATAAATCTGTGTGGAAATAATTAATCAGTTAGATTAACTATTAAAGAGAAAAAAGAGATAATTAATCAGTTAGATTAATTAAAGAAATAAACGAATAATTAATCAGTAGTATTACTTATTGAAAAGAGAGATATAAATAATTATCCAATTTGGATTAATTATTAGAAAGGAATAAATAATAAATAGGTATTTATTATTTAAAGGGAATTAAATATTAAGTTTTAATATTTAACGGACCAGTTAATTAATAGTTAATTAATTAACTAGTAAAGTCCAATGGGTCATAGTGAAGAGATAGAAAGTTTAATTAAAACAGTGGGCTTTTAATTAAACGGGCTTAGGTCCAATCTAATCCTTATAAATATATCCTTAAAGGCTTAAGGATTAAGATAAGTGACACAAGGGTTTAAAACCTAGCCACCACTCTCTCTTGCTCTATCGATCTCGGCTCTCCCTCTCCTCTCATCGCAACTCACTCTCTCGGCTCTCTCCTCTCTTCGTCGAAATCGAGATACAAAACACCAAAGGTGTTTTGCGATTTGGTAATATACGAAGAACACACACACATTCTCGGTTACGAGAATTGAAGGCTTGGTGATCCAGGAGCGGTCTAGCAGCCAGTTCAATCGGAGGTGCAGTAGTGGTGGACTATGTTTAGCAATCCCATTGTTTTTCTGATCAGGTATATTCCTTATAACCTTATCTGTGGATTGTTATGCAAGAAACTATGTTGATCATGTAAGTTTAAAGATCCTAACCCTTTTGGGGTTTAGAGGGTTGTGTTCAATCCAGTTCCGCTTTTAGGATTGAACCAGTGGAATCAAGCCCAGGTTTGACCAGTTTGAGTCATATGGTGGTTTGGTCAGGTTCAAAACCCTTCAACATGAAGGAAGCTGAGGAAAACAGCAAACTTAGTGATTGGGATCCTGCTTCCATGTACAAGGTTAGTAATTTCAACTCTTACACCAATGAAGAAAAAGGTCTTGCTTTCGACTATTTGTTAAATGATTTCAAGACCAGCCTTAAGTCTTAAAAAGACCTCAAAGCTGAGATAGCTAAACTGATAGATGAGATTAAGGAGAATCAATCTCTCATTGATGTTGGTAAGAAGGCACAATATGATCTTGAATGTCAAAGACACATCAATAAAATTCTAAGTGAAGAACTTCAGGAAGCCAAAGATAAAGCTGACCAACTTCAATAGGTCACTGAATCTTGGTGTAAGTCATCAAGGCTTGCTGAAAAGTGCATCAACCAACAAATTCCTAAACAGGTACAAGCTGTACTTGGAGATGACTATTAATCCGCAGCTTATGCAGCTGATGATGATGATATAGCAAGTACAGACTCTGAGAAAGATAGACAACTGATTGAGTCTCAGAAGTCAGCCTTAGAGAAGAAACATGGTCAAAACCTTAAATACAATATGTTTGTAAAGGCAAAAGATCATGGAAATGAGTGTTCAACATCTAAACAACATAGTAAGCCTGTGCTGGACAGATTAGGCACTCAGCCTATTTAAAGAACTTCAGTCATAGAAAGGCTTAATCCAAATCCTTTCAAAAGACAACATTCTCTATCTGGCTCAGAGAGAAGTTACAAGAATAGGAAGACCACTATAAGTCATAGGTCACATCACAACAATGGTAAGTCCAAAGAGATCAACAGTGGCAAGTCCAAATCTGTTGAAACTGGTCAGTCCAGAAAGCATGACAATGGTAAGTCCAAGGTCATCGAAAAGAAGTTTGTTGGTCAAGCTTCTAATCAAAAGGATAACAAACCAAGATCTGACAAAGGTAAGTCCAAAGTCAGTGAGCATCAAGTAAATCAACTTGCAAAGAAAGTTGAAAAGTTATCCACAACATATAATCCTAAGACTGAGAGCAAATTATCACAAGGATTATTAAGCACTCTACCTCCTGTAATCATTGGAAGAAGGAGATGCTACAAGTGCAGAAGTAGAGGACATGAGGCCAAGGACTGTGAAAATTGAAATCTCAAGGCCTGAAAAGGAACAGGCTGATCAGCCTACACAGGATTCAGCACCTGCTCAAGCTGCCCAGTCAGTTCCATAAGATGAAGATGCTAAGTGCTCATCATCCGAACGTACCAAGAAGTGGGTTCCCAAACAAAACTAATGTGTTTAGTTTTCTTATCATGTACAGGGTTCAAGTAAATGGTACTTGGATAGTGGATGTTCAAGGCACATGACTGGGTGGAAAGGACTTCTTAGTGATTTTCAGGAAGATGAAGGTCCTAAAGTAACATTTGGTGATAACTCCCATGGAAGAACAAAAGGCAATGGGAAGATGCATGCTGGCAAGGTGACTTTACAAAAGGTTGCATATGTGAAGGGTCTTAAACACAATCTGATAAGTATCAGTCAACTGTGTGATGAAGACAATATTGTTACTTTTAGGAAGAAAGCAGGAACTATATATAATGCTAACGGTAAGCCTATATTAATAGCAAAATAAGAAAGAGATGTTTATCTACTTGATCTTAATTCTGCTGATCCCTATACTGAAACATGCTTGTATTCTCAATCTGTTCCTAAGCTGAGTTGGTTGTGGCATAAAAGATTATCACATTTCAATTTCAAAAATATAAATATGCTATCTAATAAAGAGTTAGTCTCTGGATTACCAAAGACCACATTTGTCAAGGACAAATTGTGTTCAGCTTGTGAACAGGGGAAACATCATAAAGGGTATTTTCAACCAAAGCAAATTTTTTCAATAACAGACCCACTGCATATGTTTCATATGGATCTGTTTGGACCCATAAGTACTCCAAGCCTAAGTGGCAAGAAGTACACCCTAGTGATAATAGATGAGTTCTCACGATTCACCTGAGTAATATTCCTTAAAGCCAAAAGTGATGCTGCATGGAGATAATAAGTTTTATCAAACAGGAAGAGTTGCAAAAAGGTAAGTATGTAAAGCAACTCAGAAGTGATCATGGGATTGAGTTCAGAAACTCAACCCTATAAAGCTTTTGTGAACAAAAAGGAATATTACAAAACTTCTCCTCAGTCAGAACTCCTCAACAAAATGGAGTGGCTGAAAGGAGAAATAGAACCTTAATTGAGCCTGCTAAAACAATGCTATGTAAGGCAGGATTGAAACTCTATTTCTTGGATGAAGCTGTAAGTACAGCCAGCTATACCCAAAATAGGTCAATTATTGTCAAAAGACATGGCAAAACAGCATATGAGACGTATAAATCTAGAAAGCCCAATATAGGTTATTTTTCATGTCTTTGGTTCAAAATGCTATGTGCTGAATTAAAGAGATCAGCTCCATAAGTTAGAACCTAAAGCTGATCTTGGAATTTTTGTTGGTTATTCCTCAATCTCCAAGTCTTATAGAGTGTATAACACCAGGAGAAAGGCTATAGAAGAATTAATTCATGTCTCATTTGATGAAGACAATTTTGATCAAAATGATAAAAGACAAGCTGACTTGGTCAGTATGAGTGAGCTTGAAAAGCATGAGGAAACCAGAATGTCAAATCCAATGTATGTCATGGATGCTGACAGTGATGATGATATATGTCCATCAAAGAAATCATCACAAACTCCAAAGGACTCACAAGCTGAGAAAGATGATGAGCTCGTCAACCCCTTTGGAGCTGACGTTACTCAGACTGAAGATCTTAGTGATCAACAATTTGATAACAATGTTGCAATAGAGACTGAGGATGTAAGTCCACCTCAGAGTCCTCAATATCATTCAGATCCAGAACCACAATCTCATACAACAATATTTAGATTCCTCAAAGACCATCCTCAAGATTAAATAATTGGTAATGTTCAAGAAAGAGTCATGACTAGATCAAAGGCAACAGTAAACTATGTTGCTTACTTTGGTTTCCTATCTCAAATGGAACCAAAGAAGACTGAAGAAGCCTTAGAGGATGAAGATTGGATTGAAGCTATGCAAGAGGAATTAAATGATTTTGAGAGAAACAAAGTCTGGAGCCTTGTCCCAGCCCCCAAAAATCATACAATTATAGGCACTAAGTGGGTCTATAGAAACAAAATGGACAAGGATGGAGTGATTGTTAGGAACAAAGCCAGGCTAGTAGCACAAGGGTATAAACAAGAAGAAGGAATCGACTATGATGAGACATTTGCCCCTGTTGCTAGAATTGAAGCCATAAGGCTATTCTTAGCTTATGCAGCATATAAAGACTTCAAAATCTATCAAATGGATGTGAAGAGTGCTTTCCTAAATGGAAAACTTCAAGAGGAAGTCTATGTGAAACAACCTCCTAGCTTTGTTAGTTCAAAGTTTCCACATCATGTCTATAAGTTAGAAAAGGCTTTGTATGGTCTTAAACAAGCTCCACGAGCTTGGTATGATACATTGTCCAACTATCTAATATCAATGGATTTCACCAGAGGTAGTATAGATAAGACACTCTTTATCAAAAAGAGTAAAGGACAGGTGATTCTTGTACAAATCTATGTGGATGACATTATTTTTGGTTCTACAAATGAATCTCTGTGTGAATGGTTCTCCAAAATTATGTCAAAAAGGTACAAGATGAGTATGATGGGTGAGATGACATATTTCCTAGGCTTATAAATTCAACAAAAGGCTGATGGAATATTCATCAATCAAAGCAAGTATGTTCTTGATTTGATAAAGAAATATGGTTTTGATTCTAGTTCAACCATGAAAACACCCATGTCACCGGCTGTCAAGCTGAGTAAAGACTCAGATGGTAAGTCTGTATGTCAGTCTACCTATAGAAGAACGATTGGTTCACTACTCTATTTGACAGCAAGTAGACCTGATATCATGTTTGCTACATGTGTCTGTGCAAGATATCAGGCAGATCCTAAGGAGTCACATCTTCAAGTTGTGAAAAGGATCTTTAGGTACCTTAAAGGTACACCAAATATAGGACTTTTGTATCCAAAGGACTCTGGATTTGAGTTGGTTGGTTTTTCAGATGCTGACTATGCTGGGTGCAAGTTAGATAGAAAATCAACAACAGGAGGATGTTAAATGTTTAGAGGGAAGTTAGTTAGCTGGACTAGTAAGAAACAGAACTCAGTGGCTACTTCAACTGCTGAAGCTGAGTATGTTGCAGCAGGAAGCTGTTGTGCTCAAATCCTGTGGATACATCATCAGCTT
The DNA here is from genome assembly GCA_947179395.2 of Pulicaria dysenterica. Taxonomy (NCBI): domain Eukaryota; kingdom Viridiplantae; phylum Streptophyta; class Magnoliopsida; order Asterales; family Asteraceae; genus Pulicaria; species Pulicaria dysenterica. Next base: position 67,676,889 of record OX359290.1, on the reverse strand, counting down.
CAGGACTTTAGTATGAATTTTAGGAAAACTCCTATTTTTTGTGATAACCAAAGTGCTATAGCCATCACTTACAATCCAGTCTTCCACTCAAGAACCAAGCATATAGAAATTAGGCATCACTTCATCAGGGACATCATGGAAAAAGGTAAAGTTGACATCATATTTATCTCCACTGATGACCAATTGGCAGATATCTTTACAAAACCACTTGAGGAAAAGAGGTTTATGTATCTGCTAAGTGAATTGGGTATGCTCAACCCCTAGCTATGTGTCTAGAATTTGAGTTTCAGTTTGACAAAGACTAAGTGTCTTAAGCTGAGTGCACGGTTTATAAATAAGTTTTCATAAACTGAATATTTTGTCAAGTTGAATGATGAGTTCACAAGTTTGAGTTAGTCTTTAACAGAAATGACTAAGTGTCATCGAGATGCAACTGCTCTACAACATGTACTATGCGAGAAACTTGGATTATTCTCAGCTCATTTTCAATGAACTCAAGGTCCAAGTTATGAAGACCACAAGAGATCTTCATGTACCATTTATAAGGTACATGTCCTTGGCATTTGAAGCCGAGCTGGGGATAGCACTGTACGAAGCTGATCAGGATGTGTTCCTGTCACCCACACTCAGCTCAAAGATGTTTAATAATGACATCTTTCCAGAGTAGGAGGCTCTTAGTGATCCCATGCTTTTAATAGCTGAGGGAGCTTCATCAGCAACTGAAGCTGAGGAGTCGGATCAATGGGGAGCATCTGAAGCTGAACCAGATCATCGAGCTGATCATCCAGCTCAAGGTGAGTCTTCCTCTCCCTCTGTTTCTAAGTCTTCTTCAGAGTCTGCATTTGTTGCAAGACCCAGACAAGGTATAACTCCTCCTCTCTCAACTTCTTCTCACTTCTCTTTTGGAGACAAGACTGTGGTAGATCTAACCCAGTCTAACCCATCTCCTCCGCCTTCTTTTCAACTCCACTATGAAGCCAACCTTGGTGTGTGTTAGATTATGTTCAGAGATAGATAACATGTACTATCGTGTCTAATACTATGTGACACTAAAGGATCACACCGCTGCACACCCAATTAGAACCTGTTGGATTTTACCTGTTTGTGTATCACAATAATTAATAGTTTAATTAATTATTGAGAAAGAGAAAAATAATAAAAGTTATTTATTATTTAAAAGGAGAAGTTAATATTTAGTTTAAATATTAACGGGACCAATTAATTAATAGTTATTAATTAATTAGAAAAGTCGAGGGTATATTCTGTAATTGATTAATAGTTTAATTAAAGTTGGGCTTTAATTAAACGGGCTTGGCCTAATAAGGGTTATTAATATATAAACCTTGTTTGAGCCTTATTAATCATAAGTTAATCACAAAAAGGTTTACCCTAATCTCTCATTCCCTCTCTCTCTCGGCGGCCGAACTCACTCCCTCTCTTGAGGTGTTCGACGGCGGCGCTAAAGCCGAGAACCAACACCGAGCGACGGTGGTTGGTGGCGACACACACACATACACGTACCGGTCACGGTTATTTGATCCAAGGTTTAATCCTTAGGCGGTCTAGCAGCCAGTTCGAGGTGCTGCAGTAGCGGTAGATAACCTGCAGCTGTCTAGAGGCTTAAAAGAGAGTTTTTGGTTTACAACAAAGGTATAACTTTCTAACCCTCTTCCTATTTTAGTTTCTGTACGAGTTAGATGAGATCACTGGAGGGGGTTTTATTCCGCTGTGCATGTTATAATATGTTTTTATACCCTACAAAACCATTCAATGGTATCAGAGCCACTTCTAACCTCGTAGGAGACCAGGTAGGTTTCTTTTATTCTGATGAAAATTGTTTATCTTTTATCAAGAAAAAGGTTTTTAATTATCCAGAATGATAAGAATCAAGTTTTGATTTTTATTGGATAAACCTTTAATAAAAGGATTATAAGATTTAATTTTTAAATTAAATCTGTTTTTTTATTATTGTTATTATTTGCGATAACCAAGAGCACCAACACTAACCTGATCGGCGGCGGTCTCAGTCTGGGACGGCGGTCGCCGGCTGCCGGTGATCGACGGCGGTCGACCGTGGAACGCAATTAGCGGCACGATCGCGACGCAGATAGCGGTGCTAAAGCAGCCCAGTTAGCGGCGCTAAAAGTGTGGTGGGCTACGGCCTAGAGAACCACGGCCCACGAAGCCTGCGGCCCAGTTAGGGCTTAGCGGCAGGGTTAGCGGCGCTAAAGGCTGTTTTTGGCCTCGGCCCAGTTTTTTTTTCCCGGTCCGTTTCCGATCAATGACCCAGTTTAAATATTTGGCCCAGCTCGCGGTTCAGATATTTTGTGGTCAATACTAAATTGAAATACAGTTGTTATTTTAATTTAAAGTTTAAATATTATTTTGAGTTTTTTGATTAATTATCAAAGTATAAAACTTGAAATATATATCAATATAGGGGTTTTAACAGGTTGTTAAAATCAGTAATTTTCATTAAGATGAATAATTAGAAATCAGTTGCTTTACTTTCATGTATTAGTTTAGTACATGTTTGCGATGTCATAGCCGAGCCATAGACCTTGTGGATTTTTTAATTTCTTGCACTTGTGGTTGTTTTGGATTTATTATTCTATGGTGTGGGGAGGCCTGCGTGCCACTTACAACCCCTATTCTACTTTGTAAAAGTTTTAGATTAGCGGGCCTGCGTGCCTTTGAATATCTTGTACTTTTATATTTCTAGTTTTTAGATAATAGAATAGAATAGATTGTTAGAATATATATGTGGACCAAGATGCCAGGAGCAAGGAGCAAGAAGGAGGATCGGATGCTGAAGCCAGTGGGAGCTTCAGAATGCCATGCCATGTGTGTTGTATTTTTCCACTTAGGTTTTGACCGTCGGGTTTTTCGTGTTGCTCACGAAACCGACAATAGTTAAGGGCAAGGCTAAGGCATAGTTGTTTGTGGTTGTTTTATTTCTTTACATATTTTATATATGCGTGGTTGTGATTCACACGATGAAATAAAACAAGGGTTTTAATAATAGTTAATTATTGAAACAGAGTTTTTTTTTTAAGAAAACTGGCATTAAAGTTTTTCTCGTTAAAAACTTGGAAATCCTTTTTACAAAAATCTTAAATCAGTGTGCTACCCACCTAATGGTACACCCTTGAGATTAAACAGTACTCGGGTGTCGGAAGTGCCCAAACCTTGGGTATCCGGGTTCAAACCATTGCGGGAAGGGGCATGAAAGATTCTGCGATAATCGGGAGTCCCGGCCAGAATTCATGTTGTCTTAAGTGGTGCGATCTATTTTGGTGATAATCGGGAGTCCCGGCCCAAAATGCACTAGAGGGACTAAACATGCACGGTTCTTGTAAGTGATGTCCCGCGGATCTAGGAGTCGTGTCCAGTTAGGATACGATTGGTATAATTTTTACCTACCAGAAATAGCATTGTCCCGATGGGAAATGCCCAAACCTTGCATCGGGAAATGTGAAATATAGATCATAGTGTAATAATTTATTGTTTAAAAGGTAATAATTATTAGAAGATGTAATCAATACTGAATCGGGTTTATCTTTTCTTTTTCCTGTAGATGTCTTATATATCTGTTATTCCGTTTTATTCACCAAGAGAGTCTCCAAGTCTCATCACTAGCAAGTGGAAGCTTTCAGGTCCAAATTTTGCTGTTTCGAAAATGCACCTGAAAAATGTTTTGGATGCACAGGGAAAGCTCCACATTATTGAGACATTACCTCCAGAGCGACCAGGAGTAAATGCCCAGGATAGTGAGTATGACACTTCCTATCAGTATCTGGATGACGAGTCTGACGTTATGTCGATTCTCATTCTCACAGCATCATCCGAGTTTACGGATGATCTCCGTGAGAAGTCGTCTTATGAGGTTGTTCAAGGATTGGAGCAAAAGTTCAAGATTAGTGAACGGATATGTCGTATGCTACTGATGAGGGAAATTCTTTCGTCCAAGATGAAAGAAAGTCAGCCCATTAACGATCATCTCATTAATTTGAGAAGGCTCTTGGATTGCTATGAGAGCTTGGGGTCAAAATCAAAACCACATGAGCTAGTTATGCTCTTGTTCGGTTCCTTGTCGGACTATTACCAGAAAAGAGTAATGTATGTCCTCGGTGATTTTGAGATGACTGTCGCAGGGTTGCACGAAATCCTTGTGTGCATTAGCGATGAGTTGAACCCAAAGCAGCTAGAGTCACCAGTTGTGGACTCTATGCAGGAGGATGACTGGCTTGAAGAACTTGGTGAAATTTGTTGCCCAGACTGTGGTAGCAAGGATTTATGCGAGCACTCACTCGACATAGATCAGCTGGACATTGGTTCGCCCAATGATACAGGTTATGATAGATTATCTTATTACTTCTTATGAATCATGGGTATTAGATACCGGATGTGGTCATCACATATGCAATCATTTGCAGGGATTCAAAAGAAGTAAGAAGCTGAGACAAGGAGATATGGACCTGCGGGTAGGCGAAGGCTCTATGGTTGGTGTCGAAGCTGTAGGGACATATTGTCTTAGTTTGCTCTCGGGCGTGGTCTTAGAACTAGAACCTTGTTATTATGTTCCTAGACTTATTAAAAATGTTATCTCGTTCAATTTGCTAATAGACTGTCGTTTCGCTTATGTTTTTAATGAAAAGGTTATTTCATGTTTTAGAAATGATGTTTTCTTTTTCAAAGCCACTCCAGAAAACGGTCTATATACGCTAAATTTAGATAACAATGACATATATCATATAAGTAAAAGATCCAAGAATAACTTGAATCAAACTTACCTCTGGCATTGTCGTTTAGGACATATAAACGAGAAACGCATAGAGAAACTCCGAGATGACGGAATTCTAGAACCATTTGACTTGGAGTCATATGATGTTTGCGAATCTTGTCTGTCTCGTAAAATGACAAAGCAACCTTTCAACAGTAAGAATGAAAGGAGCGAGTTATTAGGGATTATACACACAGATGTGTGCGGACCCTTTACTCCGGAGGCCAGAGGAGGATACCGGTATTTCATAACCTTTACTGACGACTTCAGTAGGTTCGGTTACGTCTACCTCATGAGACTTAAATCTGAAAGTTTTGACAAGTTCAAACAGTTTCAGAATAAGGTGCAAAATCAGCTGGACAAGAAGAAAAGGTCGCTTTGATCGGATCGAGGTGGCGAGTATCTGAGTCAGGAATTTGACGATCATTTGAAGGAATGTGGGATTGTTTCACAACTCACACCTCCGTATACACCTCAGATGAATGGTGTATCAGAAAGAAGGAATCGTACACTGCTTGACATGGTACGGTCAATGATGAGTCGAAGTTCACTACCATTGTCGTTTTGGGGATACGTACTCGAGATAGCAGCGTTCATGCTGAACCGGGTTCCAACCAAATCGGTTGAAAAAACACCGTTCGAGGTATGGACGGGGATAAAGCCCAAAATGTCTTTTCTAAAGGTTTGGGGACGTGAGGTGTATGTTAAGCAAACATTCACGGATAAACTCAATCCCAAATCAGATAAGTGTATCTTCGTGGGCTATCCCAAGAAAACCATGGGATACTATTTCTACAACCCAGATGAGAACAAAGTTTTTGTTGCTCGTAAAGGGGTATTCTTGGAGGAGAAGTTTCTAAACTCAGAGACTCCAAGAAAAGAAATAGAGCTTCAAGAAACTGAAGAGGAGGAGATTACACCACCACCGATAGTTGAACCTGTAGTTCAACAAAGAATTGTTGAACCTCAACCCGAATCTGTGGTTGAGGAAGAGGTGCAAACACAAGACCTTCGCAGATCTAGTAGGCCTCGTAATGAGCCAGATAGGTATCTGGGATTCCTAGTTGCTCAAGACGAAGGGGATCTTTTAGAACCCATTACCTACCAAGACGCAGCCTCATGTTTAGAATCTAAGAAATGGCTAGAAGCCATGAAGGCAGAGATGCAATCCATGTATGACAACCAAGTTTGGGAGTTAGTAGATTTTCCTCAACATAGTAAAGCTGTTGGGTGCAAGTGGGTCTTCAAGAAGAAGACAAACATGGATGGAAAGGTACATACTTTTAAAGCAAGGCTAGTGGCAAAAGGTTTCACGCAAACTCATGGTGTTGACTATGATGAAACTTTTTCCCCAGTGGCAATGCTTAAGACTATTAGGATCCTTATGGCTATATCAGCATATTTTGATTATGAAATATGGCAAATGGATGTCAAAACCGCTTTCCTTAACGGGAAACTGACAGAGGATGTGTACATGATACAACCGGATGGTTTTGCGGATCCAAAGAACCCTAATAAAGTATGCAAGTTGCTTAAATCCATCTATGGACTAAAGCAAGCATCTAGAAGCTGGAACTTACACTTTGATGAGCGCATCAAAGATTTTGGTTTTACCAAGAGTAAGTTCGAGTCGTGTGTTTACACTAAATTCAGTGGGAGCGCGGTAACCTTCCTTGTCTTGTATGTAGATGACATACTGTTGATAGGAAACAATATACTAGTATTACAAGGAGTAAAATCCTGGTTAGGTAAATGTTTCCAGATGAAGGACTTGGGAGAAGCTGCTTATATACTGGGTATAAGGATCTATAGGAATAGATCTAAGCAGCTTATCGGACTTAGTCAAAGTACATATATTGACAAAATCGTGAAAAGATTCAAGATGGATGAATCCAAGAAAGGATTTATTCTTATGCAATCTAGCGCGATTTTGAGCAAGGCTCAGTGTCCTGTGTCTAGTCAAGATCAGGACAAGATGAAATTGATATCATATGCCTCGGCAGTTGGTTCAATCATGTATGCCATGTTGTGTACTAGACCCGATGTTGCATATTCTATCAGTGTCACGAGTATATATCAGCAAAATCCTGGTGAAGCTCATTGGGTGGCCGTCAAGAATATTCTCAAGTATCTGAGAAGGACGAAAGACATATTCCTAGTTTATGGAGGTTCGATGGATGAGCTCAGTGTAACTGGTTACACTGATGCTAGTTTCCAGACCGACGGGGACGACTTCAGGTCGCAGTCAGGATTTGTCTTTACCCTAAACGGAGGAGCCATATCTTGGAAGAGTCAGAAACAAGATACAATAGCAGATTCTACTACAGAGGCAGAGTATATTGCGGCAAGTGATGCGGCAAAGGAAGCTGTCTGGCTGAAGAATTTTATCTCAGATCTTAGAGTTGTTGCCAGTATCTCTAGACCGATCGATATATTCTGTGATAACTCAGGGGCTGTGGCGCAAGCTAAAGAGCCTAAATATCATCAGCGGACTAGGCAGGTACTCAGGAAATATCACCTCATCCGAGAGATCATTGGAAGAGATGATATTAGACTGCAAAAGATACCGACGGACGACAACGTTGCTGACCCATTGACGAAGCCGCTAGCTAGGGCTAAGCATGAGAGGCATGCGAGTTCTATAGGAATGCAGTACTTGGAACATAGCAGCTAGTTCGTGTTTTTTATTATTACTATAGATGTAACTTGAGACTCGTTTATTATGTAATTACATTTCATGGGATTGAAATAGGAGGTTTTTACATAATTGTTTCTAGTTGTCTATTTTTAGCATGTTTAACCTATCCATGACAAGTCAAGTGATGAATTGTCTAAATGTCTGTAGCTACTTAATGTAGTGGGAGCTACATTAGGGAGGTAACGCTATTATGGAAATTTGATGATTTATTCGGGTATGAATAAAAGCACAAGCTTGTGACCAAATATTCATAGATATTTATCAGGGGATAAATATTAGGGTGATCCGCATCGAGTTTACTTCATGGAGCGTTAACATAAGTAAACATGATAGGTTGTCCTAAGACCTGAGATATTTGGTTTGGGGCGTGGTAACTTCTGTACTTTAGCATGTTCTAACGTCACGCCGTAACAGGGTGATCATAAGGGGCTTGTCTAGGTGCAGTGGAAGCCATGTGCTCAAATTGCAAATAGTCAAGATGGAATTTTCACCTCCTTTTTAGGAGAGATATTTTCTGAGCTCCTCGACGATTAAGACTACTGAAAATGCGTGGCCGCGCTCGGTTAGAATGATAGTTCTTCATTCGGTAAACCGTAACTGCAGAGTGTCGAAATCAGAGTCGAGAAAATCTGAGTATTTAATAAGATCCCTGCTCCATGTCAAATACTCACATTACGAAATATCGCGATGCATAAGGAAAAGCCTAGATAATCCAAGGCATGTATTATGTCTCCAGATATAAGAGATCTCATAGTCTGGTAAACCTAAGCGCCTGGCTAGGGACCTCCTTAGGCCAACGATGTACAAGGAGTGTTACTTTTCTTGCACAAGTGCGAGTCTGTTAGATTATGTGCAGAGATAGATAACATGTACTATCGTGTCCAATACTATGTGACACTAAAGTATCACACCGCTGCACACCCAATTAGAACCTGTTGGATTTTACCTGTTTGTGTATCACAATAATTAATAGTTTAATTAATTATTGAGAAAGAGAAAAATAATAAAAGTTATTTATTATTTAAAAGGAGAAGTTAATATTTAGTTTAAATATTAACGGGACCAATTAACTAATAGTTATTAATTAATTAGAAAGGTCGAGGGTATATTCTGTAATTGATTAATAGTTTAATTAAAGCTGGGCTTTAATTAAACGAGCTTGGCCTAATAACGGTTATTAATATATAAACCTTGTTTGAGCCTTATTAATCATAAGTTAATCACAAAAAGTTTTACCCTAATCTCTCCTTCCCTCTCTCTCTCGGCGACCAAACTCTCTCCCTCTCTTGAGGTGTTCGAAGGCAGCGCTAAAGCCGAGAACCACCACCGAGCGATGGTGGTTGGTGGCGACACACACACACATGTACGGGTCACGGTTATTTGATCCAAGGTTTAATCCTTAGGCGGTCTAGCAGCCAGTTCGAGGTGGTGCAGTAGCGGTGGATAACCTGCAGCTGTCTAGAGGCTTAAAAGAGAATTTTGGTTTACAACAAAGGTATAACTTTCTAACCCTCTTCCTCTTTTAGTTTCTGTACGAGTTAGATGAGATCACTGGAGGGGGTTTTATTCCGATGTGCATGTTATAATATGTTTTTATACCCTACAAAACCCTTCAGTGTGCCCACTGCTACCAAGGTAAATCTCCAAACCTATAATCGCAAAACTGCCAAAACTGGTACCACTCCTAAAGGTATCACTGGAGCTGAAGTCACACTGACTCCTCCACCGGCAGGAGTTGAGGGGGAGACGCCTACTCTTCAGGTGTCAACCTCGAGGCTCTTTTCAACCCAACAGCCTAAGACGGGTGTGGTGTCTACTCAGCCCAAACTCTCCAGAGCCATGGGAGAGCCCATTGTTGTGCCTGAGCAGACACACTCAGGTAACATTGAAAGAATGACCAATCCCCAGGGTCAATTACCCCCTCCAACTAACTAAGCCAACCACCTACCCATAAACTGCACGTTTCGAGCCCAATTACTTCTCTTCACTTCTCACACCCCCATGCACGACCTTCCAATGTTTCATCTACATACCAAGGTGAATCACAGGGTCCACACTCTGGTGCACATGATTTTGAGGGTATACGCCAACCCTTAGATGATGCACCCAAACACTCACCACTTCCTGTTTTTGACTCTTTCAATTCACAGGATAAACATTCTGAATCTAAGGACAGGAGTCAGTCTCCTCCAGAAGCATCTGCATCCTCAGGCATTGAACAGCTGAAACAATACGTCGCAGCTCAGTTTGGTGTGTTCCATCTCAGGCAGAAGAAGCATAAACGTCAAATCTATCAAAGGCTTGAGAAGCTGACTAACGATATTAAAGAGATTGCCTCTGCAGTTGCTTCCCTTCAACATAAATAGACTTTGAACCCTATTGATGATGACAAAGAGGGGGAGAAGGTTCACGAGGCTGACGCTGAGTTAGTTCAAGCTGAAGCTCTACTGGAACTAGCAAAAAGAGCAGAGAGGCAAGCTCAGTTTGAGGGGGGGCTGGAGCTAGAAAAAGAGGAACCTGCAGCTAAGAAGCAAAAAGTGATAGAATCCGAATCTGAAGCTGACAGTGTTTCTAAGACTGAGGAAGAAAAAGCCACAAGGCTTATGATTGAAATGCTCAAACAAGAGGAAGCCACTGAGTTAGGCATTTCACTTGAATAGCTGAGAAAAAGGAAAGAGAAGGAGGCACAGGACCAAGAAAAGGAAAAATAAAGAAAAGCTTTGGCTCAAGATGAAGCTGACTACACTGGTCCAAAACCTGATCCTATTCCATATATAGACGCAGAAATTCAAGAGTGTTATTTCACAAGAAGCTCAAGCTGGGAGATCAGAGGCATGACTTTGAGCAGAGTAAATGGAGCCATCATTCTCAACTTAGAATTTGATGATAAATCTACAATGGGAATGGACCTGAGATTTGTACACATGATGGGCTACATAGAATGGAAAAGAATTATAATGATGCTCAAGAAGTTCAAAAGAAGTCAAATCAAGCAAGAGATCTTCGCTGAAGTTTCTAAACTGATCAATAGAGCTGAGGAGCTGAGATATGTTCCAGTTCCTGGTCTGCAATGGGAGAAAGTATTTGAAGTACCTGAAGGTGTGGAGTTCAAAGAGAATCAAGTTATTAATGCACCTATTCAGGGGTTTATGTTTAAGAATCAGGCAGGCAAACCTAGCTTTATCAAGCTGAATGAGATATGTTATCTAAAAGCTAGGGATACCTTACACATTCGAAGTTGCTGTGGTGATAGTTCAAATCACTTTGTGAGATACAAGTTGAACAAAATCATCAAAGTACAATAGAAGGAACTCGGAGGGAATGTAGAAGCTGAGAAGTTGCTAGACGAAATCAACAAGGAAATTATTAATTGGGAACTTCTACATCCTGAGTTCATAAGATAATAGATTAGTTCTATTTTAAATGTTATATTAGTTCTAATTCTTGTAAGCACTAAGTATACATGATCTAAGTGATAAAAAATTTTGTATTATGGTATGTTCAATAAATATAAGTATTAGTTTGATATGTTCAACTGTGTTATGATATGTTCATAATTATTAGTCTGATTAGTTCAGCTTGAATGAAGAAACTGATAAGTTCGTGTTCATTTAAATGTTTGGTTGGTTTGTTCAACTTATAATTGATAAGTTTAATTAATCTTTGATTAGTTTAAATATAAAATCTTAATAAGTTTAAGATTTAAAACATAATTCTGTAAAAGAAACTTATGAACTGTTTGATGGTTTTGTCATCATCAAATAGGGGGAGTTTGTTAGGAATATGATCTCATCAGTTAAGATTTGATGAGACAAAGTTAAGTTTGTAATATGTATTCTAAATATAACTTAAACATAATTATGATGCTTGATCAGACTGAGCACTAATAGTATTTCAGACTGACCACAAGCTGAATATAAGCTGAGCATACGTTCGATCAGCTTAGACTATATCTTAGTAAGATTATCAATGTGTTTGATAAGCTGTGTATGTCACCTAAGATATAGGTTTAGTATTCAGCTTGATGTGTTTCGAGCTGAGTGACTCAGCGTATATAGTCAACTCAACAGAGTTGCTAAATAAGTTCTAGCTAACTCTTATGACTTCAAGGATGAGTTAATCATTATACGTGTTAGTACATGTTTGTTTTCGGGTTTGTTCTCGAAGAACTCAGCTTGATGAGTTTCAAGCTGAGTAACTCAGTCCGACTAAAGAAGTCAGTTTAAGAGAATTTAAATATGTTTTAAATTCCTTTTATCTCTCTATATCTACGGCAAGGATAAGAAGATTCCAGAATCAAGATTGAAGATTGAAGACTCAAGATAAGAAGTTTCAAGATTCAAGATTCCGAGTTATCCATTAATTTGTTAGCAGATTAGGATTAGTTCTAGTTTGTTAGGATTCGTAGGAACAGGATTATAAATACTTATCATCCTGATAAGTTTAGAGGTACCACGAATACATTCAACGAGTTACAGAGCCAAAACTCAAGTCTCACCTCAACCCATTGATCGTATGTGTTACGAGTCAATCCAATATTCGTAACCCTAACGAATATCCGTCAATTTTGGTCCACAAAAGACTTTTGCAGCTATATTCGATATACCTTCGAATCTACCCCAAAATTACGATGACTTTACAACCCTATCAAGGTTCCCACCAAGATAAGTAGTCACGGATAATGTTTGAATAAACCAAGTTTATTCCTGGATAAACCAAAACATACAAAATGGTGAAGAAAAATGAAACTAATTTCTGCACCCTCCATATTCCTCCCTGGAATAAAGATGCATAATTTCTACCATTTCATTGACTCGATTAACAGCGTTTATCTGAAATTATTTATTATTTTACATTGTAACTTATCACGGATTACAAAGAAAATAATATGGTTATAAACCTAAAAACTCAAGACTAGTGTCATGAAGCACTCTTTCTTGTTTTTGCTAGAAATTGTTTTTGCAACCTAAAAATATTTCTAGACTTTTTTGTTTTATAAATTCCTTAAACTTGGAGAACCGGAAATAACTCCTTAGTTTCTGAGTTTATAAAAATAATCTCTTTGTAACTAAAAATTTAGTTACACTTGTAGATGTATTAAATCTTACTTGAATTACACTTTTGAAAAAGATAAAACTATTTACACATACTTGTAAAACTGAGATTAGATTCCCAGTGTATATTAACACTTATCCAATTTCATTACTAAGGATATCAAATATCATATTTTATCATTTCTAACGTTAATCAACTACCAATATTAATTATTCTGACTCTTTGAACCCTTTTAAGCATATATGATTTTATTTAAGTCATAACTTGACTTAGAGTCTTGCAATGACATCTTCATTGAGTACCTCTCAATAAGTCACGCTCCTCGGATTAGTCCTTTTTCAAGAGCTTACTATTTTAGAAAAACTTTTAAAATCATCCGATAATTATATACTTTAAAAGTTCATTCTTATATTTACAATACTAGTTAGATCAACCTTGATAGCTTGATAAATACACTAGTTAGACGCTCCCATTATCTTTTATGAAAAAGTGTATCACTTTAAAACACCCTTTTAGTCTTAGTCAATCCATGACTAATATGTCTAAAGCTTGTGTTTTAAATATATGCTCTTGAAACTTAGTCTTTGTAAGAAATCTAATTGTTTTGTGAAACCAAAACTTGGATTTCTCATATATCCATCTTTCCAATTACGAAATGTGGTTTCATTAAACCTAACATGATTACAAGTATAAAACACTTGTAAAGGTATTTTAATTTCTTTACTTAAAACATTTAGTATAAAAGGGCCTTGATTATAATAACTATTATAATCACTTTATACTTTCTTAAATGTTTTATCCAAAAACTTTCATCTAGAAATAATAACTATTTCTTCTTGTTTTAACATGTTCAATGCTTTGAACATAATTTTTTATAAAATCTTTAAATACTTGTAAATTAGAAAAGCTTTCTAATTTCATAAACACGATTTTGCTTATCTAAGTATTTATATAGTGAGATTAACATTTATGTAACTACAACAATTAATGCATAAGATCACTATGAATCACCCATTAAGCCAAAGCTTAACTTATTAGTAACCTTTAGTCACAACTGGACTAACTTGATTCATCAACATACGTGCACGGATATAAGCTAAATAATTCAATAATTCAAAGACTTAAAAACATAATGTCATCCAAAAGTATGAAAAACCATGCCAACAATATCCAAAAACTTTGAATAAAAAGGTTTAACAACTAAAAAACATGAATTATTAAATATCCGATAAGCACGTGGGATCTCAAATGCCGGGCCGCTTCACTTTCCATTATCTCCTGCAATACACGATTGCAAGATATTAGAATACTCATAAAACTTTACAAGTGGAAAGTGACAAAGAAGTTAATCACACGATACCTGAGGAGCCAGTCTTGCCTCCTGCTTCGTGAACCTTCGGACAATCTTTCTTCCAGTATCCGACCTCGCCACACTTGAAGCACCGATTCTCGGACCTTGCTTTGTTTGGCTTTGACTTCTTGCCCTTGTTGTTGTCACTAGCCCTGGGTGCATTCTGGCTGGGCTCGGTTTTACCCTTTCCCTTTCTGTTGCGCCCCTTCCTCTTCTTACCTCCACCATTGCCCACTAGGAGAACGTCCTTAGACTTGGTCCCGATACTCTGCTCCACAGTCTTAAGCATAGAATGCAACTCCGCCATGGATTTCTCCATGTTGTTCATGTTGTAGTTGACTATAAAAGGCATATAGTCATCCGACGACGAGTTGAGTATCGTATCCGTTGCTAGCTGCAGCGGTACTGGGTGCCCAAGTCTCTCTAGGTGGTCCATATACCCTTTCATTTTCATGACATGGGTACTGACCGACGTCCCATTTGCCATCTTGCACGAGTTAAACACCCTAGTGTCATCATAACGCTCCGTGCGGGCTTGCTCCTGGAACATATCCCTCAATTGGCGGATCATGTCATAAGCAGGAGTCTCAATCATGCTCGATTGCAACTATGAACTCATTGTTGCAAGCATGAGGCAACTAACATCAAGGGCGTCATTAGAGCGCTTTTAATAACCTCCCTGACATCTGCCCTAGCGTTGTTGGCAGGGGATTTCCTAGAGGTTGTTCTAGGACGTACCACTTTCTCTCGTGCCTCAGCGCGATACGGAGATTTCGCTCCCATGTGAGAAAGTTTGGTCCGGTGAGCTTATCTTTCTCTAGGATAGAGCGAAGTGAGAGGTTGTTAGTGTTGGTAACGTTGGTTGGCATCTACAAATTAAAACTCGGTTTAATTAGTAATTGCAAATAAACTTTTCTAACATATATTAATAAACCCTCAAATAATATATATCAGACCTAGGACCCATATTTCACATACTTGACGCAAGGTTTAGGCACTTCCCGCCAAGTCATGCTATTTCTGGTAGGTAATTTCCCTTTACCAATCGTACATATCTGATACGACTCCTAGAACCTCGTAGAGCACTTAGATAAAATCTAGTATGTTTAACTCTACTCTAGTGCATTTTGGGCCGGGACTCCCGATTATCACCAAAATAGATCGCACCACCTAAGACAGTAAGAATTCTGGCCAGGACTCCCGATTATCGCAGAATCTTTCATACCCTTTGCCGCAATGGTTTGAACCCGGATGCCCAAGGTTTGGGCACTTCCGACACCCGAGTACCGTTTAACAGCAAAGGTGTACCATTAGATGGGTAGCACACTGATCTAAGATTTTTCTTGGGTTCTATAATTAAGTTTAAATGAAAAACTTAATTTTCCAGTTTTTGAAAAACCATTTTTAAAAACGTCTGTTTTAAAAAATAAGATTTATATGCGTACCTATACTAGGTGCACAAAACGGCTTTATAAGTTTGAAACTTATAATCTTGACAAAACTTTAAATTTATAAAAATTTAAATATTACGACTAACAAACTGAAGTCGTACTCTAGTTTGTCATAAATCGTGATTTTTCTTTGTTTAATAATTGTCTATTATTAAACCTCTTTATTTAGCATCACACACATATATATGAGTAAGCATTAAATAAAAGAACACAACCACGCAGATAAAAATCTATAGTTTTACCAACTAATCCTAAGGTCAATCCTAAGGATAAAAAGAACTTGGATTCGCCTTCATGATGCATTACTCCCACTCGCCTCGACACCTTCTCTGAAGTACCCGAGCACTGTGCAAATCATCATCTTCAAAATATTCTTGAACTCCGTTTTCATCATGGGACAAAACTACAACTACTACTATTATAATTACAATAATAAAACGGGTTGTAAGTGGCACGCAGGCCTCCCCGAACTAGTACATCATTACAATTGAAAAATAGGATTGTAATTGGCATGCAGGCCTTTTCAAAACCAAAAAAAGAAGAAAATAAAAGCGAGTCCTAAGTTGGCAAAACTATAGCTAAGTATCACAACCACACAATTATATACAAACGATAATAAAAGCGATAAACACAATATCTGATTCGTTTAACTATTCTCATATATCTTTTTGACTAATAACTATTAATCAAAAATGAGAAATATAATCATCTAAATTATTTAAATTAACTTGACCAAAAATAGTTTTTCAATAGACTTTGAAAAAACTAACTTATTCAAGACTTGAATAATAACTATGTTGAGTTTCTGACTAGTTTTTACGAAAAACCAAAACACGACAAAATTTGATCACTATTTAAATAACAATATCTTGTTTCGTTTACTTTTATATAAACTTACTTTTGGAGTTTATATATAACGTCTCAACTAGTCGTAATTAATAAACATCCAAAACTATATATTTCAACTAAACTAGTTAAAATATATATAAATTACTAGTTTATATAGAACCCTTATTAATTTTAAAACTTAAAATTAATAACTTTGTATTTAACCGAAAAACCTATTTGGGCCGACAACCTTTGCGCCGGGGACCCTCCTAGGCTGAAACATCCCTTTGGGCCGATCACCCACCTGGGCCGATCACCCACTTGGGCCGATTACCCTCCTGGGCCGAATACGCAGCCAGGCCGGTTGAGTCGTAGTTCCTGGGCTGAAGCCACGCCATGCCACCGCCGCCTGCCACGCCGCCGACCACCGCCGCACCTAGGCTGCAATCGACTTGCGACCGCCGCCAACTTGGGCCGTCGTCGCCACCGGTGGCGGTGGTGATCTTGGTTTTTTCCGATCAAAACAAAACAAAATTTATTAAATCCTACTCCTTTTAACCTATTAAAAACAAACCTATTTTTAATGATCTGATTAAAACTGGATTTAATCAAAAACCAAAAACTTTAATTATATATGTGTCCAAAAATTTTGTTCCACTAATAATTAATAACCTTAAAACTAGATTTTAACCTTTAAACCAAAAACTAGTTTAAAACCTTGGTCAAGATCAGGTTTTAATAAAAAGACTTATCTTTTAACCGTTTAAACAGAAACTTGTTTAAACTTATCTGATTAAAGAATTAGACTCCTTATTAAATCCTGGATGAAAAAACAAAAACTTGTTTTGATCATCCTTACGATTTTCGATTTTAACAAGAAACAAGATGAAGAAGAATAAATTAAACGAATCAACTAACTGGTTTAACTAGGTTTTTATCAACTAAAAATACTGTTTAATTTTTCTTGATTAAAACTTGTTTCACTAAAAGTTGTAATCCTTTAACCGTTCAAACTGAATGTTTAAACTTTCTAATTGATAGGATTAAAACTTTTAATAACTGGATAACTAAAACAAATTGTTTTATTACCCTCTTTGATTTTCGATTTTTACAAGAAACGGGTAGAGGATCAAGAACAAACCTTAAAACCAAAAACAGGATAAACTAGAAACTATAGATCATAGAGCCGATGCTCTGATACCACTGAAGGGTTTAGATCTGACCAAGCCACCCTAAGACACAAACTGGTCAATCCCTGGGTTTGATTCTCCTGGTCCAACCCCTTAAAAGGGTTAGGATCTTACTAATGATCTATACAGTTTCTTATCAACAATCAAGATAAAAGGTTAGAAACAATTACCTCTTGGATCTTGGGATTGCTAAAGCTAGTCCACCACTACTGCACCACCACGAACTAGCTGCTAAACCGCGACTAGAATAACCCGAACGACACACGAAACCGTGCGTGTGTGTGTATGATCGACGCAAAAACCGAAACCCCCTTGGGGTGTTTTTCGAAGTCGACGCAGGGAGGGAGGGAGAAGGAGGTTAGGGTTTTTCCTTGTTGCAAATTAAATATCTCTTGAGGATAAAATAAGCTTTTTCTAGGTTTAAATACTTTAAACCTTATCAAAGCCCAAACTCGTTCAATTAAAGCTCATGTCTTTAATTAAACTTTCATTCCTTGCACTTTGACCTCCTGGACTTTACTAGTTAATCAATTAACCATTATTTAACTGGTCCGCTAAATAATAAAACTTAATATTTAATTTCCCTTTAAATAATAAATATAACTATGTATTATTTATTTCACTTTAAATAATTAATTCAACTGATTAATTATTTCCACACAAATACTGGTAAATTTCAAACTATTCTAATTGGGTGTGTAGCAGTGTAACCCTTTAGTCTCTTATAATATTGGACATAGTGTACCCATTAATTATCTTTGCACATAATCTAACAATTATGAATGGTGACTTTGGTTGAAATTCACTATGAAATTGAAGACGAATAAGAGTATTGTGTTCAAAGTCACCAATGCTTAATGTAGTAGGTCATGTTTATGGTAATAATACCATGTAATTAATCATCTTGTAATTGGCTTAATGTTGTCAATAAACATTACTTCGGTTCAACTTCATTAAAAAGTACATCATACGGAATAATTACATAAAAGAACGTCCTAAACTTAAACATAGAACAACTACTAATACATGCAAAACAAAAATAAAAGTTATATACTTTTAATCTTGACTTCACCTTGATTAATTCCTTCTTTAGTATAGTAGCTTCCAATTTTGACTTTTCAAGATCTTTAATAGCATCCTCGACTTTCTTGGATTTCCAATTCTGTAAATGCATCTCGTATACCATATCCTTGTAATACTAACTTGATAGTTCATCATCTACAAACCTAAATCTCGTGCAACTAGGGACTTTATTCATCAAAATACAAAAAAAAAATTAAAAATTAAGAAAACATGGTCAATATAGCATCATTCATGTTTGCAAACTAAACTTTCAAAAATAGGGCACCCAACGAATCTTCGGCCTGAGTTTGTGAACATGAGGTCCTCATGGACATTCGATCTCCACATTAGCAGAAATCTTGGTTTGAAAGCGTTAAGGCTGGCGAAGATGAATACATCGTAATTGGTCTCAATCAATGGCTCAATTTTGACTAAAATAAAAAGATTAAATCAGAATGAGTGAATTCACGTGGATGACAACAAGTACAACTCAACATATATCACTTTCGTAGGTTAATATTACACTAAATGAAATTTTCGGATAGCTTGTTGTATTTATATCAATAAAATGTAGTTTCTTAAACACAAAGGGATACTTTTTTATATTTTTGTGCACTATTCTTCATTAGCAACTTTCTAACTGGTGGTTATTATATGTTGTTTAGCACAATACCAGGAAAACCTACCTTGTTTTTTTTCTCCTTCTCTTTTGTACTATTTCATATTCATTGGCATGTAAAAAGAATTGTATATATTGAATAAAACAATCATATATTATAATTTTTGTTGGGGCGTATAATTTGTTGACACAGTTATCAGAGTCTTCAAATGTGTGCTCATGCCTGCACCCTAGAAAACCTTCAACTTAGCACTGAATCGAGTGGCGCCAAATCAAACACAGACCTTCAATTCTCTGTAGAAACACAATCCAAAAATGGCAACGTTTCTATTCTCATCATCATCATCTAGAATCTGTTCTTCGACATCCAAACAAATCCCCAATTCAATTCACTCATTTATTCATTCAATTAAACCTAACTTCACCTCGAATTCACTACAAAATCGCATTAGCATTAGTAATAATCGTGGTTGTTTTTGTTTAAAATCAAGATCGTTATGTCGCAGTACCAGAACAAGGGCAGTGCTATCAGAAACTCAATATCAGGATCAGAAGTTCGCCAAGATTGGTGCCGTATCTATTGGTCCTATTTCATCAGCTCAACTCCTTGAAAGCGTTGAAATTGCTGCCAAAACTGGTGCTCAGGTTTCTACATGTTATCTCTGAACACATTAAATTAGTAGGATGCATGAAATTGTGCTGCACACTTGGTACCTTCTTGTCGTTCTGCTAAAAATTAGATCCCCTTTTGGTTTCCTTATTGATTAAAGTCGCATGGTGGGCTCTAGTTTGGATCTGATTCAAAGAAACACGTGTTACTCTATCTGTTGAGTTACTTTCTTTTTCTCTCAACTCAAATAAAATGTGAATTGTGTTAACACTTTGACAAATACATGTTTCTGCTTCTGGTACTGTAGCTATGAAATGTTTGGGTGGAAAAATTTATAACTTTTTTATCAGTGTTGAAGTTTAGAGCTAGCTCAAACGTGGGAGTATTATTCTTTTTCTTGGATTTTGTTGATTTGATGGTTATATGTCAAGAATTATTGCTTATGGCTTTTTATTATTGTTATTCACAGGTTGTAATGGAAGCTGTAAATAAACCTAGAAATATCAGCTATAAAGGACTCACTGATTTGGTTACTGAGTATGGCCATAAACCTCTTGTTCTAGATTTTTTATACGTATTTTTTTTTTTAATTTTCTTTTCAGCATATGGTCCAAAGTTTGACAATGGATGTTCATTTGGGCTTTTGTGCAATGTTGATGAGAAATGACTCTTTGACCTCGGATCATGTTACTAGGTGAAGATGATACAGGTCTTGAGAATCTTCTCACTACTGTGTAATTTCACAAAACATCCTATGCCGGGGTTCAGGGTGCAACTGCATTGTTTTTATATAGACAACTTTTTGACAGACCTATGGCTTGTAGGGAAAGGAAATTAGTTAGCCACTATGGAGTATGGCCAAACACTCATGTGAGAAGTATGAAGTGCCATATGTCATATGTGTCGTGTTCAGAAATCCGAATTTCTAATTTGATAATCTTACGTTCTATGCATCTCCTTTGTATATAAGTTGTAGCACATATCCATCTTGACCATACTTTGATCCCATCCTGAGTGCTGCTCTTTCTTCCCCTCTATTGGATGTATAATAGTATGAGTAAATCATTGGAAAGACTATCATCAGTGTACTCCATTAGTGATTATATTGTTAAACTAACCTATCGTGTATTGTTTGTAGTTCAATTAATACCCTCTTCTACTTTATAATAGTCTTACACCTATAACAAATATTGTTCACTTGCAGCACAGATAAAATGAGCGAGAGTGCGATTCTTGATGTAGTGAGAAAGAATTTCCCGGATCACCTTATTTTAGGGGAGGAAGGTGGAGTCATTGGCGATTCATCTTCCGATTATCTCTGGTGCATAGACCCCTTGGGTATGTGGTTCACTCGTTTTTTAGTTAGATACTTAGATCAATGTCATATATATCTTAAGTATCTACATATTTTATTTGAACTTGTAAACTACACATGCATTTATATTTCTATTTTTTTATGTATAACAGAATATTGTGTATTATTAGTCACAATATAAAATCGTGATCTGGATATACCCATTTGATGTCTATGTAGATGGGACGACCAATTTTGCACATGGATATCCTAGCTTCGCTGTCTCTGTGGGAGTGCTCTTCAGAGGAAAGCCGGCCGCAGCTGCTGTGGTAATATAGCATGAACTATAACACTTTTTCAAAATTAGCGGCTTAAATATATTAGATACTTGAGTTTAATTGTTATTCATGCAATATGATGTGTGTTTCACATCTTCATTTTGTTGTATAAATGTCAATCATGCTCATCAATTTGAAAGAAAAACACCAAGGGTATGTGTAAGTATCTTTTTATGGTAAGTTGTAATCCATTTCTCAAAAAGAGCAAAGACCTAGCCAAGTGTTAGTTTATGGAAAAAAAAATTGATTCCCTTAGGTTTCAACCCACATATGGGTGGATGATGAAATGTATCAAGATACCCTCTTTTTGATGAATGCTGACAGGACATCGTGGATTTTGGAAGTGCAAGAGAGGCTTGAGTCAAGGAGGCCTGGTGTTGTTTTTTTTTTTTTTTTGAACAGCTAAACACACCCATCTAATTCTACACCAAGTGTCCACTACCGGGACTTGAACCCACAACCTTAAGGTTGGGAAGCACTTTTTCCAAACTCCAATACCGCTAGACCAAGGGCCTTTGGTACGGTGGCCTGGTGTTGTGCTAGCTTTCTTAACCTTGTGATGGAGATTCTCAATTAGATTATCGAGAGAAATATTGAAGAGGATGGGGTTTTATGTCATAAGGTTTCAATTGCCATCTAGAAAAATCAAAAATGGCGTTAGGCCATTAGAGGAATTTAGTGGGCCTTCGAGGCTCGCATATAGGCAATAGCGTGGGTACAAGAGTCAAGATTCTTGGTGTCATGCCTTGATCTATTGTAGATCTAACGGAGTGATATTTAGTTTTTTACTCCCTTTTTCACAATGAGTGTTGAGTATAAATTGATCTAGGAAGAAACATGAAAAAGAGGAATTACTCCCTATTTCACATATCTTATGTTGGGGAGATCATTAAAGAACATATTGTTCAAACTTCATATTGTTAGATGTGACAAACAATCATCCAACATGGTTGGACAACTAGACGCTTTGCAATCTTGTCACCAAGAGAGACATCTATGAAGTTCGGTCTCCTTGGATTGCGAGCGGGAGATGTAATCATTCAGGATGATTGGAAATACCAGATGGTGGCTGGATAGATTTGGTATAACTCTAAACACCCCCTTCATGCTTCTTACTAGAAAAGATGACAATGTTGTGTGGAGAAATAAGACGGGTAAGGTGATACATTCTATGTTTGTGAGGTCTGACTTTGGCATGATATTCGAATCGTAAAGGCCATTGCTTCTTAGTTTAAGTTAGTTTGGTACTCTAAATGCCTGGGTATGTCTTTATTCTATTGCTTTCTTTTTGGGAGAAATTTATAGCTCAAGATAAATTAGAATCTGGGACATACAATCTGCTCTCCCATATGCCTTTTGCAGATCCCAATCTGATTCTCACAATGATTTGTTTAACGTGTATAACACATGTGTTGCAAGTTTAAACCAGCTTCTACTAGGGGTTATTACTCGGTTTTGTACTCACTGTTTTATTTTCGCTGAGAGTAGGCTAGCTTGCTCAGGGCCATGAGCTAAAAGAGGCCCACTTTTTCTCCTCTCTCTCTCTCTCTCTCTCTCTCTATGTATGTGACTGTGTGTGTGTGTGTCTATATAGATGTTATGTATGTCCATGGTCCAAGACTCTAAGCCTATTTTAATTAAATAATTGTGAGTTAAAGGGGGCCACTCTAAGAAGTTTTTGAAGACTTGAGATTAACAACGGTGCTGAAAGCTTTTCAACTTTTGTTGACAGGTAGAGTTTGTTGGGGGTGCCATGTGTTGGAACACACGCACATTCTCTGCAGTTGCGGGTATGGAAGTATTTGTTTAGCGAGCATACATTGTGTTATAATTATGATTTGACAATGTTTACTAAATGAGTGTCTTCTTATGTATTTAAGGTGGAGGTGCATTTTGTAATGGGCAAAAGATTCATGTTAGTCAGACTGACAATGTGAGATTTCATTCCTTAATCTAAACTTATACATAAGTGGATAATTCCTTCTATTTAACAAACTCTAGGAAATGTTTTATTTATTTATTTTTATTTTTTTTGCCATTTTTCTTTGTTTATGAACCTTGACCCCTTATTTATGGTATTATGTTTCTTTAGCAAAATGTTCGTAGCAATGATTTTTTTGTTATTATTTCTTAAAAATGTTATAATTTGTAAAAGTAAGGGTGTTCTTTGTTGTTCATCTTTATGACATATCATGTTAATTGTCTTCACTGCTTATTACTACAACTTCATAGGTGGAGCGATCTCTACTGGTGACTGGGTTTGGTTATGAACATGATGATCCATGGACTACCAACATGAACTTATTCAGAGAATATACTGATATCAGTCGGGTAACCACCAAAACTATAATACTTTATGTCTGTAATTTGTACATTTTCCCATTTCCTGGTTTATGAAGATCAGGCTTTTATTTCTGTTACCTATCTTAAAGGTGGCAAAATGGGCGGGTCATAGTAGTTACCGAGCCGATTAATGCATAACTAAATGGTTCAAAAAATATGAATCTCTAACCTATCTATGTGTTTTTTCTTATAAAGGGTGTGCGAAGACTAGGTGCAGCTGCTGTTGACATGTGCCACGTTGCTTTGGGCATTGTAGAAGCATATTGGGAATATCGTCTAAAACCATGGGATATGGCCGCTGGTGTTTTAGTAATGCTACTTATCCTCAAGATACACTTAAAAACTTTAGTTTAAATAATTTAACTAATTGTTTTTGTTAGATAATAGACAAAATAAACTGCAAATGGGAAAAATAGATAGTGAAGACAACCGTTAATCCAAATCTGGCATTTCATTTACTTGTTTGCGTTCCGTTTTAATGAATCAGATAGTTGAAGAAGCTGGTGGAGCAGTTTCTCGCATGGATGGTGGGAATTTTACTATATTTGACCGATCACTCTTGGTTTCGAATGGTATATTGCATTCAAAGGTATGTTT
The DNA here is from genome assembly GCA_947179395.2 of Pulicaria dysenterica. Classification (NCBI taxonomy): domain Eukaryota; kingdom Viridiplantae; phylum Streptophyta; class Magnoliopsida; order Asterales; family Asteraceae; genus Pulicaria; species Pulicaria dysenterica. The sequence goes on along the minus strand of OX359290.1, from coordinate 67,652,670 downwards.
TTCAGTTTTCAGTGCACTAATTATATAAAAAGCTTGATTTTATTTAATTATTACATCACTGAACAATTCTCCAACAATCAACTGCCACAGATCTTGATTCTTGACCGTAACTTGTTAGCATCTTGAGTCCTAATCTTATTGCTTATGAAATGCAGCTTTTAGAAAAAATTGGTCCTGCCACAGAGGAACTAAAAGGGAAGGGTATAGATTTCTCTTTATGGTACAAGCCAGATGATTATAACACAGAATTATAATGAACTCAGCTTATTGTTTTTTTTTTATTTGTTCATTTTGACTTATTTTTCTTTTCTTTTTTATACTTTTTTCCATGTATCCTACTATAATTATCAATAAATATACCTTATCATAATTTCTTCTTCGTGAAAACCCGTATGCATCATCTTATCGTCTTTTAATTTTTCGGTCTAATGGCTGCGCCTTTAACGAGTAAACCTTTCTTCCAAGCCCCGCCTTCATATTCAAACAAGGAGAACTCAAAACTTCCTCCTTTCTTTGGTTCAACAATGAACTCCCCCACCAGGATCTCAAACCAGCTTGATCTTGGCTTTGCCATTAAGTTTTCTGAATGTTCTTGTTTACTTCCATCTGGCATTGTAAGCCTGATGTTGATCGGGACTTCCCACCCGTAAGCAGGATCTTTTATCATCACCACTAATACAACCTCATACTTTATTCCTGGTGTTAACTTAGAGATCTCAAATTTCCCATGAACTTCTAACCAGCAAACATTAAGCACTTCAGCAATCTCCACGTTCACTTCACTGAACAAACAAGCAAAAACCCGTATTTTAGAATCCATATCGTCTTTTGAATCTTTCACAGTGGTTATTTCAACCTTTTTTTATCTCACGGGTCAAATAAAAATATTTGCTGAAAAGGGAACGGGTTGAAAGTCGCTGACCTTGTTTCTTTGATGGATGGCCAATGCCAATAGCGATTGTCTTCCCCCCATGTGATGGTGAGGTCCCTTGCATACACAAAGAAGCAGTTGCCATTTGATGCCTTATCAACCCAATACTTCTGCTTTAACCAAAACCATTAAAAATAAGAAAACATATATGATCATTTGGGTTAGGATTGATAAACACACACACTCTCTCTCTCTCTCTCTCTCTCTCTCTCTCTCTCTCTCACACACACACACACACACACACAAACTCTGATGGAGGTGGGAACTTGACATACCTTTCTATTTTTGTTCAAGAACACACCAGCATAGAGACGGTCGATTGAGTTCTTATTGACGGCAGTATCTGCATCTTTTAGAATGGCTTCACATTCATGTGGTAAGTTGTTTGATCGCGTGCTCGGAGTTTTCGTATCATGATTGTATTCATGAGTTCCTAAGGGAGATACTTCACTATGTTGTGAATTTGCTTCTTGTGAGAATCCAGATCCCATGTTGATATTGAGTTACTGATACCTGCTAATTGTTAATTTGCTGTCTAGACTACTTTTTATAGTGCAAGAGGTTATTAATCCTAATCACTTTAGCAAAAAGTAGAGTTCTAAATAAGGAATTGGATTCTATGAATGACTTATCAGGAATCTTATGCTTGGGGGATGTCATGGAATGCCATTATTTAGAGCTTGATTTCCGGGATTCGCAAATGGTACAACTTTTTATGCATAAGGTATCACTAGTGTATTAATACGCTTTTTTAAGAGCTTTAGGGGCTGTTTGTTAAAACAGTGATTAAGTACCGAATGATTATATGGTTTGAATTATTCAAAGGCTCTGAATGAATCTGTCTCTGAAAAGAGGGGGGGGGGGGGACTGAAGGTCTGGGTCACTGAACCCATTTCTCCCACCCTTAACACACTTTTAATCCCGTCTTTTTTCAGATTTTTGAATAAAATCGGGTCTAGAAAAAGGGCTGAAAATGAAAAGTGTATACATCGATAGAGTATTTATAGAGACGTTCAAAATGACCATGTCCTGTGATTCAAAGTGGGTTAAGCGTAAGTTGATCGAATTCTATAAAGACCGTTGGTTCTTACTAGTTGGTCCCTGGCCACTAGTGAGCTAGCCGATTTGCTTTCTTTCTTTCTTTATCTTTATTTTTTGTGAATTTGTGAATGATTCTAGGTCAATTGGCTTGTAGCTAGACCGAACCTAAAGCATATTGAAATCGAGAAAAGATAATACTACAATTGACACGAGACTTATATAAACTAGTTCGGTATTGATACACTCCGATTCTGGTTTAGAACTATATAGGCCACACATCAACAGAACTCAAACCTGGTTTTGTTGGAGAGTATAGAGAAAACAACATTGTTTAAAATAAAATAAAAACATTTAAAATTGTTGTTCGGACTAATATTTGGCACATAATGCCTGGCCCATAGCCTGGCACTAGTCCATGATTAGGGATGGCAAAAGGACCCGAACCCGATGGGGAAAACCCGAAACCCGAATTAAACGGGGCGGGGCGGGGCAACATTATCGGGGAACGGGGCATTAACGGGGAATTTTTCGGGTATCGGGGTAGTGACTGGGGATGTCTTGCCCCGCCCCGCCCCGCCCCGATTATATATTATATATATTATTTAATATTATTTATCTATTAATGTATAATATATATAGTCATACGGTACCTTTTAATATTACTATATTAGGGTTTTCACTTTTCAATTACTTGATTTACTTCCCGCCTCGCATCTTCAACTCCCCTCCTGTCTCCTTAACTACTCGACTCATCTCTGGCTCCGTCGTCGACTCCTCTCCTATGCTCCATCGTCGACCACCATTAACCGCCGCCGAACCACACGTCCACCGCCGTTAACAAGCCAACAACGACCACCGTTAATATAGTATGGTTTCTATCGTATGTTATGAACTAGTTCTCATTTGTGGCCGAAATGGTCATTTTTTAGTTATATTTTCATGTTTGTATTTTGTATTTTTGTAGATGCGTGTACAGTTTTCGGGGCAAAACAGGGAACGGGGTAAATGGTTGCCCAAATGGGGCACCCCGATAAGCTCCCCGACGGGGAACGGGGCGGAGAACGGGGTAAGCCCCGATGGGGCACCCCGATAAGCTCCCCGACGGGAAACGGGGCGGGGACGGGGCACATATTCCTTATCGGGTTCGGGGATGGGAATTGGCTGCCCCGCCCCGAACCCGCCCCTTTGCCATTCCTATCCATGATATGGTGAACATTCTAACTTTCTAAGTACCAAATTTCATTAAAATAATAAAATTAGTTTAAACACTCTCTCTATTTTTATATGTAAGGGAGTTATAATGAAGATGGATATGTAGGTAAGAATGAGAGAATAAATCCTTACAGTCAGTTAATTGTTGATCTGTTAGATCTAACGGTCATAATCACCCGTCGCAATTCATGACTGTTGCAATTCAAGGTTGGGTTATAAACTAAATGAAGGGGCAATTGTAAATCGTCCGATCAAATCAAATGGAGGGTCAGATTGAGTCTACCATTCTCAGCTAAATATACATTTTCATTTGAACCTCCCAATTATATATAGAATATGAAATTTGTTTAGACACCAAAAAAATGTTTTCCTTTCAATGGAAGATACCAAAAATGACTTAACATCATGAAATGTGGAAGATAATGTTATATCCTCCTATAATTCTAGCTCCATATGTACATTATTGCTACATTTTGATAATAACTCATGCATGATCAAAAGACTTTAAGGAAAGTTGTATCGCATATAGAATAATGTGTGGTTTGTTTCCCATCAAATAAGGGTAGTTGCACACATAAGCGTAAATTTCCATCGACCCAATTACCCACACATCTGAAGGAGAGAGATCGAGAGCGCACGAGAGAGATCGAGAGAGAGAGAGAGAGAGTATGTGTCAATTAAGTAGGTGCAATGTAGAGATCTCTAATCTCAGGGGTTTATTACCCCGGGAAGATGGTTCGTTATGACCGACTCTTACATGTCGTTTCAGACTAAAATAATATGTAAGTGTTAGGTGTAACTTGAAATTAACGGTACGATTGGAACTAAAATCTAATTTAATAGGAAGCTACACATAAACATAAATTACTGGTTTTAATTATTTTTTAATTAAATGGCTTGGAAATTTAAAACTAATCTTATTCATATGGCATGAATTTCAAATTATATTTGGATTATTTGAAATGAGATATGATGGCCGAATAGGTAGATATAATTTGAAATTGAAATTTCAAAATTTTGTGGTTATCATTGTTTAGTCGATTAATTAGGATTAGGATTTCTCGTTTGCTTTAGTTATTAATAAGTAACTAGGTTTCATTTAACTAATGCACCTTGAGAGTGACATCTTGTAAACACTTTAGTCATAATAAAGATAAAGAAGTCTCTGGTTCCTCCCTCTGGATGTAGGTCGTGACTTTGACCGAACCACGTTATAACTTAGTGCCGTGTTTATCTCGTTTTGTTATCCGTATCTTCTAACAGGTACTTGTTAAGATTTGAAGTTCAATCCTTACAAGAAGGTGTTTTGATCCTTACAGTAAGTTCAAGTTCTGTGTGGATCCTTACAAACGTGTTGTTCGTCTTATTGGAAAAAATAAATGTTCCATATTCAACGAGTATGGAATTTTTATTCTTCGTTTCAGCAATAATTGGTTACTAGTAGCACAATGCGCACATTCCACAAAGATTTATGATTTATGATTTGAGGATTGAGGATTGAGGATGTGTAATACTCAGATAAAAGTTATCTTTTCAGAACCAATTTCGTAGGTATTAGCACCTTTTTTTTAAGGAGTATTCCCGGTAGGGCTCCTACCGAGGTGTCGAGCCTTTGGCTCAGATGTACGTAGTTTAACCTGTGGTGGGACTTGAACCCTCGACCTCCCAGATAGGGGGAAGTGCCTTACCAGGTATTAGCACCAATTATGAAAACTAGATGCGTACAATGTTGCGGCAGCGAATAGTTTTTGATTTGGAACATGTCACTTTTTTGAATGAGTAATGATATATTATTCGCGAATGGCACAAAAAAGTTTTCTCTGGCAACATGTCTATTTTTTTTAATTTTTCTTTTATCTGCATCAACTATTTTAATAATTTTAAAAAGTAAATTCTAATACACATTAAAATAAGTAAAAATATTTATATTTATGAATTGAGGAGATATAAGTTAATAATATTTTGAAAATTGTGTTGATATAGGTGGATAATTGTGTTTGTGTAACAGTCTATTCTAAATGAATAAAAAATTAAAGTAAATTAAGAGAGTACGGAATGGTTAAATATTATGTGAATGAGGTTAGTTTAAATAGAATGTCAAGATGTTGTTTTGATTGAATTTTAAAAAGTCTTAAAATCGAAGAAGAGAAGGATTGTTAATATAGTAGTATAATATACCAAGAAACTTGGAGGGAAAAGTCTTATAGAATATTATATTGACACCTATCTGATAGGGACTAACCTATGAAAATGTCATCGGCTATTACAAGTTTGGTGTTACCTACATAATACATATCCGACCATCAGACTATGCGTTGTACCTTACTCGATGGAATCGAGTAAAGTCGGGTAGATCAAGGAACATCAAAACCTGTTTGGCGAGTAAGCGAAGCGAGTACCCTCTTCGGGTCTCCATACTCGATCGAGAACTCCTCCACTCCCCACCCCCACCCCCTCTCAACCAATCACACTCACACACACATTTAATTATTTAATATAAAAATATAAAAAATGGGGAGAGTTTTAAGGTGAGGTAAAACTAATGAATTGGGTAAGGATAAGGGAAAGAGAGGTGGAATGATGTGACGCTGATATGACATCGGGTAAGGGAAATGAGAAAAGAAGGTATAACTAGTGGCCTTATTACTACTTACAAGATTTTATAACGACAACAAGTGTCCAAATGTCAGAGCTTCCAAACGTCTAGCTTACCACGGCAACCTAAAAAATACGGTCAATAAAAGAGGGTTTAGCTACAACTAGTGAGTACATGCATACAACATGCATTGAATTCGTCAAATACAACCCGTAGAAACTAGAAAGAGGATCGAATACTTTCTTTGTCCTTTTCTTTAAATCTTTTTATTAAAAGGTTATTCAATTTTACTTTTAATAAGCAGACTCTTATGTGTGTGTCTGTGTGTGTATGTGTATAGAGGACGGTTCAAACGAGAACTGTTTTTTATACGAGAACTACGAGATCCGATCTTAGCCTTTGCGGCTCATCAATTCTTCATGAATGACTTATTAATGGCTCATTAATCACACATTAATGACCGCTAATTTGGGAAAATCAAGCCTCGCAAATTAATCACGGCTCATCCGGACGCAATTCACAGTTGGATAAATATATAAACTACCATAATACCCCTATTAATGAGTCATTAATGACGTTAAAAACAGTTCTCATTTGAACTTATATATATAGGAAGAAGTTCCATTGAGAACCATTTTTAGTGCGAATACTGCGAGAACCAATCTGAGCCGTCCAATTCCCTCTCTTTTAATGTCATTGCGCACCCTGAATTCCTCACATGCACCCTGCCACACTTGATTCCTCCACGCTCTCCATCCATGAATTCCACTTATCAAATCAACGGCTAAGATTGGTTCTTTCGGTTCTCGCAATTGTAACATCCTCAAAATGGGCCTAATAGTTCCTAGTTGTACCCTATGCTCAAGTAGTTGTACCTTGATTTTAAATATGTATTTTAGTGATTATTTATGTTTTAGTTAGTTAAAGTGGTTATATGAGGTGTTATATGAAAGTTAAGATTAATATGTAAAACTGATAAAATATTAAATGGTTTCGCGTAATGGTTCCGTAGATATCCCCGTTAGTTGAAACGGGTTAGCGGGTATTAAGTTGTAGGTTGAAAAGGGGAATAAAATACCCGTGTTTAATTAAATAGAACCCAAGTCGGTTCCAAGGGGTTCTTATCCCCTGCCTACACCCAAGACACACACTAAAACACACACAATCTCACGACACATACACATTTATGTTCTTTGGGAGCTTTTGAGGGAGAAATCAAGAATCAAGTGTTACAAGGGATTTCAATAGCAAGTTTGAGTCCCAATCTGTTGTGTTTCTTCATTGAGGTAAGTGGTTTCAAACATATATATTGTGTTTGTGTTCTTGAAGGAGATACAACAAATTAATGGTGTAATAGGTGTGTTTGTGATGGGTTTTGGTGTTAAATGTGTTTGTAAGTGTTCATAGATGTCAACCAAAGTTGTATAAGTGATTAAACATGAGTTGGGATTGAATTTGATGGTAAAAACGTGATTTTTGGGTGCTGTACGCGAACAGAGTCGAAGAACACTGTAACTGGGGTCCATGCGGTCGCATGGCATGTGCATGCGGTCGCATGGGGGTACATGTGGTCGCATGGCATGTGCCTGCGGTCGCATGGGGTTTCTGGTATCCATGCGGTCGCATGGCATGTGCATGCGGTAGCATGGGGGTCCATGCGGTCGCATGGCATGTGCATGCGGTCGCATGGGTCGTCAGTAATTCTTGCGATCGCAGACCGTAAGGATATATTTTTAAGTGATGTTACCGCCTACGGGCGATGGAAATAAGGTTTGTGAGCGTAGGTACGTAACTTGCGATCGTAAACCAATACTAGAGTTATGTTTGCGACAAAAAGGGGTTCCCTTGCGATCGGAAGCAGTGGATATTGATAGATGACCTCTTGCGGCCGCAAGGTATTGACTTGCGACCGTAAGGGATGTTGTTAAGGGACCCTTGCGACCGCAAGGAAAGTGCTTGCGACCGCAAGCAGGGGTCCAAGGCTGATAACAAGTGTTTTGACTTACTGGTGCTGGGTGTAATTGATAACGGAGCGTGTATATGTTGTGTTAGGTATACCTAAGGAACCGGAAGACACGAGTGACGTATCTGCCAAGTGAGGAGTCCAGGTGAGTACCGGTTTCCCATAAGTCTCAGTAGGTAAGCTGTCCGTTGTACATGTTGACATGTGATTGGTGTATGATTCATGAAAGACGAGGTAGGTTATGATAGAAACATGCAGGGTGCTTATGAAAGACAACGTAGACCATGATAGAGATATATAGTATGCTATGATAGAGTTGTATACGCATGCTTGCTGTGAAAGAAAGAGAATACTTATGATAGAACCATGTGGTAATTGTGTGCTATGATAGAATTGTATTTGTATGTTTGTTTACCAGCATGAAAGATATTAACTGGTGTGATTATATGTGCGCATGAAAGATATTTGTATATGTTAGACTGTCAGGACATTCGGGGCTGTATAACAGTTCCCACCAAGAGTAGGGTCAGTCAGGTAGATGGGTGTTAATATCTGGCTGGTTCCCAGGGTCCTGAGGGACTACGAACGGGGGAACTTAACGGTACCCATGAGTATACGCTTGGGGTAGGTTCTGCAGGCCGCTGTTCCCTAATATTCGGGTTCTTTGCTAGACTGGAACCAACATGATAGACAGAGTGTACCATGTGGACTGCTCTTCGCTCCCCCACTGGTGCAATTGGTTGTGGCTGATTCCCCATATAGGATTGTTGAGTAGGGCTCGCTACCCTGCAAAATACTATTCCTGCTGACATGATTGGCGCACCACAATATGATAGGATAGCCTTGTGTGCTTTCCTGAGTTTTGGCTGCATGCTTATTGATACTTATGTGCAATCTGTACTCACTAGCTAGTGTAGCTAACCGGTTCATTATTTACCCTTTTCACAGGTAAAGATTAGGCAGCCTGGTGAGGCGGGCGCTTGTGGGTAATTGTATTTAGCTCTTCTGGAACACTTTGCCGTTATTTATATATGTGATCCGATGGTCGGTTTATGGTATGGTAACACCGGTTTGTTTTGAGACTTGGCTTTGATGTTTATATTTGCCAAGTCGGATAACAACACTTTATATTTTTATAACCGGTGCTTAGTTCCGCTGCACTTCTTTGATAGATATACTTAAAAGTTTAAATTATTACGAATTGTAAGCTCGTGAATCCCGGTGTTACAGCAATAAAATCGGTTCTCAATGGAACCCTCCCCTATATATATATATTCAGACGAGAACTGTTTTTCATACGAGAACTGCGAGAACCAATTATAACCATTGATCAAAGAGATGGAGGGTTGAGATCAAAAAGTTGTTAAGGGATAACCTTAAACTAATCAAACTTAACCTTAATTAACTAAGGGTAATTTGGACATTTTTACATTACCCCAACATTTTTTAAACTACTATATACATCAAACGGAAATGTGTTAAATTACGAAAATTATACCAAATTAAGGAGAAAATTATGCTCTTTAATCTGAGACCGGTCTTAATATATTTTTTCAAAAAAAAAATTTTGTGTGTTTTCTTACAGCAAAATTTTGCACATGTGCATATACACAGGTTCCCCTAGTTTTTTTAGGACATATGTAAATATGCACATGTGCAAAATTTTGCACTAGTGCACATGTCACTGTACTAAGAAAAAAAAAACCCAACAAAACATAATTTTTTTTTCTTCCAAAAAAAATATATATGAAGATCGGTCTTAAATTAAAGAGCATAACTTTCTCGTTAATTTGGTATATTTTTCATAATTTAACACCTTCTTGTTTGATAGATATATTAGTTTTAAAAAAATTGGGGTAATGTCATAATGTATATACTACCCTTTCCTATTTAAATTAAATATAAAAGACAGGAAATTAAATGATTGGCCAGAAATGGTTTGTTCTCGTACGAAAAACAGTTCTCGTTTGAACCGCACCCTAACTGTTGTAATAGATAATTGGGTGAGAATGAGAGAACAAATCATAGTCATCAATTAGATGCTTATCTATTAGATCTAACGGTTGTAATCATTTGTCGCAATTTATGGCCGTCACAATTCATTGTTTGGTTTCAATTAGAGATGGCCACGGTGGGTAAGGCACATGCTCCCCATAAGGGAGGTCAAGGGTTCAAGTCCCATAAGGTTTCATTGTTTGGTTTCCGAAGCATCCCTGTGGCCATCTAATAGATCTAACCATCTCCTAATGGTCTAGTGGGTAAGGCACTTGCTCCCCATAAGGGAGGTGAAGGGTTCAAGTCCTACAAGGTTTCAATTAGGGATGGCCACAGGGATGCTTCGGAAACGGCCACGGGTAAAAACCAGTTAAAGCGCGTACATCTGAGTCAAAGACTCGGCGCCCCGGGAGGGGCCCTAACCGGGAAAACTCCTTTAAAATAAAATAAAAAAACAATTCATTGTTTGGATATAAATTAAACGAGTTTTCACTACCCGCGCGTTGCGGCGGGAACAAAAAGTAAAAAATATATAAAATATATAAATGTTCAAATATATATGTTTAGAATAGAAAAGGAAAATTTTAAACATTTGATCTATCTTTATGAAAATAAAGTTGATAATGTACGCCAGTTATTTTGCTCGTAGATTTAAATAAATGTCATATTACGACAAAATTTATATTAAAATATAGATAAAAATGAGATGGTTACAAATATATGTTTGTATTTATACCAAAAATTATATCTTAAAAGTTATAAAATAAAAAAATACAAATAAAATAATTATCTATATATAATAATAAATTAAAAAACGAACATGTCAAATAAACTACCTGCTTTGTAGTTAAAGTCACTTGCTAACCTGCCAAACTAACTTAGTGTTATCAGAATATGACTTTAGATATATAATAAGAAACAGTAACGCTGTTTGCTCTTAAGCGCCTATTAAAAAAATGATACAACCTAGACTCAAATTCGAGACCTATGACTTAGATTAAATGTAGTTTGCCATTCCGCCCAAACGTAAATATCATTTTTTCCCAATTATTAAATATATGACAAATTGGTGTAGATTTAGAATTAGATTAGATGGTGTGTGTGTTTAGCCGTTAAAAAAAACAATTTGCAGAGAATTACTGTTCAAAACTCATGCGTTGCAATGGGGTTTGAAACATATGCATTATGTGTAGTAAAACCTACATTTTATACTTGCATAAGTAACGTAACGGAAAACAAAAAATAAGAAAGAAGATGCTAATAATGTTATTCTATTGTTAATTTATTTACAATATAAAGATACTTTTATATTAAAAAGTGTAACAAATTGTGTGTCTTAGTATATATAACCATATAAAAAATACATTTTTCAGATCAATATCCTCTTATGATAAAATTTATCTCCAATGATTTTCATTTACATAATCCTCAACATGAAAAACTAATACATGAGAAGATATAGAAGATGCTAATAATGTTATTCTATTGTTTTCATATGTTATGCTATTAAAAAAATCTAACTCTTGCCTTATATATAGTAACCATGATTTATAGTTTGCATCTCAGTTTTAATAACATTCATAGTGCGCTTATACCATTTTGTTTGAATTTAAATATAGAGGTTAACTTTTGCTTACTACAAATAACGTAACATTGATCGAAAGAATACTTATTTAGATATACATCATATCACAATGAAATTATATCAATATGTAGATAAAAATAAAAACGTCATAAATACATATATAAATATTTAAGTTAAGCATTATATGATAAAAGTTACAAAAGAAAATTATGATGTCACATAACTAAACAAAGTTTATGTAGTTAAAAATAAAAAAATAAAAAATAAAAAATAAATTTAAAGTATGAAACAGGTGTTAATATTTTACATTAAAATATACAGTCATAATTAATAAGTGAAAAAGCCTGGTGTTAATATTTTACATTAAAATATATAGTCATAATTGATAAGTGAAAAAGCCACGTGAAGCGGGAAAGAGCAAAAAGCGTCAGGCAAGACTCGAACAAACAACCGTCTACCTACTTTCATGCACATGCCCTTACCACTCCGCTGGAAGCGTTGATCATTAAATATGGCTGTATAAAAATATATAACACTTAATTAGGAAGCTACTGTTCAATGAACAGTAGCTTCCTGATAATTGTTATATATATATATATATATATATATATATATAGGGGAAGGTTCATACGAGAACTGTTGTTAATGCGAGAACCGCGAGAACCAATCTCAGCCGTTCCAAGGATATGGGAAGTTTCATGGATGGAGAGCATGGAGGGATAGAGTGTGGCAGGGTGCATGTGAGGAATTCATGGGTGGGCAATGACATTAAAGGAGGGGGAATTGGATGGCTAAGATTCGTTCTCGCACTAAGAATGGTTCTCGCATGAACTTTTTCCTATATATATATATATATATAATGAGGGGGCAATTGTAAACCATCCGATCAAATCAAATGGATGACCAAGATTGAGTCTCTCATTATCACCTAAATTTACATTCTCATTTGAACCTCCCATTATATAGGTAAGAGTTGTACGAGTTGTTTTCATCTGTTGGATGATGCACAGCTGTGAGCCTGTGAAAAGTCCCCAGTCATTTGATGATTAAGCTCTCCATTGATGGAGAGGTTCAGATCATCACGACAAGGAGAAAGTCCGGTGCACATAAACATTGAATCAGAAGCAAAAGCCCAAAAGGGTTTCAAATGTGAAGTTATGTGCGACTGTTAATCTTACAATGGATTAATATTGTTTAAAACTACATGATGATGATAATGATGAATGAATATTGTCTAAGCAGAATATTAATTGATTTAATTATTTATTACTGCGTTTTTTTGGGAATTATGAATATAGGATTTATGTTTTTTAGAATGGATGTTACAAGACTCATGAATGTAGAATGAACTCAATATAATAATCATAAATTGAAATATAATAATGATATATATCTTTAATAATGTAATCAAAAGCTATTAGCATAAACAATCGTCAATAGAAAGTTATGTTCACCAAAAACCCTAAAAGTTTCACACCCAAAAACCTTAATATTCCTTTTCCCTAAAAAAAAAACTCAAAAACAAACATGGATGAAAACAATGAAACAAGTTTAGGAACCCATGACAGAGAATCGAAGACATACCTGTTATCCTTCAAAAGAAGAAAACGATTATTGACATTCATGACAGCTCGTTCAATGAGATTTTGACGCATCCTTTGTCTACCAGAATACATGAATGCCTAGTCTTTGGTAATGGATTGTGGAGCAGTAGGTAGATCGTTGATCATCTGCTGTATAACTTCGCATTCATCTGTAATCAGATGTATCATCTTCAACGTTTGGATCCCGTCTTCCAAACACCCGATTTCAAGAGTGGCATGATTCTTTATTTGTGCGTATGATTCATTCGTAAGTTTAGGTGATGTGAACTTCAAATATGGTTTTGTTGAAGCCGTTGATCAGTTACAACGATAGATGGAAGAGTACCAAATGCCTTCCTAAACGACTCAAATAGACGACATCTGTATGAATTATATTCTCTTTTGCAAGCAACCTAGCTCCAAAAGTAATATATCTAATTGTGGTTATCAATTCCGGTGAAAATAACAAACACCATTTTATATCTAAACAAAAAATTTATAGTATTACTAATAAAAAAAGCAATAGAAACTGAACAAAACACAATTAGCAAAAAACAAATAAAAAGTATTATATTGATGAACATAAAAAGGGGAAAAGTGAAAACTCTGTTGTTGGATCTAAATGTAGCATCAAACGATATCACATCCCCAAAGCTTTGTACTTCTTTAGAGCAACATCATCAGTAAAAAAAAATCCAACTAAAGAATTATCATTATCAGTAAAAAAATCAACAAAAAAACCCGAGATTAAATTCTTTTCTTCTTAACAACTTTTCAACAACCATTTGAGCATCACGATCCCCGATGAACGTATTTAAATACCTTAGAAAATTCTTACAATCGACAGACGTAGCACCGATATCTTTAAACACACCATAAATTTGTTTCATCAACTTAAAACTCCTAACAGGTCCAAGATTAGCATGAGAAGATTGATGAATAAACTGCTTCTTGGTATACGTTAATTGACGATAAGCACGAAGAAACTGCAAATTTGTCTTATTAACAAGACCGTGATTATGTTTCTCCACAAACGCAACAACCTCGAATAAACCAAATAAACCAGACAATAAACTAAGAAACTTTAGCATAGCAGGACAACCAATCATGCATGAAGAACGATTTCTTTTTTCGGAACTATTTTCATCGGTTTTCTTTTTTGGTTTAAAACCTTCTCTGTTGCAGTATAAATACTTTACAATATCCCCAATGCAAGTTGATAATAACCACCTATCTTTGCCTCAAAACTCCCACTATTAGCATATGTTTTATAATCCTCCCATAATAACTCAAATGATGAATGTTGTTTACCAATATACGGTTTCACCTTCACATCAGAGATCCAATATTTTGTACCACCTTTGGTACATACATTCTTCTTTTCATGTAAAGTTTTCAACATTTCGAGAGCCCCTGAAGACGGAAAACAAAATGACACTTCAATTTTATTGGACATTTGGTTGATACAATGAGGTGGTACCATTTAGGCCGGCCCTTGCCCGAGGGCTTCGACATGGTTTATAAAAGAGTTATTTTAATGTCTTGAAAAAACCTTTTGCTAATTGTGCTTCAGATACACATATACACACTCTTGAGCATACTTGTGAGCTAAGTAGGTGTGTTAGAGAGGTTCAAAGGGTTGTTTAGTTCCAGAAGCTTGAAATTAATTGTGGTGTTCAAGTGAAGGACCTTAGCAAACCGGGAATCTCGGGAGATTGGTGTCGTTCAATAGAGGAGCTCGCATTTGGTTCTCATTCATCCTTATCATCAACACCTCAAGAGACATCAAGGGTATAATCTCCTTGTTCTCATCTTGTTTATGTTGTACTTCTGTTGCTATCTTACTTGTAGTTTGATCCACTTCGTTTGGTTCATCATGCATGGCTAGTTTTTCCCGAAAACAAGTTTTTCCCCTCCGAATGTTGAAAACTCTACTGGGAAAGAAAAATGTACCCCAGGTGGTACAAAATATTGGATCCCTGATGTGAAAGTGAAACCGTACATTGGTAAACAATATTCATCATTTGAGTTATTATGGGAAAATTATAAAAAAATATGCTAATAGTGAGGGTTTGAGGCAAAGATAGGTGGTTATTATCAACTTGCAGTGGGGGATATTGTAAAGTACTTATAGTGCAACAGAGAAGGTTTTAAATCAAAGAAGAAAATTGTGAAAATAGTTCCGAAAAAAGAAATCGTTCTTTATGTAGGATTGGCTATCTTGCTATGCTAAACTTTCGTTGTTTACCGTCTGGTTTATTCGAGGTTGTTGCGTTTGTGGAGAAACATAATCATAGTCTTGTTAATAAGACTTATAGCAGTTTCTTTGTGCTTATCGTCAATTGATGTATACCAAGAAACAGTTTATTCATCAAACTTCTCATGCTAATCTTGGATCTGTTAGGAGTTTTAAGTTGATGAAACAAAATTATGGTGAGTTTGAAGATGTCGGTGCTATGTCGTTCGATTGTAAGAATTTTCGAAGGGATTTAAATAAATTCATTGGGGATCGTGATGCTCAAATGGTCGTTGAAAAGTTGTTAAGAAGAAAAGAAATTTAATCCCGGGCTTTATGTTAATTTTTTTTATGGATGATGATAATTCTTTGGCTGTTCTTTTTTTGGGCTGATGATGTTGCTATAGAGAACTACAAAGCTTTTAGGGATGTTATATCGTTTGATACTACATTTAGATCTAACAAGTAAGGTTTCGCTTTTCCCCTTTTTATGTTCATCAATATAATTCTTTTCATCTATTTTTTTTTCTAATTGTGTTTTATTATGCTTCTGTTGTTGTTTTTTTAATTAGTTTTTAATTAGTTATATTATAATTTTTTGTTTAGATATAAAAATTGTGTTTGTTCCTTTCACCAGAATTGACAACCATAATAGATGTATTACTTTTAGAGCTTGCTTGCTTGCTTGCAAAAGAGAATATTAAGTCATACAAATGGCTACTTGAGTCGTTAAAGAAGGCATTTTGTACATTTCATCGATGGTTGTAAATGATCATGATCCCACAACGAAACAAGTTATTTATGAGGTTTTCCCTTCTTCTAGACATCTACTGTGTATGTGGCATATGATGCAAAAATTAACATCCAAGGTACTTTCATCATTTTCAATGTTGCTTTAATACTAAACAATATGGTTTATGTACTTGATTTTTTTATGTTTTATATCAATTTTAGATTGGTCCTCTTCTGATGAAAATTTCAAGAAGCGTTTTTGTAAAATTGGGTGGTATGATCGGATTTCCATAGAGTATTATGAATCAAAATGGGCTGCAATTATTGATGATTACCATCTTCATTAAAATAAGTGGTTGTCGGATATGTTTGCCATTAGTTTTGCTTGGATCTCTGCCTTTTATGCCGATAAACCTTTATCTAGGTTAATGCGTACTACTTCCCGTTCCAAGAGTGAAAATCATTTTTTTGGAACTCTCACTTCTTCAAATCTTACACTTGTTGAGTTCTAAAGTCACTTTAATACTGCTATAGATACAATTCAAAGAAAAATGATCATGACACACGTTATACTCTTCCTCATTACAAATAGATTTTTAAGTAAATCTTAAATGTTTATTGATTATTTGAAAAATATTACACTTACACTTTCATCAACGTTACACAATTTTTTAATCTCTTTTCTTATCATTATCTGTTACTAATTTTTTTATTTTTTATTTTCACACTTTCATTCTATTCAAAGTACCAAATATTTTTATGGATCATGATTTATTATAGTTTCACATTTTGGTTGAAGATATTTATGTTGCAGATTTCTATTTTTGTTAACCGATGTTATTTTCATATAATATTTACGTATTATTATATTGATTAACACATAACAATAATTACGGGTGAAGATTTTTTATTTTTACATATTATTTATGTATATACATTTTCTTTGATGTTTATTATACTTATTTTCATATTAAATAGATTATCACATAAAACAATTCTTGGTGAAGATATTTCATTTTTTAGTTGTTATTCATGTTTACATTTTTCCTTTGGTGTTTAATAATCTTATTTTCATACACTATACACTTTCATAAATTTATTTTATCGTAATTACATTTGAATAAATTTGATACGATTTCTTCTTCTTAATCATTACTTATTTTCTAGTTTTTGTTTAATATAGGGCAAATTGCCGAGAAAGGTAACTAAAATATCCAAATTTGCCAATAAAGGTAATGTCTGGAATAATAAGAACTCGAACAAGTAAACTCTTAGGGGTGTTCTACACCTAATCACCTAAAGCCAACTGGTTTGGGATCGGTTGGGTTGAAAGTTCGCTACATGGGTTCCATCGAAAGTCATAGGCTTATATGGAATAATAAGAACTTAAAAAGATCAAAAGCATATGTTAAATAACATTGAGAAATCTGCGATAAGTCTTGAGGTTGGGGGGTTCTTAAGGGGTGAATTAACCGAAAAAGATTCTTTAATTAAAGATTGGTTATTGATAAAAAGAGAATGCATTTGGGATAGTGAGAAGTTAAGAGAGGACCACAACACGGGTATATGCATAAATCTGAGTGTAATCGATGACTTGTTTCTAATCAAACGTGTTGACATTTTTCAGCTGTTTTTAGTATTTAGAAGAATGATATTATTTATTTAAATACCTTAGCCTGGATAAAATTGTGATTTGCTTGAGGACAAACAAAGTTCAAGTGTGGGGTATTTTGATATCGCGATTTTTATATATATATTTAATGCGATATTTAATTATTTTTGGATAAAAATCATGAGAATATGTTAAATATATGTTTAATATCATTATATATTCTTTTTCAGGTTTAAATTCGGATATTTGAGGATATATATGGATAAAAAAGGCTAAAATTCGAAGATAAGCATCAAAGTTTGAAATTTCCGAAATTCTGTCACTAAATGGTCGCTAGCGTCGCTAAAAGCCACCACTTAGCGTCGCTAAAGGTGACTTAGCGTCGCTAAAGGGCCCTTTGACAGCTTTATAAATTGAATTGAACTCCATTCGGTTGGGCAGCTTTGGGTTCCGACTTTTGAACCCTAAATCACCAGAAAACACCATTAAAGTCCAGAGGAATCTTGGAGCAATAGCTTGGAAGGATTGGAGCTCAAAAGTGAAGATTAAAGTGAAGCTTTCGGCTAAAACAATTCGGTTTTACGGTTTTCTTCATTCTTGATTCATCATGTTTCTTGTTATGAACGATTTCCAGAGCTTTTCTATGATTATTATTGCCTAATCTTCTGATTTCCTCCCTAGATGAGATGAAACTCATGTAATGGCTTAGTTTAATTCATGGTTTTTGATATTTTATTCATGTTTGTTCTTGGTTTTGCCTAATCTATGTTTATCCTTGTTTATGAATCTTTCTTGATTGCTTAGAATCTGATATTTATGTTTTAAGAGACCACTTGAATCATAAAGATTGAATCTTGATTGTCTAGGACCAATAGATGATTAAGAAATAGTAATTAACCAAATCCTATGTTTTAAGCAATTAAAGTTAGAGTCTTCATGTGATGTCCATATAATGACCATTTATATGTTAGTTTGATGTTTTGTTGATCATACAAGCATCAAGATTAGGGCTTAACTTGTTAATCGAATTAATTGTTAATTAAACTATTTAATTGCACTTTTTACCGTAAAGGTAATCAATTAGGGTAATTAGACGATTATGATTAGACCAAGATTGTAATCACTTTAGAAATCGATGCATGAATAATATAAGTATCTTTAGCTTATCTTTCCATGAATTTATTGCCATGAATTGAGTTGAGTTGAATCTAGGGAGGGAACATCTTCATTATTATTAATTCTCCGAGTTATTTGTTTTCTTGTCTCTTTTGCATGCTTTTAGTGTTTTTAGGTTGTTTAGTGGTGTTAGTTGGTTAATAGCTCATTTACTTCATAATCCCCCTTTATTTTATTGCAAGTAGTTTAGTTAGTTTAATATTTAAATTAATATAATTTTATCAAATCATACCCGTTCCCCTTGAGTTCGACACCCGTACTTATTTTTTATACTACTATATGATTAGGTCATCTTGCCTAAATGTGTTGTAGTACGACTACAGCACAAATAGGCAAGAGGACTTAATCGTATAGTAGTATAGAAAATAAGTACGGGTGTCGAACTCTTGGGGAACGGGTATGATTTGATAAAATTATATTAATTGAAATATTAAACTAACGATAAAATAAATGGGGGAATTATGGATAAGTGAGCTATCAACCAACTAACACTACCAACAACCCTAGAAAGCACCTAAAACAACCAAAGAAACCAGAAAGCGAATGAGCAAGGAACTTGGAAATCAGATAATATAAAGCTAGATTTCCCTCCCTAGATTCGATTACACTTATCTCATGGCAATTAGATTCATGGTAATAAGAACTAATGATACTTAAACATTCATGCATCGATTTCTATAATAGTTAAAACCTTGGTCCGGTTATAACCGTCTAATTACACCAATTAATAACCTTTATGGTCAAAAGCGCGATTAAAAGGGATAATTAGCCAAGTAATTCGATTAACAAGTTAAGCCCTAATCTTAATGCTTGTATGGTCAACAAAACATTAAACTAACATATAAAGTTCATTATATGGACATCACATGCAAAAGACTCTAACTTTAATTGCTCAAAACATAGGATTTGGTGAATCACTATTTCTTAATCATCTATTGGTCCTAGACAATCAAGATTCAAACTTTATGATTCAAGTGGCCTCTCAAAACATAAAAATCAGATTCTAAGCAATCAAAACAGATTCATAAGCATGGATAAACATAGATTAGGCTAAACTAAGAACAAACATGAATTAAGCATCAAAACCATGAATTAAATCAACCATAATTAAAGTTCATCTCCTCTAGGGAGGAAAATCAGAAGTCTAGCCTAGAACAAACATGCTAAAGCTCTGGAAATTATTCAAACAAAGAAACAAGATGAACTAGAATGAATAAAACCGTAAAAGCCGAATGTTCCGGGACTTGATCTTCGATTTTATCTTCAATCCAAGCCCCAATGCTCCAAGATATGCTCCCATATGCTTCATGGTGTTTTTATGGAGTTTCCAGAGGTTGAAGATAGTGAAAAGTCGGAATGAAAGCTCCCTAACCGAATGGAGATCAAATCAATTTATAAAGCTGTCAAATGGCCCTTTAGCGACGCTAAGTCACCTTTAGCGACGCACCTTTAGCGACGCTAAGTGGTGGCTTTTAGCGACGCTAACGACCATTTAGTGACAGAATTTCGGAAATTTCAAACTTTGATGCTTATTTTCGAATTTTAGCCTTTTTTATCCATATATATCCTCAAATATCCGAATTTGAACCTGAAAAATAATATATAATGATATTAAACATATATTTAACATATTTTCATGATTTTTATCTAAAAATAATTAAATATCGCATTAAATATATATATATAAAAATCGCGATATCAAAAGGTAATGTCAATTTTTTCGTGCCAAGAAAGAATTATAAATTTTAATTTTTGACGAAAAAGTGACTTGTTATACCTGTTGACCGCCCAGTCAGCAGGTTACCGATGATGTGGCAGTATACGTGGCAGTCTAGTCATCATCATGAGCTTAAATAGTTGTACACGTGGCAGTCCATGTCATCATTATTTATTTTTACTTTTTTTAAATAATATTAATCATTTATGTAATAGATTACCAACTAACTAATAATTAATTACTATTTAGCATTTTATAATATTAATTAACTATTAATTACTTACCATTTAATTATGAATTATTCTAAACATTACTTGACTATATTATTATTAATTTCTTAAAGGTGTTTTATGATGTAAGATAATATTTTTAATTAATTTTTAATAAGAATTTATGTATGATTTTAATAAGTTATGTAAGTGTTTTAGTGTTCTTGAAAGTTTTCCAAAACCACCGCTGCCCAGCCCCGAACCACCATGAACCTTCACCGGACCACCGTGAAATATAATAGAACCACCGTAAATCATCTCTATCCACACAAACACAATAATCACACAATCGAACCCTAAAATCACAGATCTGCCATGAAATAAACACAAGAACACAGATCTGCAATGAACACAAGATCACAAATCTGCCATGAACACAAAGATGGAACTTACATGAAGCGACATGAAAGAGAAAGAGAGAGAGAGAGATGGAGAGACCTGTAGTCATACGAACATACGAACACATATCTTGAACATACGAACATACGGACACAGATCTAGAACATACGAATCGATCTGGAGAGCAGATCTTGAAGAACAGATCCGGAGAGCAGATCTTGAAGAACAGATCTGCTGAGAGCAGATCTGAAGGAGCAGAGACGGTGGTTAGCAGATCTGAACTTTGAAGAACCATCGTGGCGGTGGTGCGATGGTTGTTGATGGTCGTAAAGCTTGTGAAGCGACGGGAGAACAATGGTGGCGTTGTTAATGGTCGTGAAGCGACGTTGCGCTGGTGCGATGGAGGCGGTGAAGCTACGGCGGCGGTGGAGTACGGTGGCGTTGGAGGTGGGTTTGTGGGAGAGAGAAGATGAGTTTGTGGGGGTGAGAGATAGCTGACTAAAATATCCACCTCATTTTTTTATTTTAAAAAAATCAATTTTTTTGCCACATCATCCATTTTTAACCTGCTACCGGTTAAACAAGTCATAAATTCCCTTTTTTTATCAAAAATCGAAATTCGTAATCCTTTCTTGACCCGAAAAAATTGACGTTACCTTTATTGGCAAATTTGGATATTTTAGTTACTTTTCTCGGCAATTTGCCCTTTAATATATAAGCCTAATTAATGCGTTTATACTCCCAATACGTCTTCCCCACTAACATCGGTTCATCCCATTTTGATAAACATAAATCCTTTTTAATCTTCATCATCAAACCTTATTCATTTCATAAAGATGGAGTTCAAATACAGATCAACGGCTTCGACAATACCATATTTGAAGTTTGGAAGACAGGATCCAAACGTTGGAGATGATACGTCAGATTGCAGATGAACGTGAAGTTATACAGCAGATGATCAACGATCTACCTACTGCTCTACAATCCATTACCAAAAGACTGGGCATTCATCTATTCATCTATTCTAATAGACAGAGGATTCGTCAAAATCTCATTGAACAAGTTGTGATGAATGTCAATAATCGTTTTCTTCTTTTGAAGGATAACAACCCGTCCTTCTTTGATTCTCTATCATCGGTTCCTTAACTTATCATTTCATCTTTTTCATCTATGTATACTTTTGGTTTTTTTTATGAAAAGGAATATTAGGGTTTTTGGGTATGAAACTTTTAAGGTTTTTGATGAACGAAGCTTTCTGTTGACGATTGTTTATGCTAATGGCTTTTGATGACATTATTAAAGGAATATATGATTATTATATTGAGTTCATTCTACATTAATTAGTCTTGTAACACCTATTCTAAAGAATATAAACCCTATATTCATAATCCCCAAAAACACACAGTAATTAATTAATGACTTGTTTGATCAACTGCGCTACTTATTTTTCAAAAATCGATCTTCGATATAGATAGCACCAACTGAGAGTTCGTGAAGAGGACGTTCCCAAGACCGTGTTTAGAACTCGTTATGATCATTATGAATTCTTATTATGCCCTTTGGGTTAACAAACCCACAAGCCGTCTTCATGGACTAAATGAACAGACTATGTAGACCATACCTAAATAAATTTGTAATTGTGATCATTGATGATATACTCATTTACTCGCTAAATAAGGAGGATCGCGAAGGGCATCTAAAATTGATACTAGAGCTACTTAAGGATCAAAAGTTATATGCGAAATTCTCCAAATGTGAATTCTGGATACGATAAGTACATTTTCTTGGCCACGTAACTACTGAGAAGAAAATCCACATGAATCCAACCAAAATCGAGCCTACCAAGAAGTGGGAAGCCCCGAAAACACCTACAAAGATTCGTCAATTTCTCGGTATGGCAAACTACTACCGGCGATTTATCGCAAATTTTTCCAAGATTACGCAACCATTAACGACGATAACCCAAAATGATAAGAAGTTTGTTTGGGGAAAAAAACGAGAGGAATCACACCAAGGATTGGGCTTTTTGTTGATGCAAAAGGATAAGGTTATCACCTATGCTTCGAGACAACTTAAGGTGCACGAGAAAAGTTACACTACACATGATTTGGAGTTGGGAGTTGTAGTGTTTGCACTCAAAATTTGGAGATATTATCTATATGGTACAGAGTGCACCATCTACACTGACCACACAGGTCTCCGGCACATCTTCGATCAGAAAATGCTCGACATGAGACAAAGAAGATGGATAGGAGTATGAAATGATTATGACTTCAAATCAAGTCACACCGACAAGGATAACGTGGTAGTTGATGCTTTAAGCAGAAAAAGAGTGTGAAGCCGTCAAGGTTACGAGCTTTGGGAGCAATTGTTCAAAGAAGCTTAAAGGGGAGAATCCTCGAAAGTCAAGAAATAGCATTAAAGGCGAAAAACGTGTGAAGGATGAGACTCTTCATCACTTGGAGCATCGGTTCAAAGTCGGGTCACATAGAGTATGCTACTTTGAAGACAATGTTTGGATACCCAAGGCTAATAACCTCGCCCACAAGTCTAAGTACACTATTTACCCAGGAGCTAAATAATATGTACAAGGATCTTAAAAAATACTATTGGTGGCCGGAATGAAGAAAGACATTGCCTTGTACATAGGGAAATGCTTAACATGTGCAAAAGTTAACGTTTGGACTTTTGCCACAACCTAAAATTCCACAATCGATATGGGATCAGAGAACCATGGATTTTGTCCCTAAGCTACCAAGATCCTCAAAAGAGTGTGATTACATCTGGGTTATAGTAGATAAATTTACGATCCCTATCCGGTAAGATTACAAAATGGAGAAGCTTGCACAAATATATATTAACGAGATTGTTCCCCGACATAGAGTGCCAATTTCAATAATATCTGATAGAGACATCCGTTTTACCTCATATTTTTGGCAAACTTTACAAAGAGCATTAGGCACGCAAGTGAGCCTAAGTACCGCTTATCATCCTCAAACATACAGACAATCGAAAAGAACGATTCAGACGTTAAAGGACATGTTACATGCTTGCTAATAGACTTTGGCGAAAGTTGGAAATCGCATTTACCGTTGGTTGAATTTTCATGCAATAATAGATATCACACTAGCATTCGGTGTGCACCCTATGAAGCCCTATACGGACCCATTAGTATATAGTGGTCCACCCTACATTGTTATGAGACTCGGCTACATCGGTTATGCCATGGAAGCTTAGTTACAATGGCTCACCTCTACTCGAAAAACATTATAGTACAGAGACCTCGAAAGGTACGGTTAGACCACGAATATACCCAAAGATCCCAATAGAATTAACCCCGGCCGACTTTGAGTACTCAACTGAACCGTACAATCATCAAATGGGTCCAGATGCTAACAAACAAACACGTTCATTTATGAATCATATAAACACCCAAGAACTAATTCTAATCATGAAACAGTCATGTTCGTATATGACACCCATGTGAATGCATCAATTATACTATTTAACCAACATATAACTATGTTCACAAATAGGACCCATGTAAACATATCCCTTAGAACAAGAAACATATGTAATAATCTTTAAACATGCAGGGCAACTATTAAAGCATATGAATCATTACAGAAGTCATCTACATGAGAATATGTCAACGAATAGTATCCATGTGAACATGTTCAACTCATAATATTATCTTCATATATAAGCAATATCTCTATGCAACACTTTAAGCTTGGTCTTGCTTTGACAAGTTAAGTGTGAGTTGTTCCTCCTATTGTAAATCTATTCCCGTTGTTAATAGGAATTTTCCGATCCTAACACTATTCCCAGATGGGGACAAAGAACATTATTTGTGTTTTGTTATTTTATTAACACTAGTCATGGTGGTCATCGTTAGGACAATCAGTCATAGACATGTGGCCGTCAGTCATCACTATGGATATGCTAATGCTACAAATTATAGCTGCACTAGATGTTTAGCTCTATGGTGTTTTGGTGCTCATTTCTATTTTTGCTAGCATCGTTTCTGCTGTCTTATATCAATTTGTTTATCCAGAAATGCCTGTGCATGTGTAAAGATATTAGTTACCGAGTAGCAGGGTGAGTTGGAGACTTGAAACAGAGTTGGAATTTGATAGTGAATCAAGTAAGAAGGTTTACATATACTGAAAGTCTGAAAGAAATCCGTTTGCTGGTTAGTCTGTTGCTGTAGCTCCAGGGTTAGATACAGACTCCATATCTTCAGCAGTAACTGGTTTATGCAACTGCACATATTTATGATATTAGCTTCTCCAATATATCATATTTGTATTGGGAAAATGGAAAATGATTTAGATGATTGCCAAATATGGAGAAATTATTTGATCAAATGAAGGTGGGAAGCATGCAATATATGAAACTCTTTTCAACATCAAAGAAGTTTAACTTACTGCTTTTGCAACATCAAACAAATGAAACACACGCAAGAAGGCATCTTCTTTTGATGGTAAATTATCATGATTCCAAAACGTTATGTTTTGGAATTTTGCATTCATCTCCCAAGAAGCTATCGTTCCTTCATTCATCTCTGAAGCTTTTCTCTTTGCTTGTGTTTTCCTTCTTATGACAAATCCTGCATTGTAGTAGAAATTCTTATGGTTAAAACACATTTGATAGGCTCACGGCAATGATAGTTGATATTTTATATCAAAAATGACAATAAAGTAAAAACCCAGTGTGTGGCGATTACAACCACTTTAGTAAGCTGCACTAAAACTAGATTTAAACCATATAAATTGCATGTGGACCTTAATGAAAGCAAACTGTACATGTTATAAGCACTAGCTTTTATCGTCTTTCATATTTGTTTTGAAAAACTTTCTCCTTTCTTCTGGAAGGCAGACAGGTATTTCTTGCAAATGATTACATACAGCTTGCTTCTTGCATATGCAATTTTGAGCCCAGAAATACTTGTCCTTTAAAAGAAAAAAACTCCATGCTCAGAATGTAAAAGCTAATAAAATCTATAAACATTTTCAATTTTCATCACACGTTGCTACAACAATTATAAAAACATAACTCATCGGCACCTGAGCATCTAAGAATTCTTGAAGATTGAGCAGAAAAGAAAGATGAACTATCACGTGTGAAACTTGAAGAGCAGCATTCATTAAATTAGCTAAACTCAATTACTATTAGGAGAATTTAACATCGAAAAAGTGTCTGGATAATGGTTGAAATCCTATATGATTATTTAAAGAATGATAATGAAATTGTAAGTATTGCTTAAATTTTCAAAATAAACAAAATGCTTTGATGTGTAAGGGAATCAAAAGAAAACTCCTCTTCTAATTTTGGGAGGATGAACTTTTCCTCACTTCAGATGCCTTTCTACTTTCTTTCTGCACAAACTAATTCATTACATTCCCTAATCCAAGCACTTTATTAGCAAAGTCACTAATTTAAACTTTAAAATATAAAATATTGTTTTCCTGATCCTATAAATCTGAGGCTTGTAGCAGTCTGAGCTGCATAAAAGCTTTTAACTTTCAACATTCTTACATGACAATGAACTCCAGGCAATGATTTTACAAACAAATTTAGTAACTTCACAATCAAATACAAAACTTCAGGGGTTCTACATAATCAACAAAAATGAATAAACCATCTGATTGGAATGACAATGGAATATACAAAAGTACATATAACTTTCAACTCCTCTGGAGTAATCAATGGGAGTAGAAAACGAAAAGGCAAGAATTTGGAATTGTACCAGAATAACCATCAGGAAGCTGAACTGTTGTGCCTTGCAATTTTCTTCCTCTGAAGTGAGCTTCCTTCACATTCAGACCATCCACCTCGATCTCTTTCAGTGTACCAAAGTTAAATAATATCAAGATCTAAATTCATGATAAATTTTCCATAAAGTAAAAATCCCAAGTGAATGAGTGAGTGCGATTATGAAATTAGGGTTCTAAGTGTTCGATTATGAGTTACCAGTGGGTTTGGGCTTGAAGTAATGAGAAACAGGGGATGGTCCATCGTACTTGATGCAGCAAGGAAGCTGATGGATCTGATCGGTTAGATCGACCGTAAAAGACGACTGGCCGCCGTCGAAATCGATGATTCCGTTCTCCGGTAACGCACCCTCTCCTTTCATTTGTAGATACTGTAAATTGTAATCGTAATCCCGCCCTGAAAATCCCTTAACGCTTTGTTCCTGAGTTTCATTAAGCAAGGAAAAGAAAGAAGGGGAGGGATAATTTTAAAGGGAAAGGAAAGGAAAGTTATCTAATTTTTAGTTTTTATGTTCCCGAGTTCTAAGGAAAGAAAAGGAAAATAATTATTTTATGTGTTCTCGAGTTAGATGGAAAGGAAAGAAAAAACGTAACTTTCCCATTTTACCCTTATTTTAAAAACTAAATCAATTGTAACATATAGTCATCATAACAAACATGAGATACTAACTCCAGAAATCCAATATGTCACCTTATTATTCTTTGTTTTTCTTTTGAAAAATGATTGTAGAATAACATAAAAACAATTAAATTTCACACAAGAGAAATAATTAACTAACAAACTAGAAATACTTCACTTGATAAAACGCAAATCTCACATGTTTGGTAGGTAAATTAACATGACTTGTGTTGGACAATCTACGCCGTGTAATTAGAACCACCAATAAACAAATCAAATTAACCACTTCTAATTGTCGGCCTCTCACAATATGATGTGGTGTAAGTATCCCCTCATTCACAAAGTTATCCATAGAAAATTAATCACTTGAAGTTGACTTGACAGAAATGATAATAATCCAACCTGCTAAATAAATAAAATTCATGCTTGTTTTACTTTTTAAAAGACGAATATTCATTTTTTGAAGTTCAAGAATACCATCACCAAGAGAAAATTGAATTGGTCATTTTATATTTTCATTGTATTATAATTTACAATTTACTTAAGTTTATACTATTTATATCCAAATTTAATACGTACACATTACGAGCACAAAAATTATTATTATTATTATTATTATTATTATTATTATTATTATTATTATTATTATTATTATTATTATTATTATATTATTATTATTATTATTATATAATCATCATTAATAAGAGAACACTATCTATCATCTATTATCTTTATTAATATTAATATGAATAACTCTATATGAAAATAAAATTAACCGTACATGATAATGAAGTCATATAAAATATTAGAATCAAGTATACAACCTTATAAAAATCACTACGTACAACACAAACTTGATTTCTTGTTATAAGCACAAACATAATAGACAATTCATAATAATAAACTATAATAATTAAAGATAACGACACCATGATAATAAGGTTGTAATCAAATCTCCAGGTATGTTGTGTAAAGAAAACCAAACCATATATAATAATAAACAATTATTATAAATAAGCAAGATATACAAATATATACATGATGAAGAAAGCAAATAATAGTAATATATTAAAGAAGAAGAAGAAGAAGAAGAAGAAGAGGGTAGTAATATGTACCTTATGAATAGAGCAAATGCTGGTGATATATTGAATAAGAAGAAAATGGTAGTGCACATACGTGAGATTAGTTTTTATATATTAAATCAAGGGTAAATAAGGTAATCAAATATATTATAATGACAATTGATTCCTTTCCTTTCAATTCCTCCCGATTTTGGAAGGAGAGATATGGAGGAAAATTGGACAAAACATTCCTTTCTCTTCTTTCCATTTCCTTCCTAAAAAAATCTGTGGAACACACCTTTTGTTCACTTTCTTCTTATTTCTTTTCCTTTCTCTCCATAAAAACAACCGGGGAACACAGCGTAAATGGTCACGATTTTCTCGAGTTGCATAAGCGGAGTTAAGGAAAGGATATCATTTCCTTCAAATCCTCTCTAGAATGGGTGGATGGATTTAAAATCAAAATAACATTAAATTCCTCCTTAAAATTCTCCTTTTTTCTTTTCCTTATTCCCTTAAATAAAACTCAAACACACAAAATTAAAAGTTTACTTTTAAATCTTTTCCTTTTCTTTCTTTAAAACAACTTGAGAACACGGCGTAATCCCATCCCCAAATCCGATTTTAAACCATCCCCGTCTCTATTTCCGCCCCTAATCCCTAACAAGATGTTTTCGCCTCCCATTGAGGTTGTTGCTAACCGCGAACCTGTAATTCTGAAAGATGACATGTTAGGCTATTTGTAGCGCAATCTTGATTACCATGCTTACCCTCACATGTTAGCCTTTTCTATTCCCAACTCTATTTACCTTAAACTATTCTAAAGTAGAGTACCACCACCCTAAACTATCCTAATCTTTTCCCACATTTTTTGTTATTTTTTTATTTCTTTTATATATACATTTAAGAGTTAATTACATTGTTCGTCCTTTTAGATTAGGGCCTTTTGCACTATTGGTCCTTTAGCCAAAATTCTTGCAATTTTAGTCCTTTATTTGAGAATTTGTTACACTATTGGTCCTTTAGACTAACAACGTTAGTTTCTACCGTTAGTTTGAGGGGTAATATGGTCTTTTTGCGGGTAAAGGACCAATTTTGTAATTAAAATAGTTAAAGTAATATTTTTACCATTTTTACTTTTTTTTAATTATTAATTTATTACTTTTATCATTATTAATTAGTTTTAGAGTTAATTACATAATTAATGTATCTCTCTCTCTCACACTACAAACACAACACACACACTCTCTCTCCATCTTTCCCTTTTTCTCGGTCACTCAACCACCGCCCATTAAGTATCTCTCTCTCTCTCACCACCACTGCCACCGCCCATCATGATCACCACCCCTGTCGCTGGCTGCCTCACCGGAGATCTCGCTGGAATTCCCAAATTAAGGTTTTCGACTCCTATGAAGGGAATCAGAATTAGAAACAACAATCTAGGGTTTTCCTCCTTCTAGGGTTTAAAACCGTAAATCTAAAACCCAAAAATCGACGTAGCGACGGTCGTTCTTGAAGACGAAGGAGGAGGAGGTGGCGGCGAAGGCGTGGTTGATGAAAAGGCAGGGTTTTCTTAGGGTTTTCTTGTGGTCGATAGGCTCAGATCTGCTATTACCAACATCAACATCTTCCATCACCAATAGCAACGAGAACAATAAAAATACCCGAGAAAGAAGGGTTTTGTTAGGGTTTTCTTCGGGTGACTACGACCACCATCAACATCTACCATCACAACCGAGAACAATAAAAATACTCGAGAGCATAGCATTGGTTTTGGTCGATAGGCTCAAATCTGCAAATATGAAACAGGGTTGTTGATTGACGGTGAAGAATAGAGAGGTGGCGGCGAGGTAGGTGGTGGAATGAAAAGACAATGGTGGTTCATGAAAATGATGTGGTGGTGGTCGTCGTCGTGACGGTGGATGGCGGCGGCCCTGTTAGGAGAGGGAGAGGGAGAGTGAGAGATGGAGAGAGAGTGTGTGTGTTGTGGTGGAGGTGCCTCTTGGTTTTGAATCAGAAAATCAAACACCCACTTAATTCTTCTTCTTGTTCTTTAGATCTAAAAATGTGTGGTGGTGGTGGCTAGGGAAAACCTAGGAGGTGCGATGGCAGAGGTGGCTGTAGAGGTGGTAGAGGGAGAGATGAGAGAGAGAGAATGTGTGTGTTTTATTTGTAATTAATAAAACATTAATTTGTAATTAATGCACATTAACAATTATTAAACAATCAATTATAAATTAAAAATGGTAAAAAAATTTATAAAGTCAAGATTTAATTACAAAATTGGTCCTTTACCGGGAAAAAGACAAAATTACCCCTTGGACTAACGGTCAAAACTAACGTTGTTAGCCTAAAGGACCAATAGTGTAACAAATTCTCAAATAAAGGACTAAAATTGCAAGAATTTTGGCTAAAGGACGAATAGTGCAAAAGACCCTAATCTAAAAGGACGAACAGTGTAATCAACTCTACATTTAATTAATTATCAAAATAAGATATTTATAAATAAGATAAATATTAAAAAACATTAGAATACTAAAAATTAAAAAACTAAAATTTTAAAACTTATATAACTAAATTAAAAAAGTACATTTTATTCAATACTAAAACATAAAAACTAAAACTAGTTGTCCTCATCATTGTGAATTTGATACGCGAAATATGTTCGACCAAATCCGATTTTAAGTTATTATGAGTTTCCTGATATTAGGTCGTTGACGTCGACAACACAAATGGCATGGCCTTCGTTTTCAAATATCATATTGTATAATATGAGACAAGCATATATAATGTTTCCCAATCTTGACATATGCCATCCTTGTGCCGGCTAATGAAGTATGTGCCAACGTTCATTAAAATTACAAATATTACAAGGCTAAAAATTAAAAATACTAAAAAAATAATTACTTAAATTACTAAATTAGTAGGGTCATTCGTAGGCGGTGTTCATCCCCTTGAGTGCAGCCTTGATATTAAAATATTGAAAATACACATTCACACTGCCAAGCTTACTCGCAAGGCAAATCATCGACTGCACATCCGTATCACTAATCACGAACCGCCGTCCGGTTTTGTCGTACGGGGCACACTAATACAAATTTTCAATGTTGTGAAACTGATCTCGCATGAAGTCGAACAACTGCTTCATACCTCACCGGATACCGGTATATCATATACCATGCACTTCTCGCCACCACAATAGTGTGGGTACGGGTAGCCTTCCATGTTGTCACGTATGTAGACGTTCATAATGAGCTTTGACGAACGAGGTGTAGCCGTACCGTAGTGCGGGAACGAGTATTGATCCATTTGAGTGGGGACTACCATTTAGTGTATCAAAGTATTATACCTTACCATTTTATGCATTGGTTTACCTTCTCTTCAGGTAGCCAGTAAATTACATCTTTTTTATTTATTTTTATTATTCTAAAATGCCATCTCATATGCCATGTCATTATTATTGAGGTTGATGAATTTTTTAATTTAGAAATATGAACAATATGAACACGAAGAACAATATGAACTGTTAGAATTGTATTATTGTAATAGAATAGGAGTTCAACAATAGTTGAGGGTACTTATTGTAAATATACCCTTTGGGTATATAAGCATATGACTAGTGTAAGTGTATGCTAAGGATTGCCACAATGAAAGAAATATACTATGTGTTTATGAAGGTGAAAATGAGATTCTCTCTCAACTTTTCATAGTTAACATAGCAATCCTTCCATCTACCGCTTGTTTATTATCAACAATATGAACATAAAGAACAATATAAACATGAAGAACAAATCCAAATCTTTCATCGTAGTTGAACAAAAACACAAATCCAGATCTTTGAAGAACAACATAAACATGAAGAACAAATCCAGATCTGTTACAATCAATGAACAACTAAGGAAGAAGAAAACCCTTAAATCGAAGGTATGAAAAAAAACTAAACAACTGAAACCTAAACACAAATCGAGAACAAAACCTAAAACGAAAACCTTCTTCGATCCACTCCTTGCTGCCATCGCAACTCTGATTGCGAACCCAGATCTGTTCAGATCTGTCATCGCGACTATGTTTGCAAACCCAGATCTGTTCAGATGTGCCTTGTTCAAGACGAAGATGAAGCAAGATGATGGCGGTGGTGGTAGTTCTTTGACTGAGAACACACATCGGAGAAACCTACAATAGTTAGAACTCTCGGCTGAGAACACATAGGAGAACAAATCTTTTCAGATGGTGATGTTCAGTTCTGTTCACGAAGATGAAGATCTGGGTTTGCGAATCTGGGTTTGGAGAAACCCTAATGTTCGATTTTGCTGCGTCAACTACTGCTTCCATGTAGGGCTGTCAATGGGTTGGATCGGATCAGATCGGTTAAATATCTGATCTGACCCGCTGATCCATTTAATTGGATTTGGATCTGATCCAATAACATTGAGATCCATTTAGTTGGATTTAGATCGGATCAATAATTAATTGATCATGACCCAGAGCGACCCATTTAAAATTATTAATTTAATTTTATTTAAATAATAAATATATCAAATAACTCTTCCACCCCCACCCCACACCACCCAACCCCACCCCACCCCACCCCCACCCTACCCTACCCAACCCCCACCCTACCCTACCCAACCCCCACCCCTACCCTACCCGACCCAACCCCCACCCCTACCATACCCCACCCACCCCACCCCTACCATACCCACCCCACCCTACCCTACCCCACCCTACCCCACCCCCACCCCACCCTACCCCCACCCCACCCTACCCCACCCTATCCTACCCCCACCCCACCCCTACCCCACCCCACCCCACCCCTACCCCCACCCCACTCCTACCCCCACCCCTACCCCACCCTACCCCCACCCCCACCCCACCCCACCCCACCCTACCGCTACCCTACCACCGCGGCGGTGGCGGTGGCGGTGGTCGGCGGCGTTGGTGGCGGTGGCCGGCGGCGGTGGCGGTGGCCGGCGGCGGCGGTCGGCGGCTTCGGCGGTCGGCTGCAGCGGTGGGCGGCGGCGGTGGCGGCGGCGGCGGTGGTTGGCCGGGGGGGGCGGCGGTGGGGGGGGCGGCGGTGGGCGGCGGTGGTCGGCCGCGGTGGTGGTCGGCGGCGGTTGTGGCGGTGGTGGTCGACGGTGGTGGTGACGGTGATGGCGGATTTTTTGATATTAAATGGATCGACCCAGACAGATCTTGGATCGATCCATGTAGTGATCTATTTAAATGGATCGGCCCATTGGATCTCTTATTGGATCAATGGATCGGATTTTTTGACTCGTTGGATCATTTAAATGGAGCAGATCGGATCGGATCTAGATCATGATCCGACCCATTGACGGCCCTACTTCCATGGAGTCAATTTTGCTGCTTCGATGAATGCACAAACCAGATCCGCTTCAATTAATAAAAGTTATTTATTATATTATTATTTTTAAATTAAATTAATATTAATTTCATTTTAAATTATTTTTTAGTTGAAAATTTCATATCATTGCCACATCATCCGCCATGTCTTTGCCATGTTATGTAAACCTGTGCCACATAAGCAGTAACCTACTATAACAAGTTACCATATATTAAATGGTAGGTTTAGAATGTGGATACACTAAATGGTAGTTTTCAAAATTAGGTACACACAATAGCAAAACGTGACAAGTTCGACACACTTTTTGAAACTAAACCCTATAATGTTGGTGTGAAAAATGAAGTTAAAAAGGTTAGTAGTGTGAAAAAGGAAGTAAAAATAAAAAAAATTAATTACTTGTTACCGTTACACAAAATTCAAAATAAAAATAATAAATTGAAAGTTGTAGCGGGTGTGGGAAGCCGAACGTTGGAACTGTTGGGGTTCGGGGTAGCACGCAACGGAAGCAAAACGCAATTTTAAAACATAAACCAATATGCTACAAGAACCCCAAAGGTGTTACCAAACTCTACAAGTAAGATTGCAACTTAAAAGAGAGAAGAAAAGAGAGTTGTACCTTTGATGTCTCTGAAGTTTGTTGAAGTGAGCAAGTCCACCAAGCAAGATCCTTCCTTTTCGGCTACCGAAGTCTATCCCGGGAGACCTTCTTGTACTAGCAAACCTTAGGTATTCTTCTCTTTAGAAAATACCTTCCGGAACAAACAACAAAAACCACCAGGACTCTCTTCTCACAAGCTCTCTTGAACACTTAGAACAACTCTCTCTTGTTTTCTAGGTGTATAAGCTTTTTAATGCCAACAAGAACTAATGAAGGGAGGATATGGGGTCTTTTATAAACACCCATATGCCCTTTCCATGCCCCCAAGCCGGCCAAAGAAGAAATGATTGAATCAACATGCATTGGTGGAAAGATGAGGTGAAAATAATAAAGTTGCATGCTGTCAGACTCATTCGCACAGCTAACTCTAACTGAGTTCGCGCCACGGTCTCAAAGAAAGATCGCGTCTAGGTGGTTAGCGCCTCTAACCTTTTCCAGCCTGCCAACCATCATTTTAATTATTCTTTCTCACCCTCTCTTTTTGGTTGTTGTCAAGATCAACCCCGGTGTGTGACTCGATAGACTCATACATTATCGGTAGTGATGAATTGGCGTACGTGTGTCTGTGGGCATACTTCAACAGAAACCGTCGTGGAACCCGGAAGTACCGTACCGGTGTTGCCCGACACCCGCCTCACCGAGACGCACACCCGGAAGATACCCAAAGGGCGGTGCAAATGACCTTACAATGAAGATTAACCTTATACCCTTGTTAATATGAAGTCTTCCAAATCATTTATTTTCTTGTTATAATAAAGCTCTAGAACACATGCAAGCGCTGATAACCCCGATACTTTAATAAAAATTGATTTTAAATAACTTCTGTAGAAAGTATAAAATTTTATGCTATGAGACTGTATTATATTTTTTTAGAGTTAAAATATTTTGTTGGTTTTACATTTTTTTCTATGTTTTGCTAAGTGTAACTCAAATTTTGAGCAAGATAGAGTTTAATACGTTAAAAATTGATTAAAAAAGAATCTTGTAGAGTTTGATGCAATATTTCTACTTGTGCAAAAACGTCACAAAAGGATATCGTATAAGCAACATTTGTTTTCTCAAAGTTAACATTGATCTAAAACGAGATGACAATTAGCCTACGCGTTATGTTGGGGAGAAAGCAAATTAATACAGAGCTTCTTACGTAATAAATATATATGTGATCTAATTTCTGGTTAGGATTCATGCTAATTACATTTTACGTTTGTTTACTAAAGAGCCTCTAGCTTAGCGCTACCAAGATGCGTTAAAAGTGTCATTTCCAATTAGTGGTTGAGAGTTTGAGTACATCTTGTTATAAAGGAGTGTTAGATACCGTGCTTTGCCGCGGGTTTTCTACTATTAGAGTCTAATTCATCAAAATGAATTTAACTTTACACGTTTTGTCATTATATATTTCTAATTACATTTCAGTTATTCGACTCTCAAAATTTATCATTTATTATATAAAATAGCAAAATATGAAAACCAGGATACATAAGATATTTCATTCTTTTTTTTTGCTTTATATAGAACTACATAGGAAAAAAAAAAAGACAAGAATAAAAGTGAGAAAATAAATTAAAAGGAAGTACGTAAAAGTGAAAAAGAAAAAAATTTGAAGGTATTGAGAAAATGAAAAAAGAATATAAAAATAGAGAATAAAAGCAAATAAACATAATTATACATACATACATAAAAAGAGAAGGGAAAGAAAATTGAAAAATGAATTAAAAAAAGTAATGAAATGGAAAAAGAATGGAGAGTGAAATTAAAAAACAGTGAGGAAATGGAGAAAGATTGTGGTTAAAAATTAATTTAAAAAGGAAAAATTGCCGAAAAAGGTAATGTAATTGTCCATTTTCTTCAATTAAGGTAACGTAATTTTTTTTGCCTAAAAAGGATTGCAATTTTCAATTTCTTTAAAAAAAGGACCTTGTAACCGGGAACCTATGTAACCAGTTTACAAACCAGCGACGACACAGGGCACAGCGGCGGCGGAAGGTAACCCAGTTGAGAAGGCACAACAGCGAGGGAGTCACAGCAACCACGGGAGCTCGGGAGGCAGAGAACAACAGTAACCGAATACCCACAGCAACGGGAACCACAATTGCGGCGGTGGAGAACCACAGCAACGGCAGCGGCAGCGTCAGCAGATATAGACAGGAAGCACAGCTGCAGGGGCCGGAACTTGCTGATCTTGACAGGACAGAGGTCGTCGGCGGCAGGTACCGGAACTTGCAGATCTTGACCGGACAGAGGGCGACGGCGGAACCCTAAAGCACGGGCGGCGGAGAACCACAGGAGAGTATCGCCGGAACCCTAAAGCGAGAGAGGTGGCTTTGGCAGGAACCGGAACTTGTAGATAGGGCGACGGGTTGCAGATCTTGACAGGACAGAGGCCGACGGCGGCACTAAAACTTCGCCAGAACCCTAAAGCACGGCGGCACAAACCTGTGTAATCGGTAACAAAGTTTAGTCACAGGTAATGGTCCTTTTTTAAAGAAATTGAAAATTGTAATCATTTTTAGGCAAAAAAAAAATTACGTTACCTTGATTGAAAAAAATGGATAATTACGTTACCTTTTTCGGCAATTTGCCCATTTAAAAAAGATGGTAAAGTGGAGATTTGAACACTCGACCTGGGCTAGCAAAGAAATAGGCACATGTCGTTAACTACCTCCGGTGTGTGTAATTTGGTTATTCACCTTTCAAACCTTGTTTATATATAATAGAGGCACAAGTTAGTAAAACCCTATAATGAATAGTAAATGGCTCATGATAAGAGGCTACAATTGTTATATACATATAATATAATAGATGTATATGTTCCGTTAAAAAAATCTACTTTTGTCTTCTAATCCAATCAGATCGTGTCTTGTTTTTTCTTCAATATTCTACATCTACAAAATAATTTTTTTTTCGAAGTCTATTTGATGTTTGCTTTAATTTTTAAGCATCGAGATAATTTTTTTTTGTGATTTACATTATTGATTTGAAAAAAAACCTTTTTAATTTTTTTTTAAATTTTGATTTAACGATTAAAAAGTATAGATTTAGTATTCGTTAGTTTGATAATTTAAATGCTAAAATAAAATCGAGCCGCCACCCTCGCTACCGCTACATCTACTGCCTTCACCGTTTTCTTTTACTTCTTGAAGACCGCCACCGCCGGTCTTTTTTAAATGTGTCGATTGATTGCACATAAACACAAATAATCATACATGTATATATTACACATTGTTTTTTTAATTGAGGTTAGATCTACCGGGTTGTTTGGACTGTTTAACATTGAACAAACTCTTTTATTTTAATTCTTTATTGATATCTCGTCTTGAGTTTATTTTATTGCTACTTAATGTTACTTTGGTTTGTTTGTATTGTTTATCAGTGAACATAGGGTTTATACTTTTTGACAAATATATAATTATTTAGTGTTATATTTTGTTATTCACCGATGAATAGCTTATTTTAAATATTCATTTGAAATATTATTGTGGTTTAATATTGTTTATTAATGAACAGCAACTATAATAGAGAGATTATGTTCTAGTTAATATTTTAATTGTATGAATGAGCATTGGTGAACACAGTGTAGTAATTATATAAAAATAACAACACAAAGTTTACTATCTAATGATGAGATCAAAACTCAAAATTCATTAGAGAATAAAGCGTGGAACACTATATATAAATGACGGAAACTCGTAATATTTTTTTTTGATGTGTTTATTGGCACTACGAAATTGATGATTTAATAGTAAATTATTTTTAATTTATGTTTTTGAGAGAAAAATAAATTGGAGAGAAAATTTTTATTTAGAGTTATAACCTTTTGAATTAGAATAAATAAGAATATATGATTTATATAGACCATTATATTAAAGACAAATGATGTCTCACCGGGTGTTGTCCACATCTACTCCTTAATTAAAATTAGTTAGTGGCTAATATTTTTTATGGGTTCATTAATACTTCACTAATAGCTCATTAATGACGTATTAATGAGGTTATTTAAAAACCAAGTCTCGCAAATTAGTGACATCTCAACTGAACGCAACTCCCGGTTAGGCAAATATATAAATTACCTATATCCCTATTAATAATTCAGAGAAATGTTCAATATAGTCCATACTTAATGCATAGTCCCAAGGGACTAATCTTAGCCTTTGGATCAGCCCCATCAATGGTCCAGATTGAATTTTGAAAATTTGGACGGAGTGACATTTTCATAATTAACATGTAATGATTTTACAATCACATGTGATTGTATATTGAATCACATGTGATTGAATATTAAAATTTAAGACTATGTTTTTTATATGGACAATATTGAACACAACTCTAATAATTCATTAATGACGTTAAAAACAATTCTCGCAGAAAAAAAAAATTTGTTACAAGGTAAACCACATGCTACAGCCACATTCCTGTAGACACCAGACATATTGCATACTATCCCAATTGATAAACACAGCATTCTAGCAATCTTTCCATACAAGTTCTCTCGATCTGCTTCTGTTTTTGCTTGTGTTATTCTGTTTCTAATTTGTAGTTTACTTATTGTAAACGGGGTAAAACCCAACATTATTACGAGGCATGAATCAATTAGGCAATTGTTACCATCTAAATCATAAATAAAAGGATCGTGACCGCAAAACCAGACATGTTTATTCCAAGATTTCTTTATGTAACACCCTGTAAATGGGCCTAGTTGTGTAGTGTTGTACCATGTGCTATGGTACTTGTACTGTGACTTTAAGTGAATTAAATTAAAGTGTTTTAAGTGACAAACGTGTGTTAAGTATTAATTAATGTGATTATGTGAAAAAGTGTCAAGCGTGTCTAGAAGTGATGTCGTGTTCTACGTTTCGCGTAATGATTCCGTAGATATCCCTGTTAGGTAAAACGGGATGGCGTGAGTTAAGTTGTAAGTTGAAAAGGAGAATGAAATACCCCGTGTTTTAAATAGTAAAAACCAAGGTCGGCTTAGATGAAGCCTTATCTCCTGGTTTCTTGTAACACTGTATTTTTTAAACATATAATATTACTGCACGCGGAAGCTAATTACATATAATTATCTTAATTACATAATAGATACAAAAGATTTTAACTTGTTTTACATAACAAAACTTCTACAGTGTTAATCCAAAACAGGCTCTAATAAAAAACTTTGACATCAGAGTTTGGTCTATCCACATTCCCAGCCCAAAGCATCAAGATCACCTCAGAGGATCTACAAAACAATCTAGTGGGGAATTAACACAAAGCTAAGTGAGGGAACAAATATCTACACATACACAAGGCAAATATGCCCACACCAAATAGCTCATGAATCCCAGGAGAACCGGCGGTGTTGCAAGCACCTACAACCATGGTCGGCCAAAACCAAGGTTTACCGATAGCCCAGCTAACAGTGAAAACCACACCAGTCTTCTTGAGTACAATAAATGCACCCCCCAAGAACTGATAGGTTACACCCCCAAGCAAAGGCCCAGACTACGCTGGTCTCCAAATAACATGTATATACAATCCAAACAAGAGCATTCCAAATAGGATATTATATCCTGTATATCCGAAGATATAAATCCACTCACCAAAGTCTTCAAAACCTTGGCGCACTCAGATGACTAAATTCACCGAGTCTTCTCAGTTCCTGAGATTGAAGTAACCCAAGTCAGTATTCAATTCATAATACTGATCCAATAATAAATATCATATTTTTTCATGTTTTCTCATATATCTTACTCCTATATAAAGTATTTACAACCTAAAAACTCTTAATTTTTAAGTAAGTTGAATGTACTAAATTACCCTTCATATAAATAAATGGAAACTACTAGATGCATTTAATAAGATTCTTGTATTCCATTTTAATAACTAAACCTTTCATACTTAAAAAAACTCAAATAATAAATATTCAATTATATTATAAACATTTTAACTTATTTATCAAAAAAAATGTGTATAATTAAGTAGAGCTCATAAACGTGAATAACATATAATTAGAATTTATAAACATATATTAAATTTTTTAAAATAGCTCATATAACTAATAGTTTCAAATTAATTTATTCTATAATCTTTATCTCTTAATTTTTAATAGTTTCAAATTACTAACTTACGCTCTGTATTGTCATATAATTTAACCTACTTTATAAGTAGAGATCGTTTTTCTAATTTAATTGTTCTCAAAATTTATTTTAAAATAATAAAAGAGTTGATTGAGAATACAATGATAAAGAAAATGGAAAAAAGATATAGAAAATAGACATGTTGTCACTTGCAAAAGAAAAATTATTTGTTATCACTGTAATGATGAATACCGAAAAGCAGGTTACCGAGTAGAAATTAGTTGACGCCGCCGCATTGCGCGGGTAATATGCTAGTATACATTTATACATATACTCAACATACATAAACCCCAAACAGATATACAATTCATGTTTATCTTCAAATCTTCAAATCCGATTAAATCCAAATCCGATTATAGTCGGATTTCGAGTAAATGACCAAATCCGATTGAATCACAATTCAAATCCGAGCAAAGGCCGAATCCGAGCATATGCACAATCCGAGTGAAAGTTCAATCTCAAAGAATAGGATTCCGAGTAAAGTATAATCCGAGTAAATGATTCAAATCCGAGAAAAGGTACAATTCCGAGTAAATAGGCAGAATCCGAGTCAACAGTCACAATCCGAGTCAAAGATCCCAATCCAAGTACAAGGCGGAATCCGAGTACTTTACACTAATTAATATCATATGAACAATTCTAGTCGGAATCCGAGCAAGAGGCGGAATCCGAGTAAATCACAATCCGATTAAATGTAAAGGTATATACATCAGAGTCGGAATCCGGGTTCAAGTCGGAATCCGACTCATTCAACCTCTACAATCCGAGTCCTTCAAAACTCAGCACATCATCAATTTCTACTTCATATTCTAAACCGATTTCATGCATACAAGTTATACAAGTTTCCAGAAATCATTATAAACATGTTATGACACATATTGATCATAAAACCTAACATGCATACGTCCTATGATCATCAAATCATCATATATGCATCAATCGGATTTCATATATATAATACACAAATCTATAAAACCAAGTTCAAACTACAATCAACATAATGGCATGGAATTTCTAACCTTTAAATGATAACAAATGCTCAACTTAAATGCAAGTAATATTGAAGCTTGATTTTCTTTTCTTTCTTCTTTCTTCTTCTCCTTCTCGGCCGAGACACACAAAAGCACACACACACACTATTTGTTCACTTACACAAGTAAAGAAGTACTCAAGGAGGGGTGGTAGCTTAAACCCACCAATTCGGCCATACCTCCCCCCAACAACCCAATATAAAATTTATTTAAAAAAAATATTTATCTCAATCAAATAATATCATACAATAACAATATCCCAACAATTAATAACTAACACATAACTACAAATAATTCCCATAAACCAATTAACTCTCAAGATTAATTAATTTAATTACCTTAATTAATCTAGGCCGTAAAAGTGGGTGTTACAAATCTTTCCCCTTTAAAAAGATTCCGTCCCCGG
Organism: Pulicaria dysenterica; assembly: GCA_947179395.2. Classification (NCBI taxonomy): domain Eukaryota; kingdom Viridiplantae; phylum Streptophyta; class Magnoliopsida; order Asterales; family Asteraceae; genus Pulicaria; species Pulicaria dysenterica. Next base: position 67,610,653 of record OX359290.1, on the reverse strand, counting down.
AATCACATCGCGCTCAAACAAGGAAGGATAACGGTTCCTCATGTCAGATTCGGCTTCCCAAGTCAAATCAGATCCCAAACTGTGTCTCCATTTAACCAAAACCAACGGTATCTACTTCTTTCTCAACTTTGTAACCTTTCGATCTAACAGTTCAACTGGTTCTTCTACAAGTTTTTGATTCAAATCCACACGAAGATCCTTAATCGGAAGAACCTGTGTCTGATCTTCTACAATACACTTGCGCAAATAACATACGTTGAAAGTGTCATGAATACCCGCTAATTCATCAGGAAGATCCAAAGCAACAGCCTGATCATTAACCACTCTTTTGATTCTGAAGGGACCAATGTAACGGGGAGCCAACTTCCCGCGTTTACCAAATCTGATTACACCCTTCCAAGGAGATACTTTTAAATAAACCATTTCTCCTTCAACAAATGATACTGGTCGACGACGCGGATCAGCATACATTTTCTGTCTATCTCTTGCAGCTTTCAATTTCTCACGAGCAATAGCAACCTTATCAGCTGTCATCTGTACAATATCAGGCCCTGCAAATTGCTTTTCCCCAGCTTCTAGCCAACAAGTCGGAGTTCTACAAGGACGACCATATAACATCTCATATGGCGGCATACCAATACTGGAGTGATAGGAATTGTTGTACACAAACTCAACCAGTGGCAGATGCGAATCCCATGAACCCCCAAACTCTAATACACAAGCTCGCAGCATATCTTCTAAAGTCTGAATGGTTCTCTCTGACTGACCATCTGTTTGTGGATGATAAGTTGTACTCAGATTTACCCTGGATCCCAATTTTTGTTGCATTCTATTCCAGAAGTTGGACACAAACCTCGAATCTCTATCCGACACAATGGACAATGGAACTCCATGTCTAGATACTATCTCATCAATGTACAATTGATCCAGTTTACTTAAAGGTGCAGTTTCAGCAGTAGCAAGAAAATGTGCACTATTGGTCAATCTGTCAACTATAACCCAAATCATATCATGACCTTTTTTAGTTCGTGGAAGTTTAGTTACAAAATCCATCGTAATATGATCCCACTTCCACTCAGGTATATCCAATTGTTTCAATGATCCGTAAGGTTTCTGATGTTCAGCTTTAACTTGCGCACAAATGTGACATGTTCCAACAAATTTCGCAATATCTGTTTTCATTGTCGGCCACCAATACCGAGTCTTTAAATCAAGATACATCTTTGTACTACCCGGATGTATCGACAATCTGGATTTATGAGCCTCATTTAAGATTAACTCCCTCAGATTACCAATTTTCGGTACGGTACCCACACGCGCGTATGATAAACCTTCAAACCACGCGAATCAGAAGTTAACTCATGTTGTCGTTTGATCATTAGTTCATCCTTCAAGTTCTCATCTTTCAAAGCTTCAAGCTGAGCAGCTAAAAGTTGATCCACTAAATCAGACTTGATTTCCAATCGCATTAATTTTACAGTATCCGAAGATCCCTTTCTGCTGAGTGCATCTGCAACTACATTAGCCTTTCCAGGATGATACTGAATGTCACAATCATAATCCTTAATCAATTCTAACCAACGACGTTGTCTCATATTCAATTCCTTCTGAGTAAACACATACTGCAGACTCTTGTGATCAGTGCAGATAATACATTTGGTTCCATACAGGTAGTGTCTCCACAGTTTCAACGCAAATACCACTGCTGCTAATTCCAAATCATGAGTCGGGTAATTTCTTTCATTCGGTTTCAACTGCCTCGAAGCATATGCAATTACTTTACCTCTCTACATCAAAACACAACCCAACCCGGCGTGCGAAGCGTCGCAGTACACAACAAAATCCTTTGAACCCTCTGGCAACGAAAGAACATGAGCTTGACACAACAACTGTTTCAGAGTCTGAAAAGCATCTTCCTGAGATAAACCCCACTGAAAAGGAACATCTTTCCGAGTCAACTTAGTCAACGGACCGGCAAGCTTAGAAAAATCTTTAATAAACCTGCGATAATAACCCGCCAATCCAAGAAAACTCTTTATCTCGGTTGGTGTTTTCGGAGCACTCCAATTCATTACTGCCTCAATCTTGAACGGATCTACCTTGATACCCCCTTGACAAATCACATGCCGTAAAAATTGAACTTCTCGCAACCAAAATTCGCATTTTGAAAACTTGGCATATAATTTGTTTTGTTTTAGAATCTCCAAAACCTGACTCAAGTGCTGATCATGCTCATCCTCTGTTTTCGAATACACCAATATATCATCGATGAACACAATAGCAAACTTATCTAGAAAAGGTCTGCACACTCGATTCATCAAATCCATAAATATGGCAGGAGCATTCGTCAAACCAAATGGCATCACGAAGAACTCGTAATGACCATATCGAGTACGGAAAGCTGTCTTAAGTATATCCTCCTCTGCTACCCTGACCTGATGATAACCGGATCGTAGATCAATCTTTGAAAAGTAAGAAGCCCCTTGTAACTGATCAAACAAATCATCGATTCTGGGCAACGGGTACTTGTTCTTGATGGTTCTCTTATTCAGATCCCTGTAATCAATGCACATACGAAGAGTTCCATCTTTCTTCTTTACAAACAATACTGGTGCACCCCACGGTGAAGAACTTGGACGGATAAACCCCTTATCAAGCAAGTCTTGTATCTAAGTCATCATTTCCCGGATCTCAGATGGAGCCAAACGATACGGAGCTTTCGCAATCGGTGTGGTACCCGGTACCAATTCTATCTTATACTCCACATCCCGCACCGGTGGTAACCCTGGCAGATCATCTGGAAATACCTCTGGATAATCGGAAGCAACACAAACATCTGTAACAGGTCGCTTCTCTTTCTTCACATCAATAGCGTAAGCCAGAAGAGACGCACACCCTCTAGCTAGAGATTTTCTAGCCTTCATATACGAGATGATAGGAAAAGAATATCGAGATCCATCCCCACGAGCCACGACATGCGACCCGTCAGCCAAAGGAATAGTAATCAGTTTCTTATGGCACTGGATACTAGCTCTATGGTGACTTAACCAATCCATGCCTAGTACTAAGTCAAACCCCGGTATAGGCATCAGCAAACAGTCTACAGGCAACCTAGTACCATCAATATCTATAAACACCCCAGTCACAGAGGAAGTTACAGGCACTAACTTACCATCAGCTACTTCTACTTCTAAAGGAGAAGCAATAACAGTAACAGGTAGTTTCAGTTTGCCACATAAAGATACAGACATGAAAGATCTATTGGCACCAGAATCAAATAACACACGAGCAGGCACAGAGTTTACAATAAACATACCCGTGATCACATCACCATCTTCAGCAGCCTCTGTAACAGTCATCTTAAAGGCTCTCCCTTCCGCAGAAGGTGCAACCTTTCTCTTCTGACCTGCAGAAGACGATCCCCCGACATTGGCTACCCCCTGCCCCGTCCCCTTTGACCTCGGTTTTGAACATGCTCCAGCTCTATGACCCTCTTCGTGACAATTCCAGCAAACATTCGTTTTAAACTGACAGACTGATGGTTCGTGACCAAATCCACCACAACGCAAACACCTTTTCGTTTGTGATGTGCACGGACCAGTATGACTAGCATTGCAGGGTTTACACCACGGATTGTTCTGATATGACCCCGAACCTTTCGATTTCTGATCACCCCGATGCTGGTTATTCTGCCACCTTCCTTTATTCCCACTCTGGCTTCCCACATATCTGTGCGACGACCCTTTCTCACGATTAATTCTCTCCTGAGCTTTCACGTCACCTTCAGCAGCTCGTGCCACAGTAAACGCTTGTACCAACGATGTTGCCATCCGGGTGTTACCCCGATACTCAGGCAACAGAGCTTGAACAAAATGATCAATCTGCGATGGTTAATCAGGTACCCACTGTTTAGCGAACCTCAACTTTTCGTTAAACTTTGCAATCAATTGATCCACCGACATCTTGTCATCCTGAGCTAGATCCATAAACTCCCGCTTCACCTTAGCCAAATCATAAGTATTACAGAATTGTTCGCAGAACTTGGTTTGAAATTGCTCCCAAGTAACAGAATTCACCACTTCCCTGGATAGATGAGCAGTTAGAGAATCCCACCAGGTTGCAGCTTGACCCTTCAGCCTACGAGTTGCAAAAATAACCCTATCGGATTCCTCACAATTGCAGGCATCTAAAGCCTTCACCATTTCCCTTAACCAGCTCAAAGTATCACTTGGGTTTGAGCTTCCAGAATACTCAGGTGGCTGGCAAGCCATGAAATCTTTGTATTGCCCTTTCGGTTTAGAGCCTCCTTGAGTTGGGTACCATGGAATGAAAAAGTTCTGCTGTTGTGGTTGGTGCTGCTGTTGGGGTTGTGATACAGGTGGTATTGTAACGAATGGTAAAGAACCAAATGGTGTTGACACTGTATTGAAAGGTGCAGCAGAGTAAACTGGAGGTGGTATTGACTGGGTAAATATAGCAGACTCTCTGGGCAGATGAGTGGTCTGAGTTTGATAAGAGAACTGTGTCTGATGTTGCTGCTGTTCCAACTCCTGAACCCGATCTCTCAAACTTTGCAGAGTATCTTCCAATTGCAACACATAGTCTTGCTGATCAGATTCATCATTGTGAGAAGTTCCGGCTCTGTGGTGCTGCTCATTGACTGCCGTAGAGGACTGGTGATTTCTCCCGGGAGACGCAGGGGTAGTTGTATGGTTCACGTTATCAGCCATTTGTTATGCTATACACAGCATCTCACCAATTGTTAGATATAATCCGTTAGTATAAACACTAACCACCCTCAAAGCTACACTACCAATTACCCACCCTGGGAATACTGGACTGACCAGAGCCTCGGTTCAAGTATTGCACAAATTATTCATGCAAATCCTCAAACCAGGGCTCTGATACCAACTTGTAACACTGTACTTTTTAAACATATAATATTACTGCACGCGGAAGCTAATTACATATAATTATCTTAATTACATAATAGATACAAAAGATTTTAACTTGTTTTACATAACAAAACTTCTACAGTGTTAATCCAAAACAGGCTCTAATAAAAAACTTTGACATCAGAGTTTGGTCTGTCCACATTCCCAGCCCAAAGCATCAAGATCACCTCAGAGGATCTGCAAAACAATCTAGTGGGGAATTAGCACAAAGCTAAGTGAGGGAACAAATATCTACACATACACAAGGCAAATATGCCCACACCAAATAGCTCATGAATCCCAGGAGAACCGGCGGTGTTGCAAGCACCTACAACCATGGTCGGCCAAAACCAAGGTTTACCGATAGCCCAGCTAACAGTGAAAACCACACCAGTCTTCTTGAGTACAATAAATGCACCCCCCAAGAACTGATAGGTTACACCCCCAAGCAAAGGCCCAGACTACGCTGGTCTCCAAATAACATGTATATACAATCCAAACAAGAGCATTCCAAATAGGATATTATATCCTGTATATCCGAAGATATAAATCCACTCACCAAAGTCTTCAAAACCTTGGCGCACTCAGATGACTAAATTCACCGAGTCTTCTCAGTTCCTGAGATTGAAGTAACCCAAGTCAGTATTCAATTCATAATACTGATCAATAAATATCATATTTATTCATGTTTTCTTATATATATATACATTTATACATATACTCAACATACATAAACCCCAAACAGATATACAATTCATGTTTATCTTCAAATCTTCAAATCCGATTAAATCCAAATCCGATTATAGTCGGATTCCGAGTAAATGACCAAATCCGATTGAATCACAATTCAAATCCGAGCAAAGGCCGAATCCGAGCATATGCACAATCCGAGTGAAAGTTCAATCTCAAAGAATAGGATTCCGAGTAAAGTATAATCCGAGTAAATGATTCAAATCCGAGAAAAGGTACAATTCCGAGTAAATAGGCAGAATCCGAGTCAACAGTCACAATCCGAGTCAAAGATCCCAATCCAAGTACAAGGCGGAATCCGAGTACTTTACACTAATTAATATCATATGAACAATTCTAGTCGGAATCCGAGCAAGAGGCGGAATCCGAGTAAATCACAATCCGATTAAATGTAAAGGTATATACATCAGAGTCGGAATCCGGGTTCAAGTCGGAATCCGACTCATTCAACCTCTACAATCCGAGTCCTTCAAAACTCAGCACATCATCAATTTCTACTTCATATTCTAAACCGATTTCATGCATACAAGTTATACAAGTTTCCAGAAATCATTATAAACATGTTATGAACACATATTGATCATAAAACCTAACATGCATACGTCCTATGATCATCAAATCATCATATATGCATCAATCGGATTTCATATATATAATACACAAATCTATAAAACCAAGTTCAAACTACAATCAACATAATGGCATGGAATTTCTAACCTTTAAATGATAACAAATGCTCAACTTAAATGCAAGTAATATTGAAGCTTGATTTTCTTTTCTTTCTTCTTTCTTCTTCTCCTTCTCGGCCGAGACACACAAAAGCACACACACACACACTATTTGTTCACTTACACAAGTAAAGAAGTACTCAAGGAGGGGTGGTAGCTTAAAGCCACCAATTCGGCCATACCTCCCCCCAACAACCCAATATAAAATTTATTTAAAAAAAATATTTATCTCAATCAAATAATATCACACAATAACAATATCCCAACAATTAATAACTAACACATAACTACAAATAATTCCCATAAACCAATTAACTCTCAAGATTAATTAATTTAATTACCTTAATTAATCTAGGCCGTAAAAGTGGGTGTTACAGTTTCACACAAAACACACACACTAAAACACATACATACGTACGTGATACAACACACACTCAATCTTGGAGCTTTTGAAGAATTGATCAAGAAACAAGTTAATATAAGTGATTCCAGTATCAAATCAATAGCTTATCCACTGTTCTTCCTTTTGCTTGTAAGTGTTCTTCACCATGAAGTCTTGTTTTTGTGTTCTTGAGGTCATACACCAAATTGATGGTGTGAATCGTGTTTTTATGATGGGTTTTGGTGTCCAATGTGTTTGTAAGTTCAAAGGAATGTTAAACGATGTGTATAAGTGATTGAAACTGAGTTTTGGATCGGTTATGTGTCAAAAACGAGTATTTGCAGGAGCTGTGTCGAAACAGGGACGAAGGTCAGCTGTTAGTGACCTTCCTACGGGCATAGGTGATGAACCCTACGGCCGTAGGAGGCCTTGTATGTGTACTACGGCCGTAGGCAGGGTTACTGCGGCCGTAGGATGTGTTTTTGTGTGAATTACCGTCTGCGGACGATGAAATAAGGACTACGGGTGTAGGTACGTAACCTACGGTCGTAGTTCACCAAAGAATAGCTACTACGGGTGTAGGGATAGGTTCCTACGGTCGTAGTGCATGATTCCTTGGAAAGAAACTCTTCGGGCGTAGTGGTTTGACCCTACGGCCGTAGTAAGGTTTTGTTAAGTGTCCTACGGCCGTAGGACATGTACACTGCGGCCGTAGTAAGTTGTTAATTGTTGACAGCTTGTGTAACTTGTGTTCTAACCTGTGTATGCTATGTGTATGTGATAACTAAGTCTGAACCTAATGTGCTAGGTGGTTCGGACGACTCCGTGTGCTCTTGGGATTCCCGGATCCATATCTCTCCTTTGATATCGAGGTGAGTACCGGTTTTCCATGAGACTCAGTAAGTAGGGCTATTGTGTGCCTGTGATATGTGCCATGTGTATATATGTGAACGCGCGAGGTATAGTGATACAGTGACATAGTGTTATAAGTGATACCATGTGATATAAATTGTGATACTATGTGATACGCATGCGTACTGTGGACCCTATGGGTCAAACGTGTTTATGATTCCTGTCCGGACAGACGCAGTGGTTGAGGTCAGTCGCCGATGCGGCTGGGTCCCTTGAGTGTTATTTAGGGATTAGCGGTTCCCACGAGTGATATTCTGGGGTAAAGGTTCTGCAGGCCGCCGTTCCTCGACATACAGTGAGGATCTTGGTTTATGATCAGATCCGAACGGAGTCCTAGTGGCTCAAACGTGATGGTGGGCTGCTCTTCGCTCCCCCACCGATGCAGTTGGTTGTGACTGATTCCCCAGCTCGGATCGTTGAGCCAGGCTAGCTACCTCGAAAGATATGATCCTGCTGACATGTCGGCACCGCTATGTGATAACTTAGCATTATATGCCATATTGTGACGTGATAGCATGCTTATTGGTGCTTGTGATATCTGTACTCACTAGCTAGTGTAGCTAATGTTTTGTGATATTCCCTTTTCACAGGTTAGTGATCAGGTGGCCTGACGAGGCGGGTTGCTGTGGGTAGTGTTATTGTATATATCTTTTGGAACACTAGTAGTTTATTAACTCTGATACTGTATGACGATGGTCGGTGCGTAGTGGTAACACTGGCTTATTTTTGAGACTTGGCTTGATTTGTTGTTCTTAATCGCCAAGTCGGCAAACACTGTATTATATGTAATCAGTGGTTTGATCCGCTGCGAACCTTTCTTGTAAATAAAGTTTTTAATTTACACTAATTTTAAGCTTGTGAAACCGGTGTTACATTTTACATGCATTTCCAAGGTTGTCGATGCCTCTAACTTTATATAACCATGAAGAGTTTGTTCACCCTCTAATATTCGACACACTCGAAACCCACTATTTTTCGTTCTCTATGTCACTGTGAATCGATACACAATATTACATTACCGGCCAGCTTTCAATAATGCAAGTTGGCACGAAACTAAGAAATAGAAAATAACGTGCTTACACGAAAAATGATATTGATCGACACATGATACAAGCCGAAGCAAATTAACAAGATTCAGGAGAAAACATGTTCAGGCTCCTACTGCATCCTTTTGTGAAGCATCAACTGAAGCATATGCAGCATCAGCCGAAGAAGTGTCCATATCGTTCAAACCCAACTCCTCGTTTTGTTCCCATGATCTCTCATATTCATCAACTGAGTTTAGTTGCATTCAAACCAGTTAATTTAGATCACAATGTTTCTCTACTTCAATCATCTACATCAGATATCAAAACTAGTAGAGATCGTTCTTAGAACTGTTTTGGTTCTTGTTAAGAGATCTTTCTTAGAACTGTTTTGTGTTTCTTGATATCAGTTCTCAGTTTTGCTTGGTCCATCCAGTTTAAAACAGAACCAGAAGTCTTGTTTTCAGTTTGAAACATCATTTTAGCTATTAGTTTCCCAAATTAAGACACCAAACAAATGGAAATGAACATAACCGATTAATGGAAACGAACTTACAAGTTAACTGACGATCCATTTTAATATCATCAGTTACTGGTGCAATGAAAGAATTTGCCAGAGCATCGTCTAAAATCAGTGTCCAAGGTTCTTCTATATTCAGGAGCTGCAGGACATAAACAATTGTGTTGAATGTAGATGAAATATTATGGTAGAAGATAATGGAAAATCAAGATCCATAAGGTTAAGTTCGTTCTAGAATGAATGTCTTTCATCATTTCATCAAGGTATAGAGGTAAATCTTGGATATAGGGTTACCAAAAAGGTAAGCTGATACAACAATATAGAAATGAGTCGAGTGCATTTAAATATTATACAAACATAAATAAAATAAATAGTAATCTATCTTTAATTTCCATGGGTTCCTCCTTGCCAGAATAAATTGACAAACAAATACAAGATTTGTACCTTAACGAGTCTTGCTCTGAAGTACAGCCATCTGCTTCTTCTATCCTCGTCCAGACTATCTCCAAACGTGAACCCATGTACTCTCTCAAGACCTGCAATGTACAAAGCATACTTGAAAAAATATGATCCTTTATTCCTCGCCTATAGAAAGTCACCAAAAAATCTATAAACCCCAGAAGGAACCAAATGTTGGAAGGATAAAAGCTTATGTATATAATGTTAAACCAGGTTTACTAAGTAACCTACTCTTTCATGTGTAACAGATTGTGTTAGCTCTACTTCTGTCATACTAAGTAGGTTTTGCCACCAAAATTACAAAAACATAAAGGCTATTACGTGAATTCTTGAACGTCTTAGATCTTCAAAATTTCTGTGTTTGGTATACTAGTTCCAAGAAAGTTTGGATATCAGTACAATTCTCATAGACCTAGGGCACGAACTTGCTAATTTGGAAGTTAAAGGAAGATATAATCAGGTTTCAGAATTTTTAGAGTCCAACTTGACTAAAATGAGATTACACTTGTTCAGGGTTTTCATTCTCATGTTCATTTCAGCCCTTTCATAGACCTACTGTCATTTAAATTCATCACCCCCAACACATTACCAACCCCTTGACCAATAACTGATACACATACATGATAAATTGATATACACACCTCTAATCAAACAGACACTGGACCAACCCTGTGGCCAAACCATTGCCATCAGCAAAACCTCACCCTTGTAATAAGATATTTCATAAATTATATATGTTTTGCATATATGCTACTGATTTACTTCATATGTTGCTATGTGAAAAAATATAGAGTTTGCTGGCAAAAGGAGGAAAAACAGATGGAAAACCAGCTGAATCGGATAAACTTAAGAGCCACGCCATGTGGAAGAAAACCCTGAAAGAAGCGAGACTCATGAAAAAGTTAGGAGGATTCTAGATTAGAAGCATTCCACTAAATCTATGTGTGTCATGTGGGTATAATGGTATATGCGCATGGAATGTGGGGCCATCATCAAAGGAAGAAGTTCATGATAAATCTCCATCAGGAGATAATTAAAACCGCTATTATAAGCATTAGTGGTGCACCCCGTGTGGGTATCATAAACCTATATAAATAGAATTTTAGGTAGAGAAGGGATGGATACATAGATTCACAACATGGCTTTCACACCCATTTTAGAGGAAAACTAAGAGATTCCAATTTTTTTTAATATTCAAACATTCATGTTTGAGCTGCATTTTTTTAAATTCAAAAATCAAGTAGTTCTTTTTGATCCGCTTGAAGCATATGAACCATCATCATGATGATTGATATTTTATAGTCTGACTTGGTTGAACAATTGACGTCGAATAACCATTAGTTTGATTGTTCTTCTACATAAATAAATGTGTTCTTAGTTATTGTAGACCAACAATACATACGTATTAATTATAAATTAACATGACTTGTGTTGTGTTTAGTGACATGAGCTAGTTGAACTAATGATTTACGTGAATGGTTTGTTATTTACTTCTAGTATGATTATCCTGATTAATATGAAAATATTAAGCATGACTAACTAATACTCATGATCACCAAAACTTAAATGATGCTTGTTTAATAACATTAGACCAGTATCGAATATGTTTAGAAACGAAGAACTATAATTAGCAACTGATTAACAACCTTCACTAAAAACTACTAAAGCATCATTGTTGTTCACAAGGGATATACCACAAAATGAACATATAAAGCATGACTAACTAATACTCATGATCACCAAAACTTATATGATACTTGTTTAATAACATTAGACCAGTATTGAATATATTTAGAAACCAAGAACTATAATAACTGTTCAACAACCTTCACTAAAAACAACTAAAGAATCATTGTTCTTCACACTGGAAATACACAAATGAGGGGATTTGAATTCAAATTGCATTATCAGATTTAACCTGGAGTTATTTGTTTTCTTCTCTAATGGGGTAGTTTAGAATACAATTTATTGTTTTACTTTTAACTAATAACAGTGATCTTCTAAATGTCCATCTTCCTGAGTGGTCGAAGGATCCACTTCTTACCCAAACCACACTGTTGAGGGTGAAAGGATTAGAAGAAGATGCTACTGAACTCAGGATGTTCTTACTGAAACTATGGCTAGCAATTTGTGAAAGGATCAGAAAGTGAGAGAATTATCTTGAGCTCAGCCCTTTGTCAAACAATGGTGTCAATTCTCTGACAACCGGACAAGGACTCAAACGAACATGTTGAAACCTTTCTTGAGATCTATGCTCTACTCAGGGTGAAAGGATTGGAAGATGTCCTAACCTCATGATGTTCTCTTTATCATTAACCGGTGATGGTCCGTTCAGGGTACAGGATTTGGGATCTGTTAGTGGCTGGAATGTTCAGAGATTTCTCATAGAACTTCTCCCACCAACAAAATTTATCAGTTGCACAATGAGATTAAAGAGTTCAAACAATGTAGCAGTGAATCGCTGTATATTGCTTAGCAAAGGTCAAAAGCTTTACTTTGAAGATGCATACATCATGGTGTAGAGACCAACCCAAGGTGCACATAATCTATAAGGAAAATTATTCTTCTGCCAAGGGGTCAAGAGACAGCCGCAGGTGATTTATTGCAAGGTCTTAATTTAAAATAAGCATATGATCTTTTAAGTTTTAACCCGAATAACCATAAATAAACTTGAATGGTATTCTATTCAAGGGATGTTTTATGAGGATAAGGAAGAAATCCAACTACTTAGATGAGGAACTTGGGCAGCAACAAGGAATAAAATGTGAATGGGCAAATGCCCTCCAAGTAAAGGAAGAGAGAATGGCTGAATGAGCCCCATGAACAAGTCTTCCTATCATAGGGAGACCAATTGGATGATCCATCTTTAGCTAAGGGCTTTTAGCCCCTTGGAGGATGCTATAGTTAGGCAAGGTTGGGCGATAGAGGAAGAATTAGATCAAATACCATGTTGCAAGATCTCAATTTCCAGTTCCCTCCTAAAATTTTGCAAGCAACAAAGGCGAAGTATTGAAATTTCTACAAATATGATAAAGCTTATGACCATTTCGAGGACAAGAAAATCCTACAAGATCAACAAGAGGTGCTTAGAAAATCATAAGACTATTAAATATTCAAGATCAACTTCGCGAAATTTTGATAAATTGTCACAAAGACCTCCTATAATTGAAAATGGGATCGAAGTGCAGGCTGTTGTGAGGCGGAGGGGGAAACAACTAAAGTTCCAACATCACCACAAGCCACCATTTCTAAACCTACACCATATCCTTAAGCGTTGGTGAAAGAGAAGAACAAAGCAGAACTAGGTAAGTGCCTTTGCTATATTTAAGCAACTAAGGGCTAACCTTTCGTTATTGATGTGCTTGTAGGTACAGCTAAATGTGGAATATACATGAAAGAGTTCCTGGCAAACAAGCAAAAGTTTGAGACTTTATCTATGGTGGTGATGAGTAGTATACTGCAATCATGCAGAACAAGTAGCACATAAGACAACTCCAGATAGTTTCACTATTCCTTGTTGATTGGTATTTCATCTTGCATGTATGCTTTAGCAAATGTAAGGTCTAGTATAAACTCGATGCCTTATGCTAAGCTAGGCATAAAGGAACTCAAGCCTGCTCAAATGAGTATTCATGGCCAACCAGTTACTAAAATACCCATGTAGACACATTTGTACTTCCTATTGATTTGTGATACTGAATACCCCCATACCCCACCAAAGCAGGATTGGGCAGTGTTGTTATGTTTGTGGTCATGGATCTGTATACTGATAAGGAGATCCATTCTTGAACCAGTTGAACGGGATACTTCATATTTTAGCTGATTACTCTTGATACTCTTTCAATAGTTGATTACTTTTGTTTAATCTTAAATTATGCATGTAATGTTCACTATATGTGCAACCAACAACTTTTTGCATATTGTGGTTCGGGCGTTGGAGATTGCATGGGTCGTCTTCATCAGAGCCAGATGTAGACCCGTGGCCCATGAGACAGTTGGCAAAGGTATCTACATCTTTAAGACCACCACCATAGCAAAAGCACGCGTTTTTCCAAATATGAGAGTTTCGTAGAGAGGATCCACTACAGTAGAATTGGTTAACCATTGATTCTCGAACAACGATAAGTTGGTACCACAATCTTCACCACCATGGATGTCTGGAGTGGTTTTCAGAACTCATATATGAACAAGCGTTCGTGCATCACGGATAGCTTTTCAGATGTGGAAGCAGTTACGACAAGTCAGAATTGAAAGGCAAATATGCCATGTTAGATAGCGTGTGTGAAGAGACTCCTTAAAAGAGGAAAAAAAGGAGAGAATACTGACAGCTTGACAAGGCACAATTATAATAGCTAGTCACAGCCCCTTCATACAGCCAAGAACTAGGTCCTCCATGGAAGGTCTAAACACGTAAAGTTGATTGTCAGATATCAAGTTATGGGGACAAAATGAGCCATCAATCTTACATGGAATGAACATTAACTTGTGAACTCCCTCACGAAGTCAATATGCAAATCATAAATCAACTTTGTTTGTTGCAAGTCCGGCATATTTGATCTTCCAGATATGTAAACTTGTATGAACAGCTCATTCTTCTTCAAAAGAAATCACATAGATATTTCCTGAAGTCTACGCTCACCTACATATCCTTTGATTCGTTTTAACTATTCTCTTCCCAAAAGATCTTAATTTTGCCGGTCAATCTACTACACTTTTAAGGACTTGAAACCTTTCCTACTAATTCCTCCTACAATAGTTAGGAATAAACTGTTTGATTGGTCACGTAACCAGAGTCTAGGTAGATGCTTGTAACATGTCATTGCATCATTCTCTCTTGGCGTTGAATGTAGATGTTACAGAACTTCTTGTGCAAACAAACATGTGCCCATTGCATCATATAAGTTAGCTTCTTCACGGAACTCGACATACTCTCTCTAATCCTATTCCTTCTTTTGTTGCTTCAACAATTCAGGAAACATCAAAACTATGTAAATAGTTTGAAAGTGTTTTTAATAAAACGACACGAGCCCATACATAACTATCTAACAATGCACATGTCACATTTCCAAACTGTAATAAATAAGTTCCACAGTCTCAGCATATAATAGAGTTGCTTTTTTAAAGCACAAACAAATCCCTCTAACTCGCTTCACGCTCCAAGAAGTCTTGAATTTATATTTTCCACCGGCATCCACTAAAAATGAGCTTGAATAAAATCTCATAAACGACACAGGAACATTGTCACTTAAGGTCACACTCACACTCCAAATGGGAAGTATGACTTGTTTTAAAAGGTCTAGTACCAGCTTATAGCATGGAAAGTGTCATAAGATTAAACGTCTACACCTAGATAGAAAACATAAAAAGAAGAGAAACAAAGAAGGTATGAATATCAACTCACTTTCACTGATTTTTGTGATCAAACCTTCCACTGTTGTCACAAGACCTCCCAACGTGCCACCTGTGAGCTCCAATTTGATCTCTGGAATTTCTACACTTGCAGTGTCCGACTGGTACACATCAAACCACTTAGTTAGTTAGGAATACTATCGAAACCACAATACACACACATTTACAGGAGAGCACGATATAAGATGTCCAAAAATAATTGAAAAGGAACAGTCTGAAACGACTGTTCAGATATGTAATTAAGCAGTGCTACATAATAGCTGCTGAATTTCATCATCAATTTGAACATAATGCAAGCATCTCAGCCTAATGAAAAATTGCTAACATTGCACTTAACTAAGACTTGTATACTCGTTCCTCCATTCTTTTATTTTTAGATTACCAACATAATTTATTGCAATCATGATCAGTTTGGTTTAGTACTTTAGTGTGTAGCATACAGAAGAGTATAAAGGCCGCTTCGATCTGATTATCAAAGTGATCGGACAAAGAACATTCAGAACAATGAAACTGCATTAAAGTGATCGAACCACCTGACAATATCATTCACGTATACAACACAAATTAAAGAAGAAAACATAGATTGTAGGAGCTTGAAGAGATACCCATAGTATGAAGATGAATAATAAAATTGACAAACAGAACGAGATGAATGAAAAGGTATACGGCATAAACTCTTGAACAGAATAATAAAACATGAAAAAGGTTGAAATGCCCTGTAAATATAATAATGCACAAACCAAAGTTCCCGAATAACTCAGCTAACAAAAAGAAATATATATAAAAATCCCACCCATGCACTTGTATAACCAAAGTGAGGAAGCTCTTTTGCACATATGCTGGGGGATATGGCCAAGTCAATACAATTTTTTAACATAGTACAGAAAGATTCCACAAATCAACAATAAGAGAATTAAGCATAGAAATACCTTTATCACATCACGGCTTAAGTCTTCAACATTTTTCACCACCAGTGTTACTTTCTTTCCTTTTGCAGGTATAGCACCACCTGCCTTTAACTGCAAGCATCTGATCTCTGAGTAAACCTTAAAGAATATAATACAGGTGTCCAAAAATCAACATCAAATGGAACAAACTCTCACAAACCTCAGAATTTCTATAACCACAAGCATCACACGTAGATGCCATCACAATAACCTCTTGGAAGTAAGGAATCTCTGTCAAACGTCAAGTTAAACAAACTTTAAAAGTACACATTCTTATTAGACATAAGACCGTAAAAAAAAAAAATCTTATTGTTGATAAAACAAGCATCACAAAACGAACGAAAGACTAGAGGATACTGGTCACGAACATTCGAGTCTCGCACCTAACAGCACAAGCACCACACGTTGATGGGAAAGTCAACACCTGCTCACATTAGTAGAACACAAATGATATATTATTAAAATAATAAGGAATCACAGAATCAACCAATGGAGAAAACTATAATACCTCTTCTGGTGCAGTATAGCGAAACAAAGCTTCTGCAAATTCGGCACTGTTACCCTGAGCAATAGCTCGCCGACCAGCAACCGCTCCAACTGATCCATGGGGTTGAGATGTTTGATCGCTTGTTGATGCATCATTTCCATGTTCTCTTGTTTGTGATTGCTCAACAAGATATCCAAGTGAAGCTTGTTGCTCGGGTGTTCGCTCATAAAAATCAATGGCTAATGATGGATCTGGGGACGGAGCATACCTATCATCACAAATCATCATCAATATAAAAAACATTTAAAGAAAATCAGGATGTTACAACAAAAGTTAAAACTTACGGGTTTTCTACAAAACTGTTTCCAGCAGGATCGTCAAGTATGAAGGTAAAAGATGACTTTCCTGTTGCACATGCTCTTAGTTTTCGTATGAACTCATCTATAGCCTCAGCAGTGTGGGGATTAATTTTCTGACAAAAAGGTTTAAATACTAAATATTAGGCCATGATAACAGTCAATCAATGATGATGATAGACATATGCAATCAACTGGGCAGACCTTTCTTTCTTCTTGAAGTGCTTGTAATTCATCTGAGGCTCGCACAAGAATTCCTTCCACCTGAAGTATATACCAGTGGATATCAGTAGAATCTAGTTTTTGTAGCAGAAAACCTCACAAGTAGGCAAACAGTTAACTTATCCAAGATGTGTAATTCCCCCTTTTCTAACTTCAAGCAAGTATGCATCCCACAGTTTGAATAAGCAAGAGTACAAAATATGCATGATAAAATCAGAAGCTACATTCAGAAGTGAATATCCACTTTTTATGTAAGTAGCATGACTGCATGAGGTAAGGAATTACCGTTGACAGAGATCCACGTTGTGACTCTGGAGGAATCTCAAAATCCAGCTGAGGTATCTACACAAAGATTTAAAGCCAGACAAAGAAATTGTCTTCTGTTAGCCACCTTTCAATAATAAGTTTACTTGTTAGGGAGAGTCATAGAATAACACAATTCTAAGATTTATCTTGTTATATTTATCTTATATTGCTAACGATAAAAAATCTTACTTCATCAAAAAGCAAACATACAAGGAGGTAACACGCACGAACCAGCAGGTCCATGCACCTTCATATATACTAAATAGATATTCATGAACAATAACAATAAGTGTCATGTTTCACCTCAGAATCTTAGTTTCATTGATACAAAAAATCTTTTCATTGGGTAATTAATACTGGATAAATGGACTTTCATAAGTCTATGGGGAGATTCAAAGTTACATACCTTAATTGTCGCAGTTTCGGATTTCACGACTTGTCGATTAAGCATCTGCATTAAAAAATCTCTATCACTAATGGAAATGAAATGAAATACACAAAAGATGTTTTATAAATAGTTGGTTAAGTAGAAGTACACGGCTTATTCATAACTTAACTCGGTGCATTTGGTACATTACAACTTCTTTATACAATTCTTAGAAGAAGAATAAAAAAGCCATAGATGTGTTCCTTTTTTGAAGAAATAAGCAGTGCATGAAATCCCAGAAAAGAAATGGGTCATACATGGGTTGTAATGACATCATGATTTGGAACAGAATGTCACTCACATTGTACTGAACTACATACATCCCAAACTGAAAGTCCACATTTGACTTCAATAAAAAGTAAGTGTTTTACCAAGTTGGTTTCCGATCGATTTAGCTACTCATCCAAATGGAAATTTAGATAATATTCATCTTTGATTTATCATTGTTGGCATAATGAGTTCATACTGACTAGTTCACTTCTATTTGATGTCATTCACAATACAAAAGAACAGAGTATTATTTATTATGGAGAAAAAAGAATGCATTCTGGTCATACACTAGTTGTAAGCAAAACATTTCAAAAATTGTTTGGAAACAATAGCTCTAAACCATATACAAAGACAACTTAAAATATGTAAGTGAAACATTTCATTTGGAGTGTAAATGAAAGTATTTATTTCTAGTTCAATCAAAATCAGAGTGCAGCAAAACTAATAAATCCGGAAAACACCAAATCCTAATAAACTCCGGCCATCTCAAATATATTCATTTTTTTCCCACAAATTTGCAACTGAAAGAAGCTCAATGTGATTGATCTAGTAAACTATAATATCAGTGCATAAGAAATGAAAAGGTTTTGTTTTCTGTAAACTTGGTTCACTGGACAACAACCTTTTGATCACCTGAAGGGACTTCCAACTTATAGCAAGAACCTCTGGGCTGTATCTCACCAGCAAACTGCACCTCATTGTTCCTTCATGAGAGCAAGAAAATTACAATAAGACATTATGTTAGTCTCTTTATGCTGAACATGTAACAGCAAGCCTATTCCACAACAACCTATATACTGCATCAAGAAAAATCAATATCCACACACCTCTCACCACAATGAGGGCACTCAAAGGCTGACAACAAGATCTGCAAAGTAAGAGAAAAAAATACCAAATATTCAGGAAAATCTCAGCTACCAAATTCATCATTCTGTATCGAGGTACTGTACGATTGAGGAATAATCCATGACCTCTGAGTGTAAAATTTGGGAACAAATTGAATGCTTAACGATTTACCTTTCGAAAGTGTGGAATCAAAGTCAATAGGAATCTCGTTGTCCCCTGTCACTCAATGCGGCATAATTCCGTATCAGAATAAGAAAAACATCAATTGTAATCGCTTTCAATGATTGTATTTGAGGTATTACGTTTGCGTTCGATAAGCATACTTACATTTTCCCCGCATCTCATGCAGAGGCTCTCAACCTGGTACACAGGGGCGTCGTAATCGTCGGTAGAAACAGCTTCAACAACAGACCTCACGTCCATTACTGTTGAATCTTGTGATTTCTCCATTCAGAATCTGCTATCAATCTTGCTAATTGACCACAGGAAAACGAGATTTTGCTACAAGTTGCAGAATTTGAAACCAGACTGAGGAGGGTCGACGGTACTCTAGAACATGGAGGAAGCTCGTCAAATATACTTTTTTAAGTTTGATATCGGAGCCAGGGCGGTTATCGGTTTTATGAATTTAATTCGTTCGGTTTAATTGGATTTTAGAAAAAATATTAACCGTTCATAATCCAAATTAGAAGTATTATAAACCAAACCAATCCAACCGAATAACCATCGGGTTAATTGGTTCAGGCCCTGTAAAACCAAATAAGAAATTTGCTCAAAAAACACATATAAGACTTACTACTAGTCACACACATTTAGCACTTGACTACAAGATCATCAAATTCAAATAACACATATTAATATATTAGACACAAAATAATCAAACAATCTGCCAAAAACATTATATAATTATAATTTTCAAATCCATAAATATTTGACATTTGTTTACCCACAAATGATTTTAAGAAATTACTATCATATCCGGTAGTTCATAAAAGAACTCAAATGAAATAAATTATTTCAAGGCAATTATATGATAATATATAAAATAAAATGCAATCTCTTTATTTATTAGGGTATTCTGTCGGGCCTCAAAAGAAAAACTTAAAATCCAAATCCAAACCATAATCCGATTAAATATTCGGGTGTATCCAAATAACCGATCCAAATCCATTTAAGCCATAACCAATTAATCCAAACTTATATAGATCGGTTGGATTTTCGGGTGAAACCAATTAATGAACACCCCTAGAACCAAGGAGAGGAGGCAAAATTTAGTTTTTAATTTAATAAGCTTCCAAACTAATCTTTTATGCTATAACACGGTTGGTTTTATAAAATAAAAATATTGAATATTATTAAAAAAGTAATAAATAATTATAAAAATATGAAAAATGGCGATAAGCGACGTCAAATTTAGATTAGTAGTTAAAACGTTGACACGAGATTAATGAAAAAGGTAGCGGAAGAAATAAGGTATCATGATACGAAAAGAAATAATTATATTTCTTGTACAAAACATCGATTATTATTATTACAGTTAGAACAATAAGGCCAAATATTTATTGGTAATAAATAAAAACAATTTAAGTAATTACAAAATATCTTAAAATGACAAAATTAAAATTTGGTTAAATATAATATTTTAAAATATTATAAATGGTCAATATGACATTTGTAATTAGGTGGGATAAATATGATAATTTTAAGGTTTAAAAAGGGCATATATGATATTTCTCTAATAATTTTGATTCAAAATTGAAATTCCAAATTTAATAAAATGGATTGTTAAGATTAAGTAACTAAATTTTATTTTTTTTATTTAACGAAGGGTTAGGTTAATTTAATAAATTTGATGCATATTAGTCTTTTATTTATATCAGAAGATTCGATACCGAGAGATGGTTTATTCACATAAATAATAATACATTCACGTAATATAAATATATCATTACAGCTATCTTCAAGACTGGTCAAAAGAGTTTTTAGGAGCTCGTCCCCTCATGTATGAACTTTACTACGCACAAACCAAATATGTAACATAGACGTATAAACAAAAAGTAACATATTTTTTACTTAAAAAGTTCAAATACTTACACAAAAGTTACAAACTACATAAAACGATACATACGTACATTTTTTGAAGCAAATTTTTTAATAATTGTATCATAATTAATATTCGCTAGAAATTGATTTTAATACTCAAAATTGCTAAAACCATTCAATCTTTCTTGTACTTCGAAGATACAAATTCAAATACTCAAGCTTCGAAAAACTTTTCTCCTCCATTATCACTATGGTTAACAAGATTTTATACGTACGTAAGACATTCGGAAATATGTCCATCCTTTCGGCAAACTCCACAATCCGAATAGATGTCCAAGGGCTACCTACATCATTGCTTCATCAGGCAACATATTCCGCAAATTTCATAACTCCATAAATAAATAATTTCCATCAATATCGCATTCATCACCATTTGTTATAGCTAATTCAAGATTAAAATAACATTTTTTTAAATTCATCATCAAATAAAGTGATAGGTTCATTTTATTTACTTATTTTTATAGTTTATTTTAGCATTGTAGTTATTTTGCATTTGTATCATATTGCTTTTTCTCTCTTTTATTTATTTTGGCCTATTTCGGACACTCTCTAGTCTTCGTGTTTAATTTCAGATTTTTAGAAGACTATTGCAGAGTGGGTATTGATCAGGTGTCACTTGGGCTAAACATTCGGATAAAAAAGCAATGGAGAATCATGTGTAAATGTTTGGGCTTAAACAATATGATTTATGGGCTTATAAATCGGGCTTAATAGATGAAAGAAGAATGTGAGATTTGGGTTTTGTATTGGGCCTAAAGTTAAAAGTTTCCAGGCTGCGCGGGGTCGGTAGGGTCAATTTTGTCCTTTTACTTTTTGACTGCTATTTTTAAGGAAAAAATGGGGGGAACACAACATACTTATCTGCATGATTTGGGGCTGTAGGGAGGGCATTTTTTAGGGTTTTTGGAGCACTTTTGAAGATCTTTTCTATCTTGTTCATATACATTGATGTTTGGTACATTTAATCACTTCTCTTTCATTGTAGGTATGTGTAGATAAGTTCCATTTGGTTATCATTGGTAAATCCTGAATGGTTAGTAGGTTTTAAAGGGTTTATGAACTTGTTCTTGAAATTTATGAATATGATTTCTAGTTTACTTTTTTACATCATTCTTGGACCATGAGTAGCACACCCTCTGAACTCTGCTGTCACATCTGCGTCACATCAGTTTTTCTCTCTCATACCCCCTTCCAACCCTCAAGTGGAGTACCACACTCCATCTACCCCAACCTTTTCCACTTTTTTTAATTCTTTTTTAAAATAAATTTAATAATATAACAAAATAAAATATTATTATATTGATTAAAAATTAAAACAATACAAATAATAAGAAAAAAATTCCTAACATTTCTAAACATTAAAAATAAAAAATAACATAACATTTAATATTAAATATTAAATAATAAAACATAAAAAAAACTAGTTATTCTCGTTGTTGTCGTTTCGTTTGTGTCAAAGATGTTCGATCAAATCCGCCCTAGGTTAGCATGGATCTCCGCATTCTTTACTTTTCGAAAAATTACCGCGCGTTGTTGTTCAATTTTTTGTGTTTCGATATTATCCGGAACAACGTTGTTTTCATCGAAACTACAAATGGCATGCCCCTCGTCTTCGAATATCATATTGTATAATATGACATAAGCGTACATTATAGTTCTCAATCTCTTCGGATGTCATCCGTGTGCCGAGTTATGAAGTATGTGCCAACGTTGTTTTAGCACAACGAAAGCTCGTTCTAACGTCTTTTCGTGTCGCTTCTTGAGCCACCTTGAAATTACTTCGTTTCTCGCCATATGCGCACGTAAAGGATTTCACGAAAGTCGGCCATTTCGGATATATTCCGTCAGCAAGATAATATCCGTATTTGTAGATGACGCCATTCACCTCAAACGGGCAATCCGGTGCTTTTCCATCAAAGACATGATTTAAGAGGGGCGACTGGTTAAGAACATTGAGGTTGTTGTTGGAACCTGTCATGCCGAGAATGCGTGCCATATCCATAGATCATGAGAGACAACAGCCTCTACCATGATTGTCGGACTCTCATGATCACCTCTCATGTATTGACCTCGCCATGCTACCAGGCCATTTGCCCACGCCCAGTGCGTACAATCTATGCTGCCGATCATCCCGGGAAATCCGTGTGTCTCTTCATGCACGGCGTACAATTGTTGTATATCGTGAAAAGTAGGCTTCCGTAAATATTTGGTACCATAAAGTTCAACAATACCTGTGCAGAAGTTGTGTAGACAATCTCGAGCCGTTTTGTCTCCCATTCTCAAGTACTCGTCAAGTGAGTCGGCGGCTACTCCATACGCCAATTGTCGAATGGCTGAAGTACACTTTTGTATCGGGGTAAAACCCGGTTTCCCTCTTCCTTCGTAACGTAGAGTAAAATCTTGATATGTCATGCCTAAGTCATTAACTAATCTGTCGAATAGTGTTCGGCTCATCCGGAATCGCCGTCTAAACATATCCGACGTATAAACGGGATCTTAGCTAAAGTAGTCTCGCATTAGACTCTCGTTTTCCGCGACACATCCCCTTTGTATATTCCCTCTTCGGATGTGAGGAACGAATGATGAAGGGGTTGATGAAGCGGTGCTAACAAATATTAAATTTGCCACTTCTCGGTCTAGAGCTACATATAGTTGGGTATGTTGCTCTCTCTCTCTCTCTATATATATATATATATATATATATATATATATATATATATATATATATATATATATATATATATATATATATATATATATATATATATACTATATATACACACACAGACAAACTTTACTTGAATTGGTCAAACTACTCCATCTGCAATGACACCAATGAGCTCATGTTAGATTATGTGCAGAGATAATTAATGGGCACATTGTATCCAATGTTATAAGAGACTAAAGGGTCACACTGCTAGACACCCAATTCAGAACAGTTGGATTTCACCTTTTGTCTGTGTGGAAATAATTAATCAGATAGATTGATTATTAAAGAGAAGAATGAAATAATTAATCAGTTAGATTAATTATTAAAGAGATAAACGAATAATTAATCAGTAGTATTAATTATTGAGAGATATAAATAATTATCCAGTCTAGATTAATTATTAGAAAGGAATAAATAATAAATAGTTATTTATTATTTAAAGAGAATTAAATATTAAGTTTTAATATTTAATGGATCAGTTAATTAATAGTTAATTAATTGACTAGTAAAGTCCAGGGGGTCAAAGTGAAGAGATTGAAAGTTTAATTAAAACCAGTGGACTTTTCATTAAACGGGCTTAGGTCCAATCTAATCCTTATAAATATATCCTTAAAGGCTTAAGGATTAAGATAAGTGATAAGGGATAAAAAAACCCTAGCCACCACACACACACTCTCTCTCTCTCTCTCGTCTCTCTCTCCCTCACGGTCGATCTCTCCTTCGACCGTAGCTCTCTCTTTCTCGTATCCTCTCTCGAAGTCGCAATCGCCAAACACCAAGGGTGTTTGCGATAGGGTGGTCGACGCACACACACACAAAGCTTTCGGGTTTTGTTGTTGGTTGGTGATCCAGGAGCGGTCTAGCAGCCAGTTCAATCGGAGGTGCAGTAGTGGTGGACTATCTTTAGCAATCCTAAAGTTTTTGTTCAGGTATAATCTTATAACCTTATCTATGGATTGTTTGTTAAGAAACTATGTTGATCATTTAAAGTTTTATAGATCCTAACCCTTTTAGGGTTTAGAGCGTTGTGTTCAATCCAGTTCCGCTTTTAGGATTGAACCAGTGGAATCAAACCCAGGATTGACCAGTTTGTGTCATAAGTGGTTTGGTCAGGTTCAAAACCCTTCAGTGGTATCCTAGCCTCGGCTCTATGATCCATAGTTTCTAGTTCTATATGTTTTAGATTAAGGTTTTATTCTTGATTCTCTATTTGTTCTTGGTATTTTCGAAAATCAAGAAAGGTAGCAAGACAGTTTGTTTTGTTATCAGTTTTATCCTATTAATCAGAAAATTCAAACAGTAAGTTTGAATGGTTAAAAGGATTATGATTTTTGAAATAAGAATAAGATTGAATTAAGATTAAATTAAACAGTTTGTTTAATTGGTTAAACCTAGTTAATCTAATTTGTTGGTTTGTTTAATAGTTATATGATCTTCTTCATCTTATTCTTCTCCATTTAAATTTCGAAAACCATAGGGATAAAAACAAGTTTTTCTGTTTTTATCCAGTTCATAAAAGGTTTGATTTTAACCAGTTAGTTTTAAACTAGGTTTGTGTTTAAACGGTTAAAAGGGATAAACTTTTTATCTAAAACTTTATCTTAACCAGTATTTCTTGAACTTTTGTTTAAAAAGGTTGAAATCAAGTTTTAGGATAATTAATTATTAATAAAACAAGTTTTGTTGAAATTAATAATTAATAGTTTTTGGTTTTTGAATTAAATCCAGTCTTTAATCAGTATATTAAAACAGTTGGTTTTAATAGGTTAAAAAGGATTTGCAGTTTTTTTGTTAAATCGGAAAACGCAAACTGAAACCGTGACCATAACTGTTAGCAGCGCTAAAAGAGGGTTAGCGGCGCTAAGAGGAGTTAGCGGCGCTAAGCCCAGTAAACTGCGGCCCAGTAATGTCGGCCCAAGATAGCGGCGCTAAAGAAGGTTTAGCGTCGCTAAAGGAGTTTTAGCGGCGCTAAGGGACGAATGGGCTTCGGCCCAAGGGGCTTCGGCCAAAGAGGTTTCGGCCCAAGGTGGTTCTCGGCCCAATGGGGCTTACGGCCCACGAGGTTCTCGACCCAGGAGGATATCGGCCCAGTGGGTTATGCGGGTTGACGGGAGATGTTGGCCCAAGATAGTTTTTCCGGATTAATACAAAAGGATTATTAATTTTTAAGTTCTAAAATTAATAAGGCGTTATATAAACCAGTGTTATATATTTTAATTAGTTTAGTTAAAATATATTTTAGATTTTTATTTATTATGACTAGTTTAGTCATTTTTTGAATAAAGTCTAAAAGGATAAAGTTTATATAATAAAATGGAGAATTGAACAAGATATTTTAATTGACCAAAAAGTTGTCGGTTTTAAGTTATTGGATAACTAGTAATAAAATCCGACATAAGGTTTCATTCAAGTTTTGAATAAGATCAGGGATTTAAAGTTTTTGTTAGAAAAACACTTTTGGTCAGATAAATATTAATTTGAAGATCATAATTCTCGTTTTTGGTTAATAGGCATTAATCAAAAGAATAAATGAGAATAGTTTAAACAAATCAGGTTGTGTGCTTAACAACACATTTTCTGTTTATTTATTATAACTGCGTGGTTGACTTTTATATATATAGTGCTTATATATAAATTGCGTGTTTGTGATTCATATAGCTATAGTTTTGCCGACTTAGGACTCGTTTTTCATTTATTATTTTATTTGGTTTTGGGAAGGCCTGCGTGCCAATTACAATCCCTTTCTTAATTGTAATATTGTACTGGTTAGAGGAGGTCTGCGTGCCACTTACAACCCCATTCAATATTGTATTTGTAATAGACTAGTGATAGTTAAATCCCTCCACCAAAATGGACTCGAAGAAGGTAATCAAGAAAATGGTGTTCTATACGCGTAGCACGGATACTTCGGGGAGGTGTCAAGGCTAGTGGGTGCAACACATCAAGAAAGGCGAATCCAAGTCATTTCATCCTTAAGATTGACCTTAGGATTAGTTGGCAAAACTATAGGGCTTTATTTGCTTACTCCTTTTATCTGCGTGGTTGTGATTTATTTACTGCCTTTCATATATATATATATATATATATATATATATATATATATATATATATATATATGGTATATATATACATGCGTGTGATGGTAAATAAAAGGAGTTTAATAACAGGTTGTTATTAAACAGTGAAAAACCACGTTCTATGACAAACTGGGATATGACTTCAGTCTGGTAGTCGTATTAATTAAATTTTTTAAATTTAATAGTTTTGTCAAGGTTATAAGTTTGAAACTTATAAAACCCGTTTTGTGCACCTAGTTCAGGTACACATATAAATCGTATTTTTAAAACAGTTAGTTTTAAAATGATTTTTCAAAAACTGGAAAATTAAGTTTTTCATTAAACTTAATTATAAACCAAGAAAAATCTTAGATCAGTGTGCTACCCACCTAATGGTACACCTTGACTGTTAAACGGTACTCGGGTGTCGGAAGTGCCCAAACCTTGGGCATCCGGGTTCAAACCATTGCGGGAAAGGGTATGAAAGATTCTGCAATAATCGGGAGTCCCGGCCAGAATTCATGTTGTCTTAGGTGGTGCGATCTATTTTGGTGATAATCGGGAGTCCCGGCCCAAAAAGCACTAGAGTAGAGTTAAACATACTAGACTGGGTCTAAGTGCTCTACGAGGTTCTAGGAGTCGTATCAGTTAGGTACGATTGGTACAGGGTGTTACCTACCAGAAATAGCATGACTTGGCGGGAAGTGCCCAAACCTTGCGTCAAGTATGTGAAATATGGGTCCTAGGTCTAATATATATTGTTTATGGGTTTAATGATATATGTTGGAAAGTTTATTTGCAATTACTAATCAAACCGGGTTTTAATTTGTAGATGGCAACCAACGTTACCAATACTAATAACCTCTCTCTCCGCTCTATCCTTGAGAAGGATAAGCTCACCGGGTCCAACTTTCTCACTTGGGAGAGAAATCTCCGGATCGTGCTGAGGCACGAGAGAAAGTGGTATGTCCTAGAACAACCTCTAGGAAATCCCCCTGCCAGCAATGCAAGGGCAGAGGTCAGGGAGGCTTTTCAGAAGCGCTCCAATGACGCCTTGGATGTTAGCTGCCTCATACTTGCAACTATGAGTCCAGAGTTGCAATCTAGCATGATGGAAACTCCTGCATATGACATGATCCACCAGCTGAGGGACATGTTCCAGGAGCAAGCCCACACAGAGCGTTATGATGCCACTAGGGCATTTAACTCGTGCAAGATGGCTAAGGGGACCTTGGTCAGTGACCATGTCATGAAAATGAAAGGTTACATGGACCACCTAGAGAGACTTGGGCACCCAGTACCGTTGCAGCTAGCAACGGATACGATACTCAACTCGTTGTCAGATGACTATAAGCCTTTTATAGTCAACTACAACATGAACAACATGGAGAAATCCGTGGCTGAGTTGCACTCAATGCTCAAGACTGCTGAGCAGAGTATCGGGACCAAGTCTAAGGACATTCTTATGGTGGGACATGGTGGACGTAAGAAGAGGAAGGGGCGCAACGGAAAGGGAAAGGGCAAGGCCCAGCCCAGCCAGAATGCACCCAGAGCTAGTAACGACAACAAGGGCAAGAAGCCAAAGCCAAACAAGGCAAGGACCGAGAATCGGTGCTTCAGGTGCGGCGAGGCCGGACATTGGAAACGAGATTGTCCGAAAGGTCACGAGGCAGGAGGCAAGTCTGGCTCCTCAGGTATTGCGTGATTAGCTTCTTTGTCACTTTCCACTTGTAAAAGTTTTTACGAGTATTCTAAAATCTTGCAATCGTTTATTGCAGGAGGAGATGGAAAGTGATGTGGCCCAGCATGAGAAGATCCCACGAACAGCTTACGGATATTATAAATAATTTTTATTTCCTAGTTTATTAAACTCTTTTATGTTTGGATAATTTTTATCTTACATGTTTATGGAAACTTTTTGGCTTTGAATTTATGGAAATTTAATTATATATCCGTGCACGTGTTCTTATTATATGAATCATGATTGGTCCAGTTGTGACTAAAAGAGTGCCAATAAGTCAAAGTCTTGACTTGATTGGTGATTCATAATAATCTTATGCTATGATTTGTTGAAGTTATATAAATGCTAGCTCCACTTTCTCAAACGCTTAAATAAACAAGTATTGTTTATAAAATTAGATAGTTCTTCTAATTTAACAAGTGTTTAAGTTATGAAAAGTGAATGTTCAAAGTCTTGAACAAAATAGAAATGATAGTTATTATTTCTAATTGCAAATAGTTTCTTGATAAAATATTTAAGAAAGTATAAAAGTGATTATAATAGTTATTATAGTCAAGGGAGTTTTATACTAAATGTTTTAAGGAAAGAAATTTAAAATACCATTATGAGTATTTCATACTTGTGATCATGGTAAGTTTAATGAAACCATTTTCCGTAATTGGAAAGATGGATATATGGGAAATCCAAGTTTTTGGTTTCATAAAACAAATTTCTTACAGAAACTAAAGTTTTAAAACATGTGTTTGGAACACAAGTTTTAGGCATGATAGTCAAGTTTTGACTGAGGCCTAAAAGAATGTTTTAAAGAATGTACTTTTTCATAAAAGATAATAGGAGCACCTGACTGATGTATTTATCAGAATTTATAAAAGGTTGTTTTTAACCAGTGTGATAAATACAAGGTTGAACTTTTAAAGTATATAATTATCGGATGATTTTAGAAGCTATCTAAAACAGTAAGTTCTTCAGAAAGAACTAATCCGAGGGATGCATGATTTATTGAGAGGTACTCGATAAAGATATCATTGCAAGATTTTGAGTCAAGTTATGACTTAAACAAAAATTATGCTCATTAAGTTCAGTAAGTCAACTCAATTAAATGTTGTTGGTTGTTAGTTGGTTAACGTTAGAAATGATAAAATATGATGTTCTTTAACATTCTTAGTAGTGATATTAGATTAGTGTTGGCATACACAGGGAATCTAATTTCAAGGTTCTTACAAGTAGGTGTAAGAAAGTTTTATCACTTCAAAAAGGATATAAATCTAGTAAGATTTATTATATCTACAAATGTAATTAAAGTTTTTTAATTACAGAGAGGTTATTTTGTAAAATCAGAAACTTTGGAGTTATTTCCAGTTCTCCAATTTAAGGAATTTTATAAAATAAGTAAGTCTAGAATTGTTCTTAAGTTGCAAGAACGATTTCTAGCAAAACCAAGAAAAAGTACTTCATGGTACTAGTCTTGTGTTTTAAGGTTTATAATCATATTATTTTCTTTGTAATCCGTGATAAGTTACAAATGTAAAATAATGAGTAATTCAGATAGACACCGTGAATCGAGTCAGTGAAATGGTAGAAATTATGCATCTTTATTCCAGGGTGGAATATGGAAGGGTGTGGAAATTAGTTTCATTGTTCTTCACAATTTTGTATGTTTTGGTTTATCCAGGAATAAACTAGGTTTATTCAAAACACTATCCGTGACTACTTATCTTGGTGGGAACCTCGATAGGGTTATAAAGTCATCGTAATTTTTGGGTAGATTAGATAGTTTATCGAATATAGCTCCAAACGGTTTTTGCGGACCAAAATTTATGGATATTCGTTAGGGTTACGAATATTGGATTGACCCACCGTGAAAAATACTTCGTGGATTCGTGTCAAAAGTATTTATCACATAGGTTATCCTCAAGCCTGAGGTATTTGGTATGGGATGCGGTAACTGTTGTCTTCTTAGCGCGTTCTAACGCCACGCCGTAACAGGGTGGTCATAAGGGGCGTGTCTAGATTCAGTGGGAGCCGTGTTGCCAAATGCAAATATGCAAGATGGTAATTGCACCTCTTTTTTAGGAGAGATATTTCCGGGCCCCTTGACTGATTAGAGAAACTGGTAAGTGCACGGCCGTGCCCAAACGAACTGATCTGTTCTTTGGCGTTTATCACGCAGTTTCGAAATTAAGTATGTCATGAACAAATTTTTGAGTCTCTGAGTTGACCTTTTCCATGCTCATGCTCAAAATTGAAATATCGTGCTGCAAGGGACAAACCTATATATATGGAAGTTTGTATATATAAAAACATACCCATTCATAAACAGGAAGTTTTTGATAGTTTAGTTTATAAACAGTTAGTTTATAACAGGTTACTTCTAAGCAGGTTGCTTATGAAGTTTTATCACAAGTTACTTTGGGGTTTAAGAGTTCTTATAACCTGGTTATCCTAAGTGTCTGGCTAGGGACCTCCTTAGGCTAACAATGTGCAGTAACTATTACTTATCTTGCACAAGTGGGAGTCTGTTAGATTATGTGTAGAGATAATTAATGGGCACATTGTATCCAATGTTATAAGAGACTAAAGGGTCACACTGCTACACACCCAATTCAGAACAGTTGGATTTCACCTTTTGTCTGTGTGAAAATAATTAATCAGATAGATTAATTATTAAAGAGAAGAAGGAAATAATTAATCAGTTAGATTAATAATTAAATAGATAAACGAATAATTAATCAGTAGTGTTAATTATTGAGAGATATAAATAATTATCCAGTCTGGATTAATTATTAGAAAGGAATAAATAATAAATAGTTATTTATTATTTAAAGAGAATTAAATATTAAGTTTTAATATTTAACGGACCAGTTAATTAATAGTTAATTAATTGACTAGTAAAGTCCAGGGGGTCAAAGTGAAGAGATTGAAAGTTTAATTAAAACCAGTGGGCTTTTAATTAAACTGGCTTAGGTCCAATCTAATCCTTATAAATATATCCTTAAAGGCTTAAGGATTAAGATAAGTGATAAGGGATAAAAAACCCTAGCCACCACACACACACTCTCTCTCTCTTCTCTCTCTCCCTCACGGTCGATCTCTCATTCGACCGTAGCTCTCTCTTTCTCGGCTCCTCTCTCGAAGTCGCAATCACAAAACACCAAGGGTGTTTGCGATAGGGTGGTCGACGCACACACACACAAAGCTTTCGGGTTTTGTTGTTGGTTGGTGATCCAGGAGCGGTCTAGCAGCTAGTTCAATCGGAGGTGCAGTAGTGGTGGATTATCTTTAGCAATCCTAAAGTTTTTGTTCATTTATAATCTTATAACCTTATCTATGGATTGTTTGTTAAAACACTATGTTGATCATTAAAATTTTTAAAGATCCTAACCCTTTTAGGGTTTAGAGGGTTGTGTTCAATCCAGTTCCGCTTTTAGGATTGAACCAGTGGAATCAAACCCAAGATTGACCAGTTTGTGTCATAAGTGGTTTGGTCAGGTTCAAAACCCTTCAGCTCATGCTAGTGAGGCTTAACTACATGTATCTGGAACCCAAATAAAATCTTGACTAAAAGCCGAACACCAAGAACCCTTGACTTATGCATATGAGACAAAGATCATCGTTGGTAAGCTACCATGCATGTTGGTTAACAATACTTAACATTTACTATTTTAGGACTCATATCGTAGGTTAGAAAAAATCATTTATGAACTATTATAGGCACATGTGTAGATAGCGCTCTCTCTCTCTCTCTATATATATATATATATATATATATATATATATATATATATATATATATATATATATATATATATATATATATATATATATATATATATATATATATATATTGTTAGTCTTGATTTGTTTACACTCCATCAGCGCTGAAGTATTCTAAGAAGATTTCAGCAAAAGAAGATTTATGAAGATTTGCCTCTCGTCTCAAATAAGGTTCATCTGAAGGGCTGAAAGTTTCATCTATGAAACTTTCAGTTAATGTCTACTGAAGTTTATCTTCAGCAGATGGTCCCCTCGGTGACGTCATCAGCTGTCACTTTCAAATGGTTATGCATGAGGAAATCTGTTACTTATCAATCTACAAGATTGTGACGTGTGTCACTAGTTCAACGGTTAGGATTGATAAGGGAAATGTATAAATACTCTTCTCTTAATAGAGAAGAGTGTGCTTGCGAATTCTGTCTGTTCAGATATTGCAAGAGCTTTGTGCGTCTGTATTCTCTCAAGTCTGTTCTTGAGTGTTGGTTGAATTTAAGAAGTCTGTTCTTCTTAAATTCTAGTATGTAAAGTTCGTTATATCAATATTAACTAACTTTAGACATTTCTTACTGTTTTTATAATTACTATTTCCGCACTTAATATTTCCTTAAGTTAGTATTATTCTTAATTTTGGGAACAACAATTGGTATCAGAGCAGGTTCAAATTCTTCTATAATTTGAGATCTGCCGAGATATCTAAAGTTGATTATAATGACAATGGGTCCTCCGATAAACCACCAAAGTTCTCTTCTGAAAACTTCTCTAGCTGGAAGGGAAGAATGCTTCTCTATCTTGAAAACCTGGATACCATGTCTTTGTCTGTTCTAGAGAGCGGTCCTATAATTCCAAAGACCATCTCACTCATGAGTGACGAAGGTGAACTACTAGAATCTCTTCCAAAACCAAGAACCCTGTGGACTGATGAGGACATAAGACAGGTAAATTTGGACGCTAAGCTGAGAAACAACATTGCTATCTCACTTCCAAATGATGTCTATCACACAATATCCACTCTGAAAACTGCTAAGCATATGTGGGATGCTCTGTGTATAGCATATGAAGGAACTGAAGAAGTAAAAGAGAACAAGAAGACAAATGTCATCAGAAAGTATGAAAGCTTTTGTGCTAAAGATTCTGAGCTCTCACTGAAGTCTACACCAGATTCACTTGTTTACTGAATGATATGCTAGAAGCTGGTGTTGAGAGAGAGAAAATTCAGATTCTCAACAGATTCTTGGATGCTCTTCCCAGTGAGTGGGATACTATGTGTTTAGTTCTCAGAACCAACAACAAGCTGAGAAAATTGGATATGAGGAAGCTGTATGGTATTTTGCTGAATGATGAGCAAACTAGAGCTCAGAAACTGGAGCTGAAGAGATCAGCAGCTTAGCTCTTGTGGCAGAAACTGAAGTGTCAACTCAGCAATCCTCCGATGATTCTGACATAGAGATAGAGAATGACTGGGAAGCTACAGATGAAGAGGGTCATCCGGAGTTCAAGATTGAACGAGCTTTCATCATGAAGAACTTCAATAAGTTCTTAAAATTCAAGGCTAAAACCAATAATCCAGGGTCCGGAAGCTTCAAATCTGCTGCTGATAAATCTAAAATGGAATGTTACAAGTGTGGTAGGCTTGGCCACTTTGCTGCAAATTGTGTTGTCAAGACTCCAATTAAGGGTTATCCGTCAAAGGCTGACAAGTACAAGTCCAAGTACAAAGCACTGAAGCTGAAAAATCAAAGTTCTTCTGAAAAGAAGAAAGAAAAGGCTATGATAGCTGGAGAATTGAACTGGACTGATTCTGACACTTCTGATGATGATGAAGAATCTGAAAAAGCTATGTTCGCAGAAGAATTTTCAGGGTGTGGTCAGCCCGATATATGTCTAATGGCTACTGAAAGCCAGTTCAAGAAAGACCTAGCTACTGCTGAACGATTGAGTTCAGCTGAAGGCTGGAATTCCTCTATGATGTACAAGGTATCAAACTTTCAGAATTATGATTCAAATGAGAAAAATTATATGTTTGCTTACTTGGTGTCTGATTTAATTTCTACTCATAGTGAACAAAACAAAATCAAGAAAATATTTTTTGATCAACAGATCCAAATTCAGAGAACTGAAACTGAGAATGATACTCTTGTTCAAGAGTCCTGTGCCTTGAAATGTCATCTAGAGTTATTAGCAAAATGAACTAAAAATGGCTAAAACTGAGCTTTCTTTAACAAACGATAAACTCAAAGATCGTCAGTCCATCATTGATCTCTGGCTTAGTCCAAACAAACTTGCTTTTGAAAGTATCAATCATCAAATGATCATTCAGAGAGAAAGAGTTGGGTTAGGAAAAATCAAAGAAGCTGCCTCATTCAGCAAAAATGTAAAACTATTGACGAAATGTTTTTCAGTGAGTTCACATGTGAAAACATAGGAAACTCAGATATGCTTTATAAACGATTCACTAAGGCAGACAGTAATATTCCTGTGTTCAATGAGGAGACAAATTCTGAAATTAGAAACATACAGTTACCCTCCGATAATTTTGAAAAACAGAATGATCTTCAGCAAGATTTTTCCAAATCCACTGAATCTGAACTGTCTGTGATCACTGAATCTGAATTGATTACTGAATCTGAACTTTCCAATTTCACTGAACCTAAACCCATAGCTTTGGTTAAAACTGAATCTCCTTCAGTTCACATCATCACTGAACGTCTGAAAGCTGAGACTTCACTTGAATCCAACCATTCAAAACACAGTCAAAAGTTTAAAAGATCTGAAACACAGAATACTCAGTATGAAAAACCAAAGTCAAAGAGGTTGAACAAATTTCAAAAATTTGAATCAACACCGAAGATCATGATGATTCAGCTAAAAGAATTAACGAGATCTAGTTCTAAAAAAGATAGTGCCAAACTTTATAATAATACCAAATGTACACGTAAGTGTTACAAATGTGGTATTAGAGGTCATGAAGCCAAATTATGTAATGCTCCTGTTGCTACTTGTAATACTTCCTCTGAGCCCATCAGCAGGTGGGTTCACAAATTGGTTTAACTCTTTGTTACTTTGTGCA
This sequence comes from Pulicaria dysenterica, assembly GCA_947179395.2. Classification (NCBI taxonomy): domain Eukaryota; kingdom Viridiplantae; phylum Streptophyta; class Magnoliopsida; order Asterales; family Asteraceae; genus Pulicaria; species Pulicaria dysenterica. The sequence goes on along the minus strand of OX359290.1, from coordinate 67,575,222 downwards.
GGAAGGTCAAGGAAATAACACCTGGTACCTTGACAGTGGATGCTCCAGGCACATGACTGGGTGCAAATCGTTACTAACAAAAGTTATTCCAGTTGATGGTCCAAAAGTTATATTTGGTGAAGGAAAATGTGGAAAAACAGATGCATACGGTCAATTGAAGAAAGGCGTTATTCACATCAAAAATATTGCTCACGTCACTGGGCTTGAGCATAATCTGATAAGCATAAGCCAGATGTGTGATGCAGACTATTCTGTTCTTTTCAAGAAATACAAGTGTTCTATCAGAAACAAATAAGGCACTGAAGTCCTTCAAGCCAAGAGAATAGATAATATGTACGTTCTCGATTTTAATTCAGTCACTTCTCCCTCAAATGTATGCTTCATTTCTCAGTCTGTTAAAGAACTGCACTGGTTATGGCATAAAAGATTGTCCCATCTGAATTTCAAGAATATGAGTACGCTTGCACAAGGGCAGTTAGCAAAAGGATTGCCTAAGATTAATTGTGTGAAAGACAAAGTTTGTCATGTTTGTGAAAAAGGAAAGCAAAAGAAGTCTGTTTACAAATCAAAACACCGTGATCAGATCAATCAAGCATTTCAATTGCTTCATATGGATCTTTTTGGTCCAGTCAGCACTCCAAGTCTCAGTGGTAAGAAATACACTCTTGTGACCGTGGATGAATATACACGCTTCACTTGGGTATTCTTTCTATCTAAAAAGAGTGAAACAGCAGAGATCATAATTAGCTTTATCATCAGAATGAATCGTCAGTACGATACTCATGTTAAGCAGCTAAGAAGTGATCATGGTACTGAATTTAGAAATAGAACTCTTGAAGACTTTTGTGAAGAAAATGGAATCATTCAGAATTTTTCAGCTGCATACACACCTCAACAGAATGGAGTTGCTGTAAGGAAGAATCGTACACTAATTGAAGCTACACGGACTATGCTTGCTGAAGCAAAGATATCATTACGCTTCTGGGCTGAGGCCATCAATACAACATGTTATACTCAAATCAGATCTCTGGTAGTCAAAAGGCTCTTGAAAACTCCTTATGAATTGCTGCACAACAAAATTCCAAATGTTGGTCAATTGAGAATCTTTGGCAGTACTTGCTTTATACTGAATAGTAAGGATCATCCAAGTAAATTTGCTCCCAAGGCTGATGAAGGAATATTTCTTGGGTACTCCAGCATTTTAAAGGCATACAGAGTCTGCAATTTCAAAAGCAATACAATCTTTGAGACAATGGATGTCACTTTTGATGAGTTAGATCTTCAGTCAAGACACTCAGATCAAAATGCTGCCTCTTCAGAAAACTGGGATGAGTTGCTTTCTTCACCATTTGAAGATAGTTCAGCCGATCAGTGTAGGACCGTGGGGGACGGGGTTCTAAACTAAACTAAAACACCCTTACGCTAGGACTGATCTAGGATGAGAAATAGCGCGGAATTCTATTTCCCAAACCTCCTAAGGATTCTAAGATCTGCTTAGGTGTCCGGCACACAGTAACACACAGAGTAGAAGCAAGAACAAACTCTAAGAACTCACACAGAATGCTTAAGGCTGCCCTTGGATTCGAGATTAACACTAAGTTCGCGATTTAGTAGGCTTAAGGTCGGATAAGGTCAATGTCGTACGATAGAAAATGATTATGCGTAGTTACGAACGATTACCCGATCACCTGCGCTAATACGAGATTAGGCGGTATTTATAGAGTAATTAATTTCACTGCGCACTTGATGCAACGCACTTCGCACGTAGCGAGTCCAGTACGCACGTACCAGTTGTTTTAATAATAATTAATTTAATTTTAACCGACCTAATCACTACGCGCGTAGTGAGCTCCACTACGCACGTAGTGAGCCTGACTTCGCACGTGGTGATCTTTCACCTAAACTTAAACTTCCAAACACACATCAACACATGATTAAGTACTTGTAAGCTTAAGATCATCACAAGGACTCACTAAGAATATATCAACATGCAAACCATTAATCAAAACACATTTGAATTAACATTTCAAGTAAACATGTGTGTATTTGATTGATAAGAACTAGGGATTTACAAATATGCACCAACAAACTCCCCCTAAGACCTAGTTCTATCAATAACCATTGCACTAAGAAAAAATTCCACAAAGTAAAATGCACAAAGCAAAATGCACACAGCAGAATATACTAAGCAAAAATTTGCACAAAGTAAAATTCATACAGCAAAATGCTAAACGAATACCTTTCGTCATGCCCTTACCTGCACTACGCACGATGTGAGCTGTAACTCGTGCTTAGTGGGGTTTCATTTCGCATGTAATGAGTTTCTCATCTGTGAACCTTAATACTGTTAGTACTGCACTCAGCAATAAACTGTCAGTAACTTCAAGATCACTTATAAACATTTAAGCAAAACACATCAAAGTGAGATGAAGGAAAAATAAACAGAACAAATCACACTAAGAGAAAATAGAACATACTAGAACTCTTTTTGTATTTTTCTAAACAGAAACGAGATAAAAATGCAAACTATTAACAACTTATTTTTGGGAATCTAAATTCAACTATTTAAAGACTTAGAAATAAAAGACAGAAATGAAAACAACTGAAATGAAATTAACTCAGAATAAATTTGCAAAAGAAGTAAATTCCTGAAAATTAAATCTTTTTGTGAGAAGGTTCCAGTATGGAGTCAGTACTAGCTCGTCTATACTCAGTAATCATTCATTTCCGAACCTTGGGCATAAACATATTCTCTTAAACTCTGTCTGTCAACCTATCTTTCTTCAGATAATAACAGATTTTGTTTCAACATTTTCAGATTGTCTAGACTGGATACATGATTAAGACTATCTCTTTCAAAATCTCACAGTGTTTAGACTCACTCAGTAGGATGCACAACTTAATTACCAAAACCACCATGCTTATGTGATATGTTAATTTGTCAACGCATTTTATGCTCTTTGACATGGAGGTCGATTTTTCACCTCTTTAGACATTTTTCTTGCTGAGCTTTTGTCAATGCATTTTATGCTCTTTGACAGTTTATCATGATAGATCAATATATCTATATCTTTTGACATTCTCAAAATTGGGGTCAATTTTTCACCCTCTTTTTACATTTTGCTCAATGTCATTTAACACATTAGGCATGGTAATAGGTGTGTGCACTAGACTAAATTAGTCTCAACTGTTATTGACTTGTAGACTTGGAATGTCTCGATAGCTTAAATCTATGATTGATTTTCACATGCATAACCATTTATCAGTCTAGACTTTCCTTATATGTCTTACACACTATCTGTTTCTTATCTAATTCAACTAGATTTTCAGACAGTTTTCTCAAAAGTATGTATGTGCCTTCAGTTCTAATTTTAATAGATGACTTTGTATTGAGAACCAGCGTGCCATCATTTTCCATTTGAGTTGGATCAACTTCTCATTTTTGTTTTTCTGATTTTTTTGTATTTTCTATGTTTTCTGATTTTTTTTTTGTATTTTCTATGTTTTCTGATTTTTTTGTATTTTCTAAGTTTTCGGAACTATCTCCCCCTAAAATACTAAAGAAACTAAAAACTAAGAAAATAGAAACGAAGAAGCACATAAGAAATAAACACAAAGACAAAAGAACAATTTAGTCACACAGAAAATAGACACACAGTCACAAATACCTTACACTTGATTATAGTAGTTGACACCCTTCACATAGAAGAAAGAATTAGAAAGCATTAGGAACCCAAGCCTGAATAGTCATGGGTTTCCCGTCTTCTCCAATCACTGGAAGTTTCATCCAAGTTCCAGTCTTTTCAGCAGCATTGCTGAACCTGTCACTCGAATCCTTAGGCATTTGAACACACAGTTTGTGTAACACCGCTATATATATATATATATATATATATATATATATATATATATATATATATATATATATATATATATATATATATATATTTTAAATCCTGCGGAAGCGAACCACCAAATATACTTATTTACAGTAGTAATACAAACGATTTAACCTCTGACACAAGTGTCAGTAAACCAAGTTCAGTGTTACATATTTATACATACAGGCTCATTAAAAATTGTATCAGAGTTACAGTATCAGACATTCCCCAAAAGACCAGCAAGACTCCCAAAAGCAAAACGGCTCAACAACCTGCAAATAGGAGTTTATGGTGGGGAATTAGCTCAAAGCTAAGTGAATGGAAGTTTAACCAACGAAAAGCATCAGCAAATAAACAAGTATCACAGAGGACCGGCGGTTCGGCCGAACCTTCAACCAAATGCTGGCCTAGCATAGGTTTACCGATAGCCCACTTGTCATTCTCACACAGTAATCACCTCAAGTTGCAACGCATGCATCAACAGATCTAATACTGATTAGCCGATGACAAGTGAACCCAGCCCATTAAGGCTGACCCCATCATATGCACCCAGTGCCAATAAACAGCGGTTAACCAATCATCAAGTATGCCCAAGGCATCGACAAAACAAATACCAGATCATTTAGTCTAACAGAGAGTAAGACCTTACAACATGTGGTAACCATTACCGTTACAACCAAAACAATTCGTGAGTTAAAAGTCCACTCACCTGTGTTCTTCCAACACCACACTCAGTATTCTAATTTCACTGAGTCTTCTCGTTTCCTGAAATAATCAGAATTTAATCAGTAATTAAGGATTACATTCCAATTACAAAAGCGACAACTCTCATGGCTACAAGCAATAAAATTACAGAATTATCGCTGAATCACTACGCACGTGGTGAACACACTACGCACGTATTGCGCACACTACGCACGTGGTGTACACTCAAACTCACGAAGTGACTAACCCACTTCGCACGCAATGGCCACTGGTACGCACGTAGTGGACTACACTCCGTGCGACCAAAACTCATCGACATCGTCTTCTTCAACGAGCACTACGCACGTAATGGAGTCACTACGCACGTAGTGGACTCCACTTCGCACGGCCAACACTCAAAGTTCAGGAACTTCCAAATCAAAACTCGACAAAAACAACAAAACACACCTCTTGCTACTGATTCTAAGGCTTGCTTTCGAAATCTACCGTTAAAACTCGAAAACAGAATTCCAACTCACGTTTGAGTAAGAGTGGATTTAAAAGTTCGATTCTCTCTTCTTCTTATGCAGCCAGGACCAAAAAAACCCGGGAACAACATGAACACAAGCTATATATATGTCAAGAATTAACATTTTACACTACACAGTGCAAATACTGCTATCTGAGATACAGAAACTTAATTAAAGCAGTCCTAACCAAATCATTAACATACAATGAGGTATTATTTGGAATCCTCGTGTAAAACCAAATCATATGATTTCAACATCTAAATAAAATATTAAATCTCATATTTTATCTCTTGTCTCGCAGACCAATTAATTATCATGAAAACATCAATAACATCATGCAATTAACAATTAAATAAAATGAGTAACTAAATAAAATAATACTTAAATACTCACCTAATTGCCAAGAACAACTGGACCCTAAATGCGGGTGTTACAGTTTGTTAGTCCACTTAGAAGTCTGATTGAGCGAAGATTTTCTTTTGCTAACAACTTCGGGAATTTTAGATTTTCTTATGGTATCCCCGTTTGTCCTTTGATGCTGAACTGGAAGAGTTGAGTTTTGATTGTTTTTAGTAAACGTTTTATTCTTTTGAAAAGTCTCAACTTTCCTGTTACAGCGCTGATGTGGCTGCTGATCACACTCGTAACTGAGGTGACCAGGTCTCCTGCACACATAGCAAATCCTGTCTGGATATTGCTTTACAGGACCTTTCGACATCCTTTGAGATCGATACCCTAACCCTTGATGTTTGGGTAGTGTTTTGACTTCTTGGTAGGAACGGGTATCAGGAGACTTTACACCCTCCTTTTCAAATTTCAGAAGAGCATCGTGGATACGATGCATCAACGGACCTTTCACATTAGAACTAGCCAACAGTTCTCTTATGCCTGGTTCAGCCTTTTTGATTTCTTCTTGCTGAACCTCATTCTTCTGAGGCTCACTCACATTCTCGTGTAACTTTAAATCCTCTTTTGGGGTTGATGCAGAAGATTCATCAACCTTAGTGAGTAGTGGGTCAGATTCAGAGTGAACATCATCATTCACCAGTTGATTTAACACTGGTGGTGGACATTTAGAGTATAACTTCTTGTTCTTTTCTGAATCAGTACCTTGACCTCTCTGATCGATTATGTACTCAAATAAGTAAGAAGACGTGGAATAACTTTTGAGTTTTTGACTCAGTTTCATAATCGACCTTTGAAGTAGCAAGGTCTCGTTTCAACTTATCAATCTCATTTATGTAAAACACTATAGCATCCTGTTTATTTAACAGAGCCACACCTAGTTCTTGCACCTGTTTGCCTAGACTTTCATTCTTTTCTTTTAATTGTTTTTCTCTTTCTTTGATTAACAGGTTTTTATCTAACTTAGATGTGAGCTCTGAAATTGTAGACTTTAAGAACACTATCTGTTTTACATAGTCATTACAAGAACCACAAGGTAAGCCAAAAGTACATACCTTTTCCTCTGATGATTGACCACAACTGCACACCTTTTGGTTTGACTCGTTGGCACGAACTTTCACTGGTGTCTCTTCTGCAGCTGGAATCGGGGCTGGTTCATCATCAACGCTGGCAATTGATTCTTCCTCACTTGAGTAACTTTCTGTCTCGGATTGAGAATCTTCGTTCAACACATGAACATTTGCCACATTAATATCAGCATCAGCGTTCCCAAATTGTACTGACCAGTCAATTCCCTCGTCCCTTTGAACAACTGTCATTGCCTTAGCCGGTGTTGGAGTTGATTCAGACTTTATGGTTGTAGAGGAAGATGATCTGCTGCCAGGACTGGTTTTGAACGGATACCTTGGTCCCATACTCTTCGGCTTATCACATTCTCTCGCGAAATGACCTTTATCACCGCAGTTATAGCATGTTACCGCAGATTTATCAAAACCAAGTTTGGTATCCTTTGTTGTTGATATTGACTTCCCTGTTCTTTTCTCATATGCCCTCGCCCTCCTGACTAAGTTAGCATATGACCAGAGGATATCTTGTCTCTCCATCTCATCGTCATCAATCTGGTCATAATCCTCTTGAGTCAGATGAGCATTACCAATCTTCCCCTTCAGTAGATCATCATAAGAGGAGACTAGTGTACTTAGCATGCTCATATGTGTTTTAACTTCATCTGCACTCCCATACTTTAAATGCTCGGCATTGAATCCAGAAGTAGACACAGTATAGGATGGCCCAGAAGATGAAGCTTCAGATGTAGATCTGCCAGATTCATTTACATTACTCACATAGGCAGATTGTAAGGGGGCATTTGAAGAAGTGGATGACGATACAGGTGTTCCAGAGTAGTAGAGAGAAGGATTTTGTTGATAACCGGACATGGAATCCAAATTTTGTTCCTCCTGCTCTTGCTCTTTCAACTTTGTGATGAAATCATTTAGATCCATCCCGTCTAAACCACCACTATTCTTCAATATCATAATATATGGCCGCCAGCTCTTGGGCAAGGCTTTTGCCAAAATTTCCACCTGCTGCTTCTCTGGAACAGTAACACCCAGACTGTCCAGTTCACTGAGAAGATGATTATATCTTGTAATGAGAGAATGAATTTTTTCATCTCTAGTAGCCATGAAATGATCTAATTCTTTTCTCAATTGACTTGCTTTCAATTCCTCGAGGGCCGCATTTCCCTCATTTCTCTTCTCAAGTGCTCTCCACAGGCTGTGGGAAGTTTTATATCTTCTAAATTGATGGAAGATCTCATTAGGAATCGCCTGGATTAACTGAGCATAGGCCTTCTTCTCTGCATAATGACTGCTCTTCTGTTCAACAGTCATTCCATCATAGGGGGTTTCAATATTTCACTCCCCCTTGGGGACCATATAATCGGTGCTTATTGCTCTCCGAAGTCTACAGTCAAGGCCATCGAGGAATATTTCGAACCTGGGCTTCCACATAGGATAGTCTTCCATGGTTAACAGTTTAGGTACTTTATTGGTACTTCCCATTTCACTGTCTAATAATAAGTTGTTTAAAACTGTTGTCTGTTTTGATGCCATTTCAGTAATCAAGAGCTGAGAACACACAGACTGAAATTAGGATTTGATAGACCACACAGATTCAACACACACGGAGTGGGAAGGAACTTCGCACGAACACACAGCATAACGCACGAAGCACACAGTACTACGCACGGACAGGACACAATACGCACGTAGTGGGTAATACTCAATGCGAACTGACACGAAAACACACAGACGCTCCTGCGTACGAACTGGACAGTGGTACGCACGGACTGAGCTGACTACGCACGGAGTAGCTAAGATATTTTTAATGGAAAAATTTATCACACAGACTCAACACGCACGTAATGGATTTACCACGCACGAGTTGAGGAGTCACTACGTACGAACTAGCACACAGCCTATCGAAGATTCTAGAGGATTAACGACTCACCACGCACGTACTAAGGGTCACCACGCACGCACACACAGTTACTTCGTACGAGTAAAATTCAATGATTAAGAACTGTTTAAGTCACTAAGACACACTACGCACGTGATGAGGGATAATACACACGGACTAGGATTCAGTTCGCACGGGTAACACTCAAACAGATTACGTAAAAACACACTTTTTTTAACGCAAATCGACCTAATTTTGACCTACTGACCGGTTAAAAACGACGAAAAGGACAAACACACAGGCCTAATCGACACCTAGATCACGAAATCCTAAAGGAAAAGTGATCAATCAAAGCACAAGGCTCTGATACCACTTTGTAGGACCGTGGGGGACGGGGTTCTAAACTAAACTAAAACACCCTTACGCTAGGACTGATCTAGGATGAGAAATAGCGCGGAATTCTATTTCCCAAACCTCCTAAGGATTCTAAGATCTGCTTAGGTGTCCGGCACACAGTAACACACAGAGTAACACACAGAGTAGAAGCAAGAACAAACTCTAAGAACTAACACAGAATGCTTAAGGCTGCCCTTGGATTCGAGATTAACACTAAGTTTGCGATTTAGTAGGCTTAAGGTCGGATAAGGTCAATGTCGTACGATAGAAAATGATTATGCGTAGTTACGAACGATTACCCGATCACCTGCGCTAATACGATATTAGGCGGTAATTATAGAGTAATTAATTTCACTGCGCACGTGATGCAACGCACTTCGCACGTAGCGAGTCCAGTACGCACGTACCAGTTGTTTTAATAATAATTAATTTAATTTTAACCGACCTAATCACTACGCGCGTAGTGAGCTCCACTACGCACGTAGTGAGTCTGACTTCGCACATGGTGATCTTTCACCTAAACTTAAACTTCCAAACACACATCAACACATGATTAAGTACTTGTAAGCTTAAGATCATCACAAGGACTCACTAAGAATATATAAACATGCAAACCATTAATCAAAACACATTTGAATGAACATTTCAAGTAAACATGTATGTATTTGATTGATAAGAACTAGGGATTTACAAATATGCACCAACAATCAGTCACCAGAAACAGCATACGATGACTGTGATGATAACGGCATACCTCCTGCTCCTTCAACACCCATTTTCACAAACACTTCTTCGAAACCACCTATTCCTGAACCTATTAATCACGAAGTACCACTGATTAAACTTGAATTTCAGTCTCCTTCAATGACTGAAGTTTCTACTGATCCTTTTCTTGAAATAAACTCTCCTATTTCTGAAACTACAACTGAACCTCCTCCAGCTAACAATCATTTACCTCCTAATAACAAGTGGACTAAAGCTCATCCTATCGATCAAGTCATTGGAGATCTAGATGAAGGGATTCGTACTTGAAGTTCTGTTACTACAGGTTTTTGCATGTTTGCTGAGTTCATTTCTCAAACTGAACCTAAGAAGGTTAATGATGCTTTAAAAGATACACATTGGGTTTTAGCAATGCAAGAGGAACTGAATGAATTCACAAGGAATAAGGTATGGAATCTCATACCACCTCCTTCAAATCAATCTGTAATAGGAACCAAGTGGGTGTTCAGGAACAAGAAAGATGAATCAGGGGTAGTGATCCGAAACAAAGCCAGACTTGTTGCCAAGGGATACTGCCAGGAAGAAGGAATTGATTATGATGAAACATTTGCTCCTGTTTCAAGAATGGAAGCAATTCGTATATTTCTTTCTTTTGCTGCTCATAAAGGATTCAAAGTTTATCAGATGGATTTCAAATGTGCTTTTCTCAATGGCGAACTGAAAGAAGAGGTATATGTTCAGCAACCTCCTGGTTTCGAAAATCCTAAATATCCAAATCATGTATACAAGCTAGACAAAACATTATATGGATTGAAACAAACACCTCGAGCCTAGTATGATACTCTTTCCGCATATCTTCTTAAAAAGGGCTTCAAACGAGGTACGATCGATAAAACTCTCTTTCTTGGTCGGGAAAAAGGTGATTTACTTTTTGTTCAAATCTATGTTGATGACATAATATTTGGGTCTACTAATGAAAATTTGTGTAAAGAATTTGAAAGAATCATGACCAAAAAGTTTCAAATGAGTATGATGGGTGAACTGACTTACTTTTTAGGGCTTCAGATTAAGCAAACTGAAACTGGCATTTTCATTAATCAAGGTAAATATATTTCTGAATTACTAAACAAGTTCAAATTCACTGAATGTTCAGTAATGAAAACACCCACAGCTCCCAAAACCAAGTTAACTGCCGATCTTGATGGAAAAGCAGTTGACTTGCCCACTTTTCGAGGAATGATTGGTTCTTTACTTTATTTAACTGCTAGTAGACCTGATATCATGTTTTCTACATGCTTATGCGCCCGATTTCAAGCGAATCCAAAAGAATCTCACATGTCTGTTCAGATATCTGAAGGGTACTCCTCAACTGGGTCTTTGGTATCCCAGAGACTCAGGTTTTGATCTAATGGGTTTTTCAGATTCTAATTATGCAGGTTGTTATTTGGACAGAAAGAGTACAACTGGTGGATGTCAGTTGCTTAGACGAAAATTAGTTAGCTGGCAAAGTAAGAAACAAAACTCCATTTCATTATCCACCGTTGAAGCTGAATACATTTCAGCAGGGAGTTGTTGTGCTCAAATTTTATGGATTCAGCATCAGCTTGCTGACTATGGTGTTTCGCTGGTCAAGACTCCGATCTACTGTGATAATACCAGCGCCATAGCTATCTCCAACAATCCTGTGCTTCATATGCGAACCAAGCATATTGATGTTCGTCATCACTTCATCAGAGATCACATTGCTAAAAATGATATAGAGTTGTACTTTGTTCCAACTGAACATCAGTTAGCTGACATATTCACGAAAGCTCTAGATGAAGCAAGATTCAAATTTCTTGTTTCTGAACTTGGCATGCTGAATCTTTGATTGAACCACAGTCGACTGAACTCCTCTGCTGAATTATGTTTAACTGAATCTTTGCTGAAATATGGTCCACTGAAACATATTCCACTGAACTTCTCATCTGAAAGTCTTCAGTTGCAAGGTAAGTATTCTTTTACCTTTTAATAAAATATCTGCTGGATTTGTATTCGTTTGGTTAACTCAGTTTATCTTTATTTGGGGTAGCATTTATTACAGCCGTCATTTCATGTTCAGTATCCTTTCAAAATAATGATTACTTCCTCTCTTTATTTATCTTTGCTTATCTCTTTGTTAATCCACACCACTTCACTTCTGTCATCTTCCCTCACTTACTTCCTCTCCTTTCTTTCACTGCTTTCTTCATGGAGATCACATTTGTTATCATCAACTATCCCTTCATGTACACCATCACCTTACATATCAATGACGTTGGACTTGGCGCTGCTGTTCAAATCGCCGTTAATCTTCTTGATTAACTAGCATTGGCAATCATCTTTTGGCGTGGATGCATTTCTTGTTCATCTTTTTGCTTTAGCTTATTTTTGTTGACTGCTCCTCTGTAAATGTATTGATTAATCTATATTTTAATGGATGGTGTTTCTATGAGTTTTTCTGTGTTCTTCTTTGAATTCTTTATTCAATAAGTCAATGTAATTCTTAGTTATTTTCAATTAATATTGTTTTCCTGAAATACCCTGATTAACAGCCTTTCAGATAGCAATTATTAACTGTTAATAAATAACAATTATAAAACATATACAATTTAACTAGGTTAATGCTTTCTCATGTTAACTATGGTTAGTTTATGCGGTTTCATCCAACGGTTGAATATCAATTCACTTGAACCAATTTTTTAAACTCACCGTTCTTTTCTCTTTTCTCTGTTAACCGCCCTCTACCTCTAAACCTATATAACATTCTCTCATCTTCTTCATCCTTCTTTCTACTGTTTCTTCATCTTTGCGAATTAATTTTTCTTCTCTCAAATCATCATGTCTCACTCTGCATCCTTGTGTGTTCATCTCCCAGCCTCCGTTGAACCGATCATCTCCAATGATGAAATTATCTTCAAATCCAACAATATTTCTGTGTCCCTCTCTCCTGTTTCTTCCAAATCTAAGTTCTTCAATCTCATAAACTTTCTCCGTCATTGCCCAATCAACTATGCTCTGACCGCCCAAATTCCCATGTTTGAAGAGCATCTTTGTGAATTTTGGATGACTGCTACTGTCATCGATGAGACCTCTGAAAACCCCAAAATTGCTTTCACTTTGCTGAACAGCAAGCAAAAATGTCGTATTGATAAATACTTTCTTGCCAAAACCCTGCATCTACCCACTGATGATGAGTCTCCCTGTGTTCCTTTCACCAAATCATCAAAGGATCTTATTGTTGATTATCTGAGGCTGCCTGCAACTTCCTACATCAAAGGAAAAACCCTAGTCCGAAACAAACTCCCTACCGTCTGGTGCAGTTTCTTCAGTATTCTCTCCTTCTGTATGACTGCTTAAACTGGGGGAATGGATCAAATCGCTGACAATGTGCTGAGTTTAGGTCATGCATTGATGTATGATAAAAAGGTCGACTATGCTGCCTTTGTCTTCAATCTTCTTCTCACCCAAGTCAAGATGAAAAAGAGAAATCTCCATATTCCTTTTCCTCGATTTCTATCCCTACTGTTTCAACAACTGCTACGAAGCTCCCATTATACTTCAGCCACACATTCAGTTGAGTTATCTTCTCTGCCTCCCTCTGTCTGGACCAGTATCAACTCTGCTGATCCCATTCCACTTACTGAAGCCATGATGGTTTACGCTAGGATGGACACCTCTCCTGCTATTTCAGCTCGCCCATCTTCTACTGATAAACCCCTTGATAAGCCTTCAGATTCAGAGGCTACTGAACAACCTGCTGCTCCTTCAGTTGCACCTTCCCCTGCTCCAAAGAAAAGGAAACACCTGCTTCGCAAGTCTTCTACTACACAAGGACAATCTGATTTCAGTCCTGCTAGAAAGTCAAAGAAGCTGAAGCGTACAATTCCATCTTCTTCTTCTGCTTCCTCTGACTCAACCCCTTCTGCCGCACCTGCTGCTGTCTCACAACGACATGTCCGTCCCAAAGACTTCTCTATTGGATGTTCAGCACCATCAACAAAAGCTAAATTGATTATTCTGAATCCAATCTCCACTGTAAGTCCTCTCCCTCCTGCTCACATTGGTTCACTGGCATCACAGACCCTTGGTAATCTAGTCGACCCAACTAGTTTACTGGTCCACAAAATTGTTCATGATGTATCGGCTCAACACAAGACCGAATCTGAAGCACCACCATTTCAGCCCACACAGAGTTCAGCTATCCCAACTGAACTTGGGTTTGCCTTTGCAACTCTTGATACATTTGTCAACCCATTTGTTAAAGTTGCTAAATCACCCACTACCAATGACGAGTGTAAATCTCCCTCACACTCTGAGGCTCTCCGAACCCATGATGTTGAGACAATTACAACCTCGACTAAGGTTCTTAACACCTCTGTTGCAATTCAACCTCCTGCTTCAGATGTTACCACTACTGCTAAAGTTTCAGTACCACCAACTGAAACCACAGTTCAGCCACAATCCCTTGATGGTTCAGTAGTCCGAACTGATCCTATGGATTTTGCCAATACATATGATCTCTCAGAACCCAAACAATATGAGCCTGATGTATTTACCCTCCATGATGAATCTGCTAAACCATCTGATTCTGAGAGACCTTTGGCTTATGATGGTTCAGATATCCCTGACACTGAAGTCGTTCCTTTCTCTACCACCTTGGCCACTGATGGTTCAGCTAACCCAACTGAACCTACGGCTATTTCTTTTGCTCATGAAGATGTAGTTATACACAAAACTACTACTGAAGCACAGCCTATTTTAGCCCCTGATGATTCATTAAACCCAAATCTTTCTATGGCTAAATCTGCCCCACCTCCACCCATAAATTTTAAAAATTTAAACAAAGAACAAGGTCTCATTTGGGATCCTGTTTCGGGTTTTGAGTACTCTGTCAATCTTCTTCCTCCCACTGCCAATCAATCTCGTCTTGATCAACTACTGGCTTCTGGGCAGGACTTCTCAACTGGTCTTCAAACTCAGTTTCCATCTCTCCAAAAGATACTCTCTGCCAAATCAGTGACCGATCCTCTCGACGGTTCTGCAAAATCTGACTCTTCCTCCTCGTCCACTAATCATGATTTCTTGGATGATTTCACAACTCCTTTGTCTCCTGCTATCATGCGTTCTCCTCATGAGGTCGATGACGACTCTATGTCTGTTCATGATTCCCATTCCAAGCTTGATGATACTCTTCGTCTTCTTCAGAGTCAAGTCACCAAAGAGTTTCATCGTTTCCATCTTCAGCATATGTCAAATGTTAACTTTGCTGAGGAAATTAAACTTCTTACTGCACTCTTGATTGACTACATCTGCACTTTAAATAGAGAATTTCAGTTTCACAATCAACTACGTGTCACTCTCTTCAAACAGCTTCGTGACTATATTGCCAAAGGTAATAGACGTTACGAGGATGTGTTATCTCAACTTTCCTCTTCTCAGTCTTCTCTCTCTGAGTCACTGTCCAAATTTCAGGCCTCCTTCCTAAAGTCCTTTTCTGAAAATCTCTTGCAACTCAAAGACTCTTTGAAAGCTTATCCTTCCAAACGTTATCTTCAGTCCTATCACAAAAAGGTGGTTCTGAAGGATATGCAACGTCTGATGGTAGCCACACTGAACAAACATATTGTTCCACGTCTACAAAGGGTAGAAGCTGCTACAGTCTCCTCCTCAGCTTCTAAGGGGAGAAAATTTTGAAACATTCAGCTATGGCTAAAGCTATAAAAACTCAAATGAAGAAAAGGAAAGCAGAGTCGATAAGAGATAAGGAAGAAATTCGTCGGCTGAAACAAACAATTGAAGAATATTCAGTGTTTAGAGATCAAAATGAAAGTGAAAAGGAAGAGGTAAACAGACTGTTTGAGGAATCTCTTAGTGATCCTGGTAATGAAGGTAACACTAAATTCTCAGAAAAGTCGACTCCTGAACGAGAATTCAACATGATTATTCAACCCTCTCCTCAGAATATTATTCAACCTGAAACTGCCCTGATAATACATGCCAATGCACCTAATACTGCTGACAGTTTAGTCTCTGCATCTGAAACAAAGATGAATGTTGATGTTCTTAATCCAAAAGAACTAACCTCCAACATTCTGAAACCAACATACTTAGAACAGATCCCACTGATAATTTCGAAACCTGAATTCACTTTAGTTATCAGTGAGAAAGCTACCTCACCTGTCAGAAATCTTGATAAAGGTAAAGGTGTTGCAGATGATACTGAAATTGTGAAACCCAAGATTATCAACACTGAAAAACTATTGGGTGACAGTATAAAGGCTATCAGAAATCAGGTGTCTAACACAAGGGGAGGAAAGTATGAACATCAGGTTACTGAAGAAGAAGCTGCTTCCTTTGGGATGACTGTGGAAGAATTCAGAAAAGAAAAACAGATAGCTGAAGAACATGCCAGATTACTAAGTCTATCTAAAGCTGAAGCATTAAAGACAGCTAAACTTGAAGCTGATCAACAAAAGGTAAAGAGTAAAATGTCTCCTCAGTCTCTTCAACATGCTGTTGAACGAAGAGTTGAAGAGGAAAGGATCAAAAAGAAGAAAGCTGAACTGATCAGAGTTCAAAAAGAGAAAGAATGGTTTGAAGCTAAAATGACTAGAGTTGATCCTGATCCAATCACAGCAGTCAGGGTTACCAAAGAAAAACGTGGAATCATAGTGGAAATTGCAAGAAATAAAAATCGCCTCAAAGTTCAGTATGTCACCAATTCTAACCTCACAAAATTCAGTTTGTCTGAATGGGTTGAAATTGGAAAGTGTCTGAACAGACTGAAACTAACGGAACTGGTTTGGTCAGTTAAAAGAAGGCTTTCTTATCTACAAGAGACCTATGAAAATCTGAAGAAACGTTTTCAATCTACTGAAGGTGACTCTGAAAATCCTGAACAAGATCAACCATTAAAGAAAAGAAGAAAAAGGTCTTCTAGGAGATCTGAAGAAGAGATCATAAAGCTTATGACCGCTGGTGTTCTTCCAAACTGTCGAAATATGGATTGTTCAATTCCTCCATGCTTCATATTCATTGATAAACAGGTCCTTGAAAATCCTAGAGGATTTTTCTTCAAAGATGCTTATGATAAACCCAGGTTTCAGAGAGTGTCTGAACTTGACAATGCTGATTGGATGCATCTGAAGGCTCTTTTATCCTACTTTGATTCAAGGGATCCTGAAACGGTAGACATTCGTCTGAAGATTGTCAAACTGTTTGAAGCCAAGAAGCCTAGAGATTCTGAAACTGATATATGGGAAGAAAAGGCCAAGATCTTAGAAAGTTCTCAAACGCACAAGCCTTCACAAAGCTCTTAATCCTCTATGTACCTTATTTTCTTGTTTTCTTTACCCTTGTAAATCTGAAAAATTCAAAAACATTGGAAAAATGAAAAGAATCCAAAAACAATCAGTATGGATCATGTACATATGAGTTCTTTTATGTAAATAGTTCTATTTGTTTATTCTTTGTAAATAATGATGGATTATAAACAAATAGGGGGAGATTGTTAGTCTTGATTTGTTTACACTCCATCAGCGCTGAAGTATTCTAAGAAGATTTCAGCAAAAGAAGATTTCTGAAGATTTGCCTCTCGTCTCAAATAAGGTTCATCTGAAGGGCTGAAAGTTTCATCTCTGAAACTTTCAGTTAATGTCTACTGAAGTTTATCTTCAGCAGATGGTCCCCTCGGTGACGTCATCAGCTGTCACTTTCAAGATGGTTATGCATGAGGAAATCTGTTACTTATCAATCTACAAGATTGTGACGTGTGTCACTAGTTCAACGGTTAGGATTGATAAGGGAAATGTACAAATACTCTTTTCTTAATAGAGAAGAGTGTGCTTGCGAATTCTGTCTGTTCAGATATTGCAAGAGCTTTGTGCGTCTGTATTCTCTCAAGTCTGTTCTTGAGTGTTGGTTGAATTTAAGAAGTCTGTTCTTCTTAAATTCTAGTCTGTAAAGTTCGTTATATCAATATTAACAAACTTTAGACATTTCTTACTGTTTTTATAATTACTATTTCCGCACTTAATATTTCCTTAAGTTAGTATTATTCTTAATTTTGGGAACAACATATATATATATATATATACACACACACACACACACACACACTAGTATAGTATCCGCGTAATACGGCTGCGGCGAATAGTTTATGTTTGAGAACATGTCTTGTTTCAATGATGTAAGAGTATTGTATTTGCGGAATATTATAGCAGATACTTTCTTTCGATAAAATATTTGTTTCTTTGTTTTCCTCCATTTTCTATTTTATTTATTTCTATTTTTGGTCATCAACCCGTTTATACGTTTTAAAGTAATTTTATAAAAACAATAAAAATAAGAAAAAGATATATAATTATATTTAATGAGTTGTATAAAGCAAGACTTACCATAACTTGTTGAGTTAATTAGGGAGAGAATTGATTGGACTATTGCTTTGAGTATTTGTACTATTTGCATAACTACATGTACTAATTAAAATTAAGTAGTCTTAAATTTTATGAGAGATAATTTTAAATACTTTATAATATAGTATAAATATAGATATAGATAGTATAGATATCATATAGTATAGATATAAATATATACACATACACACACAATTCCATCATTTATATTTCTCCCTTTAGTCAGAAAGTAAATAAGTAATTATCCACATGTCTATGTAAGTTAGGTATATATGAAATAATCAGATTATAATTAGTTTCTTATTTCGTGGTTGATGACTTAATTGGTAGGGAGAAAACTGCTTTTATAAAAAACAGAAACATTCTAGATGGCCCGCTAATCTTGAATGAGTTGATAAGTTGGGCTAAATTTGATAAACGGAAAATGCTTATCTTTAAAGTGGATTTCGAAAAAGTGTTTGAAATACTCAAGTGGGATTATGTGGATGAAATAATGGCTCAGATGGGGTTTGGGTGTAGATGGAGGGGATGGGTGTGTGGGTGTTTGAATTCAGCCATAACTTCGGTCCTAATTAATGGGTCCCCCACGAATGAATTCAAACCCTCTAAAGGGGACAAGGAGATCCCATGGCTCCCTTCCTTTTTATTTTGGCAATGGAAGGTTTAAATATTATTATGAAGGAAGCCATAGGAAAAGGTATATATAACGGGATAAAATTGCCAAACAACGGTCCTGTTATTTCTCACCTTTTCTATGCGGATGACGCTATATTTCTTGGGGAATGGTCGGTTTTCAATGTCAAAAATATCACCCGTCTTCTTAGATGTTTTTATCTTTTTGCTTGGCTCAAAATCAATTTTTATAAAAGTCATATGTTGGGTGTTGGAGTTTCTGATGATTTCATCTGAAGCACTGCTTCTTTAATTAATTGCAAAACTGGTAAACTGCCTTTGAAGTATCTCGAGTTACCTATTGGTGGTAGTAAGAACAAAAAAGAAAGTTGGGATTATGTTCTCGAAAAGTTTCAAACAAAACTATCTAATTGGAAGGCAAAAGTTATCTCTTTTGGGGGTAGAAGGGTATTATGCAAAGCAGTTTTGGGAAGATTGAGTTTGTATTACTTCTCACTCTTTAAAGCTCCTAAGAAGGTATGTAACAAGTTGGAAAGCATTAGGAGTAGATTTTTTTGGGGGATTGGTCAAAATGAAAAGAAAATAACATGGATTGCTTGGGATAAAGTCACTGCTTCCTTCTCTCATGGTGGTATGCAGATTGGAAGGTTAAACACCCAAAATCTCTCTTTACTTGTGAAATGGTGGTGGCGATTTAGAACAGAAAAAGACCCTCTATGGAAGCATGTCATTCAAGCCTTGCACGGAACAAACGGTGGATGGTCTTCAAAGAATTATGGAAGGTTTTCCGGTGTATGGAGGAATATACTTAAGAAATCCGTGGAATTTGATAAGGTAAACATTCAGATACATAGTTTATTTAAAACGAAAGTTAGCCACAACTCTCCTATGTTATTTTGGAATGATCTATGGGCTGCTGCATCCCCTCTTAAGGACATATTTCCTGATCTGTATGCACTTGAGTCAAAGAAGAAATGTACGATAGCTTAAAGAGTTAAAGTCAATGCTGAGTTATTTTTCGAGGGCCTAAACACTGCATGCTACGTAATTTATCTTTTGTTGAGTTGCAAAAGGTTGCTGATCTTGATCAGATTTTACGCCCTTTCACCTCATGTGGCTCGGAAGACAAGTGGTATTGGGCTTACGATCCGATCAACGGTTTCACGGCTGCCTCGCTTAGGCATGCTTTAGAGGACTTAACAGACAATATGGAATTCCAAGCAGTCTTTTCGTGGATTAATGTAGTCCCTAGTAAAGTTAACTTATTAGCATGGAGAGTTATGTGGAGACGGATACCAACATACTTCAACTTATCAAAGCGGGGGGTGGTTATAGTCTCTGATTTATGCCCATTGTGTAGCAATGAAGTTGAGACCAAAAATCATCTTTTCATCAGATGTTCTTTTGCAACAGTTCTACTGACAGAAATAGAGAAGTGCTAGGGCTTTAGTCGTTCAAGTATAGGATCGCTGGAGGACTTGTTTTGTTGGGGTATTAAAATAGGACTAAAAGGGGATAAACTTGTAGCTTTTCAAAGTGTTGTTTACATATTCCTTTGGCTTGTATGGAAAACAAGAAATGAGAAAATCTTCAAGGATGGTAGCTGCTTCTCCTGGTGGTCTTCTTCAAGCATGATTCAAGTTCATTCATATTTTTGGATCAAAAACAGGAAGAAAAAAGGCGTAGACTTTGATTGGAGTTCTTGGTCTTGTAATCCTTTTTTAGTTACATTTTGATATATATTGATTTTCATGCTCTAGCGCCTTGCTAGATATTCATAAAATTTATTTCCGTGCCCAAGGGAAGGGGTGATGGCCATGCCAAGCTCCTTCCTTAAGGTCTTTGCCGTTAAAAAAAAAAAGAAACCATATGTATTATGCTTCACCAAATTTATGTATGTTTTGGAGGGTAAAACTGAGATAAAGTTATTCAACAACATAATAATTAAACGTTAGACTATTTAGATTTCTTCTATTGTAGATTTTCTTCTATTGTGTCTTATGTTATTGCATACGAATATGCACATTTCAAGGGTTTGATTATATTAAATTGTTCTTACTTTAATTTCTTAGTATAAAAAAAGTATTAATAAAAAAGTTATTAGAACTTGTTAACAATAATGATGAGAATGTTGATACATGAAGTCATCATTGGAGAATCAAATGGTGATATAATTGTCATATTCTTGACATTCCCAATAAAGTCAAACTTTCATATTGACGTGAATCGTACATACAATTAAAGTAGTAAAACTTTAATTAATTAATTAAGGCTAAGACTCCATTAGATAAAACCGATTGTTGTAGCACCGAATGTTTTATAGGTTTGAAAAATTCAAAGATTATTTATAATTATTTTTGAATAAAAAGCCCTTTGATAATACTTCTGATTACCCAACTTAAAGTAGTAAAACTACTTTGTTTATTTAAAACTTTTTATAAATGCGTAATTAATATAAAAAAATGTATGTTGAATTTAAAATAAAAATTAAAGTGAAATTATATTACAAATAAATGGATATCCTTTATTAATCCTCATCAATTATGATAACCTCTCTTCTAGATTTTAAACTTGATTGATGACCTCTCCACTATATATAAAGTTCACAGCTCCAAAAATAAAAAAAAGAGGATACATATGATTCGAACCCAAACCAATACTCCTAAACCATACACTTAACCACTCCATCTAAACTTCATTTATCTTATGAAGCTACTTAATTAAAATATAACATAAGCCAGGAAAGTTACTCAACCCTTTCCTGGCACTTGTTAGTATTTGGTTATTCTTAATTGTCCATAGTCATTCATAATTGTGGGAATAATATTTATGGACCAACACTAATATGAATCAATTGGTATGAAATTATAATGGCAAAAGGTTGCGGCCAAATTCATAGATGCTTGTTGGAGGAACAAGCATTGCATTTGACTTGCTTTAATATTACTTCATGGATTAGTGTCATAAGTGGTTTTTGAAAAAGAGGTAATATTTTTATCTTCTATACCTAAGATGCATATTGGGGACTTGAGTGTAAGGAGTATTATACTTTGATATGTTTAAATGTTGTTCTTTAGCGAGACAATCATAAAGTTTATCGTTAGATATAATATGAAATACAAAAGGAGGCGTATGTAAGACAAGGTGAGATTTGTTACTCTCATGAATGAGAGTATGACATCTAAGTAGCATTTTAAAAGTTGAACGCTATATGAGATTGATTGCAATCCTGTCTCATGTTCAAATGATGCCATAAACAAATGGATAACTGATGTATTACCTATTATATTGATTGAACTTGAGAGATTTGGGAATTAATTCATGTTATTGAATGACTCACTTTCATGTGTTACGGGTAGTGATCAAATGTTTCTAAATGTTTACCAATGTCTATGTTAATCTATATTGAACCTTGTACAAGTAGGAGATAGTTATTTCTATATGCTCGATCAGGCCGCCAATATATAATAACGTTGCTAATAACATATGAACCGAAAGGGTCATACACAATAGCAAGTTGACATCAATCATGTATATTTTCTTGATTTGATTCGAATAAAACATTTCAAACCCTTTAATATACACACACATGCATGCACGAAAGCAAAATAAATATACATATGTACGTATGTGTATTCCAAGTACATATATTGCATGTATTTATTTTACTAAATACAAATGCATATATAAGTCAGTAGAGGGGTTTACATATGTTCAAAGATCACCACGAAGTACATATGTGACATGCATGCCTTGTGCAAGGAAGGAGCAAGAGAGAGGAGACCCCCTTGCCCTATTCACGACGAAGAAAGGCTTGGGAGGCCCCCTCCTTGGTCTCTTTTGTTTACAAGTTGGTTGGATGACACTTCCTTGAGGTTGGTTCTCCTACATGCACTTATTGTTGTTCTTGTTTTTTTTTCTTTAAAGTGTTGTAGGTTAGATCCTAGAAATATCATAACAAATTGAGTGATACACATAACTAAATGAAGTAGAAAATGTGTTCTTTTTCTAGTCTCAAGGCGGTGCTCTCAAGGGTTAGAGAACTAGCATTCTCGTGGTATTTGAACCTAGCTTGGTATGGATTACCATTAGAGGGGGGGTTTGCTCCACTCCTTGTCATTTTTTGCTTTTAATCGATTTGGTTTAATCATGCTTTAAAGGTTGTAATTCTAAATACCCTTTGTTGTTGTATCTATTATCTTTATGCATATGGATCTTAGTAGGAAATTGTAAAAAGTTTAAAATGGTTGTACATGTTTTCATGCTTTAGTTGCTTATAATGTTTTATAAAATTAAACCCAACAACGGGTTGACATTTTAGGAACACGTGACCTAAACTCAACCTCTTTATTTATTTATATCAAAATTCAAGACACTAAACCAGACATTGTTTAATTATATGGGTTGATGTGTCATTTGTAAGTTGGTTGATCATTAGTAAGTTGACCGGTTGTAGACGATTCGACAGATCAAACAGTGAGCAGGTTAAAAAATTGCACGAGCCACCAACAAATCATAACTTTAACCTTAAAATTTCTCTTTTTACTTAATTATGACAACATATGCTTTAGATATGAAAAATAAAATCCATATAAATATTAAATGAATTCGTGTATCAACCGATGGAATTTATGTATAATCATAATTCAACAGACCTAGAAACGATCCTTTTATTCTACATGTAAACCCAAACTCATTTATTTTGGTGTTGATTTCATATCGTTTTTGTATTGTGTAGAGAATTACCACCTTAAATTAAAAGTTCAAGTCGCGCTTAAAAAACACACACACACACATATAGCAGTTATAAAATAGAAAATGATATTTTGATCTATTTAAAAGAATAATGATGGTTATGGATGGTAGAAAAAACTGAAACCGAAAGGGAAAGCTGAAAACCAACATAAATGGGGCGGGCTCGGGGACGATAACCGGGGATGGAGAAAACCCTATTAGTTTTAAACGGGGACGGGGTTCGGGTTTGGTGATCCCCGCCTTGATTACCTTGTATCCGGGTCCGATTACTCGATACCTGGCCCCGATACCTAATACCCCATAATTATTGAATATTACATATATGTATAGATAAAACTAATTTTAAATAGAATATATATATATATATATATATATATATATATATATATATATATATATACACACACACACACACTTTTTCACACAACCTAATTATAATTATAATTTTATTTTGATTGTTTGGTTTCATATTATGGATGCATTTAGACTCTTTAGGACATTAATTTTGTAACATCGTACTTTTAGATTAACATAAAACTGCGTGCGGAAGCTAATTACATATAATTATATTAAAATCAAAAGATAATCACATCGTTTATCTATTCTAAGGTTTACAAAATTCCACTACGGTTTATTTACAAAAACAGGCTCTATTCAAAATATTTGTCATCAGAATAGTGGTCTGTCCATATTCCCAGTCCTATATCTCCAGAAACTCACCACGGAGCATCTGCAAAACAAACTAGTGAAGAATTAGCACAAAGCTACGTGAGTGAATTAATATCTAAGTACATACAAGGCAAACATGCCCAAACACATAGCTCATAATCAAGGAGAACCGGCGGTGTTGCAACCACCTACAACCAAATGCCGGCCAAAGCATAGGTTTACCGATAACCCTGCTAACATGGACAACAGTACCAGCACCCTTGAGTACAACAAATGTACCTCAAGATCAGATACTGTAAATCCCCAAGCAACAGACCCAGCCGCCCAACTAATGCTAATCTCCAACCAAACATGTATACATATAATTCAAGAGCATAGTTACAATCAGGATATCATATCCCGCATATCCAAATATATAGATCCACTCACCAAAGTCTGCACAGCTGCAATATACTCAAGTGACTATCTCACTGAGTCTTCTCAGTTCCTGAGAATATATAAACACAAGTCAGTATATAATTCACAATACTGATTCATAATAAGTAATACACTTATTAATACATCACATGTATACATATATAATACATATATCACATATGTACAATCATCACATACGGTCTTATTACATATCCTGCATCCTCATTATACTTGATAAATCCACTAACTCCATAGCATAGGTAACACACATGTTTCTTCCATAAATCATAATCACAAGTGATTAGACATTCTAAGTAAATCTCCAAATCCGAATAAGGCTTCATGCAGTTTCCTGATCATGCGGTTTTATCATCATGAACCCAAATCCGATTAAAGTCCAAATCCGATTAAAGTGTTAAGGAATTAATCCAAGTCCCAAATTCCGGATAGGTCGTGCGGAATTATCATAATTCAAGATACAAATTCACAATTCCGAATAAGCATAGGCAATCCATGCGGTTTTATACAAATTCCGGATAACATTCAGATTTTCTTCTCAATTCCGAATGAATCATAATTCCGCATAAGCTAAGGCAATTTCGAGCAAAGGTCAATTCCGAACATAAACCAAATCCGATCAATGTAATTCCGAGTAAAGGCACTTACTCAATTCCGGATAATGTTCAATTCCGATTAAAGTGTTAGAAAATATCAAGGTCTTGATTTAATACTTCAAATCCGATCGTTTCATGCGGAATTTATCTCAATTCCGAATAGTCCAGTCGGTATTATCAAAATCCGAATAACATAATCCATGTAAAGAAAAGGCATTAGCATTCGGTATTCAATACATGCGGAATCCATCAAATTCCGCTCACATTTCATGCGGATTCATCACAATTCCAAATAACTTCATGCGGAATTCTCAAACAAACAGGATACATCATGCGGAATTCGCAAATTCCGAATGATTAAAGCTTTAAATTCCGGATAATTCAATGTTCTTGTTCTCTTTTTTTGATTTCGCAAATTCTGATCTAATACATACATGCATAAGATAATTCATTTCCAGAAATCATATTAAACACATAAACAACATGAATTCATACAAGAAACTAACATGCATTCATCCTAATTTATCAAATCATCAACATTATGCGGTTTTCACTTAATTCTCCAAAACCGAATATAAACATCAATTAACAATCGTTTATGCTAACCTCAAGAATCAAATACTGCAAAATCCAAATCAGCAATTCAAGATTTAGAAGATGAAGATGAATTCTCTTCTTGTTCTTTCTTTCTTTCTCGGCCGATGAACACACACACAATTCACACACACACACTAACTTGTTTCTAATTGCATGCAAAGAATGAGATGTGGTGGTGTTGTTGGTGACTATGTGTCACCAAAATTGGACACCTAATCCCACTAATTCAATTTTTATTAAATTAATTATTAATTTCTAAATTAAATAAAATACTTATTTAAAATCACATAATTCACATAATAACAATTAATTTCACATAATCAATCTTAAATAATAAGATTAGTAAATTAATTATCTTTATTAATCTTGGTCGGTTGAGAGAGTGTTACAAATCTCTCCCCCTTAAAAGATTCCGTCCTCGGAATCTTATTGTTCATGAATAAGGGAGGTTTCGTCTAACTCTATTTGCACTCCAATCACTAAATTAATAGCAGACAATTTCAATTTATCACATAATGACATAGATATGAAATTTATATTTACACTAAACTCAAATAACACACGACAAACACGGAGTATATCAGAAACATACCCGTAGTCATATTCTCATCTTCGGTGACCTCATTTACTGTCATTTTAAAAGCTCTTCCTTCAGCAGAAGGCGGATTCTTTCTCTTCTAATCTGCAGAAGACGATCCCCCTACATTGACTACCCCTTGGCCTGTCTCCGCTGTTTGCTGGCTTGTACATGCTCCAGCTCTATGACCCTCCTCATGACAATTCCAACAGACATTTGTTCTAAATCTACAGTCATAAAGTTCATGACCTAATTCACCACAACGTAAACACCGACGAGTCTGCAGTGTACATGGACCAGTATGACGTGACTTGCAAGTTCTACACCACTGGTTTCCTTTTATATATCCCGAACCCTCAAACTTCTGATCTTCCTGATTCTGATTACTCTACCACTTTCCCTTATTCTGGTTCCCACTCTGATTTCCACCGGTCTTATGAGATGAACCCTTCTCTCTATTCATTTTCTCCCTCGCTTTCACATCACCTTCAGCAGCCCTAGCCAGAGTGAATGCTTGAACCAATGATGTTTCCATCCGAGTGTTACCCCGATATTCAGGCAACAGGGCTTGAACAAAGTGTTTAATCTGTGCAGGTTCTCATTAAGTTTTGCCAAATCCATGAACTCTCGTTTCACCTTTGCCAAGTCGTAAGCATTGCAAAAATGTTCGCAAAACTTAATCTGAAATTGTTCCCAAGTTATAGAGTTCAAATTTTCCCTGGAAAGATGTGCTGTAAGAGAATCCCACCAAGTTGCAGCTTGGCCTTTTAACCTCCGAGTTGCAAACTTAACTCTTTCAGACTCCTCACAGTTACAGGCATCCAATGCCTTAACAGTTTCTCTCAACAAGTTCAGTGTAACATTTGGATCGGAGCTTCCAGAATACTCCGGTGGCTGGCAATCCATAAAATCCTTAAACTGGCATTTCGGTTTAAAACCTCCTTGAGTTGGATACCAAGGAATGAAGAAGTTCTGCGGTTGCGGTTGATAAGGTTGTGTCACTTGTGAATTGACACATAGGGTAAAGTCCCAAATGGTGTTGACAAGTTCTAAACGGTGTGGCATTATAAACAGGAGGTGGTATTGATTGAGTAAACACAACTGTCTCTCTGGGCATGTGAATTGTCTGGGTCTGTTGTGAAGATTGAGTCTATTGCTGCTGTTGTTCTAATTGCTGAATTTTCTCTCTTAAAGTCTGCAGTGTATCCTCCAGTTGTAACACATAATCCTGCTGATCAAATTCACCATTATGTGAAGTACCAGCTCTGTGATATTGTTCATTTGCTGCCGTAGAGGACTGGTTGTTGTTCCTTCTGGGGGACGCATGGGTAGTTGTCTGGTTCACGTTATCAGCCATATTCTGTTCTTTACACAACATCTCACCATTTGTTAGATTTAAATTCGTTAGTATAAACACACTAACTACCCTCAAAGCTACACTACTAATTACCCACCCTGGGAATACTGGACTGAACAGAGCCTTGGTTCGGGTATTGCACGGAAACACCAATGCAAATCCCCAAACCGGGGCTCTGATACCAATTTGTAACACCGTACTTTTAGATTAACATAAAACTGCGTGCAGAATCTAATTACATATAATTATATTAAAACCAAAAGATAATCACATCGTTTATCTATTCTGAAGTTTAAAAAATTCCACTACGGTGTTATTTACAAAAACATGCTCTATTCAAAATATTTGTTATCAGAGTAGTGGTCTGTCCATATTCCCAGTCCTATATCTCCAGAAACTCACCACGGAGCATCTGCAAAACAAACTAGTGAGGAATTAGCACCAAGCTACGTGAGGGAATTAAAATCTAAGTACATACAAGGCAAACATGCCCAAACACATATCTCATAATCAAGGAGAACCGGCGGTGTTGGAACCACCTACAACCAAATGCCGGCCAAAGCATAGGTTTACCGATAGCCCTGCTAACATGGACAACAGTACCAGCACCCTTGAGTACAACAAATGCACCTCAAGATCAGATACTGTAAATCCCCAAGCAACAGACCCAGCCGCCTAGCTAATGCTGATCTCCAACCAAACATGTATACATATCATTCAAGAGCATAGTTACAATCATGATATCATATCCCGCATATCCGAAGATATAGATCCACTCACCAAAGTCTACACAGCTGCAATATACTCAAGTGACTATCTTACTGAGTCTTCTCAGTTCCTGAGAATATATAAACACAAGTCAGTATATAATTCACAATACTGATTCATAATAAGTAATACACTTATTAATACATCACATGTATACATATATAATACATATATCACACATGTACAATCATCACATACGGTCTTATTACATATCCTGCATCCTCATTATACTTGATAAATCCACTAACTCAATAGCATAGGTAACACACATGTTTCTTCCATAAATCATAATCACAAGTGATTAGACATTCTAAGTAAATCTCCAAATCCGAATAAGGCTTCATGCGGTTTCCTGATCATGCGGTTTTATCATCATGAACCCAAATCCGATTAAAGTCCAAATCCGATTAAAGTGTTAAGGAATTAATCCAAGTCCCAAATTCCGGATAGGTCGTGCGGAATTATCATAATTCAAGATACAAATTCACAATTCCGAATAAGCATAGGCAATCCATGCGGTTTTATACAAATTCTGGATAACATTCAGATTTTCTTCTCAATTCCGAATGAATCATAATTCCGCATAAGCTAAGGCAATTTCGAGCAAAGGTCAATTCCGAACATAAACCAAATCCGATCAATGTAATTCCGAGTAAAGCCACATACTCAATTCCGGATAATGTTCAATTCCGATCAAAGTGTTAGAAAATATCAAGGTCTTGATTTAATACTTCAAATCCGATCGTTTCATGCGAAATTTATCTCAATTCCGAATAGTCCATTCGGTATTATCAAAATCCGAATAACATAATCCATGTAAAGCAAAGGCATTAGCTGTTGGGATTTCAAGAACACGCAACGGAAGCGAGAACAACATAAAACATGCATACAAGTGTTCAAAACAAGAAATCCCAAAAGATGGATCTACTCTATGTACAAAATAGCAACAAAACAAGAGAGTTAGAGAGTTAGAGAGTTATACCAGCTCCTAAGCTCCAATGATCTCGTGATGGTGGCTGAAATGTTGTAGAAGCAAGGAATTCCTTCTTCTTGTTCTTGTCTTCTCTCGAAAT
Source organism: Pulicaria dysenterica (assembly GCA_947179395.2). Lineage (NCBI taxonomy): Eukaryota > Viridiplantae > Streptophyta > Magnoliopsida > Asterales > Asteraceae > Pulicaria > Pulicaria dysenterica. The sequence goes on along the minus strand of OX359290.1, from coordinate 67,545,747 downwards.
CACAAACCGGGCACAAGTCCAACACCAAGTGCTAGCTAGCTTGAGAGAAAACTTCCTCCAGGAAACTTCACTCAAGAACAGAAAATAAGACCTCTGGAACCCTTGTTCTCTTGTTAACCAAATCACCAAACTAGGTATCAAGTATAAGAGAAGTATGTGTGCTTGAGAGAGATGTTGACCAAGAGAGATAAAGGCTCTAGGCTTTTTGCCTTATATAGACCACCATGAAGCCATTTCATCTCCCCTTTGCCGGCCAAGATTGATCTAGAATCTCTTCCCCATTGGCTACAAGTGGAGGTGACTTGTACATAAAGTCCATGCAGGTTTAGCGGCGCTAACCAAGAGTTAGCGGCGCTAAACCTTAACCCGTAGCGGCGCTAACGCGGCCTGACTTCGATTAGACGTAAAGCACATGCAGCCTTAGCGGCGCTAACCTATAACAGTTAGCGGCGCTAACGTGGCCTGCATTGCCAACTTCCACTTTTGCCATCTTTGGTCCCTCTACCTTATTTGCTGTCATGTTAGACCCCGGTTTGTGACCCTTATAGGCCCACACATCATCGGCAGTGCTCTAAGGCGTACATATATTATCGGGCAGATTCTAACAAACTCCCACTTGCACATAATATACTGTACCCAGGCAAGCACAGACAAAGAGCGGCCTCTAGCAAAGCATCAATGCCCCCAAGTCTGTATGAGTTCTGAATACCTGCAGAAAACCATCATACTAAAGTAGTGGTCCTAGATAAGTGATCTTAGACATCCTTTTGTTCGCGATATCCTTGTGAACACGAGACATGGATTAATAAATGTCAATCTCCAGATCGTTCACGATTATGTTTCTCGATCTTGATTGGTGGTGACCAAAAGGTAAGGACATATCTGATTCTCAATCAATAGTCCTTGTGCATGGCCATGCAATATTTTGGCGTCAGCTCCCAATCATCGAGGGGCCCAGGGATATCTCTCATACAGGAGGAACAAATCCCTTTGACTGCATAATCCCATACCATACCTCTTGACTTACCTAGTCATTCCCTTTATCACAGCCATTTACAAACTGCTTTTGAAAATGGCTAAAGCAAGTAAGAACTATGATATAGCGATTCATACATCTCGGGTCTGAGGATGTAAGATTTTATCATCCCAAGTTACTCGTGACTATAATCCATGAAATATACTTGGGTGTGGGTCTTACAGTCACTTGAAACTCCTTTCAAGCACAGGTTACTGTTGCGTTTCATGCATTCAATCCTTGATTAATGCATAACCAACACCTAACCTCAGCCTTATTTCAAACTTCCTTCCCTTGAAGAATGACTGACTGTGGAAATTTAGAATGTATAAACATTCTGGGAAGTGGTTAAACATGCTAAGATGGAACACAGTAAAGTCTTATGAATGTAACCGAATCACTCGCATATCGAAACAAGCATAATTACAATATTGTCTGTATCGTTCCCAAAATAAATTAATATATATCAAATAAACTAATATATATATACAACTCAAGCCAAATCGCTAGCAAATCTTACACCTATCCCTCTAGTGTGAGATTCATGACCTGCTTGCGGTAACGGCTTAGTGAATGGATCTGCCAAGTTTCCATTCGATGCTACTCTGCTAATGATGACTTCACCACTTTCAATTACATCCCGAATAAAGTGGTATTTGCGCGAAATGTGTCTTGTCCTCTTGTGAGCTCTTGGTTCCTTTGCCAAAGCCACCGCACCCTCATTGTCACAAAAGATCTCAATAGGGTCATCGATGCTTGGAACCACTTGTAGATCTTGGATGAATTTCTTCATCCACACGGCTTCTTTTGCTGCTTCACTAGCCGCAATGTACTCCGATTCGGTAGTCGAATCAGCCACCGTGTCTTGTTTTGAGCTCCTCCAGCTGACAGCACCACCATTTAACAGGAACACAAACCCCGATTGAGATCGGCAGTCATCCCTGTCAGTTTGGAAGCTAGCGTCCGAGTAACCCTTTACTCTCAGCTCTTCTTCCCCACCATATACCAAGAACATCTCTTTCGTACGTCTCAAGTACTTAAGAATGTTCTTCACTGCCCTCCAGTGAGGTTCTCCTGGGTTCGCCTGATATCTACTAGTCATGCTTAAAGCACATGACACATCAGGACGAGTGCATAGCATGGCGTACATGATCGAGCCCACAGCCGAAGCATATGGTACTCGCTTCATTACTTCTATCTCCTCTTTGGAGGTAGGACATTGAGTTTTACTCAAAGTCAAACCATGCAACATAGGGAGGTTTCCTTTCTTGGATTCCTCCATCTTAAAGCGTCTCACGATCTTTTCTATGTATGCACTTTGAGAAAGCCCTAACAGCCTTCTCGATCTATCTCTATAGATCTTTATACCCAGAATACAGCTCGCATCGCCTAGGTCCTTCATTGAAAAGCAATTCCCTAGCCAAGCTTTGACATTCCTTAAGCTTGGGATATGATTTCCAATAAGTAGAATATCATCTACATACAGAACCATGAAAACTATGGTGCTCCCACTAGCCCTGACATATACGCAAGGTTCATCTTTACTCTTCGAAAAACCATACTCTTTGATTTTCTCATCAAAGCAAAGATTCCAGCTTCGAGATGCTTGCTTAAGTCCATAAATGGACTTCATAAGCTTACAAACCTTGTTCGGATACTTTAGATGTTCAAAACCGTCAGGCTGTCTCATATACACCTCTTCATTAAGCTTCCCGTTAAGGAAGGCGGTCTTTACATCCATTTGCCAAATTTCATAATCATGAAACGCAGCAATGGCAAGTAGTATCCTGATTGACTTCAACATGGCCACTGGGGAGAAGGTTTCATCATAATCAACTCCTTGAGTCTGAGTGAAACCCTTCGCCACCAGTCGGGCTTTGAAGATATCCAAGGTTCCATCTATGCCGGGTTTCTTCTTAAAAACCCATTTACACCCGACGGGTTTAATCCCTGGTGTAGGATCAACCAGTTCCCAAACCTGGTTATCCGACATAGATTGCATCTCGCTCTCCATTGCCTTCCTCTATTGAGCAGACTCAGGGCCTGCCATGGCTTCCTTGTAGCTGGTGGGATCATCATGATCCACCAATAACTCATCGCCCTCAGATATGAGAAACCCATATCTCTCTGGCTCAAAACGAGTTCTACTAGAACGCCTAGGAGTAGACATAGCAAGAGTGTCAGATACCACAACATTATCTTGCTCGGTATTTTGGCTAGTGCCAACCTCAAGTCCTTTATCGGCCGACCCTTGATCTTCCTCAAGGTCAACTTCCTTACTGCCGTGTTTGGATAGCAACTCTCTTTCAAGGAAGAATGCCCTTCGAGCAACAAATACCTTGTTCTCTGAAGGTTTATAAAATAAATATCCAACACCGTTAGGAGGATAACCGATAAAATAACACCTCTCCGAACGAGGTTCAAGTTTGTCTTCAGCCTCACGTCTCACGTAGGCTTGACAACCCCAAACTCGTAAATATGAAAGTGTCGGCTTCTTACCATGCCACATTTCATAAGGTGTTTTATCGACTTTCTTGGTTGGTGCGAGGTTAAGGATTCTTACCGCAGTTTCTAAGGCATATCCCCAGAAACTAATAGGTACCTCCGCTCGACACATCATAGACCTTACCATATCAAGCAAAGTCCGGTTCCTCCTCTCAGCGACCCCATTTAATTGTGGAGTCCTCGGAGGTGTTAATTGTGAAACAATTCCACAATTTTTAAGATGATCGACGAATTCGGTACTAAGATACTCTCCACCTCTATCAGACCGGAGTATCTTTATAGTCTTGCCCAACTGATTCTGAACTTCATTTTGGAATGTCTTGAACACCTCAAAGGTTTCATTCTTGTGTTTAACAAGATAGACATACCCGTACCTACTATAATCATCTATAAAGGTTACGAAGTATCTTGAATTATTCCTTGTGACATGCTTGAAAGGTCCACATACATCCGTATGGATTATGTCTAAAAGGTTCTTTCCCCTCTCACTTGTTCCCGTGAAGGGTGCTTTCGTCATCTTGCCTAATAAGCAAGATTCGCATACTTCATTTGATCCTTGATCAAATGATTCCAAGATCCCATCCACTTGGAGCTTGGTGATACGAGTCTTGTTTATATGGCCAAGACGACTATGCCACATGGAATATTTATCCAAACCATTTTTGGAGTCAGAATCAATATTCATGATAGATTGTCTTGATTCAATGTATGCATTTGCCTCATATATGCCATGACATGGTAGAGCTTTAAAATAAACAATTTCATTTTTAAAGCAAATGATTGTACCACTTACAAATTTAAAATCAAAACCATCGTCATACAACTTGTGAAAAGAAATAATGTTTCTAGCCACATTGGGCGAATAACATACATCCTTTAACAAAATAGAAAAACCGGTCTTGAATGAAAGCTCCAAGTCACCTTTAGCTTCCACAGGGACAACTTCCGAGTTTCCCATGACAAGATCCAGTTCTCCCCGCTCCAAGCTCCTACTTTCCCTTAGCACCTGCACCATATTACATATGTGAGTGCCACAGCCAGTATCCAATACCCAGCCTTTAGAAGTAGAAGTATGGTGGAGTTCTATCATGAACGTACCTGACGCATCCGGACTCGATATGCTCATTGCCTTGAGCTTGTTTAGTCCCTCCAGGTACTTTGGGCAGGTACGGCGGTAATGGCCCTTGCCCCCGCAGAAAAAGCACTCCGCATCCTCCGGAGCCTTGGCTTGGGGAAGTTTCCCCTTGCCCTTGCCCTCGGAGGCCGGGTTAGGCTTGGCCCCGCCAACCTTTCCCTTACCCTTCCTTTTAGAGGAAGAGGCGGCCTTCTTCTTCGTGATGCGGCCTTCCCGGATGGCGAGAACATGAGAGGTGGAGGAGGATGGCTTGTTCTTGGTCATGCTAGACTCAGCGGTCTTCAACATACCATGAAGTTCCATCAAGGTTTTATCCATGTTGTGCATATGATAACTCATAACGAATTGATCATACGCACCGGGCAGGGATTGGAGGATTAAATCAACCGCCATCTCCCTCCCTATGGTAAAACCTAACTTCTCCATGCGCTCGATGTTTGCTTTCATACGCAACACATGCGCGCTCACGTTCCCACCCTCTTGCATCTTGCAAGCAAGGGTTGTCTTGAGGCACTCGTACCTCTCTTGCCTCGCCTGCTGCTGGAACATGTCCTTTAGCTGCACGAGCAAGTCGTAAGCACTAAGATGATCCATTTGCTTTTGCAAATCTTGGTTCATCGTGCTCAACATGAGGCACGTGACTTCCTCAGTCTCCTTGAGGCGCTTTTCATACGCCTCACGGACGGCCCTTGTTGCACCAGCAGGAGGTGCCTCGGGGAGGGGTTCCTCTATGGTATGCAATTTTCCTTCATACCGCAAGACCAACCTCAGTTGTCTATGCCAGTCCATGAAATTGCTACCGTCGAGTTTCTCCTTTTCAAGGAAAACCCGAAGAGAAACATTGGTGGTGGTGTTAGTTGCGCTTGTTGATGCCATCTAAAATTTGCAAAGTAGATATTAGTTATTATGATATTTTATCTTGTTTAATAATTTACCCAATAAGAATTAGTTAAACAAGGCTAAGAACCGTATTTTATCCTACCATGTGACGGGGTTACCGCGGATCACATGATAAAACTATTTAGGTCGGCAACCATTTTGCCAATTGCAATCTCCATCGCAATCCTTAGCACATGCGGGATCCTGCGACATCCAATGGTCGTTTGGCATGTTTGATCCCTTCTAGCACCAATTTTAAGTCTTGAAATTTTGGTTAACTCGTGCTAAGCTCGACAATTAACCAAGATTTCAAACCTAAAATTGCAAATCGTCCGTCAAGACATACGGTAACAAATCCACCAAAATTGGCTCGTGCTAAGCTCGACAACCAAAGTTGTGAATTTGCCACACTCACCTTCCACACAGTTTCATGAGAATTGGCTCGTGCTAAGCTCGACAACCAAATCTCATAAGACTAGATTCGGGTGGTATCGACTTACGGATGGTGCATGATTTACGTTTTGTGGAAAAACGGGCCTTTTGTTTCCGGTTTGGTTTTGATTAACTTATTAGTGACAAATCCTATTTTCACTAGGTGGGTTAATCAATGTATGTGATCGCGCGCGAGAGGAAACCATTTTTTAACAAAACTCTTGTGATTTTATTAATTTTTATCAAAAAATTTTCTAGCATGCGAAACCTACAATCCATGCATAGAATAATAAAATCACATCACACGCAATATACAACATAGTCGGTAATTCTTGCCATAAAACCTATGCGTTCCTCCCGTGAGCCAAAACGGGAAGAACTCGGTCAATCTAAGGGACAAAACAATATTGACGCGAGCTCCCACTAGAACCACCATCGCCATCGGATTTCTTTGGCTTCTAAGGGCACCATGCTCCATCTCGTTTTGCCTCCTCTTGTGTCTTCATCCCTCCATCATACAATATACAATACAATAGAAAATAAATGGCATACAAGCCACATAATTTTCCTATTTATCTAATACTTGTACATGGATGAATGAAATGGCATGCAAGCCACAAATTATTACAATCAAACTGAATTTAATAAATTTACAGCCCCAATTGTGGATTAAAACCACCAAATTGCATGCACAACACACATCAACCAAATGGGCCAAGGCAAGATTACCAACTCATGTTAACACATACAACCAAAAAAAAATCATGCTACTACTGGAACAACATGAAAAACATCTTTGGAACAAATTTCCAGAAGGTACAAGTGCTAAAAATCCCGAGACCTAAGCTGTTTTATTCAAGATTTTCGAAAACAATTTTCCAGTGGCGTTAGCGCCGCTAACCCTAGAGACTTAGCGTCGCTAACTCTAGGATAGCGCCGCTAACCCTAACGGCAGAATACAAACACTTTGATTTCGGGTTTTTCAAGCCACCAAGTGCTATTCTAACATAGAGGTGGCTCTGATACCACTGTTGGGATTTCAAGAACACGCAACGGAAGCGAGAACAACATAAAACATGCATACAAGTGTTCAAAACAAGAAATCCCAAAAGATGGATCTACTCTATGTACAAAATAGCAACAAAACAAGAGAGTTAGAGAGTTATACCAGCTCCTAAGCTCCAATGATCTCGTGATGGTGGCTGAAATGTTGTAGAAGCAAGGAACTCCTTCTTCTTGTTCTTGTCTTCTCTCGAAATCACAAACCGGGCACAAGTCCAACACCAAGTGCTAGCTAGCTTGAGAGAAAACTTCCTCCAGGAAACTTCACTCAAGAACAGAAAATAAGACCTCTGGAACCCTTGTTCTCTTGTTAACCAAATCACCAAACTAGGTATCAAGTATAAGAGAAGTATGTGTGCTTGAGAGAGATGTTGACCAAGAGAGATAAAGGCTCCAGGCTTTTTGCCTTATATAGACCACCATGAAGCCATTTCATCTCCCCTTTGCCGGCCAAGATTGATCTAGAATCTCTTCCCCATTGGCTACAAGTGGAGGTGACTTGTACATAAAGTCCATGCAGGTTTAGCGGCGCTAACCAAGAGTTAGCGGCGCTAAACCTTAACCCGTAGCGGCGCTAACGCGGCCTGACTTCGATTAGACGTAAAGCACATGCAGCCTTAGCGGCGCTAACCTATAACAGTTAGCGGCGCTAACTCGTTAAGTTAGCGGCGCTAACGTGGCCTGCATTGCCAACTTCCACTTTTGCCATCTTTGGTCCCTCTACCTTATTTGCTGTCATGTTAGACCCCGGTTTGTGACCCTTATAGGCCCATACATCATCGGCAGTGCTCTAAGGCGTACATATATTATCGGGCAGATTCTAACATTAGCATTCGGTATTCAATACATGCGGAATCCATCAAATTCCGCTCACATTTCATGCGGATTCATCACAATTCCGAATAACTTCATGCGGAATTCTCAAACAAACCGGATACATCATGCGGAATTTGCAAATTCCGAATGATTAAAGCTTTAAATTCCGGATAATTCAATGTTCTTGTTCTCTTTGTTTGATTTCGCAAATTCTGATCTAATACATACATGCATAAGATAATTCATTTCCAGAAATCATATTAATCACATAAACAACATGAATTCATACAAGAAACTAACATGCATTCATCCTAATTTATCAAATCATCAACATAATGCGGTTTTCACTTAATTCTCATAAACCGAATATAAACATCAATTAACAATCGTTTATGCTAACCTCAAGAATCAAATACTGCAAAATCCAAATCAGCAATTCAAGATTTAGAAGATGAAGATGAATTCTCTTCTTGTTCTTTCTTTTTTTCTCGGCCGATGAACACACACACAATTCACACACACACACACTAACTTGTTTCTAATTGCATGCAAAGAATGAGATGTGGTGGTGTTGTTGATGACTATGTGTCACCAAAATAGGACACCTAATCCCACTAATTCAATTTTTATTAAATTAATTATTAATTTCTAAATTAAATAAAATACTCACTGAAAATCACATAATTCATATAATAACAATTAATTTCACATAATCAATCTTAAATAATGAGATTAGTAAATTAATTATCTTTATTAATCTTGACCGGTTGAGAAGGTATTACAAATTTTGGTTCGGATATGTTTATATCTGATAATGTTGCATAATATTAGCATAATCATTTTCTAAACTCGTTTTTCTTAATGATGAACGGGATTTCCGCGATAAAAAATCACCGATTTACTTTAACGGGTATTCCGCTGTGAAAATACCCATGTAATTATCTGTTTACATTAAACAGGGATACTCAATTAGCCATAGTTTTTTTTCCAGATTTCTGATAAAAATCTCTATTTATATCCTCACGGGTTTTTAAACAAGATAAAGACAGGAGACTAATCACCGTGTCGAATCCGCAAAGTTGTCATTCCAAATGAAGGTTTAAAAGGAGTGTGGAAAGGTTGGCGTGACAAGGAACCTGCAATAACCACCAAAACACTAACCGTTAAAACATGGATTATTGGGGAAATCACTACCACTCCTTACCCCTTCCGTCACCTTCTTGTCCTCCGCCCCACCACACCACCCCCGACCCCACCCCCACCCCCCTCTAAATCCGCCATTGTTAATAATCTTCATCTTCTTTTCATTCAACACTTAATCATCACTCTCGTTAATCAATCAATCTATGGTACATGGATTCTTTAAGTGAGCTTCTAGCAAAAGAAGGATTCGTTCCTGATAATTCCAATTCCAATTGCAATTACAATCAGAAAAAAGTTAAATTCAATAGAACAGTTGCAGCTCCTGATCATGACTCCATTTCTTTGCCCATTTACATCTGCCATAGCCGTAAAAGCTTCGATGTCCCAAAACCCAAGAAGAAAGCTTCGTCAATTGTCTCATCCAAAGGTCGTCGTTCCTCTGTTTCCACAAGATCAGATGAACCCGCCATTGATGAAGTTGCTACCAAAGCAGTGATCTCGATTCTAAGTGGGTATGCTGGTAAGTACTTGAAAGACAAGGATTTTCGAGATTCTTTAAAGGAAAAATGTTATTCGTGCTTAGTTAGAAGCAGCAATGGGTTATCGGATAATGGTGTTTTTGCTAATATGGAATTGGGGATCGAGAGTGTTGAGAAATTGATTGACAATGGTGGGACGATTAAGGAGTTGAAGATGAAGTTATTGACGAATTCAATTGGGTTCTTGAATATTGTTGCTTCATTGAATTCTAAAGAATCAAGAAACGGGACAACAGGTGGAACTCTTAACTCCCATCTTTCAGCTTGTGCACAGCTTTATTTATCGATTGTTTACAAGCTTGAGAAGAATGATAGAATCTGTGCAAGACATGTACTCCAAGTGTTTGTTGATTCGCCTCAGTTAGCTCGAACGCAATTGCTACCAGATCTTTGGGAGCATTTCTTCCTTCCACATCTTCTTCATCTCAAAATTTGGTTAAACAAACAAATCGAAGAACTTTCAGATGATAACTCGAAGAATCAGGAAAAACAGATGAAACAATTGAACATGGTTTATGAACATCAGATTGATATGGGTACAATTCAGTTTGCTCTTTACTACAAGGAATGGCTTAAAACTGGTGGTCAACCTCCTGCTACTCTTCCTTCTGTCCCCTTGCCTTCAGTGAATCTACACTCATCTTCACGTCGAAGAAGGAGTTCATCAATTAACAAGTTTTTGTAAGTCATAATCATCGATTAATCCATTTTTAAAGCACATGTTCAAACACCCCCTGAATCTGGTTTTTGTGTTCTTTTATAACATGCTCTTTAACCATGAAGACATCGAGCTATTTTGGGCAATCCGGTCGAGAAACAACCGTCTATGGAGTTAGATTATGGATCTATGGAACAAAAGGAAGTTGAAGAAGTGTGCTTGGATGACTACAATACAAATCAAAAAGCCAATCTTGAAGTATGTTTTCCAATCTTTCTGATTTTGCTACTTAAAACTAGTCAAAAATTTGTCCCATAATCTGTTTTCTTGATCACTGACAGAGTAGACTCATTGATCTTCCATGTCAAAGCTTGCAAACGCAAACCCAAGTCATGGATTCACATGTGAATACATGTTCATCAGACGTAACCCGAGCAGTTTCCACTATCAGCAGTTCTCAAAATTTAACAGAATGTGAAATGGCGATTCGGGTCATGACCAAAGCATGGCTAGATGACCCGTTGATTGAGATAACATTATCGAAGCCAGTAGTAATAGAAGGCATGCTAGAAGTGTTATTTGCTTCCAGGAATGAAGAAATCCTAGAACTAGCCATCTCACTATTAACAGAACTCGTTTCAAGAAATGAGTCAAATGGCAAGATCATAATAAACTTTGATCCACAGCTTGAGGGTTTCATGAATCTCATGAGAAACAGCAGCCTGTTCTTGAAAGCAGCATCTCTACTCCACTTAGTGAAGCCAGAGGCGAAACAGATGATATCTATAGAATGGATTCCTTTAGTGTTACGTGTGCTTGAATTTGGAGATCAAAAACAGACATTATTCAGTGTTCGCTGCAGTCCTCTAGTCGCAGCTTATTACTTCCTTGACCAACTTCTCAATGGGTTTGACCAAGATCGGAATTTGGAGAATGGAAGACAAGTGATTTCACTTGGAGGATTAAGTTTGTTGTTGAGAAGAATGGCAATCGGGGACTTTGTAGAGAAGATCAAGGCTGTTTCCATAATTTACTGGTGTATTCAATCAGATGGAAGATGTCGCCATTTCATAGCAGATAATATGAACCCTGAGCTCATTCTTGAGCTCTTGGTTCATGCCAAAGAACTCCATGGCAATGAGATAATAATCTCTTTGATTGCAGAGTTAATCTGTCTTCATAGGTAAAATCTATAATGAAATTCTTTAAATCTATCAGAAGTGGAGTTTGATTCTTTTTTCTTGAATCAATCAGATATGAGCAAAGAACCAAACTTTTTGGCAAATTCTTGAAGGGATGGGACTGCTTGAACACAATGGAAATCTTGTTAGTTTCTTTACAAAGAGCTACACATGAGAAACGCCCTTTGGTTGCTGCCATAATGCTTCAGCTTGACCTTATGGTAATCGTTTCATGATAAATCTATAAAAAATTGCATCTTTTTTTCACTCGACAAATGGTCAGTTCACAACAGTTCATTGCAGGGTGATCCTCTGAAGAGTAGTGTGTATCGAGAGGAGGCAATAGAGGCTATAATCGAAGCATTGGATTGTCAAATGTGTAATGAAAGTGTTCAAGAACAAGCAGCTAAAGCATTATTGATAAGTGGAGGCAGGTATGCTTACACTGGTACACCAGAAACAGAGAAATGGATCTTGAAAGAAGCTGGTTATGATGAAAGCTTGGAGGGCGGCTTTCATGGCAGATATTATGTCGTTGAAGGATCCAAAAACTTGGTAATCATCAACCAAGATCCAATCTTGTTTTCTATAGCTTTTTCCCTTTCATTCCAAACTTGGTAATCTTGTTTTCTATACTTAAACTGATAAGTATCTTGTTTCTATGTGATTAAGAGCAAAGATGATGATATAGAGCAATGGCAAAGGAAAGCTGCAATGGCCTTATGGATCAGTGGGGGCAAGAAACTGATAGGGGCACTTGGTGAATCAATAGCTAATGGGATTCCATGTATGGCACGAGCAAGCCTCGTGACAGTTGCATGGATTAGCAAATTCGTGCATATGGTCGGGGATGGTGATGTTCTTCACAGTATTGAATTTTCAACTCTAATAAGACAGTTGATAGACTGTTTGAATCGTGACAACACAATCGAAGAAAGAGTTCTTGCTTCATCTTCATTACTTGCTCTTTCAAAAAGTTCTGGTAAGCATGTGTGAAAACACAATGATTTCGTGTCATTCGGTTTATAAGAAATCGATTGTTTGATAAGTGTTTTGAATGAACACTCTGAATTACTTGCTCTTTCAAAAAGTTCTGGTAAGCATGTGTGAAAACACAATGATTTCGTCATTCGGTTTATAAGAAATCGATTGTTTGATAAGTGTTTTGAATGAACACTCTGAATGACAGAAAATGACCCTTGATAAGTGTTTTGAAAATGACCATATTATCTTGATAAGTGTTTTGAATGAACACTCTGAATGACAGAAAATGACCATATTATCTTGATAAGTGTTTTGAATGAACACTCTGAATGACGGAAAATGACCATATTATCTTCATAAGTGTTTTGAAAATGACCATAATTGCAGGTTTTCTATTTGAGATCTCGGATGATGAGAAAAAGCAGATGGTGGTTCATCTTCGAAACATATCAAATGTAACATGGACTGCAAAAAGACTTGCATCCATCATAACAGGAAGTCCATCAAGGAGAAATTCGGGCGTTTAACAAAGGCTTGTTCATCCACCCACCACCACCACCGTTGCTGCCGCCACTGTCGATGCAGCAGTCACCAACTCACCATGATAACCTCGGTTATGCGGAGCTGCTTAGCATACATGAGTGTACAAAATCTTATTTCCTCCCATTTTTTTCTCTTATGGGTAAGAAGTGCTCTTGTTTATACTTGGTAGATTTCTTGTAAAGCAACTAGATAGACACATGATTTCACAATGTTATTGGGAATGCATATATGTTTGATTTCTGTAAAAGGATAATTTTAATGAAAAGGTAAAAGTTACTTTAAAATACAGAAAAAATTATTTTTTATATTAATCTTTTTAAAGAAATAAATTATGTTGGTAGATATATCAAAAAAATATATTGCAAATTAAATCTTACTAGTTTACCATTGGATGTTGTAGGAAACTCATTTCATCAAGTATCAAAACTGTTATTATTATTAGAGTTAATTACAAAGATGGTCCCTGTGGTCTTGTCCAAATTTCACATTTAGTCTTTTAAAATCGAAAATTACACCGATAGTCCTTATGGTTAACGTTTTGTTTCACTTTTAGTCCTTTAGACTAACTGATGTTAAAGTTGACCGTTAGTCAAAGGGCATTTAAGTCTTTTTACTACTTATCTTTGTTTCCAAACATCTTCTATTCTCTTTCTTTCCCTTTATCAATTAATTATTAATTAACTCTTTATTAAAATTAACTAATAATTAATTAATTATCAATTCAACCTTCAATCATCTTCAACCAGAAACTAAATCTGTTTTTTTTCTTCTAAAATCTGGAAACAAGGAACAAGATGAAAACCCAATAGAAATCCTAATCAAGAACAAACTTCAAAAACCACAAACTGAATTTGTTCAAGATGAAAATAAACACAATATATATGTCGCTCTTGAAAACCCCATAAGTTATTCACAGATCTCTATATATCATGAACATAAACACAATAGAAATAGAAATCCTAATCAAGAACAAGATGAAAACCCATAAGTTATTCACAGATTTGTTCAAAATAAAAAAGAAAAAAAGAAATAACAGAAATAATGAAGCATCTGTCGCTTTTGAAAACAAATGAATCTGCCAGATCTAGCTGTGGTGATGACGAAGAGGCTGTGGATCTGCGAAGAACCGTAGCGAAAAACGGCAGTGGATGGCGGTGGTGCGACCAACGGGTGGGTGGCGAAGGTTGCAGTGTTTAAATCGAAAAATCGAAAACCTACCCAGATCTAACCGTGGTGATGACGACGAGGCTGTAGTATTTAAATCGGAAACCTACTACGATGGTGGTTTGGTGGCGGTGGTTAGATCGGAAACCTACTACGGTGGTTTGGCGGCTGAAGATTTAGGGTTTGACGATGGTGGTTTGGCGGCTGTGGTTAGAGTGAGAATTTAGGGTTTGACGACGGTGGTGTGGAGGCGGTGCTTCAAAAACCAGCGAACAAGAGGGGCGATGGTGGTAGTATGGTAGACTATCGTGGTGGTGGTGAGATGGTGGTCCAGCGGCAGTCTTCATCAAGATCTGGGTTTGCTACATGGGGTGGTAGGATCTGGGTTTGCTACAGCGGCAGTCTTCATCAAGATCGGCGGCAGTGAAATGGTGGTGCTCCGGCGATGGTGGTCTCCGGCGATGGTGCTCAAGATTGTAAAGATTTTAGTGAGAGAGAGATATGAAGAGATGTGTGAGTGTTTGAAGAATAAAAGGAGCAAAATCTTGTTTGGTTACAAGATTAAAAGAAAAACTTTAAAAAAGTATGTTTGGTAATATGATAATGTAATAATATGTTTGGTTACTAGAATAAGTTGGAAAATGACCAATATAACCTTTGAATAACAGTCAAAGATAACTGGAGTTAGGCTAAAGGACCAAAAGTGAAACAAAACGTTAATCATAAGGACTACCGGTGTAATTTTCGATTTTAAAGGACTAAATGTGAAATTCAACGCAAACCACATGGACCATCTTTGTAATTAACTCTTATTATTATTATTATTATTATTATTATTATTATTATTATTATTACTACTACTACTACTTACGTACTATCACTATTACTATAATTATAGTTACCATTACCATTATTATAATTACTATTATTGTTATTATTGTACAAGAATCGTGAAAACCAATCATGATTGATCTTGAAGATTAACGGTTCAAAATGACGGAAGACGTTATGATCAAATATTAGTTGGGTATAATATCATTAAATATAAATAATCTAATTTTAGACCTTTTAACATTTATCCTCAAATTTCATAAAACTAAAATATTTATTAAATACAAAAGTTTTATAATTCGAAAATAATACAAAAACAAATAATTCTATACATTATTTTGTCTTGTAATTGTAAGAAAGTCAGAGTTATGTATTATTTTGTCTAAGAACAAGTAAATTTTAAACCGCGCTTCGTGGCGGGGTAAAAATAGTATATAGTCTACTTTAAAATTATATTAAACTTTAAATTTTAATGAAATACGTTTAAACAACTCTATTAAAAGTAATTTAAAAGACTTTGTAATTTTAACCCTCACTTCAGTCACTAATATTAATATAAATAACTATTGAGTTACACTAAATTGTTTTTAATATAAATAATAAAATATAATAATAATAGTAGGTTTTGGTAATAAGAGATGAATATAAAATATATGTCTATTTACTACTACTATTAATAATAATAATAATAATAATAATAATAATAATAATAATAATAATAATAATAATAATAATAACTATTTTTATAATATAATAATAGTAATATAATAATCATAATAATAATTATCATTATCATAATATAATAATAATAATAATAATAATAATAATAATAATAATAATAATAATAATAATAACAACAGTAATAATAATAATATAATTAAAAAATCATTTTGCACAAAAAGGTAAATTGATTTAAATATGAAACCTAAAACAATTGAGTCGCTTAAATTATTTTAAAATAATTTAGTTTTTGTGTGTTTTAAAACTATGTATAATATTTGGACAATGAGAGTCTATTTCACTACTAACAAATGTGACTTCATTCTATCAAATGGAACAAATAAAGCATGCCAATAACAAAAAAGATATTTAGGGGTACATATATATGGACGGTAGATCAATACTTAAAAAACGGAAGAAATTGAAACAAATAGAACAAACAAAAACACAAATAACAAAAAGAATTTAAAACAATAAACTCATTGTAAACACACATAAGTCTAACTTCAAGATCCAAACTTAGAAATAATCAACATTTTAAGGTTACATATGTTTGAATCCAAATCCTAAAGTTAAAAACCCAAAACATAAATTTTCTAAACTTAAAAACTTATCTTGTATATTGTAATTATTTATTACCATGTGTATTGTAATTATTTATTGCCATATTTTAGATAAAAAAAAATTTGTAAGACAAAAAAAGGATAACAAAATATTAAGCAATAGCAAGTATTATAAAAATAAAACTAAATAATGAATGTACAATATACATCTATAACAATGTAACAAAAAATAAAAGTTTATACTAATTATAAATAATAAACTATAATCGGCCCAATAAAAAACAACCTATTTAAAAACTAAAAAATAAAAGAAAAAGAAAACTGGAGCCTGACTCGAACGTTAGTCTGCTCCAACGCATGCAAAAACCTTGACCAATTGTTCTAGAGAGCCCTTTAAAACATGTTTCACAATTACTCATATATAACCATTATTCTTTTTATTAAACAAAACGACAAATTTTTTTCCTGTCAAATGTATTATATATATATTTACATAAAATTAATAAAAAACGAACCTAAATTAGGTTATTACTATGTTCATTTTTAGTTATTCTCTTACCTATCAATTGAAAAACAAACTTGGGTAAATTGAACATTTTATCGTTGACTATATATTGACTGAATCCTTCAATATTCTTATGAGAAGTAATATTTAGCATGGTTTACATTGAACATGTGTAAAACTACAAATACAGGCTACATGATACTTCTCACTTCTCAGTTTTGGTACACCTCGAAAGTATAAACGAACTAAACGAGCATATGCTTCTCACTTCTCAGTTTTGATACACCTCGAAGTATAAACAAACTAACAAATTTAAACGGGGCTCGTTCGTCTTTGTTTATTTTACTTTAACCAAACAAACAAACAGAAATAATCGATAATAAACGAATATGAACAACCACCAAAAGAATTTTTGGGTTCACTTGTCTAGAAAATTGGTTACTTCAAGTACATTTATGTTTGTTCGTTTTAATGATAAATGAACGTAAAATATAAACACACATGATTATACAAACCAATATTATTGAACACAAATAAACAATATGTATATATATATATATAGAGAGAGAGAGAGAGGAAGGTTCAAATGAGAATGAGAAATTAAATGAGAATGGGAGACTCAATCTCAGCCGTTCATTTTGTAAGTGGAATTCATGGATGGAAAGCGTGAGGGAATCGAGTGTGGAGGGTGCATGTAAAGAATTCATGGGTGGGCAATAACATTGAAGGATGAGGAATTGAACGGCTAGGATTGAGTCTCTCATTCTCATTTAATTTAAGGTTTTCATTTGAACCTCCCACTATATAAATCACTCTTTCATCTCTGGCTCTAAACATCTTTCGTCTGAGATACTACAATGATGAGATCTTTCCAATACACATTCCTAACCAAAATTAAGACACCTTCATTAGGAAAGCTTACTATGGAGGTCATACTAATTCTTATAAGCCATATGGTGAGAATCTCTACTACTATGATGTGAACTCACTCTATCCTTTTGTAATGAAAGAATATCCTATGCCTTGTGGTAAACCTGTATGGTATTCAAATCTGGAAGACATGGACATTGATAGCATGTTAGGCTGAGGCATATGTGGTATGTCCGAAGACAATCAAGAAGCCTTTTCTGCCATATCGTTCTAAGACGGGTACTCTGATCTTTCCAACTGGTGAGTTTATAGGAGTCTACTATAGCGAGGAGTTGAAGTATGCAGTAGGCCTTGGGTACAAGGCGGTCCCTATCTCAGACTACCTCTTTAAGAGGAAGGAAAGTCCTTTCAAAAACTTTGTTAGCTCGCTCTTTTCAAGCAGGTTAGAAATATATATATATATATATATATATATATATATATATATATATATATATATATATATATATATATATATATATATATATATATATATATATATGTGTGTGTGTGTGTGTGTGTGTGTGTGTGTGTGTGTGTGTGTGTGTGTGTGTGTGTGTGTGTGTGTGTTGTAAAAATCGGTCTACATGGTTATCGGTGGCCTACCGACCTAGAAATCACATGATTGGTCAGGTTTATCGGTTGTGATCGAAATCGGCCCTGGGCAATCAATAAAAGGGTTTGACATGATTTTTTTTAAATATGCTAATATATATTGACCTTTTTTGTTAAGGTATCACTAATTATGTATTAAGGTTTTTATGGTACCCAAAAGGAGACGGATATCCACGGCACGGTTACTCTAAATTCGAGTTGTTTTTCATTTTCTGTTGTTTTTGATAAGTTCAAATTCATAATAAAACAATAAACAATAGTAGAACAAGTCAACAATAATGAACAATCACCGGTAGATATCGAACAGATCTTTAATGAAAGCCGCGTAAAAGCATAAAACCAATAGGACTGAAGTTGGTATCGTTGATCAACTTCAATGTCTCCATGTTGAACTCTAGACCGTTGCAAGCTTGCAAATACTCGATGTCGAAGCTAAAAAAGAATTGGGGGAGACGGTGGGGGCTACTAGAGGTAAGTTAGGTAGTTTGAGTAATTTAAGTTTTGTAATGGCTTTTGTTCTTTCATATTAACAAATAACAAGTATATATATATAGGGTGCAGTTCAAACGAGAACTGTTTTTCGTACGAGAACTGCGAGAACAATTTCTGGCCAATCATTTAATTTTCTGTCTTTTTTATTTAATTTAAATAGGAAAGGGTAGTATAGACATTATGACATTACCCCCATTTTTTTAAAACTAATATATCTATCAAACAAGAAAGTGTTAAATTATGAAAAATATACCAAATTAACGAGAAAATTATGTTTTTTAATTTAAGACCGATCTTGATATATTTTTTTTGGAAGAAAAATAAGTCATGTTTTGCTGGGTTTTTTTCAGTACAGCGACATGTGCAAAATTTTGCACATGTGCATATGGACATCTGTCCTGAAGGAGAATCTGTGCATATGCACTTGTGCAAATTTGCACTAGTGCACATGTCATTGTACTGGAAAAAAAAACCTGGGAAACACATAATTTAAAAAAAAAAAAAAAGTATATCAAGACCGGTCTCAAATTAAAGAGCATTTTTTTCTCGTTAATTTGGTATAAATTTTGTAATTTAACACTTTTCCGTTTGATGTATATATTAGTTTAAGAAATGCGGGGGTAATGTAAAAATGTCCAAACTATCCTTAATTAATTAAGGATAAGTTTGATTAGTTTAAGGTTATCCATTAACAACTCTTTAATTTCTACCCCTCCATCACTTTGATCAATGGCTGTAATTGGTTCTCGCAGTTTTCGTACGAAAAACGGTTCTCGTTTGAACCGTCCCCTATATATATATATATATATATATATATATATATATATATATATATATATATATATATATATATATATATATATATATATACTAGCATGATACCCGCGCTATGCAGCGGCGGCAAAACAAAAGATACACATATACATTGACGATAATTTCCTTTCGGGAACATGTCATATTAAAAAGAATTGGCATACGAAAATGATGTCGAGCAACTTGTCATCTTCGTACGAATGTAATTAAATTAGAACACATTGTTTTTTACTACACCAAAGAGTCAGAAAACGATTGAGATTTGTGACGGCATTTAAAAGTACATAAGAATTTATTTGATTATGTTAGTTGGTTGTGAAACATATATTTTACAAAACAAATTTTAATTATTATATTAAGAAATTTTGGATATGCTGTTGGTTACATTCCTATTAGTTTCTAATTACCTTAAGGAACTCTTATTTACAATAAGTTACAAATTATAACCTTTTGAAATGTGTAGATGATTAGACTTGAATTATATATTTTACGGATAAAAGTAGTAGATGAAAGGGCAATATGCCAATTCAAAATGATACCGAGGCTTCGGTAAAAACGAACTAATTTTGTTTTTATGTTTCTCTGTTAAACTCTTACAAAACAGAATCAGCTTAAGCAATTGTGACTTATTTGTTGTCGTTGTAAATACATGACTTAATTTTTCTAATAATATACTGTGAAATCATTTACCATCACATACTCCAAATACTGGTTTGATAACCTCTTCATGTTCATCCTCTAGTACTTTCATCTTTGATTGACGCCTACACAAACAACTATATTAAGATACTATTTTTTCGATAATATAAGCTAGCCTACTAATGTGTAAAATTTTTTAAATACTTTTGGGAGTATCTACCTTATATCGGAAAATTATCACCGGCCCCTTGTCGAAGAATAAGTGTACAATCAACATAACTTAAATAATCTTTACACGCTACTACACAACCACAACCAAAACAAATATTAGCACAAATGATCCATATTATAATATTATAATGAGCCCATTATTTACCTAAGATATAAAATCCAATAACTGAAGTTGAATACATGAATTTGCTCATAAAATATTGTAATGAACCCATTATTTGCCTAAGATATAAAATCCAATAAGTGAAGTCGAAGCCATAATCTGCTCACAATTATAATTTAATACGGGATCTCATAAAAGAAAAGAGAAAATATAAATTGGGTTAGAATTTAAGGGCACAAAAATAAAACTATATTAACTCATAGACGACCACAAGTTGTCATGAATCGTAACTTGAAACTAAAATATGTTTCATAAAACTCCGAATCGAATAAGCTCCAAAATTTCTTCTACGTACTTTTAAAACTACCATAAAACGAACCTAAAAATAGCTTCTTACGGTGAAAAACCTTGCACAATTAACAATGGTATGAAAGATCTATTTCAGATTAGAGAAACAAAAGACCCAACATGTTGTGTAGTAAACAAAAAGTCATTCTTAAATAAGTAATATGTTGAAAAACTTATCATATGTGTAGTAATAGTGGCACATTTATTTGCGAATGTACGTGTGTAATAATGAACATATTATATTAAAGAAACAACAAGTTCAACAAATCAACATGTAATGTAGTAAAAAAAAGAAAGAAAAAAAAATATCATGCATGAGACCAACAATAACTGAGGTGAGGCATGCGGACAATCGATCGATGACATGGACGATGTTCGACCAAGAAACGAAGCTGGTGGTTTTGCATGGGATCCATCTAATTATTTTCATTCAAGATGATTAGAATGTTCCACACTTCCGGTTCCTCCTTGCATACGTTAATAATATTTGCTCTGCAAGTGAAAATTTATTTAGTTTTGTCATGTGTTTATATACTATAATTTATTTATGTAAATAGAATAACTTTACATAATGCAATCGACATAGTCATTCTTGAGAATAAATTTACGGGAATTCAATTATGTTGATTACATTTCGTATTGGTTAACCTTTTTTTAGTCAAATTTATTTCCTTAATTGGAATTCATTTAATTAATTTAATTGAATTCTTTATTATTTTCTAGTCTAATTCATTTTAAGAATGAATGTACGGCAAATATTCAATGAAAATTAAAATATGAATCATCCTTAAACAAAATCAATTTACCATAACCATATAATGGAATGGTTGACTCAGTGTAATATACCCATATGAAAAGATTTTCAATTTAATCTTAATTCATTTAATTTCAGTTTTCATTTCAACGATATATATTGCAGATCTAATTTCCACGAAATGGCATTACATTTAAGTTTACACCTTTTGTGGGATATGAAGGTTATTGAAGTAATTTTAAGTGACTTAAAAATTAAGAGATTAAGCATTTGATGTAAATGCTTTATAATATAGTATAGATAGTATAGATAGTATAGATATAAGGGAGGGTTCATTCAAGAACCGTTGTTAGTGCGAGAACCAATCTCAGCCGTTCCTTGATTATGGGAAGTATCATGGATGGAGAGCGTGGAGGGATAGAGTGTGGCAGGGTGCATGTGAGGAATTCATGGGTGGGCAATGACATTGAAGGAGGGGGAATTGGACGGCTTAGATTGGTTCTCGCGGTTCTCGCGCTAACAACGGTTCTCGCATGAACTTTTGTCTATATATATATATATATATATTGTGAGAACACTTCTCCACCGATCAACAAAAATGACAAAGTAGTAATTATGAACAATTTCTCTCTCTTCTAATAAACTTTCTCCAAATAACATTTTTTACCTCATTGATTTTGTAATCTATATATCTTTCACATATATATTTATTAAATTAAAAAAAATATACCATTAAATTCATGTTTAAATCCTCTTTAATATGATATCAATTTTAATATATTTCACTACAAGCAATTTAGATGCAATCCCAATCGTTTTGATGCAATCAACCTAAAAAGTCTCTTTTATAAAAAAACATAGAATGAGAACACTTTTATGCAAAACATAGATAACTTGAAAATCAAAACAGATGCAACACATAAATAATTTTAATATGTCCACAAATGCAAATAAATATATAGATGCAATACATATTAAACATGTATTTTTGCGTACATAAAATTTTGTACAGAGACTAAAATAGTGAGATGCAAACATCTAAATGCGACAAATATTCTTGTTTTCATCTTCATCAAACCTAGATGCGGGTGTAGTGTCCAAATGTATTAACACAACAATCTATATATAAATCAGAAATTTACTTACAATATTAACAAAACACAACCCAAATAAAATAAAAAAATATGCAAGTTCATAGAAAATAAAAAAACAATTAGAAATTGATCAATGTGCAACGCTCCTCATATATTGGACATATATCATTCATTGTTGAAATCAAATATTTTTGGTTATTATTAACTTATACATTAAGATGTAAACAATTGTTACAGTTTTTAAAAAGCATGAATGATAAATTGAGTTTAGAAGAGAGATAAATATGAGAGAAAATTTATTTCTCCTTCCTAAAATGCCCTTTTAACTCTATAAATTAATATAAGAAAATGACAAATTAGGAAATTAATAAGAGTCATTGATTGGGAGATCCAAGGGCTACTAATTGTTCTTACCATTCTCCAAATAAAAATTGTTCTCATTTGATCCTACCTCTATATATATATAGGGTAAGGTTCTATAAAAAAACCTCCCTTGAACATAGAACCGAAAGAACCCCCTATTGATGACACGTGACATTATGGATAAGGACAAAACTGGAAAATAAAAAAAACTCATCCCCGCGCCTCCTCCTTCTCTTTCAGCAAACCCACATTTTTAATAAAAAAAAACCACTCAAACATTTAAATGATCATAACTCCTTCGGTTTTTAGAGTTTAAGCATGAAAATTATATTATTAGATTCAGTTTTCCGTACTCTTTCAAACAAGACCAGGCTTGATATATTTCTGAAACTTTTTTTAAATACAAAATTTTCAAAATTAGCAGTTTCATCTGCTTTCATTTAAATATCGAATATGCAGGTCATGCAGATGCTTTTAAAATACAAATTATGAAAATGCAAATTGTGAATCCACAACTCTCATATGCATTTTCACAATCTAATTCAATAAAAATGCAGCCCACAATGCAAATTACTTATTCAAACCTAAAATGCAAAATACAAATATGAAGATGGTACCAAAATGATACCCAAATGAAGACAATAACCAAAATGACATATTTTGAATATATTTTTTTGAAAATGCAAAAAGCGAAAATTAGTCTAATTTATCATACACACTATAAACAATCATAATCTACCAAAATTTGCTAAAATATTGATTATAAACAACTATAACTTATCGATATCAAACAAGTATAACACTATTTATGTACAAATTAGTATAATTTATCATACACAATAATTCTCTACAAAAACACTGAAAAATGATTTTGTAAAAATGGAGAAAAAAACCAAAATTTATCCATCATTATAAATCATAAGCAACTTAAATTAAAAATCAAGAATCAATTTGCATTTAGTGAATCAGAAATGTTCAAATTAGCAACTACAACTTACAAAAAAGAAGAATAATACGAAAAAACCATATTCAAGAAACCGAATGCAAAGAAACAGAATCAAGAAACAGTCATGATGTCTAATTTGTGCATCTGAAATGCTAAAAAATTGTCGTGACTTACTTAGTCGATCGACGGGAACGTGTGTTGGGTTTTACAGGTCACAATTTATCCTTGAGTTATACTAATTCACAACCAGACTTGGTTTGAACCAACTCAGAATTGTGTAACAAAACAGTTATTATTTACATAGGCGGAAACAGAATAATAATCTTAATCTTAAAACCCTAAAGGATTAGAAAGATCATAGTTTATCAAGTGTGTATATATCCAATATGTATAAAATCAAAAAACATGATCATAAGCATATAGCCTTTTGCGCAGACCTCTTGCAGGGCAAACCAGGATTGAATTAAACATAAAACTAAGCATGCAATCAATGCTACAACTATAACCTGGAAATTGATATATGTGTGTATACACATATACACCCATCGATTTCACCATACATCACAAGAAACACATTAGATGAGAATTTACCTGAATTGCTCAAGCTTAATCCACCGGTGATGAGGTATAACAAGCACCCGCTAGAAAGGTTTAATCCACACTAGGCTTGTTCTTGATTCTCGCACTTGGAATCACCAAAATCGACCCCTCACACCCACCCTTGGGTGTTCGGCTGTAGACAAGAGAGAGAGGGGGGAGAGAGTTTTTTTTTATTAATGATTTTTCATTCAACCCTAATTGTTAAGGTTTAACCCCTATTTATAGATAACTCACCTAGTTATCTAATTAGAAAACCATTTAAACCATTTTATTATTAATATAAAATATACTAATATATACATATAATCGACATTTATATATATATATATATATATATATATATATATATATATATATATATATATAATTCTTTAATAAATTCTATCCTTATTAATAATAATAACAATTAGTAATAATAACCTTTTAATTAATATCCAAGATATTAATTCAATAATTAACAATATATATTTATTAACTAATAAATATATATATTCTTGTTAATTATATTAACCTGGTTATTATCTCAACTCCCAATGCTGGTTTATGACTAACCGTCATAATACCCTTGAGTGTCTTATGGCATAGGGCGTATCATTAGGGTTCAATGGTTATGCACACAAATCCTATCAACATGCTCCAGGGAATGCTCGACAGAGAAGTAGTGGTCGCTGCAATCGTCCTTGCCATCGCCGTCATCGTGGAGTTCGCCAGCAGGACGAGAACTTTAGCCGTTTAGGAGAGGGCTGGGTCGGACGTTGCCATCATTTCTGTCACAAACCATCACTTAGAAAGGCAGCCACTGCTCGAATGGTCGTCGTTGCTCGGAATGCTCGCCGTCGCTGACTAAATCTCCGGCAGATGAGAAGGGTGGAAGGAATAGTGTAACACCCTCTCAACCGGCCTAGACTAATGAGGTAATTAATTAAATTAACCTTGGGATTTATATTTGATTATGTGGAATAATTATCATTATGTGTTATATGATAATTATTTGTGTTATTAATTTATTTAATTGTTTATTTATTTAAATTAGAAATTGATAATTAATTAAATAAAATAACATTAAAGGTCATTAGGTGTCACAAGTTGGTGACACTTAATCACCAACACTTGCCACCATTCCCATTACATGCAATTAAACAAAATTGAGTGTGTGTGTGTGTGTGTGTGTGTGTTTTGGAGCTCTCGGCCGAGAAGAAGAACAAGATAGGGGATTCTTCATCTTTTCAATTCAATCTTTGATTAATTGTTTGGATTCTACCATATCTGATTCATAAGGTTAGCTCAATTGATTGTTAAATTGTGTTTTTATTCGGAATTATAGAATTGATATGAATTCCGTATGATGCTTCTTGATTTGATGAACTTAGGATGTTGCATGTTAGAATTTGATGTTATTTGATGTTTATTATGTGTATATGATGATTTCTGGAAACATGGATTACAATGCATGCATATAAACAGCTTAGAATAGAAGTTAGAATCAAATTGTTTAAAAACTTGAATCATTCGGAATTTGTGATCTTGAATCATTTGGAATTGACAAAACCGAAAGAGTTATTCGGAATTGAGATGAATTCCGCATGAGTTAACCTGTATTGATTGAGAATCCGAATAAAATATCCGGAATTGACGAATTCCGCATGTATCGAATACCGAATGTTTACGCCTTTGCTTTATATAGATTATGTTATACGGAAATGGACTAAATCCGCATGCTTAATCGGAATTTGAGAGAAACCGGATGACTTTGCCTTAGCTTATTCAGAATCCTGAACTTATACGGAATCATGGCTTATACGGAATTATGACTTATCCGGAATTGAGAGGAAAACCGATTGCTATCCGGAATTTATACAAAACCGCATGAAATTGCCTATGCTTATTCGGAATTGTGAATTTGTATTCGGAATTATGATAATTCCGCATGACCTATCCGGAATTTGGGACTTGAACTATTTCCTTAACACTTTAATCGGATTAGACTTTATTCGGAATTGGACTTGTGAAGAGAAAACCGCATGATCAGGAAACCGCATGACGCCTTATACGGTTTTGGAAAAAGATTTGGGATTTCCTCAGCAATTCAGATTATGACATACGGATTTTTATATGTCTGTGATATATGTGATATGTATGTATATCTGTAATGTATGAATAAGTATATTACTTATTATGAATCAGTATTATAAGTTGTATACTGACTTGTGTTTATATCTTCTCAGGAACTGAGAAGACTCAGTGAGTTAGTTAACTAAGTGTGCTACAGCCGTACAGACTGTGGTGAGTGGATTTATATCTTCGGATATACAGGATATGATATCCTGATTGTAACTTGCTCATTGGACTGTATGTCTTGTTTAATATGGATACATGTTGTTTTGGAGATCAGCGTGGCGAATTTTTGGCTGGGCCTGTGTTTAGGGATATATAGTATTAGCTCTTTTCTTGATATGCATTTGTCATATTCAAGGGTGCTAATATTGTTGTCCATGTTAACCGGGCTATTGGTAAACCTTGGCTTTGGCCGACCTTGGTTGCAGGTGCTTGCAACACCGCCGGTTCTCCTGGGATTATGAGCTTTGTGTTTGGGCATATTTGCCTTGTATATGTTTAGATATCTGTTCCCTCACTTAGCTTTGTGCTAATTCCCTACTAGATCGTTTTGCAGATCCTCCGTGGTGAGTTTCTTGAAGATGATGACTGGGAATATGGACATAGCCAGAGCTGCTGAGGGAGATGTGAAAGCCCGAGAAAGGATGAACCGTGAGAAGGGATTATCTCACAAGTCTGGTGGAAACCAAAGTGGAAACAAGGGTAAATGGCAGGGCAACCAGAACCGGGGAGATCATAAATCTAAGGGTTCGGGGTCTAATCAGGGTAAGCCATGGTGTGGAACTTGCAAGTCCCGTCACACAGGTCCATGCACACCGCAGACTCGACGGTGTGTAAGGTGCGGTGAGTTTGGTCATGAGCCTTCTGACTTTAGGTTCAAAACCAATGTTTGTTGGAATTGTCACGAGGAAAATCACCGATCCGGAGCCTGCACCAAACAGAAGTCAACAGGGACAGGACGGGGGGTAGCCAATGTCGGGGGATCGTCTTTTGCAGGTCAGAAGAGAAAGGTTGCACCTTCCGCGGAAGGGAGAGCCTTTAAGATGACTGTTACTAAGGCTGCCGAGAATAATGATATGATCACCAGTATGTTTTTAATAAACTCTGTGCCTGCTCTTGTGTTATTTGATTCCGGTGCAAATAGGTCTTTCATATCTGTGTCCTTATGTGATAAACTGAAACTACCTGCTACTGTGATTGCTTCTCCCTTAGAAGTAGAAATAGCGGATGGTAAGTTAGTACCTGTAACTTCTTCGGTGACTGGGGTACATATAGACATAGATGGTACTAGTTTTCCTGTTGAATGTTTTCTTATGCCAATACCGGGGTTTGACTTAGTACTAGGCATGGATTGGTTAAGTCACCACAAGGCTAGTATACAGTGCCATAAGAAACTCACTACTATTTCCTTGGCTGACGGGTCGCATGTCGTGGCTCGCGGGGATAGGGCCCAATCTTCTTTTCCTATCATTTCGTATATGAAGGCTAGAAAATCTCTAGCCAAAGGGTGTGCGTCTTACTTGGCCTATGCAATTGATGCTAAGAAGGAGAAGAAACCAGTTACCGATGTCCGAGTTGTGTCAGAGTATCCGGAGGTATTTCCAGATGATCTACCGGGGTTGCTACCTGTTCGGGAAGTTGAGTATAAGATTGATTTGATACCTGGTACTACACCTGTTGCGAAAGCTCCGTATCATTTAGCTCCTTCAGAGATCCGGGAGGTGATGACTCAGATCTAGGAACTGTTAGACAAGGGGTTTATACGTCCGAGTTCTTCGCCTTGGGGTGCACCTGTACTGTTTGTGAAAAAGAAAGATGGAACTCTTCATATGTGCATTGATTACACAGAGCTGAATAAGAGGACCATCAAGAATAAGTATCCGTTGCCCAGGATTGACGATTTGTTTGATCAACTTCAAGGAGCTTCTTACTTTTCGAAGATTGATCTGAGATTGGGATATCATCATGTGAGAGTATTCGGAATTGTGAATTTGTATTCGGAATTATGATAATTCCGCATGACCTATCCGGAATTTGGGACTTGAACAATTTCCTTAACACTTTAATCGGATTTGGACTTTATTCGGAATTGGACTTGTGAAGAGAAAACCGCATGATCAGGAAACCACATGACGCCTTATACGGTTTTGGAAAAAGATTTGGGATTTCCTCAGCAATTCAGATTTTGACATACGGATTTTTATATATCTGTGACATATGTGATATGTATGTATGTGTAATGTATGAATAAGTATATTACTTATTATAAATCAGTATTATAAGTTGTATACTGACTTGTGTTTATATCTTTTCAGGAACTGAGAAGACTCAGTGAGTCAGTCAACTGAGTATGCTACAGCCGTGCAGACTGTGGTGAGTGGATTTATATCTTCAGATATACAGGATATGATACCCTGGTTGTAACTTGCTCATTGGACATAATGTCTTGTTTAATATGTATACATGTTGTTTTGGAGATCACCGTGGCGGATTTTTGGCTGGGCCTGTGTTTAGGGATATATAGTATTAGCTCTTTTCTTGATATGCATTTGTTATATTCAAGGGTGCTAATATTGTTGTCCATGTTAACCGGGCTATCGGTAAACCTTGGTTTTGGTCGATGTTGGTTGCAGGTGCTTGCAACACCGCCGGTTCTCCTGGGATTATGAGCTTTGTGTTTGGGCATGTTTGCCTTGTATATGTTTAAATATATGTTCCCTCACTTAGCTTTGTGCTAATTCCCCACTAGATTGTTTTGCAGATCCTCCGTGGTGAGTTTCTTGATTAGAGTCTGTTTTGTAATTAACATTGTAGTGGTATTTTGTAAATGACAACCAGACAAAGTTTATATTTATCTTTTGGTTTTAATGTAATTATATGTAATTAGTTTCCGCACGCAGTTTAATGTTAATCTGAAAGTACAGTGTTACAAATAGTGAACCGACTGTAGCAACGAGAGTTTTCTTTATTTTGAAGTTTGGGTCGGTCACCAGGTCTAAAGCTAAAGCTAAAGGGTTGATTGTTTGGAGAGAGAATAAATGGATATATGATCCAATTTTACCCTTCGCATACTAACATATATTGCATAATTGATTTTTTTAGATGTCTTATTAGCATTAAATCTTAGCCCTTAATTTTCAAATCTAAGTGCCTAAAATTGTTCTTTAGGTTATATGTTTAGGAGGTGGTTATATATATATATATATATATATATATATATATATATATATATATAGTTAAAAGCATGCGACGTGGGGTGGGTACCCGCGGATATTGAATTATAAAAACCGAAACCGTCTCGTGTTTAACGGGTACCCTAGTTTTCGGGTTACGAGTATCGATTTTTTCAGTTTCGGTTCATACGGGGCAGATTGGTTTTTTGGTTTTTTACAGTTATTTTAAACACCCTACTACCAGACTCATACTTTAAGTTATTTCTCAAGTCAGTTAATTTATATAAATTATTTTTTGTTTTTAAATTAAATTTTCAATTTTAATTATAATTAAATTAATGGTTAAGATTGAATAATTAAATATTTATAATTTAATAAAAGATTAGAATTAAATTCATTGAATATATTTAAGAGTTAATTTTATAAATGATCATTTAACTAACTATAAATTGCAGATTTTGTTCTTTTTTCAAATAAGTTGCTACTCTAGCATTTTCTTCCATCTCTAGTCCTTACTTTGTAAATTATTCTGTTGATACACAAAAAGGTCTTTGGGTCTTTTTAGTTTCCTTTCTAACTTTTTATTATTTTAAAGGCTAGATATTATTTATTCTTTTAGATATATATATATATATATAGAGACAAAAGTTAATGCGAGAACCGTTGTTAGCGCGAGAACCGTGAGAACCAATTTAAGCCGTTCAAATTCTCCTCCTTCAATGTCATTGCCCACCCATGAATTCCTCACATGCACCCTGCCACAACCTATCCCTTCACGCTCTCCATCCATGATACTTCCCATATCGAAGGAACGGCTGAGATTGATTCTCGCGGTTCTCGCACTAACAACGGTTCTCGCATGAACCCTCCCATATATATATATATACACTTAAAATGAATTAAACAAGAAGTTTATATTTATATTCAATCCACCAACATCCATCATCACCATTCACCACCACTCACCGCCGCATACCACCACTGTCTAGTACCATCATTAGTTAGCAAACCATCTAGATTGAATGATTGGTCAACATCACCATGAATCATATGGGACTATTCAACAAGCTAAAATTCTCGGTTTACTCCAAATTCTGAAAAGATGATAATTATGAAAACCACAAAACATCCAACAATCTTATCAAACTCAAACAATACAGTGTTGCTAGCGTCAAAACCCTAAATTCATAGCAAGCACTATTAATTTAGGGTTATGGCCGAGAATTAACATCAAAGAAAGAGAAAGGTGAGGTAAGGAAATAGGGATGAAATTAGAAGTTGATTGAAACCACCAACCACCGCTACCTGTCGTCCGTGTCCTGAAATCGCCGCCTACCACCAATACAAAATCAAAACCCACCACCCAAAACGAAACCCAAACACTTATAAAACACCCAGAATTCTAAACAATAAATCCCTATATCGATGTTAGGTCTAAACACACACACACACCCCTAGAGAGAACGACCATGGTGGTGCACGATGGTGGCTCTATCATCGTCATGGAGATGGTGATTGCAGACGGCGACGGTGGTACACGATGGTGGTGAGAGTCATTGAACTGATCTTAGATCTACACCAACGGCGGTACACGATGGTGGTGGCTATGTTGTAAGGCTAGTGGTGGTGCATGACGGTGGTGGTGATAGGGAGTCGCCGGTGGTGGCTCTGTTGGGACATGTGTAAGGGAGTAGAAGTAAGAATGATTAGGCTTTTGTATATATTAGATTTCTTTTAGATTTTTAAGATATTTTAATATTAGAATGGTGTTTTAATCTTTTATCTGCAATATGAAAGGTAAAAATGGTATTTTTAGCAAGATTAACGGATTTTATTAACGGAAAACATTACAAAAGACTATTTATGCAATAATATGGTAGTTAAATGATAGGGTATGCAACTTATTGGAAAAAAATGACTACACTGGCAGTTCGTGGTTATTTGAAGGACCATTATGAAGAGAGCAAATCTGTATATAACAATTTTTAACCATACATAATAAGATACAAGTAATTATACATATGGTACAAGTTAATGATATATAAATTTTTTAAGTATAACTACTTTTATTATATAAGGATCACTTCTTTTAATATATATTAATCTTTTATTTATATTAGAAGAAGATTGTAATTTTAAAAATAAAATAAAATAAACAATGTAGAACACCAATGTAATTTACTCTAAAACGTGACACACACAAAAGTGAATAAAAAGAAACACGTGCATAAAAGAACTTGTGGTTGATTCACATTTTGCCGTCCGTTTTGTTCCCACACAAACTACTTTTTCTAAAATCGCATATAACACGCTAACCTCTTCGTTTGACCTTATAATCATAAATAATTGGTAGAGTATCACTTACATCGTATTTTTAACTTAGCTATTTTTGTCGATATAGTATTTTAGCTTTTAAAAATAGTGAAAACAGTTTTTTAAGAAATATTTTGTGACGAGTTTAGTCATTTCTAACGTATTTCATTTGTCATCTCTGTTAAAAATAAGATAAAAGTGACAAGTGAAAAATCTTCACCCACCGTCATCATCTACTACCGTACCACCCCTATGACTAAAAACCGCCCAAATCACCACCCCTATGACCAGAAACATCCACCCACCACCCCCACCGCCACCATCTACCACCATACCTTATTACCACCCCTACGATCAGAAACCGACTAGAAACCACCCAATCACCACCCCCGTATCAAAACCAAGAAACAAAAAACCAAAATAAAAAATCAAATCTGAAAGGTGATAATTACCATTTACCAACATACCCTTCAAATAACCTTATATTTTCAAACATACACGGTCTCTCTCATACTTTATGCACTCACCGATAAACACATTTTCATAACTATACACTTTCACACCCATATAAAATAAAGAAAATAGTTGTTTTATTATTTTTTTAATCGTTGTAAAGATGAAAAATAATGTTGATGAAAAAAAGGAGAGAAATGAAATGACATTTTACCGGGTAGAAACAATTCGCAGAATACCATAATCCAATTTTATAAAACGTAATGTTATCATACAGAAACCACTCGCCGCCACAACATTACGCATGTACCGCTCTAGTTTAACTTATTAAAAGGATTGCCTACTCACTTGAAACCTTTTATCAATCAGTCTCAAGTTCTGTATGATATGTATCCAAATCATGCTTAAATTATTTACCATCAAATTATCAATAAGAATTGAAATGTGCTTTACCCCTTCTCCCTAAATTAGCATATCTAAGTTAAAAGGTGGATTAACATAATATAATTGTGACTAAATTAATTTTAAAAAAAATTAAAACAACTCCATCAAATATAATCTCGTTTTGCATAACTTTTTACAACCTTTTAACTACAAATTTTCTAAAAAACATAGAAAAACATATATATATATATATATATATATATATATATATATATATATATATATATATATATATATATATATATATATATATATATATATATATATATATATTTTAAACAAAAAAGGTTATATTGTAAGCAAAACGCGTATATCATGAGTATTTTCGGGCTCTATTCTTTACCCCGTGTGTCAAAATACTTGGGTGCTCG
Source organism: Pulicaria dysenterica (assembly GCA_947179395.2). Classification (NCBI taxonomy): domain Eukaryota; kingdom Viridiplantae; phylum Streptophyta; class Magnoliopsida; order Asterales; family Asteraceae; genus Pulicaria; species Pulicaria dysenterica. Next base: position 67,512,296 of record OX359290.1, on the reverse strand, counting down.
GCTTTGTCTTTGGTGAAAGCTCTTTGCACGTCTTCTTTAAGCTCCACAAAGCGTGTTCGTTTGATCACTTGCTCGTCTGGCGTCCCCTTCTCAAGGTAAAACAAATCCGGCAAGTCGTCCAACATAAACTGGTCAAGCACTTCTGAACAATGAGGGAAGAATCGTCGACCCATCTCAACTACATCCATAAATAAACACTTAGTTAAGTTACTATACATCTAGTTCACATGTGAATATGTGATCCTATAATTTGGTAGTCTTCACAGAGTTGTGTTCAATCAAGTTCATTTAAAAAACATAATCCTGAAATTTTAATATTCAATCACATGTGATTGTAAAAACATCACATGTTAATTACGAAAATGTCACTCTGCCCAAAATTTTAAATTCAATCTGGACCTTTGATAGGGTTGATCCAAGGGCTAAAATTAGTCCCTCAGGACTATAAATTAAGTTTGGACTATGAATATGTGAAAGTTAAGTAATAGAAAACAAAGTACCCGTTTTTGAGAGTGCTTCTATTCGCGAAATGACCCTTTTACTCTTGTCCAACGGTGTCTCGTTCAAGTCCACCTCTTTCAAGCTCGTTGTGTTAGCATTCGCGCTTTCCATTGCTAGTTTCGCTTCGGTCGGAAACAACAATCGCGCGAAGGCAACTAGAATAAAAAGTAATTGACACATCAAGAAAGGGTTACAAAAGTAATTTCACATGTACCGATGAACGCCATTACGCCAATAAAGAACAAACTGTTACCTCGGTTTTCCAGATGAATCAACTTCATTTGCAGATCATCAGCCATATCCGAAGACGAAAGCAGAACATAACCCCCCATCGAGCTCCTCATGATTTCTCGTTCCAAAAGATCGATACATATTCGATCTTTATTCGCTTCCTGCCCGGGTTCGGTTTTCGCATTATAATCTTTATGTCTAGTTAACCGCCTACATATCCCAACCGCATTTTGCCCGTCACCTGTTATCTCCAATACCGATGCTTGTTTGCTCAAAAGAGAAACAATTATCGACGGCTCCTTTCTCCTCGCAGCAACATGAAGCACAGTATGCCCACGAGCATTTCTAAGGTTCACATCCGCCAAATCCAACCCGAGCAGTTCTTTCACAATCTTCGGATCACAATATGAAACCGCATAATGTAACCCGTTCGCCTCATCGATCGTTATCTTTGACTCGGTCAACAGGAGTTTGACCAACTCGACATCATGTGAATCCAATGCTTTATGTATTTGCCTAATTCGTTTTTCCCGCATCGTATCCTCTTCGGATTTGACCAAGATTTGGTCAATCCTAGACTCGTAACGACGCGACTTTACTTCTTGGTAAACTTCTAGAGGGAGCTCTTTCTCGAGTGACACGTCATCAAGGTCTGACCGGGCGACTCGGTGGACACACTGAGTCAAAACTTGGGTCAACTCACAATGGAACGCCACCAAGAGTATTAGGATCACATCCTCAACAAGAGCCTTCTCGATAAAGTTGAGAAGGCGCCGCTGCATTATTTTGACATCCAGATTAATTCCAAACCCTTTGAGAGTAACTTCACAGAATAGTAACCAACTTTCAAAACTATTCCACCAAGGTCACTCCCCCCTTTATTTCACATTGTGAAATAACCCATGAGTGACCTTTGTGGAACAGTTTTAAAAGTTGGTTACTATTATGTGAAATAAACCCTATGAGTAAAACAATCTAATTTATATGACAAACTAGATAAAGAACACGAAGGCCTACCTGAAAAACAGAAGCCAAGTCGGGGACCTGAAAAATGAAGGAAGCGTACATCAATTCGACAGCAAAGACAATAGCCGGCCTACAAGCATCGTGTGGGCATTCACCATGAACACAAGTTGAAACCTCTAAAGGTGAAGACTTGAGTTTTCCAGTATACAGATAACTCAAGAACACGATGAAAGCGTCATATCCAACATTCCCAAATGGCAACATTTCACTCATAATGTACTTAAATCGACCATCTTCTTCAACACAATCTTTCTTTTCCTTGAACAAATTGCAGAAAAACAAACTTCTAGCAGCTAAAATACACCTATGAACATAGACATGATTGCCTTCTACTACAACTACTGCATCACTGTAACTCAAATCAGAATTCGGTTCTGGTTCGATCAAAAGTTTTCCTAAGTTGTAACTCAGTTTGTTTAGGCTGATGATTTCAAGATTGGATCGTGTTTCGGTGATCGAGGAAGAGTATGATTTAGTGTAGGCTGTGTAGCCATTAGAGTAGTTGGAGATATTAGAAGGTGAAGTAAAGCTTATTGAGGAAGATGGTTCAGAATAATTTGCCATTGATCAAACCCCAAAACTGATACAGATTTAAGTAACCCAATTACAAAAGATGAACTGGGAATTTGGAATTGGGAGCATAAATGTAAAAGATTAGGGTTCTAGTTAGGATCAAGATTTCTTGAAAAAAGTAAACTTTAGATTGCTCTGGTCTTCTAAATACATTAAATTAAAGCACAAAGTCCAAATTGCAAAAAGGGGTTAATACCAAAACCTTATTTCACAGTTTCAGATCAGAGAGATATACACAATCCTGCTATAATGGTTTGTACCTGCTGCTGTGAAAGTTGTACCGTGTACCAAATTACAACAGTAGTCTAAAACCCCTAACTGCCTTCAAGCACTGCAACTGATACAGATGAACAATTGATCCTAACAAATGATTCACAGCTTTGTTCTTGTTTTAAGCAGAACCCAACAAATGAACAATTGATCAGATGAATTCTGTTTCACTTGATTTCAAATGCAACACAGAGCATCAATCCTAAAACACAGATGAATTCAGACCCAGATCAAAAAATCGATCAAATAACAAACACAGATGAATTAAGACTTTGATCAGAGCCAATAACCCCTAAAACCCAAAACAAAGCCCAGATGAATTCAGATTTTAACGGCAAGCCAGAATACGAAATCGCTCATCAGAAGCTTTACGCAAACCCCAAATGACGAATTCCCAGATCCAGAACTCTAATCACATAACAAAAGCGGATGAAATCAGTTTCGAATCGAAACCCACTTCATCAAATCCATCTTCAATGGCGTAAAACAATCTGACAAACGCCAAATCAATCAGAAGTAAAAGATTTGCTGTAGGTGATTAATTAATGAAAGGAACGTGTAGCTAAGCTGCTAGCTGCTAGGTAAGGGTGTTGAAAGCAGGAAATTTCGCAGTGGTTTCGGTGTAAACGGTTGTCGGAATGCGAAGAGAGAGATATGAAGATGAAGTAGTTGAGGTGACGCAAATGATGATGTCATTGTAAATTGCTGGGTTTTGCATACGCAGTCAACATCGTCACGCTTGCCTTGTAAGTATCGATGAGGTCAAGTTCTACCATTAAGGTCACTTCTATATTTATTTTATTAATATTTTTTTATTCCTATAAATAATTAATTGGATGACCTCTTTTTTTCTTCTTCAAATTTTCTTGGATATTATCTATCACATATGCGTTTCAAACTAGAATTTTTATGAAAATTAAATGATATACTTCAAAAATAAATAAATTACGTAAAAATATGACAAACTTTATTGTAGTTATTATTATATATAACATACTTTATTTTTTATATTCAAACATATGATCAAGTTTTGCGTACAATTGGTAACTTGAATAGAATAAAACATGTTATTTTCATGTGTTCTTTAATAGGGGTGTTGTTTGATTATTTTATTTGGTTTTTGGGTTATTCGAATCGTGTTATTTGAGCATTTCATTTTTTAAAGAATAAACGTTAGCTGAACCGTATACGGTTTAGTCGGTTTTGGGTTGTTCAGATTCGGTATGGAAAAATCCTTATTCAGGTTTAACCAAATAAGATTTTTTTGCGTTTCTTTTTTTGTTGAGTTTTTCTATTGTGTTCATTTATTAGACTAACTAAGAAACACAATAATCATCGACGTGGTTATAAACTCTTAAGATGTTTCAGCTAAGTACATCTTTCAACACTTAGTTATATTTTGATAAGCTCGTTGCTCTAAATGATCAATTGAACAACTCTGGCCAACTGATCATATAGGTTGATAAGCTTGTGCCCTCCTTAGCCTAACATTTGATCAGTTAAGCAACTCTTTATTAGTTGAGCAACCTGCCATCGACTAAGCTACATAGTGATCTACTGAGTATCCAACACTTAGGCTGAGAAACTCATTTATGTGATTCTAGTACATTTTGATTAGCCAAGTCGCGGATTTGAATTGTAATGTATGTCAGTGTACTTTATTTCGTATGTAAATGTTTCAAGTCAAAAAGTTGAACAATTGTTGTTCCTTATAGCCTTAGATCTTATTTTGTAAAACTAAATGCACTTTTTTGTATCATAAAATGAGACAAAAAGAATAGAACTTTAATAGTTTAATCTATGGTTGTAGTTATCTTTTTTTGTTTAGTTCTACCATTAAGGTCACTTCTATATATTTTTTCATTAAAATTTTTTTTTTTTTTAAATAATTAATTGGATGACCCCATTTTTTTTCTTTAAATTTTCTTGGATATTATCTATCACATATGCGTTTCAAACTTATGTTTATGAAAATTAAATGATATACTTAAAAAATAAATAAAGTATGTAAAAATATGACGAATTTTATAGTAGTTATAATGATATATAACATACTTTATTTTTTATATTCAAACATATGATCAAGTTTTGCGTACAATTGGTAACTTGAATAGAATAGCACATATTATTTTCATGTGTTTTTTTAATAGGAGTGTTGTTTGGTTATTTTATTTGGTTTTCGGATTATTCGAATCGTGTTATTTGAGCATTTCATTTTTTTAAGAATTACCGTTAACTGAACCGTATACGGTTTATTCGGTTTCGGGTTGTTCATATTCGGTTTGGAAAAATCCTTATTCAGGTTTAACCAAATAAGAGTTTTTCTATGGTTGTGGTTGAAGCAACCCATTGGTTTGCCTATGTAGATAGGCGGTAAGAAGAGCAACACCCCCCCCCCCCCCCTCCCATTTGGTACCGAAAAACAAGATGCATTTGGTAGTTGAATGCCGATGAGAGTACAAAGGAGAGGGAGTATTTTTTTAATATATTTTTAAGCGTACGAAGCATAGGTAGTACGAGAGTTTAAACATTGCTAAAACATAAGGTATGTTATGATAATATGACGTTAATGTGACATGAAATGCATGCCCAAAATGGATACACCTCATACTATTATATTATCTATCTTACTATTACACATGCATTTCAAATTTATTTTTTATAAAAATTAAATGATATACTTTAAAAATAAAAAAAAGTATGTGAAAATATAGCGAGTTTCATTATAATTTTCACTGTATGTAACATAATTTATTTATTATATTCAAACATACAGTCAAGTTTTTAAAATAAATTATCACGTACAAATGGTAACTTAAAAAATAAAAAAAGTATGTGTTCTTTATCTTCATCTCATGTGTTTTTCACTAACTAAGAATGTAAATGAACAAATTACTCGAGCTCGGATCGTTAAAGCTCGAAACGACCCGAGACTAAACGAGCTCGAAATGAGATTTATTTATTAAACGAGTTTGAGCCCGAGCTTTGTATAATGGGCTTGTTTAAGCTCACAAGCTTAAACAAACTTTGATATAATATTTATATTTTACTTTTTATTTATTATTTGTATATATTATATATTTAATTTTCATATCATGAAATATGAAAAAGTTTAAAAATTAAAATTTTAAATTTGTTTTTATATTATTTAATATGAAAAAATTCAAAAATTTAAAATTCAAAATTCAATTTGTTTTTTATTTATTATTTATATAATTTAAACTATTTTTAAAAATTTAAAAGAATAAACTAGCTTTAACGAGCGTAACACGAACTTCATAAAACACTTCATGAGCAGAGATCGAGCCTCAAATTACGAGCTCGGCTCGATTAATGTTAACCTCTGCTCGACTCGTTTACATCCCTACTTTTAACCCTAAAATCTAACGTAGTAGATACACACACTAACAATTAAACTCAAAAACACATCAACTAAAATCCTTCACAAGTAGAAGGTAACATGTTATGTAAAAGACTAATTTTAATCATCTTAATTAAGCAATCTTATCTGTTTGTTTTGATAAAATTAAATTCCGACCATGTATTTAGATTAAAAATTCAATTTGATTTTGACTTTAAAACGTCAAAGTGCTTAAATTTTAATCAAAATTATTGAAGATAATTTCATATATGTCATTCTTAAACCTTAAAATAAGGTATTTGTTCATTTTAATTATAAATATCATATAACCGTTTAAATTTAACCAAATTTTTATTTTTATCATTTTAAACTATATTATAGTCATTTTAAATTTTAAGCAATAAATAATCGACATTATTGGTTTTAACAGTAATAATAATAATGATCCATGGTTTGTACATTAAATACAATCACCTCTTGTATCATAATATTAAGTTTATGCCATCACGTCTGTCATCCACCATACGTCAACGCTTCTAACACTAGTTTGGGTGTTGAGTAGTCTTTTTAAAATTATTTAATGTATTTAATTAATGGTTAATATATATTAATTTTCAAACCAACTCGTGTAACACACAAACATTTAATCTAGTATTAGATTAATTTAATAGTAGTCATATTAATGAGTTATTAATTAAAGCAACAGTTGTTATAAATCAGTTGAAGTAATTAAGCAGATAATTGATTTGGCTATTGCTGCAAGTGTTTGTATTTTTCGTATAAGAACTTGTAGTACTTAAAAATAACTAGTCTGAAAAATCTTAGAAATATTAAATGTTTTATAATATAGTATATATAAATATCCCTTTAAAACATATTTTAGACGTGTGAAAATATACTTAATTTAATATGTGTTAAAATAGAATTTCAATATAAAAATTAATTTTTAATTCTTAGGATAATAAGTATAGTCTAAGAACACATGTTGAACAATCACATTTTAAAATATGTAAACCTTAAATATGTTTTTGGTATGAAAGGGTTTAATGGTGCAAATTAATGCTTGTTGTTTATTGGGTGTGCGAGCATATAGACTTTTTATACAACACTGTTAGACGTTACTTTTTAAAGAGAAAGTGAAAAAAAGAAAAGTGAATGAAAAGAATCGAAGAAAAAAAAATTAATAGTATATGTTTTTAAGTTGAAAAAAAAATAGAAGAAAATAAATAGCACCCGATTTCCTTTTTAATCATTTCACATTTAATAGAAAATATTTTGCATAAAATAGCATCTTACTAGACTAATACCCGTTTGATACAAGAGTTCGTTTAAGAGATAATAAATATTAAACTTACAAAAAACGTATAAAATTAATAAAATGTGAATTAAATGAAAATTTAAAATAACGACGATGGACAGCATCAATACTTTAACTAGCGGTGAAACCATAGACACGAGCAGGAGGACAAATTTGACGGCAGAAATGTAGTATCATGATACGAAGAGACGCGATTGTATTTCGTATATAAGTCATCAATTATTATTGTTACAATTAAGGGTAATAAAGTCAAACGTTATTGGGTATGATTAAAAATGAATTTAAAATGATTATAAAATATTTTAAAATGATAAAACTAAGAATTTGGTTAAATTTGATATTTTGAAATATTATAAAAGGTAAATATAATATTTGTAAATTAAGATAGAAAAATACGATTTTATATTATTTAATAAGGATATATATGAAATTATCTCTAATAACTTTGACTTTAAAAGGTCAGAATTAATTTTTTAATTCTAAATGATAAAATGGTCAGATTAAACGTTTTTTTAAATTAATAGTTCAGAACATCTAATAAATTTGACCATGTTAGTTTTTTATTTATATTAGAAAATTATTAGAAGATTGGAATATTTTTAATCTCTTTCTTTTTCCTTCCTCTAACTTTAAAAATTCAAGAAAAAGAAAACAATTAAGTTCCCTTTTTAAATCTCAAAAAATACTTTAGAAATATATTATATTTTAACTTAAATATTTAATTAATGTGAAGACTGGTTTTCTACCTGATTAAAAAATTGTTATTGTTACTAAGGAACTATAGTTATTTATTTTCATATAGTTTGGTACATGCAATTATTTTCTACGTAAATATGACTCTTGTCTACGGTCAAGTATTTAAAGCGACTTTAATGATTGACGCCATAAAAAATCATGACACTATAATTATATTTTCTATTTATTACCTTCTTAATAAACATTCAAATTTAACCTCCTCAACTAATTCGATCTGAATTTGTAAAATGAAATTTTTTGACCGTTATATCTATATCACCATAATACCATATAAATAGTTATTAAGATTGGAGATAAATGCTTGAAAACATGATTTTAAAAATTGGATTGTCATTTTTAACTATAGATTCTTTAAACTAAAGTAAAAAATATATACTTGAGGGCAAAAGCCAAAAAAAAAAAAGAATAAGAAGTTCAAAAAAGGTTTAATACACGTGTAATTGATTTCTAATTCTCCAGTTTAACCGGTTTTTAATAGTTATTTACAAGTGGTTGCACTCGTTTTTGGCAACCAACTGCGGTCTATTTTCCGGTTCGATTTTTTAAACCGGTTAGTCTTGTTCGGTTTTTAAAATAGTGATTGAGAGTGAATCGATATCACCGTACATGAGAAAACAAGTTCTTAATTTTACCTTCTTACTAACACACGGCACACACATACACACACACGGCACACTTCATATCATTTTCGTTCTTAAATACACATACACACTCAATTAAGTACTTTGTATGAGTCAATTTAACCTTCTTAAATACACACACTTTGTATGAGTCAATTTAACCTTCTTAAATACACACACTTTGTATGAGAATACTAACATAACTTAATATACAACCTTTTTTATTTTACTTCACACTTCACACTTCACACTTCACACTTCACACTTCATATCATTTTCGTTCTCTTCACATTTCATTTTTGTCTTCATCTTCTTCTCACTCAAATTCCTACTTTATGGATCATGTCGATTGGTTTAAAAGCTCCTCATCTCATTCTAGCCACACCTCAAATAAACTCAGTAAATGCATTATCAAAATGATGAAAAAAGAAGAAAGTTCAAGAGGGCAAAAGAAATGCAAGAAAAGATGTCAAGATTACATTTGGTATCATACAAAGTCGCAGACAATTGTGAGGTTGTCGGTTTGAGTTTGTGAAGTACGTTGTCAGCGAAATTAAAGAATTACGAGACAATGACACACATCTGAATCTTCGTAATGTATACTTAAAGCACGTGTGAAAGCCTTGAACAAGATTACGAGTGATTTTTTACGTATTTTTTAAAAAAAATATATTTTTTAAATTTATGGTATTTATTATTTTGCTATAATTAGTTTTAGTTAAGACGACATTGTTCTTTTTTTCAATACCAAAGATGCTAAATTATATATAATAACATTTGTTAGGAAATTATAAACTGTAACTTCCGACAATATATTATATACATGTTGCTGAGAATAAGTACCCTAAATCATTCCAGCGGAGTGGTAAGGTAGTTTTGACATGCGTCCATACCAAAAAAGTCCAAAATGCCTAGCGGTTTTCCTTTAATTTTTATTTTAACTAGCTAAGCGACCCGTGTATCAACACGGGATGATATAAGTCAATTTTAAATTTATATAGTTTTAAAGAGTATTAAGACGTATAGTAAAAATAATTACAAAGCATAGATATGAATATAAAATCTCGTAAGAAATGAATAATTATTGCAGAATTTTGAAATTCATATATAAGATTATCATTAGATTTTCTTTAAAACATCTTTATAAACAACATTCATAGTTTTTATTAGTAGGGTTTCCTTAATCATCGCAAATTAAAACTTTTAACTTCTCTTTACTCTTCACTCAAGAAACTGTCACATATAATTATCCATGAGTAAAAAAGTGTCTTTTTAGTACTTCTTATAAATATTCTTTTTTAAGAAATATAAAGTTACATTACACGTCTAAAAGTTTTAGTATAATATTAATGTGTTTTTCGTGATGGAGCTTTATCCGGATATTGTAAAACCATAACTATAATATTATTGTTGATGTTATAATATCAAGTGCTGTAAAGACATTTTTATTACCCGATTATATATTTAAATCTTTGAAATTGTAAGCTAAATTCATTAAAAGTTAAATCATGATGACATCCATTTAAGTATACGCAAATCAGATCACATAAAAATAAGATTTTAAGATAGAATAGATTATGTCTATACATATGTAAATCGTTTAAGTGTAATTTATTTTTCAATTAAATATAATTGAAAACACAAGATACCACTGAATTTCAAATATCCATGTAATAACTTTTATTTTATGTAGCAAGTTATTAGTTAAAAATAAGATAACTTAGACAATTAAATTTTTTATATATAATTTCAAGTTGTATGTGTAGTTACAAAACACATTAACATGATAGTTGTTTCACTACCCAGTAATTATGTAGAAGTATAGTTTATGTATGGTTATTTAGTCACAACTAACAATCAATTTAAATAGCTGTAAGTGGTAGTTTTAGAAACAACTTTATGCCACTAACCGCTGGTTATAGTATATTTTTAATTCTTTTTATCGACAAACCAATAAATTAGTAATTATATCGATTATATTATGTAGAGTGAATAAATATAAAAGACGAATAAAATGTACAATAATTACCTACACGTTGCTCTAGATGGATATGGGAAATTCATGGATGGAGAAAGTGGAAGGATAGAGCGTTTTTCTACAGGAAAGAGCAATTTTGGCTCCCAAAAATGAAGATAAAGAGTGTATTAATGACTTCATAGTTTCAATGATTGATAAAAGAATGTCGTCACATAAATATTGAAAATTGAAAATTCCAAAAAAAAGGGCTAAGATTGGTTCTCACGGTTTTCGCACTAACAATGGTTCTCAAATGAACCCTCCACTATATATATATAGATATATATATATATATATATATATATATATATATATATATATACTTATGATTCTTTAATTTTTTATATTGATTGATGCACCTTTGTCTGTTTTAAATTTTATTTATTTTTATATAAATTCATCTTAAATAAATCAAATTTAAAAAAAAAATTTATCTATTATTTTAATACTTTTTTATCGAAAGACCGATGAATCAATTATTATATCGACTATGATACGTGGATAGAATAAATATAAAAAAGATATAAATTGTTTTATGAATAACCTACCCACTACTATTAATAGATAACAAACAATTAAAAATATATTAATTTAAAAAAAAGTGTCATATTACAATAAAATGTATACCAAAACGTAGATAAAAATGAGACGGTCGCAAATATATAATTATTAATTTTCTAAACAAATTATATAATAAGTTATTAAACATATTTTATAAACAACCTATAATTAATTATATTAATATACAATTTTTATAAAACCCCCTCATATTTTCATAAAAGCCCATAACATATTTTATAACACCGTGATTTTTAAATTTTCCGACTTACAAAAATTTTCATAAATAAATTAATCATTTGCAAGGGAAGTCCTACACCATATGTGCAATAAAAGCAAACCAAAAATCACAGTGTCACACCGTAAGTCTTGGTCAAATCCGTTACATAAATCAATCAAATGAATTAAATAAATAACAAATGTCCAAGTGGTATCTCATCTAGTAGTCAACTACCCAAGCACCCATTCTCACAAGCCAGAACTCCTATACCACCTGCATGAGTACATGACACATTACAAGAAACAAGTGTCAGCTTACGCCTCGTGAGTCAATATGAGTTAGAATATGAACCATAAAACATTAGCTTAAATCGAATATATATTCAATAATTAATTAACCACACCCGACCCATCGTATATTTGACCCGAACCCTTAACCAAAATCATGTACCACATACCGGGTCAAATATAAATCATATCAATAATAATCATTATATAATCATATCAAATTCATCATCATTATCGTAGTCAGATCATGTATCTTATCATAGTCATCATATAATCATAATAATCACAAAATCATATCAAATTCATCATCATCGTAATTGTGATCATAATTCATCTCATGTGTCAAATCTTATATTAAAAGGTAACCCTACTGTAGAGTCTAAACCCACAAGGAAACCCACAAGTTCACTAATCACGTGCCCGGCCAACCTATGTACCAAGTGGGGCGCGACTCCCACCCAAGAACATAAATCCCGAGAGTATCACCGCTTTCGCTACTCCGACGGTGCGAGTATTAGTACCGCGTTGTCGTTCAGATGTAAGTACAAATGGAAACCCCCGTTTGTCTCCTCCTTACACCCACTTGATGTTTGATCAAACCCCCCGTTCGGCCAACACCACTCCAACATACAGGCACACAAGGCACCTATACACCATGTCCCGCCAAGGTCATCTAGAAAACCCGGCAGCGTCGTATATGGCTAGCACTTTATCCTAGAAGGTCCCCGTTCCCTACTAGGTCCGCATATCCGCAAATGAGTAAGTAGGATTGCTACACTCGTCCACTAAGTTCAATCCACAATCATATAACATTCATCATGTATTCATAGCATACAAAATATTAGATAATATAAAGTAATCATGTACACATACAATATCATGTCAAATAAAGCTAATCAAATACCCACATAAGTACCACATACAACGGATCACTCATTTAAGTTAAACTTGTAAAACCTTTAGAAAGTGGTTTTGTAGTTGTACTGATTTTAGGAAACTATTGAACTCACCTGGAATTGCGAATGCGAGAGCCGAGTAACAAGCTGAGAGATCAACGAGCAACTTGATGATTTGATTCGCAAGAAGCAGATGAAATCAGAGCCCTAATTCCTCCTCTGTTTTCTTGCCGTCGAGAGTTACCTAAACCCTCACGAACTGCCGCTTTTCATTTAATTGTATAGCTTTAATCCTATTAATCCCCTCAGCTCAATTTTTAAAGCCCACTAAAGTCTAGTAGTCCATATATATAGTTATAACCTACTAACAAAACTAAAGGTTAATTGATATCGTAATCTATTTGAGTAACGGTTATAACATTTTATTTCCTTAAATAGTAGTAATAATAATAATAATAATAATAATAATAGTGGGTAGGAATTCTGGTCGTTACAATTCTCTCCCTCTTAGAAAGATCCGTCCCGGAATCAAGCACCGTAATGAACACATGAAGATATTGAGATTTTAATTCCAACTAATCATTGTATTATACCGCAACGTCATCCATACCTGATCATATCGAAGATCATGTCGCAAATCATTTAAACGTTCTTTAGTTCAACCGCCAATAACCTTTGAATCAGCCTACTTAAGTATCTATTATATCTTAGATTTGTTAATACAATCCCCCAACTTTTTATAGAATTCTTACAATCCTAATTCTATTTTACACTACCTCTTACCACTAAATTATCACTCTACAACCATATGTTATTGATGTGCATTTTACGTACTAATTTTTTATTTATAAATTATGTGTTAAATTGTACCAAAAACGATACGAATAGGCAAGTGTACCTAATCGGTTTTTATAGTATAATTAGTAAGCACGGGTGTCGAACTCTCGGGGAACGGATTTGATTTGATAAAATTATAATGATTTAAATATTAAACGCAACTAAACTAACCTAAACTAAACTAGAAAGCAAATAAATCTAAACTAAGGACAATAAAATAAATAAAGCAATTAAAGGGGGATTTGTATGGAAAAGTTGTGAACTTTCAACCAACTAAAGCACCACTAAACCTAGATTACCACTAAAGCATGCAAAGGAAGTGTTAAGGATAAACAAGCGGTAGATTGAAAGATTGCTAAGATAACTATGATAAGGTTGAGAGAGAATCTCGTTTTCACCTTAGAACACACATAGTTTATTTCTTGTAAGTGTGGCAACCCTTACATTTCCTTGTCTATCACAAGGGTTATATACCTATAAGGTATATTTACAATAAGCACCCTCAACTATTGTTGAACTCCTATTCTATTACAATAATACAGTTCTAACAGGAAGACAAAGAAACGAATAACTCGGAGAATTAAATATATTAATGAAGATGTTCCCTCCCTAGATTCAATTCAACCCTTTTCATGGTAATTAATTCATGGCAAGATAAGTTAAAGACACTTTGAATATTCATGCATCGATTCCTAAATTAGTTAAAACCTTGGTCCAGTTCTAACCTTCTAATTACACCAATTAATTACCTTGTTGGGAAAATGATCTCATCAGTTTGAATTTGATGAGACAAAGTTAAGTTTGTAAGATGGGTTCTACATATAATTTAAACAGAATTATGAAGCTTAGTCAGGCTGAACACTTAGAGTGATTCAGACTGAGGATAAGCTGAATGTAAACTGAGCATATGTTCGACCAGTTTATATTATACCTTAGTTAAATTATTAATGTGTTTGATAATCTGTGTATGCCACATAAGATATATATCGAGTATTCAGCTTGATGTGTTTCAAGCTGAGTGACTCAGCTCAGAAGCAGAGTCAGCTCGACAGAGTTAACAAATATGTTTTATTTAACTCTTTGGACTTCTAAGGATGAGTTAATAATTATACATGTTAGTTCATGTTTGAATTCGGGTTTGTTATCGAAGAACTCAGCTTGATGAGTTTCAAGCAGAGTAACTCAGTCCGAGTGAAGAAGTCAGTTTAAAGATAATTTAAATATGTTTTAAATTCATCTTTATCTCTCTATATCTACGGCGCGGATAAGAAGACTCCAGAATCAAGATTGAAGATTGAAGACTCAAGATAAGAAGATTCAAGATTCAAGATTCCGGTTTATCCTAAAGTTAGTTAGCGAATTAGGCTAAGTCTAGTTGTTAGGAACCGTAGCAACAGAATTATAAATACTTATCTCCTGATAAGTTTAGAGGTACGACTCAGTACGACTTTCATTAAAAACAACTAAGTGTTGCAGAGCCAAACGTCACCTCACCGTATGTGTTACGAGTCTTGATTCAGTATCAAGATTTAATCACAGATTGCCAAAGAAGTTCGTGTGTTCGAATTAATCACATCAGTTGTGATATTGGTAAATAATCATGTGTTGATTCAATCTGTGAAAATCCTGTTTAGAGAGTCGTCAGTATCTATAATTATATGTTAATTATAGATATATAAGTTTGAGAGAATTGAGAGATTTATATTAGATGATTATATATCAAGAGTTGCTTACTTGATAGTCATTGTAATCATCTTCTTATTCAAAGCATTGTAATCATCTTCTGATTAATAAAAACATTTGATTGATTGTGGTTTGATTTACTGTGTGTGACACTTTTCTTTGATTTGTTCAATTTTCGCAGAAAGTGTATTCAACCCCCCTTCTACACACTGTTGCTTGTTGTTACTCTCTCATACAAGGGACCAACAACTGGTATCAGAGCAGGCTGAACGATTTCATCAGTTGAATAGTTCAAGATTCTGAGAAAGATTGAAATGCCAACAAGCAATACTCCATCCAACTTTCCTCAGATGTCTGCAAAAGGATGTCCCGTATTTGATGGATCTGACTATCCTATGTGGAAGTTCAGAGCCATGCTCTTCCTAAAGTCCATTGACAACCGTATTTCGGAAGTCATCACAAAAGGACCAATCATTCCCAAAATTCCTTCTACTGTCAGTGATACGTCTCCTGGCAAAACTGAAAAGGAAACAAGAAAGCCTACTGCATCATGGACTGAAGAAGACCGGAAACTCTTCAATCTAGATGACAAGGCAAAGAGTGTTCTAGCAAATTCCCTAACTAATGAAATCCTGCGCACTGTGACTGGGTGTCAAACTGCAAAGGATATCTGGGATACGCTGAGTGTCACTTATGAAGGCACAGTTCTGGTTAAGCAGCAAAAGAAGAATCACTTGAATAGATCGTATGAAAACTTCTTTTCAAAGAAGAATGAAACCTTGGAAGATTTGTTCACAAGGTTTCACTGCTTGATAAATGACCTACTTAGTGTGGGTGTAAAGAGAGATGAAGCTGAGCTCGTGCTGAAATTTCTGGATGTGTTACCAGAAAGGTTCAATGAAGTAACCACTGCACAAAGGGCTGGAGGAACATTACACATGTATAACCTACAGTCCATCTATGGGTTCTTGCTGAATCATGAACAGATCATAGAACACAAAAGAGCTTCTCAACAACAACTAAAAGAATCTTTGGACAAAACAGAAGTTGCATTAGTTGCACAGAAGAAGAAGAAAGGTTCAAAAGCTATGGTTGTTGAATCTGAGATTGAGTCAGAATCTCAAGCTGACCACTCAGACTCAGACTCAAGTGATACTGATGATGTTCAGACCATCACTGAGCAAATGGCCATGTTAGCCAGACGTTTGAGAAAAGCTCAAAAGGGAAGAGGAAGATCTGACAGGAGCAAAGGGAAGAGTTCCTTTGATCCCAAGAATGCTGTGTGCTTCAACTTTCAGAAAAAGGGACATATAGATGCTGAGTGTAGATCTAAGAAGGTAGAATCAACATCTGTTGTTGATAAGAATGCTTATAGAGCTGATAAGTACAAAAAGAAGTACACTCAGCTCAAGAAATCAAAGCCTGAAGACAAAGCCAGTGGAAAAGGTTTATATGCTGAAACCTGGGATACATAATCATCCACCTCAGATGATAATGTATGTCTAATGGCTCAAGAAGATGAAGAGCTAGAATTGGATGAGGTTGATTATGGTCAGTCCGAATCAATCTTTGAAGCTGACATGAAGGAAGTTGAGGAAAACAGCAAACTGAGTAGTTGAGATCCTGCTTCCATGTACAAGGTCAGTAATTTCTACTCTTATACAGATGAGGAGAAAGGTCTTGCTTTTGATTATTTGTTGAATGATTTCAAGACCAGCCTTAAGTCTCAGACTGACCTCAAAGCTGAAATAGCTAAACTTAAAGACAAGATTAAGGAAAATAAATCTCTCATTGATGTTAGTAAGAAAGCACAGTGTGACCTTGAATGTCAGCGGCACATTAATAAACTTCTTAGTGAAGAGCTTCAGGAAGCAAAAGACAAAGCTGATCAATTTCAAAAGATCACTAAGTCTTGGTGTAAGTCATCAAAGCTTGCTGAACAATGCATAAACCAACAGATACCTAAACAGGTTGGAGGTGACTATCAAACAGCAGCTTATGTAGTTGATGATGAGATAGCAAGTACAGATTCTGAGGAAGATAGACAACTGATTAAGTCTCAGAAGTCAGCCTCAGAGAAAAGACATGATCCAAACCTAAAATTCAATATGTTTGTGAAGGCCAAAGATCATGGTAATGAGTGCTCAACATCCAAACAACATGGTAAGTCTGTGTTGGACAGATTAGGCACTCAGCCTGTTCAAAGAACTTCAGTCATAGAAAGGCTTAATCCAAATCCTTTCAAAAGACAAAATTCTCTATCTGGCTCGGAGAGAAGTTATAAGAACAGGAAGACCACTGTAAGTCAGAGGTCAAATTACAACAATGGTAAGTCCAAAGTTGTTGATCTTGGTAAGTCCAAGAAGATCAACAGTGGTAAGTCCAAACCTGTTGAAACTGGTGAGTCCAGTAAGCATGACAAAGGTAAGTCCAAAGTCATGCAGAAGAAGGTTGTTAGTCAATCTTCTCAGGATAACAAACAGAGACCTGACAAAGGTAAGTCCAAAGTCAGTGATCACCAGGTGAATCAGCTTGCAAAGAAAGTTGAGAAGTTATCCACCATATACAATCCTAAAACTGAAAGTAAATTCTCACAAGGTTCATTACTCTATTTGACAGCTAGTAGACCTGATATCATGTTTGCTACATGTGTTTGTGCAAGATATCAGGATGATCCTAAAGAATCACATCTTCAAGCTGTGAAAAGGATCTTTCGGTACCTAAAAGGTACACCAAATCTAGGACTTTGGTATCCAAAGGACTCTGGATTTGAGTTAGTTGGTTTTTCTGATGCTGACTATGCTGGGTGCAAGTTAGATAGAAAATCAACCACTGGAGGATGTCAATTGCTTGGAGGTAAATTAGTAAGCTGGACTAGTAAGAAACAGAACCCAGTGGCTACTTCAACTGCTGAAGTTGAGTATGTTGCAGCAGGGAGCTGTTGTGCTAAAATCTTGTGGATGCAGCATCAGCTTCAGAACTTTGGGATGAGTTTCAAGAAAACTCCTATCTTCTGTGATAACCAAAGTGCAATAGCCATCAATTACAATCCAGTATTTCACTCAAGAACCAAACATATTGAAATTAGACATAACTTCATAAGGGACATCGTGGAAAAAGGTAAAGTTGACATTAAATTTATCTCCACTGATGACCAATTAGCAGATATCTTTACTAAGCCCTTGATGAAAAGAGGTTTATGTATCTGCTAAGTAAATTGGGTATGCTCAACCCCTAGCTAAGTGTCTAAAATTTGAGTTCTCAGTTTGACAGAGACTAAGTGTCTTAAGCTGGGTGCACAGTTTATAAATAAGTTTTCATAAACTGATCTATATGTCAAACTGAATAATGAGTTCACACGTTTGGTCAGTTCCAAACATAATTCAACTACTCAGTGTGGTTGAAATGTTAGTTTGAGTTAGTCTCGAACAAAATGACTAAGTGTCATTGAGTCTGAGCTATGTGCTTAACTCACACTGTGTGATTGGTTCACACGTTTGGTAAGTTCCAAACATATTTTACCTACTTAGTGTGGCTAAAATTACATGTTTAAGTCAGTCTTAAACATAAATGACTAAGTGTCATTGAGCCTGAGCTGTGTGCTCTACTCAAGCTGAGTATCAATCTCAAGCTGAGTGCTCCACTCAAGCTGAGTGCTTGAATCAAGTTGAGTGTTTGACTTAGACTGAGTAATATGTTTACTCAGCTTGGTGCGTCCAATCTATGAATTAATTACTACGTGTTATTCATTTTTCTGTCCATACGCATTTGAATCAGTTTCAATTCGTATCGTATATCAATTGTGTATTGATATATTTACAAAGTGTTTGTAATCTTATTATTTGTTAATATTATTATTTTACACTAATATCCGTTGGAGAATGATGTGTTTCTACCCTCTAACTGTTACGTCAACGGTAATTTTTCTCTCTCCTCGAAAAGGTATATTTAACGACCTTAACAACATTTTAGAGGTTTACGCTTCAACTTCTCATCTCTAGACCTCTCATCTGCCTATATACCTTTCAACAAATTTGCTACGTGCGATTCTCAGTTCCATCGATTTTGAAACCCTAACTCGCTCAGTGCGACGCTCATTGCTCAGTGCAAGTAAAGTAGTTACTCAGTATAATCTGCAATTACATCGATGGAAGGAACCGCTCTCATTCTCAGTGATCGAATGGTTCGTGGTGCTGCGTTGAAAAACAACGGATTGCCGCTGATCAAAATCAACAATCAGCGTGCATGTCTTGATATCACTGCGAGGAAACAGGGGAGAGGATATGAAGCATGGGTTGCTTATATTCGAAAATGCCCTTTGGCATTTGCTTTCATTGGAGCGCCTGTTCACATTGTTCCACAGCACATGTTGGAGTTCTGGTTTACATGCACCTTCAATTAGAACAGAGGCGAGATAACCGGCACTGTTCGTAATGGCGATAGAACAGTGGCCCTCACGGTTCAACGGCTAAGGGATGTTCTTCAACTCCCTGTTCAAGATGTGTTCGAGCCAACCGTAACTAGACAAGTGGCGAGGTCAGTTCTATCTCAAATAGGTCACCCTCAAATTGAAGGGGTGATTAAGAAGGCCACTTTCCCAACCAGCTGGGGCTTCATGGTTTCCACAGTGGTACGTTCACTGGGGACCAAGGTTGGAGGCTTGGACCAAGTTAACAAGTTCGAAATGCAGCTACTATACAACATGTTCTTTGATAGGCGTATCGATTATGCACAGCTCATATTCAACGAGCTCAAAGTCCAAGTAATGAAGACCACCAGGGACCTCCATGTACCATTCATAAGGTATTTTTCCTTGGTGCTTGAAGCTGAGTTGGGGGATTTATATGAAGCTGGATGGGATGTGTTCCCTATTCCAACTCTCAGTCCAAAGATGTTTAACAATGACATCTTTCCAGAGTAAGAGGGTCTAAGTGGTCCAATGCTCTTGGTAACTGAGGGAGGTTCATCTGCAAGTGGAGATGAGGGATTGAATCAAGGGGGAGCTTCTCACGCTGACACCGAGGTTCAGGCTAAGCTCTCTGCTCAAGCTGAACCAGCTCATACAGAAGCTGCTTCAGGTAAAACCTCTCCACTTTCTCTTTCTTCTCACTTTTCTCCATCCACTTTTGGAGATAAGACTGCAGTAGAACCAACTCAGTCTAACCCGTCTCCTCCACCTTCATTCCATCTACAATTCCAATCTGAAGCCACCCCTAGTATGCCCACTGCTGCTAGGGAGAATATCCAAACCTACCAACGAAAAACTGCCAAAGGTGGTGCCACTCCTAAAGGCATCACTGGAGCTGAGATCACATTGATCCCTCCGGCAGGAGTTGAGGGGGAGACGCCTACTCTCAAGGTGTCAACCTCACGGCTCATTCAAACCCAACAGCCTAAACCGGGTGTGGTGTCTACTCAGCCCACACTTGCTCGTGCCATGGGAGAGCCTACTTCTGTGCCTGAACAGACACATTCAGGTTACATGGAACATATGACCAATCCCCAAGGTCAATCACCCCCCTCTTTACCCAAAAGCCAACCACCAACCCATACACTTCACGTCTCGAGCCCTATTCGTTCTATTCATTTCTCACACTCTAGTGCACGGCCTGTCAATGTTTCATCCTCAAGCCAGGATGAATCACAGGGTCAAGAATCTGGTGCAAATGAGTTTGAAGGTATACACCAACCTTTGGATGATGCACCCAAAGACTCTCCTCACACTAATACTGCCTCCTCAGGCATCCAGCAGTTGAAAGAATATGTTGCTGCTCAGTTTGGTTTGTTCCATCTCAAGCAGAAGAAGCACAAACGCCAAGTCTATCAAAGGCTTGAGAAGATGACAAAGGATGTTCAAGAGATTGCCTCTGCATTTGCTACACTACAACAACAAAGGACTTCAAACCCTATTGATGATGACAAAAAGGGGGAGAAGGTTCAAGCTGATACTGAAGCTGAGCTAGTTCGAGCTGAAGCTGAAGCTCTTCTAGTTCTAGCCAAAGGAGCAGAGAGGAAAGCTCAAGCTGATAGGGAAGATGAACCTGCATCAAAGAAGCAAAAGATTTCAGAATCTGAGTCTGAAGCTGACGAGGGTTCTGAAACTGAGCAGGAAACTGAAGAAGAAAAGGCTACGAGAGAATTGATCGAAATGCTAGAACAAGAAGAAGCAAATGAGCTCAATATCTCTGTAGCTGAATTAAAGAAGAGAAAAGAAAAAGAGCAACTGGATCAAGAAAAAAAAAAGTTAAAGAGAGCTTTAGCTGAAGCTGAAGCTGACTATAATGGTCCAAGACCTGATCCTATCCCATATTCAGATGCTGAAATACAAGAATGCTATTTTAGAAGAAACATCAGTGAAGATATCAAAGGCATGACCTTGAGCAGAGTCAATGGAGCTGTCATCCTCAACTTTGAATTTGAAAATGGATCAACCATGGGGATGGAACTGAGATACGTTCACAGAATGGGCTACCTAGAGTGGAACAGAATTCTGATGATGCTTAAGAAATTCAATCGAAGCCAAATAAAGCAAGAAATCTTTACTGAAGTCTCAAAGTTGATCAAAAGGGCTGAAGAGCTGAGATATGTTCCAGTTCCTGGACCACAATGGGAAAAACACTTTGATATACCTGAAGGTGTGGAATTCATAGAAAATACATTCATTAATGCACCTATTCAGGGATTTATGTTCAAGGATCAGGAAGGCAAACCTAGCTTCATCAAATTTAATGAAGTATGCTATCTGAAAGCTAAGGATGCTGCCCATATAAGAACTTGCTGTGGAAACAATGAATCAAATCAGCTTTTGAAATACAAGCTGAATAAAATGATTAAAGTTCATCACAAAGAATTCATAGGATATGAAGAAGCTGAAAAGTTACTATATGAAGTAACTAAAGAAATTATTAATTGGGAGCTTTTACATCCTGAATTCATTCAATAGATTAGTTCTACCGTTGTAAATATTAGATTAGTTCTAATATTTTTGTAACAACTATGTGTGCATGATCTAAGTGATCAAAAACTTTTGTATTATGATCAGTTCTATTAATACAAATATAAAGTTTGATATGTTCAACTGTATTATGATATGTTCATAGCTATAAGCCTGATAAGTTCAGCTTAATGAATAAATGATAAGTTCTTATTCATTAACATAATTAGTTAGTATGTTCAACTAAAATTTGGTGTGTCCAATTTAACTTGATAAGTTCAATTAATATTGATATGTTCAATAAATATTTGATCAGTTCAAATAATAAAATCTTAATAAGTTTAAGATTTAAAACATAATTCTGTTAAACAAACTTAAGAACTGTTTGATGGTTTTGTCATCATCAAATAAGGGGAGTTTGTTGGGAAAATGATCTCATCAGTTTGAATTTGATGAGACAAAGTTAAGTTTGTAAGATGAGTTCTACATATAACTTAAACAGAATTATGAAGCTTAGTCAGGCTGAACACTTAGAGTGATTCAGACTGAGTATAAGTTGAATGTAAACTGAGCATATGTTCGACCAGTTTATATTATACCTTAGTTAAATTATTAATGTGTTTGATAATCTGTGTATGTCACATAAGGTATATATCGAGTATTCAGCTTGATGTGTTTCAAGCTGAGTGACTCAGCTCAGAAGCAGAGTCAGCTCGACAGAGTTAACAAATATGTTTTATTTAACTTTTTGGACTTCTAAAGATGAGTTAATAATTATACATGTTAGTTCATGTTTGAATTCGGGTTTGTTCTCGAAGAACTCAGCTTGATGAGTTTCAAGCTGAGTAACTCAGTCCGAGTGAAGAAGTCAGTTTAAAGATAATTTAAATATGTTTTAAATTCATCTTTATCTCTCTATATCTACGGCGCGGATAAGAAGACTCCAGAATCAAGATTGAAGATTGAAGACTCAAGATAAGAAGATTCAAGATTCAAGATTCCGGTTTATCCGAAAGTTAGTTAGCGAATTAGGCTAAGTCTAGTTTGTTAGGAACCGTAGCAACAAGATTATAAATACTTATCTCCTGATAAGTTTAGAGGTACGACTCAGTACGACTTTCATTAAAAACAACTAAGTGTTGCAGAGCCAAACCTCACCTCACCGTATATGTTACGAGTCTTGATTCAGTATCAAGATTTAATCACAGATTGCCAAAGAAGTTCGTGTGTTCGAATTAATCACATCAGTTGTGATATTGGTAAATAATCTTGTGTTGATTCATTCTGTGAAAATCCTGTTTAGAGAGTCGTCAGTATCTATAATTATATGTTAATTATAGATATCTAAGTTTGATAGAATTGAGAGATTTATATTAGATGATTATATATCAAGAGTTGCTTACTTGATAGTCATTGTAATCATCTTCTTATTCAAAGCATTGTAATCATCTTCTGATTAATAAAAGCATTTGATTGATTATGGTTTGATTTACTGTGTGTGACACTTTTCTTTGATTTGTTCAATTTCTGCAGAAAGTGTATTCAACCCTCCTTCTACACACTGTTGCTTGTTGTTACTCTCTCATACAAGGGACCAACATACCTTTATGGTCAAAAACGCGATTAAAATGGATAATTAGCCAATTAACTCGATTATCAAGTAAAGACTCAACCTTTAATGTTTCATATGATCAACAAAACATCATTAGCACATAAAGGTTCATTATATGTTTAATCACATGCAAAATCATCTATTTAAAGTTGCTTAACACTAGGATTTGATCAATCACTATCTCTTTAATTATCTATTGGTCCTAGACAATCAAGATACAAGCTTTACGAATTAAATGGTCTTTTAAATCACAAAACTCAGATTATAAACAACCAAAACAGATTACTAAGCATGGATGAACTAAGATTAAGTTAAACTTGAATTAAACATGAATTAAAGTATCAAAGCCATGAATTAATAAACCATTACATTAGTTTCATCTCCTCTAGGGAGGAAAACAGAAGATCTAGCCTCTAACAATCATGATAAAGTTCTGGAAATCAAGAATAAAGATGAACATGATGAAGAGAATACGTAAAACCATAAAATGCCTAATGATCTTCAACTTGATCTTCACTTTTAAGCTCAAATCCTCCAACCACTTGCTCCAAGCTTCCTCTGCTCTTTAATGGTGGTTTCTGGTGATTTTGTGGTGGAAAAATCGGATAGAAAGCTTGATTCCCGAATGAAGCAAAATCGCAATTTATAGAACTTGTCCAGCCGAGATCGCGCCGCGACCAAGGCTTTCGCGCCGCGACGGGCTGAAGTTAGCGGCGCTAAGAGTTAATTTCGGGCAGATTTTGACTTTTTCAAATAATTGATCTCTATCTCGTTTTTTATCCAACTTTCTTCATATTTATCTTCATAATTCCGATTTTTAACCTGGAAAATAATAAATAATGATATTAAACATATATATTAAATGTATTTTCCATATTTTTTATTAAAAATAATTAAATATCGTATAAAATTTATAATTAAAAACCGCGATATCAAAATACCCCACACTTGAACTTTGCTTATCCTCAAGCAAATTACAGTTTTATCTAGGCTAAGATATTCAAATAAATAACATCATTCTCATAAACACTAAATACGCTGAAAAATGTCAACACGTTTGATTAGAAACAAACCATCGATTACACCCAGATTTATGCATATACACGGACCCTGATGTGTAGCATGATACTCCCGACAGTAGCTTGATTTATCCATTTTATCATTCTGATTTTGAACATAATCTTTCTTCTTTGTGGACTCAGATTGTCCGTCCCATTTTCGTTTCTCGACCCCTTTCGTTATAGCCTTTTCGCGCTTGGTTAGGTCGTACTCAACTCGACTCGCCTCGTCCATCGACTCTCCCAAAGTTCTCCTCATCCTTACTGCCACTTGGTATTCATATGGTAATCCCTCGGCATATCTTCCGATTTGTTCTTCTTCAGTAGCACAGTAGCTACCGGCAAATTGTAGCTTATCAAGGAAGGCAGCGTTGTATTTTGCTATAGTCATGTTGCCCTTCTTTAGCTCCAAGAATTCCCTTTTAGCTTTCTATCTTGCCCCAAGACTGCAGAATCTCATCTTGAGTTTATCAGTAAATATCGCCCACGTCATACTCTTCCGAGCGGCCTCAGTAGTTGTTCGTTTGACTGTTCGCCACCATTCTAAAGCCTCTCCTTCCAGACACATGATCGCATTGCTAACCTGTTGATATTCTGTGTAATTCCTAACGCAGAACACTTCTTCTAGCTTCATGATCCAGCGCAGGCATCCCAATGGGTCGTCACCTCCCTTGAACGCTGGCGGTTTGCATTTCATGAATGTTTCAAACGAAGTTCCTTTACCTCCGACTTTCCCAATACCACGCTGCATCTCGGGGTGTGAAACACTGCCCGCTTCACTATGCACAGACTGGTTATCGTCCTCTTCATTCCTTCGACCACGTGCTTCTCGTCTCAAATGAGCAATCTCGGCATCCCGAACCCGTATTTCTTCTTCCATTTGTGCCTGACGCGCAACGCTGCCGCGACTGCGTTGACTCTGACGAGTCCCTTCCGTCCTGTCGTGCTGATTTTCATTCCCTGCCAGATTGCGGTTGGAGCGGTGAACCGAATAAGTATCCTCAAGATTGGGAATGCTTTGAAGAATTGGAGCGCCGCTACCCGCTCCGCCATTTCCACGTCAAGCACCGGGCAAGGCATTGTTGTTGTTGTTCCTCCGTGTACCCACCATTTCTTCTGCAAGATAACACGATCACGAGTTGAAATTCAGAAAGTTAGCACGAGCGGAAATCGTAAGATTCTAAACCGAGTAGAGGAGAGAAGAGTCCTATAGGCAACACATAAGAACCCTAAAAGCACTCAGTCACACACCTCCCCCCACTTATAGTCGTGTTCATTCTTATACGATCCGATCTAGCCGTGAGTCTAAGTGTTGGTCTCAACACTCAGTTCACTCACAGCCTGACTCTGATACTAACTTGTAACACCGCGATTTTCAAATTTTATGACTTACAAAAATTATCATAAATAAATTAATCATTTGCAACGGAAGTCCTACACCATATGTGCAATAAAAGCAAACCGATAAAAATCACAGTGTCACACCGCAAGTCTTGGTCAAATCCGTTACATAAATCAATCAAATGAATTAAACAAATAACAAATGTCCAAGTGGTATCTCATCTAGTAGTCAACTACCCAAGCACCCCTTCTCACAAGCCGGAACTCCTACACCACCTGCACGAGTACATGACACATTTCAAGAAACAAGTGTCAGCTTACGCCTCGTGAGTCAATAGGAGTTAGAATATGAACCATAAAACGTTAGCTTAAATCGAATATATATTCAATAATTAATTAACCACACCCGACCCATTGTATATTGAATCCGTAACCAAAATCATGTACCACATACCGAGTTAAATATAAATCATATCACTAATAATCATCATATAATCATATCATATTCATCATCGTAATCGTAGTCAAATCATGTATCTTATCATAGTCATCATATAATCATAATAATCACATAATCATATCAAATTCATCATCATCGTAATTGCGTGCCCGGCCAACCTATGTACCAAGTGGGGCGCGACTCCCACCCAAGAACATAAATCCCGAGAGTATCGCCGCTTTCGCTACTCTGACGGTGCGAGTACAAGTACCGCGTTGTCGTTCAGATGTAAGTACAAACGAAAACCCCCGTTCATCTCCTCCTTACACCCACATGATGTTTGATCAAGCCCCCCGTTCGGCCAACACTACTCCAGCATACAGGCACACAAGGCACCTATACACCATGTCCTGCCAAGGTTATCTAGAAAACCCGGCAGCCACGTATATGGCTAGCACTTTATCCTAGAAGGTTCCCGTTACTACTAGGTCCGCATATCCGCAAATGAGTAAGTAGGATTGCTACATCCGCCCACTAAGTTCAATCCACAATCATATAACATTCATCATGTATTCGTTGCATACAAAATATTAGATAATATAAAGTAATCATGTACCACATACAATATCATGTTATATAAAATGAATCAAATACCCACATAAGTACCACATACCACGGATCACTCATTTAAGTTAAACTTGTAAAACCTTTCGAAAGTGATTTTGTCGTTGTACTCGGTTTAGAAAACTATTGAACTCACCTGGAATTGCGAATGTGAGAGCCAAGTAACAAGCTGGGAGATCAACGAGCAACTTGATGATTTGATTCGCAAGAAGCAGAGCCCTAATTCCTCCTCTGTTTTCTTGCCATCGAGAGTTACCTAAACCCTTACGAACATGCATCTTTTCATTTAATTGTATAGGTTTAATCCTATTAATCCCCTCAGCCCAATTTTTAAAGCCCACTAAAGTCTATTAGTCCATAGATATAGTTATAACCCACTAACAAAACTAAAGGTTAATTGATATCGTAATCTATTTGAGTAACAGTTATAACATTTTATTTCCTTAAATAGTAATAATAATAATAATAATGGGTAGGAATTCTAGTCGTTACATATATTATTTGTTTTTCTCTTATAACCTTTTGTATATGATGTTTGTGTAAATATAAATGTATATATTTGTTATTATCTCTTTTTATCTATGATTTCATATAAATTTTATTATAATATAATATTTACCTAAGAATATATTTTTAAAAATCATAATAAAAAAATACATTTTTGTATGATCTAAATATAATATTTTTTGTGACCGTTTTTATTTAAGTTTGTGTAAAAATTACAACTATCATTGTTTGCATTATTTTCTTTGTTAGTACTTTGTTTTATTATTGTTACTTTATTCTTTTATATCATTTTTCTGTGTTTTATTGCATAAATTCGTTAACTTTAATGATGATAACTATATTTAGAAAAATTCATGCGAGAACCGTTGTATAAGAGAGAAAAAGGGAAGTGAAAGGAGAGAGGGAGAGAGAGAGAGAGAGAGAGAGAGAGAAGAGAGGAGGTAGATCGGGTGTGGGGAACTGAATTACCAAGTTGACAGGTCCAATGAAGAAGGAGGTGTACCGGTATATGATGATGAAGCCGATAGACACAATGGCAAGCTGAAGCCATCGGGTGAAGTCATACGGTTGGTCTAATAAGTTATAAGTTATTTTTAATGATGTTGTACCTACGTGAAAGAATCAATTTATTTCGTAAAGAAGTATATTTTTTCGATTCTACTTCTTTTTAACAACTTTAATTTATTCTATACCTAATACCTTCTATACGTACCAATGATAAAGTAGTTTTATTTTTATTATGAAAATACTACTAAATTTAATCAGGATGATATTTCTAATACTTTATGGAATAGAACTTATCTCAATAATTTCAGTATTTAATTTCAAAAAGTTTTTTTAATGGTCTTCAAAAAGTCTTCCTGCTATTAATATTCTGAGCATCTTTTTAAATATATAAGCTTGACTTTCTTTGTACGAAAGTAAAAATCAATTGTAAAGAAATTAATAAACTACTGAAGCTACCTCATTGCTCTTAAAATAATAATTTGTCATCCCTAGCGAACATAATTTCGTTGTCTTGTGACGGAACTATGTTGTTTGGAAAGATAACGGCTCTTTAAAGAGATCTTATATGTTCACACTAATTTTCTTGTAGTATAATAAAAATCATGTGGGTTTAATGTACTATACTAACAACTAGCTATATAGTACAAGTTCAAGAGAAATCTTAATATAAAAATTCTAGTGGATCATAGTTTACATATAAAATTTGACCGTGTTATCATACAGTATCATATAATTTACATTATCTCTAATATTTTTTTGTGGTGAGTGGGGTAGAAGATTGGACGGTCACATTATAATGAAAAATACAATCGATAATAAAATATAAAAGAAAAATGAAAGGAAAACTTATCAAGGCAATGACAGGTTAGCGGCCAAAGGGAACTGTGAAAAAGAGTGGAGGCGGCGACAAGAGCTACGACTGCGTTGGCAAGAGCTATAACTATAGTGGCGGCAAGAGGCACAATGACAGTAGGTGGTGAAGGTAGGTGCTACAACTACAGCGGCAGAAACTACAACTACGTGGTGGCAAACAGCGCGGCGTCCGGCAAGAGATGTGAGATGTTGGTAGCACGATGGACCGCAACGATAGGGGAGAGAAAACTAATATATTTTTATTCACAATGTGTCTGTAGAGCAGGACAGGAGGGAAAGAAAAAAGATCGTTGTCATTCAAGGGGCACGACAGGGAGAAGAAAGGTGGTGATGGCTAACCATAGCTTCTTGGGGCAACGGCGGAAAGAGGCAGCGAAAGGGAGAGAAGGAGAAGATAAGACCAAAATAGTAAGACTCTGCTATAATATAAAATATTCAAAACCCCGTTGTTATATTGTATTACACTCACAACTATTTATAGAATACAAATGATACAAGAGAAAACCTAATAATATGAAACCCTAATAGACCCTAACGCCTATAAAATAAGGTTGGTTGATAATACACTAAACCCTAATCTACATTATCTCTAATACTTTCTATTTAGAAGATCATAACAAATGTAAAGTTACACTTGAATTGCGTCATTCTATATTAAAACTTAATCAACATTATCTCTAATATTATCTACTTATAAGATTAAAACAAATATAAGTTAAGAGAAGAGATTAGGAAAAAAATTAACAAATTCCATATATCATAACTTAATGCAAGCATAAAGTAAAATAAATTAGTAGAAGGAAATAAAAAATCTTTTACCTCTTTTATTCATTTTATTTCTATATATACCTTTAGGGAATAAGATACCTTATATTTCTATACCTAGGTTTCAGTGTTACCACGATGAATACTTTTATACCTTATTAACATTTCGAAAGAAGGGTTTTTTTTTAATAGTTCAAAAGAAGGGTTTTCTTTAATTATTTAGTATTTACTTCCAAGTGTAAGGTTTAACATTGATGCTCATATATAGTTATACAGATCATAATGTTTTTCACTTTATCTACTCTAACTTGTGTATTTATTAGGGGTGTTCAAAACTCAGTATCCGAATTTTGGATATTTGAAATTTCGAATAGTTGTTTTTTAGTATCCGATAAAAAATTATTTTTATATAATTTTTAAAAATATACATAATTACTTAATAACCATATTTTAAACTTTAATCACCAAATATAGCTCAAGTATGCTTCAAAATTAAAAATACTTGTATATAAAAGTATATAGGTTATGAAAATTAAATATAAAAATAAATAAAATAATTTTTTTCGGATATCGGATATCCGAAACTTCAAAAATTGATATCCGAATCCAAATCCGAAAATCCGGATATTC
Source organism: Pulicaria dysenterica (assembly GCA_947179395.2). Classification (NCBI taxonomy): domain Eukaryota; kingdom Viridiplantae; phylum Streptophyta; class Magnoliopsida; order Asterales; family Asteraceae; genus Pulicaria; species Pulicaria dysenterica. The sequence goes on along the minus strand of OX359290.1, from coordinate 67,481,852 downwards.
AAACTTCAGGTATCCGAAATTTCAATAATTTGGGATTGGATTTTTGGATAATCGATTCGGATGTTTGGATTGGATTTTTTAAACACACCTAGCATTTATATTTATTAAGTAAATTATCGAGAAATATAATATAAATATCAAAAGTTATTAATAAAGATAATGTTTAAATTTTTACGTCAAGAAAGTATTCTAAATTTTAAGTGTAACAAAAAAAGTAACTAATTAAAATTGTTGATGTCACTGATCTACAGGAGGCGCTTAAGCCGAAAGACCTCTTTCCGAATGTCTAACATTTCTCTGCTTTAAGGATTGCCAATAGAAAATCAAATCTAAATATTAATTGGGCAAAGTAGCACGTCTTGTTCTTGTTTTGTGTCTCAACCTTTAAATGCTTTTATGTTCTCTTTTTTGGCGTTTTTTTATATAATATCTTTACCTTTCGAAAAAAAATTAATAATATTTTTTTTAAAAGCCATATATTATATAATCAAACCTTTACAACCTGATACAAATGAAATAGTCACTATCATCACAAGTAGCAAGATAGAGCATACGGTATTGTTAATACACTAAATGATACTTATGAGCCTACATTTAACATTTTAACAGTTCTTTGCTGTATTCGCACCTCAACCAAGTCGATAATTTTACTCCATATTAATTATAGATGGTAATGTTAGCCATCTTCCCAAGTTAATCCGACCCCATTCTTTCCTCGAGCCATGATCCATTGAAACGCCAAAAGTTGAATTTCTCCCATAGTATCTCTTTGCCTGTTTGATTGTTTGAATATCTTTTCGTTTATGATATTCTAAATACAATATGCTTTAACTCTTGTGATTGCCTCCCAAAGGACCCAACACCGCTTAGGTAGAGTCGCTCTTGCTGCCCAATCTAAACATGCAAATGAGATCGAGGAAGAAAAGGGAAAACCTGCCAAGCATGGATCCTTTCCCAAGTTTTTATTGCCTCTCTACATCTGAAGATTGCGTGAATAACCGTTTCCTCCTGATAGTTACATCTTGGACAAAGTACGGAAGGTAGATCTATTCCTTGTCCACCAGTTTGATTTTAGTAGGTAACCTATCTAGTGAGATTCTCCATGCTTGAATTAAGACTTTCTTTGGGATCAACTTTGACCAATACGTTAGATGTTGTTGGTTTAATACATTTTTTAAAATTTTTTTAACCTTTGAAGTTAATCTGATAAGATGAAGACGATGTTCTTCATATCTTCAATATCACAAATCAACCGGTTCCGGTTCTAAGACCGAATTACCCGATAACCGGTGGAACATGAACCGAAAACCGAAAATGAGATTTTAGGAGAACCGATAACCGGACCGAATATTCCGGTTCCGATTCCAACCGGTTCCGGTTCCGGTTCCGGTTCGGTTCCCGTTCCGGTTCCGGTTCCGGTTCGGTTCCGGTTCCGGTTCGGTTTTTCGGTCAAAAAGCTCATCCCTATTTGTAAGTCACTGTTAGTAACACAGAGACAAATAATAAGCTCATATTATACCGTGGGGGTGGGGGTGGGGGTGGGGGAGTGGTTGTTAAATAGACAATTCAAACAATAATGAACAAACAAAATTCAATATAAAATTACTCAAATAATTCTATTTATAACTTAAAAGTTCAACTCGATCAAATTTTGATTTAGAACATTGATTATAGTTTAACTTTTTTTTAATCTCACAAATTAATTGCTAGATTTTGTTTACTGTTTCTACTAATAAAAACACAAAACTATGAACTCTCTAAACAAAAATACGAACACACGTTGAACCGACTGAGGTAACCTCTAAACATATTAGGAGGTTAACTTATATAAATGTTCCTACGGATAACTAAAAAAATATTGAACTCGAAGTTCACCTAATTTAATAATTCAAAATTGACTTGTCTATTCTTTTGAATGAATAGATAACTTGGATTTATTGAATCTTCATATATTGAATTCCAAATCACCTTATCCATCCAACCATAGGATAGAGAGTTATAAGGCTTGATTCAATTTGAAACAAATTCAAATTCTTTTGTTGGGCGTATTCTGTGGAACTGAGCTGAGTTACTTAGCTTGAAACTTATCGAGCTGAGTTCTTGAATCTTTAAATTGTACATACATGTAGAGACCTAAACTTAACTTAAGAAGTCAATAAGTTAACTAAACATACATAGAAGACTTTACATCTATTTTTTAGCTGACCTACTCAATTTGAGGTGACTAGTCAGTCTGAACATACTTACATAATTCAAAAGTTACAATTTAAATGCTTTCTTACAAGCTACTTTTGTCTCACCAAATCTAATATATTAGTAGTTATCGTATTTCCCTGTGTTCGATACTCGATTTTATAAACGATACTAAATATGTCGGTACACTGCCCGTGCGTGTTGTATTATTTCATAATTCCATATTTTAAAACGCTACGTGTGAAAGCTTTTAATCATCTTAAAAAACCGTCACATACGATCACACACACCAAGTTGGCTCTGGTACCACTATTAGAACATGGAATTGTCACAAGCAAAACGGAAGCATGAATAACTCACACAAGCAAACATCACAACAAAGCACATACATGTACATGTTCCAATGGTGCCATCATTTGTACAAGGTATAAGTGACAAAGTAAAAACATAAAAAGAGGAAGAAATGTACCCTCCAAATCTGCTGCAATCAAGTATGTGGGATGAACTCTAAGTCATCAAAAAGAGCAACTCTCTATTGCTAGTCCACACCAAGTTTACTTGATTCCCAAATGCTAGTATGCTAGCTTGTAACCCTCAACACTTGAAATCACTTCTGAAACAACACTACAACTTCCAGAACTTTGGAAGAACACTCAAGAACTCATAATAAGAGAGTGTGCAAGTGTCAAGATGAGAGAGATGTTCAAATGGGTCAAGTCAACAAAGGTACACAAGCCTTGGACTTTTATGCACATCCTCTCATGCCTTGGCAGAGATTAAGAATGGCTATGCAAGTCCCAAGACCCAAATAATGTTCCCATCTTGAGCCTTGTGAAAACAATAAAATATTGTAATCTGTCATATGTGCCTTCACGACCGGCTCATGGTCTGTGAAGCCCTCGAGTCTCATGACCCTATCCGGGCCACATTGACTCGTAAGATACACGAGCTCCACGACCCTTCATGAGGGTCTAACACCCCGTGAAGGCCAAATTCAAACATTTTGATTTTGGTTCTCTCTTTTTTGATGCGTGCTATCAGGATCAGTCCTTGACGTGTGACCTAATAGGCTCGCGTTTCATCAACAGTGTTACCGTCCTACTTGTGTCAGTGGGAAGACTCCAACAGAATCAACTCTAACTCTTCGGCTCTGTATAATATTCTTCTGAGGTCTTCCTTGACCTATTTTTTTGTCTGATCTTTGGAATCCATAGAAATATTTTATACTGTCATGGAGCTTAAAACCGAAAAGCATAAAATGTCATAAGTAGCACATGAAGGTGTCTTGGTTTAGATTTTTATAGAAAATCCCTAGGATTATTTGTTTTATGACAAAAGTAATAACGGATAGAAGTGTAAAAATTGATGCTCTCAATAAAAATTCAATTTGATTTTGACTTTAAAACGTCAAAGTGCTTAAATTTTAATCAAAATTATTGGAGATAATTTCATATATGTCATTCTTAAACCTTAAAATAAGGTATTTGCTCATTTTAATTATAAATATCATATAACCATTTAAATTTAACCAAATTTTTAGTTTTATCATTTTAAACTATATTATAGTCATTTTAAATTTTAAGCAATAAATAATCGACATTATTGGTTTTAACAGTAATAATAATAATGATCCATGGTTTGTACATTAAATACAATCACCTCTTGTATCATAATATTAAGTTTATGCCATCACGTCTGTCATCCACCATACGTCAACGCTTCTAACACTAGTTTGGGTGTTGAGTAGTCTTTTTAAAATTATTTAATGTATTTAATTAATGGTTAATATATATTAATTTTCATACCAACTCTTGTAACACACAGACATTTAATCTAGTATTAGATTAATTCAATAGTAGTCATATTAATGAGTTATTAATTAAAGCAACAGTTGTTATAAATCAGTTGAAGTAATTAAGCAGATAATTGATTTGGCTATTGCTGCAAGTGTTTGTATTTTTCGTATAAGAACTTGTGGTACTTAAAAATAACAAGTCTGAAAAATCTTAGAAATATTAAATGTTTTATAATATAGTATATATAAATATCCCTTTAAAACATATTTTAGATGTCTGATAATATACTTAAATTAATATGTGTTAAAATAGAATTTCAATATAAAAATTAATTTTTAATTCTTAGGATAATAAGTATAGTCTAAGAACACATGTTGAACAATCACATTTTAAAATATGTAAACCTTAAATATGTTTTTGGTATGAAAGGGTTTAATGGTGCAAATTAATGCTTGTTGTTTATTGGGTGTGCGAGCATATAGACTTTTTAAACAACACTGTTAGACGTTACTTTTTAAAGAGAAAGTGAAAAAAAGAAAAGTGAATGAAAAGAATCGAAGAAAAAAAAATTAATAGTATATGTTTTTAAGTTGAAAAAAAAAATAGAAGAAAAAAAATAGCACCCGATTTCCATTTTAATCATTTCACATTTAATAGAAAATATTTTGAATAAAATAGCATCTTACTAGACTAATACCCGTCTGATACAAGAGTTCGTTTAAGAGATAATAAATATTAAACTTAAAAAAAACGTATTAAATTAATAAAATGTGAATTAAATGAAAATTTAAAATAACGACGATGGACAGCATCAATACTTTAACTAGCGGTGAAACCATAGACACGAGCAGGAGGACAAACTTGACGGCAGAAACGTAGTATTATGATACGAAGAGACGTGATTGTATTTCTTATATAAGTCATCAATTATTATTGTTACAATTAAGGGTAATAAAGTCAAACGTTATTGGGTATGATTAAAAATGAATTTAAAATGATTATAAAATATTTTAAAATGATAAAACTAAGAATTTGGTTAAATTTGATATTTTGAAATATTATAAAAGGTAAATATAATATTTGTAAATTAAGATAGAAAAATACGATTTTATATTATTTAATAAGGATATATATGAAATTATCTCTAATAACTTTGACTTTAAAAGGTCAGAATTAATTTTTTAATTCTAAATGATAAAATGGTCAGATTAAACATTTTTTTAAATTAATAGTTCAGAACATCTAATAAATTTGATCATGTTAGTTTTTTATTTATATTAGAACATTATTAGAAGATTGGAATATTTTTAATCTCTTTCTTTTTCCTTCCTCTAACTTTAAAAATTCAAGAACAAGAAAACAATTAAGTTCCCTTTTTAAATCTCAAAAAATACTTTAGAAATATATTATATTTTAACTTAAATATTTAATTAATGTGAAGACTGGTTTTCTACCTGATTAAAAAATTGTTATTGTTACTAAGGAACTATAGTTATTTATTTTCATATAGTTTGGTACATGCAATTATTTTCTACGTAAATATGACTCTTGTCTACGGTCAAGTATTTAAAGCGACTTTAATGATTGACGCCATAAAAAATCATGACACTATAATTATATTTTCTATTTATTACCTTCTTAATAAACATTCAAATTTAATCTCCTCAACTAATTCGATCTGAATTTGTAAAATAAATTTTTTTGACCGTTATATCTATTTCACCATAATACCATATAAATAGTTATTAAGATTGGAGATAAATGCTTGAAAACATGAATTTAAAAATTGGATTGTTCATTTTTAACTATAGATTCTTTAAACTAAAGTAAAAAATATATACTTGAGGGCAAAAAGCAAAAAAAAAAAAAAAAGAAGTTCAAAAAAGGTTTAATACACGTGTAATTGATTTCTAATTCTCCAGTTTAACCGGTTTTTAATAGTTATTTACAAGCGGTTGCACTCGTTTTTGGCAACCAACTGCGGTCTATTTTCCGGTTCGATTTGTTAAACCGGTTAGTCTTGTTCGGTTTTTAAAATAGTGATTGAGAGTGAATCGATATCACCGTACATGAGAAAACAAGTTCTTAATTTTACCTTCTTACTAACACACGGCACACTTCCTTCATATCATTTTCGTTCTTAAATACACATACACACTCAATTAAGTACTTTGTATGAGTCAATTTAACCTTCTTAAATACACACACTTTGTATGAGTCAATTTAACCTTCTTAAATACACACACTTTGTATTAGAATACTAACATAACTTAATATACAACCTTTTTTATTTTACTTCACACTTCACATTTCACACTTCACACTTCACACTTCATATCATTTTCGTTCTCTTCACATTTCATTTTTGTCTTCATCTTCTTCTCACTCAAATTCGTACTTTATGGATCATGTCGATTGGTTTAAAAGCTCCTCATCTCATTCTAGCCACACCTCAAATAAACTCAGTAAATGCATTATCAAAATGATGAAAAAAGAAGAAAGTTCAAGAGGGCAAAAGAAATGCAAGAAAAGATGTCAAGATTACATTTGGTATCATACAAAGTCGCAGACAATTGTGAGGATGTCGGTTTGAGTTTGTGAAGTACGTCGTCAGCGAAATTAAAGAATTACGAGACAACGACACACATCTGAATCTTCGTAATGTATACTTAAAGCACGTGTGAAAGCCTTGAACAAGATTACGAGTGATTTTTTACGTATTTTTTAAAAAATATATTTTTTTTAAATTTATGGTATTTATTATTTTGCTATAATTAGTTTTAGTTAAGACGACATTGTTCTTTTTTTCAATACCAAAGATGCTAAATTATATATAATAACATTTGTCAGGAAATTATAAACTGTAACTTCCGACAATATATTATATACATGTTGTTGAGAATAAGTACCCTAAATCATTCCAGCGGAGTGGTAAGGTAGTTTTGACATGCGTCCATACCAAAAAAGTCCAAAATGCCTAGCGGTTTTCCTTTAATTTTTATTTTAACTAGCTAAGCGACCCGTGTATCAACACGGGATGATATAAGTCAATTTTAAATTTATATAGTTTTAAAGAGTATTAAGACGTATAGTAAAAATAATTACAAAGCATATATATGAATATAAAATCTCGTAACAAATGAATAATCATTGCAGAATTTTGAAATTCATATATAAGATTTTCATTATATTTTCTTTAAAACATCTTTATAAACAACATTCATAGTTTTTATTAGTAGGGTTTCCTTAATCATCGCAAATTAAAACTTTTAACCTCTCTTTACTCTTCACTCAAGAAACTGTCACATATAACTATCCATGAGTAAAAACGTGTCTTTTTAGTACTTCTTATAAATATTCTTTTTTAAGAAATATAAAGTTACATTACACGTCTAAAAGTTTTAGTATAATATTAATGTGTTTCTCGTGATGGAGCTTTATCCGGATATTGTAAAACCATAACTATAATATTATTGTTGATGTTATAATATGAAGTGCTGTAAAGACAATTTTATTACCCGATTATATATTTAAATCTTTGAAATTGTAAGCTAAATTCATTAAAAGTTAAATCATGATGACATCCATTTAAGTATACGCAAATCAGATCACATAAAAATAAGATTATAAGATAGAATAGATTATGTCTATACATATGTAAATCGTTTAAGTGTAATTTATTTTTCAATTAAATCTAATTGAAAACACAAGATACCACTGAATTTCAAATATCCATGTAATAACTTTTATTTTATGTAGCAAGTTATTAGTTAAAAATAAGATAACTTAGACAATTAAATTTTTTATATATAATTTCAAGTTGTATGTGTAGTTACAAAACACATTAACATGATAGTTGTTTCACTGCCCGGTAATTATGTAGAAGTATAGTTTATGTATGGTTATTTAGTCACAACTAACAATCAATTTAAAAAGCTGTAAGTGGTAGTTTTAGAAACAACTTTATGCCACTAACTGCTGGTTATAGTATATTTTTAATTCTTTTTATCGACAAACCAATAAATTAGTGATTATATCGATTATATTATGTAGAGAGAATAAATATAAAAGACGAATAAAATGTACAATAATTACCTACACGTTGCTCTAGATGGATATGGGAAATTCATGGATGGAGAGAGTGGAAGGATAGAGCGTGGCAGGGTGCATGTAGGGAATTTATGATATAAATTTTCTACAGGAAAGAGCAATTTTGGCTCCCAAAAATGAAGATAAAGAGTGTATTAATGACTTCATGGTTTCAATGATTGATAAAAGAATGTAGTCACATAAATATTGAAAATTGAAAATTCCAAAAAAAAGGGTTAAGATTGGTTCTCACGGTTTTCGCACTAACAATGGTTCTCACATGAACCCTCCACTATATATATATATATATATATATATATATATATATATATATATATATATATATATATATATATATATATATATATGATTCTTTAATTTTTTATATTGATTGATGCACCTTTGTCAGTTTTAAATTTTATCTATTTTTATATAAATTCATCTTAAATAAAACAAATTTAAAAAAAATTATTTTAATACTTTTTATCGAAAGACCGATGAATCAATTATTATATCGACTATGATACGTAGATAGAATAAATATAAAAAAGATATAAATTGTTTTATGAATAACCTACCCACTACTATTAATAGATAACAAACAATTAAAAATATATTAATTTAAAAAAAAGTGTCATATTACAATAAAATTTATACCAAAACGTAGATAAAAATGAGACGGTCGCAAATATGTAATTATTATTTTTATAAACACATTATATAATAAGTTATTAAACATTTTTTATAAACAACCTATAATTAATTATATTAATATACAATTTTTATAAAACCCCCTCATATTTTCATAAAAGCCCCTAACATATTTTATAAAACCCCCTAAGAATTTTCACAATGCCCCATTCCAAGGCTTAAGGATTTTTGGTATTTTTGAATGTAATCATCATGCATTTTTAGATTTTTTTTAATTTTTTTTTAAATCAAGGGTAGTGATTGGTGGAGAATTTTTAGAAAGAGAGAGAAACCATTTTATTTTAATTAGAATATAAGATTTATTTTTAGAATTTTCTTTTCATATATCAAACAATACGGATTCCCTTCTATTTATAATTTTGATCTAAATATTTTAAACTGATTATTATTATATTATAATAATCAAATAGTATATTGTAACACCGTGATTTTTAAATTTTCCGACTTACAAAAATTTTCATAAATAAATTAATCATTTGCAAGGGAAGTCCTACACCATATGTGCAATAAAAGCAAACCAAAAATCACAGTGTCACACCGTAAGTCTTGGTCAAATCCGTTACATAAATCAATTAAATGAATTAAATAAATAACAAATGTCCAAGTGGTATCTCATCTAGTAGTCAACTACCCAAGCACCCCTTCTCACAAGCCAGAACTCCTATACCGCCTGCATGAGTACATAACACATTACAAGAAACAAGTGTCAGCTTACGTCTCGTGAGTCAATAGGAGTTAGAATATGAACCATAAAACATTAGCTTAAATCGAATATATATTCAATAATTAATTAACCACACCCGAACCATCGTATATTTGACCCAAACCCTTAACCAAAATCATGTACCACATACCGGATAAATCATATCAATAATAATCACTATATAATCATATCAAATTCATCATCATTATCGTAGTCAGATCATGTATCTTATCATAGTCATCATATAATCATAATAATCACATAATCATATCAAATTCATCATCATCGTAATTGTGATCATAATTCATCTCATGTGTGTCGTATATTAAAAGGTAGCCCTACTGTAGAGTCTAAACCCACAAGGAAACCCATAAGTTCGCTAATCACGTGCCCGGCCAACCTATGTACCAAGTGGGGCGCGGCTCCCACCCAAGAACATAAATCCCGAGAGTATCGCCGCTTTCGCTACTCCGACGGTGCGAGTACCAGTACCGCGTTGTCGTTCAGATGTAAGTACAAACGGAAACCCCCGTTTGTCTCCTCCTTACACCCACGTGATGTTTGATCAAGCCCCCCGTTCGGCCAACACCACTCCAGCATACAGGCACACAAGGCACCTATACACCATGTCCCGCCAAGGTCATCTAGAAAACCCGGCAGCCCCGTATATGGCTAGCACCTTATCCTAGAAGGTCCCCGTTCCCTACTAGGTCTGCATATCCGCAAATGAGTAAGTAGGATTGCTACACCCGTCCACTAAGTTCAATCCACAATCATATAACATTCATCATGTATTCATAGCATACAAAATATTAGATAATATAAAGTAATCATGTACACATACAATATCATGTCAAATAAAGCTAATCAAATACCCACATAAGTACCACATACAACGGATCACTCATTTAAGTTAAACTTGTAAAACCTTTCGAAAGTGGTTTTGTCGTTGTACTGATTTTAGAAAACTATTGAACTCATCTGGAATTGCGAATGCAGAGCCGAGTAACAAGCTGAGAGATGAACGAGCAACTTGATGATTTGATTCGCAAGAAGCAGATGAAATCAGAGCCCTAATTCCTCCTCTGTTTTCTTGCCGTCGAGAGTTACCTAAACCCTCACGAACTGCCGCTTTTCATTTAATTGTATAGCTTTAATCCTATTAATCCCCTCAGCCCAATTTTTAAAGCCCACTAAAGTCTAGTAGTCCATATATATAGTTATAACCCACTAACAAAACTAAAGGTTAATTGATATCGTAATCTATTTGAGTAACGGTTATAACATTTTATTTCCTTAAATAGTAGTAATAATAATAATAATAATAATAATAATAGTGGGTAGGAATTCTGGTCGTTACAATTCTCTCCCTCTTAGAAAGATTCCGTCCCGGAATCAAGCACCGTAATGAACACATAAAGATATTGAGATTTTAATTCCAACTAATCATTGTATTATACCGCAACGTCATCCATACCTGATCATATCGAAGATCATGTCGCAAATCATTTAAACGTTCTTTAGTTCAACCGCCAATAACCTTTGAATCAGCCTACTTAAGTATCTATTATATCTTAGATTTGTTAGTACAATCCCCCAACTTTTTATAGAATTCTTACAATACTAATTCTATTTTTCACTACCTCTTACAACTAAATTATCACTCTACAACCATATGTTATTGATGTGCGTTTTACGTACTAGTTTTTTATTTATAAATTCTGTGTTAAATTGTACCAAAAACGACACGAATAGGCAAGTGTACCTATTCGGTTTTTATAGTATAATTAGTAAGCACGGATGTCGAACTCTCGGGGAACGGATTTGATTTGATAAAATTATAATGATTTAAATATTAAACGCAACTAAACTAACCTAAACTAAACTAGAAAGCAAATAAATCTAAACTAAGGACAATAAAATAAATAAAGCAATTAAAGGGGGATTTGTATGGAAAAGTTGTGAACTTTCAACCAACTAAAGCACCACTAAACCTAGATTACCACTAAAGCATGCAAAGGAAGTGTTAAGGATAAACAAGCGGTAGATTGAAAGATTGCTAAGATAACTATCATAAGGTTGAGAGAGAATCTCGTTTTCACCTTAGAACACACATAGTTTATTTCTTGTAAGTGTGGCAACCCTTACATTTCCTTGTCTATCACAAGGGTTATATACCTATAAGGTATATTTACAATAAGCACCCTCAACTATTGTTGAACTCCTATTCTATTACAATAATACAGTTCTAACAGGAAGACAAAGAAACGAATAACTTGGAGAATTAAATATATTAATGAAGATGTTCCCTCCCTAGATTCAATTCAACCCTTTTCATGGTAATTAATTCATGGCAAGATAAGCTAAAGACACTTTGAATATTCATGCATCGATTCCTAAATTAGTTAAAACGTTGGTCCAGTTCTAACCGTCTAATTACACCAATTAATTACCTTTATGGTAAAAAACGCTATTAAAAGGGATTATTAGCCAATTAACTCGATTATCAAGTAAAGACTCAACCTTTAATGTTTCATATGATCAACAAAACATCATTAGCACATAAAGGTTCATTATATGTTTAATCACATGCAAAATCATCTATTTAAAGTTGCTTAACACTAGGATTTGATCAATCACTATCTCTTTAATTATCTATTGGTCCTAGACAATCAAGATACAAGCTTTACGAATTAAATGGTCTTTTAAATCACAAAACTCAGATTATAAACAACCAAAACAGATTACTAAGCATGGATGAACTAAGATTAAGTTAAACTTGAATTAAACATGAATTAAAGTATCAAAGCCATGAATTAATAAACCATTACATTAGTTTCATCTCCTCTAGGGAGGAAAACAGAAGATCTAGCCTCTAACAATCATGATAAAGTTCTGGAAATCAAGAATAAAGATGAACATGATGAAGAGAATACGTAAAACCATAAAATGCCTAATGATCTTCAACTTGATCTTCACTTTTAAGCTCAAATCCTCCAACCACTTGCTCCAAGCTTCCTCTGCTCTTTAATGGTGGTTTCTGGTGATTTTGTGGTGGAAAAATCGGATAGAAAGCTTGATTCCCGAATGAAGCAAAATCGCAATTTATAGAACTTGTCCAGCCGAGATCGCGCCGCGACCAAGGCTTTCGCGCCGCGACGGGCTGAAGTTAGCGGCGCTAAGAGTTAATTTCGGGCAGATTTTGACTTTTTCAAATAATTGATCTCTATCTCGTTTTTTATCCAACTTTCTTCATATTTATCTTCATAATTCCGATTTTTAACCTGGAAAATAATAAATAATGATATTAAACATATATATTAAATGTATTTTCCATATTTTTTATTAAAAATAATTAAATATCGTATAAAATTTATAATTAAAAACCGCGATATCAAAATACCCCACACTTGAACTTTGCTTATCCTCAAGCAAATTACAGTTTTATCTAGGCTAAGATATTCAAATAAATAACATCATTCTCATAAACACTAAATACGCTGAAAAATGTCAACACGTTTGATTAGAAACAAACCATCGATTACACCCAGATTTATGCATATACACGGACCCTGATGTGTAGCATGATACTCCCGACAGTAGCTTGATTTATCCATTTTATCATTCTGATTTTGAACATAATCTTTCTTCTTTGTGGACTCAGATTGTCCGTCCCATTTTCGTTTCTCGACCCCTTTCGTTATAGCCTTTTCGCGCTTGGTTAGGTCGTACTCAACTCGACTCGCCTCGTCCATCGACTCTCCCAAAGTTCTCCTCATCCTTACTGCCACTTGGTATTCATATGGTAATCCCTCGGCATATCTTCCGATTTGTTCTTCTTCAGTAGCACAGTAGCTACCGGCAAATTGTAGCTTATCAAGGAAGGCAGCGTTGTATTTTGCTATAGTCATGTTGCCCTTCTTTAGCTCCAAGAATTCCCTTTTAGCTTTCTATCTTGCCCCAAGACTGCAGAATCTCATCTTGAGTTTATCAGTAAATATCGCCCACGTCATACTCTTCCGAGCGGCCTCAGTAGTTGTTCGTTTGACTGTTCGCCACCATTCTAAAGCCTCTCCTTCCAGACACATGATCGCATTGCTAACCTGTTGATATTCTGTGTAATTCCTAACGCAGAACACTTCTTCTAGCTTCATGATCCAGCGCAGGCATCCCAATGGGTCGTCACCTCCCTTGAACGCTGGCGGTTTGCATTTCATGAATGTTTCAAACGAAGTTCCTTTACCTCCGACTTTCCCAATACCACGCTGCATCTCGGGGTGTGAAACACTGCCCGCTTCACTATGCACAGACTGGTTATCGTCCTCTTCATTCCTTCGACCACGTGCTTCTCGTCTCAAATGAGCAATCTCGGCATCCCGAACCCGTATTTCTTCTTCCATTTGTGCCTGACGCGCAACGCTGCCGCGACTGCGTTGACTCTGACGAGTCCCTTCCGTCCTGTCGTGCTGATTTTCATTCCCTGCCAGATTGCGGTTGGAGCGGTGAACCGAATAAGTATCCTCAAGATTGGGAATGCTTTGAAGAATTGGAGCGCCGCTACCCGCTCCGCCATTTCCACGTCAAGCACCGGGCAAGGCATTGTTGTTGTTGTTCCTCCGTGTACCCACCATTTCTTCTGCAAGATAACACGATCACGAGTTGAAATTCAGAAAGTTAGCACGAGCGGAAATCGTAAGATTCTAAACCGAGTAGAGGAGAGAAGAGTCCTATAGGCAACACATAAGAACCCTAAAAGCACTCAGTCACACACCTCCCCCCACTTATAGTCGTGTTCATTCTTATACGATCCGATCTAGCCGTGAGTCTAAGTGTTGGTCTCAACACTCAGTTCACTCACAGCCTGACTCTGATACTAACTTGTAACACCGCGATTTTCAAATTTTATGACTTACAAAAATTATCATAAATAAATTAATCATTTGCAACGGAAGTCCTACACCATATGTGCAATAAAAGCAAACCGATAAAAATCACAGTGTCACACCGCAAGTCTTGGTCAAATCCGTTACATAAATCAATCAAATGAATTAAACAAATAACAAATGTCCAAGTGGTATCTCATCTAGTAGTCAACTACCCAAGCACCCCTTCTCACAAGCCGGAACTCCTACACCACCTGCACGAGTACATGACACATTTCAAGAAACAAGTGTCAGCTTACGCCTCGTGAGTCAATAGGAGTTAGAATATGAACCATAAAATGTTAGCTTAAATCGAATATATATTCAATAATTAATTAACCACACCGACCCATTGTATATTGAATCCGTAACCAAAATCATGTACCACATACCGAGTTAAATATAAATCATATCACTAATAATCATCATAAAATCATATCATATTCATCATCGTAATCGTAGTCAGATCATGTATCTTATCATAGTCATCATATAATCATAATAATCACATAATCATATCAAATTCATCATCATCGTAATTGCGTGCCCGGCCAACCTATGTACCAAGTGGGGCGCGACTCCCACCCAAGAACATAAATCCCGAGAGTATCGCCGCTTTCGCTACTCTGACGGTGCGAGTACAAGTACCGCGTTGTCGTTCAGATGTAAGTACAAACAAAAACCCCCGTTCATCTCCTCCTTACACCCACGTGATGTTTGATCAAGCCCCCCGTTCGGCCAACACTACTCCAGCATACAGGCACACAAGGCACCTATACACCATGTCCCGCCAAGGTTATCTAGAAAACCCGGCAGCCACGTATATGGCTAGCACTTTATCCTAGAAGGTTCCCGTTCCTACTAGGTCCGCATATCCGCAAATGAGTAAGTAGGATTGCTACATCCGCCCACTAAGTTCAATCCACAATCATATAACATTCATCATGTATTCGTTGCATACAAAATATTAGATAATATAAAGTAATCATGTACCACATACAATATCATGTCATATAAAATGAATCAAATACCCACATAAGTACCACATACCACGGATCACTCATTTAAGTTAAACTTGTAAAACCTTTCGAAAGTGATTTTGCCGTTGTACTCGGTTTAGAAAACTATTGAACTCACCTGGAATTGCGAATGCGAGAGCCAAGTAACAAGTTGAGAGATCAACGAGCAACTTGATGATTTGATTCGCAAGAAGCAGATGAAACCAGAGCCCTAATTCCTCCTCTGTTTTCTTGCCGTCGAGAGTTACCTAAACCCTTACGAACTGCCGCTTTTCATTTAATTGTATAGGTTTAATCCTATTAATCCCCTCAGCCCAATTTTTAAAGGCCACTAAAGTCTATTAGTCCATAGATATAGGTATAACCCACTAACAAAACTAAAGGTTAATTGATATCGTAATCTATTTGAGTAACAATTATAACATTTTATTTCCTTAAATAGTAATAATAATAATAATAATGGGTAGGAATTCTAGTCGTTACATATATTATTTGTTTTTCTCTTATAACCTTTTGTATATGATGTTTGTGTAAATATAAATGTATATATTTGTTATTATCTCTTTTTATCTATGATTTCATATAAATTTTATTATAATATAATATTTACCTAAGAATATATTTTTAAAAATCATAATTAAAAAATACATTTTTGTATGATCTAAATATAATATTTTTTGTGACCGTTTTTATTTAAGTTTGTGTAAAAATTACAACTATCATTGTTTGCATTATTTTCTTTGTTAGTACTTTGTTTTATTATTGTTACTTTATTCTTTTATATCATTTTTCTGTGTTTTATTGCATAAATTCGTTAACTTTAATGATGATAACTATATTTAGAAAAGTTCATGCGAGAACCGTTGTATAAGAGAGAAAAAGGGAAGTGAAAGGAGAGAGAGAGAGAGAGAGAGAGAGAGAGAGAGAGAGAGAGAGAGAGAGAGAGAGAAGAGAGGAGGTAGATCGGGTGTGGGGAACTGAATTACCAAGTTGACAGGTCCAATGAAGGAGGAGGTGTACCGGTATATGATGATGAAGCCGATAGACACAATGGCAAGCTGAAGCCATCGGGTGAAGTCATACGGTTGGTCTAATAAGTTATAAGTTATTTTTAATGATGTTGTACCTACGTGAAAAAATCAATTTATTTCGTAAAGAAGTATATTTTTTCGATTCTACTTCTTTTTAACAACTTTAATTTATTCTATACCTAATACCTTCTATACGTACCAATGATAAAGTAGTTTTATTTTTATTATGAAAATACTACTAAATTTAATCAGGATGATATTTCTAATACTTTATGGAATAGAACTTATCTCAATAATTTCAGTATTTAATTTCAAAAAGTTTTTTTAATGGTCTTCAAAAAGTCTTCCTGCTATTAATATTCTGAGCATCTTTTTAAATATATAAGCTTGACTTTCTTTGTACGAAAGTAAAAATCAATTGTAAAGAAATTAATAAACTACTGAAGCTACCTCATTGCTCTTAAAATAATAATTTGTCATCCCTAGCGAACATAATTTCGTTGTCTTGTGACGGAACTATGTTGTTTGGAAAGATAACGGCTCTTTAAGAGATCTTATATGTTCACACTAATTTTCTTGTAGTATAATAAAAATCATGTGGGTTTAATGTACTATACTAACAACTAGCTATATAGTACAAGTTCAAGAGAAATCTTAATATAAAAATTCTAGTGGATCATAGTTTACATATAAAATTTGACCGTGTTATCATACAGTATCATATAATTTACATTATCTCTAATATTTTTTTGTGGTGAGTGGGGTAGAAGATTGGACGGTCACATTATAATGAAAAATACAATCGATAATAAAATATAAAAGAAAACTAAAAGGAAAACTTATCATGGCAATGACAGGTTAGCGGCCAAAGGGAACTGTGAAAAAGAGTGGAGGCGGCGACAAGAGCTACGACTGCGTTGGCAAGAGCTATAACTATAGTAGCGGCAAGAGGCACAATGACAGTAGGTGGTGAAGGTAGGTGCTACAACTACGTGGTGGCAAACAGAGCGGCGTCCGGCAAGAGATGTGAGATGTTGGTAGCACGATGGACGGCGGCGATAGGGGAGAGAAAACTAATATATATGTATTCACAATGTGTCTGTAGAGCAGGACAGGAGGGAAAGAAAAAAGATCGTTGTCATTCAAGGGGCACGACAGGGAGAAGAAAGGTGGTGACGGCCAACCATAACTTCTTGGGGCAACGGCGGAAAGAGGCAGCGAAAGGGAGAGAAGGAGAAGATAAGACCAAAACAGTAAGACTCTGATATAATATAAAATATTCAAAACCCCGTTGTTATATTGTATTACACTCACAACTATTTATAGAATACAAATTATACAAGAGAAAACCTAATAATATGAAACCCTAATAGACCCTAACGCCTATAAAATAAGGTTGGTTGATAATACACTAAACCCTAATCTACATTATCTCTAATACTTTCTATTTAGAAGATCATAACAAATGTAAAGTTACACTTGAATTGCGTCATTCTATATTAAAACTTAATCAACATTATCTCTAATATATCATAACTAATATAAGTTAAGAGAAGAGATTAGGAAAAAAATTAACAAATTCCATATATCATAACTTAATGCAAGCATAAAGTAAAATAAATTAGTAGAAGGAAATAAAAAATCTTTTACCTCTTTTATTCATTTTATTTCTATATATACCTTTAGGGAATAAGATACCTTATATTTCTATACCTAGGTTTCAGTGTTACCACGATGAATACTTTTATACCTTATTAACATTTCGAAAGAAGGGTTTTTTTTTTAATAGTTCAAAAGAAGGGTTTTCTTTAATTATTTAGTATTTACTTCCAAGTGTAAGGTTTAACATTGATGCTCATATATAGTTATACAGATCATAATGTTTTTCACTTTATCTACTCTAACTTGTGTATTTATTAGGGGTGTTCAAAACTCTGTATCCGAATTTTGGATATTTGAAATTTCGAATAGTTGTTTTTTAGTATCCGATAAAAAAAAATTTATATAATTTTTAAAAATATACATAATTACTTAATAACCATATTTTAAACTTTAATCACTAAATATAGCTCAAGTATGCTTCAAAATTAAAAATACTTGTATATAAAAGTATATAGGTTATGAAAATTAAATATAAAAATAAATAAAATAATTTTTTTCGGATATCGGATATCCGAAACTTCAAAAATTGATATCCGAATCCAAATCCGAAAATCCGGATATTCAAACTTCAGGTATCCGAAATTTCAATAATTTGGGATTGGATTTTTGGATAATCGATTCGGATGTTTGGATTGGATTTTTTAAACACACCTAGCATTTATATTTATTAAGTAAATTATCGAGAAATATAATATAAATATCAAAAGTTATTAATAAAGATAATGTTTAAATTTTTACGTCAAGAAAGTATTCTAAATTTTAAGTGTAACAAAAAAAGTAACTAATTAAAATTGTTGATGTCACTGATCTACAGGAGGCGCTTAAGCCGAAAGACCTCTTTCCGAATGTCTAACATTTCTCTGCTTTAAGGATTGCCAATAGAAAATCAAATCTAAATATTAATTGGGCAAAGTAGCACGTCTTGTTCTTGTTTTGTGTCTCAACCTTTAAATGCTTTTATGTTCTCTTTTTTGGCGTTTTTTTATATAATATCTTTACCTTTCGAAAAAAAATTAATAATATTTTTTTTAAAAGCCATATATTATATAATCAAACCTTTACAACCTGATACAAATGAAATAGTCCCTATCATCACAAGTAGCAAGATAGAGCATACGGTATTGTTAATACACTAAATGATACTTATGAGCCTACATTTAACATTTTAACAGTTCTTTGTTGTATTCGCACCTCAACCAAGTCGATAATTTTACTCCATATTAATTATAGATGGTAATGTTAGCCATCTTCCCAAGTTAATCCGACCCCATTCTTTCCTCGAGCCATGATCCATTGAAACGCCAAAAGTTGAATTTCTCCCATAGTATCTCTTTGCCTGTTTGATTGTTTGAATATCTTTTCGTTTATGATATTCTAAATACAATATGCTTTAACTCTTGTGATTGCCTCCCAAAGGACCCAACACCGCTTAGGTAGAGTCGCTCTTGCTGCCCAATCTAAACATGCAAATGAGATCGAGGAAGAAAAGGGAAAACCTGCCAAGCATGGATCCTTTCCCAAGTTTTTATTGCCTCTCTACATCTGAAGATTGCGTGAATAACCGTTTCCTCCTGATAGTTACATCTTGGACAAAGTACGGAAGGTAGATCTATTCCTTGTCCACCAGTTTGATTTTAGTAGGTAACCTATCTAGTGAGATTCTCCATGCTTGAATTAAGACTTTCTTTGGGATCAACTTTGACCAATACGTTAGATGTTGTTGGTTTAATACATTTTTTTAACCTTTGAAGTTAATCTGATCAGATGAAGACGATGTTCTTCATATCTTCAAACTAAAAACATAAAAAAACTTAAATCCTAAGCAAATCTATGGGCAGCCAACATCGATTATACACAAGCTGATGAAGATGAACAGATTTATGAAGATGAAGATGAATAGATTCAAACTAAAAACAAATTTATACAAAAGCTTGAAGATGAAGATGAACAGATCGATGAAGATGAAGAACCTAGTTGAGGTTGTGGCGGTTGCAACAGGGTTAGGCGGCGGTGGTGGGGTTGCGGCGACGGAGAGGGAGACACAGGTGATGTACAACAGAGAGAGTTCCATCCACCCGTGTAAAAAACGAAAATTGATTCACCTGAAAAGAACAAAATTGGTGGTGGGGGTTGTGGCGGTGGTTATGATGGTGGTGACGGATCTGAAAACACACACACACACACACACATCGCCTGTTACCTTGACATTCACCTGAAAACCACACATGTCGCCGCCGTTCTTTACTTGCTTCACCATCCTTGCCTGAAAACCACCTCGATTTTCATCTTCTGGAGAGAGAGAGAGAGAGAGAGAGAGAGAGAGTTCCATCTTCGATCTTCATCTTCTAGAGAGAGAGAGAGTGTGTTCAAAGAGAGAGATGTGATGTATGACGGTGGCAGTGGGTAGTAGCGGCAATGGTGGCCGTGGGTAATAACGGCGCCGGTGGCCGTGGGTAGTAGCGCTGCCGGTGGTTTCTAGAGAGAGATGAAAGGGGAGTGGGATTAGGGTTTGAGTCATGAGGGAAAGGGCTGTAATGAGGGGTGTTTGGATGAGAGCTAGTAGGTGTTTGGAACAGTAAAACCAGATTATCAATAGATTAGGGGTTATTTGGTTAGTTTTGACCTGATATAAAGGTAATAATGGTTAAAAGTGGAAGGTAAACATAACTTTGTAGTTAAATTATTTAAAATAAAAAACTTTACTAGTTAAACCGAAAAGTAAAAGAAACTTTGATGATTAAACCATATTTCACCATATTAAAATTTATTATTTATCTAAATTTTTATATAAAAGACAATGATAATGGCAGGCTCGCAGCCCTAAGAGTTGTGAATAAGAGTATAACAGGTAATTTTAATTTCTAAAATCAATAATCATAACTTATGTTATATAATCAGCCTTCAATTTTTACAAAAATCCACATTAATCACATTTTAAATAACATTTAAAGTTTTCATTCATTACACACGACAATATTTAAAACTTATAGAATCTTATTCTTTTTATTCTTATCTGGTTATCATTGTCCTAAAATAAATTTTAATGTAATATGGTAGTTACTTAACAAAATGTCTTTTTTAAATAAATATTGCATTAAGATAACATTTATATGAATACCTAGAGAAAGATGAGAGGATCAAAAATACATATTCATATTTATACCCAAAACAATATATTAAATATTAAAATACATGTAAAAAATGTTGTTATAAAAGTTAAATTGAGAGGACCCTTAGAAATGCAATGAAGGCGAAAGCAATCTCTATGCGACGTAATACTCATGAGTCATGACAGGTAAATGTAAAATAAAAAATAAAGAGAAGTAGAAAAGAAAGGTTTGTAAGCAAGGAAGTTACTTTGTAATGTAGTATAACTAGTTTAAAGATTTATAATAAATATCTGCCTTTCAAAAAAAAAATAACTAGTTTAAAGATTATATATATATATCTACCTATATATATAAAAACAACACATACCTTCCTTAGCCTACATGTGTCCACCAAATAGTTATAAACTGTGCCCTGTTTCTCTTTGTTTGCTTTGCGTGTAACCAAACCCAAAAGAAACCTTCTCTGCTCTCATTACCATATGGACATACCCACTCATTCTCCTGCACCAGCACATGGCATCTTCACTTTCCAGAGCTAACTGTCACTATTACTCTCAGATCATCTCTCTCATATGTAGACATGTTTTGGTTTCATCTACTGATCTATACTTCACAAATCAAGCAAAGGGTTGACGGCCAACTTTTTCTTAAGAGTATGTTCAAACCACTCCCAATTTAAATGTGTAAGAATGTTTCTTCATTTTGCATATCTTATTTCGTTTCAATTTCTTTTGCCACTGAATATAAAATCATTACTATTCACATATATATGTCGATTCAGTTTAGTAGAGTCAAAAGCATTTCTTGTGATAGTGGAAACGAGGTTGTTGACTGACTTGTGAAAATCGTTTACAGTCAATTAAGGTGAATTGTATTTAAGTTGTTGCCCGAGTATGTTCAGCTTGTAGAGTGAGAATGCATGAGATGCCCGAGTAAGTGTTTTAATTTGTATTTGAATGTTTATTTTCCTCATGAATATTGTGTACATGTCTTTCACCCTCAAATGTTCAGCTTCATACATTTTGTAACTATTTATTAAAGATATCTAAGTTACTATTTAGCTTATAGTAGATGATAGTGTAGCATGTGGGTTTCTTTGTGCACTTAAATTATGCATCTTTGGTTCATAAGGATGTCTAACTTCTTATTTATTTCGTCATGTTATATCTATTTGAAAATTGAGGGTTGAAGAGTTTTAATGGAGCGACACATACAATTAATTTTTCTTTCTTTCTGAAGTGTGGATTAGTAGGGCATGCTCTTGAAGTATCCAAAGTAATGATTTTTATAGGTTTTGGTTCACACATGACATAATCAACTCTTTGTTTTTATATTAGATTTTTCTTTAAACATTGTATCAGTATTTTAATACCTTATTGTATAACGTGCATAGACATTATATTGAATAGTTCTTTAATACGTTATTGTCTAATGTGAGCGTTCTTGTGACTCTATATATCCCCTTTGACCTTATTATAGATGTAACCATACTTAAAGAAAGACTCCAAGATATAGATCTTCAATATAACAAATAATAATATTTAATCCTGCCTCAATAGAGTTTGAAGATGTAAGATATAAACAATTATATCTCTATCCGTAGTAGAGAGATTGATTCCAAACCCCAAGATATAGATGTTGTGTTCTTTAACTGTACATTTGTAGATATGAGCCTAAGATAAACCGTTTAGGGTTGCGGTGTTTGGTTCTCAAATCATTAAGCGATTAACCTACATACTATTCATTTTCTCTAATGCGTTAGTTTCTTAGTGACTGACAAATCAGGATGAACATGACTCTACAACTAACTATATAAATTTTAGAACACATACATTTGACATGAGTTTTTTTTCATATCACATCGGGAATATATGATTTACTTTCCTCGGATCATAATTAAGTACTATTTTACTTACAAATTTTAACACACTCATGAGTTACGCGGGAAACTTTTTGCACGCTTGATCAAAATACAAGGATTAAAAGAAATATCATAATGAGAACGGAACAAAAGGGATCAATCTCATAATATATAAGGTTGTGACATTCCAACTTAAAACCAATTATCACATTATCACTTTTTGTTAGATATAGAATATTACTCAACACGCCCCTCATGTGTAGAGTTCTTTTTCCACGCATAACACGTGGATTCTTATGGATGACGTGGAATCCATGTGACCTTTGACCTACCGCGGGTGAACCTTGCTCTGATGCTATATAAGTTTGTGGAGTTTCAACCTAAAACCAATTGGTTATAAATAAAGTATCTCAGGACCCTTATTAAGCATATTATAAAGTCATTTTTTGTGCAATATAAGACATTACTTAACAAATATATCTTCTTGAGATCACTACCGTGTTAATTTGTGTTAAGATAATTTAATTTCATCTCATGTATGATTTTCTATAACTACTCGTAATTTCTACTAATTTTAGTTCCTTTTGATGCATCATTTTACCTATGCTTTTTTTGCTAATTTCATTCTACTATCCTAATTCGTTAAGTATATAACGGGAAAAAAATAGATGGTAGACAAGTATCATGCCTTCACTATTATCCGTATATTACACTACAAAAACTTCATAAACTTCATATGCATACTTAAAACAAATTACATAAAATGCACAGCCTAAACGATTTACTAGTATATATATATATATATATATATATATATATATATATATATATATATATATATATATATATATATATATATATATATATATATAAGGGAAGGTTCATGCGAGAACCGTTGTTAGTGCGAGAACCGCGAGAACCAATCTTAGTTGTTCCATAGATATGGGAAGTTAAACGGATGGAGAGCGTGTAGGGATAGAGTGTGGCAGGGTGCATGTGAGGAATTCATGGGTGGGCAATGACATTGAAGGAGGGGGAATTGGACGGCTCAGATTGGTTCTCGCGGTTCTCGCACTAAGAATGGTTCTCGCATGAACTTTTTCCTATATATATATATATATATATATAATTTTAAAAAACTAGCATTGTACCTGCGTAATACAGTAGCGATGACAATAGTTTATGGTTGATAATATGTTTGATTTCAAGAATGCAGGGAATAATATATGTGAAATGTGGGGTATGGTTTATTTCTTTTTCTTTTTCTGTTTTCTTTATTTTTTTCAATTATCTCTTTTATTAGTTGTTTAAAATAATTTTTGAAAAACAATTAAATATAAATATATTATTATTAAATAATTAAAGAAAAAGATTCTTCAGCTTTAAAATTGTATTGTTGTAAAATGTAACCAAAATTGATGGTTAATGATTTATTAAATCAACACTTGTTGTAAATTAGTTGAGATATTTAAATGAAAGATTGGATAGATTATTGTTCTAAGTATTTGTACCTTAAGCATAAAAATATGTATTATTAAAAATTAAGTAATCTTAAAATTTTTAAAAGAGAACAAATTAAATGCATTATAGTATAGAATAGTTGTATATATGAAATTATATGTTATTGTCCTTTTCAATAAAATTCTGCAATAAATTTCTGTGAGTGAAACAGTTTGAAAGTTACCATATAGACACAATAAAATTCGTTGACCAATAATCAAATGTTTGTCATAAGTCTTTGTAAGTCACTGTTAGTAACAGAGAGACAAATAATAAGATCATATTATACAGTGGGAGTGTGGGGGTGGGGGAGTGGTTGTTAAATAGACAATTCAAACAATAATGAACAAACAAAATTCAATATAAAATTACTCAGATAATTCTATTTATAACTTAAAAGTTCAACTCGATCAAATTTTGATTTAGAACATTGATTATAGTTTAACTTTTTTTTAATTGATTATAGTTTAACTTTTTTTTAATCTCACAAATTAATTGCTAGATTTTGTTTACTGTTTCTACTAATAAAAACACAAAACTATGAACTCTCTAAACAAAAATACGAACACACGTTGAACCGACTCAGGTAACCTCTAAACATATTAGGAGGTTAACTTATATATATGTTCCTACGGATAACTAAAAAAATATTGAACTCGAAGTTCACCTAATTTAATAATTCAAAATTGACTTGTCTATTCTTTTGAATGAATAGATAACTTGGATTTATTGCATCTTCATATATTGAATTCCAAATCACCTTATCCATCCAACCATAGGATAGAGAGTTATAAGGCTTGATTCAGTTTGAAACAAATTCAAATTCTTTTGTCGGGTGTATTTTGTGGAACTGAGCTGAGTTACTTAGCTTGAAACTTATCAAGCCGAGTTCTTGAATCTTTAAATTGTACATACATGTAGAGACCTAAACTTAACTTAAGAAGTCAATGAGTTAACTAAACATACATAAAAGACTCTACATCTATTTTTGAGCTAACCTACTCAATTTAAGGTGACTAGTCAGTCTGAACATACTTACATAATTCAAAAGTTACAATTTAAATGCTATCTTACAAGCTACTTTTGTCTCACCAAATCTAATATATTAGTAGTTATCGTATTTCCCTGTGTTCGATACACGATTTTATAAACGATACTACATATGTCGATACACTGCCCGTGCGTGTTATATTATTCATAATTCCATATTTTAAAACTCTATGTGTGAAAGCTTTTAATCATCTTAAAAAACCGTCACATACGATCACACACACCAAGTTGGCTCTGGTACCACTATTAGAACATGGAATTGTCACAAGCACAACGGAAGCATGAATAACTCACACAAGCAAACATCACAACAAAGCACATACATGTACATGTTCCAATGGTGCCATCATTTGTACAAGGTATAAGTAACAAAGTAAAAACAGAAAAAGAGGAAGAAATATACCCTCCAAATCTGCTGCAATCAAGTATGTAGGATGAACTCTAAGTCATCAAAGAGAGCAACTCTCTATTGCTAGTCCACACCAAGTTTACTTGATTCCCAAATGCTAGTATGCTAGCTTGTGACCCTCAACACTTGAAATCACTTCTGAAACAATACTACAACTTCCAGAACTTTGGAAGAACACTCAAGAACTCACAATAAGAGAGTGTGCAAGTGTCAAGATGAGAGAGATGATCAAATGGGTCAAGTCAACAAAGGTACACAAGCCTTGGACTTTTATGCACATCCTCTCATGCCTTGGCAGAGATTAAGAATGGCTATGCAAGTCCCAAGACCCCCAATAATGTTCCCATCTTGAGCCTTGTGAAAACAATAAAATATTGTAATCTGTCATATGTGTCTTCACGACCGGCTCATGGTCTGTGAAGCCCTCGAGTCTCATGACCCTATCCGGGTCACATTGACTCGTAAGATACACGAGCTCCACGACCCTTCATGAGGATCTCACACCCCGTGAAGGCCAAATTCAAACATTTTGATTTTGGTTCTCTCTTTTTTGATGCGTGCTATCAGGATCAGTCCTTGACGTGTGACCTAATAGGCTGGCGTTTCATCAACAGTGTTACCGTCCTACTTGTGTCAGTAGGAAGACTCCAACAGAATCAACTCTAACTTTTCGGCTCTGTATAATATTCTTCTGAGGTCTTCCTTGACCTCTTTTTTTGTCTGATCTTTGGAATCCATAGAAATATTTTATACTGTCATGGAGCTTAAAACCGAAAAGCATAAAATTTCATAAGTAGCACATGAAGGTGTCTTGGTTTAGATTTTTATAGAAAATCCCTAGGATTGTTTGTTTTATGACAAAAGGAATAACGGATATAAGTGTAAAAATTGATGCTCTCAATAAAAAGGGATTTCTACGCATCTTTAAAACTAAACAATATACGATCCTGGCATAAGTTCATTAATATCCTTGTAAAAGTCGATAATTATATATATATATATATATAGACAAAAGTTCAAACGAGAACTATGTTTCGTACGAGAACCGCGAGAACCAATCTGAGCCGTCCAATTCCCCCTCCTTCAATGTCATTGCCCACCCACGAATTCCTCACATACACCCTGCCACACTTGATCTCCCACGCTCCACATCCATGAATTGCACTTTATCAAATCAATAGCTAAGATTGGTTCTCGCAGTTCTCGTACGAAAAATAGTTCTCGTTTGAACCGTCCCCTATATATATATATATACTAGCATTGCACTCGCGCAATGCGGCGGCGATGACAATAGTTTGTGCTCGATAACATGTTTGATTTAAAAAGTAGGGTATAATATGTGAAATACGATGTTAGTCAACATATCCATGTATTTTCTACATTTTCTGATTTCTTTACTTTTTTTTTTACAATCAACCATTTTATTAGTTGTTAAAATAGTTTTTGAATAACAACTAAAAAAATATAATTATTGAATAATTAGAGAAAAATATATTATAGCATTAAAATTGTATTGATGTAAGTAATTTAGCCATAATGAGATAAATTAAATATTTTTTGTGATGCTTAATGATTTATTAAAGTAATAATTGTTTTAAATTGATTGAGATAATCAAGGAAATAATCGGTTAGGCTATTGCTCCAAGTGTTTGTATCTTAAGCAAAATATTTTGTACTACTTAAAATTAAGTAGTCTTAAAAATTTTAAGAGAGAGAAAATTAAATGTTTTATAATTTAGTATATATGGGAAGGTTCAAATGAGAATGAGAAATTAATTGAGAATAAGAGACTAAATCTCAGCTGTTCATTTTGTAAGTGGAATTCATTGATGGAAAGCGTGGAGTAATCGAGTGTAGCAGGGTGCATGTGAGAAATTCATGGGTGGGCAATGACATTGAAGGAGGGGGAATTGGGCGGTTGAGATTGAGTCTCTCATTCTCAATTAATTTTAGGTTCTCATTTGAACCTCCCACTATATATATATATATATATATATAGAAAAAAGTTCATGCGAGAACCATTCTTTGTGCGAGAACCAATTTGAGCCGTCCAATTCTCCCTCCTTCAATGTCATTGCCCACCCATGAATTCCTCACATGCACCCTGCCACACACTATCCCTCCACGCACTCCATCCGTTTAACTTCCCATATCCAAAGAACGGCTGAGATTGGTTCTCACAGTTCTCGTACGAAAAACAGTTCTCGTTTAAACCATCCCCTATATATATATATATATATATATATATATATATATATATATATATATATATATATATATATATATATATATATATATATATATATATATATATATATATATATATAGGGGACGGTTCAAACGAGAACTATTTTTCGTACGAGAACTGCGAGAACCAATCTTAGCTATTGATTTGATAAAGTGCAATTCATGGATGTGGAGCGTGGGAGATCAAGTGTGGCAGGGTGCATGTGAGGAATTCATGGGTAGACAATGACATTGAAGGAGGGGGAATTGAACGGCTCAGATTGGTTCTCGAAGTTCTCGTACGAAAAACAGTTCTCGTTTGAACATTTGCCTATATATATAGAATTGGGTTCAAGTAAAAAGAGTCTTATGGTAAAAAATGTAGGGAGAAGGAAGAAAGTGACATGTGTCCTTTTAATTAAAAGGTTATTTTGGTAAATATATCCCTCCTTAATTCCTGCAACTTCTCTCTCCTCTAACATGTCTTCCCCTCTCTCTATCTCTCTCTCTCACGTTATACAAAAAACCCTATTCCCAAGCAGCCTGTCGATGTACAATCCCACCAGAATCCTTCTTCGCCGCCTACTACGAACCGACGCAAACCCTTCTTCGCCGCCGAGTACGAACCTAGCTGCCGCGAAACCCTAGATACCGTTCGTCGCCTGCATATGCGCACTTCCCCTCACGAAACCCTAGTCATCGCCCGCGCCACGAGTTACCTCCCCTGGATGCCGCTGGTTTTTTCTCCTTCGCTGGTTGTTTCTTCTATGCCGCCGTGACAGAAAAAAGTATAATTAAGCAGCAGTGAAGAATCGACGGAGAGGGACGGAAATGATGGATGCACGTCGGTGATGGGTGCACGTGCTCAACAAACTACACTGTCGTCGATGGATGCTCGTCGTTCGCCCTCCGCAACCTTTGGCGATGCACAAACCCACGTCAAAACCTATTTCGCATCCGATGTAAGAATCGACACTGCCGTCGTCTTTTGCTTCGTCAACCATTTTGGGTTTCTGTTCATCCCACCATCGATGCTTCTGGTTTGTTTATCCGCCGCCATCACCCCTGATGCAGTAATATTGGTGATCTCCATCTTCATTTTTGTGATGTATTTATGTAGTTGTGCATCCGATTTTTAGTAAGTTATTTATATGAATATGACTTGTTCTTCATTTTTTGGTTTGATGAATGTAAACGCATGTATTCATCAAGTACTTGTTGATTATTTTGTGCATTCTTGTTGATTATTTTTTGCATTTATTATTGATTATTGGTGTTCATCAAGTTTTTTGTTGGTTCCTGTTGATTCTGATTTCATCATTTTATATATAATTAGTTTTTTAAATAATCATTTTAAAGATAATGCACCAAGAAATCCAGATGAGTACATCGATTTTTGAATTTGAATTAAGATATGGTTACATAGTTTTAGGAGGTGGGTAAATTAAAAGACTAATATACCCTTAACTAACCTATTTTAATTAATTAACTAAAAAAGAAAAGTTAGTTATCAAATATCAGATCTGATGAATCTAATTGCTGAGATTTCTTCTTACCCTTTTTACTTTAATTCTCTTTTTACAGGATCCTGACCCTATATATATATATATATATATATATATATATATATATATATATATATATATATATATATATATATATATATATATATATATATATATATAGTGTTAGGATCAAGGGAGAACCCTCTTAAATAGAGAACAGAGAGAACACTTTTGAAACTTTGATTTCATTGATCAGATGGTTCAAAAATTGTCACAATTTATTTAGGCATTTGATTCCATTGATCATAGGATTTAAAATATGTCACATTTTTTTGATAATATGTTCGAATATAATCCTGATGCATTGATGCATACAAAAGTGTTATTTGATGCATCAATGCATACAAAATTTTAAATTGTTAATAATTATAGAAATAATTTTGATTTTAAGATTTAGGATGTAAATTTGACTTTTGGGTAGCTATGGGTGAACATAAACGTAAAGAAGAAATACTAAATTACAAGTTTACACGTATTCTCTCTGTTCTCTATTTAAAAGAGTTCTCCCTTGATCCTCACCCTATATATATATATATATGGAAAAGATCAAATGAGAATGAGAAATTAATTGAGAATGAGAGACTAAATCTTAGCCGTTCATTTTATAAGTGAAATTCATGGATGGAAAGTGTGGGGGAATCGAGTGTGGGAGGGTGCATGTGAGGAATTCATGGGTGGGCAATAACATTGAAGGAGGGAAATTGGACGGCTGGGATTAAGTCTCTTATTCTCAATTAATTTAAGGTTCTCATTTGAACCTCCCACTATATATATATATATATATATATATATATATATATATATATATATATATATATATATATATATATATATATATATATATATATAAGGCTGGCAATCTGGGTCGGGTTTGTGTCGCTCGGGTTCGGGTCAGTTTCGTGTCGACCCAATTTCAACCCATTTATTTTCGTGTCGGGTTCGAGTCGTGTCACTTTTCCCGTGTCGGGTTCAGGTCGTGTTTCGTGTCAACCCATTTCGGTCAAAAGTATTTATTTGACTGGTATATTTTTGATTTTCGATTACGATTTTCAAGTACGGTTTTCAATTACGGTTTTTTATTATAGGTTTCAAATACGGTTTTCGAGTACGGTTTTCGTCATAAATTTTTTGAATTCTTTCTCTATTTCCAATTTTCTCTACTAACTAGTGATTAAAATATCGAATATCAATACAATTTAATAGCTTTAATCAAGGTTCTAAAAAACGCGCCATGGCGGCGCCAAGGCGCGAGGCCGTCGTTACGAAACAGCCCTTGGCGGTGGGGTTAGGCGTGGCGTACGACAAGGCGAGATAAGGCGCGATAAGGCGCACCAAATGGCGAGTTTTTTAAAGCGTGACGCGCAAAAATTAATTTTTTTTAAAAAATGGTCCTTTTTATATACATTTTACGATCGCATGTATTGAACTTCTATAAATTTGTAGTTTTTAATTTGTATAAGTTACTTTGCTCCTCATTTGTGTAAATTTGTGTCAATTGTATATTAATAATGATAGATTGGACATATATTATTATAAAATATATACAAAATTGCCACCTTAAGTGATGCCTTAAAAAACGTCATGGCTTCGCCATAGCTCGTAAAGCTTGAGGCTTGACCTCGCCGCCACGCCACGCCACACCTTACGTTTTTTAGAACCTTGGCTTTAATACAAAAGTACTAACTAGTGAACAAACCATGAACTAAAATAACCTAAAGGAAATTATTCAATTTCAAAAACCAAGTCTTTATTCTTTTTTCCGTTGTATTCTTGAAGGAAATATAGGGTTGGGTGGGTTCCAAAGGGTATTGATTTAAATCATCTGCACTATAATATTGTTTGGGTTTAAATCTTACCAAGTTGAAAAACGCCAAAGTAACAAAAGTCCAAAACAATATAGTCAAAACAACAAATAGCAAATGATGTAATATTGTTTAAGTTTAAATCTTTTATTGTTTATTTAAGTTTTTAGCTTTTAAAGGTTTTGTACTTTTGTTTATCGGATTTTATTGCTTAAGATGTCACTCCCTCAATTAAATTCACAGTCTTTTATTTTTAAATTTAATTTTAAGTATTAAAGAAAATTTTATAAATTTTAGTTTTACCCTTATACGGGTCACTTTCGGGTTGTTGGGTTGACCCTAACCTAACTCATTTATTTTCGTGTCAACTTCGTGTCGACCTGGTTTTGACCCATTTCGGGTTCGTGTCACTTTTTTCGTGTCAGGTTCGGGTCGTGTTTCGTGTCGGGTCAGGAATTGCCAGGAGGAGAAATTAAATGAGAATGAGAGACTCAATCTCAGCCGTTCATTTTGTAAGTGGAATACATGGATGGAAAGCGTGGGGGAATCGAGTGTGGCAGGGTGCATGTGAGGAATTCATGGGTGGCCAATGACATTGAAGGAGGGGGAATTGGACGGCTGGGATTGAGTCTCCCATTCTCAAAAATATTTAGGCTCTCCTTTGAACCTCCCACTATATATATATATATATATATATATATATATATATATATATATATATATATATATATATATATATATATATATATATATATATATATATATATAAGAAAAAGTTCATGCGAGAACCATTCTTAATGCGAGAACCGCGAGAACCAATCTGAGTCGTCTAATTCCCCCTCCTTCAATCTCATTGTCCACTCATGAATTTCTCACGTGTATACTGCCACACGAGATCTCTCCACGCTCACCATCCATAAAACTTTCCATATTCAAGGAACGGCTGAGATTGGTTCTCGTATTAACAACGGTTCTCGAATGAACATTCCCATATATATATATATATATATATATATATATTGGCAAAAGTTCAAACAAGAACTGTTTTTCGTACGAGAACTGCGAGAACCAATCTGAGCCGTCCAATTCCCCCTCCTTTAATGTCATTGCCCACCCATGAACTCCTCACATGCACCCTGCCACACTTGATCTCCTCCACGGTCTCCATCCATGAACTTCCCATATCCAAGGAACGGCTGAGATTGGTTCTCGCAGTTCTCGCAGTTCTCGTACGAAAAACAGTTCTCGTTTGAACTCTCCCCTATATATAATATATAGGGGAGAGTTCAAACGAGAACTGTTTTTCGTACGAGAACTGTGAGAACCAATCTCAGTCGTTCCTTATATATAGGGGAGAGTTCAAACGAGAACTGTTTTTCGTACGAGAACTGTGAGAACCAATCTCAGCCGTTCCTTATATATATAGGGGAGAGTTTAAACGAGAATTGTTTTTCGTACGAGAACTGCGAGAACCAATCTCAGCCGTTCCTTGGATATGAGAAGTTCATGGATGGAGACCGTGGAGGAGATCAAATGTGGCAGGGTGCATGCGAGGAGTTCATGGGTGGGCAATGACATTAAAGGAGGGGGAATTGGACGGCTCAGATTGGTTCTCGCAGTTCTCGTACGAAAAACAGTTCTCGTTTGAACTTTTGCGTATATATATATATATATATATATAGGGGAGAGTTCATGCGAGAACTGTTGTTAGTGCGAGAACCGCGAGAACCAATCTCAGCCGTTCCTTGGATATGAGAAGTATCATGGATGGAGAGCGTGGAGGAATCGGGTGTGGCAGGGTGTATGTGAGGAATTCATGAGTGGGCAATGACATTGAAGGAGGAGGAATTGGACGGCTTAGATTGGTTCTCGCGGTTCTCGCATGAACTTTTGTCTCTCTCTCTCTCTCTCTCTCTCTCTCTCTCTCTCTCTCTATATATATATATATATATATATATATATATATATATATATATATAGGGGAGGGTTCAAACGAGAACTGTTTTTCGTACGAGAACTGCGAGAACCAATCTCAGCCGTTCCTTAGATATGGGAAGCTCATGGAGGGAGAGCGTGGAGGGGATCAAGTGTGGCAGGGTGCATGTGAGAAATTAATGGGTGGGCAATGACATTAAAGGAGGAGGAATTGGACGGCTCAGATTGGTTCTCGCAGTTCTTGTACGAAAAACCGTTTGAACTTTTGCCTATATATATATATATATATATATATATATATATATATATATATATATATATATATATATATATATATATATATATATATATATATATATATGGTGAGGATCCAATGCGAACGGCTCCCATATTACGAACTATGCGAACGACTGAGATGCACCAGAAAAAACCACTGCATCTAGATGCAGCAAAATTAATTGGGGAAAAAATCACAGAAAGAAAATGCAACAGAGGTAATCAAACATGAGTGCAGATCTGTTTGGATGATGCAGATAACAAGATAATTAAAGATTGAAAGTTAAAAGGAACAACAACAAAGATCTTTAGGTTTACTAGGAGGATATATCATTTTCCCTTCTTCTTCTTCAACTTCAATTGTCCTTTTTGTTGCAAGGGCTGTCATTGATGGTGAGAGCAGAGGCGACAATTGTCTTGGAAGGAGAAAGGAGGAAGATGGATCTCCTTGGTGGCAACGCTAGGGAGAGGCGGAGGTGAGGCGGTGAGGATGATGGTGGCGATGAGGCGGTTAAGGCCGAGGTGAAGGTGAGATAAAGGTAAGGCGGAGATCGTTGGCGAATTGTTCGTATCAGATCCCCATTTTGTAATTTTGCTGCATCTAGATGCAGTGATTTGTTATAGAGAAGTGTTTTGCAGGTGTTCGCACGGTGCGAACGTTTCCATTTGATCCTTTGTCTATATATATATATATATATATATATATATATATATATGGAAAAGTGAATATGGGGTTGTTTTGTATCTTACCTTAGATGCAAAACCTACTAAAACTACGTCGTTTTGATTGGTAATTATCTAAAATTAGACCTAGATATTGTTTCCTCTAATTGCTCACAGTTGGTTCGTAATTATACCTCAACCTTCATCTTGATAATAATAAAATAAATCATCTCAAAATAAACTTCATATTTTTCTCTCTTGCAATGCATTTCATGACTTTATCCTTCATCTGATCTTTTTTCTATGATAGTTCGTTCATATATCCTTATTATTTAAATAACTAAATATTATTTGCTGTATTTTTTCTTCAAATTCACGTTCCACACATCTGCCTAGTTTCAAAAAAAATTCAAAACTGCTTTACATTATCTTCTAATTGTTCCTTAAACTAGCTAGTCATATCTTTGTCTTTTTATACTCACCCTCTCGCAAACCTATGTTTTTCTTTGCATAATTATCTTACATATTGCTTCCAATTAAATACCAAATTATATATATAATACAATTCACATCCCATATACTAAGCCTATGTTACTGTTCATACCAGGGAATTTCTAACATGCGCTTCCTTTGGATTTAATTAAAGATCACATTATTTAGCTATGGTGAGTGCAGATGAGTTGGTGCTATTCTATATCCCAATATTTCAATTCTTACTTCTTTGTTATTTTTTTTCTTTACTTCGACATGGCCCACCTTTATTCTTTTTTGCTTCATTTTTGCCGTACACCATAGTTTCCTTCAACACTCATCTCAACTTTTATTGAATTATTTTTCAAGCCTTTTGCGTAATTTATCATAGAACTAAACATGTTCTTTTTTTATTATTTTCTTTCTTAGCTTTTTAAAATAAGAAAATTCCATAATCTGTCTATCATGAAATATTTTTTAATGGTGTATTTAAATTTGCCTTTTATGTATAAAATCTTTACATACTTTTATATCATGCTTTCTATACAACTTTTTAGTTTTACAATGTTTTGTAAACCTATTTAATAAATTATAAAATTTTAGTAATGTTTTATTAATATACATACATCAACACAATGTAAACATGTACATAATAGATCTAAATAGACTTTTAGTTTAATCATATATAATTACATTTTTTCGTTCCATCAAAGTGTAAGGTTTTCATAACATTTCATATGATGTGGTAAATGAATGATTATATTAATTAAAAAACCAGTTTGTTAATAATATATATATATATATATATATATATATGTCTTATGAATTTAGAACTGTCAAACACTTAAAGTTTAAAAAGGGTCAATTTTGGTATTTAATTTTATACGTCTTTTCAATTTAAAGATGTTATGTGTACAGAACATAAAGTTTAAATATTTAACAACTAATATGTTGTAGAAAGACAAAGCATTTACCAAGCCAAAACTATAACATAAAGTCAACAAACTAAATCAAGCGTTAACCTAAAATCAATTTAAAAAATTAAATTAGTTTTTTTGTACGTTATTACTAGATTAAAAAATTGATTATAAATCCGCAGCAACACGCGGAAATATGACCCTAGTTGTCTTACATTTCACAAAAACCATGTACAAAAGCGTAAAAATAATGATTGTTGGATACATGAGAAGTCAAAGAACTATAAGGAAGGCATGATCTGGTGATCGAACTATGATTAATAATGAGACCAATTGAAAAATACAAGGAACAAGCAATTTTAAATGATTTGTAATTAAGACGACGTAGTTTAAGAAGGTTTCGCATCTAAGCTTAGATGTGAAACAACCCCATATTCACTACCCCATATATATATATATATATATATATATATATATATATATATATATATATATATATATATATAGGGGAGGGTTCATGCGAGAACCGTTGTTAGTGCGAGAACCGCGAGAACCAATCTCAGCCGTTCCTTGGATATGGAAGTTAAACGGATGGAGAGCGTGGAGGGATAGTGTGTGGCAGTGTGCATGTGAGGAATTCATGGGTGGGCAATGACATTGAAGGAGGGGGAATTGGACGGCTTAGATTGGTTCTCACGGTTCTCGCGCTAACAACGGTTCTCGCATGAACTTTTGTCTATATATATATATATATATATATATATATATATATATATATATATATATATATATGGGAGGGTTCAAACGAGAACTGTTTTTCGTACGAAAACTGTGAGAACCAATCTCAGCCGTTTCTTGGATATGGGAAGTTCATGGATGGAGAGCTTGGAGGGGATCAAGTGTGGCATGGTGCATGGTTGGGCAATGACATTATAGGAGGAGGAATTAGACGGCTCAGATTGGTTCTCGCAGTTCTCGTACGAAAAACAGTTCTCGTTTGAACTTTTGCATATATATATATATATATATATATATATATATATATATAGTTGCAAATTAGTTCATGCCTTAATTTGGAACAAAAGCTCTTCTTTGTAGCATTGCTAATCATGCATGTGGGAGCAAGTCACTTCACTTATTTGCATATCAGATTAAGTGACTAAAAAATCATAATCATTCAAATTTTCAAGTCAAACTATATTCCCAACTAGAACATGATTACAAGTTATATTTCCTTGGAAACTTAAGCAAATTCATAAAAATCAACCTTATATGAATGCTTACAAAAGAATAAAGATGAAGCCTAAACATAATATATCATGCCAACTTCAATCAAACTTATATGAGGAATGTGAAGAGCAACCGCGGGGCCCCTGCAGTTTTTACGAAGAAACGAATACCCGATATCAATAACAAGCTTCTTGAGGTAAGATGACGACCTCCGGGCTTTCACATATGAGTGTCCCATTATATAAGCAACTCCAGCTTCTTTAGCCTGTATCAGCTGCAAAAGCTCATCTCTAACCGCACTATCCATCACTGGACCGCTTGATGGCAGTTGGAACCTCACTTGTCGTCTTCTTATTTGCGGGTTTTCGTCATCGTATTCAGATCTTAAACGTTGCAGCATTAAAGATTTGCTACTTTGTATGGAACCCATGGAGTCGAGTTGATCAGAGACGATCAAAGTAGACAACTTCAAATTTTCTTAAACAGTGCCTCTTGAGTTCAGATCAACACTTTATCAAAGTTAACAAATTTGTCTGTCTTAACTGAATGAAATCATAAGTGATTGAATCAACAAGTTCCTTATATTTCTTTAGCATCAATGTTCTTTTTTTTTTCTTTTTTTTTTACGAGAACGTTTTTGCCGGCTGAGTTATGAAGGGCATAGGCATAAATTTACCCTTATTAGCATATAATTTAAAAAGTTCATCAAACTTTTTATTCACAAAAATCCAAAACTTAAGAAACTTTCAAAATAAGATTACAAGAAAGCATAAGTTATGTAGTCAAAAAGTTAACATTATATCAATCAATTCGAAGGAATGTGATTCCATCAAATTAAGGAATGGTTCATGTCGCTCCTTTATAGTAAAGTTAGAAAAGGTAAAACATTTCAAGTCTTTTTTGAATTTGGAATATATAAGAATTTGCCTATTGATACTCAAAATTGGATGCTTTATGATGAAGTCGTGAAGAAGAAACTTAATTAAAAGAAGGATAAAAAACCTAACCTTGTGCTGATGACCGCCATTCGACCATCAAACGATGTGTTCTCAGAGCTTGAGAACTGCGGTTCCACAGCTTCCATTTGTATGAACTCAGCTATGCTTTGAATGAGTTGATTCTCAAAGTTCCCATCATCTCTTTGGATATCTTTATACCCGTATCTCACTATGCACCTATACATACGATAGGGTCTCGGGCAGATACGCCCGATAAGAAACCGTTCTTCGGGCAATACAAAAGGCACAGGGACGTGTTTCACGCACACAAACACCAAGACATTATGAAAAGCGGGCAAATTTGTAACAAAATGTGAGAAAATCGAAGGGACACCAGTAGCAAGTTCTGAATATATGAGGCCTATCCCGGGCACACGAACAATACCCAAACTCGGTCCCAACCCGAGTAGCCATTTCAGTGAAACTTTATTATGGAGGTCATGGTTATACTTTTTACGAGTACCATAATGCCACACGTACATTATGATCATAAAGACAATGGCAAGCAAAAGAGAGACCCAACCACCTTGAGGAATTTTCATGATGGCAGCTGAGAGGTAAATACCTTCTATGAACCCAAAAGAAACGAGGAAGAGTGCAGCATACAATATGTTTTTCTGCCACACAAATGTTATAACGAGTGCCATTAGAAAACTCGTGATGAACATAACCGTCATGCATGCAAGTCCTGCCAATCAAAAATCCACCATGAGAATTATTCAAGAAGATTAGAGCGACTAGCAAATCCTCTCTCCATAAGGAGGGTTTGATTTGGGAAAGTTCTAAATAGTAAAATGTATAGAAAAAGGTTACCTAAATAAATTTAATAATATCAGAGTATTACTTTCACAGTAAGATAATTCTAATCACATTTTGATGCATTAGACTTGTAAAATTGAAAAAATAAAATTTGAACAAGGAAGTGGTTCGAGTATGTGAATGAACTGATAAAGCTGGCTTCAATACTGTGGTAAAACCAAATGCAAACACAATAGATAACAAAAAAAGATAGATTCATCGAGACATCGATCAACTCTCCCATTGATACTAACACAATTAATAAAATTATGCATAATGAAATTACAAACCTGAAACCTTTTAAATCCTAAAAGATATCATAGTCTAATTACAATACTCTGTAACTTGGTTATCAAGATGGAAGCAAAGCAATCAGAAACAAGACCATTATGCTTGATCTGAATATTTATATGGCTTCAATTGGGAGAATTATCTGACTTATTTTATGCTTTTCATTCGCTATTATCTCAATTCTCAAGCCAAATCTTATCATAAGGTTGTACCAGGTTATTGTTAAGTAAATGTTGGGTTAACAATCAACATTTTTTCCTTGGCAATATTTCTATTTTTTAATTCATTGATGTGTTAAAATACAATATATGGAAGTTATATGCTAATAATAATCATCGTCAAACTTTTTATAATAAAAAGATTTTGGAGAGTATATCTACTGTTACTTACCATACGCGTTGCCAACTAGAGTAGTGTCCTGGAATCCAATAGCAATCAAAAGAGTAAGAACCATGAGGATCCAGTTGATTTCTGGTATATAAATCCTGCCAAACATGTGTTTTGATGTGTGGACAATTTTGACCCTCGGGAAACAACCAAGAGCATGGCATTGCTTGACAATTGAAAAGGTAGCTGAGATCATAGCTTGACTCCCCACAACAGATGCTAGAGTAGCAATAATAAATACCGGCCAAAATATCGGTTCTGCAAAAAAAAAAAATGATGCCCACGTGATCAAGTCAAACTAATCGGGT
Source organism: Pulicaria dysenterica (assembly GCA_947179395.2). Classification (NCBI taxonomy): domain Eukaryota; kingdom Viridiplantae; phylum Streptophyta; class Magnoliopsida; order Asterales; family Asteraceae; genus Pulicaria; species Pulicaria dysenterica. The sequence continues at coordinate 67,441,929 of OX359290.1, read as the reverse complement.
ACAGCTAACCGGCCACAACCTGCTCACATTATGTATCCATACAATTTACAGGAAAAAACAGTATATATAATAAATATTTGATAAAGCAATTTTTTAGCAATTGTGAGATGGCCCGGGTGGCTAGGCCTTTCTTTTTTAAATCCCATGTCACGATTTCGAAGCCCCATAAAGCCTATTTTTTTGGTTTTAATTCAGTTTTTTTTTCCTTTTATTTTTCTTTATTAACTTTTTGCGGTAATTCATTTTCTTTTTTCTCCATTGTGTATTTAGCTTTTAAAAATTATTATTAAATTCAAATAATTGATTTTATATGGCTTTTGTTTTTCTTTTATACTTTTTAATATATAACATTTGATGTAAATATAAATATATGTTTGTAGGGTGAGGATCTTCTCATGTTTGAGTCAAACATGACCCATCATGTTCAATCACAAACATGAGAGTAAATTTTAACATAATTTTTTTCATAATACGATATTTATTTTAAAAATATATTTTCCAAATAAAGTATATTTCGACATAACTAGAATATTATGTTATTATTCAAGGGTTGGTGGGGTTTTTTGGTTATCAACAAACATTATACATCAAAACGTATTGGAGAAGTACGTTATTCGTAATATGAAAAGTAAAACTAGAACCAATATAAATTTGAACAGCCTAAATGTTTAGTTTTCTTCGTCAAACTTATAAGAGATACATTGTTAGACATAATATGAATATAAAATTTAAATCAGTTTGAATTTGAACATTCTAGATGTTTATGTTTCTCATGTTTTATTTTAACTATTTGTATTCATATGTTAGTTTCTATATTTTCTTTATACTTACAAAATTTTTCGATTGTAAAAATTAATAATACTAAACAATTATATTTGACGAAACATAGAAATAAAACATGAAACAATTTTAATTTGAACCAAATGAATCATTACAAGTGTAAAAGACTATGTTTTTCCCCTCTTTAGTTTAAATATTATTTTTAGATTTAATTTTTATATTTTGTTCGTCCTAAAATCCCGCCGCAACGCGCGGGCTTAGATCAATTCGTTTAACACATATCTTAAAATAAGATAGTTGAAAATCACACTGCAATAGCTAACCGGGTATAGATTTATAGAAACTGTCTGGAAGCGAAGCGATGTTCTTAGACAAATAAGCAGCCTGGCCCATGTATTGTATAACTAAACACGGGTATACAACTCCAGCAAATGCAAGCTGCACAAAGAGAAGTACAAAATTTCGTAAATTTAATAAATAATTAGCTATGAATGTCAAAATAACATTTGAAAGATATCGATCTTGTGGCATGTGAAAAGCTACATAGAGATTAAGAAATTCATTTCACATGCAATATTTATATTTATAGCACAACTCAACCAATAAACGTACTCTTATAGAGAAGGCGCTGAAATGGCCGAGATCAGCAAACATAGCTTCAGTGCCTGAAAAAAAATAGAGTTGAAATTATATAACATATTCAACAGAGAGTGTGTTTTGATGTGCCTTTTATAAGAAATTATGTGATGTATTATTATAGTTGTAACAAAATACACTGTAATAAATAAATAAATGAAATAAAGGATTTGGATGCGCCTTTGCTGTTTCAAGTTATAATAGCTAGATAATTTGATGTTTGAGTGCTTGGCAAACTCAGAATATCCCGAAGGAATTAATCGCTAACAATGAACAAAAAGACATGTATGATAATATGAGAGTAAAGAAAAGAGAGACATTTTGCTAAATGGGAAAATAATTCTCTCAAATTATGTTAAAATTGGGTTAATAGGTCATTTAAATTTATCCTGAAATAATCAGATAAGAAGAAGCAAAATTCTATTTCTCCAATTTTTGGAAACCGATCATAGTGTAACTAATTCAGAAACGCAAATACAGACACCGGTCACAGTCCCTATGTCTTAGTTGAAGAAATCATTTATAAACCTATTCTTGAACACAAACGATTGAATATTTAGATTCAAATACCTGTTATAGAGAGAAGAACACCCCCGAGTGACAACCAGCCAGCTGTACCAGTTTCTCTAAAGAAGTAGATTATATAATGTGGAGATAAAGCGTAAACAATTTTTGGGTTCCAATGTATGATATTATATAACCCAATGCCAAATATTGAAATCAACCATATGATAACAATAGGAGCAAAAGCAATTGCCACCCGTTGAGTACCAGTGTGTTGCAAAGCAAACAAGCCAATCAATATGACACAAGCCAATAATAGTACAGCCCCTGCAAATACAAAACCAAATATCCAAAAAGTAAATCAATATTTCTCTATCCCATGAAAATTGCAACATTCTTAATTTATATCAAACGACAACTTTGCAAGCCAAAACCATCAACTTACTGTCATCATCACAAGCTACTCGTTTTATTGTTATTGCAATACAAGATTCCTATGACGAATATTTTATTGTTTCTGTGATTTCAATATTCTGATTAAAATTTAGCAAAATTTTAACTAAGAAAGATAAACGTAAACTCGGTAGTGAAGTTACCATGAGATAGCTCTAATCCCACACCTTGAACTTTAAGTCCTGATACTGCTGACATAACTGCAAAAGAAATACACACGATCACTAATGAATATCAAACACCACATACTTATTTAATGTTTGACCAATAGACCCTCTATCCCATATTAATGGAAGGGTATTATAGATATTTAACTAATAACCAAACCTTTTTTTGCACATCTAGCATTAACTCAAATATTTAGTTGCTTCAACTACACGGGACAAAATCTAAAACTTCAATGCATTATTGTTTTAAAACATCGACTATTAACAGCCAAATCTAGTGTGTTTTAAGAGATAACTTCATTAGTTCCTTTACCTCCAAGTGAAATTTGAAATATAAAAAGCACTAACCAGAAATTGCAGGAGTAATGACACCATCACCAATAACCATAGAAGCTCCCAATAATACAACAACAAGTAGAGAAGTGCGTAACTTTTTATGTTTCTCCATAAACCTCTTCAATGGTGAAGAAGGTGATAAAGGCTGTGAAGGACCATATTTGTATGATGACAATTCCTCATCTGCTGCTTGTTGATTTGGAAGTAAACTAAACTTTGCATGCCTACACAGTAGTGAATATAGAGCAATCGTTCCACCTGAAATCCGGTAGTTATCACATACAAATTAGGGGTGTTTGGATGTACATTCTGAAAGTGACAACTGAAATTGATAACCATAGTTAGATAATGAGCTGATGGTAGAGGACAGTGCTTGATTGTGCTACTGTTGTTTAAGTTACAATAATCATGTCATTTAGTGTTTGGTAAATTTGATTATTGTTAATTTGTTATAATGACCAAAAAAATGAGAGAAGTTTTGCTAGACAGGACTCAATGTATCGCAAATTAGAGTGATAGGTAAAAAAATAATCTAAAAATTAAATTTGTTGCAAACTTTATGAAATGTTGCAGCAAAATAATCATATAATCAGAAGAATAACCTGTTCATCCAAACATTTAAAACTGATTGTGCGACTTCAAGAGGTGATAAACAGATAACTAGCTCGAAAATGAAAATTTAAAACCATTTTTTATAAGTACGAGACTATATTTTGGCTCACCTTCACCATTATCATCAGCACTCAAAACAATTAACACGTATTTTAGCAAAGGGATCAGGGTTAAGGCCCAAAAGATCAAAGAGAAAGCCCCAAATATAACATCTGGTGTTTCATAATCTGCCAGATTGCCATCAAACACGCTTCTATAGACATAAAGAGGAGAAGTGCTTAAGTCTCCATATACGAGGCCGAAGCTTTGATATGCCAACAAAAAATTCCGCGATAAATTCAAGAAAAACTGCAACCCAAAAAATAACATGTCAATCTGTCAACTTTAACCACAAGAACTCTTAAAGTAAATCTAAAGTATATAAAACAGTAATAAATGATTCTGAATGCTTATATCTCAAATGTCTACTTCCATATAGACATGGATCAGAAAAAGTTCTTACCTAGCAGTCAAATATTACCTTTAAACTACTTTCTCTTGATAACTTGCGCTACTTAGCAACAAAAAAGAAAAGAAAAGAAAAAAACACGCTTGTGCGAGGTGGTATATAACCTGAGAAGGGTTTCTAGAAGTTAAAGTGCCAGATTCTGGTTCCATCGGCATTGGCAGCAACTTGCCTGTAACAACAAAAGACTAATCTTGAGATATATGGAAAAACTGACCACTGTTAAACTTGTGTTCTTAATCTTGAGAACAAACCCCTTATGCCATATGAATGTCACAACAACTTAATAATCAAGTATTCAAATAATTTATACTCACAACTAACTGGTACACATATGATTTATAATTTTAGTGAGTCCCATCTCAGTTCTTCATGAACTCCGATGGACTCACAATCACATCAAATTGAGAATCTCTGTAACACAGACACACCATTACCGCCTTCCAAGAACACTAAGAAGAGCCACCATCTACCCCCAATCAAGAACAAAAAATTAAATATTGCATGAACAGATGACAATCAATAACAAGAATTTGAAAATCAACCCTAATAGCTACACAAATTGAACACGTTGCTGGCTACACAAATCGATTTTTACACAGATCCGAAAATCACATGAACAAACTCTAATGGCTACACAAATTGAAAAGATTGATGGCTACACAAATTAAGAACAATAAATCGATTTCTACACAGATCTCAAAATCACATGAACAACCCCTAATTAAAAAGAAACACCAATTATCTGACCGTGGTGATTATGCGGTGGTGGCGTAGTAACGTGCAGGAGCAGAGAGATTGAGAACGCACGTGGTGGTGCGCGGTGAAACTAGGGCTTGTGCGATTATGGTGATGGTGGTGGTGTCGCACTGTCGAAGGAGCGGTGGTGATGGACTGGTGTTGGTCTTTTCCAGCGAGGGGGCGGTGTCGATGCGATGTGCAGGTACAGAGAAAGAGAGAGAGTACAGGTGGTGGTGATGCGACGACAGGGGTGCGGTCTCCGGAGATGATGGCGGCAAGGGTGAGGTCTCCGGTGATAGTGGCGGAGGCGACAGGGGTGGGCGAATCCGGCGAGACGGGCGGCAGTGAGAGAAATAGAGTGAGTGGTGCGTGTATTATTTTGGATAGATAATAATAAAAACAAAACTAATAAAAATAATACTAATAATAATAATAATAATAATAATAATAATAATAATAATAACTTCTTATTAAATAAGAAAATAAATGAAAAACCTACAGTAACGTTGTGTTTCCGAATTAAAATTAGGGGAGAAAAAAAGTTTTAGGAAAACAATAAAATTTTCTCTTAAAGTAGAAAATTTTTGAAAAGAAACAAAAAACACTTTAAATTTCACTTCTCTAATTTTCTTTTAAACTCGAGAATACGTAATGACAAAAACATTTCATTTTCTCTTCCTTCTATTTTCTTTCCATATGTAACTCTGGAACATAGCGTAAGGGTGTAAGTGTAATACTTTTTTTTAAGTTAAAGGAAAACTGTATTTTAATCTTTTTATTAGGATCATATACACAACAATGTCAAAACTGTAAGAACTTTTTTGTGCACTTAATATTTAACTAATTATAACCAGGTAAAATAGTATTAAACAAATTGGCAATTAAAATACCAAAAAAAAAACAACATTTTTTTGTTGATTAAACTAGTTGGTTTTCCTCCCTCAATCAAATTACAATAAAAGGTATCACTCTTTATTACTATGATTTAACAATAAGTTCAAGGAAATAACAAAGTCGCAAGGTAGTAATCCTTGATTTGTAGAAAGAGAAACATAGGATTTTGAAACAAAAAATGAAACATAAAGGATGATGACTAAAGAAGAAAAAAGTAAACTTGATCAAGTGAAAATCGTAAACTGAAAAAACGACCTGATCAAACTACGGAAGATAGAAAGGGGAGAAGGGCAGTTTTGGTATACTGAAAATACAGGCATTCTTACTATCATTTTCTTATATTTATAGGTAAAAGTTCAAGCAAGAACTGTGTTTCGTTTGAGAACAGTGAAAATCAATCTTAGTCGTTAATTTGATAAGTGGAATTCATGGATATAAAGCGTGTGAGGATCAAGTGCGGCAGGGTGCATGTTATTAATTCATGGGTGGGTGATGACATTAAAAGAGGAGGGAATTGGATGACTCATATTGGTTCTCGCAGTTCTCGTACGAAAAACAGTTCTCGTTTGAACTTATATATATATATATATATATATATATATATATATATATATATATATATATATATATATATATATATAGGGGAGGGTTCAAACGAAAACTGTTTTTGGTACGAGAACTGCGAGAATCAATCTCGGCCGTTCCTTGGATATGGGAAGTTCATGGATGGAGAGCGTGGAGGGGATCAAGTGTGGCAGGGTGCATGTGAGGAATTCATGGGTGGGCATTGACATTAAAGGAGGGGGAATTGGACGGCTTAGATTGGTTCTCGCAGTTCTCGTACGAAAAACAGTTCTCGTTTGAACTTTTGCCTATATATATATAGGGGAGGGTTCAAACGAGAACTGTAGATGCTGGGTTCATTCAAACCCTAAACCTAAATGCAAAATCAGTAGATGTTGGGTTCATTCAAATCTAAATGCAAAATGCAAAATCCGTAGTTTGCATTTTGAGTTGGGTTCATTCAAACCTAAATGCAAAAAAAAAAAAAAAAAAAACGAAAATGCAAAATATAAACATGCAGGTCATCTAGATACTTCTAAAATACAAAAATTATGAAATGCAAAATGCAAATCCAACATGATTCAAATGAAAATGCATCTCAAAATGCAAAATTACATATTCAAATCCAAAATGTAAAATCCGTACATAACACTACATTCTGCCCAAAATACAAACAAAAATTTCATGATAAAGAAAAATTTAGAAAAATATGGGAAGAGTGACCTTGTTTGAAAGAGGATTAAAAAAAACTAAAAGATTTTTATAATTTTTTTGTTCAAATTCATAAAACTTAAAAAGTTATGACGATTTAAAGTTTTTGGGGTTTTTTTTTTAAATCAAGGTTGTTGGGAAGGGGGTTTTCCATATTTACCATTTTTTTTCCTAAATTAATACATGATAATTACAGTTTTGCCATCTTTAATCTCATCCATTGATTTTGATGATCCAATATATGGTCCAAATTGATTTTTTAGGTCCAAATTGATTCCGGCCATTCTAAAATCCATTTTTTTATTTTTTTTACCACTCAAATCTTTAAATATCTATAACTATTTCAATTTTTTTGAATTTGAGCAAAAAAATTTATACCAATCTACTCGTTTTTTAATCCTCTTTCAAACGAGACCACTCTTCCTATAGTTTTGAATTTCTTTTACGAAATTGATAAATTTCATCATTTTCATCATTTTCATAATTTTCGTGTCCCCTTATATATCACGTAAACAGCAGGTCCCGAAATGATGAAAAAGACGAAATTTATCATTTTCATCATTTTCGTGTCCCCTTATACATAACATCAACCATATTATCTGAACAACTTTGAATCTGCTACATACAAAACTGATTAATACAGAACCATAAACGTAAGATGCACAATCCTAAAAATCGATTTGTGCACCGAAAACAGAACAAAAATAAATTGTGCATTATACTATCCAACGTTGATGCACACAAAAAACTTTAACCATACTTTCAAACTTTCTGAGAAAAAGATGAAAACCAGATAATACAATAAAAAATTATAAAAAAATCTATATATTCTGCAACTGGTACAAGCCATTTTCCGTCGACGGATTGTTGTTGGCCGACGGCAGTACAAAGCCATTTCCCGTGGTTAGATGCACCATATGTTATTCAAATCTGTAGAAACCATTTTCCGTCATCAGATGCACCAACGACTTCAAATTTTTTGCAACTGATTCAGATCGAAGGAAGAAACACCATTTACTGCTGATCGGACGACGAACGATTGGGAGGCAATTACGTAGTCGACACCAACGACTGCAGAACCGACCAATGATGCGAAGCCCTAGATTTGCGCGGCGGCGGCGACGGCGATTGAAGATCGTCGTAACCCTAGATTTGCGCAGAGGAGGCAAATCCCTTTATCTCATGGAGGCGGCTGGAAGAGTTGAGGAACATAAGGCGACTACAACAGGGAGACGGTGCGAAACCTGAGCGATGGTAGGATACAGATAGCCATGGAGGCGCCGGAGGATACAGGGCGGAGATTACATGACGGCGGCGGACTTTGTTAAATCGTGTTGCTGCCGGCGGAAGATGCACACAGTGGCGGAGCATGAAATCAACGATTGTGTTCAGGGTTTTCTATTTTCATGAAGGGAGGAGGACGGGACGAGATGTAGAAGCGATATATGTGTAAACGTGGGTAGGGGTAGTGGGGGAGGAGAGAGAAATAATTTATTAAAGTTCCTAATTTAACCTTTTATCACATATGCCACGTGTTAGGCCCATAATTCTCCTTACTTTTTTTACCTTAATTCTCTTTTTATTTGATCCTTATATATATATATATATATATATATATATATATATATATATATATATATATATATATATATATATATATATATATATAAATTGGATCCATAAAGATTCCCCCTTAAACAAAGATCCCAAAGTCCCATCCCTGGCCGTTGATCTCGTTTCTCATAATAAGGGCATGATCGACATTTTAGCCATTTTCCGATTTGGCTGTTACGATTCACATGATTCTTTCCTTATTTCCCGATTACGTCCTTCTTCTGGTATACGGATACAACAAAGGCGAATTAAGGTTGTTATCGTTTTTGATTAATCATTCTTGCATCAATTGGTTATCGTCGATGTCTTCCAGCTCTCATTCTACCAATGTCTTATGCGACGATGAGGATGACGGTATTTCTTGTATTTATTTTATTTGATTGTAGGATTTTGTATGATAATGGACGTATTTTCATGAATTTGGTTAGTGTTGATATGTTTCTTCTTACATGTTTTTAGTTTTATTGTTGATTTTGATAGGTTTTTTTGGCTTTAATGTTGCCTTGTTTTTACTGTATTTTTTAAACTATTTGAAGAACGAATATGATATTTTCATTATTGTTCATTGTGATTCCACTTTGATGGAAAGAAAATGATGAAATTCTCTGTACAAGTGATACTGTGTGATTAACGAAAATGATGATTTTTATATGTATATGTTGATTGTTTGCAACGAACGAAAATGATGATTTTTATATATAGATGCTGATTGTATGATGATTTTTATTTGTAACATGCTGATTGAAACGAAAATGATAAATTTTTTGGCTTTAATGTTGCGTTGTTTTTAATTTATTTTAAACTATTTGAAGAGCGAATATGATATTTTTGTTACTGTTCATTGTGATTCCACTTTGATGAACGAAAATGATGAAATTCACTGTACATGTGATACTGTGTGATTTACGAAAATTTTATATGTACATGCTGATTGTTTGCGACGAATGAAAATGATGATTTTTATATGTGCATGCTGATTGTATGATGATTTTTATCCGTAACATGCTGATTGAAACAAAAATGATATTTTTCACCATGCATACTGATTATATGTGATGAAAAACGGAAATGATAATTTTTCCTGTACATTCTTATACTATGCTTTTGGTAGTTGATTTGTTTTTTTATAGGTTTGGATTATGTTCCTGCATCACTTCAGATCGGTATTGAACAAGTTGATGCAATTGGAGTTAGATATTGGATCCCAAATGTAGTTAAATCTCAAACTCCTTGTTTAGATATGTCGTTTGATTCAGTGTCTAATGTTTGGTTGTTCTATAAAGAGTATGCTAGGGTTTGTAGGTTTGAACCCATTAAATCGTCATCTAAGACCCCTGCGGGTAGATCGTATGTTGTTGCTGGGATTGTGAAATCTAAACTTTTTGCTTGTGCTAAAGGAGGTAAGAAACCTGTTAGTAATAAAAAGGACATTAAATCAAATGAAAAGCAGACTGAGAAGGTTGATTCGTCTATTGCAAGTGGTTTTGGTGATTTGATTGATAATTCTGAAGATGTTGTCAAGGAGTTTAAAAAACGAAAAAACGATCTTCCAAAAAGTGTGATTGTCCTGTAAAGTTGAAATTAAAGCCGGGTATTGATAATAAGTATTATATATGTAAGTTCACGGAACAGCACAATCATTCGTTGGCCCATCCAGATTTTATAAAGCACTTGAATGTTTTCACAAAGGTTAGCTTTTCCAAAAAAGTATTGCTACATAATATGAATGATGCTGGCGTTGGTTCTTCGGCTGGTCATAGGATTTTGTCTAAAGTTTATGGTCCCGAAGATATTGGTTTTTGTTGGGAAAATGATCTCATCAGTTAAGATTTGATGAGACAAAATTAAGTTTGTAAGATAAGTTCTAAATACAACTTAAACAGAATTATGAAGCTTAGTCAGACTGAACACTTATAGTGATTCAGACTGAATATAAGCTGAGTATAAGCTGAGCATATGTTCGACCAACTTAGACTATATCTTAGTAAGATTATCAATGTGTTTGATAAGCTGTGTGTGTCACCTAAGATATATTGAGCTTTCAGCTTGATGAGTTTCAAGCTGAGTGACTCAGCGTATATACTGAGTCAGCTCAACAGAGTTGCTAAATACGTTCTAGCTAACTCTTAGGACTTCTAAGGATGAGTTTATTAATATACGTGTAAGTTCATGTTGGTTTTCGAGTTTGTTCTCGAAGAACTCAGCTTGTTCAAGCTGAGTAACTCAGTCCGAGCAAGAAGTCAGCTTAAAGAAAATTTAAATATGTTTTAAATTTATCTTTTAACTCTCTATATCTACGGGAAGGATAAGAAGACTCCAGAATCAAGATTGAAGATTGAAACTCAAGATAAGAAGATCCAAGTCAAGATTCCGAGTTATCCGATAGTTAGTTAGCAATTAGGCTGAGTCTTAGTTTGTTAGGAACCGTAGGAACAGGATTATAAATACTTATCTCCTGATAAGTTTAGAGGTACGACTCAGGTATGACTACAACGACGATCACAACTAAGTGTTGCAGAGCCAAATACTGAAGGGTTTTGATGACCTGACCAAACCACCATATGACTCAAACTGGTCAAACCTAGGTTTGATTCTACTGGTTCAATCCTAAAAGCGGAACTGGATTGAACACAACCCTCTAAACCCCAAAAGGGTTAGGATCTTTAAACTTAAAGTGATCAACATAGTTTCTTGTAAAACAATCCACAGATAAGGTTATAGAATTATACCTGATCAGAAAAAACTTCAGGATTGCTAAAGTAGTCCACCACTACTGCACCTCCGATTGAACTGGCTGCTAGACCGCTCCTGGATCACTAAGCCTTCAAACCGTGAAGACCTCTTGTGTGTTAGCTTGCGTCGATCAACACCAGACCAAGAACCGAGAACACCTCGTGTTCCTCTTGGTTTGCGATCGTCGAGAGAGAGAAACCGAGAGAGAGTGAGTTCGGTCAAGAGAGAGATCGACGAGATAGGAGGGAGCCGAAATCGAGAGAGAGAGAGTATGTTATGGTGGCTAGGTTAATCCTTGTTACATGTATATCTTAATCCTTAGGCTTAAGGATATTATATAGGGATTAACTTGGACCTAAGCCCGTTTAATTAAAAGCCCGACTGGTTTTAATTAAACTTATAACTCTTCTCATATTGACCCCTTGGACTCTACTAGTTAATTAATTAACTGGTCCGTTAAATATTAAAACTTAATATTTAATTCTCTTTAAATAATAAATAACTATTTATTCTTTATTCCTTTCTAATAATTAATCCAAACTGGATAATTATTTATATCTCTCTTTTCAATAATTAATTCTGACTGATTAATTATTTACTTTTCTCTTTAATTAATCTAACTGATTAATTACTTCCTTTTTCTCTTTAATAATTAATCTAAATGATTAATTATTTCCACACAGATTTATGGTGAAATCCAACTGTTCTGAATTGGGTGTGTAGCAGTGTGACCCTTTAGTCTCTTATAACATTGGATACAATATGCCCGTTAATTATCTCTGCACATAATCCAACAGACTCCCACTTGTGCAAGATAAGTAACAGTTACTGCATATTGTTAGCCTAAGGAGGTCCCTAGCCAGACACTTAGGATAACCAGGTTATAAGAACTCTTATACCCCAAAGTAACTTGTGATAAAACTTCATAAGCAACCTGCTTAGAAGTAACCTGTTATAAACTAACTGTTTATAAACTAAACTATCATAAACTCCTTGTTTATGAATGGGTACGTTTTTATATATACATAACTTGCATATATATATATATATATAGGTTTGTCCCTTACAGCGCGATATTTCAATTTTGAGCATGAGCATGGAGGAAGTCAACTCAGAGACTCAAGAATTTGTTCATGACATACTTGATTTCGAAACTGCGTGATAAACGACAAAGAACAGATCAGTTCGCTTGGGCACGGCCGTGCACTTACCAGTTTCTCTTATCAGTCAAGGGGCCCGGAAATATCTCTTCTAAAAAGAAGGTGCAATTACCATCTTGCATATTTGCATTTGGAAATACGGCTCCCACTGAATCTAGACACATCCCTTATGACCACCCTGTTACGGCGTGGCGTTAGAGCTAGCTAAGAAGACAGTAGTTACTGCATCCCAAACCAAATACCTCAGGCTTAAGGATAACCTATGTGATTAATACTTTTGACATGAAACCACGAAGTATTATTCACAGTGGGTCAATCCAATATTCATAAACCTAACGAATATCCGTCAATTTTGGTCCGCAAAAACCTTTTGCAGCTATATTCGACAGACTTTCGAATCTACCCCAAAATTACGATGACTTTATAGCCCTATCATAGTTCCCACCACGATAAGTAGTCACGGATGATATTTTGAATAAACCTAGTTTATTCCTGGATAAACCAAAACATACAAAATTGTGAAGAACAATGAAACTAATTTCTACACCCTTCCATATTCCTCCCTGGAATAAAGATGTATAATTTCTACCATTTCACTGAATCGATTCACGGTGTTTATCTGAATTACTTATTATTTTGCATTGTAACTTATCACGGATTACAAAAAAAAAAATATGGTTATAAACCCTAAAACACAAGACTAGTACTTTGAAGTACTCCTTCTTGGTTTTGCTATAAATCATTCTTGCAACCTAAGAACACTTCTAGGCTTACTTATTTTATAAATTTCTTAAACTTGGAGAACTGGAAATAACTCCTTGTTTCTGATTTATAAAACAACCTCCCTGTAATTAAAACTTTAATTACATTTGTAGATGTATTAAATCTTACTTGATTTATATCCCTTTTGAAAATGATAAGTCCTCTTACACCTACTTGTAAGAAACTTGAAATTAGTTTTCCCTGTGTATACCAACACTTATCTAATATCATTACTAAGAATGTTAAAGAACATTTTATTTTATCATTTCTAACGTTAACCAACCAACAACATTTAATTAAGCTGACCTACCGAACATTTTAGAACGTATATAATTTCTATTTAAGTCATAACTTGACTCAAAAAATTTGCAATGATATCTTTATTGAATAACTCTCAATAAGTCATGCATTCCTTGGATTAGTTCTTTCTCAAGAACTTGCTGTTTTAGATAGCTTCTAAAAAAACATCCAGAAATTATATACTCTAAAAGCTCAAACTTGTATTTATCACACTGGTTAAAAAAAACTTTTATTAACTCTGATAAATACATTAGTCAGGTGCTCCCACTATCTTTTATGAAAAAGTGCATTCTTTAAAACATCCTTTTAGGCCTTAGTCAATCCTTGACTACCATGCCTAAAACTTGTGTTCCAAAAACATGTTTTAAAGAACTTAGTTTTTTGCAAGAAATTTGTTTTATGAAACCAAGAACTTGGATCTTCCATATATCCATCTTTCCAATTACGAAAAACGGTTTCATTAAACTTACCATGATTATAAGTATGAAACACTCATAATGTCATCTTAAATTTCTTTCCTTAAAACATTTAGTATAAAACTCCTTGATTATAATAACTATTATAATCACTTTTATACTTTCTTAAACGTTTTATAAAAAAACTATTTATACTTGGAAATAATGACTATTATTTCCACTTGTTCAAGACTTGAACATTCACTTTTTCACTAAAAACTTAAATACTTGTTAAATTAGAAAAACTATCTAATTTTATAAACAACACTAGTTTATTCAAGCATTTTGAATAGTGGAGCTGTCATTTATAATAACTACAACAAATCACAGCATAAGATTATTATGAATCACCAATCAAGTCAACACTTGACTTATTGGTACTCTTTTAGTCACAACTGGACTAATCCTAATTCATAAGATAAGAATACGTGCACGGATATATATAACCAAATAAATTTCCATAAACTCAAAAAGTATCCATAAACCAACAATATAAAAATTGTTCAAATAAACTTAAAGAGTTTAATAAACTAGGAAATATAAATATTAATAATATCCGCATGCTGCACGTGTGATCTCCTCATGCTGGGCCGCATCACTTTCCATCTCCTCCTGCAATAAACGATTGCAAGATACTCGTAAAAACCTTTACAAGTGGAAAGTGACAAAGAAGCTACACGATACCTGAGGTGCCATGCTTGCCACCTGCCTCGTGACCCTTCGGGCAATCTCTTTTCCAGTGCCCGACCTCGCCGCACTTAAAGCACCGATTTTCAGCTTTAGCTTTGTTCGGCTTCGGCTTCTTGCCCTTGTTGTCGTTATTAGCCTTGGGTGCACTCTGGCTGGGCTGGGCCTTGCCCTTTCCCTTTCCGTGACGCCCTTTCCTCTTCTTATGCCCGCCATGACCCACCATGAGAACGTCCTTAGACTTGGTCCCGATACTCTGCTCAGCAGTCTTGAGCATTGAGTGCAACTCAGCCACGGATTTCTCCATGTTGTTCATGTTGTAGTTGACTATAAAAGGCTTATAGTCATCCGACAACGAGTTGAGTATCGTGTCCGTTGCTAGCTGCAACGGAACTGGGTGCCCAAGTCTCTCTAGGTGGTCCATGTAACCTTTCATTTTCATGACGTGGTTACTGACCGAGGTCCCCTTAACCATCTTGCACGAGTTAAATGCCCTGGTGGCATCATAACGCTCAGTGCGAGCTTGCTCCTGGAACATGTCCCTCAACTGGTGGATCATGTCATAGGCAGGAGTCTCCATCATGCTTGACTGCAACTCTGGACTCATAGTTGCGAGCATGAGGCAGCTAACGTCCAGGGCGTCATTGGAGCGCTTCTGAAAAGCCTCCCTGACTTCTGCCCTATCGTTGTTGGCAGGGGGATTTCCTAGAGGTTGTTCTAGGACATACCACTTTCTCTCGTGCCTAAGCACGATCCGGAGATTTCTCTCCCACGTGAGAAAGTTAGACCGACAAGCTTGTCCTTCTCAAGAATGGAGCGGAGAGAGAGATTATTGGTACTAGTAACGTTGGTTGCCATCTACAAATTAAAACCCGGTTTAATTAGTAATTGCAAATAAACTTCTAATCATATATCATCAAACCCATAAATAATATATATTAGACCTAGGACCCATATTTCACATACTTGACGCAAGGTTTGGGCACTTCCCTCCAAGTCATGCTATTTCTGGTAGGTAACACCCTGTACCAATCGTACCTAACTGATACGACTCCTAGAACCTCGTAGAGCACTTAGACCTAGTCTAGTATGTTTAACTCTACTCTAGTGCTTTTTGGGCCGGGACTCCCGATTATCACCAAAATAGATCGCACCACCTAAGACAACATGAATTCTGGCTGGGACTCCCGATTATCGCAGAACCTTTCATGCCCCTTCCCGCAATGGTTTGAACCCGGATGCCCAAGGTTTGGGTACTTCCGACACCCGAGTACCGTTTAACAGTTAGGGTATACCATTAGGTGGGTAGTACACTGATCTAAGATTTTTCTTGGGTTTTATAATTAAGTTAAAACTTAATTTTCCAGTTTTTGAAAAACTATTTTAAAACTAACTGTTTTAAAATACGATTTATATGTGTACCTAAACTAGGTGCACAAATCGGCCTTTATAAGTTCCAAACTTATAACCTTGACAAAACTTTAAATTTATAAAAATTTAATTAACACGACTAACAACCTGTAGTCGTATTCTAGTTTGTCATAAAGCGCGTGGTTTTTCACTGTTTAATAACAGCCTGTTATTAAATCCCTTTTATTTAGCATCATATAAGTGTCGCAAGAATATATGATAAACAGTAAATAAAATAAACGCAACCACGAAGATATAAGAGTAAGCATATAAAACCCTATAGTTTTGCTAACTAATCCTAAGGTCAAACCTAAGGTCAAACCTAAGGACAAAGTGACTTGGATTCGCCTTTCTTGACACGTTGCTCCCACTAGCCTTGGCACCTCCCCGAAGTGTCCGTGCTTCGCATGTAGAACACCATTTACGTTGCCATCTTCTTCGAGTCCATCTTGATTGAGGGATTAAACTAACACTAGTCTATTACAAATACAATATTGAATGGGGTTGTAAGTGGCACGCAGGCCTCCCCGAACCAGTACAATATTACAAATAAGAAAGGGATTGTAATTGGCACGCAGGCCTTCCCAAAAACCAAAATAAAAGAAGAATAAGAAAAACGAGTCCTAAGTCGGCAAAAACTATAGCTATCACAACCACACAATTATATATAAGCATTATATATAAAAGTCAACCACGCAGTTATAATAAAAGTAAACAAAAAACTGTGCTGTTAAGCACACAACCTGATTTGTTTAAAACTTTCTCATTTATCCTTTTGATTAATACCTATTAACCAAAATGAGGGTTATGATATTCTAATTTATTTGACCAATATAATTTTTCAATAATCCTTTGAAAAACTTGGCCTTAATCAAAACTTGAATGAAAGCCTCTACGTCGAGTTCTTTTACCAGTTTTTCCAAAAACTTAAAACCGACAACTTTGGTCAAATAATACTATCTTATTTGTTTCTCCATTATATAAACTTTATCCCGTTTTAGAATTTATTTAAAACGACTAAACTAGTCATAATAAATAAAAACAAAAAAATATATATTTTAACTTAAGCTAATTAAAATATATAACACTAGCTTATATATTATCTTATTAATTTTATAACTTAAAATTAATAATCCGTTTGTGTTAATCTGGAAAAACTGTCTTGGGCCAACATCTCTCGTCAACCCGAGAAAATTACCAAGCCGAGACCCTCTTGGGTCGAAGACCCACTGGACCAAAATCACCTGGGCCGTAAGCCCTATTGGACCGAGAGCCTCACTGGGCCGAGGACCTCACTGGGCTGAGAACCTCACTGGGCCGAGGACCTCACTGGGCCAAGAGCCACTTGGGCCAAAAGCCATTTTGGCCGAAAACAATTATGGTCGCGGTTTCAATTTGCTTTTTCCGATTTAACAAAAAAATGTTTTAAATCCTTTTTAACCTATTAAAACTAATTGTTTTAATATACTGAGAAAAAAAAAACGGATTTAATTCAAAAACCAAAAACTACTAATTATTAATTTCAACAAAACTTGTTTTATTAATAATTAATTATCCTAAAACTAAAAAATTAACCTTTTAAACAAAAGTTTAAAATTTCTGGTTAAGATAAAGTTTTAGATAAAAAACTTATCCCTTTTAACCGTTTAAACACAAAACTGGTTTAAAACTAACTGGTTAAAATCAAACCTTTTATAATCTGGACAAAAACAGAAAAACTTGTTTTTATCCCTTATGGTTTTCGAAAACTTGTGGAGAAAGAAACAAGATGAAGTAGATCATACATCTATCAAAGAAACCAACTAACTAGATTATCTAGGTTTAATACATTTGATCAAAACTATCCTTATCAAAAATCATAAACCTTTTAACCATTCAAACTAACTGTTTGAACATTCTGATTAATAGGATTTAACTTGGTAAAAACAAACTGTTTTGTTACCTACTTGATTTTCGAAAATTACCAAGAACAAGTAGAAGATCAAGAACAAACCTTAAACCTAGAATAGATAAAACTAGAAACTATGGATCATAGAGCCGAGGCTCTGATACTACTGAAGGGTTTTGATGACCTGACCAAACCACCATATGACTCAAACTGGTCAAACCTAGGTTTGATTCTACTGGTTCAATCCTAAAAGCGGAACTGGATTGAACACAACCCTCTAAACCCCAAAAGGGTTAGGATCTTTAAACTTAAAGTGATCAACATAGTTTCTTGTAAAACAATCCACAGATAAGGTTATAGAATTATACCTGATCAGAAAAAACTTCAGGATTGCTAAAGTAGTCCACCACTACTGCACCTCCGATTGAACTGGCTGCTAGACCGCTCCTGGATCACCAAGCCTTCAAACCGTGAAGACCTCTTGTGTGTTAGCTTGCGTCGATCAACACCAGACCAAGAACCGAGAACACCTCGTGTTCCTCTTGGTTTGCGATCGTCGAGAGAGAGAAACCGAGAGAGAGTGAGTTCGGTCAAGAGAGAGATCGACGAGAGAGGAGGGAGCCGAAATCGAGAGAGAGAGAGTATGTTATGGTGGCTAGGTTAATCCTTGTTACATGTATATCTTAATCCTTAGGCTTAAGGATATTATATAGGGATTAACTTGGACCTAAGCCCGTTTAATTAAAAGCCCGACTGGTTTTAATTAAACTTATAACTCTTCTCATATTGACCCCCTGGACTCTACTAGTTAATTAATTAACTGGTCCGTTAAATATTAAAACTTAATATTTAATTCTCTTTAAATAATAAATAACTATTTATTCTTTATTCCTTTCTAATAATTAATCCAAACTGGATAATTATTTATATCTCTCTTTTCAATAATTAATTCTGACTGATTAATTATTTACTTTTCTCTTTAATTAATCTAACTGATTAATTACTTCCTTTTTCTCTTTAATAATTAATCTAAATGATTAATTATTTCCACACAGATTTATGGTGAAATCCAACTGTTCTGAATTGGGTGTGTAGCAGTGTGACCCTTTAGTTTCTTATAACATTGGATAAAATATGCCCGTTAATTATCTCTGCACATAATCCAACAAATACCTCACCTCAATCGTATGTGTTACGATTCTTGAATCACTGTTTGTCAGTTCAACGTGATCATTAGATTCACTGAGGGCTGGAGGAACACTGCATGTGTACAACCTACAGTCTATCTATGGGTTCTTGCTCAATCATGAACAGATCACAGAGCACAAGAGAACTTCTCAACAACAACTTAAGGAGTCCTTGGATAAAGTAGAAATTGCATTAGTTGCACAGAAAAAGAAGAAAAGCTCCAAGGCTTTAGTTGTTGAATCTGAGACTGAGTCAGAATCTCAAGCTGACCACTCAGACTCAAACTCAGACTCAGACTCAGGTGATACTGATGATGTTCAGACTATCACTGAGCAGATGGCTATGTTGGCTAGACATTTGAGAAGAGCTCAACGGGGAAGAGAAAGATCTGACAGAGGCAAAGGGAAGAGTTCCTTTGATCCCAAGAAGGCTGTGTGCTTCAATTGTCAGAAGAAGGGACACATTGCTGCTGAGTGCAGATTAAAGAAGGAAGAATCATCATCAGTTGCTGATAAGAATGCTTACAGGGCTGATAAGTATTAAAATAAATAGCTCAAGAAAGCAAAGCCAGAAGACAAAGGACTTTACGCTGAAACCTGGGATACAGAATCATCTACCTCAGATGATGATGATGTTTTTCTAATGGCTCAAGAAGATGAAGAGTTTGAAATTGACGAAGTTGATTATGGTTTGTCTGAGTCAACTTTTGAAGCTAACATGAAGGAAGCTGAAGAAAACAACAAGCTTAGTGATTGGGATCCTGCTTCCATGTACAAGGTTAGTTATTTCAACTCTTACACCGATGAAGAAAAGGGTCTTGCCTTCGATTATTTGTTGAATGATTTCAAGACCATCCTTAAGTCTCAAAAGGACCTCAAAGCTGAGATAGCTAAACTGAAGAATGAGATTAAGGAAAATCAATCTCTCATTGATGTTGGTAAGAAAGCACAGTGTGATCTTAAATGTCAAAGACACATTAATAAACTTCTAAGTGAAGAACTTCGGGAAGCTAAAGTCAAAGCTGACCAACTTCAAAAGGTCACTGAGTCTTGGTGTAAGTCATCAAAGCTTGCTGAAAAGTGCATAAACCAACAAATTCCTAAACAGGTACAAGCTGTACTTGGAGGTGACTATCAAACAGCAGCTTACGTAGCTGATGATGAGATAGCAAGTACAGATTCTGAGAAGGATAGACAACTGATTGAGTCTCAAAAGTCAGCCTCAGAGAAAAGACATGATCCAAGCTTGAAATACAATATGTTTGTGAAAGCTAAAGATCATGAAATTGAGTGCTCAACATCTAAACAACATGGCAAGTCTGTGCTGGAAAGATTAAGCACTCAGCCTATTCAAAGAACTTCAGTCATAGAAAGGCATAATCCAAATCCTTTCAAAAGACAGCATTCTCTATCTGGCTCGGAGAGAAGTTACAAGAATAGGAAGACCACTGTAAGTCAGAGGTCAAATTACAACAATGGTAAGTCCAAAGTTGTAGATCTTGGTAAGTCCAAGAAGATCAACAGTGGTAAGTCCAAACCTATTGAAACTGGTGAGTCCAGTAGTCATGACAAAGGTAAGTCCAAGGTCATGGAAAAGAAGTCTGTTAGTCAAGCTTCTAATCAAAAGGATAACAAACAAAGATCTAACAAAGGTAAGTCCAAAGTCAGTGAGCACCAAGTGAATCAACTTGCGAAGAAAGTTGAAAAGTTATCCACCACATATAATCCTAAGACTGAGAGCAAGTTCTCACAAGGATTATTAGACACTCTACCTCCTGTAATCATTAGAAGAAGGAGATGCTACAAGTGCAGAAGTAGAGGTCATGAGGCTAAGGATTGTGATGTTGAAATCTCAAGGCCTGAACAAGAACAGGCTGATCAGCCCATACAGGACTCAGCTCCTGCTCAAGCTGAACAGATAGTTCAACAAGATGAAAATGCTAAGTTCTCCTCATCTGAACCCACCAAGAAGTGGGTTCCCAAACAAAACTAATATGTTTAGTTTTCATATCATGTGCAGGGTTCAAGTAAATGGTACTTGGATAGTGGATGCTCAAGGCACATGACCGGGTGGAAAGAACTTCTTAGTGATTTCCAAGAAGATAAAGGTCCTAAAGTAACTTTTGGAGACAACTCTCATGGAAGAACTAAAGGCTATGGGAAGATGCAAGCTGAGAAGGTCACTTTCCAGAAAGTTTCATATGTCAAAGGTCTCAAACACAATCTGATTAGTATCAGTCAATTGTGTGATGAAGACAATATAGTTACTTTTAGGAAGAAAGCAGGAACAATATATAATGCTAAGGGAAAGCCTGTATTAGTAGCAAAAAGAGAAAGAGATGTGTATCCACTTGATCTTAATTCTGCTGATCCCTATACTGAAACCTGCTTGTATTCCCAATCTGTTCCTAAGCTGAGTTGGATGTGGCATAAACGATTATCACATTTGAATTTAAAAATATGCTATCCAATAAAGAGTTAGTCTCTGGATTACCAAAGATCACATTTGTCAAGGACAAATTGTGTTCAGCTTGTGAACAAGGGAAACACTATAAAGGGTCCTTTAAATCAAAGCAAAGTTTTTCAATAACAGACCCACTGCATATGTTGCATATGGATCTGTTTGAACCCATAAGTACTCCCAGCCTAAGTGGCAAGAAGTACACACTGGTGATAGTAGATGAGTTCTCACGATTCACCTGGGTAATATTCCTTAAAGCCAAAAGTGAGGCTGCCCTGGAGATAAAAAGTTTTATTAAACAGGAAGAGTTGCAGAAAGGTAAGTCTGTAAAGCAACTCAGAAGTGATCATGGGACTGGGTTCAGAAACTCTACTCTTGAAAGCTTCTGTGATCATGGGACTAGAGTTGCATGGTTTACACCACGGCTTGTTCTGATAAGACCCCGAACCTTTTGATTTCTGATCCCCTCGGTTCTGATTTCCCTGCCATTTACCTTTGCTCCCACTCTGATTCCCTCCAGATTTGTGAGATGACCCTTTCTCACGATTCATTTTCTCTCGAGCTCTCACATCACCCTCTGCAGCTCTAGCAAGAGTAAAAGCTTGTACCAACGAAGTTGCCATTCGGGTGTTACCCCGATACTCAGGTAGCAAAGCTTGAACAAAATGATCGATTTGAGATGGCTCATCAGGAACCCACTGTTTGGCAAACCTTAATTTCTCATTAAACTTTGAAATTAACTCATCCACTGACATCCTGTCATCTTGAGCCAGATCTAAAAATTCCCGCTTTACTTTAGACAAATCATAAGTATTGCAGAACTGTTCAAGGAACTTGCCCTGGAATTGATCCCGTGTTACAGAGTTCACCACTTCTCTGGATAGATGAGCAGTTAAGGAATCCCACCAGGTTGAAGATTGACCCTTAAGTCTCTTTGTTGCGAATTTTACTCTGTCAGACTCCTCATAGTTACAGGTATCCAATGTTTTAATTGTTTCTCTCAACCAGTTCAAAGTATCTGAAGGGTTGGAACTTCCAGAATACTCGGGTGGCTGAAAATCCATGAAGTCCTTAAACTGACTCTTAGGTTTAAATCCTCCTTGAGTAGGGTACCATGGAATGAAGAAGTTCTGTTGGGGTTGATACTGTTGTTGGGGTTGGTATGGTTGAGACACAGATGGCATCGATACAAATGGTAGAGTTCCAAAAGGAGTTGACATAGTGTTAAACGGTGCAGCTGAGTAAACAGGTGGTGGTATGGATTGGGTAAACAAAACTGACTCCCTAGGCATGTGGATAGTTTGTGTTTGCTGTGAGGACTGAGTTTGCTGTTGTTGCTGTTCCAATTCCTGAACCCGATCCCTCAAAGTTTGCAAAGTATCTTCCAACTGCAACACATAGTCTGTTGTGCTGCTCATTGGTTGCAGTGGAAGATTGATTGTTGTTTCTTCTGGAGAACGCAGGGGTAGTTGTATGGTTCACGTTATCAGCCATTTCTGTTCTATTCACAGCATCTCACCAGTTGTTAGATATAATTCGTTAGTTCAAACACACTAACTACCCTCAAAGCTACACTACTAATTACCTACCCTGGAAATACCGGACTGACCAGAGCCTAGGATCGAGTATTGCACAAATTATTCATGCAAATCCTCAAACCAGGGCTCTGATACCAATTTGTAACACTGTATTTCTTAAACATATATTTTACTGCACGCGGAAGCTAATTACATATAATTATCTTAGTTAATCTATAGATACAAAAAGATTTAACTTGTTTGATGTACAAAGACTTTTACAGTGTTAATACGAAAACAGGCTCTATCAAAAATTCTAGCATCAGAGTATTGGTCCATCCATATTCCCAGCCCAAAAGCATCAAGCTCACCAAAGAGAATCTGCAAAAAAATCTAGTGGGGAATTAGCACAAAGCTAAGTGAGGGAACCTATATCTAATCATAAACAAGGCAAACATGCCTAAACCCAAATAGCTCATGAATCCCAGGAGAACCGGCGGTGTTGCAACCACCTACAACCAGGGTCGGCCAAAACCAAGGTTTACCGGTAGCCCTGCTAACATGGATTACAATACCAGCCTTCTTGTGTACAACAAATGCACATCAAGATCTGATACGGTAATTCCCCAAGCAATAGGCCCAGACTAAAACTGATCTCCAAATAACATGTATATACAATCCAAACAAGAGCATTCCAAATAGGATATCATATCCTGTATATCAAAAGATATAGATCCACTCACCAAAGTCTTCAAAACCTTGGCACACTCAGATGACTAAATTCACTGAGTCTTCTCAGTTCCTGAGATTAAAGTAACCCAAGTCAGTATTCAATTCATAATACTGATCCAATAATAAATATCATATTTATTCATGATTCTCATGTATATGCACATATACATATTTATTCATCATACACAAACCCAAATAGATGTACGAATTCATGATTATCTTCAAATCTTCAAATCCGATTAAGGTCGGATTCCGAATAAAAGACCAAATTCCGATGATGAAATGAACATATGTGAAATTCCGATAGAATCAATCCCGATAGAATCAAATTCCGAGCAAAGGCAAAATCCGATTAAACTGAATTCCGAAAGAAGTAGGATTCCGATAATAAGTGTTAGGACATTTAGTCAAATACCGAGAGAGTGTCCAAATCCGAGAGATAGGCAATTCCGAGAAAAGTGTTAAGGCATTTACATGTCTGATTTCATACTTAAAGTCATAAATCCCGACATATGTTCAATTCCGATAAACAAGGATTCCGAGTAAATGGAAAAGGTTAATTCCGATAAAGGAGTTAGAGCAAATCCATAAATAATGTGTCGGATTCCTATCCAATTCCGATAAAACCTATCGGAATTCACCAATTCCGATCAAATCCATCGGAATTCACCAATTCCGACAGATTCATACTTAAATCCGACAGATTCATGTGTTCTTCCCCAATTTCGGTTTCTAATACAAATTCTCACTGATTTTAAGCATGTAAATGTTCTGTGTTTCTAGGAATCATCCTAATCATATAAACAACATATATTGTTCATAAAATCTAACATGCATACATCCTAAGTCCAACAATTTACCAAGAACAATCGGAATTCATATAAATATTCAAATTCAAATACAATTAATAATCAATATACTTGAATCCAGTATTCTAACCTCAATGATGTTATGAATTCAGAGACCTAATTGCATGCAAGATTGAAGATCAAATGTTGAATCCTTTTCTCCTTTTGATTCTCGGCCGAGAGCCTAATTACACACACAAAACCTTTGCTAAAATGTTTCAAATGCATATAATAAAAGATGTGTAGGTGGTTTTGGTGACTAATACCCTAATTTCGGCCACCTCACAATTCCACCAATGCATAATTAATCAATTAATTAATTTAAACTAATTAATCAAATAATAACAATTATTTAATTATCACAATTATTTATCATAATAACAAATAATTCACATAGTTAAATTAAATCCCAAACTTAATTTAATTAATTACCTTATAATCCTAGGCCGATTAAGAGGGTGTTACAAATCTACCCCCCTTAAGAAGATTCCGTCCTCGGAATCTCATCGCTCTCGAACAAGGAAGGATAACGGCTTCTCATGTCTGCTTCAGTCTCCCAAGTTAGGTTTGAACCCAAACTGTGCTTCTACTTGACCAGAACCATCAGAATCTGTTTCTTTCTCAACTTTGTGACCTTCCGATCCAATAGTTCAACTGGTTCCTCTATCAACCTCTGATTAGAATCAACCCGAAGATTCTGTATAGGTAGAACCTGTGCCTGATCCTCTACATTGCACTTGCGTAGATAACACACATTAAAAGTGTCATGAATTCCCGCTAACTCATCAGGTAGATCTAAAGCAACAGTCTGGTCATTAACTACTCTTCTGATTCTGAAAGGACCAATATAACGGGGAGCCAACTTTCCGCGTTTACCAAATCTAATAACTCCCTTCCAAGGTGATACTTTTAAGTAGACCATCTCCCCTTCGACAAACGATACCGGTCGACGACGTGGATCAGCATACATTTTCTGCTATCCCTTGCAGCTTTTAATTTCTCTCGAGCAATTGCGACCTTATTAGCTGTCATCTGTACAATATCAGGCCCTGCAAATTTCTTTTCCCCAACTTCTAACCAACAAGTTGGACTTCTACTAGGACGACCATATAACATCTCATATGGAGGCATACCGATACTGCTGTGATAGGAATTGTTGTAAGCAAATTCCACCAAAGGCAGATGTGAATCCCATGAACCCCCAAATTCCAATACACATGCCCGAAGCATATCTTCTAAAGTCTGAATAGTTCTTTCTGACTGACCATCTGTCTGCGGATGATAAGCTGTACTCAAATTTACTCTGGACCCCAATTCCTGTTGTAATCTGTTCCAGAAGTTAGATACAAACCTTGAATCTCTGTCTGAAACAATAGATAATGGAACACCATGTCTTGATACTATTTCATCAATATACAGTTGCGCCAACTTACTTAATGAAGCAGTTTCTGCAGTAGCAAGAAAGTGAGCACTCTTGGTCAATCTGTCAACTGTTACCCATATCATATCATGACCCTTCGGAGTTTGTGGAAGTTTAGTTACAAAATCCATCGTAATGTGTTCCCACTTCCATTGAGGTATTTCTAACTGTTTCAATGATCCGTATAGTTTCTGATGTTCATCTTTAACTTGAGCACATATGTGACACATCTCAACAAACTTAGCTATATTTGTTTTCATTGTAGGCCACCAATAACGAGTCTTTAAATCATGATACATCTTTGTGCTACCCGGATGTATTGACAGTCTAGATTTATGAGCTTCATTTAATATTAATTCCCTCAAGTTTCTAAATTTTGGTACCCAAACGCGAGTATGATAAACCCTCAAACCACGCGAATCAGTAGTTAACTCATGCTGTTGCTTGATCATCAGTTCATCCTTCAAGGCTTCAAGTTGTGCAGTTACAAGTTGATCTATTAAATCTGATTTAATCTCTAACCGCATAAATTTTACAGTATTTGATGATCCCTTTCGACTGAGTGCATCTGCAACTATATTTGCCTTCTCCGGATGATACTGAATGTCACAATCATAATCCTTAATCAGTTCTAGCCAGCGAAGTTGCCTCATATTCAATTCCTTCTGAGGAAACACGTATTGAAGACTCTTATGATCAGTGCATTTCGTTCCATATAAGTAATGTCTCCACAGTTTTAATGCAAACACCACGGCGGCTAACTCCAAATCATGAGTTGGGTAGTTTCGTTCATTTGGTTTCAACTGTCTAAAAGCATAAGCAATTACCTTACCTCTCTGCATCAGAACACATCCCAAACCGGTGTGAGAAGCATCGCAATACAAAACAAAATCCTCTAAACCCTCAGGCAACGAAAGAACGAGAGCTTGTCACAACAACTGTTTCAATGTTTGAAAAGCATCCTCTTGAGCTGAACCCCACTGGAATGGAACATCTTTTCGAGTCAATTTAGTTAACGGACTGGCAAGTTTAGAGAAATCCTTGATGAACCTGCGATAATAACCTGCCAATCCAAGAAAACTATTTATCTCTGTAGGTGTCTTTGGAGCACTCCAATTTATCACAGCTTCAATCTTGGACGGATCCACTTTGATACCTTCTTGGAAAATTACATGCCCCAGAAACTGAACTTCGCGTAACCAAAATTCGCACTTTGAAAACTTGGCATATAACTTGTGTTGTTTAAGAATCTCCAAACCTGTCTCAAATGCTGATCATGCTCCCCTTCTGTCTTTGAATACACCAAAATATCATCGATAAACACGATAACAAATTTGTGTAAGAAAGGTCGGCAGATGCGATTCATCAGATCCATAAACACTGCAGGCGCATTAGTCAAACCAAACGGCATCACAAGAAATTCGTAATGACCATACCGAGTACGAAAAGCAGTCTTGGGTATATCTTCTTCCGCTACTCTGACTTGATGATAACCCGATCTCAGATCTATCTTTGAGAAGTAAGAAGCCCATTGTAATTGATCAAACAAATTGATGGTCCCGTGTTTATACGGATAAAGCAATGCTAGTGATTTCGTGTGTGTTTGTGTGTATGTTTCGGTAGAGAAGAGAGAGCCGAGAACTTTAGAGAGAGAGAACACAAAAACCCAAAGTTGATAATGCAAAGCTTAGTATTGAAGTGTGGGGGAAATGCCTTTATATAGCATTTCCCCAACTTTGGTATAATTACATATTACACCCTCACTTTAATATATCTAACAATCTCCCCCTAAGTGAGGTGTGTAATCATTTACAACAAACAAATACATTGAAATCTATTCGAAAGCTGATTTGTTGCGAATGCCGAAGGCCACTTGCCATTTTCTGATTTCCCTCCTGCTGGCCAATGCTTTCCTTATTTTATCTATTGCCTTGTATGCCTGGGAATGTTCTTCAGCTGTGTAAGCTGCTCGGTTATCCCAAACCTTTTGATGAATTTTATGATGAAGGATTTTCAAGGTGCCGTCAGAATATGCATTAAGGTCGTCTAGTCTGATGAAAATCTTTTCGCCCTTTGTATTTTTGGAGACAACACCTCGAGAACCTTTAAAGTTTGAATGACCGTCATGGGTTACTGTCAACTCTTCAAGCTGTTCTAGATCTGGATGATTCTGATTAGGCTTAAGAAGATTGACTTTCCGATAGTTGTTCTCAGCCCCGAGCTGGATATCGTGTTCCTCAAAGAATTCCGTAAGATTTCTCATGTACCTCATTAACGCAACTCTACCAAATTCTTCATCAGGCCATTTCCCCTTTTTCTGGGAAAGGATGTCGAATAAGAAGCTAATGTCTTCGATGTTTACATACCTCAAATCTGCTTCGGTGAGAAAGTATGTGAGGTTGTTAGCTCTTTTGACGTAGAAGATGGCATATTTTATGTTGAAGTTGGTTTCGGTATACACACTGAGAATGTCACTTATGGGATAATCTGATTTGATATCTTCTGGTTTAGTTTGTGAACGAGTGAGAATATGATCATATCTCCTTCTTTGTTTATCGTTCATGTTTCTCAGCTCGGGTGAGATAACCTCTATCAACTGACTGCTGAAGATTTCAGGAATTCGTTCTTCAAGATTGGCAGCGTTGACAAAGAAAGGTTTCCATATCGGGTTTTCTGCAGCATTCCTTGTGAACATATTCCCGACATCAAGACCAGGATCTCCACGATGCACTGGAGGAGCAGGTGGGACTGTGAAGCTTTCAGGCAAGGGCCATTCTGATTCTGCTCTAAACTTTTCAGCTGCCTCTACTTGTCTGTTTCTTTCTAGTATGTCGGCAGCTGATTCTTGAAATCTACCAGGAGGAGGAGGGAATTGTTGGTGAACTTCAAAATTTAACCCACTGAGGACCCTGGAAACATCAAAGAGAGGCTTTGTCTTCTTTGGTTTCCTTTTTGCTTCTCTCCTAGAGATTGTTAACCTTTCTTTCCTTCTTTGAGCAAGTTCCCTATCACTAGGAATGTCATCAAAACGGTCTACAATTCTAGGTGAGTCTGAGCGCGTTGTAACCTCGACATATTCATCAATGCCGGCAAATAGTCTTATCATTTCTGGGTCATCAGTTTCCTCCTTCTGTTCATCGACCCTACCTTCTCCCAAATCCCTGACGGGTGAATTTCCTAGTGACCCATACAGCTCTTCCATCTCAGAATCGGAGCCACTAGACCAATTAACATTGTCAGCCTGGGATTGATTGAACGATAGTTCTCCTTCTTCGAGTTCTGTCGGCCTCAGTTCAGATTGTTGCTGGGGTACATAGAGTACGATTTGTTTGTCAGCATTCTCTTTCTGTTGTAGTTCAAAGACTTCATCGGCCATTAATGATTCGGATCTATATTGTTGACCCTTCTGGCTTCCAGATCCAGCAGAACCTGTACCTGTAGATAAGTATCTGCTCAATGATGGTACTAGTACAGTTGCGGCGGAGGGGGTTGTGATATATCTTCTTCTTTTCTCCCCCTCGGGACGATCATCAGGATCTTGATCATCCCGCCTCCTTTTTGACCCCTGAGCCTGGGCCTGACAGGTTTGTTCAAGTACTATCAGCGGCTCAGTAACCTTTTGTCGAGAGGTATAGAAACCTCGAGTCACCCCATCTATCTTGCTGTTGACATCTTCATGAAACTCTGTAAAATCATCCAAGGAGATTCCCTGTGGACGTTGTTCAGCTTTTAGAGTACTCAGAAGGTCTTGATTATCAGTAGAGTCTGGCCTTTGTTCAATCAGTTTAGCATAGAGGATGCTTTTTAAGGCGTCGACTGATAGTGAAGTGACATCCGGTTGAGATTGAGGAGCCGTTGCTGGAAGACGAGCTGCTAGAAGATCTTCAATATGTGACAACTGCTCAGTCTGTTCCCTGGAAGCCCTTTCAATCCGATCCAACTTTTGATTTGTCTCCTGCAGTTGTTGGCGGATTGGAGACACGGCTTGTTGAATAGCAAGTTGAATATCTGCACGTGTAACAAACCCGGAATCACTCAGATTACCGGTTGAGGTACCTGCCACAGAGGCAGAACCACCTACTGGAGCAGCATGGATGTAGGCTCCAGCAGGATTTCCTTCCAATCCTCGAATGGCACCTTGAGAGGTACCACCTATGGAAGTTGAGGAGACTTGTCGAGCCAACAAGCTCAGTGCATCAATGGTGACTTTGTGTTGTTCAAGATAAGCGGAGATCCGCGGCATATCAAATTGTGCACGAAAAGGAGTCGAGGACGAGGGAGACAGTCCTCTTTGTTCAATAGGTCCAACACCCAATTGGGGTTGACCTAGTGTATGTGCTATAACCCTGTGCAATAAAGACGGAGTCTGTTGAGAGACACCGTAGTGGCTTGGTGGGGCAGAAACTTGCACGGGTGGGATCACCACGACTTCTTCAATATGAGGCTCAGCAGTGCTAGGCCTCATAGTAGATGTGGATTCCCGGCTTTCTGGGTTTGGGGAACCCTCAGCACTCATTTTTTCTTTTCTCACCTCCTCTCTATCACTCGTACTCCTAACTACAAAACTATCTTCATCATCACCGCTACCAGCACCATACCCCGCATATTGATCAGGGTGAATAAGAGAGTCAGGAGTGACAGAACCAGATTCAATAGATAGAGAATGACTTGGCGAAGTTAGTGGAATGTGATGTTCAGGAGCAACTATGGCCCTGCGAATGATAGGAATGGTGGTTGCTTGGGCAGTTGATGTCAAAGGAATGACCTGAGTAGTTTGAACGGGGTGAGTCTGGTCGGGAGAGGTAGTATGTGGGTCAGTAAGTTTCATGAAGGAAGGGGTGCTTTCTGTGGGTTGGTCAATAAGGTGCTTTGGGGTGCCCAATGGTGATATAGTTGTGTCAGGGGTAGGGGCACTACCAGGAAGGAAAGCAGACCCTTCATGAGAAGAACTGGATGACTCAGATACGTCAAGACCAAGTTCGGTTAGTACGGCTTGGGTGCGGGTGGATCGGGAAAGAGATTGGACAATTTCCTGAACGGTTGCTGGATCATATGTGTATCCTCCCTCTCTACTCACACCACCTTCACCTTCTTCATCACCCCTCTCAAGATTTTCCCTCATCACATCCCTCTCAGCATCTCCCACAGATGGCTGAGTCCTAATTTCTACCTCCTCAACAGGTGCTACTCCCCCCTGGGTAGGCATGGCCGGCTCTGACACAGCCATAGAGGGTATCCCTACACTCTCCCTATATGTTCTCACTACATCATTTTGCTCACACAGATCCAGTAGAGACCCAGGGAATGGTTTAGGAATGGGCATATTAGTAGGAGTAGCAGGTTTAATTGATTGGAAGAGTTTGGGTGTTACAGAGGGTAAACCTGCCCGTTGTGGAATGTCAGCATTCCTATCCATCACATATTGTATGATCATCGGAAGGAAGCGATGGTAAGGCAGCAGGTTGGCTTCCTTCTTCTTCTGGGAATTCTTCCTTTGCATGGTAGCTTTTATGTCCTGGAAGAGAAGGAATGCGTAATCCACATGCATATGTGTGGCAGCAGCAACGAAGATTTTTAGCTGGTTCTCCGTTGGAAACTCATACCCAGAGTGTTTTGGGGTGAGGCACCTTTGCAGCACGGCCATAAAGATGTTATACTTTGGGTGAAGACCAGTGCGTTTGCATTGATTCTTAGTTGTGAGCTCTCCAGCATAGCCCAACTGTCTTATTGCTGCCAGACATGTTTCCTCATTGGGAATTTCCTCAAAATCCGATGCAGAGGGTCTACTATTGGCTCTTGGTAACCGGAAAATTGAACGTAGACGGTGAACAGGTATGTCTACAGCAAACTCATCCACCGCAGCATGGATAACTTCTAGACCTCTTTCATTGATTCGTACGTCACATGTCTGCCAGAATTGTTGAACATAAAGTTCAGGGACATGTGTGCCGGTTGTTGCAGGATTGTAGGTTAGGAGGTGATTCAGAGGGCGGACTTTAAGAATTTCGGTAACAATGGGGTGAGTGGGGGTCGTGAATTTGGTAAGGTCAATATAGTGGTTATTTGGGTGAGTCCTGGTGCTAAGGAACTCAGCTTGAGGTATGATCTCCTCTGGGTCACGAATAGCTTGTGCCATCTTATCTGTACAGATAGAAAGAAATATTAAGACATAATGACAATGATAAGATTGGAGATTGCATTGGCCCAAGAATTTCAAGTGTCAAGTGTTAGACAGAAAAATTGTCCAACTCTGGAGGGCTTCAGTGTGAAGATCTCAAATTGATGTGTTGAAAAGTTATTGTTGACATCTTATTTCATTAAATGAACAATAATAAACACATTTGTAGTACTGAACCATGCCTCAAAAATCACCCTAACACCTCTTTTTAGGCCAAAAACCAAATCATTTGAGTATGCTTATACTCCCCAAGAACACGAAGAACACTTTTTGAGATTTTTGAAAGATTTTTACATCAAAGTGTTCCCCAAGTGTTCTAGAAATCCATCGCAAACATGGATAGATCAAACAAGTTAGTTTGATATCCCAAAAGTTCATCTAAAGTCCCGAAACCTTCATACGCATACGGGTGTTCAAAGGCCAAAAAGTTCATTTTTAACTCAAAATTTCCAAAAAGTAAACCGTACAAGTTGTTACCTTTGTGATTATGAGTATTTTGAATCTAAAAAGGTAAATTTTGGCAGAGTAACGAGATGATTTGTGTGTGAGAGATATCAAACTCGAGAGAACACTTAGGAATTTTTTTTCATAAGTTTGAAGCTTGTGAATGAAGATTGTAACCGTTGGGTAACGTATATCGATGTAAGAAGGACACGTGTTGAGCCCTGATTGGTTGTTACAACGGTAAAAAATGTGGCTGATAGAAGTTTCTCAATCGCATGCGATTCACACTGTGGAGTGTTAATCGCATGCGATTCAGCTTGGGTGTTAGAACCATGTGCATCTGAATCGCGTGCGAATCCCACAATCTGAATCAATCGCGTGTGATTCAGCCTATGACCGAATCGCATTCGATTCATACTGTAAGCTTAATCGCGTGCGATTAATACTATCTTAAACCGAATTGCATGCGATTCAACCTTAGTCAATTGCATGCGAATCACCCTATCCTTGACCTTAATCGCATTTGTTGGATCATGCTCTTCATCTTGTATGCGATTGACTCTGAATTCATTTCATTTTCTAAGGCATGCAATTGACTTCCCATGCGATTGTACCAGTACTTGAAAAATTTATTTTGTTGGATTTCAAGTGATTCTATGCGATTGGTTGAAACAGAGCCCAACACCAACACCAACACTTGGAAAATTTCTGAACAAATCAAGATATCTGAATTTTGATATTTGAAAAATTGAATTCTCCAGATATGGTTGATTTGAATGTTTGTCTGACACACTCCCCCTATACTTTTGCATCTGTTAACTTTGAGTGTGTGATAATTTTGAATTTCTCCCCCTACACATGGGCATCATGTGTATTTAACTTTTCTCCCCTACACATATGCAGCATGTGTAGGACTTCAGAACTCCCCCTTTGCAGTTTCAGTAGACATCTGTACATTGAACACACAGTGTAACACCAAATCTAAAAAGAAAGAAAAGAAAAGGAAACAAGTTAACAGTATGTTAGATTTGCAAATTCAGCATGCCCAACTTGGATACCAGTTCAGTAAAACGACTTTCATCCAAAGGTTTGGTAAACAAGTCATCAAGCTGATTCTCGGTGGGAAAGTACTGTAACTCAATTAATCCTTTTTCTACGTTATCTTTTATGAAGTGATAACGGATATCGATATGTTTGGTTTTAGAGTGATGTACCGGATTGCAGGAGATGGCAATGGCAGACTGGGAGTCACATAACAGTGGTATATTATCATACCTGAGACCAAAGTCAGATAGCTGGGTACGTATCCATAAACTTTGTGAACAGCACATTGCAGCAGCAACATACTCTGCCTCTGCAGTAGAATTGGAAACACAGTTTTGCTTCTTTGAAGCCCAGCAGACTAGACGATCTCCCAGAAAGTGTGCACTACCAGAGGTACTTTTCCTATCGATCTTGCAACTGGCATAGTCAGCATCTGAATAAGCATGAAGATCCAGATTGGAACCCTTGGGATACCACAGACCAAGATCCATGGATCCTTTGAGATATCTGAAAATTCGCTTAACAGCCAACAGATGTGACTCCTTGGGATCTGCCTGAAATCTGGCACACAGACAGGTAGAGAACATAATATCTGGACGACTTGCAGTGAGATAGAGTAAAGATCCAATCATCCCACGGTATATCTTGAGATCCACCGGAGAACCATCAGGGTCTGCCGATAGTTGTGATTTGGTCGCCATTGGAGTTGAGATAGGGTTGCAGTTGAGCATATCATACTTCGTGAGAAGATCTTTAATGTACTTGGATTGGCAGATGAAAGTGCCATGACTCAACTGTTTAACTTGAAGTCCTAGAAATAACGACATCTCACCCATCATACTCATTTGGAACCTGTTTGACATTGTCTGTGCAAACTCTTCACTGTTCTTTGGATTTGTTGATCCAAAGATGATGTCATCCACATAAATTTGGACAAGGATTTTGTCCCTACCTTTTGTCTTTGTGAACAGAGTGGTGTCTGTCTTTCCTTTGGAGTAGCCTTCCCCTATCAGATATTCAGATAAGACATCGTACCATGCACGTGGAGCTTGTTTTAAGCCGTACAGAGCCTTATCTAAAATATAAACATGATTAGGGTATGAAGAATTGATGAAGCCCTCAGGTTTTGAAACGTAGACTTCTTCTTTGAGTACCCCGTTGAGAAAGGCTGTTTGGACATCCATTTGGAAGACTCGAAAGCTCCTGGAGGCTGCATATGCAAGAAATAAGCGTATAGCTTCAATTCGAGCAACAGGAGCAAAGGTTTCATCATAGTCGATACCCTCCTGTTGATTGTATCCCTTAGCAACCAACCGTGCTTTGTTACGAATGACCACTCCATCCGAATCCCGTTTGTTCTTGAACACCCATTTAGTTCCGACAACAGATTTGCCATATGGAAGAGGAACTAATCTCCATACTTTGAGACGAGTAAACTGGTGTAATTCTTCTTGCATAGCTAGTACCCAGTCCGGATCATTCAGTGCCTCACAAGTCTTTGTGGGTTCAATCATGCTTAAGAAACCTGCAAATTGGCACTCGTTAGCTGTGGCTGACCTTGTTTGAATGCCAATAGAGGGATCTCCAATGATATTCTACTCAGAGTGATGTCGGATCCATTTTAGCTCATGCGAGTTAGAGGAGGAAGGGATGAGATCTTGAATATGTGGCGCTTCCTCTTCCATTTCTTTGGAGAAGTTCTCCTGATCAATTATTGGTTCTGTCACAGGGGAGTGTGTGACAGAAACAGATGTAGAATCCTCAGCAAATGGATTCGTTTCGGTGATTGTTGTATCTGTGATCGGGTCGCTTATCTGTGCACCGGCATTATCCCTGTTGTTAGCCAAAACAGGGGAAGAGTCAGATCTAAAGAAATCAAACATGAAATCGAGATTATTATCAGAAGTAGCGGGAATGTCTGATTCTTTAGAGTTAAGAACTGGTCCTGAACGGGTATGTTCAGAAGTAAAAATGTTGGACTGTTGTGGGGAGCCAGAGACAGTCAATGTATCATCAAACGTTACATTGATACTCTCGATGATGCTCTTTGTGCGTGTGTTTAAAACTCTATATGCTTTGGAGACGGTAGAATAACCTAAGAAAATAGCTTCATCAGCTTTCGGAGCAAATTTTCCTAGATTATCCTTTTCATTTAAGACAAAACACCTATTACCAAATACATGAAAGTATTTGATATTAGGTACAATGCCATTTGCCAGTTCATAAGGAGTTTTATTAAAACGTTTGTTAATGAAAGCGATTCTACGTATAGCAGGCAGTGTTAATAGCTTCAGCCCAGAAGGAAGGAGGGAGACCAGATTAAGAAAGCATTGTTCGGGCAGCTTCAACCAGAGTTCTGTTTCTTCTTTCAACAACACCATTTTGTTGAGGTGTGTAAGCTGCAGAGAACTGATGGTTGATCCCAACTAGGTCACAGAAATTTTGCAGAGTGTTGTTTTTGAATTCCGTTCCATTGTCTGTTCGAATGGAGACAACACTTTGACCATATTTATTCTGCTGCTGTTTAATGAAAGTGATGATCGTTGGAGTAGCTTCATCCTTAGAGCGCAGAAATTTGACCCAAGTATACCGTGAGTAGTCATCCACCATGACCAGGATATACTTCTTCCCATGTTTGGACTGTATTCTCATTGGACCGCAGAGATCCATGTGCAGGAGATCCAAAGGCTTGGTTGTGCTGAATGCTTGCTTTGATTTGTGTGAGGCCTTCTGCATCTTCCCTTTTTCACAATCAGCACACAAATGATCCTTGTTGAACTTCAGTTTGGGTATCCCTCTCACCAAGTCACCATTGACTAGATTGTTTATGTTTGGAAAGTTCAGGTAAGAGAGTCTTCTGTGCCAGAGCCAAGAAAGATTATTGGAGGCTTCTGACAGAAGACACACAGATGTAGGAGAGTCATACTTCTCTAGATCTATGGAATACAAATTAGAATTTCTGCATCCTATAAGTACTTCATCACCGGTTTCTGTGATCACTGAGCATTTGTTCTTTTTAAATACAACCACCATGTCTTTGTCACAGAACTGACCAATACTGAATAGGTTGTGCCCCAAGCCTTCTACTTAGGAGACTTTCTTGATTTTCACATGTTTTTTCTCTATGTCTCCGTACCCCATTATTGGTGCAACTTGGTCATTCCCAAAACGTACATTCCCGGAGTACTTAGGAACATAATTCTTGAGAAGACTTTTGTTTCCGGTCATATGTTTGGTACAGCCGGAGTCAAGGTACCACAAGTGAGGCACCTGCAATCAGAGAATAAATCACGTTTAGGTCCCCATTTAGATATGGGTCCTTGATTGTTAGTCTCTAAGTTTGGTTGAGTAACAACTGTTGGTTTTGATGATGATGAAACTTCTAATGATCTATTCTTCGGTACCCAAATGGACTTAAGCTTTGGACGTGAAGGAATAGATTTGGAAGAAATTTGCTGAGAAGAAAGTTTCTGCACCACTGTTGATTTGACAGTTGATGGAATCGGAGGTTTCGGATTCGGTAGAGTTGCGGAAGCGTTATATTTGCGAATCCATGGTTGAGAGGAATTCTTAAGAATTCTTTGTGGCTTCGGTGCATCAACTTGCTGTCGTGGAAATGGAACACTGCGATTAGCAGGTTTTGCCACTCGTTGAATGGATGATGACTTGGGTTTCGAAGATTTTGAGATTTTGGAAGGAGAATTGCGAGAACGCTTTTGAGAATGCACGTGTTTTTCCTGTGCAATCCAAGCCCTTTTAAATGCTTCATAGCCCTGCCGTCTGTAGACTTCCAGTTCCTTGATCTTGAGTAATCGGTTGGATTTGTTTAAGCGTTTAAGAGCATGTGATTGACGAGTGGTGATCCATTGATTAATGACGTATCCTTTTGAATTTAAAAATGGAACACATATTTGATTAGCATAAAAATCAGTCCAATCAACACATGGTTTAACACCTAAAATCTTTCTCAATTTATTGTAGCAACAATTAAATTCACAGTGTCCATGAGTACAACCATCACTTATACAAAACATGGTAGAAGCAATTTTGCCTTGTGAACTGGAATGATTACAAACAGAATCAAACATCAAAATGTTTTCACAGACAGGTTTCAAATTTGAACACCTCCTTGTGGATCTAGGAATAGCTCTTTTCCAAGATGTATTTATTTCAAACTTCTTGTTTCCAGCCTCCTTCACATCTGCAGCAGAGGATAAAAGATTAGAATGAAGTCGTGGTCGACTGGCTGCAGCTTGTGATGATTCAGGTACTTCTATGTGCACACGAGAATTGGGATTAGGATGAGTGGATTGTTGCTTTGGTTTGTA
This sequence comes from Pulicaria dysenterica, assembly GCA_947179395.2. Lineage (NCBI taxonomy): Eukaryota > Viridiplantae > Streptophyta > Magnoliopsida > Asterales > Asteraceae > Pulicaria > Pulicaria dysenterica. Next base: position 67,403,858 of record OX359290.1, on the reverse strand, counting down.
AATCTGTTTAAGCTTAAGATTTGTTAAGTCAGGTTTATTAACAGATTTTACAGAAGTTGTGCAATATGTACCCTTGGTGTTTGCATGAGTTAGATCATCCATATCTGAACCAAAAAGTGAGAAGGTAAAGGGAACTATTGGAGTTTCCATCTTTACTTGGAGGGCTTTGATTCTTTCCTTCAAAACAAACTGTTTCCTACACAGTTTATCAATGATCCTTTCATCATGTACAAATGACATGTTGGGAATTTGTTGACAGGTGATGATTTCATGCATTGAAGGGAATGTCTCAGAGGTAGGAGGTTTTAAATCATTTTGAATGGCTTTGGCGAGGTCCTGTTGAATGACTTGGGTAAAACAAAATTCCTGCAAGGTGTTGAATCTGTCTTGTAATTCTTTGTGAGGAATGTATTCAACAGTGGGCTTTGGTGAAACAGGGGAGTAGAGTTCTTCATCAGAATAGACAGACGATGAAACATCCGAATCGGACGAGAAAGAGAGATGGGCAAGGTATGAGTCATTCAAATTAGAATAATCAAATGGAATTTCAGTTTTGACATTAAGAGTTCGTTTGAAATCTTCCTCTATTTGTGTCTCTTCTTGGCCAACAAAGACCATCCTTTGGGTAAGTCCTAACCCAAACAGGTCAGCATTATATAATTGTTTGGACGTAATCCTTTTCAATTTGAAGCCAAGCCCATCGAAATTCCATCTGGAGAAAGGACATTCCTTTTCTTTGTATTGAGAGATGGTATGTTCACTTTGATCACGTTTGGACAGAAGGTATTCAAGTTCATTGATTCTAGAGTAAAGAGTACTTCGTTCTTTCCTAAGTTCATTTTTGAGAATTTCTGAATCCTTTTCAGCACACTTACATTCTGCTTTGAGATCTAATATGGTGTTATTAGTCCTACTGGTTAATTCTAAAAGCTCAGATTCTTTTGCAGCTAATTGATTCCTAAGGCTGATTAAGTCGTTATCTAACTTCTTAATTATTGTTTGTGCCTCCAATTTTTGAGTGTGTGAAACATCTTCTAGAACTTGATTTCTTGTGATTAAATCTAGTGCCTGACATTCTAACTCTTTTATGCGATTTAATATGGTTTGAATGTGTTTATGATTAATACCCATATTAAAGTTAGAGCTAGAAGATACCTTTCCACTGTCCAAGCTTTCCTCATCTGACTCGGTGAGATTATCTCCGTCATCATCCTCTCTACCTTCTTCACCATTGTGAGCCATCAGACAGAATTGAGCGTGATCTTCACCATCCAGATCACTGTCTGATCCTGTATCATCAAGGAACTGATCCTCCTCAACTAGCAGCACGTTCCCAGCCTGTTTTTGTTTAGACAGGCGGTACTTCTGCCGATAGTACTCTGCATCTTTTGTCTTTTTCATTGGGCAGTTCCTGATCAGATGTCCTGACCTCCCGCAGTTATAACATTTGAAATCAACCTTCTTTTCTTCCTTCTTCTCATCCCTCTGGTATCTTGGCTTGTCAACAGCAGCAGCTCTTTCGGGTCTCCTTGAACCTGATGTGAATCGTTGTCTATTGTTTGTCTTGCTGAAACGGTTCATGAAGTTCTTGTTGGCCACTGTGAGAGCTTGAAATGTTGCTTCGATTGAATCATCATCATCATTATCATGATCAGAATCACTGAGAACCACTTGTTTAAGTTTCAAGGATCTCGATGATGTTTCCTTATGGATTCTGTCAGCCACCACCAAGGCAAGAGGGTCAGCAGCTGATTCTTTAGGGAGAGATTGCAAGATTTCATCTTGATACTGATTGAGATCTTTGAAGATGTTGTGGAAGGTGACTGATGTAAGATCTTTATTAATCTGTTTGTAAAGTCTGGCATAGCCTTTCCACTCAGAACCTAATGAATTTAGAAAAACACAGTTCAAATCAAGATCAGTTCTGACAATTTGATTAGATCTCATTTCATTTTGCAGCTTGCAGAATCTCCCATATGTTTCAGAGAGCAGTTCTTTTTCTCGAGCCTTGAAGTCATGATAGCTGTTGACTAGCTGAGTTCGTTTGATGTATTCTCCTTGCTCAGTGCCCTGAAGTTGTTTCTTGATCTCATCCCAGATTTCCTTGGCTGTGCCCAAGCTATCTATTTTGAGATAGATTTCAGATGAGAGGCCCTGCTTGAGGTAGTACTTGGCCAGTTTCTCTGCTTTCTTTGTTTCTCTTTCTGTATTGGACATCTCATCATGAGTCTTCTCTCTTTCGTGTCTGGGAATGCCAGGGTTGTTATCTGGATTTGCTTCAACTACCTTCGTGAATTTGGTGTTTCCGTTGTTGATGCATTCAATCATCTTGTCACCGAAGAGGTCATTGTGCTCGAGGAAGTCCATGAACCTTCCCTTCCAGACATTGTATTCCCCTCGAAACAAAACAGGAGGTTTTGTGTCGGTGCCAATGGACATCATTTCATTTGTACTTGACATGATTAGTGATGTTTGTGAGAAATGATCGTTTACTTGTAAGATGGTTTCATTGTTCGAAACACTTGTCCTGATTTTAAAGTGATTTGAATGATTGATTAACGAACTAAGTCTTGTGAATTTCAATTTTGAATTAAATCTTAAAAGATTAAATTCAACCTTGAACTAGATAGACTTGAAGTAATGTAATTCACCTTTGAATTAAATGTGATTTAAATTAAATTCAATTATGAATTTGATTGTTTGATTAAGTTCAAATGTCTTAGAGTTCTTTAATTCAAGTCCAAAGAGTCAATCACTTGTCCAAGTATAAGGAATAACTTGATTGGGTTTTGTCTTATCAAATGCGAATACAGGTTAATCGAATGCGATTAGGTGTCCTTGAAAACAAGCAGAATAAGAACTTAGTTTTGATGGTTAATCGAATGCGAATCAATCCTGTTTCATCAAAAACTTAGAAAATAATCTGTTAGTCTTGTCAATCAAGTGCGAATCAAATAGAAACCTTTCAATCGCGTGCGATTCCCTTTATAAGCCGGCTGATAGATGTAAGTGTTAATCGCATGCGATTCAGGTAAACTTATCAACTGCTATAAGCCGCACAGTCTAATCGCATGCGATTCACTGAACTTGGCTTATAGCTATTTGATTAACACTTAGGTGTTCTAATTTGACAAAATTCTATAAGCCGCCCCAAGAGTCAATCGCATTGACCAAGGAACCGGCTGATAGACTCTGATGTGTCTTTGTTAAATCAGATTGCCATACCCTGAATAGTGTCTAACCACTTGTACTTGATTGGTATGGCAAGTACTTGATTTTCCTTGTACAACACTTAATCTATTATGAATTTATAATTAAATAAATTATAAAATTCGATTTCTTCTTTTTCCAGTTGTACTTTCAGACCAGGAACACCATAAATGCTTAAATACCCAGAAAATTTAATGTTGAAAAAGTGGGTTTTTAATGACCTACTTGACTTAATACTTATAAAAACACCCACGGTTTGTGTTTTTCTTCAAAGAATGTTTTGTAACCTTTGTAAGACTATCGAAACAACTCAAAAGAAAGTTAAAGGAGATGTAGTTTATACCTTTAATGAGTTCTACCTTTAAAAGTCGTTTGAGCTTGAGTTTATCTTGAATAAAACTGACGTTCTTGAACCTTTGCACAACCGAGAGCTTTTTCTTCTTAGAAGCTTGAACACTTTGAGATTTTGTTGTCTTCTTTTGAACAATCACGAGCCAAAAACAAGTTTGGCTCTGATACCAATTGATGGTCCCGTGTTTATACGGATGAAGCAATGCTAGTGATTTCGTGTGTGTTTGTGTGTATGTTTCGGTAGAGAAGAGAGAGCCGAGAACTTTAGAGAAAGAGAACACAAAAACCCAAAGTTTATAATGCAAAGCTTAGTATTGAAATGTGGGGGAAATGCCTTTATATAGCATTTCCCCAACTTTGGTATAATTACATATTACACCCTCACTTTAATATATCAAACACAAATCATCAATTCTGGGCAATGTATACTTATTCTTGATGGTTCTTTTGTTCAGATCTCTATAGTCAATACACATACGAAGAGTCCCGTCTTTCTTCTTTACAAACAAAACCGGTGCACCCCACGGCAAAGAACTCGGACGGATAAATCCCTTATCTAGCAGCTCTTGAATCTGTGTCATCATCTCTCGTATCTCAGATGGAGCTAAACGATATGGAGCTTTCGCAATCGGTGAGGTACCAGGCATCAAATCTATCTTGTACTCAACATCTCGAACAGGAGGCAATCCAGGCAAATCATCAGGGAATACTTCCAGATATTCGGATACAACACGAACATCGGTAACTACTTTCTTCTCTTTCTTTGCATCAATTGCATAGGCCAGGAAAGACGCACACCCTTTGGCTAAATATTTTCTAGCCTTCATATACGAGATAATTGGAAAGGAAGAAGAAGATCTATCCCCACGAGCCACGACATGCGACCCGTCAGCCACAGGAATAGTAATCAATTTCTTATGGCACTGGATACTAGCTCTATGGTGACTTAACCAATCCATGCCTAATACTAAATCAAACCCCGATATAGGCATAAGCAAGCAGTCTACAGATAAGCTAGATCCATCAATGTCTATGGTTACCCCAGTCACAAAAGAAGTTACAGGCACTAATTTACCATCTGCTACCTCTACTTCTAAAGGAGAAGCAATCACAGTAACAGGCAGTTTCAATTTGTCACATAAAGCTATTGACATGAAAGATCTATTTGCACCAGAATCAAATAACACACGAGCAGGTATAGAGTTTACTATAAACATACCCGTGATAACATCACTGTTTTCTGCAGCCTCAGTGATAGTCATCTTAAAAGCTCTCCCTTCAGCAGAAGGTGCAACTTTCCGCTTTTGACCTGCAGATGATCCCCCGACATTGGCTACTCCCTGCCCCGTCCCCTTCGGCCCCGGTTTTGGGCAAGCCCCAGCTCTATGACCCTCTTCATGGCAGTCCCAGCAAACATTTGTTTTAAACCGACAGACTGATGGTTCGTGGCCAAATTCACTACAACGCAGACATCGTTTCATCTGTGATGTGCAAGGACCAGTGTGACTAGAGTTGCATGGTTTATACCACGGCTTGTTCTGATAAGACCCCGAACCTCTTGATTTCTGATCCCCTCGGTTCTGATTTCCCTGCCATTTACCTTTGCTCCTACTCTGATTCCCTCCAGATTTGTGAGACGACCCTTTCTCACGATTCATTTTCTCTCGAGCTCTCACATCATCCTCTGCAGCTCTAGCAAGAGTAAAAGCTTGTACCAACGAAGTTGCCATTTGGGTGTTACCCCGATACTCAGGTAGCAAAGCTTGAACAAAATGATCGATTTGAGAAGGCTCATCAGGAACCCACTGTTTGGCAAACCTTAATTTCTCATTAAACTTTGAAAATAACTCATCCACTGACATCCTGTCATCTTGAGCCAGATCTAAAAATTCCCGCTTTACTTTAGACAAATCGTAAGTATTGCAGAACTGTTCAAGGAACTTGCCCTGGAATTGATCACATGTTACAGAGTTCACCACTTCCCTGGATAGATGAGCAGTTACGGAATCCCACCAGGTTGCAGCTTGACCCTTAAGTCTCTTTGTTGTGAATTTTACTCTGTCAGACTCCTCATAGTTACAGGTATCCAATGTTTTAATTGTTTATCTCAACCAGTTCAAAGTATCTGTAGGGTTGGAACTTCCAGAATACTCGGGTGGCTGGAAATCCATGAAGTCCTTAAACTGACTCTTAGGTTTAAATCCTCCTTGAGTAGGGTACCATGGAATGAAGAAGTTCTGTTGGGGTTGATACTGTTGTTGGGGTTGGTATGGTTGAGACACAGATGGCATCGATACAAATGGTAGAGTTCCAAAAGGAGTTGACATAGTGTTAAACGGTGCAGCTGAGTAAACAGGTGGTGGTATGGATTGGGTAAACACAACTGACTCCCTAGGCATGTGGATAGTTTGTGTTTGCTGTGAGGACTGAGTTTGCTGTTGTTGCTGTTCCAATTCCTGAACCCGATCCCTCAAAGTTTGCAAAGTATCTTCCAACTGCAACACATAGTCTGTTGTGCTGCTCATTGGCTGCAGTGGAAGATTGATTGTTGTTTCTTCTGGGGGACGCAGGGGTAGTTGTATGGTTCACGTTATCAGCCATTTCTGTTCTATTCACAGCATCTCACCAGTTGTTAGATATAATTCGTTAGTTCAAACACACTAACTACCCTCAAAGCTACACTACTAATTACCTACCCTGGAAATACCGGACTGACCAGAGCCTAGGTTCGAGTATTGCACAAATTATTCATGCAAATCCTCAAACCAGGGCTCTGATACCAATTTGTAACACTTTATTTCTTAAACATATATTTTACTGCACGCGGAAGCTAATTACATATAATTATCTTAGTTAATCTATAGATACAAAAAGATTTAACTTGTTTGATGTACAAAGACTTTTACAGTGTTAATAAGAAAACAGGCTCTATCAAAAATTCTAGCATCAGAGTATTGGTCCGTCCATATTCCCAGCCCAAAAGCATCAAGCTCACCAAAGAGAATCTGCAAAACAATCTAGTGGGGAATTAGCACAAAGCTAAGTGAGGGAACCAATATCTAATCATAAACAAGGCAAATATGCCTAAACCCAAATAGCTCATGAATCCCAGGAGAACCGGCGGTGTTGCAACCACCTACAACCAGGGTCGGCCAAAACCAAGGTTTACCGGTAGCCCTGCTAACATGGATTACAATACCAGCCTTCTTGTGTACAACAAATGCACATCAAGATCTGATACGGTAATTCCCCAAGCAACAGGCCCAGACTAAAACTGATCTCCAAATAACATGTATATACAATCCAAACAAGAGCATTCCAAATAGGATATCATATCCTGTATATCAAAAGATATAGATCTACTCACCAAAGTCTTCAAAACCTTGGCACACTCAGATGACTAAATTCACTGAGTCTTCTCAGTTCCTGAGATTAAAGTAACCCAAGTCAGTATTCAATTCATAATACTGATCCAATAATAAATATCATATTTATTCATGATTCTCATGTATATGCACATATACATATTTATTCATCATACACAAACCCAAATAGATGTACGAATTCATGATTATCTTCAAATCTTCAAATCCGATTAAGGTCGGATTCCGAATAAAAGACCAAATTCCGATGATGAAATGAACATATGTGAAATTCCGATAGAATCAATCCCGATAGAATCAAATTCCGAGCAAAGGCAAAATCCGATTAAACTGAATTCCGATAGAAGTAGGATTCCGATAATAAGTGTTAGGACATTTAGTCAAATACCGAGAGAGTGTCCAAATCCGAGAGATAGGCAATTCCGAGAAAAGTGTTAAGGCATTTACATGTCTGATTTCATACTTAAAGTCATAAATCCCGACATATGTTCAATTCCGATAAACAAGGATTCCGAGTAAATGGAAAAGGTTAATTCCGATAAAGGAGTTAGAGCAAATCCATAAATAATGTGTCGGATTCCTATCCAATTCCGATAAAACCTATCGGAATTCACCAATTCCGATCAAATCCATCGGAATTCACCAATTCCGACAGATTCATACTTAAATCCGACAGATTCATGTGTTCTTCCCCAATTTCGGTTTCTAATACAAATTCTCACTGATTTTAAGCATGTAAATGTTCTGTGTTTCTAGGAATTATCCTAATCATATAAACAACATATATTGTTCATAAAATCTAACATGCATACATCCTAAGTCCAACAATTTACCAAGAACAATCGGAATTCATATAAATATTCAAATTCAAATACAATTAATAATCAATATACTTGAATCCAGTATTCTAACCTCAATGATGTTATGAATTCAGAGACCTAATTGCATGCAAGATTGAAGATCAAATGTTGAATCCTTTTCTCCTTTTGATTCTCGGCCGAGAGCCTAATTACACACACAAAACCTTTGCTAAAATGTTTCAAATGCATATAATAAAAGATGTGTAGGTGGTTTTGGTGACTAATACCCTAATTTCGGCCACCTCACAATTCCACCAATGCATAATTAATCAATTAATTAATTTAAACTAATTAATCAAATAATAACAATTATTTAATTATCACAATTATTTATCATAATAACAAATAATTCACATAGTTAAATTAAATCCCAAACTTAATTTAATTAATTACCTTATAATCCTAGGCCGATTAAGAGGGTGTTACAAATCTACCCCCCTTAAGAAGATTCCGTCCTCGGAATCTCATCGCTCTCGAACAAGGAAGGATAACGGCTTCTCATGTCTGCTTCAGTCTCCCAAGTTAGGTTTGAACCCAAACTGTGCTTCCACTTGACCAGAACCATCAGAATCTGTTTCTTTCTCAACTTTGTGACCTTCCGATCCAATAGTTCAACTGGTTCCTCTATCAACCTCTGATTAGAATCAACCCGAAGATTCTGTATAGGTAGAACCTGTGCCTGATCCTCTACATTGCACTTGCGTAGATAACACACATTAAAAGTGTCATGAATTCCCGCTAACTCATCAGGTAGATCCAAAGCAACAGTCTGGTCATTAACTACTCTTCTGATTCTGAAAGGACCAATATAACGGGGAGCCAACTTTTCGCGTTTACCAAATCTAATAACTCCCTTCCAAGGTGATACTTTTAAGTAGACCATCTCCCCTTCGACAAACGATACCGGTCGACGACGTGGATCAGCATACATTTTCTGTCTATCCCTTGCAGCTTTTAATTTCTCTCGAGCAATTGCGACCTTATTAGCTGTCATCTGTACAATATCAGGCCCTGCAAATTTCTTTTCCCCAACTTCTAACCAACAAGTTGGACTTCTACTAGGACGACCATATAACATCTCATATGGAGGCATACCGATACTGCTGTGATAGGAATTGTTGTAAGCAAATTCCACCAAAGGCAGATGTGAATCCCATGAACCCCCAAATTCCAATACACATGCCCAAAGCATATCTTCTAAAATCTGAATAGTTCTTTCTGACTGACCATCTGTCTGCGGATGATAAGCTGTACTCAAATTTACTCTGGACCCCAATTCCTGTTGTAATCTATTCCAAAAGTTAGATACAAACCTCGAATCTCTGTCTGAAACAATAGATAACGGAACACCATGTCTTGATACTATTTCATCAATATACAGTTGCGCCAACTTAATGAAGCAGTTTCTGCACTAGCAAGAAAGTGAGCACTCTTGGTCAATCTGTCAACTGTTACCCATATCATATCATGACCCTTCGGAGTTTGTGGAAGTTTAGTTACAAAATCCATCGTAATGTGTTCCCACTTCCATTGAGGTATTTCTAACTGTTTCAATGATCCGTATGGTTTCTGATGTTCATCTTTAACTTGAGCACATATGTGACACATCTGAACAAACTTAGCTATATTTGTTTTCATTGTAGGCCACCAATAACGAGTCTTTAAATCATGATACATCTTTGTGCTACCCGGATGTATTGACAGTCTAGATTTGTGAGCTTCATTTAATATTAATTCCCTCAAGTTTCTAAATTTTGGTACCCAAACGCGAGTATGATAAACCCTCAAACCACGCGAATCAGTAGTTAACTCATGCTGTTGCTTGATCATCAGTTCATCCTTCAAGGCTTCAAGTTGTGCAGTTACAAGTTGATCTATTAAATCTGATTTAATCTCTAACCGCATAAATTTTACAATATTTGATGATCCCTTTCGACTGAGTGCATCTGCAACTATATTTGCCTTCTCCAGATGATACTGAATGTCACAATCATAATCCTTAATCAGTTCTAGCCAGCGAAGTTGCCTCATATTCAATTCCTTCTGAGGAAACACGTATTGAAGACTCTTATGATCAGTGCATTTCGTTCCATATAAGTAATGTCTCCACAGTTTTAATGCAAACACCACGGCGGCTAACTCCAAATCATGAGTTGGGTAGTTTCGTTCATTTGGTTTCAACTGTCTAAAAGCATAAGCAATTACCTTACCTCTCTGCATCAGAACACATCCCAAACCGGTGTTTGAAGCATCGCAATACAAAACAAAATCCTCTAAACCCTCAGGCAACGAAAGAACGGGAGCTTGTCACAACAACTGTTTCAATGTTTGAAAAGCATCCTCTTGAGCTGAACCCCACTGGAATGGAACATCTTTTCGAGTCAATTTAGTTAACGGACTGGCAAGTTTAGAGAAATCCTTGATGAACCTGCGATAATAACCTGCCAATCCAAGAAAACTATTTATCTCTGTAGGTGTCTTTGGAGCACTCCAGTTTATCACAGCTTCAATCTTGGACGGATCCACTTTGATACCTTCTTGGAAAATTACATGCCCCAGAAACTGAACTTCGCGTAACCAAAATTCGCACTTCGAAAACTTGGCATATAACTTGTGTTGTTTAAGAATCTCCAAAACCTGTCTCAAATGCTGATCATGCTCACCTTCTGTCTTTGAATACACCAAAATATCATCGATAAACACGATAACAAATTTGTCTAAGAAAGGTCGGCAGACGCGATTCATCAGATCCATAAACACTGCAGGCGCATTAGTCAAACCAAACGGAATCACAAGAAATTCGTAATGACCATACCGAGTACGAAAAGCAGTCTTGGGTATATTTTCTTCCGCTACTCTGACTTGATGATAACCCGATCTCAGATCTATCTTTGAGAAGTAAGAAGCCCCTTGTAATTGATCAAACAAATCATCAATTCTGGGCAATGTATACTTATTCTTGATGGTTCTTTTGTTCAGATCTCTATAGTCAATACACATACGAAGAGTCCCGTCTTTCTTCTTTACAAACAAAACCGGTGCACCCCACGGCAAAGAACTCAGACGGATAAATCCCTTATCTAGCAGCTCTTGAATCTGTGTCATCATCTCTCGTATCTCAGATGGAGCTAAACGATATGGAGCTTTCGCAATCGGTGAGGTACTAGGCATCAAATCTATCTTGTACTCAACATTTCGAACAGGAGACAATCCAGGCAAATCATCAGGGAATACTTCCAGATATTCGGATACAACATGAACATCGGTAACTACTTTCTTCTCTTTCTTTGCATCAATTGCATAGGCCAGGAAAGACGCACACCCTTTGGCTAAATATTTTCTAGCCTTCATATACGAGATAATTGGAAAGGAAGAAGAAGATCTATCCCCACGAGCCACGACATGTTACCCGTCAGCCACAGGAATGGTAATCAGTTTCTTATGGCACTAGATACTAGCTCTATGGTGACTTAACCTATCCATGCCTAATACTAAATCAAACCACGATATAGGCATAAGCAAGCAGTCTACAGATAAGCTAGATCCATCATCTATGGTTACCCCAGTCACAAAAGAAGTTACAGGCACTAATTTAGCATCTCCTACCTCTACTTCTAAAAGAGAAGCAATCAAAGTAACAGGCAGTTTCAATTTGTCACATAAAGCTATTGACATGAAAGATCTATTTGCACCAGAATCAGATAACACACGAGCAGGTATAGAGTTTACTATAAACATACTCGTGAAAACATCACTGTTTTCTGCAGCCTCAGTGATAGTCATCTTAAAAGCTCTCCCTTCAGCAGAAGGTGCAACTTTCTGCTTTTGACCTGCAGATGATCCCCCGACATTGGCTACCCCCTGCCCCGTCCCTTTCGGCCCCGGTTTTGTGCAAGCCCCAGCTCTATGACCCTCTTCATGGCAGTCCCAGCAAACATTTGTTTTAAACGGACAGACTGATGGTTCGTGGCCAAATTCACCACAACGCAGACATCGTTTCATCTGTGATGTGCATGGACCAGTGTGACTAGAGTTGCATGGTTTACACCACAGCTTGTTCTGATAAGACCCCGAACCTTTTGATTTCTGATCCCCTCGGTTCTGATTTCCCTGCCATTTACCTTTGCTCCCACTCTGATTCCCTCCAGATTTGTGAGACGACCCTTTCTCACGATTCATTTTCTCTCGAGCTCTCACATCACCCTCTGCAGCTCTAGCAAGAGTAAAAGCTTGTACCAACAAAGTTGCCATTCGGGTGTTACCCCGATACTCAGGTAGCAAAGCTTGAACAAAATGATCGATTTGAGAAGGCTCATCAGGAACCCACTGTTTGGCAAACCTTAATTTCTCATTAAACTTTGAAATTATCTCATCCACTGACATCCTGTCATCTTGAGCCAGATCTAAAAATTCCCGCTTTACTTTAGACAAATCGTAAGTATTGCAGAACTGTTCAAGGAACTTGCCCTGGAATTGGTCACATGTTACAGAGTTCACTACTTCCCTGGATAGATGAGCAGTTAAGGAATCCCACCAGGTTGCAGCTTGACCCTTAAGTCTCTTTGTTACGAATTTTACTCTGTCAGACTCCTCATAGTTACAGGTATCCAATGTTTTAATTGTTTCTCTCAACCAGTTCAAAGTATCTGTAGGGTTGGAACTTCCCGAATACTCGGGTGGCTGGAAATCCATGAAGTCCTTAAACTGACTCTTAGGTTTAAATCCTCCTTGAGTAGGGTACCATGGAATGAAGAAGTTCTGTTGGGGTTGATACTGTTGTTGGGGTTGGTATGGTTGAGACACAGATGGCATCGATAAAAATGGTAGAGTTCCAAAAGGAGTTGACATAGTGTTAAATGGTGCAGCTGAGTAAACAGGTGGTGGTATGGATTGGGTAAACACAAATGACTCCCTAGGCATGTGGATAGTTTGTGTTTGCTGTGAGGACTGAGTTTGCTGTTGTTGCTATTCCAATTCCTGAACCCGATCCCTCAAAGTTTGCAAAGTTTCTTCCAACAGCAACACATATTCTGTTTTGCTGCTCATTGGCTGCAGTGGAAGATTGATTGTTGTTTCTTCTGGGGGACGCAGGGGTAGTTGTATGGTTCACGTTATCAGCCATTTCTGTTCTATTCACAGCATCTCACCAGTTGTTAGATATAATTCGTTAGTTCAAACACACTAACTACCCTCAAAGCTACACTACTAATTACCTACCCTGGAAATACCGGACTGACCAGAGCCTAGGTTCGAGTATTGCACAAATTATTCATGCAAATCCTCAAACCAGGGCTCTGATACCAATTTGTAACACTGTATTTCTTAAACATATATTTTACTGCACGCGGAAGCTAATTACATATAATTATCTTAGTTAATCTATAGATACAAAAAGATTTAATTTGTTTGATGTACAAAGACTTTTACAGTGTTAATACGAAAACAGGCTCTATCAAAAATTCTAGCATCAGAGTATTGGTCCGTCCATATTCCCAGCCCAAAAGCATCAAGCTCACCAAAGAGAATCTGCAAAACAATCTAGTGGGGAATTAGCACAAAGCTAAGTGAGGGAACCAATATCTAATCATAAACAAGGCAAACATGCCTAAACCCAAATAGCTCATGAATCCCAGGAGAACCGGCGGTGTTGCAACCACCTACAACCAGGGTCGGCCAAAACCAAGGTTTACCGGTAGCCCTGCTAACATGGATTACAATACCAGCCTTCTTGTGTACAACAAATGCACATCAAGATCTGATACGGTAATTCCCCAAGCAACAGGCCCAGACTAAAACTGATCTCCAAATAACATGTATATACAATCCAAACAAGAGCATTCCAAATAGGATATCATATCCTGTATATCAAAAGATATAGATCCACTCACCAAAGTCTTCAAAACCTAGGCACACTCAGATGACTAAATTCACTGAGTCTTCTCAGTTCCTGAGATTAAAGTAACCCAAGTCAGTATTCAATTCATAATACTGATCCAATAATAAATATCATATTTATTCATGATTCTCATGTATATGCACATATACATATTTATTCATCATACACAAACCCAAATAGATGTACGAATTCATGATTATCTTCAAATCTTCAAATCCGATTAAGGTCGGATTCCGAATAAAAGACCAAATTCCGATGATGAAATGAACATATGTGAAATTCCGATAGAATCAATCCCGATAGAATCAAATTCCGAGCAAAGGCAAAATCCGATTAAACTGAATTCCGATAGAAGTAGGATTCCGATAATAAGTGTTAGGACATTTAGTCAAATACCGAGAGAGTGTCCAAATCCGAGAGATAGGCAATTCCGAGAAAAGTGTTAAGGCATTTACATGTCTGATTTCATACTTAAAGTCATAAATCCCGACATATGTTCAATTCCGATAAACAAGGATTCCGAGTAAATGGAAAAGGTTAATTCCGATAAAGGAGTTAGAGCAAATCCATAAATAATGTGTCGGATTCCTATCCAATTCCGATAAAACCTATCGGAATTCACCAATTCCGATCAAATCCATCGGAATTCACCAATTCCGACAGATTCATACTTAAATCCGACAGATTCATGTGTTCTTCCCCAATTTCGGTTTCTAATACAAATTCTCACTGATTTTAAGCATGTAAATGTTCTGTGTTTCTAGGAATCATCCTAATCATATAAACAACATATATTGTTCATAAAATCTAACATGCATACATCCTAAGTCCAACAATTTACCAAGAACAATCGGAATTCATATAAATATTCAAATTCAAATACAATTAATAATCAATATACTTGAATCCAGTATTCTAACCTCAATGATGTTATGAATTCAGAGACCTAATTGCATGCAAGATTGAAGATCAAATGTTGAATCCTTTTCTCCTTTTGATTCTCGGCCGAGAGCCTAATTACACACACAAAACCTTTGCTAAAATGTTTCAAATGCATATAATAAAAGATGTGTAGGTGGTTTTGGTGACTAATACCCTAATTTCGGCCACCTCACAATTCCACCAATGCATAATTAATCAATTAATTAATTTAAACTAATTAATCAAATAATAACAATTATTTAATTATCACAATTATTTATCATAATAACAAATAATTCACATAGTTAAATTAAATCCCAAACTTAATTTAATTAATTACCTTATAATCCTAGGCCGATTAAGAGGGTGTTACAAATCTACCCCCTTAAGAAGATTCCGTCCTCGGAATCTCATCGCTCTCGAACAAGGAAGGATAACGGCTTCTCATGTCTGCTTCAGTCTCCCAAGTTAGGTTTGAACCCAAACTGTGCTTCCACTTGACCAGAACCATCAGAATCTGTTTCTTTCTCAACTTTGTGACCTTCCGATCCAATAGTTCAACTGGTTCCTCTATCAACCTCTGATTAGAATCAACCCGAAGATTCTGTATAGGTAGAACCTGTGCCTGATCCTCTACATTGCACTTGCGTAGATAACACACATTAAAAGTGTCATGAATTCCCGCTAACTCATCAGGTAGATCCAAAGCAACAGTCTGGTCATTAACTACTCTTCTGATTCTGAAAGGACCAATATAACGGGGAGCCAACTTTTCGCGTTTACCAAATCTAATAACTCCCTTCCAAGGTGATACTTTTAAGTAGACCATCTCCCCTTCGACAAACGATACCGGTCGACGACGTGGATCAGCATACATTTTCTGTCTATCCCTTGCAGCTTTTAATTTCTCTCGAGCAATTGCGACCTTATTAGCTGTCATCTGTACAATATCAGGCCCTGCAAATTTCTTTTCCCCAACTTCTAACCAACAAGTTGGACTTCTATTAGGACGACCATATAACATCTCATATGGAGGCATACCGATACTGCTGTGATAGGAATTGTTGTAAGCAAATTCCACCAAAGGCAGATGTGAATCCCATGAACCCCCAAATTCCAATACACATGCCCGAAGCATATCTTCTAAAATCTGAATAGTTCTTTCTGACTGACCATCTGTCTGCGGATGATAAGCTGTACTCAAATTTACTCTGGACCCCAATTCCTGTTGTAATCTATTCCAAAAGTTAGATACAAACCTCGAATCTCTGTCTGAAACAATAGATAACGGAACACCATGTATTGATACTATTTCATCAATATACAGTTGCACCAACTTACTTAATGAAGCAGTTTCTGCAGTAGCAAGAAAGTGATCACTCTTGGTCAATCTGTCAACTATTACCCATATCATATCATGACCCTTCGGAGTTTGTGGAAGTTTAGTTACAAAATCCATCGTAATGTGTTCCCACTTCCATTCAGGTATTTCTAAGTGTTTCAATGATCCGTATAGTTTCTGATGTTCAGCTTTAACTTGAGCACATATGTGACACATCTCAACAAACTTAGCTATATCTGTTTTCATTCAATTATAGGCACTAAGTGGGTCTATAGGAATTAAATGGACAAGGATGGGGTGATAGTTAGGAACAAAGCCAGGCTGGTGGTACAAGGTTATAAGCAAGCGGAAGGAATCGATTATGATGAGACCTTTGCCCCTGTTGCTAGAATTGAAGCCATAAGGCTGTTCCTGGCCTATGCAGAATATAAAGAATTCAAAGTCTATCAAATGGATGTGAAAAGTGCTTTCCTTAATGGAAAACTTCAGGAGGAAGTCTATGTGAAACAACCTCCTGGCTTTGTTAGTTCAAATTTTCCACATCATGTCTATAAGTTAGACAAGGCTTTGTATGGTCTCAAACAAGCTCCAAGAGCTTGGTATGATACACTGTCCAACTATCTACTATCAATGGATTTCACCAGAGGTAGTATAGATATGACTCTCTTTATCAAAAAGAGTAAATGACAGGTAATTCTTGTACAGATCTATGTGGATGATATTATTTTTGGTTCTACAAATGAATCTCTGTGTGAATGGTTCTCCAAAATAATGTCACAAAAGTACAAGATGAGCATGATGGGTGAGATGACATATTTCCTGGGTTTACAAATCCAACAAAATCCTGATGGAATATTCATCAATCAAAGCAAGTATGTTCTTGATTTGATTAAGAAATATGGTTTTGATTCTAGTTCAACCATGAAAACACCCATGTCACCAGCTGTCAAGCGGAGTAAAAACTCAGATGGTAAGTCTGTGTGTCAGTTTACCTATAGAGGAATGATAGGTTCATTACTCTATTTGACAACTAGTAGACCTGATATCATGTTTGCTACATGTGTTTGTGCAAGATATCAGGCAGATCCTAAAGAATCACATCTTCAAGCTGTGAAAAGGATCTTTAGGTACCTTAGAGGTACTCCAAATCTAGGTCTTTGGTTTCGAAAGGACTATGGGTTTGAGTTAGTTGGTTTTTCAGATGCTGACTATGCTGGGTGCAAGTTAGATAGAAAATCAACAACAGGAGGATGTCAACTGCTTGGTGGGAAGTTAGTAAGCTGGACTAGTAAGAAACAGAACTCAGTGGCTACTTCAACTGCTGAAGCTGAATATGTTGCAGCAGGAAGCTGTTGTGCTAAAATCCTATGGATGCAGCATCAGCTTCAAGACTTTGGTATGAGTTTCAAGGAAACTCCTATCTTCTGTCATAACCAAAGTGCTATAGCCATAACTGACAATCCAGTCTTCCACTCAAGAACCAAGCACATTGAAATTAGACATCACTTCATCAGGGAAATCGTGGAAAAAGGTAAAGTTGACATTAAATTTATATCCACTGATGACCAATTAGCAGATATCTTTACTAAACCACTTGATGAGAATATGTTTATGTATCTGCTAAGTGAATTGGGTATGCTCAACCCCTAGCTAAGTGTCTAGAATCTGAGTTTTCAGTTTGACAGAGACTAAGTGTCTTAAGCTGAGTGTACAGTTTATAAATAAGTTTTCATAAACTGTATAACCTGCCAAGCTGAATGATGAGTTCACACTTTTGGTGAGATCCAAACATATTTTAACTGCTTAGTGTAGTTATGATATAGTTTGAGTCAGTCTCAAACATAAATGACTAAGTGTCATTGAGTCTGAGCTATGTGCTTAACTCAAACTGTGTGATTGGTTCACACGTTTGGTAAGTTCCAAACATATTTTACCTACTTAGTGTAGCTAAATTACATGTTTAAGTCAGTTTTAAACATACATGACTGAGTGTCGTTGATCCTGAGCTATGTGCTCTACTCAAGCTGAGTACCAATCTCAAGCTGAGTGCTTGAATCAAGCTGAGTGCTTGACATAAACTGAGTAATAAGTTTACTCAGACTTGGTGTGTCCAAAACCATGTTTTAATTACTAAGTGTTATTGATTCATGTGTCTCTGCGTATTTGAGTAAGTCTCAAATCGCGTATTATACTAATTTGGTATTGGTGTAATACAACAGTGTTAATAATATTTGTGTACGTCACTAATATTATTTTACACTTGTATCCGTTGGAAGATGATGTGTTTCTATCCTCTTACTGTTACATCAGGCCGTAATTTTTCCGGCGTAACGGAGAAAAATGGGATTCTAACGGTAACTTTTCTCTCTCCTCAGAAAGGTATATATATCGATCATAACCGGTTTAGAGAAGTTTACGCTTACAAATCAGACTTCTCACCTTCTACAATACCCTTCGCAAACAACCACATACTGCTCAGTGCAATTCCTCGTTTCATCGATCACGAAACCCTAAATCGCTCAGTGCGACTTAAATTTATCAGTGCGAATAGAACAGTTACTTCGTGTAATCTTCTAAATTCAACGATGGACGGAACCGTTCTGAATCTCAGTGACAGAATGGTAAGGGGTGCTGCGTTCAAGAACAACGGATTGCCGCTGACCAAAATCAACAATTAGCGTGCCTGTCTTGCAATCCCTCAATGCAAAATTAACAGAGGATACGAACCATGGGTAAACTATATTTGTAAATGCCCATTGGCTTTTGCTTTCACTGGAGCACCTTTACATGTGGTTCCTCAGCATCTGCTCGAGTTTTGGTATACGTGTGTCTACGACCAAAACAACGACGAAATCCGGGGCACAGTGCTGAATGGAGAGAGGACGATTACTCTCACCGTAGACAGGCTAAGGGAGATTCTTCAATTCCCTCAATCTGATGAGTTCAAGCCTGCGGTGACGAGACAGGTGGCTAGGTCTGTCCTACCCAGAATGGGACACCCGCAGACAGAGGGTGTAATAAAAAAGGCCACCTTTCCAACCAGTTGGGGTTTCATGGTGTCCACAGTGATCCGTTCACTTGGTACCAAGGTTGGAGGATTGGACCAGGTCAACGAGTTCGAGATGCAGCTGCTATACAACATATACTTTGAACGCAATTTGGATTATGCTCAGCTCATCTTCAACGAACTCAGGGTCGAAGTGATGAAGACCACAAGGGATCTTCATGTACCTTTCATAAGGTACCTGTCCTTGGCTGATCAGGATGTGTTCTTGTTTCCTACAGTCAGCTCTAAGATGTTAAATAATGACATCTTCCCAGAGCAAGAGGGTCTGAGTGCACCCATGCTCCTGATAGCTGAGGCAACTTCTTTTGAAAGTGAAGAAGAGGGATCCAATCAAGGGGGAGCTTCCCGAGCTGACACAGAAGTTCAAGCTTAGTACTCTGCTCAGGCTAAACCAGCAAATATTGAAGCTGCTTCTGGTAAGACCTCTCCACTTTCTCTCTCTTCTCATTATTCTCCGTCTACATTTGGAGATAAGGCTGTGGTAAACCCAACCCAGTCTAACCCATCTCCTCCACCTTCTGTTCATCTTAAATCCCACTCTGAAGCCACCCCTAGTATGCCCACTGCTGCTAGGGAGAATATCCAAACATACACCAGGAGAACTGCCAAAGGTGGTGCCACTCCTAAAGGCATCCCTGGAGCTGAGATCACATTGATCCCTCCCCAGGCAGGAGTTGAGGGGGATACGCCTACTCTTAAGGTGTCAACCTCGAGGCTCATTTCAACTCTACACCCTAAGCCGGGTGTGGTGTCTACTCAGCCCACACTCTCCAGTGCCATGGGAGAGCCCATTACTGTGCCTAAGCAGACACACTTAGGTCACATTGAACAAATGACCAATCCCTAGGGTCAATCACCCCCCTCCAAACCAATTAGCCAACCACCTACCCATACACTTCACGTTTTGAGCCCTTTACTTCTCTTCACTTCTCACACTCACAAGCACGACCTGTCAATGTTTCATCTTCATACCAAGGTGATTCACAGGGTCCAAACTCTGGTGCAAATGAGTTTGAGGGTATTCACCAACCCTTGGATGATGCAACCCTCTCAGGCTGACTTGGATGACTTGATGAATTTCTTTAAATGTCAGTTTGACAAGCTGCACCACAAGAGAAAGAAGACCAAGAAGGAAATGATTATGATTTTGGATTCTCTAGATGAGGAGGTGTTAAACTTGAAATCTGCAGTTGCTGCACTCCAACAAAGGACTTCAAACCCTATTGATGATGGCAAAAAGGGGGAGAAGTTTGAAGATGTTGAAGTTGAGTCAGTCAAAGCTGATGCTCTACTACTATTGGCAAAGGGAGGAGAACAGATTGAGGGGGAGACAGAAATAGAAAAAGAAGCCGAGCTGACTGAAAAAGCAAAAGGCAAGAGACCAGCAGTGATCAGCTCAGAAGAGTCAGAACCCCCTCAGCAGAAAAGAAGAAAAATGATTCTCAGTGAATCATCATCCTCAGATGAAGACTCTGTAGATGTCAATCAACGAGTTAAGAAGAAGACAAATGGATGTTCAAGCTGTGTTAGCAGATGAGAAAAGGAGAAGAGAAAAAGTATGGGCTGAGCATATCAGAAAGCAGAATGAGGATCTAGCCAAACTCAGACTGCCAATTGTGCCCAAGGAGGAAGAAGTAGAGGAACTTCCTATCTAGGATCAACCTGAAGGGGAAGATATAACTCAGTGTTATACAAGTACCTACTTCTCCTCTCAAGTAAATTCACTAACGTTGAGTTCAGCTCAAGGGATCATCATTATGAAGTTTGTCTTAAAAGATGGTGAAACATCTTCTTTGGAGCTGAATCAACTTCATAGACTGGGATATGAAGAATGGAAGCAAGTGGCTGTACTTATCAAGTAGATGGAAAAGTCCTCTGCCAGAAGTCAAGTTAAAGATGAATTGTTAAGGCTACTTACAAGAGCTAATTCGATGAAACTCATACCCAGGTCTGAGATTGTAACCCTACTGACTTCCTTTCACAAAATGGGGAAGGACAAGTTGAAAAAGCCAGCTGGATTAGCAAAAGCAGATAAGTACACTCTGAATCTTCCCGAAGGCTTGAAGTTAAAAGAAAACACCTATGTGAAAAAGCCTAAGAAAGGATTCATGTACCTGGATAGAAATGGAGAACAATGCTTCCAGTCTGATGCAAACATATATACATGTGGGGTATCTCAAGTGTTTGCTCTGAGACAAATTATGGAAAAGACTGAACAAACTGAAAGGTTCAGATACAGAATAAACAGAGCAATCAGATCTCAAAAGGATCAGCTTCAACACTTGCCTAATTTGCAAGAAATCCTTGAAGAAATCAACAAGGAGATCAAGGAGTTTGAAGAGCTGCATCCTGAATAGATTAGTTCTATTGTAAAAATTAGATTAGTTCTAAATTTGTAAGCACTAAGTGTGCATGATCTATGTGATAAAAAATTTTGTATTATGATATGTTCAATTAATACAAATATTTGTTTGATATGTTCAACTGTGTTATGATATGTTCATAATTATTAGTCTGATAAGTTTAGCTTAATGAATAAATGATTAGTTCTTATTCATTGATATAATTAGTTGGTTTGTTCAACTTAAAGTTGGTATGTTCCACTTATAATTGATAAGTTCAATTAAAAAAAATTGATATGTTCAATTAAAATTTGATTAGTTCAAAAATAAAATCTTAATAAGTTTGAAATTTAAAACATAATTCTGTTAAACGAACTTGAGAACTGTTTGATGGTTTTGTCATCATCAAATAAGGGGAGTTTGTTGGGAAAATGATCTCATCAGTTAAGATTTGATGAGACAAAATTAAGTTTGTAAGATAAGTTCTAAATACAACGTAAACAGAATTATGAAGCTTAGTCAGACTGAACACTTATAGTGATAAAGAAATAAGTATAAGCTGAGCATATGTTCGACCAGCTTAGACTATATCTTAGTAAGATTATCAACATGTTTGATAAGCTGTGTGTGTCACCTAAGATATATTGAGCTTTCAGCATGATGAGTTTCAAGATGAGTGACTCAGCGTATATATTGAGTCAGCTCAACAGAGTTGCTAAATACGTTCTAGCTAACTCTTAGGACCTATAAGGATGAGTTAATTAATATACGTGTTAGTTCATGTTGGTTTTCGAGTTTGTTCTCGAAGAACTCAGCTTGATGAGTTTCAAGCTGAGTAACTCAGTCCGAGCAAGAAGTCATCTTAAAGAAAATTTAAATATGTTTTAAATTTATCTTTTAACTCTCTATATCTACGGGAAGGATAAGAAGACTCCAGAATCAAGATTGAAGATTGAAGACTCAAGATAAGAAGATTCAAGATTCAAGATTCCGAGTTATCCGATAGTTAGTTAGCAAATTAGGCTGAGTCTTAGTTTGTTAGGAACCGTAGGAACAGGATTATAAATACTTATCTCCTGATATGTTTAGAGGTACGACTACAACGACGATCACAAATAAGTGTTGCAGAGCCAAATACCTCACCTCAATCGTATGTGTTACGATTCTTGAATCACTGTTTGTCAGTTCAACGTGATCAAGAGATTCACAGATTGCCAAGCTATTCGTGTGTTCGAATACTCACATTAGTTGTGAGATTGGTATGTTTTCAATCTGTGATTAAATCCTGTTTAGAGAGTCGTCAGTATCTATAATCATAAGTTGATTATAGATAGCTAAGTTTGAAAGATTGAGAGATTTATATTAGGTGTTTACATATCAAGAGTTGCTTACTTGATAGAGTCTGTAATCATCTTCTTATTAATGAAAAGCAAAGCATTCGATTATGGTTTGATTTACTTAGTGTAACACTTTATTTTGATTTGTTCAATTTCCGCAAAAAGTGTATTCAACCCCCCTTCTACACAGCTGTTGCTTGTTGTTATTCTCACCAAGGGACCAACCGTTTTTCTAAGACCGATGCGAAGAATTATAAGAGAGATGTGTTGTCCTTTATTGGTGATTATGATAGCCAGATAATTGTTGAAATAATGTCTAAGCATCGTTTGTGTATGTGGCATATAATGGAAAAAGTTACTTCCTAGGTATGATGACATGATCTTTGTTATTATTTTCCCTTTATACATTGTTTATACTTATACTCAAATTCACCATTTTCAACTTATTTTGTTAATTATTAGTCATTTATAATTATGATATGCAGTAACAGTTTCATCATGTTCAACATTTGTAAAAACATCATTTTCAATATTTTTATCATTTTCATCATTTCATCATTTTCAGCATTTTACATACATTGTTTTATACTTTTACGCAAATTGTTCATTTTTTTCCTATATTTGTAGGTTTCTATAGACATTTGTAACAATGGTTTCAAAGCAAAACTGCGTAGAATTGTTTGGGCCGACAAGTTGGATGAAGAGGTTTTTGATTTTCTTTGGAATGTTTTAGTTCAACAGTATAATCTTCAAGATAATAGATGGGTGAATGATATGTTTGGTTTGAGGAATTATGGATTCCTGCGTATTTTCGTAATTGGGAAGTATCTGGTATTATGTGAACTTCTTCAAGATCCGCGTCCGAGAATCACATGTTTAACCAGCTTATGCGTTCCAGTAATACTCTTGTTGAGTTTTTAACTCATTTTGACACAGCAATGTGTGAGCAAAGGCGCGAAATGATCACCAGAGTTTGTACACTACTCCGGTATTCACAAATGCTTGGGCTTTGGAGGAGGATGCTTCTAGGATTTTTAGTAGGTAGGTGTTTAACGATATTTCTAGCGAGATTCGTTCTGCTTCCAAAAAATGTTTGTCTTTATCATTTTTAGATGAGGATTCTTTGAAGAGATTTAAGATAGTTGACACTAGCGTCTTGTCAAATGAAATCGATGAAACAATTGATAGGGACAAGGACCCTAGGATTTTTGACGGGTTCTTTCCCAAGCATAGCGAGGTTCGTTGTTTTTTGTTTATATTACTTTACTGTTAAAACATATATCTAATTATCATTTTCATAAAAACATCATTCTGTTATATCATTTTCAAAAACAGATAGATAAACGTAAAAACATATCATTTATTTTTTTGCATTTTCACATTCATCATATATTAAGATGCCATTTTTAGCATTTTCATTTTTTATACATTCTTTTTTTTTGTTTTGTATGTAATGTTTAATTCAGCGACTGAGGAGCTCATATGTTCGTGCAAAAAATTTGAGAGATTTAGGATTCTTTGTGGGTATATTTTCTATGCTCTTCGTATTTTTAATGTTAATCAATATCCACGGAAATATATTTGCAAAAGATTGACGAAGGATGTTGCTCCTCCTAAAGTTATGTTATACTTTCAAAATAAGAATCCAGATGTAGTTGAAGATGTTGGTTTAGCTGATATGGTTCGCCGTGTCTATTACCATGTTGAAAATGCTTTGGATAAAGTAATTGGCAACAAAGAGAAATTGTCAAAGTTTTTAAAATCCCAAGAGAAGCTGGCTGAAGAGTGTGCTGAAGATTATGTCGAGGATGATCAAATCCAGAATAGAGATTTCATTAGCGAGGTGTTAGGTGTTGAGCGTCCAACCAGTCTTGAAATTCGCAATCCATCTGGTATTCGCAACAAGGGTGGTGGTACCAGAAAGAGGCTTACTAGTTTACGTGAACGAGCTGTTGCTAATCTTACAACGCTTTGACGGAAATGCGGTTATTCCGGAAAATTCGACAAACATAACATCCGGACGTGTCCCGATAGAGTTGAGGCTGCAAACAAGGATAAAAATAAAGATGTTGAAGATGATGTTTCTTATAGTTATTCCGATTAACTCTATTTTTTTATTATTTTTAGTTTTGGGTTTTGTTTTGTAATGATTTATAATTTCCAAGTATGTTTAAGAAATGATTTTGCGGATAATATACCATTTAAAAATTTCTTATGTATTTTTTGTATTAGTATCAAAATTCACAGAGTATCAAAATGATGAAAATGTCATTCATGAATAAAAATGATGAAAATGATACAGATATAACTTGTTATTCTTACAATCATGTATTGATATAACTTATAGACAACTTAAGAATGAAAATGATTATATCATACATGTATTGATTTTTAAACGAAAATGATTATTTCATAAACTAGCTAGCAGATATAAATTGTTGATATTAAATACTAAAAGCAGGTGTTTCAAAATAATACTATAAATGATAAATTTTTATACAAAAGTGATAAATTTTTATAGGAAAATTATGATACCATACTGTCACAAAATAGAGGTTCATAACTAACATTCAAAAACGCGTTATGTACGGTACTAAATAGACGACCATCTAGGTAACTGCACATAGTACCAGATATCAAATTTCGACAACGTAAAAACTAGAAATGTACGTTAAACTATGGACACGAATATGCTAATTGTACCATCATATTTAAAACCCATTCCTAACTGTTCAACCTAAATTGTCAATGCGCTCTTTGATCTGGATATCTGCATCAGCACTTAGCGTCACTTTGTCTTTGTCATCAAGCATGACATACACGTTGACCTCCTTTACCACCACGTCCCTCACCTGGTTCCAATCCGACAGCAGTATTTTTGTAGCATACTTTTCTCGTAATGTCTCAAGTTGCACTGTCTGGTCTTTTTTCTCTTGTCTGAACCCTGCTTTAAACTCTTTTGCGTATGTCCCTTGAAGGTTTCCATGTGTCTCATGAGAAACACCCCACAATCAATAAAGTTTCCTTTTGTTTTCCATGGGAGGTTCAGCAGACGAGGGTCCTTCTCGAACACCCTTCTCGAACATACCTTTGTTGTATGGGATGTTTTCTTCATTAACGTACATCTCCGTATCACGTTTCTGTTTTCAACATTCAAATTATTAATTAGTCACAATTATTTAACTTTTTATAGTCACTATATTTATTTTTAAGTAGGTGTCTACCATGACCTTTGTTATATCAGTGTATCTTGATATGGAGTTTCCTTCCCTCGCGATGTTGTCTATAATATATATATTTCCTTTCTTGAAATCAAAGACATACAAAAAAAGTGGCTCCCATATATCTATGATTGGACAGAACACCTGTTTACCACAACCACGAAGTAATATTATCATTTTCAAGAGGATTTCATAAGAATAAACATATCATTTTTGTTAACATAAATATTTTATCATTTTGATTATTATGTTACTTTAATGCAAAGGTATCAAGTATTTTTTTACCAGATCAACTGTGTTTATTGTGTAATTGCTTGTCATGTAGCAGGAGTCCATCATCGTCTTAAAGAATGGGTATCACCGTTCACTTACTTCATTCTCATAAGCCTCCACTTCTTCCTTAGTTAGTTTTTTCTTTGCATTTTCATCTTCTTTGTATGCTTCCTGTTTTATACATTTTTAAAAACACAAATAGGTAAAACCAATTGTATTTTTCTTATATATAATAGCTACAAACAATTTTTTGTATTTTGAATATAGTAGCTACATACCCTTTGTGTTATGAATGCGAACAAACGTTTCGGTGAGTCAACGTCCTTGAATTGTTCTTCACCATTCAACACATAGGCCCAGCATTCAACAACTAACTGGTGCACTTTAGATGCCGGTATTAAACTTTCCGCCAGTGCCTTTGGCAGTTCAAGTCCACTCGCAGATTCGAAAACCACATCCCCGGAAATGATGAATATATGTTATGTTCTGTACATTTCTGAATTTTGCAATTCTGAACCATATTTTTACTTACATTTCGTTACCAGGCAAAACAGCCAATCAGTTAACTTTTTTTCTGCGTCTGATGTCTTTGTAATCATGTTAAGCTCTCTATTCTTGTAAGGTGATTTTAGAGCTGAAGTTGGTTTTATTTTCCGTTTTTTCTTTTTTTTCTTGATCTTCTTTTTTATCATCTTCGCCTGGAACAGTCTTTGGCTTATCAACGTCATGGAATCCAAGCCTCAATCGTATATTCAACCCAGCTTCGCTTCTCATTCTATTTAGCTTTTCAATCACTCTTTGCATTTCTTTGTTCTGTTCATCATTCTTGATTTTGTTTTCCTTCTTCTTTTCACCTTCCTTTGTCTTTCCTTTATATTTTTGAGGTTCTTCAACGGCTGTGGTTGCTTCCGGTTGTGTCAACCCCAAGCTGAAAGAAGGTGAGGTTAATTGTACCAGCTTCCTCCTATTCCCTGGACTCTCCTCAAACCCAGAACCAGATTTGACCTCATTCAAGCATTTTTCCACAATTGAATCTACTAACTCTTTGCATTACGTACTCTCTAGTATCTGTGTCATCGTTGGTGATGAATCCGCAGTAACAGCTTTTGCGACTAGTGCTTTAAATGAGCCATTAGATGTGGTTTTTGCTTTTTCTGTTTTTTCTACGGCTGCGTCAACCAACTGCATAAATTGGGTACTCTCAAGAATTTGTGTCATCGTTGGTGACGTTTCTGCAGCAACGGGTTTCGCAACAGGTGTCTTTGATTCACCTTCATATTTATCAGAAACTATATGTAAAATACTGTTAGAAATAAACACAAACATGCATAACTATGTCAAATTTATCATTTTTACAACATTTTCATATTAGTTATACCACCTTCAAATCAGACAGCTACATGCTAAAAGTAATTATATCATTTCCACATATGTTATCAAGATGCAAATGTTTAGTACATTACCTTGAGGTTCAGGCATGTTTTGTGCATTTTTGTCCACCACTGATTCCACGGGCTTTATGCATTGTGTACTTTCAAGTATCTGGGTCATAGTTGGTGATGTTTCAGCACCAATGGGCTTTGTAGTAGGTGTTGATGGTTCACCTTCATATTTATCAGAATTTTACACATTAGTAATAATAGATTTACAGAACACATCACAATGCATATGTATAAATCATCATACTAGTTATATCATGTTCAAAACATCATCATACTAGTTATATTATTTTCAAAACACATAGGTGCATATTAAAACAAATTATATCATTTTCATATTTAGAAATATTAGTTATATCATTTTCAAAATGCATATGTATAATCCTGAAATATTAGTACTTTACCTTCTGTTGCAGGCATGTTTTGAATACTGTTGTCATTTTCAGCTTCTTCCATATTCAGTATGTTATCTGCTGTCATCTGCACCACATCCTCACTTATATTCTCCAACATATCCTCATCATCATCATGTTTATAAACATTGTTGAATTCCTCTAGGTTGAGATCTTGAACAAAGTTGTCATTAACGTTATTCAGGAGATCATGTATTTCTCATGAAAGTGGGTATTCGAACTGTGCTTGCCACATCACACCTGTGAGTTCATGCTTTTTGTCAATCACTTCTTTGTACAACCCTTTTATTTGACCCATGAATTCCTGCACATTTTTATAAATGTTAAGTTTTTCATCATGTTAGTATATTTGTTGCATTTGAAAAATAAATTCGTACTTTATAATGAATTCTTTCATGAACTTACTTCAACGTTGTGTCGTTGCACATCTCCTTCTCTACTTTGTAACATTTCTTGATGAAAATGTTCATAAGTACAGTCATCTTCATCTTTCTCATCATTCTCATTTACACCGTCAGTTGACTGTTTACCTTTTTCACATCCATCATTTCATCTTTATTCAAAATGATTTCATCATTATCGTCTTCTTCATCATCGTCATTCACTTAAGCCATATCATCATTTTCAGCGTCATTACCTTCATCATCTTCATCCCCTCTTCCAGTTTCATCATTTCCACCATCATCACTTTCTTCTTCATCTTCCAGTTGGACATCTGCTTTTATCCGTTGGACATCTCCTTCCTCTTCCTCATTTCCATCATTTTCAGCTTCTGTGATTATGATAAATTATGATATCATTTTTCAAACATGCTTTATATGATAATGTTTTTTATATGGTATTCATGATACGAATTTGAATTTTTTTTACACATGAATGATTAATTCAGCACTATTTGTTGAGATCATGTTCATATTTGCATATAATTTTGTTATACTTTTTAGTTTAGATATATGTTATTGTTTTGTCTGCTGGATTTAACATTATATTGGGCTTTTCCACTGCTAACGCCCCATCATCATGTTCAATACATAAGCTCCCTCCTGTAGCCCGTTCCACTCATTGTCCACTTTCACCAGATGTAACATTTTCATTTTCTTTTGTTTCTGTTGAATCGTTCCTTGATGCTACATATTTATTCAATATGTAATTATTAGGTTTTTGTTTATTATGATCTACATATATCATATTCTAAGCACTTTATGCATTATTTTCTGACAATGTCACCCTCTGCATGAACATGATTTTTTTTTGCTACAATATTGCACATATTAAGATTCCTTAATTTTCATACTTACCAAACCTAATCATTGTTCGTCCTGTAATGACTGGTACGATTGCTTTGGTCGCCTTCTCCTGAACAACAGGTGTTTGTTTGGTTTGTTTTGCTCCAATAGTCTTTTCTTTTCCTACATATTATTGTTTAACTTGGTATTAGATATCACGTAATTTGTATCAAACATCAAACATTACTAATAATCATATTTACTAAGTTTTTTCTTCTTCAGTAAATCAACAAGTGGTACATCATCGTCTTTATCCTTATCCTGAACACCTGTCTGTTTTTCTTTCGCTTTTGCACCACCTGTAGTTTCAAAATGATTTTTAGAGATGTTTATACATATTTTTCTGTTTTTATCTAATGTTTTGCATTTTGACAAACAAATAATTTAACATTCATACCTTTTATCTTACGAACATTCAACTTCTGTCTCTGTTTATTGCACATACATTTCCCAACACAGCTCTTCTCTCCACATCTCTTAATCTGTCTATTGTCCAGTATCATATTGTTGGCAATGGTATCTTTTTCGGGATTTCTTCTCCTGTCATTTCCGTAGAAAACGACAACTGTGGATGAACAAACAGATGTTAAAAATGAATCAACCATTGTGTGAATTTGATGATTACGGTTTTTATCATGTTCATTCTACTTATGGATTGGATCATATTCATTCATAACAATGTTCTATCATAAGCATAATCAAGGAATCTATTAAACACGATTTTCCAAATGTGTTAATGTTTTTTAGTTCAAAATGATAATTTTGTAGTTCCAATCACTTTTTATAAAAATGAATCAACCACAAACAATGTATGAATATGATGATTATGGTGTTTATCATTTTCATACTAATTATAGTTTTTATCATGTTCATTTTATCATATTTTTTAATTATTTTCATTATTATACGTTCCACCAGCGGGAGTAATGGGCCTGTAAACCAGCTTTTCGTATCATTATGGGACCACTTTTCTTTACATCTTTGTGCACATTCCACTACATAGCTGCACCAATCCATTTTATTTATTCTTGAAACATCAGTGATACACGGTAGGAATTTTTGGTTCACCGTGCCACATTTTACCCCTTCCACGAGCAATGTCATGATCAATACTATTGCGTTCAACTTGAACATTTCACCGTTCTCTCTGTCTGCCAACATTCTTTCAATTACTTGCTTCATAGTAATATTTTATGCACTTGTAGCTGGTGAAGGATATTGATTTCTCCACTCTTGAACCTTCAATGTATCACCTGCACCAGCCCTTATGACAACATTCACCTTAAGTTCACCCATTGGGAATCCTGTTGCTTGATGTACAACTTCTTTATTCAGCTTGGTTGTGTTACCATTTACATTCATATGTAGACTTTTGTGATCAAAGTTCTCAACAACGTAATATGCCAACTTTCCGGGGATCAAATTGATTGTGCATTCAAGTACGCCCTGAAATCCCATATCTATGATGGCTTTTCTGCCCTTTTTACTCAGTTGTTTGCACATAGTTATAAACTGACGTGGAGATTGTCTTGATTGGAGTGAAGGTGCATCTTTGATGTCAACTCTGGTTTGAATCTCAACTTCTTTTTCATGTTTCCCTGTCATTTTCGGTGGTGGGTTAACAAAATCATCCATTGAGTCATCTACACAGATGAGGAAGAATAGTTAAAATGATACATTTTTTTAACCAGCGTACGCATTAACAGTTATAAACATTTGTAAAATGATAAAAAAAAATCATTAAACATCATTCTCAAAAGGTTTTTTTAATGTTTTTTTTTTCAAAATGATAAATTTAGAGTTACTAGCACCTTAAAAAAATGAATTAACCCAAAACACTGTGTCAATATGATGATTATGGTGTTTATCATTTTCATTCTATTTATAATTTTTATCATTTTCATTTTTATATAATGTTTTATCATTTTCATTTTTATATAATGTTTTATCATTTTCATTTTTAATGTATCCCATATTAACTGCTTCTTTTTTTTATCATTTTCAAGCTTTTATGTGTAACAAATTTTTAATTTATATTTTGTCTTACTCATTTATTTATTTTCAGTACGTGTGTATTTATTCCCGCCATTTATTCCTAGCTTTTCCCTCCATTTGCTATTAGTATTCCCGCTTTTTTCCCTATATTGGGGGTTTCCCCGTGTCCTTTTATATACCCATTTTAAAAAAGCATTTTCATATTATTGTTCCGTTTTCCATTTTTTTACCGAGTATGGAGTTCCCTGAAATCAAAAATAGGTCAGAATGCAAGGACAAGAAGAAGTGGTCTAAAATACAAGATCTGAGGAAAGATGTTGATGAGCATATTGTATTCGACAAAGCTAGGTTAGTCTCAACTGATCGTTTGCTATTAGATATTCAGTGGAAGATTGAGCAATTACAAGGTGAAGTCAACAAAATATTGTCATGGGATAGGGTGTCGATAATTGAAAGGGGGCATCTTGATTATTTCTTGTCTCAGATTGAAAAGCAGAAATCTATTCATGATGCTATGAGAGACATTAGTGAGAAGATAACTAAATCGATGGAGGATCAGATTGCATATTATTACGATCTGGAAAAGTGGGTAGAATAAGCATCTAGGGTTTTTATTTTTTATCATTTTTTTATGTTTTTTTGTTTTAATTGTATTGGTGTTGATGTAATCAGTTTTTTTATGTATAAAATCATGATGTTATGTTTCTGTTTTGTTAGTTTTATTTACAAATTGATGTGCTTGTTCAGATAGAAATGAAAACATAAAATGGCAGTTTTTGATGCATTAGTACCTTGTTCTTCAGCTCGAACTCCAACTGTTTTACTCTTCTGAACAGTTTTTGATGATGGTATCCCATTTTGCTTTATATCTGTTTTCCCCTTCTGAACAGATTGTATCCTTTTTTGAGATTTAGATGATACAATCTTGGTTGATAACCCTAATAAAAAAACATCATATTCAAATAATTATTTCAAAAACAAAGTATGTATTTTTTATCATTTTCATATGCCATAACCATGGTAACATATAATTTTATCATTTTGGTATGTCATTTTTATTATATAATCTAAAAAATGACAGGTTAAAGAACCTGATGGTGCATTAATGTATCATCTTCACAGATAATCATTGTTATACAACATTGTAAAAATTGTTATTATCATTATCAATTTTATATAGTTCCATATCATTTTACCATTGTGTATATGCAATAATCAGTATCCATTATATCATAACATTATTAACCATACTTATCATATTAAACTACCCTGATTGTGTATATGCAATAATCACTATTAATTATTATCAGAACATCAGTAACCACTTTAGCATTTTAAAAGCAGCATGGTTGTGAATATGCATTAACCATGTCAACTAACAAAATAATCATTTTGGCATAACAGATTCATGTTAAAGTAGGCTGATGCTATAAACAGTTTCATGATAGATTCTTGATGGAAACTTAAAATGATAGTATAAACAGCTTGATAGTCTTTATAAGTATCATTTTCATATAAAATCATTTTCATTCAACATTTTAAACATTCACATTATCATGTTTCAGAACATCATTTTCATATTGATGCATATCGGTAACCACTTTAGCATTTTTACAAAATCATAGTCTTATTGATGCATTAACCATGTTAACTAATAAAATAATCATTTTAGAATAACAGATTCAAGATAGGTGAATCTAAAATGACCATGATAGAAACTTAAAATGGATACTGACATTCATTAGTATGATACTGGTGTTCTAAAAATGATTATATGAACGTTTATAATGGTTAATGACAAAGAACTTCTGTCAAATATGATAGTTTTATCAGTACATCAGTAACCATTTAAATGATAAATACATTATATCAAAACACTAGTAATCATTTTAGCATTTAAAGCAGGCTGATGGTATAAACTAAACAGCTTCATGTAAGAAGATTAAAATGATAGTACAAACAGCTTGATAGTCTTTATAAGTATCATTTTCATAAAAAATCATTTTCATTTAACATTATAAACATTCACATTACCATTTTTCAGAACATCATTTTCATATTGATGCATATCAGTAACCACTTTAGCATTTTCAGAAAATCATAGTCTTATTGATGCATTAACCATGTTAACTAATAAAATAATTATTTTAGAATAACAGATTCAAGATAGGTGAATCTAAAATGATAAAATGGATACTGGCATTCATTTGTATGATAAAATGGATACTGACATTCATCTGTATGATACTGATGTTCTGAAAATGATTATATTAATGTTTATAATGCTTAATGACATTGAACTTCTATCTAAACAACTTGATAGTCTTTATAAGTATCATTTTCAAATAAAATTATTATCATTCAACATTATAAACATTCACATTATCATTTTCAGAACATCATATTCATATTCATGCATATCAGTAACCAATTTAGCATTTTCAAAACATCATTGTATCTCAAAGTCTCATTTTTGTTTTATCAAGTATTAAAATGCAAAAATTATTGTATTTGAAGAGATTAGTACCTTCCTTTTCAGCTGCTACTTCATTTGTTTTCCCCTTTTGTGCTGAAGATGATTTCGCAGATGATAACCCTAAACAACAATCATCATATTGAAATCACTATTTTTGTATGTGTTTTGTAATTGGTAAATAATAACCAAGCTTTTCTCTTCATTCCTCTGTTTTTGAAAATGATTTTTTTCTTAAATGGTTTTTTTTATATGTAAAATGTTTTGAACATGATTTTTAATCCATCGTTATGTTTTCATTTAAACGTAATATTGTTAATCCATGATTTTTAAAACAAGTATTTGAAATGCAAAGTTCATCATCTAAACCTAATATGATTTTTTCCTATTTTTCAACTCTTAAAATGCTAAAACTATAATCAATCAACTAGTTATGTTGCAATGTAGGATGATAAGAACAGATTACTACCTCTTCCCCTCAGCCCTAGTTTGAACGAATTGCTTCTCTTGTTCAGGGTTTGATGATTTATGCGATTTCTTCGATTGTTGAGCATCTGTACGTACTGTTGATGCTCCTTCATCATCTAATTCAAGCACTTTACCATCTGTAGCTTTTGCATTTCTAAACACAGAGCATATTCGTGAACTTTTCCTCCTTCCTTCACATACTTTCGACACTGTAATATACAAAATAGAAGTTTAGATGATGGATTTTTGCATTTTCATTACAAGATTGAAGGAATATAAGCTTACTTTTAGCGAATATGATGAAGGTATCACTGATTTCCTCAACGAAATGTGGATGATTGAGCGCCAAATCGTTTTCTGAGGGATGAAGAACGGAGGTTTTTGACGTGAATTTGATTTTGGTTTGATCGTGTAGTAGTTCCCGTGATTTGAGGTCGTTTCAAACGGAAACTGAATATTGGTTTTATTGGTATGGACAAAATTACCCTTTTATGTTATAAATTAGATATTAATTAGCCTAATCCTGATTTTTTTAAACAATTAATCTGATCCATCCATTTTTAAGATCCAATTTTTGACAATGGGATTTTGGGATCTTTGTTTAGGGGGGGGGCTTTATTGAGCCTCACCCTATATATATAGATATATATATATATATATATATATATATATATATATATATATATATATATATATATATATATAGATATATATATATATATATATATATATATATATAGAGAGAGAGAGAGAGAGAAATATGATCAACTTAAAACCACCCTTTAAACATAGAACCTAAATAACCAATCTAGACTATTGAATCATCAAAATCAATGCATGGGATTAAGGATGACATAATTGTAATTATCATGTATTAATTAATATGTAAAAGGGCAAACATGGAAAATCTCCCCAATAAACCCACCTTTTTAAAAAAAATACCCCCCAAAACTTTAAATTGTCATAACTTTATAAGTTTTGTGAATTTAAACAAAAAAATTACACCAATCTTTTAGTTTTTTAATTCTCTTTCAAACAAGATCACTCTTCCCATATTTTTCTAATTTTTTTTTGAAAATGCAAATTTTGATTGCATTTTGGACTGCATTGTAGTATTGTGTACGAATTTTGCATTTTTGGTTTGAATATGTAATTTTGCATTTTGGACTACATTTTCATTATATTATTTTGAGTTTGCATTTTTCATTTTCATAATTTGCATTTTGGAAGCATCAGCATGATCTGCATGTTCATATATTGCATTTTTTGTTTTTTTCATTTTGCATTTTAGAATGAAACTCACCTAAAAATGCAAATTTTGCATTTTTAATATATATATATATGTATATACATATATATATATATATATATATGTATATATGTATATATATATATATATATGTATATATATATATACATATATACATATATATATATATGTATATATATATACATATATATATATATATGTATATCTTTCCGACAATCTTGACATACATCGGGAGATATGAATATCTGAAAATCTAAAGATTTTGAACATTGAGAGGTTGAGAATCTGAGAGAGGGTTTCTTAGAAGGTTGCATAAAATTTTGTAAAAACTAAGGGATGATTTACACTAAGTCTTGAGTCTTCCTTTTATAGGCATCTTGATTACTTGGTTACCTTGAATAGCCTGTTTCGGATTTCAAATCTTCTTAAATTTTAAAAAATAGGCACTGAGTCATTTGTCACTTTTGCTTTAGAAAAGTTGTCTGTCTTCACTTGATAATTGATTAAGCACCGTTGCTTTTGCTTTGGAATCTTGCCTTTTGAAAAGTTTTTTGTCTTCTTTTGATGATTGAGCCAATTGGTTGAGTAATTGGCCGACACTCTTTTGAAAGATTGAAAAGTTGTTTGTCTTGGCATTTGTTGGCATCTTTTATCATTGATCCGTCTTTTGTACCTGTAGATATTTTGAGAAAGCTGTTTGTTTGAATAATACATTCTTCTGAAATACCAAAAAACGTATTTCATACGTTTGAATAATATAGTTTGAATAAACAAATGAATTTGTCTACAAAGACAAATAACCAAACTCACACAACGCTTTTACATTGTATTAATCAAAAAGACTAAATTCTTCATATGGGTCTTGAGCATCTTGAGTCATGTCTTGAGTAGAGCTTGTAGGAGAACTTTGTTTGATTTATTGAATTAATCTTCTGATCTCATCTCTTGAATTTGCAGCCATAAATTGCTTTATTTGATCGTCTTCATTTTCTTCTAGTGGACTTGGAGGAGGGGCTATAGAAGCAGCTGCAACTCCAAAGTTTATTTGATAATATCTTGATACACCTTGAACAGTCATATTTCCTATTTGTCCTGCCGGAAGTTTGTCCCACCACTTGACTCGGACAATTCTTTGAAGTATAGGAGGGGATGTTCCAGTGCTAGGAATAACCTTGAATGTCCATGCCATAATCCATGGGATTTTGAATATTATTGAATATTGAAGCACATATTCAAAATCAGGGATGTTTTGAACAAATATATCTTTGAATTTTAAAAAACCTTCTTTGACACATGCAGGAAAGGTGTCAAGAAGATTTCCCGAATATTTGAACCATCTAATGAACCATCTTGGATAAACACCATCAAAATTCTTATCAAAGAAGAGGAACCAAGAATGGCCAAAACTTCTTAGATAAAGGAAATTGAACCAAGCCTCTTGATAATCATAGTAGTTGTATGAGGAATATTGAGGAAAATTTGATAAAGTTTTGTTGGTGTATGGTCTAGCTCTCCATTCTTGAATAGTCATGATATGGAATATTTGAGCTTTACTGTATTCTATCAAATCAGTTTTGTTTCCATTTTCATCTTCCTTGTAAGAATGAGTAACTTTAATAGATCTAGTATCTATTAATATAGCTTGATAGTATTCTCTTGTTTTGTGAATATTTCCAATAAAGAATGAATCTTTTGGAAAAATGAAATCTGTCAAAGTAAGAAAACTTCTTGCATGTAGTTGCAATTCATAGTCTTCTAGAATTTTAACAGTTTGGGAATTTGGATTATTTACATATGAGCTAGCTGTATGTTTTGAAGGAAAGGGTCTGGGTTTCTGTTGAAACGGAGAAATAGTAGTAGAAGGTTTGACAACCGAAGAACTTGAGGATCCTGGTATTGAGATAGATGTTTTGACTAACGATGAATATGATGGTTTTTGTGAAGGAGGGGTAGTTGGGGAGAATCTATTTTGAATAGGTAAAGGAGTAGGTGTTTGACTTTTGAACGGAGAAAGAACTGATTTTTTCTTTTGATCATGAGTAGAATTTTGAATATCATTTTGAGACGTCATTTGCCCTGTAGAAATTCTCTTGATAAGAAATCTGGTAAAGAGTTATTCTTGCCTTTGATAAATTCGATTTGAAAATCAAAATTGCTAAGCAAGGCTTGCCATCTTGCAAAAATTTGTTTTGAAATAATATTCTTAATATCATTTTCTAAAATGGGTTTTGCGGATTGACAATCAATTCTTAATAAAAATGGTTTCATATATAGATCATCTTCGAATTTATTAATACATAAAATAATGCTTAAAACTTCTTTTTTGACTGTTGAATAATTTTTTTGGGTATCATTCCAAGCTCCTGAAAAATATCTAACCAATTCTTCTTTAGCTTGATCATTAATTTTTTGTTTGAGTATACCACCAAATCCTAGATCACTAGCATCTGTTTCAACTATAATCTTAGCATTAGGTTGAGGAATATTTAAGCATGGTAAATATTTAATTTTTTGCTTAATTTGTTTGACAACATTGGTATGTTCTTGAGTCCAAGGCTCAGGATTCTTCTTGAGTCTTTTATATAAGGTTTTACATATTGTCCCTAGATTTTGGAAGAAATCATGAACATAGTTTAAGCATCCTAGAAATCTTTGAAGTTGTGTTTTGTCTTTGATTTCGTCAGGAAATTTATTTGCAAATTCTAAGCTTCTTTGAATGGGTCTAATAGTTCCATTAATAATTTCATGTCCTAAAAATCTAATTTGTGTTTGAAATAAACTCATCTTTGAGGCAGACACAACTAATCCATTTTTATGAATCTGTTCATAAAATATATTTAAATGCTTAAAATGTTGATCAATGGATTTTGAAAAGATTAAAACATCGTCTATATACACAATAGCAAAGCTACTTATAGGAATAATAATGTCATTCATGATATTCTGGAATTCTGAAGGAGCATTTTTAAGCCCAAAAGGCATAACATTCCATTCATAATGTCCAAAAGGAACATTAAAACCAGTTTTGTATTTATCTTGTTCATGAATTTGTATTTGCCAAAATTCGGATTTCATGTCAAATTTTGAAAAAATATTTGAATCGTGTAATCTTTTTAATAAATCTCTTTTGTTAGGTATTGGATATCTTATCCATTCTAAAACTTTGTTTAATGGTTTGTAATTAATTACTAGTCTTGGGACTCCTCTTTCAAGCTCAGCGGCATTCATAACATAAAAAGCTGAACATGACCAAGAAGATTTAGATTTTCTTATAAGTTTTTTATTTAATAATTATTGAATTTCTTTTTTACAATATTCTTGTAATTCTGAAGACATATGAATAGCTCTTGATTTTGAAGGTATATATTTTTCATTAAAATCTTTTATATAGGGTAATTTAACAATATGTTGCTTTCTATCCCAGAAAGCATTTGGGATATTAGAGCAAACATTTTTTTCAAAATTTTCTTTTAATGGTCTAATTTTGTTTTGAGTAATTTTTTCTTGTATTTGATTAGGAATTTTTAATACACTGATTTCATTTATTAAGTATTTTGCTTGATTAATTTTATTATTCAGGTTATTAAGTTCTGTAAAGGCAATTGGCTTAGTGAATTTGAAAATTATTTCTTTATCTAAAACTTTAGTACTAATTCCAGTTTCATCAATAGTAATAGGATAAAGTTGATTAAGAAATGGTGTTCCTAATATTAAAGTAGAGGTTAAAGTTTTTGAAAGAACAAGAGAGGTTTTATAACAATAATCATTATTACATATATGAACATTTGTAACTTTGTATTTAATATTTAAAGATGATCCATCAGCAGTAGCAGCTCGATTAGTAGTTTTTTCATAATACTTGGTTGGAATAATTCCTTCTTGGATACAATTTATATCTGCACCACTATCCATTAATGCTAGAACTGTTATTTTAAATTCATTTGCTATACAAAGATTTATATAAGTATTCCATCTATGGTATGATATGATTTTTGGTATTTTATTTTGACTTTTATTAATTTTATTGATTTTATTAGTATCTTCTTTTTTATCAATATCAATTTCTTTTCTCTTTTCAACTTTAATTAATCTATCTTTTATTAATCTTATTTCTGTTTTGACAGTTTTTAGTTCTTCTTGTAAATCTTGAATTGAAATTGTAGTTTTTGGTTTTGAAAATCTTTGATAAATTTCTTGAAGATTAAAAGGATTGTTATTATAATTGGTTGTTATTGTTGTTGATTCAACATCTTTATTGTAATTAATAAATTTATTCATTAACTGAGTTTTTATAGTTTTATCTTGAATCTGATATATTAATTCTAAAAAATCTCTATCTTTATCTGTGATGACATTTATTTTATTACAAGTACAGTTTCCTATACATTCACATTCTGATTCATTATCAGCTTCATCGGTTGAATAGTTTTGTAAAGCCTTTAAATCATTATTATCATAGTCTGATAAGCTTGATTCAGAACTTTCATAATCATTTAAAAATAATTTACTTATTTGGATTTTTAATTGATCGGAAACATCTAACTCATTTATAGTCTTCTTAACATAGCAATTTTTTGCCATATGACCAGTTTTTCCACATTTATAACAAATAATAATATCCTTTTGATTACCTTTAAATTTTTGTTTATTATTAAATTTTTTATAATTTTTCTTCTTATTAGTATACCCTTCTGTTTTGTTAGGTTTAGAAACATATTTTTTATTTGAAAAACGTCTCTTGTAAAATTGTTTCTTAGGTTTAGAAGAAGAAGGTTTAGAAATTGGTTGATAACCATATTGTTGACAAAAGTCTCCTAATTCATTTTTACTAGTGATCTTATCCTTTTTGAGTTTAGCTTTTAATTTTAAATCTGAGCATATGGATAATCCCTCTTTATTAACATAACTAATTATTTCTCCATAGGTAAGATCTTTATAAGGAATTTGATTATTATATTTTTCTCTCAAATTATTTCTAATTTTTTCGGCAAATAGGTTAGGTAACCCTGCAATGAATCTTTCTTTCCAATATGCTTCTTTACAGTTTGTTCTTAACATAACTTTTGTTAAAAACATATATTTATACCATCTAAAATCTTGAAGTTTTCTACAAGTTAAATTGAGTAATATTTCAGCACTTTTTTCTTGAAGTAATGTTGGATCTCCTATATAATTTTTTATTATTGCATAAATGAGAGTTGGAATAATGTCATCTTCTTGAGTAGTAACAGTCTCATTATTTTCTTGTTTTATAATTACCTTTTTTGCACTAAGTATATGAGTTCTTTCTTCATTAGTAACATATGAATCCCACCATCCTTTTAAATTACCAGTAAATCCAGAAGTTAATAATTCAGCTATTTTCTTTTGGTTATTTCCTTTTATTAAGTAAGCATTAGAAGTCATATTCATTTCTTGAAGTGTATTTAAAATTTGATGTTCAGAAAATCCATCTATGTTCCATTCATAAACAGATGTTCCATCATAAGCACTTCTTTGTAAAGTGAATTCCTTTTCTTCATATTGTATATCTGGAAAACTAGGTCTTGGGTAGTAGTTTAGTGTAGTTGGTCTATTATAAGTATTTGTATTTCTGAGTTTATTAACATTAATTAGGAATTGTTCTTGTAATTGAGAAAATTTTTCATTATTATCTGTAGAGTCATCTTCAGATTCATCAGTTTGATTAATTACATTAATTTTTATATCACTTAATTTTTGTTCTAATTCATTAACTAATTTTTTGTTGTATCCTAAATTAATTGTTGAATCAATTTGTTGTGGTGTAAAAATGGGTTTTTCTTCATAATATTTTATTGTATTACTGTTTTCAGTTTTGCTGTTTTCTGTCGTATTATTTTTGCTGCTTTCAATTCTATTAAGTTGTTGACTCATAGTATTAAGAATCTCA
Source organism: Pulicaria dysenterica (assembly GCA_947179395.2). Lineage (NCBI taxonomy): Eukaryota > Viridiplantae > Streptophyta > Magnoliopsida > Asterales > Asteraceae > Pulicaria > Pulicaria dysenterica. The sequence continues at coordinate 67,362,400 of OX359290.1, read as the reverse complement.
TTTGTATAATTATTTTGATATATGGTTTGTTTGGTTAATTCTTCTTTATTCATTTTTTCATTAATTGTGGTAAATGGTGTGGCTAAATATTTATTTTGAATTAATATTTTAGTTTTTGGAGGATGAATAGCTGTTACCTTTTTTTCTGTGATTAGGTCTACATATTCTTGAGTTATTTTTGGAGATTCGTATACATTTAAAAAAGGATATGATATATTGTTTTGTTTGCAATATATTTCGTACCATTCAAAAAATGTTAAATGAATATTATTTTGATTTATATAATTTCTCCATTCTAATTGATGTATTAATTCTTTTTTACTATCATTAATGGTATTATAATAATATTCTCTTTTTTCTTTATTATGATTTGCATAAAATTCATTTTTAAGATGTTCCATGTTGATGTATGATTCAATCATTTATCAATGGATTAGTTCTTTCAACATTTCAATTGTTAGGATTAAGTTATCACGAAGACGATAAGTTAATAATACTTGTTGAAAGAGTGGTGAGTTATCAAAGTAAGATGATGAGGCATCAATAATTTGATTAGCTCTAATTTCTTTAGTAATCTCAAGTTCGAGCCTTTCTATATCATTATTAAATTGTTTTATTCTATTTCTTCTTTCTTTTATACATCGTTTAATATTGTTAGAATATGAACTCATTTTAGTGAATTTGGTTTTTTAATCTTTTTAATCTTTTTATTAGTATTGTATGAGCAATATTTTGTATATTTAAAACCCGAATATGAGCAAATCTGCTAAAAACATTTACTTCAGTAATAATTTCGTGATTTAGTATTTCTATGCTATGATTAACTTGTTTAATCCTTGAAATTGTATCTTTTATTTCTAATTTAAGTTTTTCTGAATAAAGACTCATGTCAACAAATAACTAATTCAGATTTAACTTGATTAATCCATGAGAGATGTAATCTAATTCTATCATTTATATGATTATTTCTTACTGTGAGATTTGCTAGTTGTACCCATTGGACATTTGTTAAGTCTTTAGGTTGTTCCCATTGAATATTTCTTTGATCTTTAGAGGATGATATAATTTGTTGAAATTCTTGTTCAGTTTCTATTAATTCTAATCTATAATCATGAATAATTTTCCAATATGATTTTATTTCTGTTATTTTTGTAGCATTAAAATTACATAAAACTTGAGTCTTATTACTCATATTTGATTTCTTAAATTATTAATTTCTGTTATAAAATCTGATTGAGTTGGACTATATCCTTCAGACTCACTTTGTTTATCTTCGTTATAAATGGGTTGTGGAATATTTTGATTAAAATCTACATATCTTAAAGACTTTGATTTTTTGATAGAGGGATTTCTTAAGTCAATAGTACTACTAGTTGAACCTGTAGATAATCTTGAAGAAATAATTGGAGTATTTTCAAAACTTATTTGTACAGAACCATCTTCGTGTTCTATCACACTAGATGCTCTATTAGACTCTCCTATGGGTTTGGGTATATTAATATCTTGTAGATTCCAATTACAAGATTGACTTATTTCATTCCATTTGAGACGTTTTGGTGTTTGAACCTTGGTATGCTGTGGATTGGATTCAAAAATTATTGTTTCATTTTTAGGACTAACTATTTTAGATTTAGGTTCTATTGTTGAGGACATCGTTTTATAACAAACTCTATATATAATTGCAATAGCCTTTGTTTCTTCTTTGAACTCTAGATTTCTTGTTTTAATTGTAGAAACTAGAGTGTCAAGAATATTTGGGTCAAATAATCCTACTGAAAATTTTGGATAACAATTAAAATATATAGGACCATTCGAGATATTAGTTTCTGCCATAGCTAATATTGAATTTTGAAAATTAGTATGTCTAGCATCTCTTAATATTAATAGGACTGGAGCATCAATACCTAATCTGAATAATGGTTTAACAGCTACTTGTACTAAACCAACATGTAAATATTTATATTTAATTCTATGTTGAATTATAGCAGATTTGGATAATAAATGTAAATTATCATAATCTTTATTAATAGATATAGTTTGTTCAGATGCTTTAATTGAATACCCTTGTAAAAAGTCAAAAGCTCCAATTTTATAAATAGTATTAAAATCTTGTTTTGGAATTGTCCAATTTGATAAATTTTGTTCGATATCAGAGATATGAATTTCCATAGAATTCATATGTAAATCAGTTTCTTCATTATTTTCTTTATCAAGATTATGTTTTTTAGAAAATAAATTCATCATTTTATTTGTAATCATAAATTGTAATTTTAAAAGTAGTATGATTCGAAAGAGATTAATTTCTCTTAATGATTTTTAAATAGATAACGAATAATACCTACAGTGCTTTATTGTTGTGGTCCGGCTGGGCGTCTTACAGACCTTGCTGCGCCTCTTACACTAATCCAACCAACAATAATGACTAACACTGACAATAATAGATCTTCTAACGTTATTAATTTAAAATCATTAAAAGATTTAATGTTCTTTAAAATCATAACTGCTATTAAAATTATTTCTTTATGGAAACAAATATCAGACTTCATTATAATCCAATAATATAATCAGGATAATATATATATATATATATATATATATATATATATATGAGAATGTTCAAACGCAAACTGTTTTTCGTACGAAAACTGCGAGAATCAATCTTAGACGTTGAGAAATACATAAATAAAAAATATAATATAAGTTTTCAAACTAAAATAAATACGTACGGTTTAAAAAAAAGTTTATACTATAGCATTGATTAATTTTAGTAATCATCGATGGTTATTATGTATACACACATCAGGAATCACGTAATTAATCTTTATAATTATTATGTTAAAGCATAATGCAGTAAAACTCCTTCATGTAGCATATTAATGTACCATTGTTTTGTAACAATAAATCATATAAGTTGGCTAAACAAATAACTATATTTTTAAATATAATAATTATATGATAAATGAATTATATTTAAATAAAAAAACTAATAGATATTTTTATTGTCTTTATCCATATCTTAATTATTAGCTAAGAACAAAAAGTCTTAAATATGGGATTGACACTTCATATAGGTAGATAATAAGAGGGACTTAAAATCCTTGTGAGTACTAAAAAAACTCGACGGCAAATTAAAATTTTACAAGTATAAGTTTTGGGGTGGTAAATTAAGAGCATTAGGAGTACTCGCTTGATGCATCACATGCTTCAGTGTCATATCAGCATCACATCATCTATGCTTCACTAATGCTTAAACCTTCTTACTACTCATGCTTCACATGCTTAAAAAAGATACTATTAAAAAATTCTCTCTTTTCTCTCTCTTCTTTACTCTCTATCTCTCTCATTCCTCTCTCTTCTTCTCTTCGGCAAGCAGATGCTACAAAAGCATGCCAAATTTCGGTACCGAGGGAGGAGGGATGATATTTGCGTCAGTAACCAGGCTCCCTTTGCTCTAAGCACTCTATCATTCTTTGAATTTTGTCAGATACGCTCTTCCAGTAACTAGACTTGTGAATACGCATAAATAATCACTTATAAATATAAGGGAATTGGGTGTTGTCATCTTCACACCGCAACTATATATATTGGATGGTGTCTCAGGTTAAAAAATTGAAAATATTAGCACGTGAAGTTGGAAACACGAATGGGAATATTCAAATTAGAACCACTAGTCGAGGACAATCACTATCTTTAGGTTGTTCTTAGAAGAGTTTTGTGTTACACATGGATAACTATACGTAGCTTTGTTTAGAGTTAAAAAGCCAAGATGAACCGAAGTTATTAATCTTAGATAAGGATGATCAAGTTAGCAAATAAGTTTCATCAAATTTATGAATTATAACCACTTTTATATTAATTATTATATAATTATTACAATTCTTTTTTAAAGTTTTTACTATATAAATTATTAAAAAGTAGTCCGTTTTATACACGGATCTCTAACCTAGTTATATTATATATATATATATATATAGAAAAAAGTTCATGCGAGAACCGTTGTTAGCGCGAGAACCAATCTAAGCCGTCTAATTCCCCCTTCTTCAATGTCATTGTCCACCCATGAATTCCTCACATACACCCTGCCACACTCTTTCCCTCCACGCTCTCCATCCATGATACTTCCCATATCCAAGGAACGACTGAGATTGGTTCTCGCGGTTCTCGCACTAACAACGGTTCTCGCATGAACCCTCCCCTATATATATATAGGGGAGGATTCCATTGAGAACCGATTTTAGTGCGAGAACCGCTAGAACCGCGAGAACCAATCTTAGCCGTTGATTTGATAAGTGGAATTCATAGATGGAGAGCGTGGGGGGATCAAGTGTGGCCAAGTGTATGTGAGGAATTCATGGGTGGGCAATGACATTGAAAGAGAGGGAATTGGACGGCTCAGATTGGTTCTCGCGGTTCTCGCACTAAAAATGGTTATCAATGGAACTTCTTCCTATATATATATATATATATATATATATATATATATAGAGAGAGAGAGAGAGAGAGATAAAAGTTCAAACGAGAACTGTTTTTCGTACGAGAACCAATCTGAGCCGTTCAATTCCCCCTCCTTCAATGTCATTGCCCACTCATGAATTCATGAGATTTAAACCACCTCACAGTTTAAGTCTCAAGCTCGAGCTCATCTAATCAAACTTTTTAGTCCAGTTTATTTCACCGTAATGTGAAAGAAAGTAATGGAATTGAAATCAAATTCCGTTGTATATTACATTTGGTAACATTATTTGGAAAGGAAATAAATTCTTTAAAGTGTATATAATCCTTTAGGTAGAGAAATGTCATTACATGACTATCATGGATGGAATTAAAATCATTTTCATTCCTTCACTTACGGTAAAACAAACGAGACCTTAAGTGATTCAAGCTTTTAGCCCACCTCACCCCGCACCCACCCTACTCCTGTAGAAAGTTGTGTTTCCATCCTTCCCTCGGTGCCACATAGACACCTCAAAGACCACTCAACACGCTCTTAGAATCAACCAAAGGCATCTGATATCAAAGAGATCAGTACATTCAATTTAAGATGCGCCATTCACATGGCTTGATTAAATTTCACGTGTTCTGTTTTATAACAATGAACCCTAATACACTAACTTACCTATCGAGATTCGACACAACTCGGCTATTTCATGAAACACCACCCGTGTTTCTACAACCTAATGATCCTTTTACATTAAAATACCTACACTGGGCCAACCCAGCGCCAAGGATCATACGAATCCGAACTGACCCTTCCTCAAGGACCAACCCGCATGCAATGATCACCTATCTTGACTACCCGAGTAAGGGGTCATAATTAAACCAAGACCATTTCATCAAAGTTTCCCCTTACCAGACCCATCAAACATTTGCAGTGAGTCAATCAAACCACACTAAGTCTGTACTATAACTATTTTTTTCATCACATTACTCCATTCATCCATATTACCACCTCTAACTCATGGTCGATTCATAGGTCCTGTATGTTTTCACTAAGTAACAAAAATAATAGTCGTCTTAGTCCCATTTCTTGATTAATAATCACAATCCCCATAAACACTGTTAAAGCAAGACAACACAGTTGAGCAGAAATAGGAGCACACAATTCATCTCTAATTAACCATTTCCTAGTATTATACACTTCCTTTTAAGTTGGGGACTAAGAGGGAGTAATCTAGATACCGATTCTTGTAAAGATTCAAGACAGGGTTAAGGGATACTGATCTTGATGCACCTCAAGAGAATTCTATGAACACAAAACCGAAGAAAGAACCAAGATCTATGTTTTTTAGAAGAGAAGGGATTTTTTTTATTAAGAAGTTGCACATATATAAACATAAGAGGCAGGAAGGCACTGTTTGTGTTGGTTGGTCAGCGGCGCAACAGGTATCCGAGATAAAGGCTCACAAGGGCCACCATAAAAACAAACAGCAACGGAAATCCCACCTGAGCTCTGTTTCTCTTACTTCTCAATAAATCCTGCATCAAAAGGAGAGCATTTTGTTATACTTTAACGTAATGGATCAAATGGGTAAAAATGTTATTTTAAGAAATTACTAGGACTATAGTAACTGATTCAAAGTCACTCAAAAGAATTATTCACAAGGCATATTTCAAAATTACATTAACGTAGTAATTAAATATGAGGGAAAAAGAGAGCAACTAGAAACTGGGTATAGGGCAAGATATCCAAGAAATCGATTCTTCATATAAAGTAGCAATTATATAATCATATCATATAGATAATCATAGGAAAAAGTTCATGCGAGAACCATTCTTAGTGCGAGAACCGCGATAACCAATCTGAGCCGTCCAATTCCCCCTCCTTCAATGTCATTGCCCACCCATGAATTCCTCACATGCACCCTGCCACACTCTATCCCTCCATGCTCTCCATCCGTTTAACTTCTCATATCCAAGAAACGGCCAAGATTGGTTCTCGCGCTAACAACGGTTCTCGAATGAACCCTCTCCTATAATTATATATATAATCATATTCAAGGAAAAAGATCATTCATGCACTCATACGTAACTCAAGCCCATTATATAATCATATCATATAAATAAATAATTAGTTACGCCTGAAAAGCATTTTAACCCTAAGCCCTATACCCGCCCTTTAACTAACCTTTAATTGTATATCTATGTATGTGTGTGTATTATTATAATAATGATAAAAAAAGAAATATTTAATGGCACCTTCAAGCGTCATCTCGGAGGTCTTTCAGGAATGAGGAACAGTCTCTAAATATTTAATTGTATTTAATGGCACCTTCAAGCGTCCTTGCGGGATTGGGTATGGTGGTTATTGTTTCACATGACCGATAATTACCCAATTTAAATTTTGTTAGACGAAACTACATCAGTCCAATAAATTACCAATATTCACATGCCAAATAGGATATCATTTGAATCACCAATAATTTTGTGACATTCCAAATACATTCAATATCCAATTTTGTAACAAAAAAAAACCCATTATTGGTTAATAGCAGTTCCAAATCAGAATAGATTAAGACCTCCTCAGGTGAGTTGGGCGCAACATCTAATCTTCCTTTAACTAATCTAAAAGCAAATAAACCAAATAGAAGATATTATGTAAAATATAAGTAACGCCTGAAACTGACATCACTATGAGAACCTGGCTTGTGCATTAAACTATTCAGGCACCAGCTAACATTTTCTAACAAGGGAGCCAGGAAGGTAGCAGATCTTTCCAGTTTCCATAAGGACTTTTGACTAAATACAAGCATAACATTTTAGAACTCTTGCCCAAATTAACTATTATTTTCTTTAAAAAATAGACGACAAAAAAATGGAATGGATTGAGAAGACGTACCAACTCTCCCTGTAAGAAGTGCTTTTCTTGAGTAACCGATCTTTTTTCTTCTGTTAGATGTAGAATAGTTGCTCTAGCCTGAGAAATTCCACAAAATTTGGTTACTCGAAACATCCAAATTTAAAACAAGCCAATGAGAAAATCCACAAGCACAACTGAATTAGCATTTTGCAGCTTATAAAATTAGATAGTTATGGTCTAAAATACTTATAATTTCTAAAAGCATCATTATTGATTTAGAAAATGTTCTACTTCTGCTATAAATACTCTTCCATTAGCTTATAATGAAAATGGGGATCCCGGAGGAACTACAATCTCACCAGCTTCCACATTCTATTGACGCAAGAAAGAAACTATACACTTGGTTCATAGAACTCAGAGCAACTCCAGTTGACCACATGCTCCATTTAGTGCAATGGACAGCAGCAAATAGCACAAAACTAAAAGTGCAAGCTATTACTCTGTCTCATAGAAATTTTAAAAACATATAGAGTTCTAAAAGACCAGCATCAACAGCACTAAATTAGTTAAAGGCAGTTTCAAACACAGAAAAAAATCATTTGAGACAACTAGCAGAACTAATTTACTTTCTCTCAGTTAGTTGTTTCTTTCTTGTACTTCTGAGTTCAGGCATACTCTGTTCTATTTTTATGATGTAGTGGATGTTCGGTTTAGCTCTTTCTGAAGGCCAGGATAGTTTCAAATAGCACAAGTTCAGTATGGAAACAATTAGCAAAAAAGAAAAAAAACCAGCTTTCAAATATTCTAAATAAAGGTTTTCAATTTTGTTAATATAAGAAAGACAAAATTGCTTGAGAAGCAGAAAAGATAAAAACATCATATCTGAAATATAAATACAAAAAGAAATTAGTAATCGCTTAAATTGATCATAGAGTATAGGTAATGACAGATACAACCATAGTGAGTGTTTAGGATTGCGTTTTGCCCTTGTGACTATCACCTTTTTTGCTGCTAGATGCAGTTTTGGAGAAGCAGATCCGCCTGCTTTTTGGAAACATGGTTTTGAAAATGCAATTTTGGATTCCCAAACACCCCCTTAAAGGAGATCAAGCAAAAGGGAAAAATGACAGCATAAATTAAGCAGAGAAATAACTGACCTCAGTAAGCTTCGACTCCAGTTCTTTCACTTTTGCCTTCATCTCTTCAACATCTTTGGCTAATACTTCTTCTGTATGATTCATCTGCATAAACTCTTCATTCCCTTTTATATATTCTTGACTCTGTTTTACAGGCTCTTCGCTCCTTTTGATAGCTTCTTTCCTTTTCACAGATTCTTCCTTCCATTTCACAGATTCTTCCTTCCGTTTTATCTCTTCACTTTCACCGTCCCCTTTGGACATTTCCATGCCTTCATCAACCTGTCATAAGTTCAAAACTAGTTACTTAACCACGCATTTTCTACAAAACACTTTGAAATGTTTACACTTAAGGAACATAACTTAAAAGTCCCATAAAATGAAACAAATCCATGTTAGCCCTTGTCCAAGTAAGTTTAGAGGCGGCAAAATGGGTGGCTATGATGGGTTATGTAATGTATAATATTTAATGTATAATATTTAATTCTTTGGATATTATCAAATAATTAAATATTTAAACTACTTTAAGTGATTATAAGAACCATATGAATATAATAAAAATATAAGAAATGTATGAGTAAACAGATTTAATAGGTTGAAAACATTTGAATAACGCAATAACAGTTGGGACAACTTTCAACCCATCAAACCCACTTAACCAATTAGCTTTTACGCAAGTTTTTACATCAATATCCAATCTGTTAGTAATAAAATCCAACCAACCTATTTGATTGGCTGGAGATAAAATCTAACAGAAACGACTAATTTTAAGGTATATGGGTCGAAATTGCCAAGTCTACATAAGTCCAATATAACACTTGGAACATACATAAAGGACTTTACCTCGGCTTGAGAGCTATCTTTTTTAGCTTTGTCATCTTTCAGTTCTCTAGCGTCATTATTTTCTACCAGCTTTGATGTTTCATTAATTGGCGATGATTCTTGGGAGCTTGGTGGAGAAACTAGGATCACTTTAAGCCTCTTTTCATCAACTATTTTACCATCCTCTTTAGCAAACTGGCAAATTCAATAATCAGATAAAAAAACTTACCATCAAAACAAATATCTTCACAGAACACTCAAAGCACTAACCGTGTTAGATGTGACATCCTCCTCCTTTGTCCCCTCCGGGACTACGGTACTTTGAACTAAGAACTTGTCCCTGCAGATCATATCTGGAGGAGCTACCTTTGGCGCTTGCATAGTAACTGCATCAGCATGAAAAGGATTGGATGATTTCATTGCATAAGAAATATCACCATTATATTTTATATTTTTATTAGAACCAATCCTCTCAAAGTTTAGATTATTGGTTGTGACTGTGAATCTATCAAAGATATTTTAGACACGTAATAAAAATTCACACAATTATATCAAATTGCTTGCAGAGTCAAAATGATGAAGTTTTGGGGGGATAAAGAGCTTTTTCATATAAAAAGGGATAAACATTATGAGGAAATTCAGGAAGCAATCTCTCTACCTACGGGTAGAGGTATGATTGTCTACATGTTACCTCCCCCATACCCCGCTGTAGCGGGATTGGGTACTGTTGTTGTTGTTGAAACATTATGAGGAAGTAAAAACGGTTAAAAATTTAGCAAGGCCTCATCATTTACTTTGCATAGTCATGGCAATCCTACATTTTTAAAAAAAAATTGTACTGAATTAAAAGCGAACTAAAAAGATTATACCTGTAAAATCACATAATGAATTTGGCTCAATAACTCCAGTATTAGGCCTGACACAATATTTCTTGGGATTGGTAGTTTTGATCTGCAGAATGTTAAGCAATTGGTTAAGTCTAGTGCTATTTAACACATTAACATGGAAAATATAAGTTGGAAATAAAAAACATTGAAAACTCAATGCACCTTGAAAGCAACATGCTGACTGGTTTTGTTGATCATTTGAACAGAACATGAGCTTTGTTTCTTCAGTTCAACTGGTGTGGGACATGGAAAAGCATAAGATTTTTAAGCAATAATGTCTTAAAGGGAATCAAAACAAATAAAAGGACCTAGAGGTAATATGCAAGTGATGGTCAGTTGGACATGAAAGTAAAAACAATCCTACAAGCCCTCTAGTTGCATTCTCATCACATTTATAAACAATTCTAAGATGGTTAGATAATTTTATTTTTAACTTTATTCACTAATATCGAGCATGGTTCATCTTCCATTTTCTAAAGGTGCACTGTCGTAAGGGTAAGTAAAGTTGCTTGCATTCAAGTAACCAAAACTCAACAAAGGAAGGATGTCTGTCACCTTTGACATCAATAGACCTCGTAGATACAAGGGTAAATGCATGAAACCGATAAAAAGGAATTCACATGTTTTCAATTTGCAAGGATTACCTAGTTTGATTACACACAATTATCAATCTTAGTAACATCTTTCTGTCAGTATTCAGTTACACACGAATTGGCCTTACTTCTGATATAATTACCATTTGATCAACGCTTCAGAAAGATAGATATAGAGAGCGAGAGACCAGCTTACATTTGAACTCAAGTTCTTGGGGTTGAAGCTCCAAAATGTCTGGTTTCATCTTCGTATCCAAGAGTCAAACAAAAGAAAAAAGTGATATATTTAATCCCTTATCCTGAAACCGAACAAGCAATCATTACAAAAACTCTAGCCAATCAGACACAAACACAACCCGAAACACACAGTACTAACAACAGATACTCTCCTAAACTTCGATTTCATAACTTAATTCACCACCACCAGTCAAAACAGTTCTAGATTCAAAGGAAAACCCCCAATTGACTCAATAATTATCACGATCGAGCCGATGATCACTGAAAGCAAACATTTGATCAAAAAGAAAAAAACAAGAAATTGAAAAGAGGAATCACCTGAAAGGGCGAGAAAACCAAGAAGAGTATCGACGAAAAGGGAGGTTTGAATTGAATGTAGCGATGGATTTAATGAAGAGAGAGAATTGAAATTTGAAATATTGCGTAATGATTCCGTAACGGTTGGGTTGATGATTCGATTCGATACGATTACTGTGTGTTTGTGGGCCTTGATTGAATCGAGAAAGAAACCCTAATCAGGAAATGGGGAATTTGGTAGAGGAGGGAAAGGCTGACACGTTGCTCATACACGCATTTCACACTGACAAATATAGAGAAGAATTGAAAGCCAAGTTTTGATGGCAGTTTGTTGTTGTGGGGAAGGCTACCAACGGCAGTTGCACGTCGGCTTCTCTTACCTCGGCTCGCATTGTAAATTGCTACTTGCATAAAAATTTGAAAACAACAATAAAATAAGTGAAAAGCTAGAAATAATTTATGATATTAATATTACCTAACTTAATTGATATTATTCTTACAAAATTATTTATTAATTTAACTAGTTTATGAGAGTAATATTATCAAAGTTAGTTGATGTTAATATCAAGTATCATATTCTCAATAAAGAGATCAAATTGAAATGTTTTATGTGTTGAGGGAAGTGAGATGAACGTGTATAATCGCGTTACAAAAGAAGATGATTTATACATAATACATGTTTGTTATATACAATAAAAAATAATTTGTTTAGATCATAATACTCGATAATATGTAGATGAGAAAAATATATAGTAGATTTTTATAAGAACATAAAAGTCATAATTGTTGTTATGACAAAATAATGTTAGGTACAAGTTACCTCCCTAGATGAGTGGTTTACCATATGAGGGCTCACATAATACCCACCAATGGGGAGGACACCTTGGGTTTTAGCTTAGAATATGTATACGCATACATACACGTCTATAGGAATTGACCAGGACGAATCTTGTTGATTCCAGTTTCATACAGATTATATAATCATGTATAGTGTCTGGTTCCAAACCATCGGGCTCACCAGTTTACCCATAGGTATGTGGTATCCTAATTTTACGATTTTAGTTTATTAAAACTTGACCTTGATCACATCAAAACAACGAGTAAGACTTTTTTGGCTAATAATTTTAATCACCAATAAGGATATTCATTCTTAAAATTGTATTATATGTAACGACCCGATGTGGTTTTAGAGCGAAAAGTCAAGACTTTGAGGAACAAGCAGATTGCACTTGTAAAAGATATTGTGGGAAAATCGTCGTGGGTACGAGTGGACTTGGTGTAACATCCCAAGCTTATATATTATAAAAATAAGGTGTTAAATAAAAGTTGAGGAAAATAAATAAAAGATATAAATTATTAAATGGTTTAAAATAATGAATCCAAATATACCCGTGTTGGAATTTATAGAGATCGTATGGATGAGTAATGAGTTATGTTGTAGACATGATCATTTTAACACAATAATCAATTCAACCCAATAATCAATCCGACTATTAAAATACATAGGATTTGATGATAATAAAACCATAACTTTAAAAAGAGTAAGAATTTATCTTGACATGTGTTGTTAAAATTTTAACTTCAATTTGCAAAGTATAGAAGTATCAACTAAGATTAGCTAAGTACTAAAAGGATCAGTTGTAACACCGGATTTCACGCGCTTAAAATTAGGAAAAATTTAAGCTTTTCAACTTATATTATAAAAGTCAGCAGCGGAAGTAACCAATATTTTACAAAGATAATATTGTTTATTTGACTTGGCAATGTATAAAGTACAATGCCAAATACCAAGTCCAAAATACCACCGCTTGTTAACCAACTATTTCTGACCATCAGATCACAAATATATACAACAAGCAGTGTTCCTCAAAAGATATTTACAACAACTACCATCATGTTCCCGCCTCACATAGGCCAACTACTTCGCACCTGCAAAAAGGGAAATCAGGCACCGTTAGCTACAACTAGCTAGTGAGCACAAATTTGCACATAAGCATCAACAAGTAGGTCATCCCAACACGGGACAGCATATAAGGCTATCCTATCACATATCGGCGTGCCAACGAGTCAGTAGGAATCATATCTCGCAGGGTGGGAAGCCCCGCTCAACGACTCAGACTGAGGGCCATCAGCTACAACCATCCGCAATAGTGGGGGAGCGAAGAGCAGTCCACCAAACGCGTTATGAAGCTCGAAGCTCATAAACATGGATCTCAACGAAAGCTAAGATCCCAACTCACGTTAAGGAGCGGCGGTTTGCAAGACCACCCTGGTGTGCACCACCGAGTACCGTTGATCCCCAATGATCCATCTGAAGGGATCCAGCCTTTCGGATGAAAGCTGACCTTAACCATGCCATCAACAGTCCGGACCAAGACAACAAGCAACAACAACCCATCGAGGGTTCAACGATACGCATGCGATTATAAACAACGAGTAAAACAAATTAGCATGGCATAGCACCTGGAAACTTATCATAGCATACCTCATATACGTACGTGTGCAATAACAACAACATATTTCAACAAAAATCAACCAACTCTACTTACTGAGACTCATGGGAAAACCAGTACTCACCGGGATGTTACAGAAGACAGATATAGTGTTCGGGATCCCTATAGTCCTCCAAATCACCTAACACAATCATTTGTAGGTTCAGTCAATAACTAAATGTACAATCATTGTTTCTATCTAAGCGTGCAACGAACAACAAGCAACATGCATTTCTGGATAAGCTCCTACGGCTGCAGAGGATGTGTCCTACGGCCGCAAGACACCTTCCGGACACCTCTTACGGCCGTAGAGACAATGTCTTGCGCCCTCAGAGAGTCGCCCCAAGAAACCATACCCTACGGCTACAGGGACCATACCATACGCCCGCAGAAGTGATTCTTTGGGTGCCAACAGCCGTAGGTTATGTACCCACGCCCGTAGGCTTCATTCCTTCACCCGTAGGTGGTAAAACACATGAAATACAATCCTACGGCCGCAGGGACTCATGCCTACGACTGCAGAAACTACAACAGCCCCCTACGGCCGCATGGATCATCTCCTGCGCCCGTAGGAACCTCTATTACAGCAGGCTTCGTTCTGTTCGAAGCTCAGACCTGCAATTCGACGTTTTTAACCTTTTAATCGATTGAAAACCTGTTTTACACTTAAACACAACATGTCTACATGATTCTTAACTCAAAACTAACACTGATTGATCAATTTAACCTTCAAAACACCATTTCACACTTGAAACCTCCAAGTTAGGTTTCATAACCAAGAATACTTACAAAGAAGCAAGAAAATGATACTAGCTTTACCACAAGATTCTGAATCAGCAAGTAGAATCAGTAGCTAAGGGCTTTGCTTGTGATTTCTCTTTCAAATCTCCAAAAGTTTGTGTGTGTGAGAGCTTGGTACGTATGTATGTATGTTTGTGTACTTTGTTTTGTGAAACAAAAACAACAACAGGGGATAAGGACATAAGACCGACTTAGGTTGGTCAAATACGCCACGCGGGTATTTTGTTCCCCTATTCAACTTACAACACAACTTAGGTTTATCCGTTTCAACTAACGGAGATATTTTCGGAATCATAATATGAAACCGTTCAATTACTTACCAACTCTATCTATTAACGACATTTTTCCAACTTTAACCGCATAACCACGTGTACCAACAATTAACAACAATTAATCAACAAAATAACTTTAACAACTTGGTTAATGTCAACATACAACTAGACCAACACAATGTACAACAAGCTACTACTAGGCTCTAAATTAGGGTGTTACATCAGTAGAAGCCTTTATGAGAGATCAGCTAAGGAAAAGACAAGTGTAGAAGATCATTAGCACATTTCCTATTCAAAACTATCAATTGAGGAACAAAGTGATCAGCTGAGTATGTCAAGTCATTAGATAATTACATCTTTCCACACTTCAATTTTATTTCGATAAGTTCATGACTATAAATGATCAGTTGAACAATTTGATAAGTTGATATATTTTTCTATCTTAGTCTAATAGTTTGATCATCTGAGCAACACTTAACAATCTGTTATCAGTTAAGTAATGTAGTGATCTATTGAGTAATAAAAACTTAAGCTGAGAAATTCATTTATATGATTCTAGTACATTTGGATTAGCTGAGTTGTGACTTTAAGTTATATTGATTGTTAGTGTACTCTATTTTCTTATGTAATTGTTTTAAACTAAAAGACAGACATGTGTTGTTCGTTATAACCGTAGACTTTTTTATTCTGAAAAAGTAAATGCATTTTTGGTACCACAAAGTAGGACATAAGGATCGAACTTTAATATGTGAAAAAGATTAGAGTTACCTTTGAAAGAAGATCTTGAAGGTCCGAGCAAATACTAAAGCATGGTCTGCAACAACATGTTTAGTAAAATCAAATCTGAAAGGACATCACATATGATAAATGTAACACCCCAAAATGGGGCCTAGTTGTAAACTGTGGTACATGTAGCTTTAACAGTTGTACGTTGACTTTAATTGGTGTTTTGTTGCTAACTGTAGTATAAATGTTGCTAAATGGTGTATTAAATGTTAATTGGTGTTAAATGGTGTTAACTGGTGTTAAATGTGGATAAAAATGTAGTATTATGAAAAGTGTCATAAGTTGACCAAGTAGATAAATAGTTGAACGGTTTTCGATAATGGTTCCAAAAATATCTCCGTTAGTTGAAACGGATAACCCTAAGTTGTGTTTTAAGTTGAATAGGAGAACGAAATACCCGAGATGGGGTATTAACTTGTTAAGTCGGTCTATAGACTCTTTCTTCTTTATTGGATAAGCTTAAAACACACATACACACACTAAAAACACATACATGCGTACGTACAACCATCCACACCCATTTGCTTGATCTTTTGAAAGAGAAATCAAGAAGAAGAATCAATTGCTAGTTGATTTCAGTAGAGATTCGAGATTATTAGACCTGTGTTCATCTTCTTCAAGTAAGATTTATTGTTCTAAACCTAGTTCTTCATGTCCTTGTGTGTGTGGTGTCAAAGTGAAGATTTAGAAGTGTTTTGATGTTGTTTTTGTGACCAAATCATGTTAGTAAGTTAGTATATATGTTAGAAATGTTGTATAAACACTTGAATATGGATTCAAGTTGGATTTTGAGTCAAAAACCCGTAAAACAGCGTCTGTTTACGAACAGAGCAAGAACACGCTGTAAATATGGTTCCTACGGGCGTAGTATGATGTTACTACGGCCGTAGGGTGTTGTTTATGTTACTGCGGTCGTAGGAAATGGTTGCTACGGCCGTAGGATTGAATTTATGAGGATTACCACCTACGGGTGATGGAAACAAGACTACGGGCGTGGGTACATAACCTACGGCCGTAGTTGCCCAAATGGTACCTACTACGGGCGTAGGATATGGTTACTACGGCCGTAGGTCATGGTTCTTTGGCAAGAGATCCTACGGGCGTAGTGTATATATACTACGGCCGTAGTACGTGTTGGATGGGTGCCCTGCGGGCGTAGGAACATGTTCCTGCGGTCGTAGGAGGCTGTCAGAAGCCATGTTGACCTTTTGTTGAGACTGTTGTTAGTGCAGTCTGTTGTAGTGTATACTAAGGGGTGTTTATCTGTGTTTATTGGTGTTAGGTGACTCAGACGATTCTGTGTGCTCTTGGGATTCCCGATTGCATATCTGCCTCTTGTAGTTTCGAGGTGAGTACCGGTTTCCCATGAGTCTCAGTAGGTAAGTTATCTGTAGTACATGTTGACACATGATTGGTGTATTGATACGTGGAAATGGAGGTATGTTATGATAAAGTTGTACAAGCAAGCTTAGTATTATTATTGTTGATATGAAAGATATTGTTGTGATTATATGCGCGCATGAACTGGATCCTTATTGGATCAACTAGTTGTTTATGAAGTTTTGTCCGGACACTGAATTGGAGAACACGGAGGTCAGTCAGGTAGACGGGTGTCAATACTTGGCTGGGTTCTCGGGTAGACGGGAGTTAGTACCCGGGCATTAACGGTACTCAAGTAGTATACGCTTGGGTGATGGTCCTGCAGGCCGCCGTTCCTCTAAGGAGTAAGGTCCCTTGATAGATGGGAACCAACATGATAGATAATTGGCGTACTATGTGAAATGCTTTTAGGTTGTTGAGCGGGGTTAGCTCCCCTGCAACATACGACTACTGCTGACACGTTTGTCACGTCACAATATGATAGGATAGCCTGGTGTGCTGTTCTGATACATGATAGCCTGCTTATTGTTGCTTATGTGTAATTGGTGCTCACTAGCTAGTTGTAGCTAACGGTGCAAGATTTACCTTTTTCGCAGGTTGATGCTAGAGGCCTGGTGAGGCGGGTACCGATAGTAGCTTTTGTTTTTCACAGGTTGATGCTAGAGGCCTGGTGAGGCGGGTACCGATGGTAGCTTTTGTTGTATATACCTTTTGGGGAACACGTTGTAGTTTGTATGGATCCGGTGGTCGGAACTAGTTGGTAACGCTTGTAGCTTTGAACTTGGCTAACCTTTTTGTTGTAATTAATTAGCCGAGTCAAACTGGTTGTTTTTGTAAATGGTGTTTAATTCCGCTGCAACACTTTTGATAATCGATGTTTAAAAAGTTTAAATTAACTCTAATTTTAAGCTCGTTAGGGGTGGCGTTACAAGTAGGTATCAGAGCCTAAGTTTGAGGAATTGGGTACTCGTAGAAGTATTCAATCTCAAGCTCGGGCCCGACCATCGTTAAGTGTTCCTATCGGGGTAATTGGAGTTGAGTTGAGTGTTATGTGGCTGTCCTATGTGATAGATTAACTGTAGTATTTGTACGTAGTGAATAAATGGTGTACTAACTGTGGTCTACGTGTAAATATTTAGTTGAGTAGAAATGGCCGAACGTAGAGCTACGACAGAAGAGGCTCTCAAACGAATGGAGGACGAGGCCTCAAGTGAACGACGGGAAGCTGAGGACGAGGCTTCTCAGCATAATGTGGAACCGCCAAGACATGATCAAGAGCAGGCGGCATATGTTAGACTGTTAGAGGAGGAGCTCCGATTGACGAGGGAGTTGTTGCAAAATGCTTTGGCAGTGAAGAAGCCAAAGAAGTGCTCTTACAAGAAGTTCTTGTCTTGCGGGCCGAAGGTTTATGAGGGTAGTGATAATCCCTCTGAGACTATTCGTTGGTTACGTGAGACGGATCAGGTGTTCGAAGCTTGTGAATGTGAACGTGAGCTTCGCGTCAGATATGTTGTTCAGAGGTTGAAAGGGCCAGCTTTGGATTGGTGGGATACAGTTAAAGATACGTTGAAGCCGGAGGTGATTGATGCTCTGACTTGGGAGCAGTTTTCTGAGAAATTAAAAGCTAAGTATTGTACAGATTATGATCTGGAGCGACTGGAGAACGAGTTCAGTAGTCTCCGTAAGGGGGACAAGCCTGTTGAGGACCTTATTCATGCTTTTACGGATAAGGTTAGATTCATACCGCATTTGGTGACTGATGAGAAAGCCAAGATGCGGAAGTTTGTAAACATGTTGCCACTTGATTATCGCGCTCATGTTAGAGCTGCGGCTACTTTGGATCGGGCGTTTGAGATAGCCCGACAGATTGATGGGGATAGACGCCAGGGAAAGGGGGATCATGTTGTTGAGGGTCAGAAAAGGAAGTTTCAGCAGTTCTCAAAATCTGTTATTTCAAAAGGGCAGTCGTCGACTGGGGGAAAGCCTGATTCTTTCAAGAAGGCTAAGTTTGAGGGTTCGTGGTGCTCTCTGTGTCGCACCTACCATGCTGGTGATTGTTCGAAGGCCACTACTCGTTGTTTTAGGTGTGGTCAGAAAGGGCACTCGGTGAATGAGTGCGAGTTTAAGGAGAACGTCTGTTACAAGTGCCACAAGCCAGGGCACCGGATTACAGATTGTCGGTCAAAGTCAGACGCTGGAACTGGAGGATCTGCCTCAGGGCAGAAGAAAGACAACGTTCCCCGTGCTAAATGGCGGGCGTTTCAGATGACGAAAGAGGAGGCGAAGGGTGCTGGGGATGTGATTACGGGTACTTTTCTTATTAACTCTACCCCAGCATGTGTACTGTTTGACTCTGGAGCTACATATTCATTTGTGTCTGTCTCTTTCTGTGATAAACTGCAAATGCCTGTATCTGTGTTGTCTGAGCCTGTAAGAGTAGAGACTGCTAGTGGTAAAGTAGTTTCTGTTGTAGATAGTGTCCCTCAAGCAGTTATTGATATCGACGGGAGTAGTTTTCCTGTTTCTTTTCTTTTAATGCCGATTGCGGGATTCGATGTTGTGATTGGGATGGATTGGCTTAGTAAGTTGAACCCTGAGATTTTCTGTTCCAAGAAGTTGATTAAAGTTCCTTTACCTGACGGGTCATATGCTGTGGCTCGTGGAGAGAGACGAAAGTTAGATATTCCTATCATTTCTCTGTTGAAAGCAAGAAAGTCGGTTTCGAAAGGCTGCGATTGCTATTTAGCACATGTGATTGATGCTAAACTGGAGAAACGTGTGGTTCGTGATATTCCGGTGGTGACAGATTATCCAGAGGTATTTCCTGATGAGTTGCCTGGGTTACCGCCAGTCAGAGATGTTGAGTATAGAATTGATCTTGTTCCGGGGGCTACCCCTGTGGCTAAAGCTCCATATCGTCTTGCTCCTTCCGAGGTTCGCGAGATGATGACGCAGATTCAGGAGTTGCTTGACAAAGGCTTTATTCGTCCGAGTTCTTCTCCTTGGGGTGCTCCGGTGCTATTTGTGAAAAAGAAAGACGGGACTATGAGAATGTGCATTGATTACCGGGAGCTGAATAAGCGAACGGTAAAGAACAAGTATCCTCTGCCGCGGATAGATGATTTGTTTGATCAACTGCAAGGAGCGACGTGCTTCTCAAAGATTGATCTGCGGTCTGGATACCACCAAGTGTTAGTTGCTAACGAAGACGTCCCAAAGACGGCTTTCCGTACTCGTTATGGTCATTACGAGTTTTTGGTGATGCCTTTCGGTTTAACCAATGCTCCTGCGGTTTTCATGGACCTGATGAATCGGGTTTGTCGTCCATTTCTTGATAAATCGGTGATTGTGTTTATTGATGATATTCTCATCTATTCTAAGACAGAAGCTGAACACGAGTTGCATTTGCGAGAGGTTCTTGAAACTCTTAAATGAGAGAAGCTTTACGCTAAATTCTCAAAGTGTGAGTTCTGGCTACGAGAAGTTCATTTTCTCGGTCACGTGATCTGCAGCGATGGCGTGAAAGTTGATCCGGCAAAAGTCGAAGCGGTTATGAATTGGGGAGTTCCTCGAACTCCTTCTGAAGTTAGAAGTTTTCTCGGCCTAGCTGGTTACTATCGGCGGTTTATCCATGACTTTTCTAAGCTTGCGGGCCCTTTAACTAAATTAACCCGCAAAGATGTTGCATTTGTTTGGGCGGAAGCTCAAGAACAAGCGTTTCAGTCCTTGAAACGGCTATTGTGCGAGGCTCCAATACTTTCCTTACCCGAGGGATCTGAAGACTTTGTTGTTTACTGTGATGCCTCGTATTCTGGATTGGGGTGTGTGCTGATGCAGCGAAATAAAGTGATTGCCTACGCCTCAAGGCAATTGAAACCTCATGAAGGCAACTATCCGACTCATGATCTTGAGTTGGCAGCGGTGGTGTTCGCGTTGAAATTGTGGAGGCACTATCTCTATGGTACAAAGTGTGTGGTCTGTACGGATCACAAGAGCCTGCAATATGTATTCACGCAGAAAGAGCTCAACATGAGACAACGTAGATGGCTCGAGTTGATCAAAGACTACGATTGTGAAATTCGCTACCATCCTGGTAAGGCCAACGTGGTGGCGGATGCATTGAGTCGCAAGAGCTCTACTGCAGATGCTAGATTTATGAAACTTACTGTGGTTCCCGATATAATTGCTCGATTGAAGGAAGCGCAGCAAGTAGCGTTGCAAGATGAAAACCTAAAAGCAGAAACGATGAAAAAACTGAAAGATCAACTTGTTGATGATACTCGCGGACTAAAGACGTTTCAGTCTCGCGTGTGGGTACCTCTTCATGGTGATAATCGTGAGCTGATACTGCAGGAAGCTCATAAGTCTAGGCTGTCGGTTCATCCGGGCAGCACAAAGATGTATCATGACTTAAAGGCATTGTACTGGTGGCCTACTTTGAAGCGAGATATTGCTTCTTTTGTGGAAAAATGTCAGATCTGCGCGCAAGTTAAGGCAGAACATCAGAAGCCTTATGGCAGTTTGCAGCAACTAGAGATCCCTGAGTGAAAGTGGGATCACATTACGATGGATTTTGTGACGAAATTGCCGAAGACCCTTAGGGGTCATGATGCTATTTGGGTCATTGTCGATAGATTGACCAAGAGCGCTCATTTTCTAGCTATCAGCGAGTCTACTCCGCTAGAAAAGTTAGCAAAGCTGTATGTAGATGAAGTGGTGTCACGACATGGTTTGCCATGTTCGATTGTGTCGGATCGTGATGCGAGATTTACTTCACACTTTTGGCAGAGCTTGCAACATGAACTTGGTACACGTGTTCATCTGAGCACGGCGTATCATCCGCAGACAGATGGCCAGTCAGAGAGAACGATTCAGACGTTGGAGGACATGCTTCGCGCATGTATTCTCGAATTTGGTGGTGCGTGGGATTCTCACTTACCGTTGGTCGAGTTTGCTTATAATAACTCGTACCACTCCAGTATTGGGATGCCACCTTATGAAATGTTGTATGGGAGGCGTTGTCGTACTCCCACATGTTGGTTAGAACCCGGTGAAAAGCAGTTTGTCGGACCTGAGATTGTTCAGATTACGGCAGATAAAGTGAAGATTGCGCGGGAAAAGCTCAAAGCGGCCCGTGACAGACAGAAAGTATATGCTGATCCTAAACGCAGACCAGTTGTATTCCAGGAGGGCGATCGGGTGTTCCTGAAAGTTTCTCCTTGGAAAGGCGTGATTCGTTTTGGTAGAAAGGGTAAGTTGAGTCCACGTTACATTGGTCCATTTCGGATCATTCGCGTGGTTAATGATCAGACAGTTACGCTAGAGTTGCCTCCAGAGTTATCTGGAATTCACAACACATTCAACGTGTGTTATCTGCGTAAGTGCAAGGTGGAGGAGAACCAGATTCTGCCTCTACAAGAATTGAAGGTTGACGCTTCAAAGCGCCTAGTTGAAGAACCTGTTGAAATACTTGATTCTAAAACCAAAAAGTTGCGTCGAAAGTTGATTAAACTGGTGTTAGTCAAATGGAAGCATAACCTGGGTTCGAATATGACTTGGGAAACGGAAGATGACATGAAAGCTCGATACCCTCACTTGTTTGTTGACGATCAGATTCCGAGGACGGAATCTTCTTAAGGGGGGTAGATTTGTAACACCCCAAAATGGGGCCTAGTTGTAAACTGTAGTACATGTAGCTTTAACAGTTGTACGTTGACTTTAATTGGTGTTTTGTTGCTAACTGTAGTATAAATGTTGCTAAATGGTGTATTAAATGTTAATTGGTGTTAAATGGTGTTAACTGGTGTTAAATGTGGATAAAAATGTAGTATTATGAAAAGTGTCATAAGTTGACCAAGTAGATAAATAGTTGAACGGTTTTCGATAATGGTTCCAAAAATATCTCCGTTAGTTGAAACGGATAACCCTAAGTTGTGTTTTAAGTTGAATAGGAGAACGAAATACCCGAGATGGGGTATTAACTTGTTAAGTCGGTCTATAGACTCTTTCTTCTTTATTGGATAAGCTTAAAACACACATACACACACTAAAAACAGATACATGCGTACGTACAACCATCCACACCCATTTGCTTGATCTTTTGAAAGAGAAATCAAGAAGAAGAATCAATTGCTAGTTGATTTCAGTAGAGATTCGAGATTATTAGACCTGTGTTCATCTTCTTCAAGTAAGATTTATTGTTCTAAACCTAGTTCTTCATGTCCTTGTGTGTGTGGTGTCAAAGTGAAGATTTAGAAGTGTTTTGATGTTGTTTTTGTGACCAAATCATGTTAGTAAGTTAGTATATATGTTAGAAATGTTGTATAAACACTTGAATATGGATTCAAGTTGGATTTTGAGTCAAAAACCCGTAAAACAGCGTCTGTTTACGAACAGAGCAAGAACACGCTGTAAATATGGTTCCTACGGGCGTAGTATGATGTTACTACGGCCGTAGGGTGTTGTTTATGTTACTGCGGTCGTAGGAAATGGTTGCTACGGCCGTAGGATTGAATTTATGAGGATTACCACCTACGGGTGATGGAAACAAGACTACGGGCGTGGGTACATAACCTACGGCCGTAGTTGCCCAAATGGTACCTACTACGGGCGTAGGATATGGTTACTACGGCCGTAGGTCATGGTTCTTTGGCAAGAGATCCTACGGGCGTAGTGTATATATACTACGGCCGTAGTACGTGTTGGATGGGTGCCCTGCGGGCGTAGGAACATGTTCCTGCGGCCGTAGGAGGCTGTCAGAAGCCATGTTGACCTTTTGTTGAGACTGTTGTTAGTGCAGTCTGTTGTAGTGTATACTAAGGGGTGTTTATCTGTGTTTATTGGTGTTAGGTGACTCAGACGATTCTGTGTGCTCTTGGGATTCCCGATTGCATATCTGCCTCTTGTAGTTTCGAGGTGAGTACCGGTTTCCCATGAGTCTCAGTAGGTAAGTTATCTGTAGTACATGTTGACACATGATTGGTGTATTGATACGTGGAAATGGAGGTATGTTATGATAAAGTTGTACAAGCAAGCTTAGTATTATTATTGTTGATATGAAAGATATTGTTGTGATTATATGCGCGCATGAACTGGATCCTTATTGGATCAACTAGTTGTTTATGAAGTTTTGTCCGGACACTGAATTGGAGAACACGGAGGTCAGTCAGGTAGACGGGTGTCAATACTTGGCTGGGTTCTCGGGTAGACGGGAGTTAGTACCCGGGCACTAACGGTACTCAAGTAGTATACACTTGGGTGATGGTCCTGCAGGCCGCCGTTCCTCTAAGGAGTAAGGTTCCTTGATAGATGGGAACCAACATGATAGATAATTGGCGTACTATGTGGACTGCTTTTGGGTTGTTGAGCGGGGTTAGCTCCCCTGCAACATACGACTACTGCTGACACGTTTGTCACGTCACAATATGATAGGATAGCCCTGTGTGCTGTTCTGATACATGATAGCCTGCTTATTGTTGCTTATGTGTAATTGGTGCTCACTAGCTAGTTGTAGCTAATGGTGCAAGATTTACTTTTTTCGCAGGTTGATGTTAGAGGCCTGGTGAGGCGGGTACCGATGGTAGCTTTTGTTGTATATACCTTTTGGGGAACACGTTGTAGTTTGTATGGATCCGGTGGTCGGAACTAGTTGGTAACGCTTGTAGCTTTGAACTTGGCTAACCTTTTTGTTGTAATTAATTAGCCGAGTCAAACTGGTTGTTTTTGTAAATGGTGTTTAATTCCGCTGCAACACTTTTGATAATCGATGTTTAAAAAGTTTAAATTAACTCTAATTTTAAGCTCGTTAGGGGTGGCGTTACAATAAAAGTACAAAACATGAAAAGAGAAATTATTCTTTATAAGACAAAAAGGTATGGTAATTAATATTATTATATTGTTAGTGGGGTTTACTATTCAAAAAGTATTATTATTTTACTGGGAATGGGAACCCAATTAAAATAATATTACTTTTTCCCCTACTCACTTTAAAACTAAAATATCATTATTCTATACCACCTTATCTTTAACAACTCTTCAAATGTAGCTATCAAGACTCCTCTAAATATACACATTCCAACATACTTACTCGTAGAGAGCTCACTGGAATCTTACTCGAAAAACAAGTTCAAGTTTCTAAACAAAGCAAGTTATTAGAGTTGAGCATAGTGTAGAAACTTGTTTATGTGTTGAACTTTATTGATATTGGTTTTCCTTGAAAAGCTAATCTATGTATTATATAATTTGTTGCCATCTTTTATTGTATTTGGAATTATCTCTTCCTTATACATGTAATTATTTATTCACATCAATAAGAATTATATTTATAGTATTAGTGTGTGCATAAAGTTAAAAATAGCTTAAGTTTGTATTCGGCCACCCTTTCTACAAATCGTATCCCACCTGGATACGACTCCTAGATCCACGGGACATCGGCTACAAGAACCGTGCATGCTTTAGTCCCTCTAGTGCATTTTGGGCCGGGACTCCCAATTATCACCAAAATAGATCGTACCACCTAAGACAGTGTGAACTCTGTCCGGGACTCCCGATTATCGCAGATTCTTTCACACCCTTCCCCGCAATGGTTTGAACCCGAATGCCCAAGGTTTGGTCACTTCCGACACCCAAGTACCGTTTAACAGGAAAGGTGTACCATTAGGTGGGTAACACACTGATCTAAGATTTTTCTAAAAAGGATTTTGCCAGTTTTCTTTTTAAAAACATTGTTTAATAATGACAATTATTAAAACCCTTGTGTTATTTCGTCGTGAGAATCACAACCACGCATATATAATATGTATATAAATAAAACAACCACAAACATCTATGCCTTAGCCTTGCCCTTAACTAATGTCGGTTTCGTGAGCCACACGAAAAACCCGACGTTCCAAAACGTAAGTGGAAAAACAACACGCATGGCATTCTGAAGCTCCCACTAGCTTCTGCATCTAATCCTGCTCTTTGCTCCTTGCTTCTTTGAATCAGCTTCAAGTCTATTATATTTATATACTATTCTATTTAAAAACTAAAAACTAGAAATATAAAATTACAAGATAATCAAACGCCCGTAGGCCCGCTAATCTAGTACTTTTACATGATAGAATAGGGGTTGTAAGTGGCACGTAGGTCTCCCACACCATAGAATAGAAAAACCAATCACAACCACAAGTGCAGTAAATAAAAGCAATCCACAAGGTCTAGGGCTTGGCTATGGCATCTCAAACATGTATAAACTAATACATGAAGTAAAACAATAACTGATTTCTAATTATTCATCTTGATGAAAAATACTGATTTTAACAACCTGTTAAAATCCCCTATATAGTTACTCTGTTATTTGCAATAACATATATTTTAAGCTTCATACTTGATAATGAATCAAAAACTTTAAATAATATTTAAACTTGAAGTTTAAAATAATATCCGTATTTTAACTTCACTTTGAACACGGATACCCGAACCACTAACTGGGTCGAATACATGGACCCGGGTCAGACAATTAACTTGGGCCGAAAAAATCAAGACTTGATTTGGGCCGTAGCCCTTTCGGACCTAAAACCGCAGTCGGGCCGGCCTTGGGCCGTGGTTCCTGTGCCGAAGCCGCACCACGCCACCGCCGCTGCCCTAGCCGCCGACCGTCGCTAGCCACCTACGATCAGTGACTGCCGCCTCCCCTGGGACTGCCGTCAACTAGCACCGCCCTCGGACTGGGATGGTGGTGGTTCGGTTTTCGTTTTTTTTTGCGCAAATAACAACAATAATAAATAAAAAATAGATTTAATTAAACTATTAAATCTAATAATCCTTTATCAAAAATCAATTAATTATCCAATAAAAATCAAAACTTGATTTTTATTATCCTGGATAATTAAGAAGCTTTTTTCTTGATAAATCAAACCTTTTTTATCAGAATAAGAAGAAACCCAGCCAGTTCCCTACGAGGTTAGAAGTGGCTCTGATACCACTGAAGGGTTTTGTAGGGTATAAAAACATACGCAGCGGAGATAAACAAAAACCCCCTCCAGTGATCTCATCTAACTCGTACATGAAACTAAACAAAGAATAAGTATTAAAGATTCTACCTTTCAGCAAAAACTTGAAACTTCAATCCAGATAGCTAAAGGTAGAACACCGCTACTGCACCACCTCAAACAGGCTGCTAGACCGCCACATGATATCACCAAAAACTCGATCACGCAAGCCTACCCGTGTGTGTGTGTTCGACCAAGGCCGAGAACCCACTTGGGGCTTCCTTGAGTTCGACGCAGAGAGAAGGGAGGAGGGAGGCTAGGGTTTTTCCTTTTGTGCAATTATTCTTATCTTATGATTCCTTAAGGCCTAAAGGTTATTTATTTAATAAACCTTATTAAGGCCCAAGCCCGTTTAATTAAAGTCCAGTTTTAATTAAACTAACACCTAATTGCATAAAATACCCTTGACCTTTCTAATTAATTAATAACTATTAATTAATTGGTCCAATTAATATTTAAACTAAATATTAATTTCTCCTTTAAAATAATAAATAACTATTATTATTTTTCCTTCTCAATAATTAATTAACTAATTAATTATTCCACACATATAATCTTGGTAAAAATCCAAATGGTTCTAAACGGGTGTGTAGCAGTGTGATCCTTTAGTGTCACATAGCATTGGACACGATGGCACATGTTATCTATCTCTGCACATAATGTAACATGTTCATCATGGTAAATTCAACAAATGTGTAACTCATATACAAGTTTGAAAACAAAAAAAAAATAAAACATAAATTACAAACCATTATAGACAGATGGTAACAACACAAGTTAATCATGTAGATGTTGTAGCCTCTCCTCTTTAATCACTGATCACATATATTTAAAACTGTCGCATGTTGATTTTTGTTTCGTCGGCTGTCTCCCTGTTCCTCCAAACTTTTGTAGCCGCCGTCTTTATAATAAACGAGTGGCATATTTATCGCTCATTGCAGCGAAGCTTAATTATGATAACCAAACATGAAAAAACGTACATTTAAACACAAATATTCGAAATAAAGCGAGAAGAATTTTAAACAACTGAGACTGTAATCTGTCATTAAGTTCATATTTAAAATGAATCCTGTTTTATTTTTTATATTACGTCAAACATAACCATTGAATATTATCAATTCTTACAACCGAAGAATGTTTTAATCAATGAAAAAAGAACTATTATAAAACTATTGTTGGTTTTATCATTTATAACATAAATTAAAATTTATAATTATTATATTGAAAAATACATTTTTCAAAGAGATATTGTGTTACGAAATTTTTCATATCGAATCGTAGATAAAAATAAATCGGCTAAAAATACGTGTTTATTTTTACACTAAGCGTTACATATTAGAAGTTATAAGAGAAAACATATAATTAATTAAATTAATTATCTTAATATAATAATATTCAAATTTATAATAGAAAATAGCAAAAGAAAAAACAAAGCTAGAGTACATATATAATCTCGCATGAAAAGAATAAAAAAACATTATTGCAGGTTGTCATCGCAAGATTCGAAAGTTGGCCTTTTTTTTTTTTTTTTTTTGAACGGCAAAGTTATTTGTTAGTAAGTTAGTAAACCCCAAGTTAGAATTAAACTTCATTGCCAAGGTTTGAACCCTGGACCTCCTAGAAGGCTTTGCCTCCCCCTCACTCCTAGAAAGTTGGCCTTTTGATTTGCCTTCCAAAAAAGCCATTGCAAATCCGATGTGCTTTCATTGCAAATCCGATGTGCTTTCATATGTTTTTTTAGTATTATAATTTCACAAAAATAGATCTTTCAGATAAACATTGTATCATTGTAAATTTTTTATTTGCATAGGACAATATATATATATATATATATATATATATATATATATATATATATATATATATATATATATATATATATATATATATATATATATATATATATATATATATTTAAACTTATAAGAAGAAAATAAATAATTGTTATAATTAATTTTATAAATTTAATAATAATAAGATTTTAGATCTCAATCAAGATATATGAAAAGTTATGTATAATAATTTAATAAAGAGTAAAAGTAATTGTGAAACTAAAATACATGTCCCATTTACTGAAATTGAAATAGGGGGCTTTGGGTCATAGGCTAATCTCACGTGGCGGGGAAAAAGTAAAAAAATAAAAAAATATCTCACGTGGCGAGGAAAAAGCAAAAAAATAAAAAAAACTAATAAATTTTTTTAATGTTCATCACGTCAAATCAAGTCTTCCCAATTGTATTGTAATTGTTAAAATAATGGAAATAAAAGTAAATTGGTAGCTGGCTAAAAGCAGAGTTTTTAAATAAAAAAATTTAATCTAAAAATGATAGCCTGAAGGGTCGAGCCATCTTAGAAATGAAGTGACTTGCCATCCTGCCAAACCCATAGTTGTTGATTAGTTTGGCTAAGTAAATATATATCATGTAGCGGCGCATTTTAGTGAATTACTATTTACAGCGCACTTTTATTATGTAATGAGATATATTTTTTTAGTATTATAATTTCTGAAAAATAGATCTTTGAGATAAACATTGTATCATTGTAAATTTTTTATTTGCATAGAACAATGTATATTTAAACTTATAAGAAGAAAATAAATAACTGTTATAATTAATTTTATTAATTCTATAATAATAAAATTTTAGATCTCAGTCACGATATATTAAAAGTTATGTATAATAATTTAATAAAGAGAAAGTAATTGTGAAACTAAAATACATGTCTCATTTAGAGCAAACGGAGTGGATGAGTTTTGGCCTCGTGGTGAAGCCCCACCGCGCCGTAGAAGGGGGCCTTCCCACTCCATGGCGCCGTGGTGGAAGGCACTCGGTAGTAGCTTCCACGCCAAAGAGCCGGTGTGGTGGTTCCAGGTGGGGACACTCTTCCTCCTCTTTCTTTCTTTTTTTTTTAATTTTTGATCGGTGAAGATGAATAGTATAGGAAAAAAAAGGCTACCTGAACTTGCGATTAGAACAGAGAAGTTTGGGTTTTGATTTCGTGAGCTACGGTAAGCATTAAAGTGTTGTTTTTTGAGCAGTAAGTGTTGTAATTTTGGTAGTCTGAAAGAGCCTCCCCAAAGCTGCAGGATGGTGATTCACAGTGACAAGATTTAGGCAGAGAGAGGTGAGAGAGTGAACTATAAAGTATGTAGTGCAAGCCTAGTTGTAACTCATGCTTCATCTATTGTACTTTGAAAGAAGAATTATCTAAGCATAAAATCAATTTACAATCTATATTGCGTAAGGTACACATAGAATATAAAAATTACTTTGGCAGATATGGCCATTGGAATATAATTTTTTTAAATTATGGAATTTTTATTTTAGTTTTATTATAATATTAAGTAGTTTTAATTAAAATTTTATTTAATTTTTACTTATATATTGTTTATTGTATTATTAAAAATAAAATTAATAATTAAAATGGGTCCCACAATTTGGTGTGATGGATAGTTACCACTACGGGTCTATGTTATAAGCTGAGTGGTGGGAGTGAAAAGCTGACGTGGCGATGTGGTTGGTGTGTTGGGAGGTAACCACTCCGACCACTCTTACCGAATGAAATGGGAATAGGGGGCTGTGGGCCATGGCCTAATCTCACGTGGCGGGGAAAAAGCAAAAAAAAATGTCACGTGGCGCGGAAAAAGCAAAAAAAAAAAAAGCTAATAATTTTTCTTATTGTTCATCACGTCAAATCAAGTCTTCCCAATTGTATGTATATTAACTAGCTAAGTGACGCGTGTATCAACACGTGAATGTTACTAAAATTTTAATTTATACAGATTTAAAAAGTACTAACATGTTAAAGAAAATTAGAAAACATATAAGAATATAAAAGCTCGTAAGAAATGATAAACATTACAAAAGTTTGAAATTCATACATAATATTATCATTAGATTTTCTGTACTAACATAATATCATCTAATTCCTAACCCAATTCCCAATATATATATATATATATATATAATCTTGAGTTCATGATAACTATATATATGTAATCCTTATGTAATAGCAATCCTATAACTGTAATGTCTTATATTAGTAATACTTTATATGTGCAATTTATGCACCAACCGATTAAAAAGGCAAATCTTGTTTCTTATTTAATGAATATTCTTATTAAGCTAGTTATACAATTTTGAAAGCACAACTCAAGAAAACACATTAGAAAACAAATATCAAACACACAGCTAGCTGCTCCTATCTTATTTAGGCCTGGGCAAACATAAAAAAAGGCCCGTGAAAGTAAATAAATAACGGTTAGTAAGCACACTTACTTTGTATTTCTAGATGTTAACGTCTCTTTCTAGTATAAACCGACACATACATGAAGTACTAACTTGAAGTACTAATATGTATCAGTTAGCTGTGTCCATTTCAAATTCTTCATAAGCATATTTACTTGTACTTATTGAAAAATAGAGAAAAAAAAAGAAATGTTTTAAATTAGTTAGATACATATTATTCTTACACTGTTGCCATCGTCGACCACCACACACCGTCGCCACCGTCGACCATCTCACCTGCGATTGTCGCCGGCTACGGTGGTGGTCTCGGTTCCCCCTTTTCGATTAAAAACAAGAATAAAAACTTTTAAATCCTAATCCTTTTAACCTATTAAAAACAAACTAGTTTTTAATATCCGGATTAACACTGGATTTAATCAAAAAATCAAAAACTTTAATTATTAATGTGACCAAAGAACTTGTTCCTTTAATAATTAATAATCCAAAAAACTGATTTTAACCTTTAAACAAAAACAGTTTAAATTCTTGGTCAAGATCAGGTTTTAGATAAAAGACTTATCTTTTAACCATTTAAACAGAAAATTGTTTAAACCTTGTCTGATTAAAATAAAATCTTTTATTATCCGGATGAGAAACAGAATTTGTTTTAACCATCCCATGGTTTTCGATTTTCAATATGGAGAAACAAGATGAAGCAGAAGATCATACACCATAAACGAATCAACTATCTAGATTATCTAGGTTTATCAATTAAAACAGACTGTTTAATTTATCTTGATCAAAAACTTGTTTTTATCGAAAATCATAATCCTTTTAGCCATTTAAAACTAACTTTTTAAACTTTCTGATTAATAGGATTAAATCTTTTAGCAACTGGATAACAAAAAAAACTGTTTTGTTGCCCTCTTGATTTTCGAAAAACATAAAGAACAAGTAGAAGATCAAGAACAAACCTTAAATCTAAAACAGATAAAAACTAGAAACTATAGATCATAGAGCCGAGGCTCTGATACCACTGAGGGGTTTTGATCTGACCAAACCATCCTAAGATACAAACTGGTCAAAGCCCTGGGTTTGATTCTACTGGTTCAATCCTAAAGCGGAAACAGATTGAACACAACCCTCTAAACCCCAATAGGGTTAGGATCTTACTAATGATCATATCACTTCCTCAACAACAATCCAGATAAAAGATAAGAAGACAATACCTCTTGAGATCTTGGGATTACTAAAGATAGTCCACCACTACTTCACCAGCAACGAACTGGCTGCTAGACCGCTCCTGGAATTACCCGAGCAACACGTAAATCCTGCATTTGTGTGTGTGATCGACGCAAGCAAAAACCAAAAACACCCCTTGGTGTGATCTCGAAGTCGACGCAAAAAGGGAGGGATCGAGAGAGAGAGGTCGACGCAGAGGGAGGATGGAGAGGCTAGGGTTTTTCCTTGTTGTTCATTAAAAACCTTAAGGATAAATGAACTTTTCTAGGTTTAAATACTTAAACCTTATCCAAGCCCAAACCCATTCAATTAAAGCCCATGTCTTTAATTGAAGTTTCATTCCTTGCACTTTGACCCTCTGAACTTTACTAGTTAATTAATTAACTACTAATTAACTAGTCCGTTAAATATTAAACTTAATATTTAATTCCCTTTAAATAATAAATAACTATTTATTAATTATTTCCTTCTAATAATTAATCCAACTGATTAATTATTTATTTCTCCCTTAAATAATTATATCCATTGATTAATTATTTCCACATGAAAACACTGGTAAATTTCGAACTGTTCTAATTGGATGTGTAGCCGTGTGACCCTTTAGTCTCTTATAACATTGGATACAATGTACTCATTAATTATCTCTGCACATAATCCAACAGACTCCTACTTGTGCAAGATAAGTAATAGTTACTGTACATTGTTAGCCTAAGGAGGTCCCTAGCCAGACACTTAGGATAACCAGGTCATAAGAACTCTTATACCCCAAAACAAAATGTGATAATGTAAACTTTCATAAAACAACTGTTTATGAGCAATCTATCATAAACTAACTGTTCATGAATCAACTATCATAAACTACCTGTTTATGAATGGGTACGGTTATTATAGATTTGTCCCTTGCAGTGCGATATTTCAATTTTGAGCATGAGCATGGAGAGTGTCAACTCAAAATCTCAAGAATTATATTCATGACATACTTGATTTCAAAACTGTGTGATAAACGACAAAGAACAAATCAGTTCGTTTGGGCACGGCCGTGCACTTACCAGTTTTTCCAATCAGTCAAGGGGCCCAGAAATATCTCTCTGAAAAAGGAGGTGCAAATACCCTCTTGCATATTTGCATTTGGCAACACGGCTCCCACTGAATCTAGATACACCCCTTATGACCACCCTGTTACGGCGTGGCGTTAGGACATACTAAGGAGACAACAGTTACCGCATCCCAAACCAAATGCCTCAGGTTTAAGGATAACCTATGTGATAAATACTTTTGACACGAATCCACGAAGTATTTTTCACGGTGGGTCAATCCAATATTCGTAACCCTAACGAATATCCGTCAATTTTGGTCCGCAAAAAACTTTTGCAGCTATATTCGATATACCATCGAATCTACCCCAAAATTACGATGACTTTACAACCCTATCAAGGTTCCCACCAAGATTAGTAGTCACGGATAATGTTTTGAATAAACCAAGTTTATTCCTGGATGGACCAAAACATACAAAATAGTGAAGAACAATGAAACTAATTTCTGCACCCTCCATATTCCACCCTGGAATAAAGATGCATAATTTCTACCATTTCATTGACTCAATTCACAGCGTTTATCTGAATTACTTATTATTTTGCATTGTAACTTATCACGGATTACAAAGAAAAAAATATGCCTATAAACCAAAAAAACGCAAGACTAGTACCTCGAAGTACTCTTTCTTGGTTTTGCTAGAAATCGTTTTTGCAACCTAAAAACAATTCTAGACTTACTTATTTTATAAATTCCTTAAACTTGGAGAACTGTAAATAAGTCCAAAATTTCCGAGTTTATAAAATAATCTTCTTGTAATTAAAACTCTAATTACACTTGTAGATGTATTAAATCTCACTAGATTCATACCCTTTTGAAATGATAAATCCATTTACACATACTTGTAAACTTGATATTAGATTCCCATTGTACACTAACACTTATCTAATTTCATCACTAAGGATACCGAAAAATATCCTATTTTATCATCTCTAACGTTAATCAACCACTAACATTAATTATTTTGACTTTTGAACCTTTTTAATCATATATAATTTTTTTAAGTCATAACTTGACTTAAAAACATGCAATGACACCCTTATTGAGAACTTTTCAATAAGTCATGCGTTCCTCGGATTAGTTCCCTTTCAAGAACCTTTTATTTTAGACCACTTTTAAAATCATCCGACAATTATATACTTTAAAAGTTCATACTTGTATTTATCATACTAGTTAGATCAACCTTGATAACTTGATAAATACACTAGTCAGGTGCTCCCACTATCTTTTATGAAAACATGCATTACCTTAAAACACCCTTTTAGACTCCGTCAATCCTTGACTTATACGCCTAAAACTTGTGTTTTAAACATTTGCTCTAAAAATAGTTTTTGTGAGAAATTTAAACATTTTATGAAACCATAACTTGGATTTCTCATATATCCACCTTTCCAATTATGGAAAATGGTTTCATTAAACCCAAAAAACGATTACAATTATAAAACACTTGTAAAAGTATTTTAAATTTCTTTGCCTAAAACATTTAGTATAAAACAACCTTGATCATAATAACTATTATAATCACCTTTATACTTTCTTAAATGTTTTGTCCAAAAACTTTTATCTAGAAATAATAACTATTATTTCTTATCTGATAATGTTCAATGTCTTGAACATTCATCTTTCATAAAATTCTTAAATACTTGTAAATTAGAAAGACTTTCTAATTTCATAAACACAACTTGTTTATCTTAGTATTTATATAGTGAGATTTAATGTAACTATAACAATTTCTGCATAAGATCACTGTGAATCACATATTAAGTCAGAATTTGACTTATCGGCATCCTTTAGTCACAACTGGACTAACCTGATTCATCAAAAGCACACGTGCATGGATATAAACTAAATAATTCAAATTTTCAAATATTAAAACCATAATGTCAACCAAAAAGTTGTAAACAAACCATGCTAAACAAATCCAAAAACTTTGAACAAAAAGTTTAATAACTTCGAAAAAGAATTATTAAATATACGAGCTGCACGTTGGATCTCAACTGCTAGGCTGTCTCACTTTCCATCACCTCCTGCAATAAACGATTGCAAGATATTAAAAAACTCGTAAGAAACTTTACAAGTGGAAAGTGACAAAGAAGCTAGTCACACGATACCTGAGGAGCCAAATTTTCCTCCTGCTTCGTGAGCCTTCAGACAATCTCTCTTCCAGTGTCCGGCCTCGCCACACTTGAAGCACCGATTCTCGGTTCTTGCCTTGTTCAGCTTTGGCTTCTTGCCCTTGTTGTTATTAGTAGCCCTTGGTGCATTCTGGCTGGGCTGGGTCTTACCCTTTCCCTTTCCGTTACGCCCCTTCCTCTTCTTATAACCGCCATTGCCCACCATGAGGACATCCTTAGACTTGGTCCCGATACTCTGCTCCGCTGTCTTAAACATAGAGTGCAACTCAGCCACGGATTTCTCCATGTTGTTCATCTTGTAGTTGACTATAAAGGCTTACAGTCGTCTGACAACGAGTTGAGTATCATATCCGTTGCTAGCTGCAACAGTACTCGGTGTCCAAGCCTCTCCAGGTGGTCTATGTACCCTTTCATTTTCATGACGTAGTTACTGACCGATGTCCCTTTCACCATCTTGCACGATTTAAATGCCCTAGTGGCATCATAACGCTCCGTGAGGGCTTGCTCCTATAACATGTCCCTCAGCTGGCGGATCATGTCATAAGCAGGAGTTTCCATCACGCTTGACTGCAACTCAGGACTCATTGTTGCAAGCATGAGGCAACTCACGTCCAGGGCGTCATTGGAGCGCTTCTGAAAAGCCTCCCTAACGTCTGCCCTAGCGTTGTTGGCAGGAGGGTTCCCCAGAGGTTGTTATAGGACGTACCACTTTCTCTCGTGCCTCAGCACGATCCGGAGATTTCTCTCCCAAGTGAGAAAGTTTGGCCCGATGAGCTTATCCTTTTCTAGGATAGAGCGAAGAGAGAGGTTGTTAATGTTGGTAACGTTGGTTGCCATCTACAAATTAAAACTCGGTTTAATTAGTAATTACAAATAAACTTTTCTAACATATATCATCAAAACCCATAAATAATATATATCAGACCTAGGACCCATATTTCACATACTTGACGCAAGGTTTGGTCACTTCCCGCCAAGTCATGCTATTTCTAGTAGGTAACACCCTGTACCAATCGTACCTAGCCGATACAACTCCTAGAACCTCGTAGAGCACTTAGACCCAGTCTAGTATGTTTAACTCTACTCTAGTGCATTTTGGGCCGGGACTCCCGATTATCACCAAAATAGATCGCACCACCTAAGACAGTATGAATTATGGTCGGGACTCCCGATTATCGCAGAATCTTTCATACCCTTTGCCGCAATGGTTTGAACCCGGATGCCCAAGGTTTGGGCACTTCTAACACCCGAGTACCGTTTAACAGCAAATGTGTACCATTAGATGGGTAGCACACTGATCTAAGATTTTCTTGGGTTTTATAATTAAATTTAAAAGAAAAAAAACTTAATTTTCCAGTTTTTTTGAAAAAACATTTTAAAACTAGCTGTTTTAAAAATACGATTTACATGTATACCTATACCTGGTGCACAAAACGGCTTTATAAGTTCTAAACTTATAATCTTGACAAAACTTTTAAATTTATAAAAAATTTAACTAATACGACTAACAAACTGAAGTCGTATTCTAGTTTATCATAAACTGTAGTTTTTCTCTGTTTAATAATTGCCTATTATTAAACCCCTTTTCACAGCATCACATACAAATATGAATAAGCAATAAAAGGAACACAACCACGCAGATAAAACAGATAAAAACCTATAGTTCCAACTAATCCTAAGGTCAATCCTAAGGACAAAAGGATTTGGATTCGCCTTCATGATGCATTGCTCCCACTTGCCTTGACACCTCCTCCGAAGTACCCGAGCACTATGCAAGCCATCATCTTGAGAATCTCCTTGAACTCCATTTTGATCATGCGACAAAACTATAACTACTACTATTACAATTACAATAATAAAAGGGGTTGTAAGTGGCACGTAGGCCTCCCCGAACCAATACAATATTACAATTGAAAAAAATGGGATTGTAATTGGCACGCACGCCTTCCCAAAACCAAAAAAAGAAGAAGAATAAAAGCGAGTCCTAAGTCGGCAAAACTATAGCTATATATCACAACCACGCAATATATATAAACAACATATAAGCGATAAATAATGCGATAAACACATAACCTGATTCGTTTAACCATTCTCATCTACCCTTTTGATTAATAACTATCAATCAAAAATGAGAACTATAATCTTCTAGGTTATCAAAATTCAGTTGACCAAAAATAATTTTTTCCAACAAACTTTGAAAAAACTTGATTTTATTCAAAACTTGAATAAAATCCTATGTCGGGTTTTTACTAGTTTTTTTTATTTACCGAAAACACGACAAAAATTTGGTCATTATTTATACAACATCATCTTGTTCAAATCCTTTTATATAAACTTACCCTTTTTGAGTTTATTTATAGTGTCTCAACTGAACATGATCAATAAACATCCAAAAATTATATATTTTAACTAAACTAATTAAA
Source organism: Pulicaria dysenterica (assembly GCA_947179395.2). NCBI lineage: Eukaryota > Viridiplantae > Streptophyta > Magnoliopsida > Asterales > Asteraceae > Pulicaria > Pulicaria dysenterica. The sequence goes on along the minus strand of OX359290.1, from coordinate 67,324,251 downwards.
ATATATAAAATCACTAGTTTATATAAATACTTATTAATTTTAACACTAAAATTAATAAACTTTGCATTTAACCGAAAAACTCACTTGGGCCTAGACCCCTTTGGGCCGTATCCCACCTGGGGCGAAAGCCACCTGGGCTAAAATCCCACTTGGGCCGTAGCCCCACTTGGCCGAGAACCACCTGGGCCGAAGCCCTCCTGGGCCGGAAAGTGTCCTGGGCCGAGACCCTACCTGGGCCGCCAACCACCTTACACCGTCGCCATCGTCGACCACCACACACCGTCGCCACCGTCGACCATCTCACCTGCGATTGTCGTCGGCTACGGTGGTGGTCTTGGTTCCCCCTTTTCGATTAAAAACAAGAATAAAAACTTTTAAATCCTAATCCTTTTAACCTATTAGAAACAAACTAGTTTTTAATATCCGGATTAACACTGGATTTAATCAAAAAACCAAAAATAGGCAAGTGAACCTAATCGTATCGTAGTATAGAAAATAAGTACGGGTGTCGAACACTTGGAGAACGAGTATGATTTGATAAAATTATATTAATTTAAATATTAAACTAGACTAAACTACTAAAGAACAATAAAAGGGGGGAATTATGATTAAATCAATCTAAAGCAAACCAAAGAAACAAGAGAGCGATAAAGCAATGAACTTGGTGGATTAAATAATATAATGAAGACTTTCCCTTCCTAGATTCGATTTCACCCTCTTTCAAGTTGATTTACTTCAAGAAATCATGTGTCATGAACAATTAAGACCAATTATCGATTCCTAAATTGATTAGACTCTTGTTCCGAAAATTTAACCCTATAATTGTACTCATTAACAATCCTTATGGTCAAAGGATTAATTAACTTGTACAATTAGCCAATTAAATTCGATTCATGAAAATCTTTAATCCAAATGGTTTGTTAATAAACAAAACATGAAACCAACATACAAAGGTCATTATATGTTGAACCACATGTGAAAGAACCGATTTTTAGTTGTCTAACCTAGGATTAATCAACCACTAGTCTAGATTATCTAATGATCATAAATAATAAAGATCCAAGTTTAACTTAAATAGAATGATCATCTAATTTAACAAAAACTCGGATTGTAAACAACCAAAATCAGAATCTAAAACATGGATTATAAAGTGATTAAGATATTCATGACATGAACAAGATTAAAAAGCACACAACTTTAATAAATTTATCAACTTGTCATTAGGTTCATCTCCTATGGGGAGGAAAACATAGATCTAGCCTAGCATGATCATACTAAACAAGAACATAACAAGGAATGGAAAAACCGTAATAGCCGAATGAATCCAAGCCTTGATATTTAAAATAGTATCCAATCTCCAAACCCTCCTCAAAACTGTCGCTTGTTTCTTCTGTTCGTCGGCTGTCGTATGAAAGAAAAATATATATGATCTGATGTCGTCGGCTCCTCCTATCGCATGGAATGGAATAATCTCTAAATATTAATAAACATCTAACTTATTGCCACATGTCCATTTTTTAGGCATCCTTTTTTTCATTTTCCCGCTCATTTTCAATACAATGTAAATATGTCACGTGTCCTATTTTTATTGCACGCATGCTTTTTAGACCAGTTTTATAGGATAAAAAGACCGGTTTTCTTTTGGTCTTATTAAGGGTGGTCTTTTAGACCGGTTTTAATGGAGAAAAAGACCGGTTTTCCTTTGGCCTGAATAGGGGTGATCTTTTAGACCGGTTTTAATAGATAAAAAGACCGGTTTTTCTTTGGTCTTAATAGGGGTAATCTTTTAGACCGGTTTTAATGGATAAAAAGACCAGTTTTCCTTTTGTCTTAATAGGATTGATCTTTTAGACCGGTTTTAATGGATAAAAAGACCGGTTTTCCTTTTGTCTTAATAGGGGTGGTCTTTTAGACCAATTTTAATAGATAAAAAGACCGGTTTTTCTTTGGTCTTAATAGGGTGGTCTTTTAGACCGATTTTAATGGATAAAATGACCGATTTTTCTTTGGTCTTAATAGGGGTGGTCTTATCTATAACATAAAGACCGGTTATAAACTGGTCTCCAAAATCACATATAGGCCGGTATGCCATTAATTGAATTGAGAATATATAGAAACAACAATATAAGGCAAAACGAACTTATTATTTCATGAACAACAAAGATATATCTATAAAAAAAGTCTCAAAGATTTAGATAAAAGTTGTTACAAATTAAGATCTCTAAATATAAACTAATATAACAACTATCTAAACCTTTTGAGAGTGCAGCCTTATGTTACAACTAATAATAATAATGCTAAAGATAAGGTTATAATAATTCTTACTTTTGCTTAAATTTCCAATTTATGATTTATATCTGATTTTGTATTTCATTTCTTAGTAATTGTTCTATATATTTTTTTATAATTTATAAATTATCTATAACCAACTCGTGTAATACACGGATCTCTAAACTAGTATATAAATATATATGTGATCTGATCTAATTGAATTATCCCCAGCCGCCGACTTTTCAAAATATCTATCTCATTGCATCCCTTTTGAACTTGCCATCCTTAATGGAATTAATAAACTTGGGCCTCTTTGTAATTTTCGGCCCAAGTCACTAATTAAATCACCATGTTTTTTTTCTTCTTTATTTACTATCTTCTAATATATATAAAAGACTAATTTGAGAAAAATTATTAGATGATCTTGACCCTTTATTTAATAAAAGATTTAATCGTAGCCATTAATTCATTTAATTCTAGAATTTTCATTTTGACTTTTGAGAGTCAAACTAATATGAATTAGATTAAGATAACCCTTAATTAAATCAATGATAAATATATAAAAGTTATCTTTTCTTTAATTTAATAACTTAAGCTATATACGGTTATTAAAGTTTTTTAAGTTTGATTTGAATTAATCATATTTATATGAATTGAGTTAATTTTAAAAAAATTAGATATATACGTTTTAAAAATTAGAAATAAGTTTAGATTTAAATTAATTATATTTATCTATCTAACTAATTAAGTTTATTATTTAATAATATAATATAATAAATTGGACTTACTTATCGCTGGTCATGCCGTCTTGAGATTGACGCCGTTTGTCGTCATTTTTTAACCATATTTTTTTTTGCGTTTTATAAGTATTTAATATCGTTTATTAGTGTTTAATATTCATTACTTTTTATTAACCATCCCGTGTGTTACACGAGCATTTAAACTAGTTACGTTTATATACCACCAACCAGCTTCTCATTTCTTTTGCCAATTATTCAGTACTCTTGAAGCCCAATTTAATTAATCAAGAAGCAACTACTAAATTCACATCAAAAGCTCACATAATTCCTTTTCTTTTCTTCTTCGGCCCATATGCAGAGAATCACAGCCGACTTAATTAGCATAAACAAAGTATTATTGTGGCTCATTTTGTGTAGTTTCCGTAGCTTTTTGAATCACCTTGTTTCGAGTTCGTATGAGTGAGATACGATCCAAACATTGAAGAGGTGTCAAAGCTGCCATTTTCTCTTTTCTTCATCATTTCTCATCAAATTCTCTTTTTATTCTCCCACGAGTCCTAAAACACATATTACAACAAATTAAGTAGATAATTAACTTAATTCATCATAATAATGCAATCAAAGAATCAGATATCGCATATAAATAATATGTATATTTTAGGCGATATCAGGTTCAAAGGTATGTTATTAAATCTTTTTTTTTTCTAAAAAAAAAGTATTTATAGTTCTAAACTATGTTTTTCGTTATATTTGTTGCAATTGATGTTGCTATACTAGATTAAGTCATTTGTAAAAATTGGTTCATATGGTTAATCTCTCAAGAAAAACCAAGGAATTTTCTTGAGAAATCAACCATAAGAGTGTTACTCCTGATATATGATGTCAATTATTATCAAAGTTTCTTTAAGCTAATGAAAACAAAAATGTGTTATTGTTGCTTCTGTTGTGTGCAGGATATGAAATCTTTTAATGAGTTCTTTAAGCTAAGAATTGATGATGAAGTTTGCAATTGAGATCATTGGTTGATCTCACTCATGATGGACAGATTGGTTGAACGGAATACTAATGACAACTAGGAGACGGATCCTAATGATTTGCTCTCATAATTTTCTACTTATCTTTATTTCATACAACTTGATACTTATAGTTTGTTGAAGTAATTTTTTAGGTTTACTTATATCAATATTCCAGTTGAAACTCATTTTTGTTGATTATTGTTCTTTGTAAGATTTTGACTTTTATACTGCGTTATTGGTTTTTTAATTCATAATTATTCAGTATATAATTTTATATTTTTTTAGGTTTACATATGTAATACCCATTGTCCAACGGGTCCATACACTAGTTTTGTATTTATGACGTAATCAACCTATTATTTCCGGATTTTTTTAAAATTTTTTTTAATTAAGGACTATGATTGGTGGATAATTTTTATGAAAAGAAAGAAATCCTTTTCTTTTAATAAGTATATAAGATATAAGATTAATATTAATATGAACAATCTCTGTTTTGTGTAATGGGCTTCGTAGCTCATAAAGCAGTAAAGCACCTCCACCATAAAAAAAAAAAAAAAAACGGCAGCGTGCTTGTTTTGAATGTTTTCTTTCTAATTTAATCAAACTAGCACCTTCAATAACTAATCCAACAAGTCATCAACCCTCAATTTAATTAATAAGAAGCCCATGTAATGGCCCAAAACAAATAGTGTGCTCTCGATTTTCTTGTATAAGACTAACGCCAAAACTGTTTTCTAATTGTTAGCTGTAGAAGCTCTCGGCCCACATGCAGAGAACCTGAGCCCAATCAAGTATCACAAACATAAGTAAATAAATAAGTAAATCTTTATTAGTGTTAAATTAGAAAATGGATTAAATTAACAAGAAAAGGAAGAAATGAATATGTTTTGGAAATAGAATGACTAAAGCTGTCAAAAAGGCAAAACTTGTGTAATTGACTCAATTTTTTGAGTCAAAGACTCTCATTTTCTCCTGGAGAAATCGTGAAAGAGGGAGAGAGTGAGAGCAGGAGAAAAGAGCTCAAGAAAAGGAGGATTTCTTCAAGAATTCTTAGTTGCATGTTGAAGTTATGACAAAAATTGAAGATATTGGTGTTTAATTTGTTAACTGCAGCTGTTGTGGATCTTAGTTCATGATTGTATAGATCAAAGTTGAAGATCAAGTAAGTTCTAACGCTAATCTTAGTTAATTTCTTGATGTAGATGATGGTTATTGATTCAATGATGGTATTGTTTGATTTGTATTGAGTAATAAGTAAAAGTATGCAGGAAATTGATAATCTAGGGTTTTAACCCATTTGGGTTTTGATGAGAAATAAGTTTAGGGCTGCTGAGTATTATAAATTGAGTAATCAAGAAATTTACTTTGGGTAATATTGTTAATAACATAATCCTTCAGCTGTGCATGTTAGAAATTTAGAGAAAAAGGATCATTTTGCATGTAATTGGTGAGTCAAGGCCTGATATGGATTAAAGATGATGATGTATGTGTTATTAGATTGATATATAAATGTTTTTTTATGTAAAGAAGAACATAAATTTTGCTGCACTAATGAGTTTATGAAGATATGCTTGTTTGAAGTACCTTGATGGGTTAAATAATGACAATATAAAGTAATGTTGTTGTTATTGGTACAAATTTAGAGTAAACAAGTGTTGGAACTGATATTATAACCTAAAGAAGCTTCAAAGTAATAAATTTAAAAGGTTTGTAAAAAAAGATGGATCAAACACCCTTTGAAAATAGAGTTTTGATTTAATTCTTTGAGAATTTATGAGTATTGAAGTTTCAAGTCATCAAATGTAAGTTAGGAGTGAATGAAAATATGTTTTATATGGTTTATTAAAGCTCACACTTGAAGTATATGAACTGATATGGAAAGATATGCAAGTTGAGCTGAATTCTGCACTTAAAAAGAACATCAGGTGTCTGTTCAGCCATAGCTTGGCCCGAAGCATATGGCTCGCGGCACGAGGCCCCCTGCTCAACAACACTATTTTTTCCAGAGAGTTTCTTCCGGCGGTAGACCCCTTGTCTCGCGGCGCGAGGTCCTCTGAACACCCCAAAAAGCTTGTTTTAACCACTTTAGACCCTATTTATGTATGAGGGTTGTTCCTAATGATGTTTGGGGTTAGATTAAGGTCTTTTAGGACCCGAAATGAAGCTTTTATATTGTATAGAGAGTTAATTGTTTTGATAACTTATGATATCATTCTTAATACTCTTTAGGGGCATCCATCAAGTGATAATCTTTGGTGTTTTGACGAAGTGATCCTCATCACTTCATTCGGTGAGTTGTACCCTGTGGATACCTTAATTGTTTTAAAAATGTTAAGTCATCATGATTGCTTTCCATGACATTGAACACATTTATGGCATCAATTGTGCTTTGCTATTATTGTATATCATTGTAGTGATATGTGATGTTCTTGCAAGTTAAGAAATATGTATGTTTGACTTGCTTGCGTTTGTTATTGTGCCTTTATGGTCCGGACCTGAATATGAGATTTAATGCTTTGCACCATAAGAAGTATCTTATAATAGAATTACGTGTATTGATTCGTATGGCTTCGACAAATTTGGAACCTATATGCACAATTGATTATAGAATTGGTGCATTGAGTGGAGGGGGATGATAGTACCCATTATGACCGTGTGGTTCAAGAGGCTGACGAGCATACCGAACCTGTGTATATACGAGTGGACTTGGGGAACATGTCATTCACTCCTAGTAACCGTTGTACGGTGGATGCTTTGTGCTCACCCACCTTGACGGGAGATGTGGACATACCCCCACGAGAACTTGTTGACCTTGGTTGGCCACCTAGGAAGATACAAGGACAAGTGGACTTGTCCCCCACATCTTATGTGATACCACTATTTGATGCCATGTTATTAAATGTTATATGATGACTTAATAGTTTTAAATATCTGATTTTTGGTACACTCACTAGTGTTTTGCTAATAATGTTTTGTTTGATGTTTTTGTATCCGCAGATAAATTAGTGACCCTTTTTGGTGAGATGGGTAGATGAACTTGGGAAGCTTAACTCTTGATCTCTATATACACATGTTTGGAAAACTTTTGCTAATTCTTATTTTGTATATCTTTAGTTAATGGTCGTGTATGTAGTACAACAAGTAACACCAAACTTTTTGTATATTTTGACTAAAGCTTCCGCATATTATGAAAAGTAACTTCCTTTCTAGTTTTATAAAAGTTTAAATTTGTACTAAATTTTTAGGGTGTTACAAGTTGGTATCAGAGCCAATGTTTGAGAGAATCAATTACTAATTGAGTGTTTGGTCTCAAACCGAGGCCGACCATTGATTAAAATCCAAACATGAAGGGTGGGAAATGGGTTAAGCTGAGAATTATTTGAGAGAGAATTATGTGCATCATTGCTATAATAGTTGATTTGATGGTTTTTTGCTTAATATGCTACTATTTGTTGTCTAAATGTGTGTAGTAGACAAGAATTTAAGACATGGATGCTCATAATGGTGATAACTTTCATATGGTACAACATGGAGGTAATGAAATACCTCCCGAAAACTCCCAACCTGGAGGAAACTCCGGACCTGAAACTTCTCAACCTCACGTTAATCAAAATTCAGATCAATCAAGTGTTATTGATCAACTCCTTAACCAAATTCAGCAGTTGGAGAATCAACTAAAAAAGAATAACGACTCTCCAAAAACCTCAACTCACGGGGAGTCAAGTGATGTCTCCGTCTCTAAGAATTCCAAAATTTCTTATAAGATCTTTATGAGTTGTAAACCACCAGCGTATGAAGGAAGCAATGACCCTATATTGACTTTCAATTGGATAAGGGAGATGGAACAAACTTTCACATCTTGTGATTGTGATGAAGAGCATAAAGTTCCATATGCGGTTCGACGTTTGAAAGGGGGAGCCTTAGTTTGGTGGAATTCTATTAAGGCTGCTAGGCCAAAGGGTGAGGCGGATCGTTTAAGTTGGGATGCTTTCTTGGAGCACTTTAAAAAGGAATTCATTAGTGAAAGAGACCTTGATAGATTGGAGAGGGAGTTTCTCCCATGAAGCTTGGAGAGTTGTCAATGGACGAACATGTAAGAAAGTTCAATGAGCGTCTTAGCTTCGTTACTACTTGGTTACCCGAAGAAAAGGCTAAGGTTAAAAGATTTGTTGAAACTGTTCCACCTGAGTATAAGGTTCATATAAGAGAGTGTCCTACCCTCTTACAAGCTACAAAAAAGGCCAAATTTCTCTATGATGATTTTGAAGCAACAAAGCAAGCTTGAAAAGCTGTTGGGGAAAAGAGGAAAGCGGAGTCCTCTAACAATCAATCTAAGAAGAAAAGAACTTCATCTTCTTTCCACAAAGCCAAAAGTGAAGATTCCAAACCACGATGGTGCAAGGCTTGTAGATCTCAACACAAAGGGGATTGTACTAAAGACACAAAAGCTTGCTCTACGTGTGGCAAACCGGGTCACATTTCATCTGACTGACAGTTCAAGGAAAATGTTTGTTTTATATGTGACAAACCTGATCATAAAATTGCCGATTGTCCGCAACGTAAGAAGGGAGGAGCTAGTGGATCATCCTCAAAAGGAAAGAATCCACCAAAAGCAAAAGGTCAGGCATTCCAAATGACTGCAGAGGAAGCTCGTGAGGCGGGAGATGTAGTGTCAGGTATGTTTCTTTTAAATTATACGCCTGTTTATGTGTTATTTGATTCTGGAGCCAACCGATCATTTGTGTCCTATGCTTTATGTGAAAGATTGAACTTGCCACTTAGTAAACTTGCCAAATCTCTTGATGTCGAAGTAGCTGATGGCAAGATTATATCCATAGTTGACATAAGTGATAAGTGTACTTTTACCATCGATGGGAATTATTTCCCAATCCGTTTACTACCCGTTAATATGTCATCTTTTGATGTGGTTAGTGGTATGGATTGGCTTAGTGCTAATCAAGCCGAAATCTTTTGTTCTAAGAAGTTAATTAAATTTCCTTTACCAAATGGTAAGCAAATAATAGCTCGAGGTGACAGACGTAGAGCGGATTTAGAAATCATATTCGTTATGAAAGCTTGTAAAAGTCTACTTAAAGGCTGTGAATCATTCTTGGCATACGTATTAGATGCTAAGAAGGAGAAATAAGGTGTGAAAGATGTCAAGATTGTTAATGAATTCTTGGATGTATTTCCTGATGACCTTCCTGGTTTACCTCCTGTACGAGAAGTTGAGTTCCAAATAGATCTTGTGCCTGGAGCAACTCCAATCGCAAAAGCTCCTTATAGTCTTGCCCCTTCAGAAATCCGTGAAATGATGACACAAATCCAGGATCTCCTTGATATAGGATTTGTAAAACCGAGTTCCTCGCCTTGGGGAGCACCGGTATTATTTGTCAAGAAAAAGGATGGTACGCTCCGAATGTGCATTGATTATCGAGAGTTGAATAAATGAACCATCAAGAACAAATACCCTCTTCCTCGAATTGATGATTTATTTGATCAACTTCAAGGTGCAAGTTACTTTTCTAAAATTGATCTTCGTTCAGGTTATCATCAAGTTCGAGTCATAGAATCTGACATTCCTAAGATTGCATTCCGGAGTCGTTATGCGCACTATGAATTTTTGGTTATGTCATTTGGTCTAACCAATGCTCCTGCTGTGTTTATGGATCTCATGAACCGTATATGTCAACCATTCTTGAACAAATCAGTTATTGTGTTCATTGATGATATCTTAGTCTATTCAAAGACTGAGAAGGAGCATGAAATTCATCTTCGTGAAGTTCTTGAAGTCTTACGATGCGATAAACTTTATGCAAAATTCTCTAAATGTGAATTTTGGCTTCAAGAAGTTCAATTTCTTGGTCATGTAATATGTGGATAAGGAGTTAAAGTTGATCCTTCCAAAATTGAAGCGGTTATGAAGTGGGAATCTCCTAAATCCCCTTATGAAATTAAGAGTTTTCTCGGGCTTGCGGGTTATTATCCTCGTTTTATCCGTGACTTATTCAAAAATAGCGGAACCATTAACTAAGTTAACCCGTAAAATGATAGGATTTATGTGCATGACCGTCGAACCCTGATGCCACGTCCAATGCCATAAGGCACTCAAGGGTCACACCTGTGAGGGCATGTAATCCGAGAAGTAATGCAACCACAAGTGAGAGAACGGTTTTATAACAGTTAGTTATAAACCAGTGTTAGTAAGTTATGGTTTTAACTTACGGAGATGATTAATTACCAAGTTAATTAGTTAACAAGGAAATATATATTTATTAGTTAATAAATATATATTGTTAATTAATAATATTTAAGATTAATAATTTAAGTTTAAATTATTAGTTTTGGATAAAGATTAATTAATAATTAATTAAGGAAAATAAAAAACAAAAGTTATATATATATGTTTATCAATATGGCCGTACGCCATATTGATAACAAATATATATATATATATATATATATATATATATATATATATATATATATATATATATATATATATATATATATATATATATATTAATTCGTTTTTTATTAATTAATTATTATAGTTATCTTGGTGATTAAGTTATCCTAATTCAATATAAGCAATAATTCAAAACGTTTTCTAATATGATCCTAATTCCTATTATTATAAATAGGAGATCATATGGTGAATTAGATGCTAATGGTTCTATGGAATTAGAAAAGAAAACTTTCTCCCTCTCTCTCTCTCATGGCCTTCGGCCGAATACACCAAGAAGAAACCGGGATCGGTTTTTTGTCGAGTTCGGGATATGGCTCGGAAGTGGTGGTGGTTTGCAAGATCCTTTCTAGCGGGTACTCGTCTTGCCTCATTGCGGGTGGATTATTACTTGAGCAACCCTAGGTATGTAAAGGTATAAACTTCATCTTCATCTTTGTGTTCTTGATGATGTTGTTCTTAGTTAGATGAATAATATGAATGTTCTTAGTTTTATTGTTCATATTATTATTTGCTTATACATACAAGAATGCGATATATATACATGTTTGTGATAAACAAAGGTTCTAACCCTTTAGGGTTTTTGGGTTGATAATTATTCAAGTTCCGCTTTATGAATAATTATAGTTTTTATTTTCATCCTTAAGTCGGTTCAAACCAGTTTGAGTATTGAATCAGTATGACACATAGGATGTGTTTTAAAACCCAACAGTGGTATCAGAGCCTCGGCTCAGTTTATCACAATGTGTATATTGTTTGATCTGTTATTTGTTCTTGTTAATATATATATATATATATATATATATATATATATATATATATATATATATATATATATATATATATATATATATATATATATATATATATATATATATGTTCAAAATATGGGATTAACAAGTTATGTTAATCTTAGACTTTATAATTCAAACAGTTAGATTTGTCTATTAAAGTTTTTATTGTTTTAAGAAAAATGTTAAAACAGTTAGGTTTAACAGGTTAAATAATTAAAACTATAAAGTGTTTAATTTCGAACAAGTATATATATTTGTATATATATATATATATCAATTTTTAAATATTAACTTTAAAGTTTTTAATCTAAACTAGTTTAGTTTTAGATTAAAGGATAAACTTTAAAAGTTTTTTGAAATCCTAGCTGTTATCAACAAGTTATGTTGATAAGGATAATTAAAGTTTAAATATTTAAAAACAAGTTTTGTTTTTAGAAATTTTGAACTTTAAATGTATTAAGGATTTCTAGTTTTAATTTTGGTATATATATAATTGTTCATATTATTAATCCGTTTTATCTGATACGAGATCGTCACTGGCGACCACCGTGTCACTGCCCGTGGCGGCCCAGTTGCGGCAGCCCAGTGTAACACCGTGTTTCACGAGCTTAAAATTAGCGCCAATTTAAACTTTTACAACTTGTTTATCAAAAGCTGGCAGCGGATAAAACCACCAATTACAAATCATCAGAAGATTATCTGACTATTAATATTTCAAATAACAGGTGTTACCACAACTAACAACCGACCATCGAATCACATGCATAAATCTAACAATTAGTGTTCCACAAATATAAACACTACAATTACCCACGAGTAACCCAAGCTCGCCAGGCCATCAGTCACTAACCTTCGAAAAAGGGAAATCTAGCACCATTAGCTACAACTAGCTAGTGAGCACCAATTTACACATAAGCATCAATAAGCATGCTATCACATCACAATAAGGCACACAGAGCTAAGTTATCACATAGCGGTGTGCCGACATGTCAGCGGGATCATATCTCGCGGGTTTGCAAATCCCGCTCAACGAATCCAACTGAGAAATCAGCAACACTAATCCATGCTGGTGGGGAAGCGAAAAGCAACCCCTTGAGCACGTTGCGGAGCCACCTGGGCTTAAATTAGGCCTTAGTTACAAACCAAGACCCTACTGTTTGTCAAGGAACGGCGGCCTGCAGAACCTTTACCCCAGAAAATCACTCGTGGGAACCGCTAATCCCTAAATAACACTCAAGGGACCCAGCCGCATCGGCGACTGACCTCAACCACTGCGTCTGTCCGGACAGGAATCATAAACACATTTGACCCATAGGGTCCACAGTACGCATGCGTATCACATATCACATTTTATATCACATGGCATCACATATATCACTGTATCACAATATCACAGTATCACTATATCACATTAGCTTCTGCTCATTCTTGATGAGCAGAATACAAATTACACTTAAAACATCGCATACAGTTATCACATAAGTCATAACCCTACTTAGGCCTATCTCGTATCACTTCACTTATCTATCGTCACTACTAAAATCACATTTCACGTGTTATATCACAACACGTCACTATCACTTATCTATCGTCACTATCATAATCATATTAAACGTGTTATATCACAACACGTCACTATCACTATAGCACGTTTCAACACACTACAGATAGCCCTACTTACTGAGTCTCATGGGAAAACTGGTACTCGCCTGGAGCCCTCGCTAAGCAGATACGCCACTCGCGTCTTCCGGTTCCACAGTTATACCTAACAAATCACATACACGCTTGGTTATCACTTACACATATCACACATGAGTTAAAACACAAGTTTAACAAGCTGACAGGGCTGGACCACTGCTTGCTACCGCAAGCACTATCCTTATGGTCACAAAGGCCCTCAAACTATATCCCTTACGATCGCAAGGTACTCCCTGCGATTGCAAGAGGCCTTCTATCACAAACACATGTTTCCGATCGCAAGGGAAATCCCTTACACCCGCAAACATGGTTCCAGGGTTGGTTACGATCACAAGTTACATATTTATGGTCGCAAACCTTATTTCCTTCGCTCGTAAGCGGTAAACACCACAAAACAGACCCACACGATCGCATGGACCTACCATGCGATCGCATAGCACAAATACAAGACTTACGGTCAAAAGACTATCACATGCGATCACATCAAACATTTACGCGACGCGACATCAAAAACTTCCGCGGCGCGGAAATTCACAACTACCCCTTACGATCGCAAGCACATGCCATGCGACCGTATGGATACCAGAAACCCCATGCGACCGCATGCACATGCCATGCGACCGCATGCACCCCCATGCGACCGCATGGACACCAGTTACAGTGTTCTTCGACTCTGTTCGCGTACAACCCTGTTCTTTACGTTTTTAACACATAAAACGACCTAAAACTCAACTTTAATCACTCATATACTTTACTAAGCATCATTTGGAGCTTATATACACTCTAGACACCAAAAGGAATCACAAGAACACATTAAAACTCAAGATGAACCATCAAAATGGTCATCTTCTTCATAACTCGAAAATTAGGGTTCTTGAAGGAGAATCACTTACCAATCAGTTGATACACAGCAGATTGACACACGAATACTCACTGAAATCAGCTGCTACAACTTGAATCTCCCAAAAACTCCTCAAAGATTGAAGGTGTGTGTGTGTACTGTCGAATGTATGTATGTGTGTTTTGTATGTTTTCAAAGACAGGGGATAAGAACCCCTGTTAAACCGCCTTTGGTTCTTTTTTTATAAACACGAGGTATTTTGTTCCCCTTTCCAACTTACAACTTGTCACCCGCTAACCCGTTTCAACTAACGGGGATATCTACGGAATCATTACACGAAACCGCTTAACACTTTATCACTTTTAAACGCGTTTGACACTTTTCACATAATTACTCTAATTAACACATAACACTCGTTAGTAACTTAAAACACATTAATTTAAGTCACTTAAAGTCACTGTACAACTATTTAAGCACGAGGTACAAGCCTACACAACTAGGCCCATTTTCAGGATATTACACCCAGTGTGGCGGCAGTTTTAGCCAGTTGAGGCTAATCCTCGGCCCAACCAGTTTTGGCCCACAAGGCATCGTGGCGCGACCCAGTTGCTGGTCGCGGCCCAGGTTGGATTCGGCCCAGTTAGGGTCGGCCCGGTTAGTTTCTTGATCAATTCTTATATCAAGGCCCAATAGAAAAAGTTTTTTTTAGTTCTTTAATTAAATCCTTTTTAATTGTTGGTTTTAGAACTTAAATCTTTTTGTTTATGTAATTGGGCTTGTGAAATTGTTCTTGAACATGGTGGGCTTCTTGGCCCAGTTAGGAAAAACCGAGAACGAGCTCTTGGACAAAATGCTATGCGTTATAATACCGTTTGTATTTTTAGGACGCATAATTCGGAATAATTAAATAATACAAGATTGTATACATGTATTAATTTTACGGACTTAAAATTAGTATATACATATATACAAATTATGGTTAAAAGGATTATTTTAACTAGTTAAGTTAAAATAAAGGATTATTATATTTTTGGATTGAAATATAATATTTAACCGTAATGGTGTATTATTGTTGAACAAAGTAAAACAAGGACAATTTTAATCAATTAGGTGTTTTTTGGATTAAAACACATTTGGTGTAATAGTTTTTATACCAATAGTAGATAATTGATTAAAAAGGATGACAAAGTTTTTGTCATATTTCTCGTCTCGATTAATAGTTTAATTAATTGAGAGGTAACGAGAAAGGTTAATAGATCAAGGATGTATGTATGTTGTTTGCATTATTTATTGTTTATATGTAATGTGTGGTTGATTATTTATATATTGTTTATATATAAATGTTGAATAGGTTTGACTTGTATACTAAGTCGCATTAGTATTTTTAAGTCGCGTTTGTAGTTTCTACATGTCAGCTACAAATGCTTGACTTAAACAAGTCAACAGTATATTCATGTTGTGGTTGGACATGTAGGTTATAGGTTTTGCCAACGTAGACCTGTGGTTGTGTTCTTCTTTTCTGTATTTCTTTATTTTGGTTTTGGGGAGGCCTGCGTGCCACTTACAACCCATTTTATAATGTAAAAGTTATAGAATAGGTTTCATGTATTCTAGCTTAGTTTGTTGTAACTAAAACCAAGGACGAAGATCTATCAAGATGAAGTTTTTCAAAGATGGAGGAACAAGATGGAATTGCTCGAGTCAAGACTGGAGGTGTCAAGGCTAGTGGGAGCAAGGAGCCTAAACACAAGATCAAGCCACGGGATCAAGCTTTGTCTAGTTTGTCCTTAGTTGACATAGTTGGCAAAACTATAACAAGTTTATTATCTGCGTGGTTGTGCTTTACTTTTATGATTTTTATGCGACTATAAAATTAAATCAGGCGGTTAATAATAGTTTTATTAATCAGAGGTAAAACCACGGTATATGATAAAATTGGAATACGACAACAGTTTTATAAAATTAAATATTTTATGATTGTCGTATCAGCATTTTAAAACAGTTTGTTTTTAAGGTGGTTTTATCATAAGACGTATTGTGTACCTAGTTCAAAGTATACTAAGATATACGGATTTTAAAACAGATAGTTTTAAAATGGTTTAAAAAAACTGGAAATTAAGTTTTTCAAACTTGGATAAAACCCAAGAAAATCTTAGATCAGTGTGCTACCCACCTAATGGTACACCTTTGCTGTTAAACGGTATTCGGGTGTCGGAAGTGCCCAACCCTTGGGCATCCGGGTTCAAACCATTGCGGGAAAGGGTATGAAAGGCTCTGCGATAATCGGGAGTCCCGGCCAGAATTCATACTGTCTTAGGTGGTGCGATCTATTTTGGTGATAATCGGGAGTCCCGGCCCAAAATGCACTAGAGTAGAGTTAAACATACTAGACTTGGTCTAAGTGCTCTACGAGGTTCTAGGAGTCGTATCAGTTAGGTACGATTGGTACAGGGTGTTACCTACCAGAATAGCATGACTTGGCGGGAAGTGCCCAAAACTTGCGTCAAGTGTGTGAAATATGGATCCTACGGCTAATACTTATCATTTAAGGGTTTTTATCGATTTGTATTAGCAAAGTCTATTGTGTGTTACTAATTGAACTACATGATTGAGATTGTAGATGGCAAACACATCCAACACTAATAACCTCTTACTCCATTCTATCCTTGAGAAGGATAAGCTCGCCGTACCTAACTTTCTCAACTAGGAGCGCAATCTTCGGATCGTGCTCAGGCATGAGAGAAAGTGGTGTGTCCTCGAGGAGCCGGTGGGAAATGCCCCAGCCAATAGTGTATGAGCATGATGGAAACATCGGCTTATGACATGATCTGCCAGTTGAGGTACATGTTTCAGGAGCAAGTTCGTACAGGACGGTACGATATCACGAGGGCTCTTAACACTTGCAAGATGGCTAAGGGAATTTCGGTTAGTACCCATGTCATGAAATTGAAAGGGTACATGGACCACCTAGAAAAGCTTGGACACCGAGTACCGTTGCAGCTAGCAACGGATATGATGCTTAACTTGTTGTATGATGACTATAAGCCTTTCATAATCAACTACAACATGAACAACATGGAGAGATCCATAGTTGAGCTTCATTCGATGCTCAAGGCAGTTAAGTCTAATATGGGTACTAAGTCCAAAGATATTCTCATAATGGATAACGGTAGTAGTAATAAGAGGAAGGGGCACAGCGGAAGGGGCAAGGGTAAAACCAAGTCAGCACCATCTGCACCCAAGGCCAAGGTAAATGGCAATGGCAAGGGCAAGAGATTCAAACCGAACAAAGCAGAAGCCGAGAATCGGTGCTTTAAGTACGGTGAAATTGGCCAGTACAAGGTCAATTGCCCGGAGTGTCACGAAGGTGGTGTTTAGTTTAATATCCCAAGTAACTTCGGTGACTAACTTCAGTATTTTCTTTCGACTTATTTTATAAGTAGTGTTTGACATTTGCAATCGTTTATTGCAATAGGTCAATGAAAGCAAAAGGTGCCAAGAATACAAGGATCCCGCGTGAAGAAACAAGGATATTAATAATTCATAGTTTTTAGTTTTAAAATGTTTTTCCCGATTTCAAGTTACATTTTTTTTGAAATCTTGGTTTTAAAATATTAATGAATTATTTAGTGATATATCCTTACACGTGGTTTGTGATTATATCTAGTCAAGTTTTGACTAGAGGTTAACTAACAAGTCAAAGTTTTTGGCTTATTAGTTGTTGATCCCATGTATTAGTTATTGCCATTAAGATATATTAATATTAATTGCTCGACTAAACTTATGGAATTACTTGAATCAACAAGGTTGATGTTGTTAATTAAAGGGCTCATCTAATCAAGTAATTATAAGTATTTATGAAAATGAGTTCAAGGTTTGAACCAGTGTTAAACACTTGAAATAATAGTTATTATTTCTGGGAATGTGTTTAAGGATAAGACATTTATGAGTATGATTATAATAGACATTGTAATCAAGAAGAGAACTCACATGTTTTAAATAAGAATCTATTCAAGTGTGTTAGTAGTAATGTAAAGTTTCGAGAAACCAATTTCCGTAATAGGAAATAGTGGATATGTGAAAAATCCAAGTCTAAGGTTTCGTCGAATTTAAGATTCTTATTCGAAATCTAAGTTTTAGATTTATACTTAAAATAAGTATTTTGGCTTTTGTATCAAGTTGACCAAGTCAATAAGGCATTTTAAGTAATGTTAAGTTTTCATAAATAGTCAGTGGGAGTAATTGACCTACGCAACGGTATTTATGAGGTCTTGATAAATTAAAATATATATGTATATTTGCGTAGAAGCTAATAAGTGTTTTGGATAAACATAGTGAATATTAGCTTGCTGAATTTCAAGAACGTATATAATTTTAATGACGGGTTTTTGAGGATTCAAAATGGTCCAGGTGTTAGGACTAGTCCCAGGATGTCATAATCATATATTGAAATTCGGTGTCACCAATATTAATATATAAAAGAATTAAGTGTTGAAAATAATAAACAACATATTAGATAAGTGTTAATACACTAAGTATCTAATTTTGTTTGCGGGTTAGTGTAAACAAAAGGTTTATTATTTTAGTCTATTTCTTGGAATAGAAAAGTTTTTTACATCTACGATGTAACTAGGTATAGTTACGGGATAATTTTATATATTCAGGAACAAGGAGTTAATTCAGTTCTCCAAGTTCAGGGAATATAATAAACTTAAAAGGACTAGACTTGTTTTTCAAGGTTTGCGGAAAACAAATCATCTAGCAAAATGAGTGGGAGCACTAGTTAGTGCATACTTGTTTTTAGTTCATAGTAATGTTGTGGTTTCAAGAAGTGATCCGTGATAAGTCCACTTGAACCAACATCGTAACACAAATAGACGCGGTGAATTGAGATGATGGACTAATATTAATTTTGTACTATATTCCAGAGGGTGGATATGGAGAGTACATTATTAATCCCATTACTCTTCACATATTTTGTATGTTTTGGTAATATCCGTGAATAAAAGTTTTTATTCAAAATCTTGTCCGTGACTACCTTATCTTGGTGGGAACCTCGATTAGGGAGGTAATAACGTCATTGTAGTCCTTGGTGGAGATTCATAGTGATTGAAGATAGTTACCAGGAGTGTAGGCCAAGGATGTACAGGTATTCACAAGGGTGTGAATACTGGATAGTGACATCGTGAAGAATACCGCGTGGTCTTCGAGTCAAAGGTATTCGTCACATAGGTTGTCCTCAAGCCTAAGATATTTGGTTTGGGATGCGTGGACTTCTGGCATTTGGATCGCACCTAACGCTACGCCGTAGCAGGGTAGTTATAACGAACGTATCTAGTGTCAGCGGAAAGCGTGTTGCCAAATGCAAGTATGCGAGAGGCATTCTGCACCTCCTTTTTAGGATAGATGTTTCTGGGCCCCTTGACTGATCTAGACTGTAGAAGTGCATGGCCATGCCCAAACGAACTGATTTGTTCTTTGTCGTTTATCACATCAGTCGAAATCGGATAGTCGAGAAAAATCTTCTGAGTGTTAAGAGTTGACTCACACCATGCTCACACTCACAATCGAAACATCGTGTTGCAGAGGGAAAAACCTAAAGTATACCCAATCATAAGACAGGGAGTTCTTATGAAGTTTTATTATAAAACAGTCAATTTTATAATTTATAAAACAATTTGTTTTATAAGGATTTAATTATCACACCTGGGTATAAGAGCTCTTATCGCTTGGTTAACCTAAGGACTTGTCTAGAGGTATCCTTAGGCCAGTGTCATCAAGGTACCCTGGTTGACGGCAAGCACAAGTGGGAGTCTGATAGGATTTATGTGCATGACCGTCGAACCCTGATGACACGTCCAATGCCATAAGGCACTCAAGGGTCACACCTGTGAGGGCATGTAATCCGAGAAGTAATGCAACCACAAGTGGGAGAACGGTTTTATAACAGTTAGTTATAAACCAGTGTTAGTAAGTTATGGTTTTAACTTACAGAGATGATTAATTACCAAGTTAATTAGTTAACAAGGAAATATATATTTATTAGTTAATAAATATATATTGTTAATTAATAATATTTAAGATTAATAATTTAAGTTTAAATTATTAGTTTTGGATAAAGATTAATTAATAATTAATTAAGGAAAATAAAAAACAAAAGTTATATATATATATATATATATATATATATATATATATATATATATATATATATATATATATATATATATATGTGTGTGTGTGTGTGTGTGTGTTTATCAATATGGCCGTACGCCATATTGATAACAAATATATATATATATTAATTAGTTTTTTATTAATTAATTATTATAGTTATCTTGGTGATTAAGTTATCCTAATTCAATATAAGTAATAATTCAAAAGGTTTCATAATATGATCCTAATTCCTATTATTATAAATAGGAGATCATATGGTGAATTAGATGCTAATGGTTCTATGGAATTAGAAAAGAAAACTTTCTCCCTCTCTCCCTCTCATGGCCTTCGGCCGAATACACCAAGAAGAAACCGGGATCGGTTTTTTGTCGAGTTCGGGATATGGCTCGGAAGTGGTGGTGGTTTGCAAGATCCATTCTAGCGGGTACTCGTCTTGCCTCCTTGCGGGTGGATTATTACTTGAGCAACCCTAGGTATGTAAAGGAATAAACTTCATCTTCGTCTTTGTGTTCTTGATGATGTTGTTCTTAGTTAGATGAATAATATGAATGTTCTTAGTTTTATTGTTCATATTATTATTTGCTTATACATACTAGAATTCGATATATATACATGTTTGTGATAAATAAAGGTTCTAACCCTTTAGGGTTTTTGGGTTGATAATTATTCAAGTTCCGCTTTATGAATAATTATAGTTTTTATTTTCATCCTTAAGTCGGTTCAAACCAGTTTGAGTATTGAATCAGTATGACACATAGGAGGTGCTTTAAAACCCAACATAAAAATGTTCCATATTTATGGACGGATGTTCAAGAAAATGCTTTTCAATTGCTTAAAAAGTTATTGTGTTAAGCTCCAATGCTTTCTTTTCCTGAGGTTTCACAAGACTTTGTGGTCTATAGTGATGTTTCTCGCTCCGGGTTAGGTTGCATCCTCATGCAAAAGGATAAAGTCATTGCTTACACATCTCGGCAGTTAAAGCCTCATGAGATGAACTATCCAACTCACGATCTGGAAATGGCTACGGTAATCTTTGCTTTAAAACTATGGAGACATTATCTCTATGGTACTCATTGCGTCATTTTTACCGATCATAAAAATTTGCAACACATTTTTTATCAGAAAGAATTAAACATGAGACAACGTCGGTGGCTTGAACTGATAAAGGATTATGACTGTGAAATCCGCTATCATCCTGGTAAGGCTAACGTTGTTGCAGATGCCTTAAGCCATAAAACTAAATCCGATACATCATGTATCAAGTCTTTTCGAATGGAGGTGATTTCAGAATTGGTGGAGCAAATTAAGATGGCACAGAAAGAAGCTCTAAAGGAAGAGAATCTTAGAAATGAACAAATGCTTAAACTTAAAGAACATCTTGAAGAAGATAGTCATTTAGCTGAAAGTTTTTATGAATCGCATTTGGGTTCCAAAGCTTGGAAACAATCGTGAAATGATTCTACATGACGCTCATCGTTCTAAAATGACTATGCATCCGGGTTGTACTAAGATGTATCATGATTTAAAATCTTTGTATTGGTGGCCCGGGATGAAAGTTGACATATCTTCTTATGTTGAGAAGTGTTCTATTCGTGCACAAGTCAAGATCGAGCATCAAAGGCCATACGGTAATCTTCAACCCTTGGAGATTCCGGAATGGAAGTGGGATCACATCACAATGGATTTTACAAAATTGCCAAAAACTACTAAAGGGCATGATATGATATGGGTCATAGTTGATCGATTGACTAAGTGTGCTCATTTTCTTGCTATTCGCGAGACCACTCCTTTGGACAAATTAGCAAAATTGTATGTTTATGAAATTGTGTCGGGACATAGAGTACCTTTATTTGTCTCAGATAGAGATTCGCGTTTTGCATCAAAATTTTGGAAGAGTCTTCATAGAGAACTTGGTACTCGGGTTCATTTGAGTACGGCTTATCATCCTCAGACGGATGGTCAATCTGAAAGGACCATTTAAACATTGGAGGATATGCTACGTTCATGCGTTTTAGAATTTGGTGGATCATGGGATCATCATCTACCATTGATTAAATTTGCATACAATAACTCTTACCATTCGAGTATTGGTATGCCACCTTACGAAATGCTTTATGGGAGACGCTGCCGAACCCCTACATGTTGGCTAGAACCTGGCGAGAAACAATACGCGGGTCCGGAAATTATGCAGTTAACGACAGACAAAGTGAAAGTTGCATTTGAAAAACTTAAAGCGGCACGAGATCAGAAGATGTATGCAGATAAGAAAAGAAAACCTATTACATTTCAGGTAGGTGATTAAGTGATGCTTAAAGTTTCACCTTGGAAAGGGGTAATTCGTTTTGGGAAGCGTGGAAAATTGAGCCCTATATACATTGGACCGTTTAAGATCATAAAACGGGTCAATGAACAAACCTATGAGTTAGAGTTACCTCCAGAATTAGAGGGTATTCATAACACCTTCCATGTTTGTAATTTCAAAAAGTCCAAAGTGGAGGATAAACAAGTTCTTCCTATTACTGAGTTACGGGTGGATCCGAAGAAACGTTTAGTTGAAGAACCTGTTGCAATTGTAAAAAAGAAGATAAAGAAGTTAAGAAAACGCTTAATTCCTTTGGTGTTGGTGCAATGGAAACATAGTCAAGGTCCTAACTTGACTTGGGAAACCGAAGACGACATAAAGGCCCGTTATCCTCATTTGTTTAATTGAAATGATTCCGAGGATGGAATCTTTGTAAGGAGGGAGGAATTGTAATACTCGGAATTTTGAAATTTAAATATAAAAAGGAATATTATGTGTAGTTACTTGTAAATTAATAAATAAATAAGTAAATCTTTATTAGTGTTAAATTAGGAAATAGATTAAATTAACAAGAAAAGGAAGAAATGAATATGTTTTGGAAATAGAAGGACTAAAGCAGTCAAAAAGTCAAAACTTGTGTAATTGACTCAATTTTTTGAGTCAAAGACTCTCATTTTCTCCTGGAGAAATCGTGAAAGAGGGAGAGAGTGAGAGCAGGAGAAAAGAGCTCAAGAAAAGGAGGATTTCTTCAAGAATTCTTAGTTGCATGTTGAAGTTATGACAAAAATTGAAGGAATTGGTGTTTAATTTGTTAACTGCAGCTGTTGTGGATCTTAGTTCATGATTGTATAGATCAAAGTTGAAGATCAAGTAAGTTCTAACGCTAAACTTAGTTAATTTCTTGATGTAGATGATGATTATTGATTCAATGGTGGTATTGTTTGATTTGTATTGAGTAATAAGTCAAAGTATGCAGGAAATTGATAATCTAGGGTTTTAACCCATTTGGGTTTTGATGAGAAATAAGTTTAGGGCTGCTGAGTGTTATAAATTGAGTAATCAGGAAGTTTACTTTGAGTAATATTGTTAATAACATGATCCTTCAGCTGTGCATGTTAGAAATTTAGAGAAAAAGGATCATTTTGCATGTAATTGGTGAGTCAAGGCCTGATATGGATTAAAGATGATGATGTATGTGTTATTAGATTGATATATAAATGTTTTTTTATGTAAAGAAGAACACAAATTTTGCTGCACTAATGAGTTTATGAAGATATGCTTGTTTGAAGTACCTTGATGGGTTAAATAATGACAATATAAAGTAATGTTGTTGTTATTGGTACAAATTTAGAGTAAGCAAGTGTTGGAACTGATATTATAACCTAAAGAAGCTTCAAAGTAATAAATTTAAAAGGTTTGTAAAAAAGATGGATCAAACACCCTTTGAAAATAGAGTTTTGATTTAATTCTTTGAGAATTTATGAGTATTGAAGTTTCAAGTCATCAAATGTAAGTTAGGAGTGAATGAAAATATGTTTTATATGGTTTATTAAAGCTCACACTTGAAGTATATGAACTGATATGGAAAGATATGCAAGTTGAGCTGAATTCTGCACTTAAAAAGAACATCAGGTGTATGTTCAGCCATAGCTCGCGGCGCGAAGCATATGGCTCGCAGCACGAGGCCCCCTGCTCAGCAACACTATTTTTTCCAGAGAGTTTCTCCCGGCGGGAGACCCCTTGTCTCGCGGCGCGAGGTCCTCTGAACACCCCAAAAAGCTTGTTTAACCACTTTAGACCCTATTTATGTATGGGGGTTGTTCCTAATGATGTTTAGGGTTAGATTAAGGTCTTTTAGGACCCGAAATGAAGCTTTTATATTGTATAGAGAGTTAATTGTTTTGATAACTTATGATATCATTCTTAATACTCTTTAGGGGCATCCATCAAGTGATAATCTTTGGTGTTTTGACGAAGTGATCCTCATCACTTCATTCGGTGAGTTATACCTTGCGGATACCTTAATTGTTTTAAAAATGTTAAGTCATCATAATTGCTTTCCATGATATTGAACACATTTATGGCATCAATTGGCTTTGCTATTATTGTATATCATTGTAGTGATATATGATGTTCTTGCAAGTTAAGAAATATGTATGTTTGACTTGCTTGCGTTTGTTATTGTGCCTTTATGGTCCGGACCTGAATATGAGATTTAATGCTTTGCACCATAAGAAGTTTCTTATAATAGAATTACGTGTATTGATTCGTATGGCTTCGACAAATTTGGAACCTATATGCACAAGTGATTATAGAATTGGTGCATTGAGTAGAGGGGGATGATAGTACCCATTATGACCGTGTGGTTCAAGAGGCTGACGAGCATACCGAACCTGTGTATATACGAGTGGACTTGGGGAACAGGTCATTCACTCCTAGTAACCGTTGTACGGTGGATGCTTTGTGCTCACCCACCTTGACGGGATATGTGGACATACCCCCACGAGAACTTGTTGACCTTGGTTGGCCACCTAAGAAGATACAAGGACAAGTGGACTTGTCCCCCACATCTTATGTGATACCACTATTTGATGCCATGCTATTAAATGTTATATGATGACTTAATAGTTTTAAATATCTGATTTTTGGTACACTCACTAGCGTTTTGCTAATAATGTTTTGTTTGATATTTTTGTATCCGCAGATAAATAGTGACCCTTTTTGGTGAGATGGGTAGATGAACTTGGGAAGCTTAACTCTTGATCTCTATATACACATGTTTGGAAAACTTTTACTAATTCTTATTTTGTATATCTTTAGTTAATGGTCGTGTATGTAGTACAACAAGTAACACCAAAATTTTTGTATATTTTGACTAAAGCTTCTGCATATTATGAAAAGTAACCTCCTTTCTACTTTTATAAAAGTTTAAATTTGTACTGAATTTTTAGGATGTTACAATATACATGTATTTGAGAAAGTATTCGGGACAACGAACATGTGTCAAATTATTCTAATATAAAAAAGGTTTAAGTTACTTTGTGCATTAAACGGTCTATTATACGTACTAAACTTAATACTTTTTTTTCTTTTTTGATAGACAATAAATTTTATTAAATTTGATATATACACATTTATAAATATGACACGTTAAATACATTTTGATAGACTAAAGCCACTGGATTTAACCCATTTGGTAAGGCGCTCCTTTTCTCGTAAGAGGTTGGAGAATCAGATCCTGCTACATGCAGTGAGTTGAGAGTTTTCCTCTTAGGGGTTTCCTCTATGGAGTTAATGTGTGATGATTGAACATTGGTTAAAGCCAAATAATAAGGGGCGCTTGAAAACCCGCTACCAAACAATTCGAACTCACACTAAAGAGGCGGAAAAATATCCTCATTTGCCGGTAAAATAAATAAATTTTGATAAAACTAAAACTTTGAAAAACATTAAAAAGCTCCAAATAATTTCGGGTCGAAGAATCCTCTATCGAAAGATGCGGTTGCTTACCCCGTACGGTGTTAGTCCATGGAAACTAAAACCCTCGTGTAACTTCCAACTACCGCTTCTAAAACCCTACTCTTTCGACTTCAATCACTCTCATTCACAACCTCGATCAACAGCCATGAAATCCTCCCTCGAAGAATCCGACGTAGGCATCTCTTGCTACATCTCCTCGCTCCCTGGTTTTCGAGGCATTCTCAAGCAAAGGTATCATATCTACTTCTCATTTCATGCATTGTTTGACCTCATTTATGCTTTCTTCCCTTCACTTCTTATTATCACTTTTTCAGCTTCTTTTGTCTGAAATTTCTTGTTTTTCTGTAACTAATTGCGAACTTGCGACAATTGCATTATAGTTTACAAAAGATGCTCTATTCATTCATGGGAAACGTATGCCTTTTGATTTAACGGTATAGAAATTATAATTGAATCTGACATTTATGCGATTAGGACTATTGTCATCTAACTTCATGTGTTTTTTAGTCTTAAAATCGATTTTTGTGTTTTCATATGGTTATACAATTTCTGTTTATGTGTTTTGCTAATTTAACTGTATTACTGACTACTTCATACTTTATATTGATGTTTATGCTATTTATATGTTTTGATTAACTCTCTCTGGTAACTGAAACGACCTTTATGCTTGTTTTGATATATTTTGTGTTTACAGGTACTCTGATTTTGTAGTCAATGAGGTTGACTTGGACGGGAATGTTGTTCATTTGACCTCTTTAGATGCGCCAACAGAGGTTTTTTAGTGTATCTTATGACGCAATATGAACTTTGTTTGCATTCACATGTGCATTTGGTTTAATGATCTCTATGTTTGATGAATCAGATAGGAGAGGAACCTGAAACGAAGAGGACAGATCAACTGAATGATAATCATGAGACTGAAATCGAATCGTTTAGAGCTCTAGCTGGTGATTCTGATGCCAACTCCCTGAAGGAATTTATCGATAAAATTAATTCAGATGTTGAAGATGGAGCTACTTCCATTGTTCTTTCTCCAAGTTCTGATAAAATCCACCGAACGGTAGGAATTTTTTTCATAATCTTTCCTGAGTTAACTATGAATTTGAATGATGTATATATGGCTGGTGTTTGGATGTGTGTTTTGGAAGTGTATATGTAATAATCAGTAATCAGCTAAGAAAACACGGGGACGGGGTGTAAAGATAGTGTTTCGTTGTGCTCTTGCTGTTTGAAAATTTTGAAGTTGTAATAATAAGATGTTCAAATTATTGGTGAATTCTGATTATTTAAACTGTAATATCAAATGACCAGATATAACATATTTTTGGAAAGAGTGGAGATGGTTTGTGAATTGGGAATGAAAGTTTCTCACTTAGCTTAAAAAACTGTAACTAAGTTTTTTCTTTTAAGCTTAGACAAACCCTTTCTCTTTTTACCTGGCTTGAAACTTTATATAAAACTGATTATGGAGTTGTAAATCAGAACCGGAATCTGTTTAGCCAAACATGTAAAACTGGTTTATTGCGACCCCAAGTCAGATTAACCAGCTAATTGGGTCCTAACACAAATCCAAACACGCCCTTGTATCTTTTTCAACTAATAGCATGTTTTGATGTTATTAATGCTTTCCACCTCCAGGCGGTGCATAATTTTATCAAAGAAAAATTCAAGTTCTTGGTTACCGACACAGTAGATGGACCTGAGGCATCTTCAAAATGCATTCGTGTGAGATTGAATTCAGGGGAGAATAATGGCAGAGGCCGAGGTTCTAAGAAGCGGAAAGGCAGAGGTGAGACCCCTTATGATAGTCGAGGTTCAGATCATTGGCCACAACATCTTGGAAAGTTCCTTAGGTAACTATTTTATACATGACGGGCAGATATGTAATCTCTAACATGCACCTTAAATGATCTTTTTGTGTGTGATTATCATAATAATTATAATAACGAGGGCTCCATGCAGTAGAAATACTCATACTCATTCAAATACTTCCAGAAAACTATATGCTTGCATAGTAGCTTTGTGTTCATCATTCTTCATTAGGTCCCTAGAAACATTTTTTCCACAATACCAACTTTAAGGTGAAGGGTATTGTACTTTTGCTTTCTGTTTCTTCCTTGAATAGCAAGCAGCAACACAGGCAGCTCTCTTTAATTATATTCATCTTCAGATTTCATCTTTGCAAGGAAAATAAGGATACCCAAGAGGCTTTAGGGGTGATTGGAAAGATGCTTGGCATACAGGTTATTGTTGTTACTATAATGTTTCTTCATCATTTTGGGTAATATGATAGAATTGGAGAAATAATAGCTTTTCTTATACTTTTTTTCATACCAGCTGCTTCATGTTGTGTTCAATCTTTTATTAATATGTATTAATCATTCAGTATTGAGTAAGTTGTTACAGTTTCTGTTTCTGTTTTTCCAACGAGAATTATGAGTTTTTCTTTTCTCATGTTAAAGTTACCTCTTTGCCGGTCAACATCATTACATATAGTTATATTTGGGCTGATAAGATTCTTCTATTTTCTTATCAACGGGTAACAAATAGTTTTCTTAAACGCTGCTTCAAAATAATTAATGGGAGAGAGGGAATACTTATTTTCTCTTCTCTAGGTTCATAGGGTCCATCTCGTGTATTAACACAGTAACACTTGCACTTGTTAATATTAACTTTTACAGCCAAGATCATTTGGATTTTCTGGTACGAAAGATAAGCGTGCTGTATCAACTCAGAGGGTAACTATACTTTTTGCTGGGCTTTCTGTGTCATACATACTTTACATATATACTCATATTGAAGCCAGTAATAAGTGATGGATTATAGATTATGCACATTAGGCTTTTTTGAGCTGTTTGTTTTGCATTTTAACTTGTTTTAATTCTATATATATCAGACTTCAGATCTCAAAATGTGTTCAAAGTTCTAACCTTTGTTATTTACCATTTTGTTCGACTGTTATCTATATGATCTCCATAGACGTGTTGTAACGATACAAATGTATAACATGAATTGAAAGATTGTATTTTAGCTGCTTCACAAATATCAATACACTTGTACACATATAGATCTACTGTGGACATTCATTTGAACAGTATCCAAGTATCTTTATCCATAAGGGGGTGTTTGGTTTGAAGATTTTGTTTAGGAATTGATTTTATTCCTTAGGAATTGAAATCATGAAGGAACGGGAATTTGAATTTAATTCCTAAAGAAAGGTATAATCCGTCGTAGTACTTGCTATCAACTCTATTAGGATTTACCTACATCGACAGAAACAATAAATCTCTAAATATCGAGAAATGCTGAACAAGAACAAGAAACAAAGCAGGCTCCAAGAAAAGGAGAAGAGACCCGACTAGTAAATTTGAGTAGAAAATGAAGAGAGTAGTGGATAGAAGTAGAAAACAGATTGTTCTTATAATCCTATCATTTGAATTGTAGGACTATAAATGTTAATCTTTATATAACCAAATATATATGATGTTCAAGAAAGTGAATTCTTCTCCTTGCTGGATACAGAAGTAGTTATGTCTTTTAAACTAATTTAAAACATTTAATTAGGATATAGGTGTTTTATCTAAGAAAAATTGGAAAATATCTCCCTTTCTCTCTTTATGAATTATGATGTCTGACATACTTCATGGCTTAGATCACTGTATACAAGCAGCGTGCAAGTAAAGTGGCTAGTCTAAACAAAAGACTGATTGGAATCAAAGTTGGTGACTTTTGGTAAGTTCACTGTGTTTGAAGGCACTTGCTCTTTTTGTTGTTAATCAGTCTTTACACTAACATATGAAGCTGGAATTGCCATTATATGCATGTAGTTATGTCAATGAAGGGCTTCTTCTTGGTCAGCTCCTTGGAAATCGGTTCACAATCACTCTGAGGTTTGACATTACTGCATAGTATTCGTAATTATTACCTAAAATAAAAGTTCATTTTTGGCATATAACAGACGCAACATGCTTTTTGTTTTATAATTATATTCTCTTATCTCTAACTCTGCTTACTCTTATGGGTTTCCGTAGGGGGGTGGTTGCAGATTCCGAGGGTACCGTAAAAGCAGCAGCAGATGCATTAGGAAAGCACGGATTCATAAATTATTTTGGGATGCAGGTATTATCTTGCTCAACAATATAATATCCTCCCTGTAAAATTCTATTCTTATCTTTACCATGCGATACATACAATCTGTATCCAACTCTCAATTGTTTTTTCTTGTATTAGTCTTTACTACTAGTCTACTAGGCCCAGTTTTTTTCATTTAGCGGAGAAGCAATTGATTCTATGGATTCTGAAACAGCGATTTGGCAGTGGTTCTGTACCTACTCACCTTATTGGTGCTAAACTACTTCAAGGAGAGTGGAAAGCAGCTGTGAGCATGATTCTTGATCCAAGGGATGGTGATATCCTTTTAATTTATTATACTTGTGTATCTATTGGAATAATTTGTGAAATCTTCATGATTGTTATTTGTTCTCTTTAATATAAACTTTTTGACACAAAAGGATGATATAAGGAGGATACGGGAATACTACAAAGAAAGTGAAGACATTGATGGGACCTTGAGACAATTACCTCGCTATCTGGTGGCTGAAAAGGCGATAGTGAGTTGCAGTCCTTTTTATCCGTACATTTATTTTTCTTGTAGATTGTTTTCCTTGCACCATTTTTCGGTATGCATGTCTCACTTGCTGGCTGGCTGGCTGGTACAACAAAGTTCATGTTTTTTCCCTGAAAATCTCACCTAGAATTTAGTACGATATTATAGCTTAAAGTTGTGTCTACAGATTGAGAGAGTATATGGCCCACCTATTGTGTGCAATGGAAAAGTAAAAATGAATAGCAACAAAAAGTGTTTATGATGCAAATGCACAGACCCTAATTTTTTTCAGTCGATGCTTCAGAGAAAAGGCCCTACAATGAAAAGAGAATGATGATTTTTAATGTTCACTTTTGGAATTTTCTTTTCGTTCTTGCTAAGTAATGTTTTTAACAGATTGTTTATATAGCTCGACAAGTATTCATGTTTTCATAGGCATTTGTAACTAAGCTTACTTTATTATCAGTTGCAATGTTTGAAAAAGTCTCCTGGGAACTATTTGCAAGGTCTGAAGGCTGTACCTAGGACCCTTAGAATGATGTAAGTATTACTTCTGTAATTAAAGTTGAAATATGAAAACTCTTTTAAATTAAAGAAATACCATCTTTATAATATAAAACCAACTATTGTGGATGTTAACGGGCTAATGCCACTTTTCAGGTATGTGCACAGTTACCAAAGCTATTTGTGGAACCATGCTGCTAGCATGAGAGTTCAAAAATATGGTATAAACGATCTATATCTATAAGCATTGTTTTAGTTGAAATAATGCTTCCAACTTTATAGGTATACTTGTTTGTATTGCTAATATACTAAATCTACTCTTTTATAGGTACAGATAAACTAGTGTTAGGGGATTTAGTC
The DNA here is from genome assembly GCA_947179395.2 of Pulicaria dysenterica. NCBI lineage: Eukaryota > Viridiplantae > Streptophyta > Magnoliopsida > Asterales > Asteraceae > Pulicaria > Pulicaria dysenterica. The sequence continues at coordinate 67,292,996 of OX359290.1, read as the reverse complement.
TCTTGCAATGAGGGAAGCTCTAATGATGTTAAGCAAGTCCATGATTCTGAGTGTGAAGACAGCGAGTGCAATGATTCATATGAGAATGACAATTTAGATGAGGCTGATGCTCATCCGTCCGAAGGATATTGTACCTCAGTAAAGGTATGGCAATATAATGTCTAAATTATGTCCGAATTAGAGAATTGTTGACGGAAGCAATCTCTCTACTCTAAGGTAGAGGTATGATTGTCTACATCCCATCTCCCCGTATATCACTCTAGTGGCATTGGGTAATGTTGCTGCTTGAGATCAAATTGCTTACATTTTGGTGAATCCATTATGACAGTCTCTGTTTGTTACTTGTTGGGATATTTGATATTTATTATCCAACTTTAGGAGTGTTTGAATGATGGGGATAGTTTTTTCATTAATGTATTAAGCTTAAGTAGACTTTTATCTATTCCGTTCCATGGTCACAATTGAACTCCTATTCTTACTATGAATAATGTCACCAAAAGCATTTTTCTCAAAAGAAGCTTGCTTAAGGCGAAAGTGGTATAGGAAAATGATTATATATGCCGTTTCACTACTTACAATTACTTGTGAAGGGTTGAGAGTCACTTGTTGCAAATCTAGTAACACTTTTTTTGAATTTTCGAAACACTGAAGTCGATGGTTATCTCTGTTTCCTTCTTTACAGGTCATCAATAACGAAGACATTGTTTCAGGGCACTACTCAGTTACTGATGTTGTCCTTCCTTTGCCTGGGTAGGGAGAAGACCCAAACCTTATCCTTGGCTTTACGTCAAATTTTATGACGTGGAATTTGGTTTAAATATTTGTTTCTTTGTGATAGTTCAAGGGTAATATATCCACAGAATGACATTCAACAATATTATCGAGATTTGGCCGAAAAGGTATGTTGTTTTCTTTGTATAGTTTTTGTTTTCATTTCCTGGTTAATAGGATATTGGGATTTATATAATGATTGCACTAGTTTACAAAAGTTTTATACTTATTTTGTATAATATATCATGCTAAAATTTAGGATAAATAAATAAATAATTAGTATGCTTTGGTTACCTTAGATAACTGATAAAGTATAATGTGTATGAAGAAAACCTGATGCTTCTCCTTTTATAATTGTCCACATAATGCAAGATAAGTATACCATAGATTTCTTGATGGTGGTATTGAGAGTATCTTTGTTGTATCCAAATTCAATCTCAGATTTCTTTTAATTTCAGCCCTCTCCTGTAAACTATAAAGTTTAAATTTCTTCCCTTAAAATACATAAAACGTTTGTTGTATATAACATTGGAGTGGTTAAGTTAGTTTCTGAAGATGTTAAATTGAATATGTTGACCTAAATTACATGAAATATATGATGGGTTATACATTGCAGAGAGTAATAAATAGAAAATAAAAAATATATCTCTGGAACAAATTGATTGAAACTTCAAAGATTATACAACCTCCTAATTTAGGAAAAGTGAAGTACATAATACTATTATAGTTATAAACTTCAAATCTGAGAAAATTACAAGTGCAAACTGAACTTAGTTTACAAGTTAAAAAATAGAGGAATTATAATAATAGAGATCAGTCATGCATCTAGCCAGAGGTATACCACCATTGGTCAAACTTGATTGACCTAAATTAAACATCTGTCATTTTGTTTGGTGTGGTTAAACATCAGAGGCGAGCTATGTTGCTGGTTCTTTGTTTCTTTTTCCTTAATTTTTTTCTTCGCAGGAGGGTTGTAGCCTGTAGGACATGTTTATTACTCTCTGGAGTTTATAATTTTCTAGTGTTATTTCTTCATCTTTCATGAATTTTATATATCATTCCATGACAGGATGGTGTCCGCCTGACGGAGAGTATGCATAACGTCAAGTGAGTTATTTTTCATTATTCTTGCAGACATCATTGCATTCATCTACTTATATTAAATGTAGCCTCTTACTTGGGGGGTGTAAACAGATTGGATTTAAACTTGGGTCAGGACATTATATATATTATTTGTATTTACATGTTTTCCTGTTGGTAAGAGTTGTAACACACTCTTTAACATATAGGTGGTATACATACAATTTTCAGACATCCATTTACTGCATGCGTGATTATTATTTTTTGTTCTCTTCTAGTTTGTGGTTGTAAATGAGCATTGTCATTATACATGTAGTAATTGTTGCATTGTTTTGTCAGGGAGTTCTCGCTAACCAGCATGACTGGAGCTTATCGACGAGTATTTGGAAACCCAAAAGATTTTGAATGGTATTTTCTGTCTCTTTTTCCTTGTACTTCAGTTTTCTGGATTCATGAAAACGTTTTTGATGGCGGTCGTTTGAGAATCACTAGGTAGTCAAGTAAATGCTTATAAATAACTACTATTTCATGTGTATTTATCGAAAATTTATAACATTATTATTCTGATACAGTTACTTTTTAAATATTTAATTGATTTCAATATTCTATTGGTATTATCACTCAAACAACTGAAAAGATTTTCTGTCTTTTAAAAAGTTTGATTCAGCATTTGGTTTCTAATCGAAGTGGTGTGGGAGTTATGGAACCTAGGTGGGCTGCTTAACCAGTCCTAAGCGAGAAATATAGGTTCAATTTTGATCTATTTACTTAGGAATGGGTCAATTTGGGTTATGTTTTATCTCTGACCTGTCGAATCGGCCAATAAATAGAAATATTGAAGAGGAATGACCTGAGAGTCATAAAATGTATTTTTCATACATATAAACCTACTAAGATCCTATATGCAAATAATTAGATTAATAGTCTAAGTTTGTAACCATTCAGTTTTTGTAGATATATGTAACATTAATCATCCTTAAAAAAACTTTCAATGAAATGTGTGATGGGTAAAGACAACATGACCCTAGCTTCAAAATTTTACCGACTCTAAACCAAATTCTTTTTGACCCGCAAGCTAACTTGCCCATTTTGCTGTCTCGGGAGTTTAGACTTATTGTTGAAAATGTTGTTTGTGTTGCTGCAGGGAGTTGATAAAATATACAGATGTGAGTATCCCATTGACAACGACGGATTTAGACATTGTTACAAAGGCCAGTGAATCTGAATTGAAGAAGTCATGCATTAGCAAGCCAGATTCGGTGGATGCCCCAACAACCAATCGAGAATGTAGCCCAGGGGAACAGCTACTAGCCCTTAAATTAAGTTTCACACTTCCAGCATCTTGCTATGCAACAATGGCAATCAGGGAGCTGCTGAAAACATCAACTTCTGTAAGTACTGTTCTGTGTTTAAGCTCGATCCGATTGTGGGTCCATCAAATCTACACCTTGAATATCTCTGATAGTCAATGTATTTGGACTTTGGATCCTTCTGACCTGTGATGACTGAATTAGGCTACAAATATACTCTGGAATTATGTTTGCATATGGTTTAAGTCATGTACTAATGTTGCATAATAATCTGAAATATGTAAAAATTTAATATGTTGAAAAATTGCTACCAGAATCTATTAGAAATTGAACACAAGGAAAATAGGAAACTATAAGATATACACAAAATGTGTGAAATAATTTTATCTAGCAAACTAGGGAGGTGGCAAAATGGGCCGATGTGTTCGGGTGAAAACAAGCTTTTTTATTAGGTTGAAGCGAGTCAGGTTGAACTAGAGCTCTTTTTGTTCAAAAATTAAATTAACTGTTGTATTAATTTTTTTTTAATATTTATATATATATATATTTTTTAATGATAATCTAACTTTTTTAACCAACTGATTCTGGAAGAATGTTTGGCTCAGGGTCTTTGATTATTGTTTGCCCGATTTTGCTTGCATAAACACTTATGGTTTCCTGTTTATGCAGGTTGCTTTTCACAAAGCACTGAATCAGTAAACTTCCCATGTAGAAGATTGATTTCAAGGAGATGAAAGTGAGTGTTTAGGGGGAAAAAGCACTTTGGTAAACTTTTTTTTTTTTTAATTTATTCATGAAATTTTGTATATTTGGTTTATTATTTACAATGTAGATTTGAGTCCTGAGGATGCATAATCCCAGCGTCCAATGAATGTATTTGGAATTAGGCAAATATAAGTTAGTAATTTGGATAACTGATAGATGGTTTCTGTAACAGCCCTAATTTTCAGCCCAAGAATAAAAACATAAATGTCTTCATATATAAAGAAAGCAATTGGTAAATATCATGGTTCTAAATAACGTAAGCCGTGACGTGGCAGCGAAATCAAACCTCAATCTTAACGAGTCATGACGTTTTTAAGGCGTCATGGCCGTAATTTTGTTTTTTGTGTGTGTGTGTGTGTGTGTATATATATATATAGGAAAAAGTTCATGCGAGAACCGCGAGAACCAATCTGAGCCGTTCAATTCCCCCTCCTTCAATATCATTGTTCACCCATGAATTCCTCACATGCATCCTGCCACACTCTATCCCTCCACGCTCTCCATCCGTTTAACTTCCCATATCCAAGGAACGACCAAGATTGGTTTTCGCACTAACAACGGTTCTCACATGAACCCTCCCATATATATATATATATATATATATATATATATATATATATATATATATATATATATATATAGGGGAGGGTTCTATTGAGAACCGATTTTTAGTGCGAGAACCGCGAGAACCAATCTTAGCCGTTGATTTGATAAGTGGAATTCATGGATGGAGAGCGTGGGGGGATCAAGTGTGGCAGGGTGTATGTGAGGAATTCATGGGTGGGCAATGACATTGAAAGAGGGGGAATTGGACGGCTAAGATTGGTTCTCGCGGTTCTCGCACTAAAAATGGTTCTCAATGGAACTTCTACTTTTATATATATATATATATATATATATATATATATATATATATATATATATATATATATATATATATATATTATAATAATAATAACACGTCTAATCTATCATTATTAATATATAGCTTACACAAATTTGCAGAGGAACATAGTAACATATACAAATTATAAAATACAAATTTATAAAAATTCAATACACGCGATCACAAAATGTATACAAAAAGTCCATTTAAAAAATTAATTTATACGCGGCACGCTTTAAAAACTTATCATTTGGCGTGATAAGGCATGTTTTATGCCGCCTTGTCGTATGCAACGCCTAATCCCACCGCCAAGGGCTATTTTTTAACATAGGAGTCGTGTCTTGGTGATGTCATGACATGTTTTTTAGAACCATGTAAATATCCTAATTCTCTTAGTATAACTTTAAGTCATCTAAGAGTCCTTAATATACAAATTATTACACGAACTAAGACAAGTAATACCTTTAAGTAAGAAATTTTAATTATGTTAATATATTGAAAAATATACAAAAACGAAAAAGCATGCCAGTAGCTTATAAAGCTCCTAACAAATGTATATGGACCACCAAAATTTCTATGACAAGGCAAGACTAGTTTCTCACTGAAATAAACCTACAAACATGACAAATCAAGCATAAGTATGAGTTGTGAAGCTAGATTTAAGTGTTTTCCAAATCTTGAAAGCTAAGGGAATGATAAAAGGCAAAGTTTGATAAGCCAAAAGCTAGAAGCATGAGGTGGGTAAACAAATATATGTCATGTTCTTAGAATTTTACAAGATAAAGCTAAGTGAACACATATCCTATAGCAAGACAATTACAATATAAATAGAGGACAAAGATAGGACATTCTTTTCATCCCTAAAATCTAAACACTTTCAAAATATTAGTAGAAAGTTAAGGAAATTTAGAAGTTTGAGAACTCACAAATAACGCCCAAACAAGATGAATAAGTTTATGCATGAAGCAAGATGATATAATTCTATATTTTCTTTGCATTGATTATGCTATGTTTACGTAATTATGTGGCAGAAGTACAGGTTTTGACATTACTACATTAGGTTAGCATGCATATTAACATACTATATTTTACTCGCGATGCGGTGAAAAATAATGTTTTCTTAAAAGATGTCAATTTAATTTGCCGTTTTTAAACTAACTTAGGGTGAGAAGAGTGCGGTTATCGATATCATATGAACTTTATACAAATTTAAAATTAATTGAACATTTAAGGTTTGACAAACGACATCATTTTTTTTTCTTATATAATTAAATTTCGGTTTCTACCTTGATTAGTTTAGTTTACTAATAATCAACTAGTTGAATGACTCGTGCACACATCTGAAAGTTCAAAAAATTCTTAAACATCTAACGTGTAATTGAGCATAAACAACATAATAAATAGAGAAATGTTTGATAATCAAATGAATCAAACTAAAGTACTAATATTCAATAATTTGATCAAAATACGATTTCAGTACATTTAATGTGTAATTGAGCATAACACAACATAGTAAATAAGTTAATTTTCGATACCAGTCAATTCTGGATTTTAACTTATTTGCTTATGGATCAGTGAGTTTTAGTTTAGTTGGTCGTATGAAATATGTATAGATTATTTAGGTATTATGGTCTAATAAAAATGTGGTGATTGTGGCTCATTTGAAAATCTTAAAGACTATTTAAACATATAATTTAACCATAATTTTCTGTGTATGAAATAAAGCCCAAATTATAAATCGCAACGAATATATAAAATCATAAATCACCTCATTCACTCAGTGTCACACTTGTAACCTTCTTTCATAAATCCCTATTTTTTCATCTCACGGATCCTAACACACACACATATTATATGATAAAAAAAAATTCTAATATTAATTAGAGTCCTCCAATTCGTGAAGTAAATACGTCAAGAGCCCACTTGACTAAATTCAGATCATATTTGACACCCTATGTAGACCCGAGGTTATGGAATCTCAAATAATTTTGACATACTTGGCATGTAACATGAGATCTCAAAAAAATATTTTTATACATCAAAGTGGTTGTGAAGAAAAATTGTTTTTAGCTCTTTGATTTGGCTATATTTTTGAAAAATATTTTATCATGAACTATAACTACTCACTAAGTTAAAAAGTTACGAATTCATGTATCACAGCTAGAGGTGCACATTATCGGATAAATAACCGATCCGGATCGGCTTTTTATCCGATCCGGTTATTTGAGCCCAACATGAAACCGGTTTTCGATATATTCGGATCGGATATTATCCGATTTTTGGCGAACAAAAGTGTAACCGGATAATCCGAAACCGGTTTGGGGAAAATCCGATTCAGCCCAATCCTTTTTCTTCCCTTCCAAGTACCTCTACTCCCACTGCACTAACCCTACCCCCCCCCCCCCCCCCCCCCCCCTCTTCCCACTGCTGACTGTCTCTACTCCCTGCCTTTGATTTTTTTTTCTTTTTTTTAACTACATAAGATTAAAGATATTATAAAGATATAAATATATAAAAGAAATTTCAGATTTGGATAACTAAAAATATTTAAAAATTACAAAGTTTACTTAAATGTCTTAAACACTTGGGGGATGTTTGGTTGGTGGTATTTGGGGGGATTTCATGGAAATGGGATTTCAAATCCCCCAAAATGATATGTTTGGTTTGCAAATTGGAAGAAGGATTCAAATTCCTGGGAATGTTTGAAATCCCGTGAATAAGGGATTTAGAAATCCTCCCACCCCCCTAGGATTTTGAAATCCCTCAGCTGATGGATTTACTCCGGCGACCGTCCGGCTAACATTTCGGCGAACCATCCTCCCTTTCATCCCACCGCCGCCGTCGCCTAACCCTAACCCTAGGCATCGTTTCCATCGCCTAACATTCCGGCGAACCATCCTCCCTTTCATCCCGCCGCCGCCGTCACCTAACCCTAAACCTAGCCGTCGATCTCTGTCAACCTTCATGAAGAAAACCCTAGATCTTCGCTGTCGGAAACCCTAGCCGCCTTTCACGACATAAACCCTAGCCGTCGTTCGCAGAGAAGGGTTCGACAAAAACCCTAGCCGGCGGAAACCCGAGCCGCCTTCCATCATCGTTCGTCTTTGTCCGTTCCATCATCGTTCCATCCCATTCCCGTTCCAACAGAAATCGTCGACTTCGAGAAACCCTAACTTGTCGACTTCGTGAAACCCTTCAAGCAGAAACCCTAACCCGTCGACTTCGCCTTCGCAGAGGGGGATAGAGAGAAGGGGGTGAACGACGGAGATCTGTGGTATGGTGGCAGCTCCGGCGAGATGATTTTCCGGCGGTGAGTGATGGCCGGCGAGATGGTGGTTGGTGTCATGGATGATTTCCGTGGTTGTCTTGGTGAACCAAACAAATGTTTGGAATTTAAATCCTCCCAAATGCAATTCCCATTCTATTTCTCTCAAAATCAAAGAATGAACCAAACACCCCCTTAAAATACAAATAGTTAAAGTTCAAATACTCAAATAGTTAAAACATCTTGGGCGTCTTCGTCGTCTTCTCATGTACAAACTTAAATAGTTCAAATACAAACTTAAAATGTTCAAACGGATAGGAAATAAATTAAAAATCATAGTTCAAATTACAACAACTAGAATAACGTTCAAATAATTCCAATTCAAGGCTTAGGGACCATTAAAGTGTTGCTATCCAATTAAACTAGAGCTTTTATAAAATTATTATCTTACACATTTCCGTTAATGTGGTAACTTTGCATTTAGTTATGATGAAATAAATTGTTTAACTTTTATAGTTTAATTCATGATAATACCTCCGGAATGAGATGTTACATCTGTGTACAAATGCGTCTATATCCATATTTTCACCGGTTAATGAAGTCACTATCAAACTTCAAAGGAAAATTATATTTATTGCTACTAAATCTTCCTATTTCATTCTCCTACTCGTTAGATAATGATATGTGGATTCCACTAATTCTTTTTCTTCACATCCTCTCTTGATTCTGACACTTGTCTTGATCTTGTGAGTATGAAGATAAATACAAAGTAGGGCGATATAGAACATCTCCTAAACATAGTAACTAGAACAAGAACAACCATGGTATAGTTAGGGCACGAGACATGTCGACGGTTGATGACGACGTCAGGACCAGGGGAACAATAAAGGTTATGGGAGAAAGAATGTTATAGGAGGCAATAGCAAGTTTTTGATGTTTGACGTTACCACATGTTTTTTAATATCTAGATTATCTAGGTTTTTAGACCTAGATTAAAAGAAAACACATGACTTTCTTGTAAAACATCTTGCAAAATTAGAGTTGGTTTTTGATAGGAAGACGGTTTACAAACGCTAACAAACAAATGTGAAATCAAATCTTCGTTTGCCAATACTTTACAAACTTATAGGAACTTTTAAGGATGCAAACAAAAGGTTAAAACAACCCTTAAGCATTTCAGCTTAAGGGCATCCCTTAGATCATATACCAACCCACTCATTAAGGAACCTTGTACTCAGCTTTGCTCACAAACTTTACTCAGCTCATGAGCACTTCACTCAGCCTATGGTAACCGCTAAAAGTGTACAAGTAATATCTAAACGCACACAACGAACAACAATCTTTTAGTGTGGAAACCTCCTTAAAACGAGAGTAAAGACCATGGGACACCCAGTGTCGCTTAAAATCCACTAACCAACAAGAGAGCAATACAAAGTCTTTTCCACATAAAACTAGAGGTGTACGACAATCACCATGAATCTTGGAATTTAGCATGAAGATTATGGAACAAAGTACAAGAAAGGGAAGAACACCACCCAAAAATGTATGCAATATGAAGTACGAAAATAGACTTCCAGACCTCTAAAGAGTGTAGCTAGGTTTTGGAGCGAATAATATTCTAACTTTCTCCCCATGTTTTGCATATGAGAAATTATTCGCCATTTAAGTGATGGACCAAAACATCTTTAATATTTCTATTGCTATAACCATTGTCAATATATCATAAGCATTATCATTCACATTCACATAAACTGTAACGTCCCAATTTTTTTTAACAATATTAATCACAATAACAATAACAATCATCACTTCATCAGAGTACAAATTAAAGATGAGGTCCGCACCTGGACTACACGTGTGAATATAACTTCAATTATCCAATTTATGTAAAGAAGTTTTTAAGACTGTTAAAAATAAACCTGAGGTAAATATTATTCAAGATGAGTTGTATTCATTGCCCTGGAGTTCTCTCACGATCATTCCTTGATATATAGATAACATTAACATCTGCAAGCATAAAGCTTAGCGAACACATATATTTACAAATCACACTAGATATGCACTAGTTACAACAAGACATAATTTAAATCAATAAATTCACATGATATCGAAGCAGTGCAAAATGATGATTTCACTCCATGTTGTGTTTTCACTCCATTTCTACGACCCTTCATTCACATCATCAATTAACATCTATCACACGTTCAATTTATAACAACTAGTACAATTACATCAGTATATTGAGTAAGTTAGTGTAACTCACCAACAACACCACAATTAAAATAATCAACAATGGTGGAAATGTCCGGAAGTAACAGTTTTACGAGAAATCACCTACAAAGAGGTATCCATCTTATCCATTATTTGCTAAACTCATAATTTCCGTTTATACCCTTCCCTTTAAATATTTTAGGTTTATTTCACACTTTCTGATTTATTGCTTGACCCTAATTTTCGATTCGAATACCACTAAGTTGATGTATGCTTAAGGTTTTTACGATTCCACTCATGATTTGCGATTAAACCAAAACCCAGTTTACGATTCTTTCTTAAACTCAAATTCTTATTCTAGTTCATACACAAGGTTCACGGTTCTGTGATTCAGGTAAGGTTTTCCATTCTCACCCATAACTCGCAACCTTTCGATCCCAACTCCCTTCCCATGTTTTCGATTGAGATTTTCATTCCACTAGGACTGGGGCGGAGACAGCGGGCTGAAGGGTGCTTGGCCCCCGCTAATGATCCCAAAATCACTAGTATTTTATAAACCTAAGTCCAGTATTATAGTTACTGTTTAGATTATAGCTCAGTATTGCTCAAAACAGAAAAGGCGAATCGAAGGCTCGACATGACGATTTTGATATTTAAAAGAGTTTTTCAGCAATGAAAACTATGAAAACAATGTTTCGTAATAGCATGAGTGATGATTATCTTTAAAATAGTTTGGCTGTTTATATTGAGAGAGAGAGAGAGAGAGAGAGATCGTTGATATTTTCTTTACATACAATATTATAGATGAGTTCTATTTCGAGAAACAAAGTTGCGTCTAAAACATACGAAGTACGATATGTTATCGTTAATTTTTTGTTTCATTAAAGTTTAATCAAGAAAAAGTATTCAGGTTATTGTTTTAGTTAATATTATGCTAGTAGCACATTAATCCATCACATCCGAATTAGATTGTGAGAAAACTTAGGTCATTGAAGACCGATTTTGGCAAAGCTTAAGTCATATTTTAACACATGAGTTTCTTGTTTTTAACGCACTTTCATTATTTGTTTATCTAAACAAATCATGGAACTTTTTTATGTCGTTCATATATATGTGTATCATTAGATAAAGTAAGACCGGCCCCGCTATACTAAAATCCTAGCTCCGTCCCTGCACTAGGATTACCGGTTTTCGATTAGACTTTCTATTTACGCCTCAAGTTTGATATACAATTTTGTTATTTGAAGTTTCCGATTTGAAGTGGCCCTCATTCAGTTTTCGAATGAGCCTAGGCCCACCTTCGGTTACCATTTTTGATCCTTGATTTGGGGAAGCTCACTAAGAGACTCAATCCTAGGTGGTTCACAATGTATATAGGACACATTTTTCGACCAACTCTTTTTCGATTAACTCTTTTTTTATTCAGTTTTACGATCGCCCATTCCCTTTTCGATTGGCAACCCTCAAGAATAATCACAATTACACACAACTCAGTCGATCCAACCAATTTAAATATTAATCAAACACTAATTAAATTATGCGATTCTTGACTATTGCTTCCTAATGGTATATAGAAAACTTTTCAAAGTTAATCACATTGTTATCATGTTTTAGTAACCCAAATCACCATTTTAACTTCCGTTTTCCATATCATTTTCCGAACAGCACAACCAGTCCCAATCTAGATCAAATCCCCACCCAAAATGTTAGAACACGAATTGGATTTCTTCTACAATCATGTGAATCACTTTCCAAATTCGATATTTCGACCGTATATGCTTGGTATCATAAAATCCGAATTGGGATAATCGTAAAAGCAACAATCTTGATCTTGGTAGAAATCAAGATCAAAACTAGAGAGAGTAGTATATATTTCGAATTGTTCTGTGTGTTTCAAAATTCGAATTCGTATATCTAATCATAACCAGATTACGGAGGTTAAAAGTTTAAAACTTTACAATGAGAACCCTTTAAAATCGAAAATTTCCATTGTAAACCAGATTACAGCGGGACCCCCGTTTTGTGTTCAGGGGGCGGGACCGACTTAGACTAATACAAGTGTGTACTCCACACCCTCCATACTTGTTTTAGAACAAAGTTCAATCCCCTTGAAACACACGTTTAAAATCCATTACACTAAATGAAACCGGTCATCACCAACACAAAATACTTAAAAAAGCATCTACTTGATAACCAAAGATACGAGAATCGTTACATGATAGATTCCTAATGTTTTAATGTAAGAAAACTGACATTCCACATCTTGTTCTCCTCGGTTCTTCAAGAACACACACAAACACCTAATACACACACTTACAGCTGCTTCACAGTGAACGCATTAGGCCTTGTGCCCTAAGTTTTAGTTTATATACCTTCTCCATCTTTCCCAAATGACATTCTTAGTCCCTTTAATTACAATTAAGAATATTGACACCATCTCATAGCATAATCACCCTTCTTTATTTATTACTTAGTGCACTTTTACATTTTTAAAAAACACTATTGCATGAACTTTATCAAGTTCAAACAAACCATCTTCAATGACATTCTACTCCAAAGATGACGCACATCAATATGCTTTGTTCTTTTATGAATAACGAATAACAAGATGAATATCACATACATTATTACATGGAACCACATAGTGTTGTTGCTTCAAGCCATGTTCTTGCAAAAACCTATTCAACCGCAATAGCTTGCATCCTTCTATTGTAGTTATATACTCATCCTCAGTTGTAATTTATGCCACACACTTTTGCAATCTTGATTGTCATGAAAAAGCTCCTTATGCAAATGATCATGTGATACTCGAAGGGTTCTCATTTTGCATATTTGTTAAATATCCGGACGATATATCCTTCAATTTATGAGGTACTTCAAGACTTTGGTGATGATAATAATGACGGTGATCGTAAATTTGAATCACTTCTCTTAAAGTAATTAAGATCGTTTGATTTTGTGTTTTATCTACACTTGGTGGTTGATAACTTGGGAGTGCCCGATCATTTGAATACAAAATTACGACGAAAAGACCAGGATATTTAAATGCCATGAATCAATTAAGCAGCTCTAAAAGAAGACTTCAAAAGATTAGGGATGTAGAATATAAATCACTTTTAGAGATTGTTAATTTGTTTATTGTGATAAAAGTGATGATTAAAGTTTGGATATGAAAGATGCAAATTAAAATGGAATAAGTCGTCGAAGATATGCATATGTTAGTAACTTGTGCTACTAGGAAGTTGATTTATATATTGTATTTGTCATAAAAGGTACAACTTCAAGAGCTTAACCATAGTTTTAATTTAGTCCATAGGACTTTACTTCTTTGTTTTGCTTGTTTGTGCCCAAGTAAATCTTTTCTTTTGCTTGTTTGTGCCCCATCGAATCTTTTAAAGCCTTTGATTTGGATAAATTAATGAAGACTACATTTTATTTGGAAGAGTTTCCAACAAATAATCTTCTAGTTTTTGAATTGGAACTTTAAAATCATGTTAAGAGTGTGAAAGAAAATGAAGATTTAATCATTTGAAGAGCATAGGAGCCCTTGTAAATAGATGGTGGAAGAAAAGAAGCATATAATCTTTCCGAAGGTTTACCTTCTCTTGAAGCTTGCATTGATTTTACTTGTTACTATATAGGTGTGGAACGTGCATTTTCAGCATTGAGGTTGATAAAAGACCCATACACGCAACAAAATAGCTGATCGATTTTGAGCGCATATTTAGTGTCATATATTAAAAACTTATTTAGAAAGTATTAGTAATGATACAATTATGAAAATACTTCAAGGTTAAGATCTCACCGGGTATAAATAAAAACTTTAATATCACTATTAGGTATTTGTTTAATTTTAATTTTAACGATCTGATCTCACGCAATTATAGTTGTCTCGTTCATTTCTATCAGCTTATAGTTTTCTATTCTAGAATCGTTGCTGGCTTTAAGGTTATCTTGTACATAGTTTAGTTTTCTTTCATTGTCTTGGTGAACACTATGAGATAATGCGAAATAAAGCTTTTTCTCCTTACATCTGATAACAGGCAACATGGACCTGGCCTGATCTGTGTTCATTCTTCTTCTTTGCTCAATTAACTCTGAGAAATCATGTAGTATCATGTATATATGAGTTCTCTGATATCAAATAATCACTGTTAATGGGTAAATACATAGATTTGGATTTTAATTTTCAAATTATAAAAGTTACATTGTATTTGTAAACATCATTTTTAACCAATATTAAACTACTATTCCCTTTGAACATCAATAAACTTATTTCAAAGCAATTGAAATATTAATTCAGCACTCGGAAGATACCAAGTTCTGTCTTTCTCCTTTTTTTTTGTTGTTTTGTTAATTCCACCCGCATCGGTGGCCAACCCGTCTGGCTGGTTCCAGCTGGTTCATAACCAGCACCATCACTGTAACACCCCAAAATGGGACCTAGTTGTAAACTGTTGTACATGTAGCTTATGGTTTGTACATTGACTTTAACTGGTATTTTGTTGTTAAATGGTGTTTTATGTGTTAACTGGTGTTAATTGTAGATAAAATGTGGTAATTTGAAAAGTGTCATAAGTTGACCAAGTCGGTAAATAGTTGAACAGTTTTAGATAATGATTCCAAAAATATCTATGTTAGTTGAAACGGATAAACCTAAGTTGTGTTTTAAGTTGAATAGGGGAACAAAATACCCAAAACGGGGTATTGACCACTTAAGGTCGGCCTAAAGCCTTCCTTATCCCCTGGAGACCTTCTTCACGTACACAACACATACACACATACGTATATGCTAGAACATACACACACTTAGAGTTTTTGAAGAGAAATCAAGAAGGAGGATCAATTGTTAGCTGATTTAAGTAGTAATCCAAGTCTTGTAGCTTGTAATCATTTTCTTGAAGTAAGTTTTCTTATATAAACCTACTTTTTGAGTTGTAGTGGTGAAAGGACCCATTTTGATGGATTCAAGTGGGTTTTGGTGTTGGTTTTGTGTCAAATACATGTTAGTAGGTTTATATGTATGTTAGAATTGAAGTATAAACGCTTGAATACGGATTCAAGTTGACTTTGATGTCAAAAATACGATTTACAGCGGCTGTGCTCGAACAGAGTAAGAACAGACTGTAATAGTGGTTCTTGCGTTTGCATGGAAGGGCTTTGCGATCGCAAGCAGGTCCTGTTGTCCTTGCGGTCGCATGCATGGGTTTTGCGGTCGTAAGGGGGTTGCGTATTGGTTTACCGTCCAAGGACGAAGGAAACATACTTGCGATCGTAAGCCCCCAAGATACCACCCTTGCGGTCGTATGGTTAAGCCTTGTGATCGTAAGCCGGGGTGGTTTGGGTAGGACCTTTGCGGTCGCAACGGGATCCCTTGCGGTCGTAAGGGGGGGTTTGATGTGGCCCTTGCGACCGCATGGCTATGCCTTGCGATCGCAAGCGGTATTGATATGCTGATAGCTTTGTAGTCTTGTGTTTTAAGCTTCGTTGCTTGTCGTTGATTGGTGTCTAAGCCTGAACCTATTGTGTTAGGTGATTCGGAGGACTCTGGGGATTCCCGTCATTATATCTGCCTCCTGTAATCTCAAAGTGAGTACCGGTTTCCCATGAGTCTTAGTAGTTATGTTATCTGTTGTACTTGTTGACATGCGATTGGTGTTTTGATACGTGAGCACGCGAGGTATGCTATAATATGTTATGATTAAGTTATACTCGCATGTTTGTTCACTAGTATGAATAGTAATTGCTATGATTATATGCGCGCATGAATTGGATCCTAATTGGATCAACTATTTGTTTATGAGATTATGTCCGGACACTCGGGGGGCCTGACAACAGTTCCCGACACGATTAAGGTCTGTCAGGTAGACTGGTGATGATCTGGGTGAGTTCCCAGGGTCCCTAGGGGCTATGAAATGGAGGACTAATGGTACTCGGGAGTATACGCTCGGGTATGGCTCTGCAGGCCACCGTTCCTTGATGGAATTGGGTTCTTTGCTTAGGCTAGAACAAGTATTAACTAGAGTGCACTATGTGGACTGGTCTTCGCTCCCCCACTGGTGCAATTGGTTGCGGCTGATTCCCCGGCTCGGGTTGTTGAGCGGGCACTGATGGTAGTTTTTGTTGTATATATCTTTTGGGGAACACACTTGTTGTACTGTATGGATCCGGTGGTCGGTACTAGTTGGTAACGCTTGTAGATTATGAACTTGGCTAATTCTTTTTATGTAATTAAACAGCCGAGTCAATTAGCGATGCTTTTGTAAATGACGTTTAATTCCGCTGCACTCTTTTGATAATAGTTGTTAAAAAGTTTAAATTAACTCTAATTTTAAGCTCGTTAGAGGTGGCGATACAAGTAGGTATCAAAGCCGAAGTTTGAGGAATTGGGTACTCGAAGGAGTATTCAATCTCAAGCTCGGGCCCGACCATCGTTAAGTGTTCCTATTGGGGTTATTGGGGTTGAGTTGAGCGTTATGTGACTGTCGTATGTGATAGATTATATGTATTATTAGTAATTTTTGAATAAATGGTGTACTAATTGTGGTCTACGTGTGAATAGTAAGTTGATTAGAAATGGCTGAGCATCGAGCTACGATTGAAGAGGCTCTCAAGCAAATGGAGGATGAGGCCTCAAGTATTCGTCGGGAAGCTGAGGACAACGCTTCTCAGCATAACACGGAGCCGCCAAGACATGATGTGGATCAGGCGGCGTATGTTAGACTGCTGGAGGAAGAGCTCCGATTGACGAGGGAGCTGTTGCAGAATGCGATGACAGGGAAGAAGCAAAAGAAGTGTTCCTATAAGAAGTTCATATCGTGTCGACCTAAAGAATTCGAGGGTAGTGATAATCCCTTGAATACGATTCGCTGGCTTCGTGAGACGGATCAGGTGTTTGAGTCTTGCGAATGTGAACCGGAATACCGTGTCAAGTACGCGGTAAGGATGCTAAAGGGGAACGCTTTATTCTGGTGGGATACCGTGAAGGATATTGTGAGTAAAGAGGTGATTGCTGCTTTGTCGTGGGAGCAATTTTCGGAGAAAGTAACAAAGAAATATTGCACAGATCATGATTTTGAGAAGATAGAGAAAGCTGCCTTCGTAAGGGAGACAAGCCTGTAGATGATTTGTTGAACGCCTTTACCGATAAGGTTAGATTTATTCCTCACCTTGTTGACGAAAGTGCGAAGATATGCAAGTTGGTTGGGATGTTACCGGTGGACTATCGTCCACATGTCAGAGCAGCTGCTACACTGGATCGATCGTTTGAGATCGCTCGACAGATAGAGGGGGATCGTTTACATGCAAGAGGTGATCAGACTGGTGAGGGTCACAAGAGAAAGTTCCAACCGTCTGCTAAGACTGGTCCCTCCAAAGGACAGTCTTCAACTGGTGGAAAGCATGATTCTTCGAAGAAGGCTAAGTTTGAAGGTTCGTGGTGCTCTCAATGCCGCACCTACCATACTGGTGAATGTTCCAAGGCCACTACCCGATGTTTCAGATGTGGGCAGAAAGGGCACTCGGTGACAGATTGCGAATTCAAAGAGAATGTCTGCTATAAGTGCCACAAGCCAGGGCACAGGATTTTAGGTCCCACCCCAAAATGGGACCTAGTTGTAAACTGTTGTACATGTAGCTTATGGTTTATACATTGACTTTAACTGGTGTTTTGTTGTTAAATGTAGTATACTTGTTAAATGGTGTTTTATGTGTTAACTGGTGTTGATTGTAGATAAAATGTGGTAATTTGAAAAGTGTCGTAAGTTGACCAAGTCGGTAAATAGTTGATCGGTTTTAGATAATGGATCCAAAAATATCCCTGTTAGTTGAAACGGATAAACCTAAGTTGTGTTTTAAGTTGAATAGGGGAACAAAATACCCAAAACGGGGTATTGACCACTTAAGGTAGGCCTAAAGCCTTGCTTATCCCCTGGAGACCTTCTTCACGTACACAACACATACACACATACGTATATGCTAGAACATACACACACACTTAGAGTTTTTGAAGAGAAATCAACGAGGATCAATTGTTAGCTGATTTCAGTAGTAATCCAAGCCTTGTAGCTTTTAATCATCTTCTTCAAGTAAGTTTTCTTATATAAACCTAGTTTTTGAGTTGTAGTGGTGAAATGACCCATTTTGATGGATTCAAGTGGGTTTTGGTGTTGGTTTTGTGTCAAATACATGTTAGTAGGTTTATATGTATGTTAGAATTGAAGTATAAACGCTTGAATATGGATTCAAGTTGATTTTGATGTCAAAAATACGATTTACAGTGGCTGTGCTCTAACAGAGCAAGAACACACTGTAATAGTGGTTCTTGCGATCGTATAGAAGGGCTTTGCGATCACAAGCAGGTTCTGTAGTCCTTGCGGTCGCATGCATGGGTCTTGCGGTCGTAAGGGGGTTGCGTATTGGTTTACCGTCCAAGGACGAAGGAAACATACTTGCGGTCATAGGTACATAACTTGCGATCGTAAGCCCCCAAGATACCACCCTTGCGGTCGTATGGTTAAGCCTTGTGATCGTAAGCCGGGGTGGTTTGGGTAGGACCTTTGCGGTCGCAACGGGATCCCTTGCGGTCGTAAGGGGGGGTTTGATGTGGCCCTTGCGACCGCATGGCTATGCCTTGCGATCGCAAGCGGTATTGATATGCTGATAGCTTTGTAGTCTTGTGTTTTAAGCTTCGTTGCTTGTCGTTGATTGGTGTCTAAGCCTGAACCTATTGTGTTAGGTGATTCGGAGGACTCTGGGGATTCCCGTCATTATATCTGCCTCCTGTAATCTCAAAGTGAGTACCGGTTTCCCATGAGTCTTAGTAGTTATGTTATTTGTTGTACTTGTTGACATGCGATTGGTGTTTTGATACGTGAGCACGCGAGGTATGCTATAATATGTTATGATTAAGTTATACTCGCATGTTTGTTCACTAGTATGAATAGTAATTGCTGTGATTATATGCGCGCATGAATTGGATCCTAATTGGATCAGCTATTTGTTTATGAGATTATGTCCGGACACTCGGGGGCTGTACAACAGTTCCCGACACGATTAAGGTCAGTCAGGTAGACGGGTGATGATATGGCTGGGTTCCCAGGGTCCCTAGGGGCTATGAAATGGGGGACTAACGGTACTCAGGAGTATACGCTTGGGTATGGCTCTGCAGGCCGCCGTTCCTTGTTGGAATTGGGTTCTTTGCTTAGGCTGGAACCAATATTAACTAGAGTGTACTATGTGGACTGCTCTTCGCTCCCCCACTGGTGCAATTTGTTGCGGCTGATTCCCCGGCTCGGGTTGTTGAGCGGGGCTAGCTACCCTGCGAGACACGACTCCTGCTGACATGATTGGCGCGCCGCAATATGATAGGATAGCCCTGTGTGCTATTCCTATATGTGATAGCCTGCTTATTGTTGCTTATGTGTAATTGGTGCTCACTAGCTAATTGTAGCTAACGGTGCAAGATTTTCCCTTTTTCACAGGTTGATGTTAGTTGGCCTGGTGAGGCGGGCACTGATGGTAGTTTTTGTTGTATATATCTTTTGGGGAACACACTTGTTATACTGTATGGATCCGGTGGTCGGTACTAGTTGGTAACGCTTGTAGATTATAAACTTGGCTAATTCTTTTGATGTAATTAAACAGCCGAGTCAGTTAGCGGTGCTTTTGTAAATGACGTTTAATTCCACTGCATGCTTTTGATAATAGTTGTTAAAAAGTTTAAATTAACTCTAATTTTAAGCTCGTTAGAGGTGGCGTTACAATCACTACTTGGTTGGTTCAAGAGTCTTTCAACCCGGGCTGGTTCCAAGAACAGCTCTGGTTCCTTTTTTTTTCCTTTTCTTCTCTTTTTCTCTCTCTTAATTAATACATATTTTTTACTAATTATTTAATGTGGGTAGATGTGGGAGTTTGTGGGTTAGAGAGGGTTGGAGGTGGGAGATGATGTGGATGCTGATGTGGCAGTGAGTCCGAGACGGATGTGGATGTCTAACCAGGATCGCCAACCTTTGGCCGACTAGGTTTATAGAGTTTGAGTCCACCACTGCACATTACAAGCTCTCTTACTAGAGACTAGCTACTCAAACCCACCAAATGAATTAAGGGCTTCAAAATGATGAATTAACTTTATTATTGATAATTAGGAGCTAAAAGAAGTAAAAGAAATTGCAACTAAGCCTAATGCAAAAAAAAAAAAAAATGGAAAAACTGTAACAGATGTTAGAAATTAGTATGCATTTGCCATTTATGTTCAGAGTCAGGGTCAACCAACTTACGAGATGCTTGCCACAATTGTGCTTCTATTCCCAATTTTCTTAGCTCAACAAGACCAAGCTCAACTGCAACATGAGGAAAAACCAATAACAATTTCATAAAATGAAGAATGCTTGGGTGAATATCGTCAACTTAGTTCAAAATTTCATTATCAGAGCGATGCAGGACATATGATGTGCTTGTGTGTATGTATACAAGAGTGCATTCATGTGGCCTTCCTTCATTTACTAAGTAAAACATGTTTTCTTTATTGTAATATAAAACTTATTTTTTGCCACTTGCCATTGTTACAATTGCTTCTCTCAACGTTGTAGTTTCTTTAAAACAACTCGATAGAAGACCAATTTGAGATGGTCAATCTCCCAAGATAGAAACCTTTTCGAGCAGGTTAAACTCCCAAAGAATTAAGATGTAGGAAAGAATTACTTTAATTAATTTTCTTCATTCCTTCATGATAATGCACATAAAAATATTTATAATGCAACCTACACTTTACACTTACTGAACTAAAAATTGGAAATAATGGACAACATGATAACCACTTGATAACACTATCTACTTGAAAGAAGGAAACGTGTGATGTTATGTCGATATTGATATGGAAAAATGAGAGAAATTGTAGTTCGGCAGCTAAATGGGACGGACAAAAAGTGATGGAATTTCATGTATGGTGAGAATTAACAAAATTTAGTTGCAGAGCAGCCAACATATACTTTTTTCCTAGGGAACCCCTGTTATACAAATTAGATTAGAGAACGAAACATGAGGTCTCCACTAAGTTAGAGGTACCAAAATGGGCAAGTCGGACACATTATGTAACGGTCAAAACGGGTCCTTCAACAATTCTATTTGTGTATAATTAATGCGGTAAATATGATTATAGAAAATATATGTAGTATTATAGGGATGATGTAACTTTTTGAATAAGGAGACTTGTTTTTTTAACATATTTATAGGAGATCAATACCATTAACTGCATCATGTGAAGAGGGTGGATGCCCTTGGTTGATCCAGAACTGCAAGCGCTCATCTGCGATATCTGCTTCTAACCCATGAATTTTAACTCTCCTCCAAAAGTACAAGAGCCAAGCCTGCAACACCATCCTTTAAGTTCCACATCAAAACAATTTAGTGCATTGATTACATGGCAAAGTTTGGAAGTTTTTTATTCCTAAATGTCATTTTCTAGAATGATATTTTTTATTTTCAGTTAGATATGGAAAAAAAACGCATTTGGTAACGGGCCAAAAGGGGTAATCTTAAGTGCAGATAAAAATGGGTAGGGTGGGGTTGGGTTAGACCAACCCATAAGATCTTTTTTGACCAGCACGTATTAGAAATTGCCTATTTTGACTATTACTCAACCTGTCCATTTTTACACCTCTTTCCCTAACTTGAAAGTTGCCAAAAAGAAATTGATGCAACTTTTATTAGACAACCAGCAGGAAATGGCAGTGTATGGCTATAGGTGGTTTGGTGGTAGCAGTTAAAATGTGGTATGACCCAGAATCAAGATCAATTTCTGTCATTGACAATCTTGAACTTACAGCTATCTGATACCATAAGTTTGTTAATTTCTTTTTATGTTGAATCGTTACTTCATTAGTAAATTATGTATTGTAGCTGAGAGAATATTTTTTGTTCAGAGAGTCTTTCTTCTATAACTTGGAGTCCATATGTAGAAAGCTTATTAGAGTTCAACTTACCTGCTTGAATAGTACATCGTCCGCTTCCTGTTTACTCAACTCTGAGGATAAAAATGCACATTTTTCTATCAGAATAAAACATTCATATAGCCATGGAGATGAATTTATATAATAAGAAAAATTAAGTAGTGAAGGGCTGATTCAAATAACGCAATTCCTTTTTATTTATAGTTTCCTGTTTTGTTAATTCGTTTATGAGACCCACAAATTACTGAAGAACAGAAATGAAATGAAAATAGGCTAAACATGATGACTATCAGATTCTGTTTCAAGAAGCATGCTAACTCAACAACGAATTTGACTGTTGTTCTTTTAATACAGCAAATGATGCTTACCTAAATCATCTCTATATCATCAACTGGAAGGAAATATAAGAAGTGCTAAATGGGTCAACAAATTGAAATATAAAACACTGAAATATGAATATCAAATGCCTGTAATGTGACAGAAATATCTCAAAGAAACTTTATGTTGTAGCATAAGTGTAAAATATCCCTAACTTGCTATATATGAATATAATTATCGCCATCATGCACACACAATAGTTGCGTGATATCAGAGTTGGCTCTGCTGATAAACAAGGGGACTCAAATATCATATAAACCTACCATATGGTTCCCATGAATGCTGGCCCTTGATTGGAAGTTTTGTTTCATCAACTGTCATGCCCAAAAATAGAAATTAAACAAGAGAAAATTATTCAGAAAACAATATGCTGATATATTTTGTACACATGTAAGAAAAGCAGTTCAGTTCATCAAATACAGCAAAACAGAATTTAAAATGCTAGGTTGCTCAAATGTGTTAATATGAAAACGAAATAGTTCATTTTTTGATCAATATATAAACCATTCTAGAAACAATAATGACCCAATTTGTGGCCTCTGCACTAAAGTTTACCTAGATAGAAGAGGATTAGTCTATAGTTGTCAAGGGTCAATCAGTTTTCTAAGGAAAATGCAGGACTTATTTATTAGAATTTTTATGCTTCTTTGGAGGTTTTGAGACACTTTGAGAAGACTTTTTCTAAATCATACAACTTAATCTAGGAACAACCAGTTAGTACCACAAATTTAAAAGCATTTGACGATAGATTGAATATTAAGGTTATTTAATGTTGGTCTGAAAGTAAACCTGAGGACATGCACAACTAAATACGCATCAGGCTTGGTTTATTTAGTTCCAACTATTGGTTTTCTTGTAAATTACATACATACATACATACATACATACATACATACATATATATATATATATATATATATATATATATATATATATATATATATATATATATATATATAGACAAAAGTTCATGCGAGAACCGTTGTTAGCGCGAGAACCGCGAGAACCAATCTAAGCCGTCCAATTCCCCCTCCTTCAATGTCATTGCCCACCCATGAATTCCTCACATGCACCCTGCCACACCCTATCCCTCCACGCTCTCCATCTATGATACTTCCCATATCCAAGGAACGGATGAGATTGGTTCTCGCGGTTCTCGCACTAACAACGGTTCTCGCATGAACCCTCCCCTATATATATATATAGGGGACGATTCAAACGAGAACTGTTTTTTGTACGAGAACTGCGAGAACCAATCTTAGCCGTTGACTTGATAAAGTGGAACTCATGGATGTGGAGCTTGGGGGATCAAGTGTGGCACGGTGCATGTGATGAATTCATGGGTGGGCAATGACATTGAAGGAGGGGGAATTGGACGGCTCATATTGGTTCTCGCAGTTCTCGTACGAAAAATAGTTCTCGTTTGAACTTTTGCCTATATATATATATATAGGGGAGGGTTCAAACGAGAACTGTTTTTCGTACGAGAACTGCAAGAACCAATCTCGGCCGTTCCTTGGATATGGGAAGTTCATGGATGGAGAGCGTGGAGGGGATCAAGTGTGGCAGGGTGCATGTGAGGAATTCATGGGTGGGCAATGACATTAAAGGAGGGGGAATTGGACAGCTCAGATTGGTTCTCGCAGTTCTCGTACGAAAAACAGTTCTCGTTTGAACTTTTGCCTATATATATATATATATATATATATATATATATATATATATATATATATATATATATATATATATATATAGTAGAAATGAGTTGTGAGCAGAATAGCAATCTAACTATGAAGAAAGATACTTGAAACACAAGCAAACATTTGGGAATTAACCTGAGTTCCCAGCACACCTATTCGGCCATCGCTGCTGAGCCATTGCAAGTGCTAGTGCATCCTCCACCTATATATAAAAAATGACACATGATATATGAAGTGTACTTATTTGGCACTGATAAAGACATACAAAGTAACATAGTTTGGTTCCCCAGACATTAGTAGCTTTAAAAGTTCAGTCATAAAGAAATTAAGATTAGAGGGATTCAGAGAAATAGAGGTATGTGTAGCATAGTCATTAGGAAATTAAAAAAGGAAAGAAAACAAGTATCAGCAACTATGCTCTTTCAAGAACGTACTGAACATTAGATTAAGCATTGGCATAAAGCTTTAACTCTCTAAAGTAAGTAGATTTTTGTCACTTTTTTAATTTAAGAAATCTTTTGAGTTATAACGAGCCATTAGCATTAGCTAGTTGTTTGAGGAAGAAGTACTAAGGGAGGGTGGTTAGCATGTTATACGTGGTATTTTAGTTTATAAAATCAAATCAAGCTAGAATATTTCAGAGTAATTGGAATTTTAACAACATATTGTTGAAACTTCGACCAATCCCTTCTTTCAATCACCTATATGGAACTTCTGAGCTCATGATCATAAAGAACTATAAGAATGTTTCAAAAGATAAGCCACAATGTGTATGTGTATATCATGGTTAATTGATATAAAAAATTTCAAACCCATGGATGTGAGATGAACCTTGAGAAGGGTCAACTCTCGGAGACCTCTTTCGACTAATAGCATACTTTCGACACTTCCCTCCCCTGAGATTTCATTTGCATCCTCTGGAACTTTCTGTCTCTCCTCTTTATCATTGTTTACTGTTCATCATAAAAGGATAAGGGAATGCTTAGGATTTGTGAGTTAGAAACAGAATCCAAAAAGTAAAAGAATACGTATATTTTTCACCCAACTAGTAGAAAGCTCCTTCTGAGTTAAAATAAAAATAAGAAATAGTACAAAAGATTCATTACCCATCAAATTTTCACTTTTTGCTTTCTGTCCAGCAGCAATTACAACTTCAACAGGAAGAGGAGCAAATGATGACCAGTACTCATATCTTGCACCAGCAATATCTGGATGAATACCTGACAGATTGCACTTGCCAAATGAGCATTAAAAAAGTATGCATCCCAAAGATGATTATCAAAACACACCTACATTTCATGTTTCTTAGGACGTTCTTTTTTTTCTTATCTATGATGAATAAAACTGATCGATTGAATCTATGTCTATATGATCATTGTGAGGTCAAAATAAATTTATATGCAAAAGAATTCTAAACCTAACACCTTAAGAAATGCTAGACCAATTAAAAATAAAAATAAAAATCTAGTATTCCTCGAGTTGGACCAAAGATGTTAATAATGCACAACTTGTCACAGATGAGATCTATTTGTGTACTCAGTCAGATTGATTAAGAAGGGTCTAGAAGCAGCCTTGATAAATCTAAATGACTACCAGTGGTTTTGGGGAAGAAAGGACTTAAATAGTCAAACAAGAGTTAAGATTTAAGTCAAAAAGTTGAAGGTTCATTAGAAGAGTGGGGAAGAAAAACATATAGAATGGAACTGAAAATTAATGTCATATATGTGAAATTCTATGTTATATTCAGAGCCGTGAAGGTTCACAGTTGTTATAATATCTGTTAACTGGTAAGCGAGAATCTGGAAAAAGTATGGTACAAGAAACAGTGTATGAAAATTTATAGTAGAGTTTTACAGGTTGATAAGACAAGATTAACATAGAATAGAACTTTCATTGTAGATTGAGGGAACATACTTCTAAATCAAACTTCAAGGACCTATGTTCTAAGTTTATTATTAAGCAGTAGGACTCTTAATAATAAACTTAGGAAATATGTTCTGTTATGTACAATTTGTCACCATGCACAACTCACGGTACTACGTCTACTTTTGTGGTTAATTTTATTTCCATTTCTAGCACGTTCGAAAATAAAAGTTGTTATGCAAGAAACTAGACATTCCTTCCAGTCTGATATATGCCCTTTAATTTTCTAACAATAAACTTGAAAATTAAAGTGCTTTCATCTGATGTCTTTGCTTTTGTGCTTACATTATAACCATATATTTAAGGTACTTTTCTTCCCAAGTTAATATCTTTCTAAAAAAGCTTCCATCCAAGATAACTACTTTATTTTCCTTCTTTTACCATCAGCACAAATATCGACAAGTTCTACCAACCACCATATATCACTTAATAACTAAATCACATGTTCAGAACAAGTAACATAGATACGAGTAAGCTTACCATGTTGAACACATAAACTCCAATAGCGTGCAAGCCAACATCTCTTAAGCACAACCTCTTCCTAAGCCATAGAAAATGAAGAATTATTAGCAGAATGAACAAGATAAATGAAATATTCAATGAAATAACTTGTTTAGTAATTGTATTGTAGCTTTGTTGAAACTAACCATTGAGTTTGCAAAATAGCAAAAAATAAAGAGAAAGAAAGAAACTAAACTGTGTAAAGCTAACCAGTTTCTGTTACAGTTAACCGACTTTGTTTGTAACACAAAGAACAGCAAACTTTCAAAAATGCTGAGGCAAAATGGTCAGTTTTTGAAAGTATTAAGAGTTTTTATCAAATTCTTTTTGAGATTAGAGGGTTTTATTGAAAATTTTGAAAGTTCAAGGGTTTATTTCTGGGCAAGAAAAAGTGTAAAGTGAAACAAACACAGGACCAAATCTGTTATTGAAAATTTTGGAGGTTTGAGAGTATTTATTGAAAATTTTGGAGGTTTGATAGTATTAATTAGAATTTTTGAAAATTTAAGAGCTTTTCCGGGCAAAAAATGTTTAAGTGAAATAGTAATTGGACTAGAGGTAGTATACCTTTTAAATCATCTAACGGAAGAAAACCTGAAGTACCCCTCTAGAAATGATTTAAGCAATTTGCAATGGCTATTTTTCAACAAACTACAAGCACAATTATTAAAATTGCTCATTTGACATACTTTGTTTATTTTAAACTTAGTTTAGCAATTACAGACTTTTGTTTACAGATATTTACAGGTAGAATGGGAAGAGAAGTCATATTTTTTATTTTAGGTTAGGCCCATGGTTAGTAGATACCATCTCTTCATGTGTGAGTACCATTCTTTGGGTCATTGTCTTAAATGACCTGAATTCACACTCAGTTTCATGAAGTTGCTCCATGGCATACATTGCTTCATCCCTAGCAGTCTTATCAAGCAATAAAACATCAATAATCAACTTCATGTCAATCACAAATAATATTTTTTCCTATTGAACCATGTTAGAAAATATAAACGTACAAGATAGATTTCTGAATACCTCAACTTCCACCCTAAGGGCTTCTATAACCCCACTTTTAGTAGCATTATGGTGTGCTGCAGTTTGTGCGGCTGCAGCTTTCAATGCTGCCTGCAAGAAATTAATGTCTAACATTCGTACTAATATCTTTATACCATTGCAATCATTTAAGGGCGTTTATTTCTAGTAAAAAAAAAGAAAGAGTGGATTAAAAAAATAAACTTGTTCTTATTTATTTTGCCCTGGCAACACATCTTATATGCTGCTAACATCATATACATGGTGTATATAAATGTTAAGCCTTTCAATCAAAATCTCTACGGGTGTTGACTTTATGGTACATATAGGTAAAATACTTAACATGTTTGGTATATATGATACGTAAAAAGGTTTAAGTGTCAAGAATATGTGTGTGTGTATGTATAGAGCACGTGATATTAAAACAAATCTGGAGTAATTGTGAAAGAAATCATCATAAATGGGCAAGAGTACAAACCTCCCTCTGTTGCAGAGCTGCCTCTTTCCTGAATTTGCACATAACAATCATAAAGTGAGTTAGAAATCAGTTGGAGATGTAAAAACTAGATTACCAGAATATCTATTCTTGCCTGTTCAAAAGCTTGGCTTCTAAAGAAACACCTTCCCCAAGATGAGCAACCTATTTATAAGAGATTGTGTCTTTTCTGAGTTCCAAATCATATTACAAACCAAAACATAAAGTCTTCAAATTGCAAGAAAACATCAAAAGGCATGAATACGAATCATCACTAAAACTTGGGTACCGCATCTTTGAAATTTAAAGACTTTATTTATGGAGTGATGTTTCAGCATGAATGCATGGTCATTCTTTGTGCCAACCTACTAATTGCAAGATGGGAATCGGATGTTTTATCTAAATGAGATTAACATACAGGCTTTTCTTTCAGGAGTAAGATCGTACCTGTTTCTCAAGCTGCCTAGCTCTCACTTCGGCTTCGTGGCACCTTTCCTCTGCAATTCGAAGCTGGAGAGACCATACAAGAAGAGGATATACACAGAAATCAAATTTTAATTGTTAATTTAGTGTCTACTTGTATTTTGATATTTCAAACGTAGGATAAAAGCAATCAATACTGCATGCCGACCAAAATAATGCATTCTAATGCTTACAAAAATAAAATCATTATATATATCTGTTTCCAACTTTGAAACTATTGACGCACAGGTTTATGGAGAAAAACCTTCATAATGTTGTATAGCTCATTCTATTATTTATAATCAGACAGATAACAGAGCTCAGAACAACTCAAGGAACAGGAAGTAGTGTGTTAACCAAATGCACATTCATCAGAGATAAAAGATATTTGTACTCGAGTACTGAAATAATACCTATTAGATCAGGAGTGATGCACATCATTGTATACCAATAAATAATTAATTGTTATGATCCCACATAGGCCAAGTGTAAATTAAGTTGGTGGCTTACAAGTCTAGGTGTCCCCTCCCCCTTACAAGCTAGCTTTTAGGATTGAATTCTATATTTGGGCTTATGGCATGATACGAGCCTAGTAAGGGAAAAGGACACATAGACTTATAAGCCACCAACTTGATTCACATATTTCCGATGTGGGTCATAACTCATAACAATACCCCACGCTTGAAGGACCAACATCCTTGTTGGTCTAGGTTGACACCCCTCTTTTCGGGTCCAAGCCACCACTTCATAGGTCACCAATTCGCGTCCTTGTGGTCATGGTTGACACCCTTCTTTTTCTGTGGCTTATAAGTCTAGGTGTCCTCTACCCTTACAAGCTAGCTATTAAGGGTGAGTTCTACTCTTGGGCTTATGACATGATATGAGCCTAGTAAGGGAAGGGGACACCTAGACTTATAGCCACCAACTTAATTCATATTTGGTCGATGTGAGATCATAATAATACCCCACGCTTGAAGGTCCAATGTCCTCGTTGGTCATGGTTGGCACCCCTCTTTTCGGGTCCAAGCCACCACTCCATAGGTCAACAATCCGCGTCCTCGTTGGTCATGGTTGACATCCTTCTTTTTTCGGTCCAAGCTACCACTCCGAGTGTTACAACATTGCAATCAGTGTTATAAATATCGGTCTTGGCGGTCGATAAATCGGTACCTCAGCGGTTGTCGGCGGCCAACCGACCTAGAAATCATATGATCGATTGATCGGTCAAACTTACTGGGCATGATCAAAATCGGTGCTTGGCAATTAATCGCTTGAAGGTGGTCGACCAACTGTATACCGCCGAGCGATTTTTACAACCTTGCTTGAAAGAAGAAGATGGCTTGATACCAATTGATACGAACCCATCCCATACTAGGCTCATATCCTGCCATAAGCCCAAGTGTAGAATTCACCCCTAAAACCTAGCTTGTAAAGAGTGGGGACACCTAGACTTATAAGTCACCAATTTTATTTACATTTGCCCAATGTGGGGATCATAACATTAATCGGTATTAATTCTTATTAAATCAGAGTTATCCGCATTTCCTTATTATATCGTTTAGTGATATAGAAAATTCATAGTAAACCCATTGTATACCAATTGAAGATAAATAATCATGTTTAGTGTCATCACCTTTTCAAGCAAACTCTCATTTTCTTCCTGTAGCATGTCAATCTGCAGTTAATATTTACATTCATGAGTGAGGCCCGTGGGTATCTTTTTGGGGGGGAGGGGTTGATGGGAGAGAGAGCATACCTCATCTTGCAAAGCAGAAGTAGATGTAGAAGTAGAAACTGAAGCGGAAGTGGTACGCTGGTTAATAGATTCCCTAAGGGTGAAAGCGCTATCGAGAGACAACCTGTCAATATGATAATATAACATACATGACGAATATATGAAATTAAAAGCTGGAAAATGAAGCTTTCAAAACAGCATTTTGTATAAGCACGTGTAGGTAATGTATTTGTTGTGGTTTGACCTGTTTCTTCAAAATCAAGTTTGCAGGCAAAAAATACACACAATTATGTTTTCAAAACGCAATACCAAACACTCTTTAGTTAGTAGAGACAAAAGAAAAACTTGAAAAGTTGATTACTAGAAGACAGCCTACAGTCCTACAGAAATAGTCGAATTGGGATGTTTTCCAAGTGACTCAGAAATTTGAGATACCTTTTATTCTTTTGAGCATTCATCTGAGTGTCTCCATTACTACTAAAAGAGTTTGGCCGTAGAGACAGAGAAACACTAGGGGGTACCATTGTCACTGGCTTCATTAATGAACTTGGCCGGCCAGCTGAGACTGCCCGAGCTGAAGATGGTTGCTCCATTGGGTGAACAAGTTGTGGTGACCGGTTAGCTCGGGCAGAAGTAGGTTGAACATGTTCCACGCGAGTGGTTGATGGAGATGACCGAAGGCTATTTGCAGTTTGGTCAGATGCAGAACAAGAAGATTGAGATTGAATTTGTTCAGCATTACTTGTTACAAGTTGAGATGATCGGCCAACTGATGCTGCACGTGGAACTGAATGTAGTTCTGTAGTTGTACCAACTGTCTAATACAAAATAAAAAAGCATAAAAAGGTCTTGTCATATCATATCAATGATTTCGTAGCACATGAAGAAAAATTAGTAGGCTAATCACCAAAATTCAACTTTGTAAAAGGTTGAATAAAGAATATGAAGTAACTATAATCACTGATTTCAAACATGAGATCAGTCATTGGATGAGAATACCTCCATCAGCAGAAAAGAACAAACATAAACATTACCATTTGTTTGTACCGGCATATTTATATGGGGAAATGTTTCATGCAACTAACATTACCTAATTACCTAACTTAGCTGGTTACACTCACAGTCCACTTAAATATTAAACAGTTAAACGAAGCAAATACCCATTTTTTAAGTGGTCCGTGAGTGCAAGATCACCACAGTTAGATTAAGTTAGCTGCAGGATCATTATCCTTTTTCTATATCATCCTGTTAGGTCATATGACGATTTTATTGATCGCATCATGTAAATGAGACCCACAATCACATGATACTAACATTTCTTGAGGTTATGCAATTTTATATATGCCTACTTTAGAGTTTCTTTGGTCCTTGAAGAAACAAAACTATAGATTTTGAGATGAAATTTAAATTTATACAAAAATACAATTTGTTTTTATTGAAATAATGATAAAATAAGGAGCTTTCAAACATGGACATGTCAAATACCCTTTCTGGTTGAAGAGGGGCATAAAAAATAGGCTTATGTCAAATACCCTAAGGGAGTATAGTCATGACTACGGACGGTCTAACCTAAAACAAACGGCCCCTAAATGTTCTTGAACCAAACAAATTTAATTTTTTAACCTGAAATCGTGACATTCCAAATACAACTTACAAGAGAGAGAATTACGGCCCTAAGTTTAGTGAATTAAAGCTATGACAATTATGCATTACGAGTAAATATACCATAGGCGAGCGCGGGCGGATTTGAGTTCTTCCGGCGTTGGAGGTGGTGGAAGAGGCGGAGCTGGCGGCAGCAGGGTTGTAATCAGACAAGAAATCCTCCTCATCGCTATCATGAGTTTGCTGATGAGACATCATCCGAGCCAGCCTCTGTGCCGCCGCCTTGGTATTCTGTGCCCTCTTCACAAGCGATCCAGAACGTGAATGCCGGTGAAACGTCATCGGAGATGCAGAACCACGAGACGAAGACGTCGGCGGCGACAATTGGCCGTCACTGCCACCGCCGGAGGTCGCGCTCTTCTCTCTCACGTAAACCGGCTTCATTCGACGATCCATTCCTGCATGATCCGATGCCATCGTCGCAAATAATACTAGAAAATGCACAATGTAAATATAAACGTCTTAATTCGAAGTGATCTTGATAATCAATCCGCCATTATCAAACACCATAACCGACGTACCACGTTGCAGATTTCTTCCGTTGCAACATAACAGAGATGGTGATGTGATTATATATGTCAAGAAAACATGAAATTGAATTGCAACATTACAACATTTTGTTAATATGGCTATGGATTGTTGTTGGATTTGCAGTGTTTGAAGTAACAAACGCACCTGCGATCGATCAGTGGCACATTTTGTTAAATGATTATTTTAGCCGTTTTGAAGATCGTTATTTACCCATACATGAAAAATAAAACTTTTCTAATAAATAATATGAAGTCAAATATTTTACATTAAATTACTATGGCACAGTGGCAAAGACACGTTCTTTTTAGACTTGGTTGCAAGTTCGAATATTAACTATTACATTTCATACTTTTTTTCCTTTTCAATCACGTGACCCTTTCCATTTTGCTTTTATTGGTTATATTTATGACTTCCCTGTTTCTATTTCAACCTCCTTTTATTTCCTCTTTTCTTTTGTCACTTTTGTCTTTCAAATATTTTTTCTACTTTCAATTTCAAGGTTTTTATTTCTTTTTTGATTTGGTTACATTCAGACTTTGCCTTTTTTTTAGTACGTAATAATTTTTTTCACTTGAACAACTATTTGTGTCTCAAAATAATTTTAAATAATAGTTAAAATGTAAAATAACAATACAAAGGGTGTGTTATGCGAAACTAGCTAGGGCTGAGCTGAGACGAATTAATTAATAATCTTAAATCCAAGTCATAAGTTGTAACACCCGAAAATGGAGCCTAGTTGTAAACTGTTGTACATGTAGCTTTAATAGTTGTACGTTGACTTTAATTGGTGTTTTGTTGTTAAATGTAGTATACATGTTGTTAAATGGTGTATTTTGTGTTAATTGGCGTTTTAAACGTGAAATGGTGTTAATTGGTGTTAATTGTGGATAAAAATGTGGTATTGTGAAAAGTGTCATAAGTTGACCAAGTCAATAAATAGTTCAACGGTTTTGGATAATGGTTCCAAAAATATCTCCGTTAGTTGAAACGGATAAAACTAAGTTGTGTTTTATGTTGAATAGGAGAATAAAATACCCAAGAGGGGTTATTAACTTATTAAGGTCGGCCTAAAAGCCTTCCTTATCCCCTGAGATAAGTCAAAACACACACAAATACTTCTACACACTCATATGTACGTGCAAACACAAACACACAAACTCTTGTTGGATTGAAGAAGGAAACCAAGTATAGAGGCTGGATTCAGTTGTAAATCAGTTCCTGTAGCTTGTGTTCATCATCTTTGGTAAGTTCTTGTTTATAAACCTAGTTTGAGTCTAGTGAAGGAGAAGACCCATTTTGATGGATTCAAGTGGGTTTTAATGTTAGATTTGTGTCAAATATATGTTGGTAGACTTGTATGTATGTTAGACAACATGTATAAACACTTAAATATGGATTCAAGTCGATTTTTGAGTTAAAAACCCGTAAAACAGTTGCTGTAAGCAAGAACACACTGTAACAGGTGTCCTTCCGGTCGCAAGGGGTATGCCTTGCGATCGCATGTGTGTTTGTGGTGTCCTTGCGGTCGCAAGCAAGGGTCTTGCGATCGTAAGGGGTTGTTATTGTGAATTACCGTCTAAGGACGAAGGAAAATAACTTGCGGTCGTAGGTACATAACTTGCAATCGTAAGCCCCCATGATACTACCCTTGCGGTTGCATGGTTATGCCTTGCGATCGTAAGCTGGGGTGGTTTGGGTAGAACCCATGCGATTGCTTGGATATTCCTTGCGATCGCAGGGGGGGGGGGGGGTTAAGATGACCCTTGCGATCGCAAGCAGTGTTGACTTGTTGACAGCTTTGTAGTCTTGTGTTTTAAGCCTCGTTAATTGTCGCTGATTGGTGTCTAAGCCTGAAACTAATGTGTTAGGTGATTTGGACGACTCTGTGTGTTCTTGGGATTCCCGATTGCATATCTGCCTCTTGAAATCTCGAGGTGAGTACCGGTATTCCATGAGTCTCATTAGGTAAGTTATCTGTTGTACCTGTTGACATGTGATTAGTGTATTGATACGTGAGACACGAGGTATGCTATGATAGAGTTATACACGCATACTTGTTTATCAGTATGAAAGATATTGTTGTGATTATATGCGCGCATGAACTGGATCCTATTTGGATCAACTATTTGTTTATGAGATTCTGTCCGGACACTGACGGGTGAACAACGGAGGTCAGTCAGGTAGATGGGTGATAATATCTTGCTGGATTCCCAGGGTCCTTAGGGGCTATGAATTGGAGAACTAACGATACTCATGAGTATATGCTTGGGTATGGTTCTGCAGGCCACCGTTCCTCTATGGAATTGGGTTCCGTGCTTAGGCTGGAACCAGTATGATAGACAGAGTGTACCACGTGGACTGCTTTTCGCTCCCCCACTGGTGCAATTGGTTGAGGCTGATTCCCCGGCTTGGGTTGTTGAGCGGGGCTAGCTACCCTGCGAGATACGACTCATGCTGACATGATTGGCGCTCCGCAAGATGATAGGATAGCCCTGTGTGCTGTTCCTTTATGTGATAGCCTGCTTATTGATGTTTATGTGTAATTGGTGCTCACTAGCTAGTTGTAGCTAACAGTGCAAGATTTTCCCTTTTTCGCAGGTTGATGCTAGAGGCCTGGTGAGGCGGGTACTGGTGGTAGTCTTTTGTTGTAATTATCTTTTGGGAACACATTTGTTGTACATATGGATCCGATGGTCGGAACTAGTAGGTAACGCTTGTAGATAACGAACTTGGCTTATTCTTTTGATGTAATTAAATAGCCGAGTCAATTAACGTTGCTTTTGTATATGGCGTTTAACTCCGTTGCACGCCTTTGATAATAGTTGTTAAAAAGTTTAAATTAACTCCAATTTTAAGCTCGTTAGAGGTGGCGTTACAAGTAGGTATCAGAGCCTAAGTTTGAGAAATTGGGTACTTGTTTAAGTATTTAATCTCAAGCTCGGGCCCGACCATCGTTAAGTGTTCCTATCTGGGTAATTGGGGTTGAGTTGAGCGTTATGTGACTGTCCTATGTGATAGATTAAATGTAGTGATAATAATTGTCGAATAAATGGCGTACTAATTGTGGTTTGTGTGTAAATAATAAGTTGATTAGAAATGGCCGAACGTAGAGCTACGACTGAAGAGGCTCTCAAACAAATGGAGGATGAAGCCTCAAGTGTACGTCGGGAAGCTGAGGACGAGGCGTCTCAGCATAACACCGAGCCGCTTAGACACGATCAAGATCAGGCGGCGTATGTTAGACTACTTGAGGAGGAGCTCCGACTGACGAGGGAGTTGTTACAAAACGCGGTGGTAGGAAAGAAGCAAGAGAAGTGTTCCTATAAGAAGTTTATGTCTTGCGGGGCGAAGGTTTATGAGGGTAGTGATAATCCCTCTGAGACTATACGTTGGTTACGTAAGACGGATCAAGTCTTCGAATCCTGTGATTGTGAATCTGAAAGCCGTGTCAAGTACACTGCTAGATTGTTGAAAGGGCGTGCTTTGGATTTGTGGGATACGGTGAAAGATACGTTAAGTCAGGAGGTGATCGCTGCTCTGACTTGGGAGTAGTTCTCTGAGAAATTGAAGGCCAAGTACTGCACAGATTATGATCTAGAGAGGATGGAGAACGAGTTTAACAGTCTCCGTAAGGGGGACAAACCAGTAAAGGACCTTATCAACGCTTTTACAGATAAGGTGAGATTTATTCCGCATTTGGTGACTAACGAGAAAGCTAAGATGTGGAAGTTTGTGAATATGCTGCCACTTGATTACCGTGCTCATGTCAGAGTTGCCGCTACTATGGATCGGGCATAGCCCGACAGGTTGATGGGGATCTTCGTCAGAGTAAGGGGGATCATACTGCTGAGGGTCAGAAAAGGAAGTTCCAGCAGTTTTCAAAATCGGGTACTTCAAAGGGGCATATGTCGACTGGTGGGAAGCCTGAATCTTCGAAGAAGGCTAAGTTTCAGGGTCAGTGGTGCTCCCAGTGCCGTACTGGTGATTGTTCAAAGGCCACTACCCGGTGTTTTAGGTGTAGTCAGAAAGGGCACTCGGTGACTGAGTGCGAGTTTAAAGAGAACGTCTGTTACAAATGCCACAAGCCAGGGCACATGATTTTCAATTGTAGGTCAAAGTCAGGCGCTGGAGCTAAAGGATCTGCCTCAGGGCAGAAGAAAGACAATGCTCCCCGTGCCATAGGGCGGGCATTTCAGATGACGAAGGAAGAGGCGAAGGGTGCTGGGGACGTGATTACGGGTACTTTTCTTATTAACTTTACCCCAGCATGGGTATTGTTTGATTCTGGAGCTACATATTCTTTTGTGTCTGTATCTTTCTGTGATAAATTGCAAATGCCTGTATCTGTGTTGTCTGAGCCCATAAGAGTAGAGACTGCTAGTGGTAAAGTAGTTCTAGTTGTAGATAATGTTCCTCAAGTGGTTATTGATATCGACGGGAGTAGTTTTCCTGTTTCTCTCCTTCTTATGCCGATTGCGGGATTTGATGTTGTAATTGAGATAGATTGGCTTAGCAAGCTGAACGCTGAGATTTTCTGTTCCAAGAAGTTGATCAAAGTTCCTCTACCTGACGGGTCATATGCGGTGGCTCGTGGTGAAAGACAAAAGTCGGACATTCCTATCATTTCTCTGATGAAAGCTCGGAAGTCGATTTCAAAATGCTGCGATTGCTATTTAGCCCATGTGATTGACGCTAAATTGGAGAAACGTGTTGTTAGTGATATTCCGGTGGTGACCGATTATCCAGAGGTATTTCCTGACGAGTTGCCTGGGTTACCGCCGGTTAGAGATGTTGAATATCGTATTGATCTTGTTCTGGGGGCTACCCCTGTGGCTAAAGCTCCATATCGTCTTGCTCCTTCCGAGGTTCGCGAGATGATGACGCAGATTCAGGAGTTGCTTTACAAAGGATTCATTCGCCCGAGTTCTTCTCCGTGGGGTGCTCCGGTATTGTTCGTGAAAAAGAAAGATGGAACGATGAGAATGTGTATTGATTACCAGGAGCTGAATAAGCGAACGGTAAAGAACAAGTATCCTCTGCCGTGGATAGATGATTTGTTTGATCAACTTCAGGGAGCGACGTGCTTCTCAAAGATTGATCTGTGGTCAGGATATCACCAAGTGTTAGTTGCCAACGAAGACGTTCCAAAGACGACTTTCCGTACTCATTATGGTCATTATGAGTTTTTGTTGATGCCTTTCGGCTTAACCAATGCTCCTGTTGTTTTCATGGACCTAATGAATCGGGTTTGTCGTCCTTTTCTTGATAGATCGGTGATTGTGTTTATTGACGATATTCTTATCTACTCTAAGACTGAAGCTAAACACGAGTCGCATTTGCGAGAGGTTCTCGAAACTCTTAAACGGGAGAAGCTTTACGCTAAATTCTCGAAGTTTGAGTTCTGGTTGCGAGAAGTTCATTTTCTTGGTCACGTGATCTGCAGTGATGGCGTGAAAGTTGACCCGGCGAAAGTCGAAGCGGTTATGAATTGAGGAGTTCCTCAAACTCCTTCTGAAGTTAGAAGTTTTCTTGGCTTAGCTGGTTACTATCGGTGGTTTATCCGCGACTTTTTTAAACTTGCAGGTCCTTTGACTAAACTAACTCACAAAGATGTTGCATTTGTTTGGGCGGAAGCTCAAGAACAAGCGTTTCAGTCTTTGAAACGGCTACTGTGCGAAGCTCCAATACTTTCCTTGCCAGAGGGATCTGAAGATTTCGTTGTTTACTGTGATGCTTCGTACTCAGGATGTGTATTGATGCAGCGCGATAAAGTGATTGCCTACGCTTCAAGGCAATTGAAACCTCATGAAGGTAACTATCCGATTCATGATCTTGAGTTGGCAGCGGTGGTGTTCTCGTTGAAATTGTGGAGACACTATCTCTATGGCACCAAATGTGTGGTCTGCACGGATTACAAGAGCCTACAATATGTTTTCACGCAGAAAGAGCTCAATATGAGACAACGCAGATGGCTCGAGTTGATAAAAGACTATGATTGTGAAATTCGCTACCATCCTGGTAAGGCCAACGTGGTGGTGGATGCTTTTAGTCGCAAAAGCTCATCTGTAGATGCTAAGTTTATGAAGCTCACTGTGGTTCCTGATATCATTGCTCAATTGAAGGAAGCACAGCAAGTGGCATTGCAAGATGAGAACCTGAAGGCTGAAGCGATGAAGAAGCTGAAAGATCAACTTGTTGATGATACTTGGAAACTAAAGACTTTTCAGTCTCGTGTATGGGTGCCGCTTTATGGTGAAAATCGTGAGCTGATGCTGCAAGAAGCTCACAAGTCTAGGCTGTCGATTCATCTGGGCAACACAAAGATGTATCATGATTTGAAGGCATTATACTGGTGGCCTACTTTGAAACGAGACATTGCTTCCTTCGTGGAGAAATGTCAAATCTGCGCGCAAGTTAAGACAGAACATCAGAAGCCTTATGGTAGTCTGCAGCAACTTGAGATCCGTGAGTGGAAGTGGGATCACATTACGATGGATTTTGTGACAAAGTTGCCAAATACCCTCAGAGGTCATGACACAATTTGGGTCATTGTCGACAGATTAACCAAGAGCGCTCATTTTCTAGCTATTAGCTAGTTTGCTCCGCTGGAAAAGTTAGCAAAGTTGTATGTAAATGAAGTGGTGTCACGACATGGTTTTCCATGTTCAATTGTATCTGATCGTGATGCACGTTTTGCTTCACATTTCTGGAAGAGCTTGCAGAATGAACTTGGTACACGTGTTCACCTGAGCACGGCGTATCATCCGCAGACAGATGGCCAGTCAGAAAGAACGATTCAGACGTTAGAGGACATGCTTCGCGCATGTGTTCTCGAATTCGGTGGTGCATGGGATTCTCACTTGCCATTGGTCGAGTTTGCTTATAATAACTCGTACCACTCCAGTATAGGGATTCCACCTTATGAGATGCTTTATGGGAGGCGTTGTCGTACTCCCACGTGTTGGTTAGAGCCTAGTGAAAAGCAGTTTTCCGGACCTGAAATTGTGCAGATTACAGCAGATAAAGTGAAGATTGCGCGGGAAAAGCTTAATGCAGCCCGTGACAGACAAAAAGTATATGCTGACACTAAACGTAGACCAGTTGTATTCCAGGAGGGCGATCGG
The DNA here is from genome assembly GCA_947179395.2 of Pulicaria dysenterica. Taxonomy (NCBI): domain Eukaryota; kingdom Viridiplantae; phylum Streptophyta; class Magnoliopsida; order Asterales; family Asteraceae; genus Pulicaria; species Pulicaria dysenterica. Next base: position 67,253,243 of record OX359290.1, on the reverse strand, counting down.
GTGTTCCTGAAAGTTTCTCCCTGGAAAGGTGTGATTCGTTTTGGTAGAAAGGGTAAATTGAGTCCGCGTTACATTGGTCCGTTTTGGATCATTCGCAAAGTTAATGATCAGACTGTTACCCTTGAGTTGTCCCCAGAGCTATCTAGAATTCACAACACGTTCAACGTGTGTTATCTACGTAAGTGTAAAGTGGAGGAGAACCAGATTCTCCCTCTACAGGAATTGAAGGTTGACGCTTCAAAGCGCCTAGTTGAAGAACCTGTCGAGATACTTGATTCTAAAACCAAAAAGTTGGGCAGAAAGATGATCAAACTGGTGTTAGTCAAATGGAAGCATAACCGGGGTTCGAACATGACCTGGGATATGGAAGACGACATGAAAGCTCGATGCCCTCATTTGTTTGAAGACGATCAGATTCCGAGGACGGAATCTTCTTAAAGGGGGTAGATTTGTAACACCCCAAAATGGGGCTAGTTGTAAACTATTGTACATGTAGCTTTAATAGTTGTACGTTGACTTTAATTGGTATTTTGTTGTTAAATGTAGTATACATGTTGTTAAATGGTGTATTTTGTGTTAATTGGTGTTTTAAACGTGAAATGGTGTTAATTGGTGTTAATTGTGGATAAAAATGTGGTATTGTGAAAAGTGTCATAAGTTGACCAAGTCAATAAATAGTTCAACGGTTTTGGATAATGGTTCCAAAAATATCTCCGTTAGTTGAAACGGATAAACCTAAGTTGTGTTTTATGTTGAATAGGAGAACAAAATACCCGAGAGGGGGGTATTAACTTATTAAGGTCGGCCTAAAAGCCTTCCTTATCCCCTGAGATAAGTCAAAACATACACAAACACTTCTACACACTCATATGTACGTGCAAACACAAACACACACAAACTCTTGTTGGATTGAAGAAGGAAACCAAGTATAGAGGCTGGATTCAGTTGTAAATCAGTTCCTGTAGCTTGTGTTCATCATCTTTGGTAAGTACTTGTTTATAAACCTAGTTTGAGTCTAGTGAAGAAGAATTGGATTCAAGTGGGTTTTAATGTTGGATTTGTGTCAAATATATGTTGGTAGACTTGTATGTATGTTAGACAACATGTATAAACACTTAAATATGGATTTAAGTCGATTTTTGAGTTAAAAACCCGTAAAACGGTTGTTGTGCTCGAACAGAGCAAGAACACACTGTAACAGGTGTCCTTACGGTCGCAAGGGGTATGCCTTGCGATCGCATGCGTGTTTGTGGTGTCCTTGCGGTCGCAAGCAAGGGTCTTGTTATCGTAAGGGGTTGTTATTGTGAATTACCATCTAAGGATGAAGGAAAGTAACCTACGGTCGTAGGTACATAACTTGCGATCGTAAGCCCCCATGATACCACCCTTGCGGTCGCATGGTGATATATGGGTTTTTATGCATGTTTTACATGCTAGAATACCCCGTACTTAGCCCAAATACAAGGTGAATACTCCTATTATTGATCTAATATGCTTAACATTCACCATGCAGGTTAAAAAGAGCTTTAAGTAAGATAAAGGGGCAAAACAAGGGAAGAATAGAAAAAAAATGAAGATTGGTGAAAAAGAGAGCCTACGGCCGTAGAAGATGTTCCTACGGCCGTATAAGGCTATTCTTCTAGAAGATTTAACCAGCCCTCCCTACGGCCGCAGTAGATATTTACTACGGCCGTAGGGACCCCTAATCAGTTGTAATCATTTCCTGGCAGATTTCTTGCGTGTGTCGGATTGGTGGCAGAATATTGCGTGTGGAGAAACTCCGTCCCAGCCACCCTACGGCCGTAGAGGATACTTCCTACGGCCGTAGGAAGTTCTGTTACAGCACATTAAATGGCAGAATCTGCCATTTGCACAAGAGTCCGGATTTTTCACCACTCTTTGGACCAACACCTCCATACACTCTCTCTAAACATCCTAACACTCCAGGGGACTTCTCTTGGTGATTCTAAGGAGGAGAGCTTGGATTTGAAGGCTTGGAACAACATATTGGAGCTTGGATTCCTTAGTTTTATCATTGCTTAGCTTGGGTATACTCTTTCCATTTCTTATTTCAATCATGTACCCATGTGTTCCAGATGTTGTAGTGCTAATATTATTGTATATGGATAACTAAACTCATTTCACTTGGGCCAAGATGATTCTTGGCTAGTTATGGCAATATATTTGACTTTTATGTTGACTTGATTCATATATGCATGCTTGATCTTGAATACAAATATGTTTTATCAACTTAGTATGTTTAATCTTACCATGTTCATATGTGATAATGTGTATAGGATAACCCCTTCATGTTTAAGCATGTGGATATTCAATGATGATGTTTGTATATTCTTAATGTCATGTTAAGTTTGCTATTAGATATGATACATCTTTTCATGATTGTCATTAGAAATCATTGTTGGGATATGTTTTGAATCATTTCAGGTTCATCCATTATTGGTCATTTTATTCATATGTTGGTTTTATGCATGCCTTATGATATCCGAAGAAATTCTAGTCATTTGGTGTATTTATGAGGTAAACATGCTACTAATAATTAAAGGATTCACAAAGATGTTTGTTGGTATGTTTAGATGGTGAAATGAACTCACATGTATGCCTTTGTTATGCTTGTCTTAGTGTTCAATGTGCATATCACATGATTCATGTTTTAAGAAGTGTTAGCTACACTAGAAATGGTAGGTTTAACATGTTCATATCTTTAGTAATCATGTGGCTAAATATTAAAATCCCTTAATTGTGAGGTTTGAGTTTAGAGGAGTTTGTGACCCCATTGTACCAGTTTACATGTGTTTATGATCTGAGATTAAAGTCTAGATTGTAATTTGTTGTTGAATGCCTTTATGTTAGATTTGAATGTTCTGTAGTACTAGTTCCTACGGCCGCAGGAAGAAATTCCTACGACCGTAGTACAGTACACTTCTACGGCCGTAGGAAGAAATTCATACGGCCGTAGGAGTCATTTTTACCACAGTGTGCTGTTTTTGCTTGTTTTAACCATTTTAACTGCTTTGACACCTTTTTGGGTTCTGAGGACTACTGGATATGTCATTTGAAAAGATGTTTGTCTTTGTAGTCTGATTTGGACACGATCTGGTGGATCTGTAGTTGAATTCTGATATGTCGTTGCTTGTCTCATCATGTTTAAGTGTTGAATCTGAGTCTTGATAACTCGAGTGATGATTCTTGCATGATAATGTGGTTTTGTTGAGTATTAGAACAGCATGCTATGCGCTCAATCTATTCAAGTTTTCATATTATGTGTTGTATTGTGTTATTGCCATGATTAGTCTCGATGATTCGAAAGCCTAAGTGATCTGTTATCCAACTGTTGCCTTCGGTGTTAATCTGTATTAGTTACTGTAGTTCTTGTTTAATTTAGTTAATTCGGTTACTTGCTTTAATTAATTCTGCTGATCAAACAACAATGAGACTTAAGTATTGGTAGCTTCCTGTCCTGGTGGAACGATATCCGGTCTTACCGAGTCTATACTACTATTGACCAGGTTATACTTGCCTGAGTTGTGTGTAGTATCTGCTTAGTAACATCGTTTTTATAAATTTAAAACGAGGTTGTGTCCCAAGATTTTATTACAACAAATAAACCCGCAGTCGAGAGCACACCACATGGTTATGCCTTGCGATCGTAAGCTGGGGTGGTTTGGGTAGAACCCATGCGATCGCATGGATATTCCTTGCGATCGCAAGGGGGGGGGGGGGGGTTAAGATGACGATCGCAAGCAGTGTTGACTTGTTGTTATCTTTGTAGTCTTGTGTTTTAAGCCTCGTTAATTGTCGCTGATTGGTGTCTAATCCTGAACCTAACGTGTTAGGTGATTCGGACAACTCTGTGTGTTCTTGGGATTCCCGATTGCATATCTGCCTCTTGTAATCTCGAGGTGAGTACCGGTTTCCCATGAGTCTCAGTAGGTAAGTTATCTGTTGTACCTGTTGACATGTGATTGGTGTATTGATACGTGAGACACGAGGTATGCTATGATAAAGTTATACACGCATGCTTGTTTATCAGTATGAAAGATATTGATGTGATTATATGCGTGCATGAACTGGATCCTAATTGGATCAGCTATTTGTTTATGAGATTCTGTCTGGACACTGACGGGTTAACAACTGAGGTCAGTCAGGTAGATGGGTGATAATATCTGGCTGGGTTCCCGGGGTGTCCTTAGGGGCTATAAATTGAGGAACTAACGGTACTCATGAGTATACGCTTGGGTATGGTTCTACAGGCCACCGTTCCTCTATGGAATTGGGTTCCTTGCTTAGGCTGGAACTAGTATGATAGATAGAGTGTACCACGTGGACTGCTTTTCGCTCCCCCACTGGTGCAATTGGTTGCGGCTGATTCCCCGACTTGGGTTATTGAGCGGGGCTAGCTACCCTGCGAGATACGACTCCTGCTGACATGATTGGAGCGCCGCAAGATGATAGGATAGCCCTGTGTGCTGTTCCTTTATGTGATAGCCTGCTTATTGATGCTTATGTGTAATTGGTGCTCACTAGCTAGTTGTAGCTAACGGTGCAAGATTTTCCCTTTTTCGCAGGTTGATGCTAGAGGCCAGGTGAGGCGGGTACTGGTGGTAGTCTTTTGTTGTAATTATCTTTTGGGAACACGTTTGTTGTACATATGGATCCGATGGTCGGAACTAGTAGGTAACACTTGGATATAACGAACTTGGCTTATTCTTTTGATGTAATGAAATAGCCGAGTCAATTAACGTTGCTTTTGTATATGGCGTTTAACTCCGCTGCACGCCTTTGATAATAATTGTTAAAAAGTTTAAATTAACTCTAATTTTAAGCTCGTTAGAGGTGGCGTTACATAAGTTACTTGAAAAAACTTTAATTATGAAGGCTTATGAGGGATTATGTTTTTAATAATCCCCTAAAGATTTGAACACCCGAACGAGACTAGAGTGCGGTGATTTTGAAAACTAGAATCTCAATCCTTATAATTTTCCATAGGTCCGTTACCGAAGACACCCATGGTACATATGGATATAACTTGACGAGTTTTGGCTGGTGCTTTCTTCTTTTATCATTTACTACACGTCAATTAGGTTAAATTACAATAAGGTTTCATCTAAGTGAGCTTAAATAGTAGATGACAACTTATAAAATATTTCTTGATAAAAAAACAAATTGATAAATTAAAACCAATCTAAATAAAAATTTAATATTTTAAATAAAGAAGTATGTATAAAAAAGTAGTAATAATTAAAAATTGTATCCCGTCCCAACGCGCGGGCTTTAACTACCCGTAAACAAATAAAATGAAGGAAATGTTGGTAATTTTATATGTATTCATTTATATATTTGTGATTATAAAATAATATTTTTTAGTCACATACATTTTTTCTTTAATCATTATTAAAAATTGGTAGTTTTTAGTTTTGAAATAAAAAAATGCAAGTCATGTTCTCATAAAAAAACTGATAATTTTCTTTAACAAAAACTATACAAAATAAGCTTCTTGAAGTATGTTTAAACCTAGTTTCAAGTTTTTTATATATCAAATTATCTAAATATCATCTTTAATTGTTTTAAAATTCCTTTCTCTTTTTATGAACCGTCATATCTTTGTCATTTTATACTATTCAGCTTCAGCTACCACTTAATTTTCAAAACATATATATAGCTAAAATATACAACTTCAGCTACCAGCTATTTTCACCACCAAATACACCCTTAATAACAATTGGGTTTAGTATCTTAAAGTGTACTGAAATTGTCACTTTTTGCTATTGTGTATACACAACTTTGAAAATTATCATTCAATGTACTGAAGTTTCAAAATCTAGCATTTAATGCAACAACAGCAACAGCAACAACAACACGTGTAGGTGGCCATATAGTTACAGTTCACAGAAGCTATAAAATGTTTAAAAATCTAGATTATATAATATTAGTTGTAGGGATTGGTGATTTATGTGAAATCGGATTTATTGAAGATAATACGCAAAATCAAATACCAAAAAGAGGGCAATTACATGACTATTGAATTGAACATTTGAATGTATGTGCAATATGTGTTATCTATGTTATGTGATGATGATGAATTGAAGCTTGAGTGGCACACGTGGCTAGTGTATGAGACTAGCAAGATGGTCATGTAGAATTCGCAAATCGATGTGATCTTAGAAGTCTTCCGGAGGTCGGAGACCACAAACTTGATGTTTATATATCATTAACGTGTGAAATATGCGTACATTCGGTTGATGGTTGATATCGCATTTATTAGATATATATTTTACACGATATCTAGGTATTTTTAGTCTAATATTGTTCAAAAAATGTCAAAAAGATACCTATTACTTTTTTTTTATCATTTTTAGGTTAAAAATGCGAGAGTTGAAGTAATTTGAATCTTAAACGAGATAAACATAACAAAATGAGAAAAAGTTGTCAACTCCGACACACCTCCATTGTTTAGATCATATCTCACTCATACGAACTCGGATTGAGGTGATTCAAACGGCCACAGAAACTAGACTCAAAGGGCTACAAGTTCAATTTTATGGTCAACCCTTAAAAAAGCACGATCGCGATGCGACGGTGTAAAGATCGCGGAGCGACCGGGCAGATAACTCCAAAATTTAAATTTTAAATGCGGATGACGATTACGGGATAAAAGGGCCAGATGCGACGCGTCCGGTACATCATCGCGGCGCAACTGGAACCAAAAACAACAACTATAAATATATCTTTACCCATTCTGTTTGGAAATCATTCATCCGACTTTTTGCATCCTTCCATGCCAAAATTCATCCCTGAAACATTCCGGAGAAGCTTTGGAACAATGGAATGGAGATTGGAGCTTAATTGAAGATTAAAAGCTTCGATTCATTCGGATTCTACGGTTTATCCTTCCCTGTTCACTATGTTCTTGTTTATGCATGATTTCTAGATCTTATTTATGATCATGTTATGCTAGTTCTTCTGTTGTTTCTCCCTAAAGGAGATGAACGCATGTAAAGTTGATTAATTTATGGATTTTTGATACTTTTTATCATATTTTTGTCAAGTTTTGCTTAATCATAGTTCATGCATGTTTTAGGATATGTTTTTGGTTGTTTACAATCTGATTTTTTATAAATTAGAAGATGAATATATTTATAAAGCTTGAATCTTTATTATCTAGGATCAATAGGTATTATTGACTAGCGATTGACTAATCCTAGGGGTTAAACAACTAAAGATCGAAACTTTTATATGTATTTCAACATATAATGATCTTTATGTGTTAGTTTAATATTTTGTGGATCAAACAATCATTAAAGTTTAAGTTTTTCTTGAATCGAACATAATCGGCTAATTATACTTTTTAATCCAGCTTTTGACTATAAAGGTTATTAATTAGTATAATTATAGAGTTAGAATCGGATCAAGAGTTTAACCAGTTTAAAAATTGATATATGATAATTAGTATCCACTGCACATAATTCCGTGAATTTAATTGATTTGAAAATGATGAAATCGAATCTGGGGAGAGCAATTATTCATTATATACGTTAATCCAATCAAGTTTATTGCTTTTTGCTTCCTTTGCATTGTTTTAGGTGTTTTTTAGGTTTGGTAGTGATAAAGTTTTGATCAACTGAAAGTGCAAATTGCATAACACCCCCTTTTATTGCTTTATTTATTTTTATTGTTTTTTAGGATTCTAATTTAGTTTAATATTTAAATTGGTATAATTAGCATCAAATCATACTCGTTCCCCTTGTGTTTGACGTCCGTATTTATTTTCTATACTATAATACGATTAGGCTCTTGCCTATTTGTGTTGTAATCGAATGTAAATAATTCGGATTTTATAAATTTAAAACTTGTACGTAAAACGCACATCAATGGTTTTGATTATGTGCTCACTAAACCTTGTGCTTAACTTAATGTGTTACCTTTTGCTGGAGATGATAAGGGGAAGGCTCCAATACGTGATTGACAATTCAAGCTTCCGTCTGCAAACACTTTTGGATAATGTTAAACTTTTAAGCATGTCTATCGTACATCTATGTTATAACTTCAACTTAGTACTTTTGTTTTCAGTAATATAAATCCTTTTGATATTAATAGGCAAATATTTAAATAAATAACTCGTGTGGTCCAGTGTGTGATTCACGAAGATGTTTTTGAAAACATAGTTTCTCACTAAATAATCCACCGACTTTCTATTCAATCGATAGTTTCCTTTTAGTCTCTCAATCGACGGTTTTTCTTCTCTCAACTCTCAAACAATTTCATTAAGCAACATTTTCACTTCACTTAATCTCAAGTCTTTTACAATGTCATTTTTGAGCTGTTATGTTTTTTTAAGTTTGGTGACACCAATTTGTTGTCTAATTTGGATTTTTCTAAGGTTGTGTGGAATCTGCTTTTTGGAATGCTTAACTTTAATTTGTTTTGTTAGTTTAATATATAGTTATTGATTAAGAAGTTTAAACCAAGGGTAAATTCACTATTGATCTTATTTGTATATTCTTCCTAGTTTGGCAGCTGGATATGATAGCACTAAAATTCTTTAGTTTAAAGAAGTTGATTTTTTAATAAATGGTCTTTCATTATTGTAAGTTACTACAGTGAAATGTTCTTTTATTATGGTTTAAAAGTTGAAATTTACTTAAATACTCATACATTAGTGTTTGAATTTTCCTTCTTCAATGGATTAACAAACACGAAACTTCTTTAGTTATTTTATTATTTGCACTCAAGGATCAACATTGCACAATGTTAATTCGTTAATGAACCCTAAAATAACAAACATGAAAGCTTTTTTAGATAGGCGATTAGCCTTTTGCTTTGAAATATGATCTGCTAACCTATTCATGTCTATTTCTATACTATCTTAGAGAAGCTTGCTCTAATGTTTTTGAAACTATAATGTCACGAGAGTCTACAACAAACAAAATACAAATGACTAATTAAACACTAACACAAATGATATATAAAAATCAAACAAACCAACAATCTATTCTCTCAATTTATATTCTTAATATATAAAATTAAATTTTGGCTCGTATTTCATCTATGCAAAGAGAAAGTTTGCTACATAATAATAGCCTAAACTAGTCTGTTGCAACATAGTAAACAAAATATTGGAATATTAAACACCACAAAATATATTCCTAGCATTATCTCCTTGGTGATTACGAGGGAAAAGTCACTAGGTTTAATCTCTGAGAAATGATAGCGTTGTTGGGCATTGTTAATTAGGAAGAACGTTACGGTGAAATGACATTGATAGTTTTCTTTTTTGCTCTTCTTTTAATGGTCAATTATATGAACTAAAAAAAGGTAGTTTAAAATTGCATTAGTTTTGTAAATGCTTTAAATTTATAGTGTTTTAGTAAATATCTATATAAAATATGCGGGTTTGGTAAAAATCTCGTTTTAATTCATTGTCGAGTCTCCCTTTCCTCCTTCGTTAACCATTAATCTTTGATTTTGCATGGGATTGCATGTGAACAACACCATTTTCTTCATGAATTCACCATTAAATATTTGTGTTCACATTAGATTTCATGTGAACGATACCATTTTCTCCTTAATTCACCTTTAAATATTTGTGTTCACACTGGACTTCATGTGAATGACACCGTCTGATCTTTGAAATTCACCTTTATATCTCCGTGTTCACACTGGCTTTCATGTGAACGACACCGTTTGCTCGCAAGTGAACAACACCATTTGCTTCGTGAATTCACCATTAAATATTCATGTTCACATTATGGTACATGTGAACGATACCGTTTGCTCTTAAACTTAACTTTAAATAGGCTTCATGTGAACGACACCATTTGATCCTTGAAATTCACCCTTAAATCTCCATGTTCACACTGGCTTTCATGTGAACGACACTGTTTGCTCGTAATTCACCGATAAATCTTTGTGTTCACACTGGCTTTCATGTGAACGACACCGATTGCTCGTAATTCACGGATAAATCTTTCGTGTTCACACCGGATTTCAAGGGAAAGACGTCATTTGATCTTTAAAATTCACCCTTAAATCTTTGTGTTCACACTGGATTTTCCGCTTATAAAAAGCCCTAGAAATCAACGAGTTCAATCGTGATTCACTTTGGTTGAGATACACTTTTAGACGGGTCATTCAATTTAGAATTCAATTTATGTTTTGTCTACAATTAATATACAATTGTGATTTGGATTCCCTTTAATTTCAAAATTGTATCCAAATCTTGTAGGTCTACAACTCTAATTATTCCCGTTTTACAACAAAAGTTTGTTGTGTAATTTCTTTGACGGATGTGTTTTCTTGTAATCAACAAATTCCATTTCTTATCTTAAGCAATAATCAACATTATGGAATATTGGGCAGCGCAATATCTATATATTCTATGTACCAATGCAAGAAGAACACATGCGTCTCAAATATTCTATGTAAGCATCCTTCAAGTGTAGTTCGTCTCATTAGTTTTGTTTTATAGTGTTACAATAATGGTATGCAGGGAACTGAAGAACGAATTGTTCATAACATGTTCATTGTTCATAGAATTACTCACGTGCAACAAATTCCACGGGTCCACCTCTAATCATAGCTTCCCCGTATCTTCATGTTCACCATGGTGATTTGGAGGTGAAAACTCGATTCCAAATGAGGATAGACCATTGAGGGCGGCGGTGACTCTTGTCGCCTACCCGCTCAAGTCCTACGCTCGTGTCGACATATAAATCGGAGCACTAGATTGTATCTTGCTCAATTCCGACAATTTCAACATCCATCGGATTACGTCGCCATTCCTAACGTTGAGTCTCACCAACTGCCAACCAGAATCAGAACCACTGCCACCGCCTCACTTTGTATAATTTTCTCATTATCTAATTGCCTTGATACTCGCCATCACATTTTCCATTTCCATAAATGAAGACATAAACTAGAGATGACAAAAAACACGGTAATCATAAATTCTATAAAGAAATTGATTACAAAGGGTGAGCGGTGGATGGTGGATAATGACGGGGGTTTCAAAAGAGAAAGAGGAAGAGAAAATTGAAGTTCGTGGATGAAAATGGAAGAATTCAGGGTGATTAAAGTCAACGGCAAAGAGATTGACCTATGATTTCTAGCACGTGTTACCAATGCGCATTTGAAGTTGAATTCAATAGAATGATGGAGAGAAGATGAATTTTTATGGTTTTCTCGGTGGGAGAAAGATGGATTGAATCTACTATCCCCTCAATTTTATCAATGATTTTTTCTAAATGAAAAAAGGTTGTACATGTTAAATTACAAAATTTCTAGTTGATAATTTAAATTATGCGATGTAAATACAACCATATAAGTAATAAACCTTATAGTTTCATACGAGCTGCAATAATTTTCACGGTTCCAGCTCTTAAAAAAGCTTCCCCCATAATACAACAAAGTGACCCCCATAATCAAAATGTCGGATCACATACTTTTTGTAATCTACATGAAACTCATGAAATTACTTACTCAATTCCGATCCGTTAAAAACCGAAGAAGTCATTAATTTAAAGCTCTGAGTTTAATGCCATAAAATTCACCATCACAGTCATCAACTTACAGTGGAAGAGAAATAAAGATCTAACCATTTGGTGACATATATATTACATCACAAGGATTTATGAAGATCTTCGAACTTTTAGTCCATGACCTTATGGAGTCCGAAAATTTTCAATCAATGGAGGGCTTGAATTCTTGCAATCAATAATTTTGATTAGGTGTTAAATTAAAAATAGATTGTAACATAATGCTTGCGCACTTGTGTTACCGGATGGAGTCTTCAACCTGTAATGTTATTTGCCAAAAGATAATTTTTGTTTTTTTGTTTTTTCATTTTGATAGATTTACCCTTGGATTAGAATTAAGGTATAAATGTAGAATGGTAGGGAGTTATGAAGAAAATAGTCGGAGATTGTTGGATTATTAAACCGATAGCTTGGATCGACCCATTGTTAAAATAAAATTATCATAGTTATATAGAAACAAGGGCAAATTGCCGAAAAAGGTAACATAAATGTCAAAAAATTTCAATCAAGGGAATGTAAATTTAATTTTGCCATTAAAGGATTATAAATCTTGATTTCTAAAAAAAAAGGGTATTATTGACCGGCTACATGGATTACCGGTTAAAAACTTGCTGAGATGTTATTTTTTGATGATGTGGCGTTCCACATGTCATTATACGTAATTTTATTTATATTTTTCACGCAGACGTAATTATACCTGATCAAATTGAATCGTCGTTTTCAAACACCTTATGATTACGAGCCCTAGCTCACTGAAGTCGGTCTGTCAATGCTTTGCTAAATCGATTCGATTCTCAGATAAACGTTGCTAAATCGAAGAGGAACTCTGTTGTGCGATCACAATGGCAAAGATTAAGGATTATCTCAAAGCTGCAATCCCTGATCAAAAGGTAAGTGTTAAAATACATATTTCAGCTAGGTTTAATACCGAGACCTTAACGTACGATGGTGGGTATTCGTGTATTATGTCTCATATTAAGTACAATATAATGGATTTCAAAGAATTTCAAACATTAGTTGAAGATATTGTTGATCGTACTTCTACTGGTTTGTACTATTGCAAGCCACGATTGGATTTGAGATATGGACTTAGGGCTTTGGGGTCTGATACACAGTTTATGAAGATGATTGAATGTGGTATTCAAAGTGGAGTTGTTTTAGATTTGTATATGGATCATCATAACACAGATTTGTCCTTTCTTCTTGAAAGTATTGTACATAGTGAAACTAAAAATGATGAGTCTGAGAATGATGAGGTTGAGAATGTTAGTCAGCACATAGTTAACGATCCAGCTTTTAATAAGCCTGATGGTGGTATTGAAGACAATAGTACTGTTAAAAAACAAACCAGCGTTCCAACAGAGTGTATTCCAACAGAGTGTATGGATACTGATGAGTTTCATTGTAGTGACAGTGAAGTTGATGATGATTTGAAATATCCACTGCATGATCCTAATACACATTGGAAACTGATGAAACCAATTAAAGGAGAAAGGTATGAAAGTTTAGCACAGTTAAAGAATTGCATTATTAACTATGCCGTGGCTAATGGATACAAACTTTATTTTGAGGAAAGCAAGAGTAAACATTTATTGGCGAAATGTGGAATCAAAGATGCAAAGAAAAAGGGTGTCGTTGATACAAACTCTTGTCCATTTAGGCTTTGGGCATCAAAGATGAGGGATTAAGCTTCATTTCAAATAAAGTCTCTCAAATCTGTTCATAGATGTTCAAGAGACTACAACCTTGGAAGCATTATTAGTTCTAGATGGATTGCAGCTAATATGGCAGACAAGATAAGGGAAAATCCTAAAATTAAACTAAGAGAACTGAAACAAGCTGTGATGAAGAAATACCAAGTGAAGGTTAGTGTTAATATGTGCAGCAGGGCTAAAGCCAAGGTTATGTATGATGACATTCAAGCTAAAATTACTCATTATACCAAGATATGGGACTATGGAGCTGAAATTGAAAGGACAAATCCAGGTAGCTCTGTTCACGTCAATGTACAAACACTTCCAAGTGGTGAAACTATTTTCCAGAGGTTCTATGTATGTTTTGCTGCATTGAAAGAGGGTTGGATAGGTGGTTGTAGAAAAATTATTGGTCTTGATGGTTGCTTCCTGAAAGGTATAGCACAAGGGGAGTTATTGAGTGCAGTTGGCAGAGATGCAAACAATCAGGTATATCCAATTGCTTGGGCTGTTGTTGATGTAGAGACCACTGATAATTGGAGGTGGTTCATTTCTTTGTTAAAAGCAGATCTTGGGTTGGGAAATGGTGATGATCTAGCCTTAATTTCTGACCAACACAAGGGGCTTTTAGAGGCAGTTAGACAGGTATTACCCAATGCTGAACATAGACAGTGTGCAAGACATGTGTATGCCAATTACTCAAAAAAAATGGGCTGGTGTGCAATTTAGGGGTTTATTTTGGGGAGCTGCAAAGAGCACATATGTTGAGAGCTTTGATTTTTTTTTAGAGAAAGTGAAACAAATAAATGAAGAAGCTTATAAAGATTTACATGACAAAATACCATACAGTTGGAGTAGGGCTTACTTTAGTCCTGGTTTTGATTGTGATGCTGTAGAAAATGGATTAAGTGAATGTTGGAACTCAATGATTAAGACACTAGAGGGAAACCTATCATTAGAATGCTTGAAGACATAAGATTGATAGCGATGGCAAGGCTAATCAGTCAAAGGAGTGAAGGAGAAAAGTGGACAGATGAGATATGCCCGAATACAAGGATGAAACTTGAAGAAATGAAAAGGAAAAGCAGGTATATTAAACTGTTTATTCTTATCTGATTTGCTTTTTAAACTGTTATTTTATTCTATTTATTTAGTCACCAAATCTGATTTTTTTTTCTAATTAGATACTTGTCATGTTTTGCTATTGTGTGTATTGAACTTTAAAATTTTCTATTGTATATATCGAACATTTAATTTGTCGCTATTGTGTGTATTAAATTTTCTATTGTATGTACTAAACTTATACATTTTTTTCCTTTTTTATGTATCCAAAATACATACAATAGCAACAAATTAAAAGTTTGATACATACAATAGAAACTTCTAAAATTCGATACACACAATAGCAAAACGTGACAAATTGGATACATTTTGGTGAACTAAACCCTATAATTATATGCATTGTTCTATATTATTATTATGTGAAATAATAATATTATTTTATATATATAACACAGTGAATGTTCAAATGAAAATGAGAATGGGATACTCAATCTCAGCCGTTCATTTTGTAAGTGGAATTCATGCATGGAGAGCGTGGAGGGATAGAGTGTGGCAGGATGCATGTGATGAATTTATGGGTGGGCAATGACATTGAAGGAGTGGAAATTGTACGACTGAGATTGAGTCTCCCATTCTCATTTAATTTAAGGTTCTCGTTTGAACCTCCCACTATATAACATAATGCATATGAAATACATAAATATAAATGTGAGTTAATATATATATATATATATATATATATATATATATATATGTATATATATGTATATATATATATATATATATACATATATACATATAGTGTTAGGATCAAGGGAGAACACTCTTAAATAGAGAACAGAGAGAACACTTTTGAAACTTTGATTTCATTGATTAGATGGTTCACAAATTGTCACAATTTATTTAGGCATTTGATTCCATTGATCATCGGATTTAAAATATGTCACGTTTTTTTTATAATATGTTCGAATATAATCCTGATTCATCGATGCATACAAAATTGTTATTTGATGCATCAATGCATCCAAAATTTTAAATTGTTAATAATTATAGAAATAATTTTGATTTTAAGATTTAGGATATAAAGTTGACTTTTGGGTAGCTATGGGTGAACATTAACGTAAAGAAGAAATAATAAATTACAAGTTTACACGTGTTCTCTCTGTTCTCTATTTAAAAGGGTTCTCCCTTGAACCTCACCATATACATATATATATATATATATATATATATATATATATATATATATATATATATATATATATATATATATATATATATTTGTTACAAGTAAATGTTACTAGTAACAAACATGTATGTGTATTATATAAAATACATGTAAATTTATTTTATAAATTGTAAATTCATATATTGTATAGAAATAGGAGTTTCTATGTAATATACTCATGGAGTATATATAGGGATATGACATGTTGTAATGTGTAAGGTTTTGGGCATAATGAATGAAAGAACTATGTGTTTTCTATGGTGTAAACCATATTCTCTCTAGTTCTACATACAAACCTTCATATATCCTATACATTATACTTGAACCACTTGTTATATGGGACTAACAAGTGGTATCAGAGCCAAAGGAGTGATGATTAGATCTGAATTCAACAAACAAAAGTCGAATTTTTGAAGATCTTTGAAGAAAAAGGGGTATTTTTGGGTTTGAGATCAAAGTCTAGATCAAATGGAATTTTTAAGTGTTAATTGATTGGATTAAGATCGCAAAGCATAATGAAACATTCAACATTTGATTTCATAGCAATCGGATAACAAATCAGTGGCCAAATTGAAGATTTTTGAGTTTTTGAGTTTTGGAAGTTCTTGAAGAAATTTGATCGATTTGGCTTATTTGATCGATGTTTGTGATAATTGTTGATAGAGAAATGTAAATCGGGGGTAGGAAAAGTGATCTGGACAAGAAATCATGAGATTTGGGCAAAAATTCGAAAATTTTGAATCTGAGCGGGATGATCTTGAAGCTGTCGGAATTCCAGGTTTGAAGGGGTTGGAATTGCCCTTTGAATCAGTCGGAATTGCTGAATTCCGAGAATATTTTGGTCGGATTTGTCGGATTCCGAGAAGAAATCAGTCGGAATTGCTGAATTCCGAGAATATTTTGGTCGGATTTGTCAGATTCCGAGACTTTTGATCAGATTCCGAGAATTTTGATCGGATTCCGAGAATTTTGATCGGATACCGAGACTTTTGATCGGATTCTAAGCTTTTGTCGGATTGCAAGACAATTTGATCGGATTCCGAGACTTTTGATCGGATTCCGAGACTTTTATCGGATTCCGTAGTTCTAATCGGATTTCTTGATTTCCTCGGATTCTTTGTTGAAGAAGGCTAATTTTGAGGGTTCATGGTGCTCTCTGTGTCGCACCTACCATACTGGTGATTGTTCGAAGGCCACTACTCGTTGTTTTAGGTGTTGTCATAAAGGGCACTCGGTGAATGGGTGCGAGTTTAAAGAGAACGTCTGCTACAAGTGCCACAAGCCAGGGCACAGAATTTCAGATTGTCGATCAAAGTCAGATGCTAGAGCTGGAGGATCTGCCTCAGGGCAGAAGAAAGACAACGCTCCCCGTGCTAAAGGGCGGGCGTTCCAGATGACGAAGGAAGAGGCAAAGGGTGCTGGGGATGTGATTACGGGTACTTTTCTTATTAACTCTACCCCAGCATGTGTATTGTTTGATTCTGGAGCTACATATTCCTTTGTGTCTGTATCTTTTTGTGATAAACTGCAAATGCCTATATCTGTGTTGTCTGAACCCGTAAGAGTAGAGACTGCTAGTGGTAAAGTAGTTTCAGTGGTAAATAATGTCCCTCAAGCGGTTATTGATATCGACGGGAGTAGTTTTCCTGTTTCTCTTCTTTTAATGCCGACTGCGGGATTCGATGTTGTGATTGGGATGGATTGGCTTAGCAAGTTGAACGCTGAGATTTTCTGTTCCAAAAAGTTGATCAAAGTTCCTTTATCTGACGGGTCATATGCTGTGGCTCGTGGCGAAAGGCGAAAGTCCGATGTTCCTATCATTTCTCTTATGAAAGCTCGTAAGTCGGTTTCGAAAGGCTGCGATTGTTATCTAGCCCATGTGATCGACGATAAATTGGAGAAACGTGTTGTTTGTGATATTTCGGTGGTGACCGATTATCCAGAGGTATTTCCTGACGAGTTGCCTGGGTTACCGCCAGTCAGAGATGTTAAGTATCGTATTGATCTTGTTCCGGGGGCTACCCCTGTGGCTAAAGCTCCATATCGTCTTGCTCCTTCCGAGGTTCGCGAGATGATGACGCAGATTCAGGAGTTGCTTGACAAAGGCTTTATTCGCCCGAGTTCTTCTCCTTGGGGTGCTCCGGTGCTATTCGTGAAAAAGGACGGAACGATGAGAATGTGTATTGGTTACCGGGAGCTGAACAAGCGAACGGTGAAGAACAAGTATCATCTGCCGCGGATAGATGATTTATTTGATCAACTGCAGGGAGCGACGTGCTTCTCAAAGATTGATCTGCGGTCTGGATACCACCAAGTGTTAGTTGCTAACGAAGACGTTCCAAAGACGGCTTTCCGTACTCGTTATGGTCATTATGAGTTTTTGGTGATGCCTTTCGGTTTAACCAATGCTCCTGCTGTTTTTATGGACCTGATGAATCGGGTTTGTCGTCATTTTCTCGATAAATCGGTGATTGTGTTTATTGACGATATTCTTATCTATTCTAAGACTGAAGCTGAACACGAGTTACATTTGCGAGAGGTTCTCGAAACTCTTAAACGGGAGAAGCTTTAAGCTAAGTTCTCGAAGTGTGAATTCTGGTTGCGAGAAGTCCTTTTGAAGTTAGAAGTTTTCTCGGCTTAGCTGGGTACTATCGGCGGTTTATCCGCGACTTTTCTAAGCTTGCGGGTCCTTTAACTAAACTAACTCGCAAAGATGTTGCATTCGTTTGGGCGGAAGCTCAAGAACAAGCGTTTCAGTATTTGAAACGGCTACTGTGCGAAGCTCCAATACTTTCCTTGCCAGAGGGATCTGAAGACTTCATTGTCTACTTTGATGCTTCGTATTTTGGATTGGGGTGTGTACTGATGCAGCGCGATAAAGTAATTGCCTACGCTTCAAGGCAATTGAAACCTCATGAAGGCAATTATCCGACTCATGATCTTGAGTTGGCAGCGGTGGTGTTCGCGTTGAAATTGTGGAGGCACTATCTCTATGGCACTAAATGTGTGGTCTGTACGGATCACAAGAGCCTGCAATATGTGTTCACGCAGAAAGAGCTCAACATGAGACAACGCAGGTGGCTCGAGTTAATAAAAGACTACAATTGTGAAATTCGCTACCATCCTGGTAAGGCCAACGTGGTGGCAGATGCATTGAGTCGCAAGAGCTCTACAGTAGATGCTAGATTTATGAAACTTACTGTGGTTCCCGATATCATTGCTCGATTGAAGGAAGCGCAGCAAGTGGCGTTGCAAGATGATAATCTCAAAGCAGAAACGATGAAAAAGCTGAAAGATCAACTTGTTGATGATACTCGCGGACTTAAGACTTTTCAGTCTCGCGTGTGGGTGCCTCTTCATGGTGATAATCGTGAGCTGATACTGCAGGAAGCTCACAAATCTAGGATGTCGGTTCATCCGGGCAGCACAAAGATGTATCATGACTTAAAGGCATTGTACTGGTGGCCTACTTTAAAACGGGACATTGCTTCCTTCGTGGAGAAATGTCAGATTTGCGCGCAAATTAAGACAGAACATCAGAAGCCTTATGGCAGTTTACAGCAACTTGAGATCCCTGAGTGGAAGTGGGATCACATTACTATGGACTTTGTGACAAAGTTGCCAAAGACTCTTAGGGGTCATGATGCTATTTGGGTCATTGTCGATAGATTGACCAAGAGCGCTCATTTTCTAGCTATCAGCGAGTCTACTCCGCTGGAGAAGTTAGCAAAGTTGTATGTAGATGAAGTGGTGTCACGACATGGTTTGCCATGTTCAATTGTGTCTGACCGTGATGCGAGATTTGTTTCACATTTTTGGCAGAGTTTGCAGCATGAACTTGGTACACGTGTTCATTTGAGCACGGCGTATCATCCGCAGACAGATGGCCAGTCAGAAAGAACGATTCAAACGCTGAAGGACATGCTTCGCGCATGTGTTCTCGAATTTGGTGGTGCATGGGATTCTCACTTGCCGTGGTCAAGTTCGCTTATAATAACTCGTACCACTCCAGTATTAGGATGCCACCTTATGAAATGTTGTATGGGAGGCGTTGTCGTACTCCCACGTGTTGGCTAGAACCCGGTGAAAAGCAGTTTGATGGACCTGAGATTGTTCAGATTACAGCAGATAAAGTGAAGATTGCGTGGGAAAAGCTCAAAGCGGCCCGTGACAGACAGAAGGTATATGTCGACCTTAAACGCAGACCAGTTGTATTCCAGGAGGGCGATCGGTGTTCCTGAAAGTTTCTCCCTGGAAAGGGGTGATTCATTTTGGAAGAAAGGGCAAGTTGAGTCCACGTTATATTGGTCCATTTCGGATCATTCGTGTGGTTAATGATCAGAATGTTACGCTAGAGTTGCCTCCAGAGCTTTCTGGAATTCACAACGCGTTCAACGTGTGTTATCTGCGTAAGTGCAAGGTGGAGGAGAACCAGATTCTGCCTCTACAGGAATTGAAGGTTGACGCTTCAAAGCGCCTAGTTGAAGAACCTGTTGAAATACTTGGTTCTAAAACCAAGAAGTTGCGCAGAAAGACGATCAAACTGGGGTTAGTTAAATGGAAGCATAACCTGGGTTCGAATATGACCTGGGAAACGGAAGACGACATGAAAGCTAGATACCCTCACTTATTTGTAGACGATCAGATTCCGAGGACGGAATCTTCTTAAGGGGGGTAGATTTGTAACACCCCAAAATGGGGCCTAGTTGTAAACTGTTGTAACTATAGCTTAAAATGTTGTACGTTGACTTTAACTGGTGTTTTGTTGTTAATTGTAGTATACATGTTGTTAAATGGTGTTCTATATGTTAATTGGTGTTATAAACGTGAAATGGTGTTAATTGGTGCTAATTGGTGTTAAATGTGGATAAAAATGTAGTAATATAAAAAGTGTCATAAGTTGACCTGATAGATAAATAGTTGAACGATTTTGGATGATGGTTCCAAAAATATCTCCGTTAGTTGAAACGGATAAACTTAAGGTGTGTTTTAAGTTGAATAGGAGAACAAAATACCCACGTGGGGTATTTGACCAACCAAGGTCGGTCTAAACATTTCCCTTAGTCACTGGAAACTTCAAACATACATACAATACATTCATACATACGTGAAACACACACACACATAGACCCTTGTTGATTTGAAGAAGGAAATCAAGTTAGATTCAGAATTTGAAGTAGAAATCTGTGGTTTGTTGATCCTTTTAGCTGAGTTCATCTCCTTTTTGTAAGTTTTTCTTGTAAAACCTAGTTCTTGGGTGTTAATGGTGTAAAGACCCATTTTGATGGATTCAAATGGGTTTTGATGTGGGTTTGATGTCAAATACATGTTACAAAGTTCTTATGTGTGTTAGATAACTTGTAAAAACGCTTGAATACGGATTCAAGTTGATTTTGGGTCAAAAATGGCGATTTGCAGTTGCTGTGTTCGAACAGGGCAAAAACGTTCTGTTACTGGTGTCCATGCTATCGCATGGGGTAGCTATGCGATCGCAAGCATGTTGTGTAGTCCATGTGATCGTATGAGAAGTCCTTGCGGTCGCATGCAGTATTGGTGTACTTTGCGATCGTATGCATGTGTCATGCGATCGTATGGGATTGTTATCGTGAATTACCGTCTAAGGACGAAGGAAACATAACTTGCGGTCGTAGGTACATAACTTGCGATCGTAAGCCCCCTTGATACCACCCTTGCGGTCGTATGGCTAAGCCATGCGATCGTAAGCTGGGGTGGTTTGGGCAGGGCCCTTGCGGTCGCATGGAGATCCCTTGCGATCGCATGGATAAGCCTTTGTGATCGCATGGGGGTGCCTTGCAATCGCATGTTGTACTGTTGTGTTGACAGCTTTGTAGTCTTGTGTTATAAGCCTCGTTGATTGCCGTTGATTGGTGTCTAAGCCTGAACCTAATGTGTTAGGTGAATCGGACGATTTTGTGTGCTCTTGGGATTCTCGATTGCATATCTGCCTCTTATAAACTCGAAGTGAGTACCGGTTTCCCATGAGTCTCAGTAAGTAAGTTATCTGTGGTACATGTTGACACGTGATTGGTGTATTGATACGTGAGATATGAGGTATGCTATGATAGAGTTGTACAAGCATGCTTATTATTGATATGAAAGATATTGTTGTGATTATATGCGCGCATGAACTGGATCCTTATTGGATCAGCTATTTGTTTATGGAGTTATGTCCGGACACTGAACGGGAGAACACGGAGGTCAGTCAGGTAGACGGGTGTTAGTATCTGGCTGGGTTCCCAGGGTCCTTAGGGACTACGGATTGGGGAACTAACGGTACTCAAGTAGTATACACTTGGGTAGGGCTCTGCAGGCCGCCGTTCCTCTATGGGACTGGGTTCCTTGATAGATTGGGACCATCATGAAAGACATGGTGTACCACATGGACTGCTGTTGGGTTGTTGAGCGGGGTTGGTTCCCCTGCAATATACGACTTCTGCTGACACGTTTGGCTCGCCGCAATATGATAGGATAGCCCTGTGTGCTGTTCTGATACATGGTAGCCTGCATATTGTTGCTTATGTGTAATTGGTGCTCACTAGCTAGTTGTAGCTAACGGTGCAAGATTTACCTTTTTCGCAGGTTGATGCTAGATGCCTGGTGAGGCGGGACTGGTGGTAGTTTTGTTGTAAATACCTTTTGGGGAACACGTTGTTTATGTATGGATCCGATGGTCGGAATCTTGTAGGTAACGCTTGTAGATAATGAACTTGGCTTAACTTTTGGTGTAATTATTAGCCAAGTCAAACAACGTTGCTTTTGTAGTTGATGTTTAATTCCGCTGCAACACTTTTGATAATCGTTGTTTAAAAAGTTTAAATTAACTCTAATTTTAAGCTCGTTATGGGTGGTGTTACACCTACAAACGGCAATACCATAGTGACTTTTCTCCGCTTCCTCATGTTTCCTACCCAGGTTGGAGAATGAGAGCTAATACTTCAAGACTTTCAACAATAAGAGGTAGGAGACGGGCACGTAGAATACGTAACGAGATGGACACCCGTGATCCAAACGAGCCAATTGTAAGGTGTGGATTATGTAAGCAAACCGGTCATAACAAAACCACCTGCCCAAACGCTCATCCTTAAAAGATATTAACCTTGTCATGTTTTAGGTATATTTTAAAATTTTAAAACTATTATGTAAGGTTATTTATCAAGTAATTTTATACACTATTATGATATTTTAAAATTTTAATTTTATGTTATTATGTATTATGTTATATTATGTTTTATGATATTTGTTTATAGATAAAACAATAACTATATAACAATAAATATATAAAAAAATAATAATAATTGTAAAATTACTGATTATTTTAAATTTACAATTACTGATTATTTTAAAAAATTTGTTAGGACTAGGGTTTTAGGTGTTAAACCGGCATCTATGAAGCCAGAGGAGGAAAGATAAATGGTCATTTCATGATAGTACTCTTATTTTTTAAAAATATTTATTATGATTAATGTTAATTTAATCAGTTATGAAAAATCATAAGGAATTTCCTTTCTTTCTTTCCAAAACCTCGCATTTTTCGAGAAAAATTTAAAAGAGAGTTTACCAAATCATTTATTCTCTCCTTAAACAAGTTGAGCTCAAGATCAATGTCATGAGCTCTATATGAGCAGCACTCCAACTCGAGCTTAAAGAATCCTAGAAGGAACCCAACTAATAGTAACATGAGCACTCATCAATCACAAATATTTTTCGAAGATAAAGGTTAAAAAGACAAGAGTATTAAGAGGTTGTATCTTCATAGCACCCCCAAAAACATTGAAAACAGCAAGTATATATCTCTGAAAGAGAGAATTTGGAGGTGATATCTTACATAACATATATAAAAATTAATAGTCACTGCCTCTTGACACGACCTCTTTGCATGTTGGACGGAGTAAGATGGTGTGTTCATGCTGAGAAACGTAGCTACCTTTTATGTCGCACAATGGTGGATATGGCTGCACGCAAAATAGACACTTGTTAGTTTTGTCAATAATACACGCGTGTGGTCACTAGATTTGATATTTGACTTGTCATATTTGAAGGCATAGAATCTCTAACTTGCATTATTATAAAGTTCAGACTGTTATTGTAATAAATAATATAGTTTTGTAATTCATAGGATTTATTATTTATATATCAAAACGGGATGTAAAAACAAGTGTTTATAAGTTACTAGAGTAAACCAAACCTGTTTTGACCCATTCCCAACCTAAAACTAGTGTACTTTACAGAATGCTAAGCCTACAGAATCCTCTCGAATTAGGGTTCAGACACAAAGATAAAACATAGCTAAATCGACGCATTCATAAGTAGATGGGTCGAAATTGCCACCTCTACAAAGATCATGTATTCGGAAAAAAAGTACATTAAACAAAGAATAATGAAAGCAGTTAAAGGAACTCGCTAATTCAGTATTTAACTAAATCTACATCAAGTCATCAATCACCAATATTACCGTCTAGCTTGCTTTTTTACCCTTTTCTGGAGGGGAGGTGATTCGTACACAACAAAAATTGTCCATACACAACAGGTACAAGTATATTATATCACATGGTACAAGTAGATAATGCAGAAATTGTTGTATATGGACAATTTCAGTTGTGTACGAATTACTACCCTTTCTGGAGATGTAGATAGAAAAACCGTCCTTTTTTCAAGAGAGTAAAGATTCAACTTGTTTGCTGGAAAATTTTGCGGTTGGTATAAATTATGTATTTATTAGGAGAAATCTGCCTTGAATCACAAGCTTTTTCAATAAAAGGTTTACCAGTGAGCTAGTTTATTGTATGCTTTTGGTGGTTGTCGTATACAAGCAGTCAAGCACCATATAATCTCTAGCAAGTTATCACACTAGTAGTCTGAGATAACACTGAATGTGACCTAATCTCAAGTCTTAACTTTAGTTAACGTAACATTATTAATCTAGAAGTTAAAGTTCCTACTTCCTTATTCTTTCCTATCGTCAAAACTTCAACTCCAAATGTAACAATTATAAAAAAAAGATAGAATTATTTTAATCTTGCTAATTAGTAAACGGATACTTTAATCTATGAATATGATATCTAAAAACCATTTTCATCAACTCATTATTCTTCACATGAGTACATGACACTAAACACATTCCAAATTTAAGTAAAAAAGGCCATGGGATTGGTCTGATTGGATATACCTGAATAACACCAGCATCACACAGATTCTTGAGAGCCATCAAATATTTTGTTTCCCCTAGTCGATCTAAATAACGTCTGCAGAAAGCAAGTGTAGAGAAATTCTTATCAATTGTGGCAAGAAGCTGTTTTGCTCTTGGCAACCGCAACGGAACATGGCCAACATCAAAGTTTTTCATGTAATGACTGCATTCCAAATCTTCTCTCACATAACCCTTGCCTATAAAACAAGAAAGCACAATAAATGTGTATGTATGTTAACTGTTACTCTTTATTTCTCATTCAAAAACAATAAAAGTAGAAGTAGTTTACCAGTAGATCCAAAGGTTTCAATTGCATAGAATTCTCCCTCTTCCATCTTTGTCTGTTCTCCTCCTTTTACTATTGGAACTGATTTCCCTGCATGAATTTGGTATGGTCCTATGCTGTGTCCATTCAAGTTCCGGATACTTTTCACTGCAAATGTTGCAGCATGCAAGTTAAAAACTAAAAAATTACTCCAATCCTACAAAATAGATCTGTTGATCCAACAATACTTCTATATATTAAAAAAAATATTAAAAAGTTAGTATGTTAGCATCTTTTTGCTAATTTGACAACTGATAAATTAATTAAGTTTAAATGCTAATTTTTTTAGATAATGTAAACATAGGCCACACACCCCAAGTATTGAAAAGGTTTCACTAAGGCTGTTGGTCATGGGATAGTCTGTGATGGTGGTGAATGGTGATCGTGATGTGGCAGTCAGTCGTGGCAGTCATTATTAGGGCTGTTAGTCATGGGATAATTGTAGGTTAGTCATGTTGAATATGGCAGGCAGTCATGACAGTCATTACTATGTGTGGTCTAAGTATCATTATCGGCTTTTAATGCAAATTAAGGCCAAAATTTGTAATTTTCCTTCAAGTTAGGGTACCCATAAAGGTAGGAAAACCAAGAAGATCTATTTAGTTAAGGCACGCATGAAGTCCATGGAAGTGACATTTACAAATTTATAGCAAGTGTTTAACCGAAATTGGAATAGGCCTGAGAGGCCTGAAATGTTATTTTGAAATCTTGGTGGCCTTAATATTATCTATACAATACTTGGGTTAGCCTATGTACACATTACCACTTTACTTTCACTCTTTCAGAAGTTCAGACAACTGTTTTGTGGTAATAAGATCTTTCAAGGTGTAAATAAAATGACTTGAAGCTTGGTTGGAATCTATGGTATAAACTATAAACTGTGGGAGGCTGAGGGAGTTGGTTAAAAGGTTAAAACAAGATGCATCAGAACAGCTACAATTTAAATACAGTTTATAATAAATAGGTTGGGTATTTTCTTTTTAACAAAAAGACAGAATTGTAATCAATAAATAAACTTTGGGTCACTTTCAACCCAATCAACAAACTTGACACATTTCATATTTAAGTTTCTATCACTCACCTGTTTAACCAGTTAAATATAAAAATATAACCCAATCAACCCATTTGTAAATAAATGGATTAAAGTTGTCCCCTAGAAAGTCTAATTAATATCAATCATGTTGAAAAAAATGCAATTAAAGATCTGGCAAAGGAAAATGTCATGTTATAGCCTGCGTATAGTGTAGATTATACCTTGGAAGACCTTCCCGTTGATTTCTACCTCATACGATTCCATGACCTCTTGGATAGCAGCACCTATATCGCATAGACGTACATCAATCCCTGCTTCCTACATGACATAAACTGGAAATTTCAGAAGTGATTACCAAAATGCCACCATATGGCATATTGTCCCTACACCCCTCAATACATAACTTAGTTTTATACTTTATAAAAGTAAAGAACCTTTACTCAAGCAGTTGTAAGAATCATTTAATTTATCCCTTCTGTCTCAAAACAAAAGTAAGGCTTGGCTAGAAACATGGTTTGATTAAAATATATATGAAAAAACTGTTGCATTTATTAGGTAAGGAAGAGGCAATAGAATTTTTAGTTTTGGCGATTTCACATAAAGCATGTCTGTTTTGCATATTCACCCATAACTCACTCACTCTACATTGCTTACCTTAATACCAGTATTTGTAGCTTCACGAGAGGCCTCAAGTAATGGATCAAACATAGGATTAAATGCAACTGTAAATGCACAGTCAACTATGTGTCCTGAAATGTGTGACAAACGAGAAAAGATTATGTTAATGACTTCACAAAGCTGAGAAATGACTAAAATTACAGCCAAATGTGCCAAATACAAGCACTATGATTTCTAACCATTTATATGAGTTCCAAAATCCAATTTCATCACATCATCATATTGAAGCACAGTTTTATCTCCAGAGTTGGGGGTCCAGTGAGCTGCCACCCTGCACAGTAACATACATTTACAATCTTGAAAGTAGTAAAAAAACAACAATGAACCAAAACGAAAAATAAAAACTAAAACATAGATAGCAAGGTGACTACTATGACCTGACTACAATTAACAGACAAAAAAACACAAAATAGTGAACCAAAAGATTTGTTCAACATTCTAGAGATCAATTGGCTGTGGAAAAATGCTACATTCAATTCTTCACTCTATTTAATCAATTGAATTCAACATGATGAAACAATTCTCCAAATCCCTATTTACAAGTCCCTAATTTAGAATCCTTATGCTACAAAAAACTAGTGCCTATCCCTGTAACAAAATAATCCTTAAAAATCCAAGAAAAGTAGCATTAACACTTATCAAATGAAATAAATAAAAGATATCACTTAAATGAAGAATTGGTCTAGAAGGATCATCCTATGGGTTACAAAATATTTACCAGTTCAATGAGCATCCAGTTGGGAATGCAATGCCAGCTTGCAAACCGTTCTCTGATATTAACTTACGAACACTATTCTCCAAGGTTTCACACAGATCAACCATCAGCATTCCAGGCTTTATAATGCTCCTCATATATTTCCGGACCTGAAATCAACACCATATTTAGAATAAAATAAAAACGGGGAGTAATACAAATTTTCTGCTCACCCTAAGAGATTCGTTATAACATTTTCACACATATAGAATTTACCGAACCTAGGTAAGCCGGATCATCATATTTATAGACTCAAATCACGATACCGAATGAATTCAGTACGCAATCGAACAGTTCATCGGAATGCCATTATATATATATGATTCGTGAAACCTAGTGTTTCGGAAACACGAAGGTAGCGGGAATTGCTGCCGATCCAGAACTAATTTGTGGGGTAGAGTGAACCATGTGAGCATGAGCAGAATAACAGAAAAAAAGGAGGGGGAAAAACCTGACGATGAACTTCTGCTGCTTGTCGTATTGAGTCATACATAGGCTTTTCTAAGCGCTCCAAATCTCTCTTTTCTTCAGATGTGGTCCTCCATAAGTTACTGAGTAAGCATAAAGTGAGGGATAGACAGAAAGTGTTATTAAAGTTATATTTCAGTTAAATTTATCCTTATAATGCTTAGTTTCAGCCTCTGAAAAACACAATGTAGATTCAATTTATAAAGTTGGCCCTTACTCATCCTTATATTGCTGGATTTCACCCTCTGGAAAGTTCCCTTGGGGAAAAAGCTCTGCAACAGGAATAGTAGGTGGATCGGTTTGCTCCTTTGTTTCTTTTTTCTTCCTGGGAAGACAAATTATAATAGCTCAGTATACTGACCACTAGAACTGCTTTCCAAAAAAAGAAACTGACAAACTAGAAGATATTATTAGAAACTTTATACAAAATCTTACTTGCTTTTATTTTTCTTCTTCTTCTTCTTTGCAGCTTCCTGAGCACCAGTTTCTAATTATGCAAGTTCAGTTATTAGACTTGTCCAACATACAATACCAGGAAACAAAAAAGTAACATCGACATTTAATTAATCTGAAAGGTTTTTTGTTCAGAGTTAAATTTAAAATGCCAGATAATCATTCACTTTTAGATAAAGAATAAGAAAATATGTCTTGACTAATTTTGATGGCTAGGAGAAAAAGCATGGATGGAGAGTGAATAAAAAAAAATAAAAAAATGATACAAGGAGAAAAAGTATAACAGGTATGCAATTTCACAGGTTCAAACTAGGCGCGCATGTGTGTGAACTTGCACATTTATCAAGTTTTATGAGAGGCTACAAGCCTTACCAGCTTAATGTTTTTTCAGACTGACCCTATCTTAGTTACAAATAATGTGTTCCAAATAAAGTATATATCCAGTATGTTCTCTTAGTTAGAAATAATGTTTTACGAGAAGTTACTGGATACATCCCTTACGTAAACTGAAAAAAAACTCCCTCCCAATTTGAGGTTTGCAGAAACAGACACATAAAAGAGAAGACAGAGTTCGCATTTAGGATATCCTATAAGACACCACCTTATGGACTAGGCCAGCAGACATCAATGAGTCGAAGGATGCCCTACCCACCACTGACTGCTTCAATGTCATGAAACAAAGCATATCATAGATCAAGTTACGTTGCTACCAAAAAGCAAATATAGATGTATAAGACGTAAACAAACAGAAATACAATGTTGTTATAAAGAACTGGTGAAAGTAAATCACATTGCCGGCATATATAACATATACTTGAAACTTTGAAAACCAAAGCGTTAGGTGCAACAAGAGATTAAGAAAATGGAGAAAGGAACATAGATGGCCTTCTCTCCCAAAATAGGCAATAAATAAGCGAGGTAAAACATCACAAAAGATAGCCATTAAAATAATTGATTATCAAAGTGACATCAGCATGTGTCATTATTTGATCCAAAACATACTCCCAGCCACAAGAGCACGTGATGCACTAATAAGGATATTAGATCTAACAAATTAAATAAAATTCACATTTTGCAAATAGGCGACGACTAGTGCAAACTGAATTGGTTAATACTAGCCTACTTAATCTAGCCAATTCTAAGAAGTAATGCCATTAGGGAGTGTTTGGGATTTGTTCACATTCCAAAACTATCGTTTCCATAATGACGTTCTGCAAAAGCAAGTACCTGCTTAGCCAAAACCACGTTTGCAGGCAAAAAGAACAATCATAATCACGTTTTCAAACCAAACATTTTTCTGGCGTATACAAATCATAAAAGCTGAAATTCAATTCCAAAGCACAAACCCAAACACCACTTTAGGCTTCTTTGGTTGAACCACATGACTTTAATATTTTTTTAATCATCAGCTACAAAATCTATATCTTATAAAGTTTAGTAAGTGCTGTAAGAGCACACACAAAGAGACAACAGCATGATGTGAATTCATAACAAACTCAATACTAATGCAGCTTGGTGACACATAAACTATCAGATGGCATAATTACCAAAAACTATAATATCTTACCACCAGTATTGATTACAAGTTTACAACCTTTAATAAATACTAAAATCAAGAATTATCTTGGTGTATATTACTCATGAACTTTATAATACTCCCTCCAATCGAGTACTAGATTACAACCTCAGACTTTTGACTTTAAAACTCACTGTATATATAACCCAAATTTTACATAAATCCCTATATCTTTAAAGCCAAAAATAAAAATCTCATACTTAATCTATTTTCTTTAATACTCATCAAGTTTTCAGAACAAATTAGTTCAATCATATCATTCCAGGTCGATAAGTATCCTGTGTCCTATAAAGGTAAGTTACATTCCAGTTTCAAATGAGCCATCAATTTGAATCAAGGGAATTACTAGGCTTGAAATTACAAATTAAAGCGTGCATCTTTTTAACAATGAAGACAAATTATTAAAGTGAAATTACCAGAGGAATCCGCTAATGTCAATTCATCAGCTTTTTCAGTCACTTCTTCGACTGTAGCAGGTACATCAACATCACTTACAGCTCCATTAGAGGTTCCTTCTGCACCATTCGCATCTTCCTTCGACATCTCTACAAAACCGTATACACATATCATATATACATACATATAATTCATAAACAGGATTGAATAAGTTAAGAAATTTATATCAGTTACACAAAAGCAATAAAGAGAGAAACCATAGGAGGAAAATAAGAACAAAAATATCATAAATGATCAACAATGGGAAGAAGACATACTAACCGGAGCTCCGACGTATCGAGATTCTAACCGCCGATCAGAGCAGCAGCAGTGATTAGTTTAGGGTTTGAAAGTGAAGTTCTGTTTTGGCCAACGACGATGGTGTTTGCAAGTCTTTTATTACGACGAACAGAGAGTAAGCAACAAGTTTAGTTTTGGCCGAACAAGTCCTTCATCTTTGAAGTATTTTCACTTTTGGATTAACTTTTTTTTAACTTCTAGTTATGTATTGTTTGCTTGGAATTTAATTGGATTATAATGAAATAAAAAATTAGTTTTACCTTGAACTTAATTATATAGATTTAGCTGGGGTAAGGTTTCACGAAGAATATTCTTTTTTAGAGTATACGAGTAAAAATCAAGAAAATTAATAAAATTACTCAGTTTTTAATTCACAATAACATAAAAATAATATAATTTTAAATTATATTAAGAATTGATGCAAAAAGTGATACATATAGTAGATGTATCTAATTTCTATATATGCATATAGTAGATGCATCGTATTTAGTACCCCTTAAATGAAGATTTCGAGGGCGCAAATCTCTTCTCCCTCTTTTCCTTAGAAAGGGTGTTTTTCCTTGATCGTGCATCTAGCTTAGGGAATCCATAACTATTTAGCCACAAAAGGTGTGTTTGTCCCCATTGAGCGATATACTTTCTAGATAGATGTGTTATTTACTCAATCACGTCATAAAAAATGCTCGGTCACAAAATACTAATGTTTTTCTGTAACAACCCGAATTTATGTAATAGTGTTCAATTGATTAGACAAGGAAAACAAATATATTCTTTAAATATATTAAAAATGCTTTGGGTCCGATTATATCATTAATTGGATTATTGTATAAAAGATGGAAATAACATGATGTTTTCAGCCATAATGCAAGAGAAATTGTCGTAATAAGATAACAACTGTAATGGTGGACAATGGTCGTAATATGTGTCTAGCTGACCTAAAGTTTGCTTTTCACCAAACCTACTAAGTGGATTACGACCGTAATGATAAAGATTACAGCCGTAATGTGTGTATGTCAGGCTTATAAATATACGAGCAATCCCTTCATAATACACACAAAACACTTCTAAATCTCTCCAAAATCTCTGCTTTGGGGCTCGAGCTGTCGGTTTCGGGATCGCGAGGTGCGAATGTGACAGTTAAGATCTCGAGTGAATGTTTGGGACTTCGACCTGGTGAGTTTGGTTATTTTCCAAAATCATGTATGAAGACAAAATCGTTTTCGAAAGAAATAATGGTTTGTAACTATGATGCCTAGTAGGAAAAGTGTACTTTGTCGTTATGCTAGCAAAGTGATGAATAGTTGTCGTGTTTTCTAAATAATACACATGGTGTGCTTGTGCTTTATGTGTTTGTATACTAGAGTGGTGCTTGACTGACAATGATGATGTCAATACGCATAACACCACCATGGTGAAAGTAGGGCCTAACGGTGGGGCACCGGTTGTACTTTCACTTGAACGTCTTATATTGGAGTAGCTACAACGGAAGGACTATGGGAATTTGAGTACGAGTGGGAGCTATAACATCCTAAATTTAAAAAGGTATTAAAATGAGGTGGTAAGTAAAAGTTGAGGGTAAACGAGTAAAAATTATAAAATATTGAATGGTTTAGAATATATCGTCATTAGGATTTATGAATATCGTACGGATGAGTTATAAATCGAACAG
The DNA here is from genome assembly GCA_947179395.2 of Pulicaria dysenterica. NCBI lineage: Eukaryota > Viridiplantae > Streptophyta > Magnoliopsida > Asterales > Asteraceae > Pulicaria > Pulicaria dysenterica. The sequence goes on along the minus strand of OX359290.1, from coordinate 67,220,808 downwards.
GATACCCGCTAGTTGAGTCACCAACTTTAAAGTCGGCCAACCCATCTCCCTTATCTATTCATTTATGTTCTTTCTTACTTTGTTCTTGTTTCTTTCTTTCCCCAATTTTTTCTCACGAACACACAAACATATATATATCACAAAGAGAAAACAGGTAGGAATTTTTGTCCGGTGGCACCATATAATGGCGAAATTAATATTACTTAAAGTTAAGGATGTTGTTCGGGTTTTTTCTCGGGTTTCCAGTTAATCGGGTCAGATTAACGAGGTTTTAGTTGTTGTTACGGAATTTTAGGGCCAAAATTTTAAACAAAACACAATTTATACGAAGTCATGTTGATTAAATTATTATTTTTAAGGCAAATTAAAGTATTTTAAAGATATGTGAAATGTTCAATATAGTCCAAAGTTTTTGTGTAGTCCCAAAAGACAAATCTCAGCCACAGGATAAAAAAAGGCAAATGCCCACCAGCACCTCACGCCACCACCAGTGCCGCCGACCACCACCTCCGGCCGCCACAATCACAAGTGATTGACGCACAATCACATGTGATTGCACCACGCCAACCACCACCACCACCGACCATCACCTACGGCCACCTCCTCCGGCGACGCAATCACATGTGATTGAAGCCACAATCACATGTGATTGCACACTATCGGACACCACCACCGCCGCCGCCGACCAGATCTTTTTTTGAAGCATCAAAGGACGAATTTGAGACCAGATCTGAACTCCTCTTATCAAACCGAGTTGAACCACCACCATCCCCACCCTGAACAACTCCGGCAGCCGGCGAATTTGGCCTCGTCGGCGCCGGATCTGAGAAATAAAACTCCGGATCTTTTTTTGAAGCATCCAATGATGAATCCGAGACCAGATCTGAACTCCTCTCATCAAACCGAGTTGAACCATGTGAGCCACCACCATTAACTCCCGCCGTGGTGGTCGGATTTTGCAGCGGCGGCCATGGTGGTCGGAGTTTGCTCGATTTCTCGTTAATGGAGGATCGTGAGGACGATCAGGCTCCATAGTCTTTCACGATGATCCGACGGTGGGTTCGCCGGAAAACGCTTTGTTGATCGTGTGGCTGAGATTTGTCCCTCAGGACTACACAAAAAAGATGGACTATATTGAACACAACTCTTAAAGATATAAATCAAAGATTGAACTATATTTATCATTTTTTGTAATAAAATATTTCTTTTTTCCTTTGATTTTGGTGGCATCAAAAAATAAGTGGTGGCACCCTAAAATTTGACTGATGGCAACGGCTCGAAAACGTTAAAATTTTCCATTGCGTCTGCAAAATTGACCGGTGTCCCATGACCCCTCTCGTATACACATAGGTTCGCCACTGAGAGAAAATCAAGATATTATTCAAGATCAAAAGCATCATCTTCATCATCCTTGAAGGGTAAGTATTCTTATCCATATTTTTATGTTCTTGAAGGTTTTGAAGTGTAAGTGGGTTAATTTTGGGGCTTTGTTTATGAGGTGATTTTGATGCTAGAAATTGTTACTACAACTCATACATGTGGTTTAAGTTGAAATCAATTGACTCATGCCACCGCCAATCCCTAAATAGATCCGCCCATGAAACCAACTTGTAGTTGTGTAAAGAGTTGGTTATGAAACAAAAGTGTGATTTCGACGTAAAGGGTGGTTTTTATATTAATGTATGTTTAAAATGGTTTTACCGATTTTAATAGATGCAAAGTTATAAGTCATCCATTGCGATGAATCTGATTAAGTATAAAAAAAATTGTAAATCGAAAATTTTGAAAACCACGACTGTTGCATTTTCCACCGTTGATGTCACCTCTAACGTCATATTGTCGCCACCCTCGTCACCATCAACATCCATTCTCCATGATGTTTATATTGCTAAAGTCCGATTACCCTCTCACATATTCTATTGTTGCTTCGATATTGAATGTCAAACAGAGACATTGTTTCTTGTCGAATACCATTGCCTCCATGCCTTTCTCTTGCCTTTTTTTTACAAAATTCTTACCCCACCTTTGTTTATCTATTTAACTGAATAATTTTCTCTCAACTACTCATTCATCAACTGCTTATAGAAATTTTTTATTGAACCCTTTTCTAAATAGTCGAATATTAGGGTTTTGTATTTGCTCTTTGTATTAGCTCATTGGTTCTTTGATTTGTTGATGGGATTTTTGTTATGAATAAAATGATGAATCAAGCTGATCCTATGTTCTTACCTTAGTGGGGAAGACAGACACTTACGTCTTGTTCTCGAGTTTTAATAAGTGGAGGAAAGTAAAGGAAAAGAAAGGGTTCTTTCCTTCCAAATCATGCCAATTTTGGAAGGATAAAGTTGGGACTAAAATAAGCCTAAATTACCCCTCGAAACCCCTCCATTTCCTTTCTTTTCTTTCCTTGAAACTCGAGAACATCTTTATTAGAGTTTTCCTTCCTAGTCCTTTCTTTTCCTTCCTTTAAAAAACTCGAGAAGAGGGCGTTAGCTTCAACTAGTTCAATTTGAGTCTTTCTCAGCAGTTGTTGCATTGTAAAAAATAAATAAAGTAAAAATGACTATTAAACGTCAACGACAAAGTATTATAAAAAGTAATGTTTACTCAATACTATTTTCATTCATAAAAACGTTCCACATGAACTTAAAAGATATTTATTCATGGAACAAAGTGTTTATAAAATAATTTGTCAACTATTATTAAACAAAAATATTTTATATTGCCAAATATGAAAATACGTATTTTGGTTTACAAGTTAAATATCCTTAAGATGTATTATTATACTGTGTATCAATGTTTGGTAAAATAATATCTTGTCTTGGATTTTGTGACAAGAAAAGTACATGAGGTGTCACCACCCGATCCACTTATTTTATATGAAATCTTGTGTTGATTCTAATGTCAGTCCAACTACACAGTATAACGATATTTATTTATGGATATCTAACAGTTAAAATACAAGTTTAAAAGAGAAAGTCGTAACATAACAACGAAAATATTTTTAAACGGCTCAAAATGATGTGTAAGGGGGCACGGTTGCAAGCCACGATCGACCATGGTTTGCGACCGTCCGACCTCTTGATAGCTCACCTTCTCTCTCTTCCAACTCTATATACACACAGCTTGTCTTCTTCATAAAATACCCTTTTGCAATATGAAAATCCTCTGAATACATTCATCACACACTTGTGACCTTTCACTTTCATATTTAATGTGTGATTCTTGAAGTTCTTATATACTTTGATTCATTCAAACAAAAACTCAAGATTTGGCAAAAAGAGGCAAGAAAATAGAGAGAGTGTTCTTCATCTTCATCTTTATACATTTATCTCTCATTGTTTGTGAGTGTTTGAGATATACACCATTGTTGGTGTTTGTAAGATTTGGGAGTTGTTCTTGTGTGAAGAACATTATTGTTGTTGGTAGGTTTGACTATTCCTCACTTATATTTGGTGTTTAAGTTCTTGGGGAAGAACTTGTTCATATCTTAGAAGATAAGTGTTCTTGTTGAAGAACATTGTTCAGTTCTTGGATTAGAACTTGGAGTGGTTGTCACTTACCATTCAAAGATGATTGTATTCGGTGATCTCTTCCGGTCTAAGAGAACTTGTGCACGTGATGCTTGTGAAACACTTGACGGAGGTCAAGGAGTGGATGTAGGTTGGAGTTCAACCAAACCACTGGTGGAACTATTATGGGGCAGGAGCCCCCCCCCCCCAAAAAAAAAGCCAGAGTCAATATAGTATATTTTGTATATTCGAAATAAATAAATTACATGTATTCATATCGTAACTATCATTTCTGTAAAAATTTGAAAAGAAAAACCTTGCAAATACAATGTCTCATATTACAATCTTATTAACACAAGAAACCAATAAAATAAAAGAAATTTGTTCAGCTATTCTACTATGAATCCCTAAAACAAATCGGCATATCCCAATTTGCATACATACCGTACTTCCATTTGTAAATTACGAAATGGGATAAGCCTTTGAATCAACAATAGAGTACTCCTTAGCAGTTCCCTTCGCGAAAGTAACAACTCATTCCTTTTCTTCTTTTTCGACTCCCAAGTTCACTTTAACCGCCGCCAAAGAACAATCTCACCTTCCCCTTCACAAATGCCAACCGACAACCACCCATTTCCTTTCTCTGTTGCCATCTAGTCGTGGTTTACATATAAGCAATAATAACCATTTGAGAGAGGCTGAGAAAAGATTGTGGAGCATAGAAAGAAAAAGGAGAGTTAAAACTTTAAAGAAAAGACTTAGATATATGAAGGTTTTAGCTTTGGTGATGGGCTCGAGGCTACACAGTAAAAGATTAGCTTTGGTGATGGGCTCGAGGCTACACAGTAAAAGAATCTGCAAAAGTTTTTTTATCACTATAAAAAGCCAAAACACTTATAAAGGTTCTTTTTCTACTTTTTTATTTTCTTCTTAAATATATATATACTCGATTACAATACATATAGATGTAATATGTATGTATACACACTAAAAAATCTAATAACTTATATGATTATAAAATAATTAGAGAAATAATATATATTCTTTTACTATTTTTCTTACTCCATGCTTCTACCTATTTAATGTTTAACATGTCTCTTCCTCATATCATCTCTTGATTTTGACACTTGTCTTAATCAAATGAGTAGAAGGATAAGTAGTAACAAAAAGTAAGAAGATAAATCATTTCCAAATAACTTATATAAGATTGGTTTTGCCCCCCCCCCCCCAAACAAATGTTCAAGTTCCACCACTGGGTATCATCTCTAACCCTTTAACTTTTTCAATACTTTCATTTACTTTCTAGCATTTATATTATTGCTTTTACATTACAAGCACTTACTTATGTATCTTTATATTCTTGTATTTTTATTACTAGCATTGCACCCGCGTAATGCCGCGACGATGACAATAGTTTGTGCTCGACAACATGTTTAATTTTAAAAGTAGGGTATGGTATGTGTGAAATACGATGTTAGTCAACCTATCCATGTTTTTTCTCCTTTTTCTAACTTCTTTACTTTTTTTTACAATCAACCATTTTATTAGTTGTTAAAATAGTTTTTGAGAAACAATTAAAAAATATTATTATAAATAATTAGAGAAAAAGATACTATAGCCTTAAAATGTATTGATGTAAGTAATTTAGCCAAATTAGATAAATTAAATTAATTGTTTTTGTGGTGTTTAATGATTTATTAAAGTAAATAAGTAATAGTTAACTTAAATTAGTTGAGATAATTAAGGGAATGATTTGCTAGGCCATTGCTTTAAGTGTTTGTATATTAAGCATAAAAACTTGTACTACTTAAAATTAAGTAGTCTTAAAAATTTTAAGTGAGATAAAGTTAAATGCTTTACAATGTAGTATAGATTTATATTCAAGTCATTTACATTACTGTCAAGTATATACTTATATATATACGTATATATATATATATATATATATATATATATATATATATATATATATATATATATATATATATATATATTAATATGTATACTTATAGATATGTATATATATATATAAGTATATATAAGTATATATGTATAGATATGTATATATATATATATATAAGTATATATATAAGTAAGTATATATATATATATATATATATATATATATATATATATATATATATATATATAGGGTGTGGTTAAACAAAGAACCCTTGTTAATTAAAGAACCTAAAGAACCATCTCTAGACCATTGGATCTAAAGATGGAGGGTTGTGATTAATTTAGGTAAAAACCCATAATTAATTATCATTCAGCGCCAATATATGTGGCTAAAAGGACAAAAATGTAAATTAACATTCTCAGCCTGCAATCAACTCCCGTTTTTGACGCTCTTTCTACGGAAACTGAATATATTCAAAATCAAAAATACAAATGCAAGCCCACAACCAATAACCGTAAACCCCCTACTTCAAATCGTTTCCATTCAAACGCGAAGAACTACCAAATTAGGTTTTCATACGAACCTAAATCGAAGTGAAGAATCAACTCCAACCTGCAAACAAAGTAAGAATTCCGTTCGTTTTTTTACTGTTAGGTGATCATCAATGCAAAAGTATTGATTGAACTCACTTCTTATGACCTTATTTACATTGGATAATCCTAAGAGACGAAGTGGACGATTGATGGCATCGTATGCAAAAAAAATAAAGTATGATGGAAAGGTAATCAATGTTGACGAAGATGCTGACGACGTCGAGCAATAAAGTGCAAAGAAGGATACCAATGAAGATAAATCAGAAGCAGAATCAGAGACAGGATCAGATGAAGAAGGACAATCAGTTGAAGGAGATGGTGATTCTGGTGACGATGATGAAGGTAATTTCAAAATCCTAGTGTGCAAACAACTAGTTAAAACAACCAAACCTAGTTTGTATTTGGGAAAAAACCACTGTAATTTGCATTTTGTATGCTGATGTGTGATGTAGATGATACACATTGTTATTTAGCAACTAGTTAACATTTTGCATTTTTTGCATTTTGCATTTGAAGTTCATATGTAGCGTTCTGCTTCTTTAAATTTGCATTTTGTTATTGGAAAAATCAATTTCAAACACTGTAATTTGAATTTTGCAATGTTATAAGTTGTAACTTTTGCATTTGGGAATGGTCATTGTACCACTTTGCATTTCCACAACTTATTAACAGTTTGCATTTGCATTTGATAATTATCAGTATGCATTTTGTTATTGGAAAAATCAATTTCAAACACTGTAATTTGGGAATGGTCATTGATTTTGCAGCATTTTGGAATGTTATCAGTTGTAACTTTTGAATTTGGGAATGGTCATTGTACCACTTTGCATTTCCAAAACTAATTAACTGTTTGCATTTGCATTTGATAATTATTAGTTTGCATTTTGTTATTGGAAAAATCAATTTCAAACACTGTAATTTGGGAATGGTCATTGATTTTGCAGCATTTTGGAATGTTATCAGTTGTAACTTTTGCATTTGGGAATGGTCATTGTAGCACTTTGCATTTCCACAACTGATTAACAGTTTGCATTTGCATTTGATAATTATCAGTTTGCATTTTGTTATTAGAAAAATCAATTTCAAACAACATTTTTAGACCTCCCAGAAGGTGGCTTCGAAGTAGATTTGATCGGTTCAAAACCACCAAGCTTTGCATATTCCTTATAGAATGCCCATGCTTGAGATAATGTGTCAAAAGTCTGATTAACAAAAGGAGTTTTAACATCATCAACATTAGGTATCCAATACCTATCTCCAATAGCATTTGATTTCTCTATTCCAATTTGAAAAGATGCAGGAACATTGCCAAGATCTAAAAAAAACAAATGCAAATATTATAACACAAAAGCCACATCATATGCAAGAAAACGATATGTCAAAATGCAAACAAAAGATATATCAGCCAAGAACAGAGTTCTATGTACATGCAAAAAATAACAACATGCAAATTGCTATAACTCTAACAGTGATACACCTTTCAAATACACATATAAGAACAATATTGCAGCTATATTCGATCAATGAACCAATCACAGTCGTTCAAAAACCAAAGTCGTACAAAATCATGTAGAAAAACAGAATCAAATACATCGATAATTAGCAAACAGTACATTTCATAAGCAGTAAAGCATCGACAATTGAAACAGAAAACATTACCGTCGAAATCGTCATGACAATCGCCCATTCATTGAATAGCCTCAGACATACGAACATGCAAAAAAACACAGAAATGTGACGATTGATCTGGATTATATTGCAAAATAGTAATCAAATTGATCAGAATATTGTATGTAAATCTCGAACAAAATCAAATTTGATAAAATTTGAACAATTGATCAAATCATGTGAAGCATGAAGGAGATACGGACGACGATAAAAATGGGAACAAATTGTTTCCGTTATTACTGTGCGTGCGTGGGGAAAAATATGATCATGCCCCTATGAGTACAAATGAGATCAATGATGCTAATAAGTTCCTTGGGTTCTTTGTTTAAGAGGGGGTTCTATATTGATGCAATATATATATATATATATATATATATATATATATATATATATACACACTAAGTATCTATACTTATATATTTATACTTCTTGCATTTATATATATTCTGCAATTTATTACATTATATCTATTCATTACTGTGCTTATATTTATTTAAATTTAAAAAGTGGACATAGAAACTATTCAACCCTTCTTATAGTTTATACACGTTGTTTTAGGGTTCTTATAAACCAATGGGTTTTTCTTTTCATTTATTAGCTTAGAAATCGGTATTTTTATGCCGCTGAAAATTTGCATTGAAGATTTATTGCTTGATTGAGTCTAGAGCTTGCAACTCGGTGTACAGTAAACAATTCCTAATTACTCTTTATCTTAGGTTTTCCATGCAAGCGTTATTTATCTTTTCAAGTAACATGTTTGCTCTATTGATTCTCATGTAATCGTATCCGCGGCCGACTTATTCGGCCATGAAGTATCTTTTGATCCCATGTAACTTTCTGATTTTGTCTTTGAACAATGATATGGGTTTATTTTCTCATGCATGATTTGGTTTGAAATATAATCTTATTTGTGATATTGACTATTAGAGCGACCGGATCATTTGTTTTAATAAAGACATTGAATGGTTGAATGGATTAATCAATTTTTTGGTAATCATAATGAGGCTAGGTTTGATCTATGGTGGCAAGTAGAGATATGAAAGTGCAATTTATCTAGGCGTGTAATAGATGAGTAGATGACCATTAAGGCATGGTTTAAATCCGTTTATTAATAGTTTTGCTTTGAACGATGGTTATATGATTTCTGATTATTACGATTGCCCTCTGGTGATTAGAATTATATATATAGTAAGATAAAATGCGACCGTCAGGGTGTCAGCTTTTGTGAAACTGATCAAATAACTTGTAAAGCTCGTAGACCTAATTAGTTGTAATAATGTTTATTTTGTAAATATATAATTTAGAATAGTTTAGATTTATTTACCTTTGTTAGTAGTTGATTATTTTATTACCTACACGTTTCACTATAGCCATAATTAAACAAATAAATCACTATTAGATACTAATATGTAACACCCCAAAATGGGGCCTAGTTGTAAACACTTGTACATGTAGCTTTATGGTTTGTATATTGACTTTAATTGGTGTTTTGTTGTTAAATGTAGTATATTGTTGCTAATTGGAGTGTTTTAAACATGAAATGGTGTTAATTGTGGATAAAATGTGGTTTCGTGGAAATTTTCGTAAGTAGATAGAGTCGGTATTTTATTGAACGGTTTTAGATAATGGTTCCAAAAATATCTCCGTTAGTTGAAACGGATAAACCTAAGTCGAGTTATAAGTTGAATAGGATAACAAAATACCCATTGGAGTATTAATTAACCACAAAGGCGGTTAAGCCTTTGTTTGACTCCGTGGAAACTTCATGTACACACACAAACACATAGCCTTATACGTGAACAACACACACATACTCTTGTTGATTTGAAGAAGAAAACCAAGATAGATTAAGTTATAAGAGGTTTAGAAGCTGGAATCGAGTATCAATTAGTTCTTGTAGCTGGTGTTATCTTCTTGTTGTAAGTATTTCTTGTTCAAAAACCTAGTTCTTGAGTCAAAGTGAGGAAGGGATCCATTTTGATGGATTCAAATGGTTTTTGATGTTTGTTTTATGTCAAATATGTGTTACTAAGTTCATATGTGTGTTAAAGATGATTTTTAAACACTTGAAAACGGATTCAAGTTGATTTTTGTGTTAAAAATGCAGATTCCAGCGGGTGTGCTCGAACAGAGCAAGAACTTACTGTAAAAGTAGTCCTTGCAGTCGCAAGGGAATAGCCTTGCGGTCGCAAGCAAGTCCAGAGTCCCTTGGGGTCGCATGCATTGGGTCTTGCGGTTGTAAGGAGGTTGCGTAATGGTTTACCGTCGAAGGACGAAGGGAACATACTTGCGGTCGTACGTACATAACTTGCGACCGTAAGCCCCCAAGATGCCACCCTTGAGGTCGTATGGTTAAATCCTTGCTATCGTAAGCCGGGGTGGTTTGGGAAGGACCCTTGCAATCGCATGGATATTCCTTGCGACCGTAAGGGGGGGGTATAAGATGACCCTTGCGACCGTAAGGATAACCCTTGCGATTGCAAGCAAGGGTCTTTTGTTGATAGCTTTGTACTCTTGTGTTTTAAGCTATGTTAGTTGTTGTTAATTGGTGATTAAGCCTAAACCTATTGTGTTAGGTGATTCGGAGGACTCTCGGGATTCCCGACATTATATCTGCCTCTTGTGATCTCGAGGTGAGTACCGGTTTCCTATGAGTCTTAGTAGGTAAGTTATCTATTGTACTTGTTAACATGCGATTGGTGTTTTGATACGTGCGCACACGAGGTATGCTATAATATGATTTAGCATGTAGTATTAATTGCCGTATATGATGCATGCATACAACTGGACCCGTTTGGGTCGTATTTGTTAACTGGAGTTTGTCCGGACACTGACTGGGAATAATTAAGGTCAGTTAGATAGACTGGTGATCTGGCTGGGTTCCCGGGGTCCCTAGGGCCACAAAATGGGGGACTAACGGTACTCAGGTGTATACGCTTGGGTGTGGCTCTACAGGCCGCCGTTCCTTGATGAGATGGGGTTCTTGGATATAAGCCGGAACTGGTTATGAATGAGGTTCTTGGTGCAAGCCGGAACTGGTTATGACTGGAGTTGCGCTATGTGGACTGCTTTTCGCTCCCCCACTGGTACAAATAGTTGCGGCTGATTCCCCGGCTAGGGTTGTTGAGCGGGGCTCGCTACCCTGCAAGACACGACTCCTGCTGACATGATTGGCGCGCCGCAATATGATAGGATAGCCCTGTGTGCTGTTCCTATATGTGTTAGCCTGCTTATTGATGCTTATGTGTAATTGGTGCTCACTAGCTAGTTGTAGCTAACGGTGCATGATTTCCCTTTTTCGCAGGTTGATGCTAGTTGGCCTAGTGAGGCGGGCTCTGGTAGTTTTGTTGTACATATCTTTTGGGAACATACTTGTCGTACTGTATGGATCCGGTGGTCGGTTTTAGTTGGTAACGCTTGTGGTTTGAAACTTGGCATATTCTTTTGATGTAATTTGTAGCCAAGTCAGTAACAATACTTACTTTTTGTAAATGGCGTTTAAATTCCACTGCATGCTTTTGATTAAAAAGTTTAAAATTAACACTAATTTTAAGCTCATTAAGGGCGGCGTTACATAATATACTATATAAATTACGATGACACATACAAATCACAAATATGTATTTGTTTGCTAGCATGCATTCATATATGTATGTTACTATAAATATACTAGTTTATGCTTAATGATAAACCTATTTACATGTATTTGTATACATATGTGTATATGTTTGATAATTTGTGTTCTAAAATGATAAATATATAAATATTACATCTTGGAATTCACGCGGAAATTTCCGAGGGCTTTCCGAGGACGAAAATGGTTTTTTAATATTATACACTATTTATAATGCGAAACACACATAAACACCTACACGTATCATTATAACCATAATTAAACCAATAAATCACTACAAGATACTAATATACTATACAAATGACAATGACACATACAAATCACAAAAATGTTTACATATAGGTATTAGTTTATGTACATGCAATAATATAGGTAGGTTATTATAAATATACTAATTTATGCTTAACAATAAACCTATATATGTGTATTTATATATGCATATGTATGTCTATATGTTTGATAACTTGTGTGTTCTAAAGTGATAAATATATAAAAATTACATTCCCTTGGAAATTCCTCGGAATTTTCCAAAGGCTTTCCAAGGGAATTGTAATTCTCGAAAATATCTCGGTAATTCGTCATACAAGTTACTTTCTCGAAAAAGCCTTGAAAATTTTGCGAGGAATTTCCAAGGGCATTTTAGTTCTCGGAAATCTCTCAGAAATATTTGGGAAATTGCTCGCTATGTTATTTGAGGGTTTATTTCCTCGGCAGTCTCTCGGAAAATTTGCGAGGAATTTCGTGACCTCAGAAATTTATCTGAATACTCTAGGTAGCTAACTTGTACTCAGATTTGTCGTAAATATGTCGGAATTCCCTTGGAATTTTCTCTAAAAGAATTAACGCTCTCGAAAATCTCTCTGAATTCCCTCTATTTTCTAGTAGTGTTTTGTGAATATATAGTTTAGAATAGTTTAGATTTATTTATCTTTGTTAGTAGTTGGTTACCCACTACCGTTTTCCATATGATTGATAATCACCAATTTATTATGTAAATAGCTATATCCCATCCCTGTGAATTGACACGTCTAGCCGAAAACTGTATACATGAGTGCAATGCCCAGTTTTTTTTTTGTGCAATCATGGTTTAAGTTAGATTTGATTTATAAGTATTCTTGATTTTTATAATGGGGTTTGCAATAGTAAATAATAAAAACACAAATGCAAAGCTCAAATAGCTCAAGAAATATATTTCCAGCAGGGTGACATTTATTCTAATTGATAGTCGTGTTAACAACACATAAATTCTAAAGAGATCAGGTGGTGCAGTTGTCTATGCTTGTTTCCATTCTTTTTAGGACGTAAGTTTGGTTGAATGAGCAAAAACCACGGACTATATGAACATGAAATGATCTGGGGGATCGTTTTCTCATGAAATGATTTCCATCCTCCAATTTTGCAACTCTTAGGAATGAAATCTCGAGCTTTACTCAGGAAGTTGATGAGACGATTCAAGAAGCATGGACCGCTACAAATCTCCTTTTCTCCTTTTCCTAAGTGTCTGCAACATGGGTTTGATGATGTTGTTAGTCCCAAATAACAAGTGATTCAAGTATAAAGTAGGATTGATGAAGGTTTGTATATGAATAACTAGAGAGAACATGGAAATACACCATGAAAAACACATAGTTATTCTTTCACTATGCTTAAAACCTTACAAAGTCAATAGCCATAAAGGCTATATATATACCCCATGGGTATTTTACAATTAAACTCCTATTTCTATACAATATTATACTTTACAGATGTTTAAATGATCTTATTGTTCTATAATGCACTTGAGACTACTACACGCCTGCACATTGATTCATGGAGGTTTGATCATGAAGAACACTAGTGAAGACGCTTATGATATGATTGAAGAGTTAGCAAATAATGGTTATAATTGGCACAAGAGTTCATGAAAAGTTGGAATACGAAACTCAACCGCCTCATGCAGTCATTAAGAAGGTAGCTATGTTGAAGAAAATGAAGTTTGACATGATAGCAAAGTCCATAAAAGTTGGCCAAGAAACGTGTGAGATTTGCTCAGGGGATCACCTTGCTCGAGACTATACCAAGACCGACTAGTTCATACCCGGAATCATGTGCAATACCGACTTGAGCGTTAGAGTAGTTTATCTTTCCTTTTATTCTTTTCAATTTTTAATTTAAAAATTGTGCTATTAGGTAGGTTTAGTAATATGATGTGATAGATAGTGATCATTATGAAACTGAATGTTGAATAAAAGTAATGTGATAGTATGTTAAATCATAAATGTAAAAAATGCTATCACTCTAAATAAGTACTTGACTTCACCGTCATTAACAACTGACCATCACAAAATAAAATATACAAACATCAAGTAGCATAACAAGTGTTCCTCCAAAATATACATCCACAATGCACCCAAGCCCTCACGCCTAAGTGTCACATGTACAATGGGGAGAGTATTTGTTAGCTAATTAAAGCTAGTGAGCATAAGATAACATAAAAATCAACATAAGAATGTCATATATCAACAATAATCATCATATAGTTAGAAGGTAGCATAATCTTGTTGGATTATGTGCAGAGATAATTAACGGGCATATTGTATCCAATGTTATAAGAGACTAAAGGGTCACACTGCTACACACCCAATTCAGAACAGTTGGATTTCACCATAAATCTGTGTGGAAATAATTAATCAGTTAGATTAATTATTAAAGAGAAAAAGGAGATAATTAATCAGTTAGATTAATTAAAGAGATAAACGAATAATTAATCAGTAGTATTAATTATTAAAAAGAGAGATACAAATAATTATCCAGATTGGATTAATTATTAGAAAGGAATAAATAATAAATAGTTATTTATTATTTAAAGGGAATTAAATATTAAGTTTTAATATTTAACGGACAGTTAATTAATAGTTAATTAATTAACTAGTAAAGTCCAGGGGGTCAATATGAGAAGAGATGAAAGTTTAATTAAAACCAGTTGGGCTTTTAATTTAACGGGCTTAGGTCCAAGTTAATCCCTATATAATATCCTTAAGCCTTAAGGATTAGATGTGAGACATTAAGGGATTAACCCTAGCCACCACATCACTCTCTCTCGATCTCGCATCACTCTCTCTCTCGGCTCTCACTTCCTCTCGACGATCTCTCTCTCGATCGCACTCTCTCTCTCGTCGACAATCAGGAAGGAATGCCAAGTGTGTTTCTCGATTTGGTGATCGACGCAAGGACACACACACGTAGGCTCAAGCTTTCGAGTTCTTTGAAGCCTTGGTGATCCAGGAGCGGTCTAGCAGCCAGTTCAATCGGAGGTGCAGTAGTGGTGGACTATCTTTAGCAATCCTAAAGGTTTTGTTAGGTATATTTCTTGTAACCTTATCTATGGGTTGTTTGTAAGAAACTATGTTGATCATTTAAAGTTTTAAAGATCCTAACCCTTTTGGGGTTTAGAGGGTTGTGTTCAATCCAGTTCCGCTTTTAGGATTGAACCAGTGGAATCAAACCCAGGATTGACCAGTTTGTGTCATAGGTGGTTTGGTCAGGTTCAAAACCCTTCAAATCTTGCACGGTAGCTAACCCGGCTCAATGCTCATGGAGTACCAGACACATCAACCGCGCTGGTGGGTGAGCGTATAGCGGTCTACCATTGTGTTATGAAGTCAAAGACTCCATGGGATACAACGGAAAACTGATCCCCATAATCATTCGAGGAACATTGGGCTTGCAAAACCCTAAATACCAATAGGTACCGTTGATTCCATCATTGGCCCGCAAGCCTCAAGTAATCCCAGTTCTCATGCTGGCCTCGACAATGGACTAAAAATAGCCCTCATATTCGGATCCGATCACAAACACATAGTTGACCCATATAGGGTCTCATAGCACGCATACAAATTCATATCATAATCATGATTCAAATGTTACATTATTCAAATGCAGTACAGCTCATTCAGTAAGTATTTCATACCTTCAATAATGTTATTTACCTTTCGTTAAATTACTTATCAATACTGATAATATGTAATATAGTTATAGGGGAGGTGTTTGCTTGTAAATATGAACAAGTGTAATGTAGGAGAAGAACAAGGTATTCTGGTCTTAGGAGAATGTTTCTGAGGGGTAAATATCTTTCAAAATAATGGAAACACTACGTTAGAGGACTTATGGGGACGAGGCCCCATGAGCCACTTCGACGCTCAAGTTAGCCATAGATGATGGTAAAGAGCTTAGAGGAGGATTAGGACAGTGGAAGGTGCGTACCTTGGTAGGAGACGGTAGTCTCCTATTTATAGTTGAGGGGGCCTTTGAAGGGACCGCCTGGATGATGGACATGCGTTGCAATCTCCTGTAGGGGACCAAAAAGGTTGTACCTTTCTGCTGTGAGTAGGATTTGCTCCCCATTACCTATGTCAGTCAATCCTGAGGCGGTTGGTAGTACTTTCTCACTGTTGAGGATTTGCTCCCCACTATCATTGTTAGCCAATCATGGAGAACTTACGTGTGTCGGATTTCAGACATGGCACGCCTGTCCCAGCTAATGGCGTGGGGACACGTGTCCTAGATGTTCCAGGCCTGATGTCACTATGATGGCTTAACACTGAGCTAGGCCTGCGATGGGTCTTCTGGGGGTCCAGGCCTGGGGAAAAACCTGCACCGAGCTGCTCCACTTACTATTGCACAACTGATGGACGTCTTGAAGGGCTATTGTGATCAGGCCTGTGAACGTCCTATTGGGCCCGGGCCCGGGCCGGGCTAGGTCATAGGTACGTCATTAAGTCCCTCAGTCTAGTTTGTCATGACTAGTCATGGCAGGCTAGACTCACTCCTGGAGTGTAGGCTATTTTGTCGTTTGTTGCTGCCCAGCTGTCTTCTGTTATGTGGTTGACAGCTTGTAAGTGCACGTTTCTGTTGGTCCCTTGTATGAGAGATTAACAACAAGCAACAGTGTGTAGAAGGGGGGGTTGAGTACACTTTCTGCGGAAATTGAACAAATCAAAGAAAAGTGTTACACACAGTAAATCAAACCACAATCAATCAAATGCTTTTATTAATCAGAAGATGATTACAATGCTTTGAATAAGAAGATGATTACAATGACTATCAAGTAAGCAACTCTTGATATATAATCACCTAATATAAATCTCTCAATTCTCTCAAACTTAGATATCTATAATTAATATATAATTATAGATACCGACGACTCTCTAAACAGGATTTTCACAGATTGAATCAACACATGATTACTTACCAATATCACAACTGATGTGATTAATTCGAACACACGAACTTCTTTGGCAATCTGTGATTAAATCTTGATACTGAATCAAGATTCATAACACATACGATGAGGTGAGGTTTGGCTCTGCAACACTTAGTTGTTATCGAATCTAAGTCGTACTGAGTCGTACCTCTAAACTTATCAGGAGATAAGTATTTATAATCTTGTTGCTACGGTTCCTAACAAACTAGACTTAGCCTAATTCGCTAACTAACTTTCGGATAAACCGGAATCTTGAATCTTGAATCTTCTTATCTTGAGTCTTCAATCTTTAATCTTGATTCTGGAGTCTTCTTATCCGCGCCGTAGATATAGAGAGAAATAAAGATGAATTTAAAACATATTTAAATTATCTTTAAACTGACTTCTTACTTCGAGCTGAGTTACTCAGCTTGAAACTCATCAAGCTGAGTTCTTCGAGAACAAACCCGAATTCAAACATGAACTTACACGTATAATTATTAACTCATCCCTAGAAGTCCAAACTTAGTTGACTAAAACATATTTAGCAACTCTGTCGAGCTGACTCTGCTTTTGAGCTGAGTCACTCAGCTTGAAACACATCAAGCTGATTACTCGATATATACCTTATGTGACATACACAGATTATTAAACATATTAATAAACAAGCTAAGGTATAATATAAACTGATCAACATATGCTCAGCTTATATTCAGCTTATACTCAGTCTGAATCACTCTAAGTGTTCAGTCTGACTAGCAAGTAGTCTCAGCAACTCATCTTTAACTTGATTCCGAGCTATGGACCTTTCCATCTGTTTAATGAGCACTGCTACTTGCTTCCATTCCTCATAACCCAGCTTGTGCAGTTGATTCAGCTCCAGAGAAGGTGTCTCACCATTCTTTAAAGAAAATTCCATTATTATTATCCCTTGAGCTGAGCTCAACTTTAGAGAATCAATCTAAGAAGAGAAGTGCAGCTTTTCATAATAGTGAGATATATCTTCTTCCTCAGTTCAATCTTGGATAGGAAGTTCCTCTTCTTTTTCCTTGGGCACAATAGGCAGTCTGAGTTTTGTCAATTCCTCATTCTGCTTTCTGATCAGCTTAGCCCAGTTTTGTTCTCTTATTTCTTTTTCTCTAGCTAACACAACTTGAGCATCTAATTGTCTTCTTCTCAGTTCTTCGACCGAGATCCCAAGCTGGTCAGCATCCTCCCTTTCCATTCTCCTAGCAGCCATCAGTGAAGCTCTTTCTTGAAGTGTCATTTTGTCAGCCGAGTCTTCATCTGAGGCTGATGATTCACTAAGAATCATTTTCCTTTTCTTCAGTTGAGGGAGTTGTTCTAATTCTCCTGAGCTGACCACTACTGGTCTTTTGCCTTTTGCTTTCTCAGTCAGCTCAGGTTCTTTCTCTGTTTCTTTCTCCCCCTCAATCTGATCTGCTCCCTCTGCCAATAGTAGTAAAGCTTCATCTTTGACTGACTCAGCTTCAGCTTCTTGAACCTTCTCCCCCTTTTTGTCATCATCAATAGGGGTTGAAGTCTTTTGTTTTTGTAAGGCAGCAACAACAGATTTCAACATCAACACCTCCTCATCTAGATTATCAAGGATCAGTAGCATATCTTTCTTTGCTTTCTTTCTTTTGAGGTGCAATGTAACAAACTGACCTTTGAAGAATATTAGCAGTTCATCCAAGTCAGCTTGAGTAGGTTGGAATTTGGGTGCATCATCCGAAGGTTGGTGTTTACCTTCAATTCATCTGCACCAGAGTTTGGACCCTGTGATTCATCTTGGTTTAAAGATGAATCATTGACAGATCGTGCAAGAGAGTGTGAGAAGTGAATAGAACGAATAGGGCTCGAGACGTGAAGTGTATAGGTTGGTGGTTGGCTAAATTGGGTAGTAGAGGGTGATTGACCCTGGGGATTGGTCAGATTTTCAATGTAACCTGAATGTGTCTGTTCAGGCACAGAAGTAGGCTCTCCCATGGCACGAATAAGTGTGGGCTGAGTAGACACCACACCCGGTTTAGGCATTTGGGTTTGAATGAGCCGTGAGGTTGACACCTTAAGAGTAGGCGTCTCCCCCTCAACTCCTGTCGGAGGGATCAATGTGATCACAGCTCCAGTGATGCCTTTAGGAGTGGCACCACCTTTGGCAGTTTTTCTTTGGTAGGTTTGGATATTCTCCCTAGCAGTAGTGGGCATACTAGGGGTGGCTTCAGATTTGGATTGTAGATGGAATGAAGGTGGAGGAGATGGGTTAGACTGAGTTGGTTCTACTACAGTCTTATCTCCAAAAGTGGATGGAGAAAAATGAGATGAAAGAGAAAGTGGAGAGGTTTAACCTGAAGAAGCTTCTGTGTGTGCTGGTTCAGCTTGAGCAAATAGCTCAGCCTGAACCTTAGTGTCAGCATGAGAAGCTCCCCCTTGATTCGATCCCTCATCTCTACTTGCAGATGAAACTTCCTCAGCTACCAAGAGCATAGGACCACTTAGACCCTCTTGCTCTGGGAAGATGTCATTGTTAAACATCTTTGGACTGAGAGTTGGAATAGGGAACACATCCTATCCAGCTTCATATAAATCCCCCAACTCAGCTTCAAGCACCAAGGACAAATACCATATGAATGGTACATGGAGGTCCCTTGTGATCTTCAGTACTTGGACTTTGAGCTCGTTGAATATGAGCTGTGCATAATCGATACGTCTATCAAAGAACATGTTATACAGCAGCTGCATTTCAAACTCGTTCACCTGATCCAAGCCTCCAACCATCGTTCCCAGTGAACGTACCACTGTGGAAACCATAAGCCCCAGCAGGTGGGAAAAGTGGCCTTCTTAATCACCCCTTCAGTTTGAGGGTGACCCATTTGAGGTAGAACTGACCTCGCCACTTGTCTAGTCACGGTGGGCTCGAACACATCTTGAACAGGGAGTCGAAGAGCATCCCTTAGCCCTTGAACCGTGATGGCCACTGTTCTATCGCCATTAAGAACAGTGCCAATGATCTCTCCTCTGTTCTGGTTGAATGTGCACGTATACCAGAACTCCAAAAGGTGTTGTGGAACGATGTGAACAGGCGCTCCAATGAAAGCAAATGCCAAAGGGCATTTCCGAATATAAGCAACCCATGCTTCATATCCTCTCCCCTGTTTCCTCGCAGGGATATCAAGACATGCACGCTGATTGTTAATTTTGATCAGCAGCAATCCGTTGTTTTTCAACGCAGCACCACGAACCATTCGATCACTGAGAATGAGAGTGGTTCCTTCCATCGATGAAATTGCAGATTACACTGAGTAACTAATTTCGTTGCACTGAGCAATGATCGTCGCACCGAGCGAGTTAGGGTTTCAAAGTCGATGGAACTGGGAATTGCACGTAGCAAATTTGTTGAAAGGTATATAGGCAGATGAGAGGTTTAGAGATGAGAAGTTGTAGCGTAAACCTCTAAAATGCGGTTAAGGTCGTTATATATACCTTTTCGATGAGAGAGAAAAATTACCGTTGGAATCCCTTTTTAATCCGTTACACCGAAAAATTACGGCTTGATGTAACAGTTAGAGGGTAGAAACACATCATTCTCCAACGGATACAAGTGTAAAATAATAATATTAACAAATAATAAGATTATAAACACTTTGTAAATATATCAATACACAATTGATATACGATACGAATTGAAACTTATTCAAGACGTATGGACAGAAAAATTATAACACTTAGTAATTAATTCATAGATTGGACACACCAAGCTGAGTAAACATATTACTCAGTCTAAGTCAAGCACTCAGCTTGATTCAAGCACTCAGCTTGAGTAGAGCACTCAGCTTGAGATTGATACTCAGCTTGAGTAGAGTACGCAGCTCAGGCTCAATGACACTTAGTCATTTATGTTTAAGACTGACTTAAACATGTAATTTTTAGCTACACTAAGTAGATAAAATATGTTTGGAACTTACCAAACGTGTGAATCAATCACACAGTGTGAGTTAAGCACATAGCTCAGACTCAATGACACTTAGTCATTTTGTTCGAGACTAACTCAAACTAACATTTCAACCACACTGAGTAGTTGAATTATGTTTGGAACTGACCAAACGTGTGAACTCATTATTCAGTTTGACATATAGATCAGTTTATGAAAACTTATTTATAAACTGTGCACCCAGCTTAAGACACTTAGTCTCTGTCAAACTGAGAACCCAAATTTTAGACACTTAGCTAGGGGTTGAGCATACCCAATTTACTTAGCAGATACATAAACCTCTTTTCATCAAGGGGCTTAGTAAAGATATCTGCTAATTGGTCATCAGTGGAGATAAATTTAATGTCAACTTTACCTTTTTCCACGATGTCCCTTATGAAGTGATGTCTAATTTCAATATGTTTGGTTCTTGAGTGAAATACTGGATTGTAAGTGATGGCTATTGCACTTTGGTTATCACAGAAGATAGGAGTTTTCTTTAAGCTCATCCCAAAGTCCTGAAGCTGATGCTGCATCCACAAGATTTGAGCACAACAGCTCCCTGCTGCAACATACTCAGCTTCAGCATTTGAAGTAGCCACTGAGTTCTAATTCTTACTAGTGCAGCTAACTAATTTACCTCCAAGCAATTGACATCCTCCAGTGGTTGATTTTCTATCTAACTTGCACCCAGCATAGTCAGCATCAGAAAAACCAACTAACTCAAATCTAGAGTCCTTTGGATACCAAAGTCCTAGATTTGGTGTACCTTTAAGGTACCGAAAGATCCTTTTCACAGCTTGAAGATGTGATTCTTTAGGATTAGCCTGATATCTTGCACAAACACATGTAGCAAACATGATATCAGGTCTACTAGCTGTCAAATAGAGTAATGAACCTATCATTCCTCTATAGGTAGACTGACACACAGACTTACCATCTGAGTCTTTACTCAGCTTGACAGCTGGTGACATGGGCGTTTTCATGGTTGAACTTGAATCAAAACCATATTTCTTTATCAAATCCAAAACATATTTGCATTGATTGATGAAAATTCCATCAGGCTTTTGTTGAATTTGTAGGCCTAGGAAATATGTCATCTCACCCATCATACTCATCTTGTACTTTTGTGACATTATTTTGGAGAACCACTCACACAGAGATTCATTGGTAGACCCAAAAATGATGTCATCCACATAGATTTGTACAATAATCACCTGTCCTTTACTTCTTTTAATAAAGAGTGTCTTATCTATACTACCTCTGGTGAAATCCATGGATAGTAGATAGGTGGACAGTGTATCATACCAAGCTCTTGGAGCTTGTTTAAGACCATACAAAGCCTTGTCCAACTTATAGACATGATGTGGAAACTTTGAACTTACAAAGCCAGGAGGTTGTTTCACATAGACTTCCTCCTGAAGTTTTCCATTTAGGAAAGCACTCTAGCAACAAGGGCAAAGGTCTCATCATAATCGATTCCTTCCTCTTGCTTATACCCTTGTGCTACCAGCCTGGCTTTGTTCCTAACTATCACTCCATCCTTGTCCATTTTATTTCTATAGACCCACTTAGTGCCTATAATTGAATGATCTTTGGGGGCAGGGACAAGATTCCAGACCTTATTTCTCTCAAACTCATTTAATTCCTCTTGCATAGCATCAATCCAATCCTAATTTGCTAAGGCTTCCTCAGTCTTCTTTGGTTCCATCTGAGAAAGAAAACCAAAGTGAGCAGCATAGTTAGCTGTAGCCTTAGATCTGGTCATGACTTTCTCTTGGACATTTCCAATGATTTGATCTTGAGGATGATCTTTGGGGAATTTAAATGTGGTAGTTGGAGAGTCTGGTTCTGAATCTGAGTGATGTTGAGAACCTCGAGGTGAACTTATCTCCTCAGTCTCAACAGCAGCATTGTCAACAAACTGATTATCACTAAGATTCTCAGTCTGAGTGACATCAGCTCCAAAAGGATTGACGAACTCATCATCTTTCTCAGCTTGAGAATCCTTTGAAGCTTGTGATGATTTCATTGATGAACACACATCATCATCACTATCATCTCCTATGACATACATAGGATTTAACATGTTGATTTCCCTTGGCCTTTCAAGCTCAATCAGACTAACGGAGTCAGCTTGACTTTTCTCAGCTTGATCAATACTGTCTTCATCAAATGAAACATGAATTGATTCTTCAATGGCCTTTCTCCTAGAGTTATATACTCTGTATGATTTGGAGATTGAGGAATAACCAATAAATATTCCAGGATCAGCTTTGGGTTCCAACTTATGGAGCTGATCTCTTTGATTCAGCACATAGCATTTTGAACCAAAGATATGGAAATAACCTATATTGGGCTTTCTAGACTTATACATTTCATATGAAGTCTTTCCATGTATTTTGACATTGATTGACCTATTCTGAGTATAGCAGGCTGTACTAACAGCTTCATCCCAGAAATAGAGTTTCAATCCTGCCTCACATTGCATTGTCCTTGCAGCCTCAATTAAGGTTCTATTTCTCCTTTCAGCAACTCCATTTTGTTGTGGAGTTCTGACAGATGAGAAATTTTGTAATATTCCTTTTTGTTCATAGAAGCTTTCAAGGGTTGAGTTCCTGAACTCAGTCTCATGATCACTTCTTAATTGCTTTACAGACAAACCTTTTTGCAACTCTTCCCTTTTGATGAAACTTATTATCTCCAGGGCAGCCTCACTTTTGGCTTTTAGGAATATTACCCAGGTGAATCGTGAGAACTCATCTACTATCACCAGAGTGTACTTCTTGCCACTTAGGCTTGGAGTACTTATGGGTCCAAACAGATCCATATGCAACATATGCAATGGGTCTGTTATTGAAAAATTTTTCTTTGATTTAAAGGACCCTTTTATGGTGTTTCCCTTGTTCACAAGCTGAACACAATTTGTCTTTGACAAATGTGATTTTTGGTAATCCAGAGACTAACTCTTTATTGGACAGCATATTTATATTTTTAAAGTTCAAATGAGACAAACATTTATGCCATAACCAACTCAGCTCAGGAAAAGAATGGGAATACAAGCAGGTTTCATTATTGGGATCAGCAGAATTAAGATCAAGTAGATAACATCTCTTTTTCTTTTAGCTATTAATACAGGCTTTCCCTTAGCATTATAAATTGTTCCTGCTTTCTTCCTAAAAGTAACAACATTGCCCTAATCACACAATTGACTGATACTTATCAGGTTGTGTTTGAGGCCTTTGACATATGCAACTCTCTGGAAAGTGACTTTACCAACTTGCATATTCCCATAGCCTTTGGTTTTTCCATGGGAGTTGTCACCAAATGTTACTTTAGGACCTTCATCTTCCTGGAAATCACTAAGAAGTCCTTTCCATCCGGTCATGTGCCTTGAACATCCACTATCCAAGTACCATTTACTTGAACCCTTGTACATGGAAGCAGGATCCCAATCACTCAGTTTGCTGTTTTCCTCAGCTTCCTTCATGTCAGCTTCAAAGATTGATTCGGACTGACCATAATCAACCTCGTCCAATTCTAGCTCTTCATCTTCTTGAGCCATTAGACATACATTATCATCTGAGGTGGATGATTATGTATCCCAGGTTTCAGCATATAAACCTTTTCCACTAGGTTTGTCTTCAGGATTTGATTTCTTGACTGAGTGTACTTCTTCTTGTACTTATCAGTTCTATAAGCATTCTTATCAACAACAGATGTTGATTCTACCTTCTTAGATCTGCACTCAGTAGCTATATGCCCCTTTTTCTGACAGTTGAAGCACACATCATTCTTAGGATCAAAGGAACTCTTCCCTTTGCTCCTGTCAGATCTTCCTCTTCCCCTTTGAGCTTTTCTCAAACGTCTGGCTAACATGGCCATTTGCTCAGTGATGGTCTGAACATCATTAGTATCACTTGAGTCTGAGTCTGAGTGGTCAGCTTGAGATTCTGAATCAGTCTCAGATTCAACAATCATAGCTTTTGAACCTTTCTTCTTCTTCTGTGCAACTAATGCAACTTCTGTTTTGTCCAAAGATTCTTTTAGTTGTTGTTGAGAAGCTCTTTTGTGTTCTATGATCTGTTCATGATTCAACAAGAACCCATAGATGGACTGTAGGTTATACATGTGTAATGTTCCTCCAGCCCTTAGTGCAGTGGTTACTTCATTGAACCTTTCTGGTAACACATCTTGAAATTTCAGCACGAGCTCAGCTTCATCTCTCTTTACACCCACACTTAGTAGGTCATTTATCAAGCAGTGAAACCTTGTGAACAAATCTGCCAAGGTTTCATTCTTCTTTGAAAAGAAGTTTTCATACGATCTATTCAAGTGATTCTTCTTTTACTGCTTGACCAGATCTGTGCCCTCATAAGTGACACTCAGCGTATCCCAGATATCCTTTGCGGTTTGACACCCAGTCACAGTGCGCAGGATTTCATTTGTGAGGGAATTCGCTAGAACACTTTTAGCCTTATCATCTAGATTGAAAAGTTTCCAATCTTCATCAGTCCATGATGCAACAGACTTTCTTGTTTCCTTTTCAGATTTGCCAGGAGACGAATCACTAACAGTGGCAGGAATCTTGGGGATAATTGGTCCTTTAGTGACAACATCCGACATACGGTTGTCAATGGATTTGAGGAACAACACGGCTCTGAACTTCCACATAGGATAGTCAGATCCATCAAATATGGGACATCCTTTTGCAGACATCTGAGGAAAGTTGGATGGAGTATTGCTTGTCGACATTTCAATCTTTCTCAGAATCTTGAACTATTCAACTGATGAAATCGTTCAGCCTGCTCTGATACCAGTTGTTAGTCCCTTGTATGAGAGATTAACAACAAGCAACAGTGTGTAGAAGGGGGGGTTGAATACACTTTCTGCGGAAATTGAAGAAATCAAAGAAAAGTGTTACACACAGTAAATCAAACCACAATCAATCAAATGCTTTTATTAATCAGAAGATGATTACAATGCTTTGAATAAGAAGATGATTACAATAACTATCAAGTAAGCAACTCTTGATTTAATAATCACCTAATATAAATCTCTCAATTCTCTCAAACTTAGATATCTATAATTAACATATAATTATAGATACCGACGACTCTCTAAACAGGATTTTCACAGATTGAATCAACACATGATTACTTACCAATATCACAACTGATGTAATTAATTCGAACACACGAACTTCTTTGGCAATCTGTGATTAAATCTTGATTCTGAATCAAGACTCGTAACACATACGATGAGGTTAGGTTTGGCTCTGCAACACTTAGTTGTTATCGAATCTAAGTCGTACTGAGTCGTACCTCTAAACTTATCAGGAGATAAGTATTTATAATCATGTTGCTACGGTTCCTAACAAACTAGACTTAGCCTAATTCGCTAACTAACTTTCGGATAAACCGGAATCTTGAATCTTGAATCTTCTTATCTTGAGTCTTCAATCTTCAATCTTGATTCTGGAGTCTTCTTATCCGCGCTGTAGATATAGAGAGAAATAAAGATGAATTTAAAACATATTTAAATTATCGTTAAACTGACTTCTTACTTCGAGCTGAGTTCTTCGAGAACAAACCCGAATTCAAACATGAACTTACACGTATAATTATTAACTCATCCCTAGAAGTCCAAACTTAGTTGACTAAAACATATTTAGCAACTCTGTCGAGCTGACTCTGCTTTTGAGCTGAGTCACTCAGCTTGAAACACATCAAGCTGATTACTCGATATATACCTTATGTGACATACACAGATTATTAAACATATTAATAAACAAGCTAAGGTATAATATAAACTGATCAACATATGCTCAGCTTATATTCAGCTTATACTCAGTCTGAATCACTCTAAGTAGTCAGTCTGACTAAGCTTCATAATTCTGTTTAAGTTATATGTAGAACTCATCTTACAAACTTAACTTTGTCTCATCAAATTCAAACTGATGAGATCATTTTCCCAACAGTTTCGTACGCGCGTGGTGTGAAATTTGGCGGATTGAAGGTTATAATGTCATGATTGATGTTGACTGGAAACGGCTTGTCGTTCCGTTTTCCCGTTTTTTGAATTTCCCGCCCATAAATGCTGCTGGGTCACCCGACCTATCCATAACCCGGGTCGGGTTTGCTCACTACTTATAAATAGTTTCCTTGAGTCATCTTCATTCCTACGCTTTCAAACTCCCAAAATCCACTCCTCTTCTTTTTCTTCTTCTTCTTCTTCTTCGTGCATCTCTCTTCAGAGTTCTTTAAGCTTTGTTCTTGTCAAGGTACCACTCTGACCCTGAAACTCTTATATTTCTAATTAAGAGCAACGTAGGATATCCGGTTAGTGAGGTCGCTCCCGACGTTTCTCAGAAACGTTTTAACTCATTCATCCATGATTATCCATGGATTATCAAGTTCCATCCTTCCATTCCTTCCATTGATGAGAGGGCTGATCGCCCTCCTCTTGGTCGTATTGCCATTTATATGGCTTATGCCAAAGAGGACAACCTTTGTATCCCTTTTACCCGCTTCTTCCTCAAAGCCCTTCGCCACTATGGTGTAGGGTTTTCTCAGCTTCATCCTCTTGGGCTTTCAAAGCTTACTACCTTCGAGGCTGCGAGCCGGAGTGTCAACAGCAGGGCTAGCGTGACTATTTTCCGCGCCCTATTTTGTCTAACTTGTTCTAGCACCTGGTTCATGTTCAAGAAGAGGAAGCACCTGACCAGGAAGTTCATGCTCAAGAGCAAGGACAAGGGCTTGAAGGATTGGAAAACGCATTGGATGTGGATGGATGCTACCACCGATGTTTTTCCTGAGGGATATGAGGGCCTGTTGGTTTTGAGGGGGGAAGGAGAGGTGACGGCGAGGGTGAACCGGGATCCAGCTCTTAGCGGCAACCGGCTGACTGTGTACGAACGCCTGGCAGGCCTAACACTTTGGTCTTGACTGGAATAAGTCAGCACTGGCCTGATACTCGCAGGCCTAAGATTCATAGTACCGGGAGGGGTAATTCCCTTCGATATTTCTTAAAAAAATATCTTTTTGTTTATGCTTGATGCTTACCCCTGGTTTTATTTTGCTGTTTTGGGCTTCCTGGAGTATATGCAGGCAGCTGACGAGTCCGTCATCAAGGTCACTCCCATGACCCAGGATGAGGAAGACGCAGCCCTGCAGGCTAATGCTGAGGCTACTGCTGCTGCTGTTTCTTCCACTTCTGGCAGTGTTG
This sequence comes from Pulicaria dysenterica, assembly GCA_947179395.2. Classification (NCBI taxonomy): domain Eukaryota; kingdom Viridiplantae; phylum Streptophyta; class Magnoliopsida; order Asterales; family Asteraceae; genus Pulicaria; species Pulicaria dysenterica. The sequence continues at coordinate 67,193,080 of OX359290.1, read as the reverse complement.
TTAGGGAGTGGGCCGAGGAGAGGCCAGTGATGAGGAGCATCTGAATGAGTTGAGGCACCGTGAACTACGGGCCCAGCGTATTGCCGCGGAGGCGGGTGTAGCTGTTCACCAGGAGAGCCAGGGTACTTCGGAGCCTGTTGAGCGAAGTCCCAGTACGTATTTTATGCTTTTTCTTTGAGTTTATATTTGTGTATGTGACATTTTGTTTCTGTTCAGGCATTGAGGTTATTGAGATGGTGCAGCACATCTCTGTTGTGCTGCTCTTGGAACCTGCCTCTACTGGCGAGACTACTGTCCCTGGGGAGTGTCCTATTGACCTGGAGGAAGGGGTGATGATAACACCACTGGTCTAGGTGGCGAGGAAGCTGGCTCTGGTACGGCTGACTGTTCTATTCCCGCCCATGCCGACTCTTTTCCAGGGGCCTGAAGAGGAAGGGGAAGGGGATTGCAGTTGGTGGCGAGTAGAGGCCGACCAAGAAACCCTCCGCCTACTAAAGAGCCCTCGTAGTCTACCAGGGCGGCTGCCGAGCAATTGGTGGCTGAGCTCTCCTCCCGATGTATGTGGTTTTCCTTATGTTATTTACGTGAAGATACTTAACCTTCTTCTAACCTTTTGTTTTCCCAGCGTCCCCCCTTTAGGAGGCTCTTCTTCTCCAGGAGCAGGGAGATCGATGGGTACCTGGGTTTTCCCTTCCAAGTACCTTCAACGGATTTGATGCCGTAGAACGTCAGTAGTTTTTTGACGGGTTACTGCTAGGGAGCCAACTGAACCAGGCGTCTGGGGCCTCTTTGTTGGAGACCCTGGATTGTGCTGATGAGATCATGTTAACATGCTCGTATGTGTTGCATATACCCGTCGGCGGTTGATTAATAACAACATGTCGGCGGCAAGGGAGATACTGAAGGAAGGCGACTTCGTGGGGCGTTTGAGGAGAGAATGCCCGGCCGCCCTGAGCCTATCCAAAAGGACGGGCGAGGCGGAGCTTCATGCTCAAGCTTCAGCCAAGGAGGTCAAGGCTCTGAAGCTTCAACTTCAAGAGGCCGAACGAAGGCTTCAGGAGGTGGACACCTGGAAGGTTCAGCTTCAGGAGGCTGAGCGAAGGGTCCAAGATGCTGAGGAGACTGCTGCCACCAGGGAGGTTGAAATCATCAACGTGAAGCAAGACTCTCTTGTTGTTGGCGTGGAAAGGGATAGATTGACTGCTCGTTTGGAAGATTCTAAGGAGTCTTACAAGATCTTGGGCGAGGCCTTTGAAGGCATGGAAGGTAATTTTGCTTCCCTGGTGCAGGGTCTTCCCTTGCGGGTGTCGAAGTTGCACGGCTCGAAGCAGTACTACGAGCCTTATGGTGCTCTGTACGATGTTGCGGTGTATCTTGGAAGACACCAGGCTACTTCACAGTTTAAAACCGCGGTGCTAGGCATTCCGGATGACCTGGTTGCAAAGTTCTTGGATGCTGGTGCCTTTAAGCCACAGAAGGAGGCATCAGACAACATTGCCAGCATGGAGTACCCCTACCTTCGGCAGTTAGCTTGCATGACCAATAGCTCTTGGGCTGACATTGATAGGGTCGACCCCGACGCCTCAGCATCTTCCAGACAGGTTTCTTTAGTTATTTATTTTTCTTTCTGTTCATATATCCCTAAGGGGAATTTCCATATATAATGATTGGAATATATTAATGGATAGGGGCAGTCCCTCAATTTTTGTATATGTTGTACATATTAATTATTTGATGCTTGTGCATGATGTTGGGCAATGTCCTAGTTTATAGTCCGGAGCTAGTGATGATCAATGATCATACCTGCGCCTTCAGGGGAGTCCATGACTCTGCCTTACTAGACTCTCCATAGCTAGTGATGGCCAATGACCATACATGCGCCTTTGGGGGAATCAATGACTTCGCCCTACCGGACTTTTTGCGTAACGAAATGTTTTGACTAGACTTTTCACAATGGACTGTATCACATGGATAATATCAGGGAATGCCTAGTTTTCATATATTAGATAGTACCAGACCACAGCCTGGGTTTCATACAATAGATGGTACCAGGTGAAGTCCTGGGTTTCATACATAGCATTTTCTGAGATTCGTGATGTGCCATGATCTGGGGATAGGGGAGCCGTTTACATTGCGGAGAAGGCAAGAGCCGTTTAGGCTAGCCTCTCTTATGATATAGGGCCCCTCCCATGTTGGTGCGAGTTTTCCTGTGCTTGGGCTAGGCTTGCTTCATTTTTTAGAAATACGTAATCTCCCGGCTTTAAAGCGCATGCCTGGACCCGTTGATTATAGTACTTTGAAATTTCTATCTTTCTTTCTGCTTCTCTTATTGCTGCTTTGTCTCTTCTTTCTTCAGCTAATGTTGCGTTAATGCATAATTCTTCATTGTTGCTTTCTTCGCTGCCAACTTGAGTCCGACTTGTTGCAACCAGAATTTCGGGGGGGGGGGGGATCACTGCTTCTGTTACGTACACCAGGCTAAAGGGTGTCTCCCTAGTGCTATGCTTTGGTGTCGTCCGGTGTGCCCATAAGACACTTGGCAATTCATCTACCCACGCTTTTCTCTGTCGCCCTAATCTTGCTTTGATCCCACGCACCAGCTCTTTGTTGGTGACCTCTACCTGGCCATTGGCCTGGGGATGGACGACGGAGGTGAACAACTATGTAATTCCTATAGAAGACCAGGGGTTTGCCCGCGAATTGCATACCGTTATCACTTACTAGGAAGTGGGGAAGACCGAACCTGCAGACGATGTATTTCCATATGAAGGCGAGGACCTTGCGTCCTGTGATTGTTGTTAGGGGCTTGGCTTCTACCCATTTAGTGAAATAATCGATGGCTACCACTAGAAATTTTACTCCTCCCAGAGCTACTAGGAAGGGGCTTACAATGTCAATTCCCCATTTGTAGAATGGCCAGGCTGAGGTTACGAGTATCATGTCTTGCTTTGGTCTTCTTGGTACTGTGACATGTACTTGACATGAGTCACACTTGATCAACTCTGTTGTCGTGTCATTATTCATTGTGGGCCAATAATATCCCAAGCGCATGATTTTTGTCACTACCGACCTAGGGCATGCGTGCAGGCCACAAGCTCCACCATGTACCTCTTGGATGATGTCTTTGGCTTGCCTGGGGCCTAGGAAGTGTAGCAGAGGTCCCAAGGATGATTTTCTGTACAAGTGACCGTCTTTCAGCCTGTACATGGATGCCTTCATTCGCAGGGTCCTTGCTTGTTTCTTGTCAGCTGGAAAGAGACCCGTTTTTAAATAGGATTCAAATGGGGACATCCAGGTTTATTCTTCCACTACTTGGCTAACCTCTGGTTTATCCCCGATTGATTTACTTTTTAGTACATCGACCAACACCACCTTCCTTAAATGCTCAAAAGCGAACGTAGCCAATTTACCGAGGGCGTCTGTCGGCTTGTTTTGTGATCTCCTAACTTGGGAGATCGTACAGGCTGCAAAATTCTTTAGTTCTTGTTGTGCCTATGCTCGATAAGCTTTCATAGATTCCTCTTTTGCTTCGAAGCTCCCATTGACTTGGTCGGCCACCAATTGCGAATCTACGAAGACCTGCAGGTGAGATACTTTGAGCCTGGCTGCCAACCTGAGGCCCACAAGTAATGTTTCATATTCCGCCTCCTTGTTTGAGGCAGGGGAATCGAATCGCAGGGCATAAGTATGCTCTTCCCCCTCTGGGCTTATCAATATCAGGCCGGCACCTGATCCTTCTGAGTTTGGTACACCATCAGTGTAGAGGGACCAGGTGTCTTTTGCATGTTGCTCTTGATCCTATGTACATATCTTGCCCTTCTCGGACTCTTCTGTCTCCTTTGTCTCAGCTACGAAATCAGAGAGTACCTGGCTTTTAATGGTTGTTCTTGGTGAGAATTCGATCTCATGTTCACTAATTTCTATTGCCCACTTGGCTAATCTTCCTGAGTTCTATGGCCTGGAGAGTACTTGCCGCAGGGATTTGTCTATCAGAACCCGAATTGGGTGTGCTTGAAAATAACGCCTGAGACGGCGAGCGGTATGAACCAGAGCATAAGCTAACTTTTTGATTGTTGGATAGTTGATCTCTGGGCCTTGGAGAGCCTTTCTGACGAAGTAGACACGCACTTGTTTAGCTCCTCGGTTGGCTACTAGGGCGGATGCTATGGATTCGCGAGAGCTGGCTAAATATAGGACAAGTGTTTCTCTTACTTTTGGAGCCGTCAAGGTTGGTAACCTGGCAAGGCACCTCTTGATTTCCTCGAAGGCCTGTTCAGCTTATGTGGTCTAGGCAGAGTCATTCTTCATGATGCACCCTTTCAGAGTGTGAAAGAATGGGATCGACTTCGCTGCTGAGTTACCTACAAATTTTCCCAGGGCTGCCAGCTTTCCATTCAAGCTCTGGACTTGTTTTTTCGTGGTTGGGCTTCCTAGCGCCATTATTGCATGTACTCGCTTAAGATTCCCCTCTTCCATTCCAAAGGAACACTTTGACAGGTTTAGTTTCATGTTAATAGATCTGAGAGTGTTGAAAGTTTCTTGAATGTCTGCCAGTAACGATTCTTCGGTGACACTCTTGATAACCATATCATCCACGTATGCTTCCAAGTTCATTCCTATTTGACTGGCAAACGTTTTTTCTACTAACCTTTGGTAAGTGGCCCCTGCATTTTTTAGACCAAATGGCATCTTGGTATAGCAGAAGATGCCCATGTCAGTGTGGAAGGCTGTTCTATCTTCATCCCTCTCCACTATTTGAATCTGGTAACACCCTTTGTAGGCATCCAGGATTCAACTTTCCAATCTATTTCAGGCGATGGGTAATTGTCTTTTGGGCAGGCCTTGTTGAGGTCTGTGAAGTCTACATACATCCGCCATGACCCGGTCTTGTTTTTTTACCATGACTGGGTTGGCCACCTAGGTTTGATACTTGACCTCCCTCATGATACCTGCGTCCACTAACTTTTTTACTTCTTCGTAAACTGCCTTGCTACGATCTGGGGTAGGCCTCTTTTCTTTTGCGTGGCCCTGGACTGGCGTACTTAGTGAAGGGTTTTGTAGGGCATAAAAACATATCATAATAACATGCACAGCGGAAATAAATTAAACCCCCCTCCAGTGATCTCATCTAACTCGTACAGAAACTAAAAGAGAAGTAGAAGATTAAAAGTTATACCTTTGCAGTCCAAACCTTGAAACTTCAATCCTAGATTGCTAAAGGTATAACACTGCTACTGCACCACCTCGAACAGGCTGCTAGACCGCCAAGGATTTTACCAATGATCAAAACTTGATCCCTCGTGTGTGTGTGTGTGTGTATCACGTCGTTGACCCCAAGGGGGGGCTTCGGCCTTGCGCCGATCGAGAGAGAGAGAGGAGAGGAGAGGATTAGGGTTATCTTTCTTTTTGAGTTGTAATTATCTCTTAATGTGATTCTAAGGTTTAATAAGGCATTTATATATATAACCTTATTAAATCCCAAGCCCGTTTAATTAAAGCCCTGCTTTAATTAAACTATTAAGTAATTACAGAAAATACCCTTTGACCTTTCTAATTAATTAATAACTATTAATTAATTGGTCCCGTTAATATTTAAACTAAATATTAACTTCTCCTTTAAATAATAAAAATTATTATTTTCTTTTCTCTTAATAATTAATTAACTAATTAATTATCTTACACAAGGTAAAATCCAGATTGTTCTAATTGGGTGTGTAGCAGTGTGATCCTTTAGTGTCACATAGAATTGGATACGATGGTACATGTTATCTATCTCTGCACATAATCTAACAGACTCCCACTTGTGCAAGATAAGTAACATTTCTTGTACATCGTTGGCCTTAGGAGGTCCCTAGCCAGACACTTAGGTTAACCAGGCCATGAGATCTCTTATATCTAGAGACATAATCCACCCCTTGGATTATCTAGGCTTTTCCTTTTGCATCGCGATATTTCGTAATGTGAGTATTAGAAATGGAGCAGGGATCTTATTTCAAATACTCAGATTTTCTCAACTCTGATTTCGACACTTTTCAGTTACGGTTTACCGAATGAAACCTATCATTCTACCCGAGCGCGACCACGCATTTTCAGTAGTCTTAATCATCGAGGGGCCCAGAAACATCTCTCTTAAAAATAAGGTGCAAATCCCATCTTGTCTATTTGCAATTTGGACACATGGCTTCCGCTGCACCTAGACATGCCCCTTATGATCACCCTGTTACGGCGTGACGTTAGAACACGCTAAAGTACAGAAGTTACCATGCCCCAAACAAAATATCTCAGGTCTAAGGACAACCTATCAAGTTTACTTATGTTGACGCTCCATGAAGTAAACTCGATGCGGATCACCCCAATATTTATCCCCTGATAAATATCTATGAATATTTGGTCACAACCTTGTGTTTTTATTCATCCCCGAATAAATCATCAAATATCCATAATAGCGTTACCTCCCTAATGTAGCTCCCACTACATTAAGTATTTACGGGCATTTAGACAATTCATCACTTGACTTGTCACGGATAGGTTAAACATGTTAAAAATAGACAACTAGAAACCATTATATAAATACCTCCTATTTCAATCCCATGAAATGTAATACATAATAAAAGAGATTCAAGTTACATCTATAGTAATAATCAAAAACATGAACTAGCTGCTATGTTCCAAGTACTGCATTCCTATAGAACTCGCATGCCTCTCATGCTTAGCTCTAGCTAGCGGCTTCGTCAACGGGTCAGCAACGTTGTCGTCCGTCGGTATCTTTTGCAACCTAATATAATCTCTTCCAATGATCGCTCGGATGAGGTGACATTTCCTGAGTACGTGTCTAGTCCGCTGATGATCTCTAGGCTCTTTAGCTTGCGTGTAACAACGCGCTTTTGAAAACCAGATTTTTCATTTTAAAATAGTAATTCAAGAATCCAAACTGCGTGGATCTGTTTGTAAACTCAGATTATACCTAACCTGTTTTTCAAAATATCATAAGCAGCGGAAAACATTTGAAGTGGCTATAATTACAACCAAAATTAGCCACGATATACAAAAGTACTGTTGGTGTTACCGAAATTGTCCACCAACCACCATAAACAAATATATATACAAACAGAGTAAAGACAAGTGTTCCTTCAAAAGCATATAAAAAACCATCAAGTACCCAACCTCACGCGCCTAAGTACCACCTGCAACATGGTGAGAGTATCTGTTAGCTATTTAAAGCTAGTGAGCATAAGATAGCATAATCAGTAATACAAACATATCACATATCATCAATATATCAAACAGTGCTATCCTAGCATCTCGCGATGAGCTGGCACAGCCAGAAGGAAGCATAATTGTGACACCGTGTTTCAAGAGCTTAAAATTAGTACCAATTTAAACTTTTACAACTTATTTATCAAAAGCTAGCAGCGGATAAAACCACCATTTACAAATCATCAGAAGATTATATGACTATTAACATTTTAAATAACAGGTGTTATCACAACTAACAACCGACCATCGGATCACATGCATATTAACAACAAAAAGTGTTCCTCAATTAAAAATACTACGATTACCCACGAGTAACCCAAGCTCGCCAGGCCATCAATCACAAACCTGCGAAAAAAGGAAATCTTGCACTGTTAGCTACAACTAGCTAGTGAGCACCAATTTACACATAAGCATCAATAGGCATGCTATCACATCACAATAAGGCACACAGAGCTAAGCTATCACATAGCGGTGTGCCGACATGTCAGCGGGATCATATCTTGCGAGGTAGCTAGCCTGGCTCAACGATCCAAGCTGGGGAATCAGTCACAACCAATCGCACCGGTGGGGGAGCGAAGAGCAGCCCACCATCACGTCTACCAGTTCCGGTTTACACCGAGAACCCCATTTCACAACCAATTCCCGGCTTTCGCCGAGAACCCCATTTCAATACCAGTTCCGGCTTTCGCCGAGAACCCCATCATCGTCAAGGAACGGTGGCCTGCAGAGCCGTCACCACGCGTATACACCTGGTGCCGTTAATCCCCTAATTCCAGACCCTATTGGGCCCCCAGGGACCAGCCTACGTGGCTGACCTTAACCAATCTCCAGGAACTATGAATACAGTTCCCTAATTTATCCGGACATATAACAATAACACATAACCGATCCAATAAGGATCCATTTGCATGCGCGCATACAATAAACTAGCATGGCTGATCCAATCAGGATCCAATTAATATAACAAGGCTGATCCAATCAGGATCCAATTACATGTGCATAAGTACATCACATTAGCTTCTTCTCATACTTGATGAGCAGAATACAACTACGCTTTAAACATAGCAAAGAACTGTCACATAAGTCATAACCCTACGTGGGTCTATCTCGTATCACTTCACTTATCTATCGTCACTACCATAATCACAATACACGTGTTATATCACAACACGTCACTATCACTTATCTATCGTCACTATCATAATCACAATTACACGTGTTATATCACAACACGTCACTATCACTTATCTATCGTCACTATCATAATCACAATTACACGTGTTATATCACAACACGTCACTATCACAATAACACGTTTCAACACACAACAGATAGCCCTACTAATTGAGTCTAATGGGAAAACCAGTACTCACCTGGAGTCTTTGCTAAATAAATACGCCACTCGTGTCTTCCGGTTCCTCAGGTACACCTAACACATTAGGTTTAGGCTTGGTTATCACATACACATAGCACACATAGGGTAAAACACAAGTTACACAAGCTGTCAGGTTGGATCCCCTGCTTGTGGTCGCAAGGACCTGCCTTGCGGTCGTAAGGGACCCTACAAAACAGCCATGCGATCACAAGGATACCCCATGCGATCGCAAAGGTTCCTTTTTCCCAACACATGCTTCCGATCGCAAGGGACATCACCTTTTGATCGCAAACATGATTCTAGGGTTGGTTACGATCGCAAGTTACATACTCATGATCGCAAACCTTATTTCCTTCGCTCGTAAGCGGTAAACACCACAAAACAGACCCATACGATCGCAGGGACCTACCATGCGATCGCATAGCACAAACACAAGACTTACGGTCAAAAGATTATCACATGCGATCACATCACACATTTCCGTGGCGTGACCTCAAGAACTTCTGCGGCGCGGAAATTCACAAAACACCCTTACGGTCTCAAGCACATGCCATGCGATCGCAAGAAACCAAGACACCCCTTACGGTCACAAGTACTCCCCCTTGCGACCGCAAGGACCCTCGACGCAGTGTTCTTCGACTCTGTTTCACGACAGCTACTGTAAGTCGCGTTTTTGACCTTTTATCGATCAAATACTGAGTTTCAATCACTTATACACTTTACTTGACATCCATAGACACTTATAAACACAATAAACACTAAAACCTAACTCAAGAACATGATTTACATCCTCAAATGGATTATCTCAACTCAAAACTCATGAACTAGGTTTACACAAGAACTACTTACTTGCAAGCTAGAAGACAACACAAAACAGGCTCTTGGCTTGGACGAATCTCTGAATCCAGTTGCAAATTACTTCCTTCCTTGATTTCTACTTCCAAATCTTCAAAGCGTGTGTGTGGGTTATGCTCACGTATGTGTGTATGTATGTTACTGTGTTTGTAGCAAATGAAATGAAGGGATAAGGGATATATTATGAACCGACTTTGGGTTTAATTAAGACACGGGGTATTTTGTTCCCCCTTTCCAACTTACAACTTAACACACGCCATCCCGTTTTAACTAACGGGGATATATACGGAATCATAACACGAAACTGTTTTAACACTTTATCACTTTTAAACGTGTTTGACACTTTTCACACAATCACTCTAATTACCGCATAACACGCGTTATCAACTTAAAACACACTAATTTAAATCACTTAAAATTGTTGTACAACTATTTAAGCACGAGGTACAACTAGGTACTTCTAGGCCCGTTTTCAGGATGTTAAAATAATCTTGCAGGGTAGCGAACCCGGCTTAACACTCCTAACTGGGGAAACCAGACACATCAACCGCGCGGGTGGGTGAGCGGGTAGCGGTCCACCGTTGCGTTATGAAGTCATCGACTCCATGGGATACATCGGGTAACTGATCCCCAAATCGCACGTGGAACATTGGGTTAGCCAAACCCTAAATACCTATCCAGGTACCGTTGACGCTATCATCGACCCGCAGGCCTCAAGGCATCCCAGACCGCAGTCTGGCCTCGATCAAGGACTATATCCAGCCCCCATATCTCGGATCCGTTCACAAACACAAATCTGACCCACTTAGGGCCTGATAACGCGCATATCATAACCATATAATATCCATGGTTCACTTCGTACATGCTTCTTGCATAATCATAATCATATCATAAATCATGATTCAATTGTTACGCGTGTCATGCATAAACATAGCATACATCAAAATTAATTATATTTCATGGATCTACTAACACATACTGATAACATGTAATACGGTTATATTAATTCTTATGTTATCCTATACTCACCTGAGAGGCTAGAGGCTATAGTAAACAAATATCGTGATCGTCTCGTTTTTCGGAGTCGTACGGTTTACCTATAAGAGAATATTCATGTTTAGTCACTTCACACAAGTACATTAACTAACATAACTAATATGAATCTCTTAATGATTCCCTTAGACTATTTAGAACCGTAAACGAGCTTCCCCTAATTCAGTACACGAAAAAATAGCAAAACTGTTGATGTTGCATAAAAAAGGCCTTCTGCGGCCGTAGGGAAAATCCTCTGCAGTCCTATGAAATCTCTGCGGCCGTAGGGAAAACCTTTTGCGGCCGTAGGAAGCTATTTGCAGACAGTGTTCGTTTTTCAGCCACTGTTCAGTCCATTTTCATCCCAAACTTAATTCTAGCAGTCCCAATTCAATTTCTAGTGTTTGTACAACATTCAAGGTATCAAAAGGAGTCTAGAAACATATAATTAACAAGCTCTAATCAAAGATTCATGGTTTGGGATCAAAATCTCCATTTTTGACCCATTTGGTGATTATTATGAAACATGATCCAATCCATCTTCTTAATTCATGAAATTGATTCCTAGATGCTTAGAAATCATGTAAGAACAGATTGGAACACTTGAATTTAATTGTTGATGGCTAATTTAGATTTAGCCATTTTTGACCTAAAGCTTAAAACTCAAGAACAAGGAGGGAGATGGACTTACAATGGAAGACTAATGAAGGAGATGATGAATAGAGATCAGATTGAAGCTTGTTTTGATGCTGGAGCTCAAACTTGATAACCCTCTCTTGTTTCTCCTTCACGATTCCAAGAACAGAAAATGAGTGTGTGTAGTGTGTGTGTGTGTGTGTGTATGTAGAAGGAGGAGACCGACTTAAGGTCTCAATATTATCCATAAGGGGTATTTTGTTCCCCTTTTCAACTTGCAAGTTAATACCTGTTTACCCGTTTCAACTAATGGGGATATTTCCGGAATCCTTATTTAAAACCGTTTAATATTTTATTAAGCTTATCTATTTTCATTATAATATTTAATATCATGATTTCTTAATTATTTTAATAATAATTCTAATATTTAATACAATTCTAATATTTATTAATAAACTCGAGATTTGGAACGTAGCGAGAGTATAGATGACTAGGCCCATTTGAGGATGTTACATTGCGCCACAGCCCCTGAGTTGTCACAGAATATATCGATCGGTCTAGAGATACTGGCAACAACTCTAAGATCCGAGATATAATTCTTCAGCCAGACAGCTTCATTTGATGCATCACTTGCCGCAATATACTCTGCTTTTGTAGTAGAATCTGCTATTGTATCTTGCTTCTGACTTTTCTAAGATATGGCTCCTCTGTTTAGGGTAAAGACAAATCCTGACTGCGACCTAAAGTCATCCCTATCGGTTTGGAAACTGGCATTAGTGTAACCAGTTACACTGAGCTCATCCATCGAACCTCCATATACTAGGAATATGTCTTTCGTCCTTCTCAGGTACTTGAGAATATACTTGACGGCTACCCAATGGGCTTCACCAGGATTTTGCTGATATCTACTCGTGACACTAATAGAGTAGGCAACATCGGGTCTTATACATAGCATGGCATACATAATTGAACCTACTGCCGAAACATATGGTATCAATTTCATCTTGTCCTGATCTTGACTAGACACGGGACACTGAACCTTGCTCAAAATCGCGCCAGATTGCATAGGAATAAATCCTTTCTTGGATCCATCCATCTTGAATCTTTTCACGAATTTGTCAATATATGTACTTTGACTAAGTCCGATAAGCCGCTTAGATCTATACCTATAGATCTTTATACCCAGTATATAAGCAGCTTCTCCCAAGTCTTTCATCTGGAAACATTTACCTAACCAGGATTTTACTCCTTGTAACACTGGTATACTGTTTCTTATTAGCAGTATGTCATCTACATACAAGACTAGGAAGGTTACCGCGCTACCACTGAATTTAGTATAAACACATGACTCGAACTCACTTTTTGTAAAACCAAATTCTTTGATACGCTCATCAAAGTGTAAGTTCCAGCTCCTAGATGCTTGCTTTAATCGATAAATGGATTTGAGCAACTTGCATACTTTATTAAGGTTCTTTGGATCCGCAAAACCATCCGGCTGTATCATATATATGTCCTATGTCAGCTTCCCGTTAAGGAAGGCGGTTTTGACATCCATTTGCCATATCTCATAGTCAAAATATGCTGATACGGCCATAAGAATCCTAATTGTTTTAAGCATTGCCACTGGGGAAAAAGTTTCATCATAGTCAACATCATGAGTTTGCGTGAAACCTTTTGCCAATAGCTTTGCTTTAAAAGTATGCACCTTTCCATCCATGTCAGTCTTCTTCTTGAAGACCCATTTGCACCAAACAACTTTACTATATTGAGGCAAGTCTACTAACTCCTAGACCTGGTTGTCATACATGAATTACATCTCTGCCTTCATGGCTTCAAGCCATTTCTCAGATTCTAAACCTGAGGCAGCATCTTGGTAGGTAGTGGGTTCTAAAAGATCCCCTTCGTCTTGAGCAACTAGGAATCCCAGATATCTATCTAGCTCATGACGAGGCCTACTAGACCTGCGAAGGTCTTGTGTTTGCACCTCTTCCTCAACCACAGACTCGGGTTGAGATTCAACAATTCTCTGTTGAACCACGGGTTCAATTATCGGTGGTGGTGTTATCTCCTCCTCTTCAATTTCTTGAAGCTCTATTTATTTTCTTGGAGTTTCTGAGCTAAGAAACTTCTCCTCCAAGAACACCCCTTTATGAGCAACAAAGACTTTGTTCTCATCTGGGTTGTAGAAATAGTATCCCATGGTTTCCTTGGGATAACCCACGAAGATACACTTATCCGATTTGGGATTGAGTTTATCTGTGAATGTTCGCTTAACATACACCTCACATCCCTAAACCTTAAGAAAAGACATTTTGGGCTTTTTCCCCGTCCATACCTCGAACGGTGTCTTTTCAACCGATTTGGTTGGAACCCGGTTCAGCATGAACGCCGCTGTCTCCAGTGCGTGCCCCCAAAACGACAATGGTAATGAAATTCGACACATCATTTATCGTACCATGTCAAGTAGTGTACGATTCCTCCTTTCTGATACACCATTCATCTGAGGTGTATACGGAGGTGTGAGTTGTGAGACAATCCCACATTCCTTTAAATGATCGTCGAATTCCTGACTCAGATATTCGCCACCTCGATCCGACCGAAGCAACTTTATCTTCTTGTCCAGCTGATTTTGTACCTCATTCTGAAACTGTTTGAACTTGTCAAAACTTTCAGATTTGAGTCTCATGAGGTAGACATAACCAAACCTACTGAAGTCGTCAGTAAAGGTTATGAAATACCGGTATCCTCCTCTGGAGTAAAGGGTCCACACACATCTATGTGTATAATCCCTAATAACTCACTAACCCTTTCATTCTCACTGTTGAAAGGTTGTTTTGTCATTTTACCAGACAAACAAGATTCGCAAATATCATATGACTCTAAGTCAAATGGTTCTAGAATTCCGTCATCTCGGAGTTTCTCTATGCGTTTCTCGTTTATATGTCTTAAACGACAATGCCAGAGATAAGTTTGATTCAAGTTACTCTTGGATCTCTTACTTATATGATAGTTGTCATTGCTATCTAGATTTAGCGTGTATAGACCATTTTCTGGAATAGCTTTAAAATAGAAAATATCATTTTTGAAACATGAAATAACCTTTTCATTCAAAACATAATTAAATCCATAGTCTATAAGCAAATCAAACGAGATAACATTTTTAATAAGTCTAGGAACATAATAACAAGGTTCTAGTTCTAAGACCATGCCCGAAGGCAAACTAAGACAATATGTTCCTACAACTTCAACACCAACTATGAAGCCTTCGCCTACCCGCAGGTCCATATCTCCTTGTCTTAGCTTCTTACTTCTCTTGAATCCCTGCAAATGATTGCATATGTGATGACCACATCCGGTATCCAATACCCACGATTCATAAGAAGTAATAAGACAATCTATCATAAAGATACATGAGTCATTGGGTGAACCAATGTCCAGCTGATCTATGTCGAGTCAGTGCTCGCATGAATCCTTGCTGCCACAGTCTGGGCAACAAATTTCTCCAAGCTCTTCCAACCAGTCATCTTCCTGCATAGGGTCCACAACTATTGACTCTAGCTGCTTTGGATTCAATTCATCGCTGATGCACATAAGGATTTCGTGCAACCCTGCGACAGTCATCTCAAAATCATCGAGGATATACATTACCCTCTTCTGGTAATAGTCCGATAAAGAACTGAACAAGAGCATAACTAGCTCATGTGGTTTTGATTTTGACCCAAAACTTTCATAGCAATCCAAGAGCCTTCTCATATTAATGAGATGATCGCTAATCGGCTGGTTTTCTTTCATTTTTGCTGAAAGAATTTCCTTCATCAGCAGGATGCGACATATCCATTCACTATACTTGAACTTACGTTTCAGTCCTTGAACAACATCATAAGATGACTTCTCACGGAGATCATCCGTAAACTCGGATGACGCTGTGAGAACGAGAATCGACATAACGTCAGATTCATCAGCCAGATACTGATAGTAAGCGGCATACTCACTATCCTGGGCATCTACCCCTGGTCGCTCTGGAGGAAATGTCTCTATGATGTGAAGCTTTCCCTATGCATCCAAAACATTATTTAGATGCATCTTTTAAACAGCAAAGTTTGGACCTGAAAGCTTACACTTGCCGATGATGAGGCTTAGAGATTCCTTTGGTGAATAGTACGGAATAACAGATAAAAAAGACATCTACAGAAAAAGAAAAAGATAAAACCGATTCAGTATTGATTATATCTTCTAATAATTATTACCTTTTTTAAAAATAAATTATTAGACTAGGATCCATATTTCACATTTCCCAATGCAAGGTTTGGGCACTTCCCACCGGGACAATGCTATTTCTGGTAGGTAAACCTATACCAATCGTATCCAACCTGGACACGACTCCTAGATCCGCGGGACATCGGTTACAAGAACCATGCATGTTTAGTCCCTTTAGTGCTTTTTGGGCCGGGACTCCCGATTATCACCAAAATAGATCGCACCACCTAAGACATTGTGAACTCTGGCCGGGACTCCCGATTATCGCAGAGTCTTTCACACCCTCCCCCGCAATGGTTTGAACCCGAATGCCCAAGGTTTGGTCACTTCCGATACCCGAGTACTGTTTAACAGGAAAGGTGTACCATTAGGTGGGTAGCACACTGATCTAAGATTTTTCTAAAAAGGATTTCAAAAGTTTTTGACGAGAAAAACTTTTTGCCAGTTTTCTTTAAAAACGACTTTTAATAATTAACTATTATTAAAACCCTTATTTTATTTCATCGTGAGAATCACAACCACGCATATATAATATGTAAAGAAATAAAACAACCACAAACAACTATGCCTTAGCCTTGCCCTTAACTAATGTCGGTTTCGTGAGCCACACGAAAAAAACCCGACGGTCAAAACCTAAATGGAAAAACACAACACACATGGCATGACATTCTGAAGCTCCCACTGGCTCCAGCATCCAATCCTGCTCCCTGCTCCTTGCTTCTTGGCTCTTGTATCAGCTTCATATTTATTCTAATAATACTATTCTATTCTATCATCTAAAAACTAGAAATATAAAATACAAGATTTTCGAAGACACGCAGGCCCGCTAATCTAATACTTTTACAAAAAGAATAGGGGTTGCAAGTGGCACGCAGGCCTCCCCACACCATAGAGGCATAGAATAATAAAACCAATCACAACCACAAGTGCAGAAAAAATAAACAATCCACAAGGTCTAAAAAGGCTCGGCTATGGCATCCCAAACATGTATTAAAATGAATAAATTCAACAACTGATTCTAATTATCATATCCTTTCGAATTATCTTGATTTTAACTAACGGTTAAAATCACCCGGTTTAATAATTGTCATATTACATATTAATTATTGTTATGCGATTAACAAATACCAAAATAATTAATTTTAACCAATACTTGATCATAATAAAATAATCATGATTAAAATTGATATTTTTAACCATAAGTTTTTATAAAAAAGAAAAACTTATAGTAAACTTTTTAGTTTTAATCCTGTTAGGTGTTAACCTAAACTAAAACTAAAAAACCTTTGGGCCACAAAACTGGGCCAAAAGAGAAAACTTGCGGGTCGACGACTTAACTGGGCCGACTTGTACTGGGCCGCAGGTGGCAGGCCAATGCTGGGCCGCCCCCACGTTCACACCGCTGTCCGCCGGTTTCCTTGCCGCCGACCACCTCCCGCCGCCGACGCAACTGGTGGAAGCGTAGAGAGCAGCCGACGCCGACCACCCAGTCTCGACTGACCGCCGACGCCGCCGTCCTCGGTGGTCTCAATCGCAAGCCGCCGCCGATTTCAAACGTAAAAACAATAAAAAAATAAAAATAACAATTTTAAATTAAACCATAAACCTTATCCTTTTATCATAACTAATCTTTATTATCCATTTAAAAATCAAAACTTGATTTTCAAATTACTTGGATAAACAAAAGAAAAAGTTAATCCTTGATAAAAAGAAAAACTATTCATCATGATAAAAAGAATCCTACCTAGTCTCCTACGAGGTTAAAGTGGCTCTGATACCACTGAAGGGTTTTGTAGGGCATAAAAACATATCATAATAACATGCACAGCGGAAATAAATTAAAACCCCCTCCAGTGATCTCATCTAACTCGTACAGAAACTAAAAGAGAAGTAGAGATTAAAAGTTATACCTTTGTTGTCCAAACCTTGAAACTTCAATCCTAGATTGCTAAAGGTAGAACACCGCTACTGCACCACCTCGAACAGGCTGCTAGACCGCCAAGGATTTTACCAATGATCAAAAATTGATCCCTCGTGTGTGTGTATCACGTCGTCGACCCCAAAGGGGGGCTTCGGCCTTGCGCCGATCGAGAGAGAGAGAGAGGAGAGGAGAGGATTAGGGTTATCTTTCTTTTTTACTTGTAATTATCTCTTAATGTGATTCTAAGGTTTAATAAGGTATTTATATATATAACCTTATTAAAGCCCAAGCCCGTTTAATTAAAGCCCATATTTAATTAAACTATTAAGTAATTACAGAAAATACCCTTTGACCTTTCTAATTAATTAATAACTATTAATTAATTGGTCCCGTTAATATTTAAACTAAATATTAACTTCTCCTTTAAATAATAAAAATTATTATTTTCTTTTCTCTTAATAATTAATTAACTAATTAATTATTCTTACACAAGGTAAAATCCAGATGGTTCTAATTGGGTGTGTAGCAGTGTGATCCTTTAGTGTCACATAGCATTGGATACGATGGTACATGTTATCTATCTCTACACATAATCTCACACTTGGCTGCGTTGGGACCGCAGCAGGTACGCTAAGGGGAGGTGGAGTCACATCTGGCGTCGATCCCTCGCTCTGTAGTAGTTGTAATAGATTAGTTGGCTGAATGGTTGACGTTCCTTCGGCAGCATTACGCTGCAGGAGGGTTTCTGGTGTTGCCATCCATGAAAACCATGGTGGGGTAGGACTGAACTGGGTTACTCCGCTTTGGGGAATACTCTATGAAGTGCTTTGAGGCGTGCTAGGCTGACTAGGGGCAGTAGTAAAGATTGGGGTTTCACTCATAGAGGTGAGAACGAGACTGGTTTGAGGCGTTTTGGAAGAGGTGGGGTTTTCCATGTTCTTGGAATGAACGGGAAGGCTTTAAGTAATTTGAGAAGGCAAGTTCTAGGTAATCGTGAGTGAGACTAGGCAGCTTGTTCAAGCGTCGCGTCCCACGGATGGCGTTATCTGTTTGCCCGTAAATATGAACAATTGCAATGTAGGAGAAGAACAAGGTATTCTGGTCTTAGGAGGATGTTTCTGAGGGGTAAAGATCCTGCAAAATAATGGAATCACTACGTTAGAGGACTTATGGGGATGAGGCCCCATAAGCCACTCCGACACTCAAGTTAGCCATAGATGATGGTAAAGAGCTTAGAGGAGGACTAGGGTAGTGGAAGGTGCGTACCTTGGTAGGAGACGGTAGTCTCCTATTTATAGTTGAGGGAGCCTTTGAAGGGATCGCCTGGATGATGGACATGTGTCGCAATCTCCTGTAGGGGACCCAAAAGGTTGTACCTTTCTGCTGTGAGTGGGATTTGCTCCCCATTACCTGTCTCAGCTAATCATGAGACGGTTGGTAGTACTTTCTCACTGTTGAGGATTTGTAGAGAGCTTACGTGTGTCGGAATTCATACATGGCACGCCTGTCCCAGCCAATGGCGTGGGGACACGTGTCCTGGATGTTCCAGGCACTGAGCTAGGCCTGTGATGGTCGGGAGACTGATGGCAGACTTGTTGGCCATGTCAGGCCTGCGATGGGTCTTATTGGGGGTCCAAGCCTGGGGACAAACCTGCACTGGGCTGCTCCACTTACTATTGCACAGCTGATGGACGTCTTGAGGGCTGTTGTGATCAGGCCTGTGAACGTCCTATTAGGCCAGGGCCGGGCCAGCTCATAGGTACGTCATAAGGAGGGTTCTTTCGAGATCCGTTGTTAGTGCAAGAACTGCGAGAACCAATCTCAGCCGTTCCTTGGATGTGGGAAGTTCATGGATGGAGAGCGTGGAGGGATAGAGTGTGGCAGGGTGCATGTAAGGAATTTATAGGTGGACAATGACATTGAAGGAGGGGGAATTGGACGGCTCAGATTGGTTCTCGCACTAGGAATGGTTCTCAAATGAACTTCTTCCTATAGTTATATTAGTTCTTATGTTAGCCCACACTCACCTGTATGGCTACAACAGGCAAATATAATGTTGCGGCTTGTCTTGGTCGTCTATTCAGCTATAACATAATACTCATAGTTAGACATAACACATTAAGTGCAACAACTAAAATACTAGTATCAACCCTTAACAATGTCCTTAATCTATTTATTAACCTAATTGAACTTCCCGTAAAACAATACTGTGACATCCGTCACCTAAATCAGGTTGGTTGATTCAACTTCCGCCTCTAGCTATTTAACTTAAACTTATGTGTTTGTGTGATTCCTTAAACCTAGTAAATGCTAAATTTAAGGTGCTAAATATGTCTAATTTCTCACATATTATAGGTGTTCTAGCAATAGAGAGAAACCTAAGTCTTTACGACTGCAGTACATTGAACTCGTACCTAATGCATGTTTTAGTCGAACAAATGTCTTTGATGCAAGGTAAGGATAAATTTAGACCTCAAATAAATAAAATATGTTAATAAGATATACAATAATAATAACTAATATTAGTAACTAAAATAAAGGGGTTAAAAATATACAAAAGTTAAAGCAAAATATATATATCTTAGGACATAGTTATAGTTATAATAAAAAACATATAATAATAATAACATGTAATGTATATATGTCATTCACGGCCATGAATTGAGAAAAAAAAAGGATAAGATTTGTTTTAATTTAGGTATAGGATTTAAAAATCAAATTTGAATTGAAAACCTAATTATATATAATTATCTAATCTTCCTAACAAACCTCCTAAACTTTTAAAACCCTCCATCGTTTTTCTCCAGCCCCATCCTCCCTCTCTCACGTTTCTTTTAGCCTCCTACATCATCTTCACCATTATTCTTCAAGTTCTCAAGAAAGCTAGTGACTTTGATCACCATTCGAGAAGTATTGGGTACGTATTCGGTATTATACACCTTTAATTTTCTCTTTTCTTGTTTCCCTAGTATAACCCTAGTTGATGGATCAAATTACACCAATCATATATATGATAATGTATAAGAAGAATTTTGATTGAATATCCAATCCTAGGGTTGATGTGTTAGATCAAAAGAATGCATGTTTTGAATCTGTAATTCTGGACAGATGGTTGTGTCGTGTTGGAGAGGGCATATCGGGGTCCATATATGGTGTTTTATTACGATTTTTGGGTCTACGATGTAGTTCTCCGAGTCTAGTTTCATCTCCACTCAAGTTTGCATTTTTTGGAGGTCGTTTGATCAGTCAAAAGATTTTAATCGTAAGAGTGCGCAAGGCTGTCTTTTGACCAGGCAGATTTACGGGTCAAGTCTTAGTTTTAAAACACTTCCAAACCATGGTATTTTCAACTACAATTTTTACTTTAGAATATTTGTAGTGTTTCTGATGTTCTGTAAAAAATTCATATATTTTAGAGGTCGTTTACTATTTTTATAAAATCCGAACTTTCTGTTGCGCGCGTGCAGCTATATTCCTGACAGTAGTGACTTTCATAAATTATTAAAAATTGCTAACTAGGATGATTAATTCTGGGAAAATTATATATTGTATTTGAGACACAAACTTACTGTTATTAAAAGTTGAGGACCAGATTCGGATGTTTAGAGTATTTTAAAAATACGTAAAGTCAGCTTACAAAATCAATAAACATATATTGTGGCACTAGGCATAGCACAAACAATTCCTCACATCTTTGGGCTACACTAGGGAGTCCCTATATGTCTATACATGTAACTTATATGCATTCACCACTTGTTGTAGATTTTGAGTTTTTTTCCTTACAAGACTAGAATCGTTTGAAACGCTAAGGTGAGTACTCGTGGCCCCTTTTTCTTGCAATATTTTGGGGGAAAATGACACTCAAACTTGTTTCTTTATGTCGTGTCCTAAAATTTATATCTCTTTATGACAATTGTATGGTGTATGTCTATGTACTTGTGTGAACCCGTGTTGGGTTATGCCTATGTTATGACTAGATTCCTATGAGCCAACTTATGTTCCCGGCCGGCTAAAGTTTGTTGGATGACTAATTTCTCATGAACCGTTGCGGTTCAGTTATTGCTACATTCTATTTGCAAGTACATTACTACAATGCGCCAATTGTCATGTCAAATTGCTTTACACGGTAAACTTATTTCTTTATAAACCTGCGAGCTCACCAACCTTTGTGTTGACATTTTAGAGTGTTCATTTTCAGGTAATGCTAGCAACAACACCTAAGGAGCCTAAAAGACTTTAGTTAGACTTTAGCGAGACTCACCTAGTGCAAGACTTCTTATAAACTATGGACGCATTCTTCTTTATTAAATATCTATTTAGACTTGGATTTGTTTGGTTTTGGGTGTGATGCCCGTACACCTGTCCCGGGTTGTGGGATTTATTTTCTCTCGGATTATTTCTCTTATGTTGACTATGATGCCGTGGAATCGACTTATCGCGGCACAAGTCCCCTCTTGTGTCGGGGAAACGTCGTGACACGTTGGTTATTTGCATTTAGTGATTTCTCTATTATAATATCAATGTGTTATGACGATCATCTCCGTCACACTTTCGCGTTTCCGCCTTGGCGGGGTGTGACAAATACAACGAAAACAACAAAACTGCTTGTTGTCATTGGGCAAACACCTCCTTGTGGTCGCAAGCCTTCTTGCTTGCGCGATAATTGACAATCCCTTGCTCCCGCAAGGAGAACCTATGCGCCCGCAAGAAACCTTAGCAACCTCCCTTGCGGCCACAAGGAATACCCTTGCGCCCACAAGCACGAAGTTGCATACCAGTGTCGAGTTTCCAGCCCGTGTTCTGTCCATTTTCAACCCAAACTCATTTTCAATGGTTTCAAATCAACTTCCAGTATTTTTATAACATATTAGGTACCAATATGAGTCTTAAAACATACAAGTTACCAATTCTAACAACCAATTCAAGGTTTGGGATCAAATTCACCAATTTTGACCCATTTGAAGAAAATTACTAAACTCAATCAAAATTCAACACTTTAATCCATGAATCTGATCTATAACTACTTACAAATGAACTAGGAACATATTAGAACATCAAAATTCAATCCTTGATGTTAATTCGGGTTTGACCCATTTTGACCTAAAACCTCTAGAACAAGGAACAATGAAGAACATAGGCTTACAATGGATATTAGATGAAAAGATGATGACGATGGACAAATAATTAGCTTGAATCTACTGCTATAATTCAAAGCTTGATGATTTCTTCTTCAAGGATTCAAGAACAAGTGAAAAGTGAAGTGTGTTAGTGTGCATGTCGTATGTGTCTGTGTTTGTCAAAAAGGGAAAACCGACTTTTGTTCTCAATTATCCCCTAGTGGGTATTTTGTTCCCCTTTCAACTTACAACTTAACACACGTTTACCCGTTCAACTAACGGGGATATTTTCGGAATCTTTATTCAAAACCGGCTACTATTTTATTAATTTTCATTATTTTTTTTATTACTTCATTTCTTAATTATTTTCATAATAATTCCATCTTAATTTAACTATATAAAATTCTTATAATAGTTATTAAATTAAAGATTTGAACTTACCGATAGTGTAAACAACTAGGCCCAATTTGAGGATGTTACACCGACGCTGAATGTGGCTGCCATGATAGCTAGCATTGAAGCAATACATTCCAATAATGAGAATGAATAGGCCCTTCTTCTACCTTTACATATTCCAAACTTGGGGAATTTTTCCTTGAAAATTATTAAAACTTGTTGCCGTGAACTTGGCGCATTCTAGTTATTTTCCCGGAGCACATCCTGGGACGAATTCTCTTGTATGTTTAGGTACTCCAAATCAGGCGCATTGGTTAAATCGGCTGGGCCAAATGGTCCGCATAAACTGTTATTACTCATCTCCATGAAAGAGATCTAGGTAAATTTGCAAAACAAATGAAATAAAGCCGTTCAATTTATAATTTTGAATACGAAACCTGTACAACGAAGTGCAATTCTTTAAGGATGGTGGAAGTTTTTAAAAAACATGTTTGAAAGATAATGGCATTTGATAAATTATTGTTGGCATATAGATTCGGTGGCACTAGACCAAAGGACTAAAGGGTAAAGAAGAATGATATTTAGGAGATTTTAGGTCAAATAAAGTAGAGATTATGTTTTCAAATTCTAAATGATTTGATTACTAATAAATTAAGTAAAAGGACATATTTGAAAGTTTTAGGAGGGTATTGATGAATTTTTTCTGTAAGGATTATATACGTAATTAAGGAAGTTTCTCTTATTAATGAATTTGTAAAAACCATCTCTTTACTTATGAGTTGGGGTATTACTATCTATTTCTTACCTTCCAATCCCTTGCGTAGACGGTGTTGTTGTTAGCACCAATATCTTTTATGGTATGAAAAATTCTATTTCCTCATACTAAATCTTGTACCGTATCCTTCTACTCACTAATGATACATATAGAAATTAACTAATTTTCTTTCTTAATCTTATCTTTTAATTTTTGGGTTAAAAATTTTCTCATGTTATGGTCAAACATGACTTAACATGTTCTATCACAAAAATGAAAGTAAGACTTACAAAAGGATCAATTCTCGACTTAAAATAAAAAACTCACTCTCGTGTTTATGAAAGAACATAATGAGTTATATTTAACATGAAAGGATATTAACCGTTTACTTTATACTTTATCTTAATTCTTAAGTAAAAAAAAAGGAACTTAGAAATACCATCTTTGGCTATCAGCATCCATCACACCCTTCACACAGCCACATCAGCGCCACATCAGCTTTCCACCATTTTCTCATCACATCACACAAACCCCTGCATCCATCACACCCTTCACATCCTTTTTCTTTTTCTTTTCTTTTTCTTTTTTTTAACATTATTTAATTTTTAAAACAATATAATTAAAACATAATAATTATAAAAAACACTAAATAATAATATAAATTCAAATATTAAAAATAAAAAAGTACATAACTTAAAAAAATAAAAATAAAAAGTACATAATTTTTAAAAAAAGAAAAATCTACCACCCGTATTTTTTCTTGATAATTTCCTTTCGTTTGTTGAGAATAATTTTGATGAGAGAAAAGATGATTGTAGAGAATACATGAGATGAGTAAAATTTTGTGTGAAAAAAGGGTTTAATATAATGTGTATTTATAGGAGATAAATAGATTAAATAAAATTTTTTTTTTGAGGAGAGAAAAGATGATTGTAAAGAATATATGAGATGAGTAAAATTTTATGTGAAAAAAAGGATTGAATATAATGTGTATTTATAGAAGATAAATAGATTAAATAAAAAAAAAATTAAAAACCACCTCTCTCACATGCGCGACCAGGCTCACACAAGTGAGCGTGAGTGGCCGGTCACACAAGACCATTATGGTGTTCACCCATATGAGCAGCCCTCACACACCTCTTCACATTACCGATGCGAATGGTCTAAGAGTATGTTTTCCATGGAGGGCGTGAAAGGGATTTCCTTCCCAGAGGGTGAGGGTTGAGTTCGGACCCTTAAATGCATGATTGATTCTGACATTTCTTAAATCTTCATCAGTGTCCAAACCTTTTTTCTTCCAAAACTCACCACACACTCTCTCTCCTCCTTTTTTTACAACACCTTTTCTTTTCTTCTCAGGACGGCAATTCGATTTTTCTTTTGTTTTTGCGATCCATCGTTGCACCCACTACGACTTATCTTCTATTTTAGGTAATATGTCTTTGGATCTTCCTCCAAGACGCATTAATCATCGTCTTTGCGCAACAGGGCTGTCCCCATCATCAACTGTTTCCGGATTTCATCAATCTTTATCTTGTTGTTACTCTTGTTCAAGAACGTAAGTAGTCCAACAACCCTTTTGATTGTTTTTGTTATAACTTAGTTAGTCAACTTCAAGTTTCACTTGGGCTTTTCATCGAACACATTGTTGGCATTCTTCTTGTCGTTGTTGTAGTTTTGAGATTTAGCTCAGATTGAATTGTGTATGAGGTTTTTAAACTCAAGAGAGAGATAGATTCGTGTGTGATGTTTAGATCATCACCACAAATCAACCGCTTTTGATCGACCCTTTTGATCTCCCATCATCTAAATCCGGTATGAGTTTAGATGATGCTCAGATTGTCAATGTTAACCCTCAACAACAATCTCCAGAAACCTTGCAAATTTCATCTTCACACTCAAAAAGTTGGAGAGTCAACTCTGCCCAAGAAGCTGGCTTTGTCGATTTGGGATCAAAGAGGGTGTCACATGGATCTCGAGGAGGCGGTGCTGATTCTGAAGTGTTTAGCATGTCTATGTCCCATAGAGAAATAAACGATGAGGATGCACGCTTGATTTATGTAAATGATGCCTTAAAGACAAACGAGAGGTTTGAATTTGCTGGAAATTCCATCAGGACTGCAAAATATTCGGTTTTAAGCTTCTTGCCTAGAAACCTATTTGAACAATTCCACAGAGTTGCTTACATATACTTCCTTATTATAGCTGTTCTGAATCAGCTTCCCCAGCTTGCAGTTTTTGGGCGAGGTGCCTCCGTCTTGCCATTATCAATTGTTTTATTAGTTACAGCTGTTAAAGATGTTTATGAGGATTGGAGGCGGCACAGATCAGATCGCATTGAAAACAATCGCATGTCATCTGTTTTGGTAAATGATAGATTTGAGCAGAAAAAATGGAAAGATATTCAAGTAGGTGAGATCATTAAGTTTTCTGCAGATGACACCATTCCTTGTGATACTGTGCTGCTTTCCACAAGTGATCCAACCGGGGTTGCTTACATCCAGACCATAAATTTGGATGGGGAGTCAAATCTGAAGACACGTTATGCAAAACAAGAAACCCTTTCTAGAATCCCTGAGAAAGACATAATTGATGGCTTAATCAAGTGCGAGAAGCCTAACAGAAACATTTATGGTTTCATGGCCACCATGGAGATCGATGGGAAGCATTTATCCCTTGGCCCTTCGAATATTGTGCTTCGAGGCTGTGTGCTCAAGAACACTAATTGGGCTGTAGGAGTTGCTGTTTATGCTGGTAGGGAGACCAAAGCTATGCTCAATAGTTCAGGAGCCCCATCCAAACGGAGCCGTTTGGAAACCCGTATGAATAGGGAGATCATCTTGCTGTCTGTTTTCCTTGTTGCTCTGTGCACGGTTGTCTCTGTTTGTGCTGGTGTTTGGTTGAAACGCTATGAAGACGATCTTGAAATCTTGCAGTTCTATAGATTAAAGGACTATAGCGAGACAGAAGTTAAAAACTACAACTATTCTGGTGTTGTGATGGATATATTCTTCACTTTTCTGATGTCCGTGATTGTGTTTCAGATTATGATACCAATTTCATTGTATATATCCATGGAGCTCGTGCGTGTTGGTCAGGCATACTTCATGATTAGAGATGACAAGATGTATGATGAATCTTCGAACTCTAGATTCCAATGCCGGGCATTAAATATAAATGAGGACTTGGGACAAATAAAGTACATATTCTCTGATAAAACTGGTACGCTGACAGAAAATAAGATGGAATTTAAGTATGCAAGCATTTTTGGAGTAGATTACAGTGGAGAGAAAACAAAGTTTGAAGGTGAACAAAGTGGATACTGCATTGAAGGTGCTACAAAATCTTCTCTATTCAACTACCTTTCCATTCAATCTATTGATTGTGATGTGTTGTTTGATCAGTCTTTTTGAAGCACAAATGGAATAATCTTTTTAACGTTCTTATATGGTTTCAGTGAACGGGCAGGTTTGGAGGCCAAAAATGAAGGTAGAGGTTGACAAGGAGCTAATTCAACTATCAAAAAATGGAAATAATACAGAGGGTAGCAAGCGGATCTATGATTTCTTTCTTGCATTGGCTGCTTGTAATACAATTGTGCCAATTGTTGTTGACACATCTGATCCTGCTCAAAAGCTGGTAGATTATCAAGGGGAATCTCCAGATGAACAGGCACTTGTTTATGCTGCTGCAGCTTATGGTTTTATGCTTATGGAGCGAACCTCTGGCCACATAGTTATCGATATTCAAGGAGAAAGACAAAGGTATGTTAGTAACCGTTTCAACTTTGGCTTACATTTTCCTTATTGTACTTGTTATATTCCCTACTCATGATTATTTGGAGATCTCATAAAGTTTGATTTCTATAGATTCTAAATTTGATGACAAGGAGAAAGACAATCTGGTGTTATTAGAGTGGGCAATTTTGACTCGTTTTTATCATGATAGGTTGATTTGAGTTACATTTTATCTCAAAAGGTCAAATGTGCCAAGTCAAAGAACTTAGCTAAAAAAGGAACTATTAAAATAGGTCGAAAGTAGCCAAGAATGTATTTTCATCCTCTCAACTTGCTTGGATTTTATTTCCTTATAGTTCACTTTACAATTTCCATTCTCCCCAGAAATTGTCATATTGCAAAACATATATTAAGATAGATTTGATGTTTTTAAGTTTCCTTTCTTGAAATTGGATAGAGTGATATTCTTACTACAGTATTGCCATGTAAAATTGCTTAAAAGTATAGATCTTAAGTTCCTTCTAGATTTGAAAGTCGACCCTGTTTTCCACTCTCTTCAATATACTATATTCTGCTTAGGGATAAGCAAAAATCCCGTTTGGCCCGAACCGATCAGCTCCTGAACTGGAACCAAACTGGAATGATTAAGAACAAGCGGTTCGGTCATCGGTTCTTACTTTGGGGCATTTTCGGTTTTGGTCCGGTCCGGCCTGGTTCAGTTTTGGAACCGCGCTCATCTCAAATTTTGCTGATAAACTCCTTTTATCTACAGTTTTCTACTTAGATTCTAAATTAATGAACTTACCGATCATGACAGCACAGGTTCAATGTTCTTGGAATGCACGAGTTCGATAGTGACAGGAAGAGGATGTCAGTCATATTAGGATGCCCTGATGGCTCTGTAAAAGTCGTCGTTAAAGGTGCTGATACATCTATGTTTAACATTATTGATAAGTCTTTTAACCTGGATGTAGTAAGAGCCACTGAAGCTCATCTTCATTCATATTCTTCCATCGGGTTGAGAACTCTTGTTGTTGGAATGCGGGAGTTGAGTATTCCTGAGTTTGAGCAATGGCAATCTGCTTATGAGACAGCAAGCACTGCAGTAATGGGTAGGGTGGCCCTGCTTCGTAAGGTTGCTGTTAATTTAGAAAACAAACTTGAACTTGTGGGTGCATCTGCAATTGAAGATAGATTGCAAAAGGGTGTGCCAGAAGCAATCGAGTCTTTAAGAAAGGCAGACATGAAAGTTTGGGTTTTGACTGGTGACAAGCAAGAAACCGCAATTTCAATTGGATATTCTTCTAAGCTCTTAACGGGCAACATGAGGCAGATAATAATTAATAGTAACTCTAAAATGTCATGTAGGAAGAGTTTGGAAGATGCTTTGATTACTTCTAGAAATTTAGTAGTGTCTGGTGATCAATATACTGGTGGTTCTGGTGATGATGCAAGTTCTGCTGCCTTGATTATTGATGGAACAAGCCTTGTGTATATCCTCGATACTGAGCTTGAAGAGCAGGTGATTAATTAGATGTGGCAAAAATGGGCAAATCAAGTGGGTGGGTAAACGGGTCAAACGGGTTGGGATGAAATGAGTTGGTTTGGGTTGACTTGAACACTTATTATCTTTTTTGTTAATATTTTTAAGAAATACCTAATTCGTTATATGATTACAAAAACTATATCATAATCTTAATATTTATAATTAAACAACTTAGAAAGTTATATGTATGACTTTCAACCCATTTGAACCATTTTCTTTTTAGCTAGAATTTTTCGACCCTTTTGAGATAAAATGTAACCAAATTGGGCCCATTCATAAATGAATGGATTGAAACCAACCTCATCTACGTTTAATATTTATATGCTGAATTTACAAGTCGTTTTTATCTTTCAGCTATTTCAATTAGCCAGCAATTGTGCTGTGGTGCTATGTTGTCGAGTTGCTCCTCTGCAAAAAGCTGGGATTGTGGCATTGATAAAGAATAGGACAGACGATATGACACTTGCCATTGGAGACGGTAAGCAGTGTTGGTTCTGGTAACATGAAATCTTGGGATATCTCCTGGGGCTAAAGTAACATAATTTTATTTCTGAAAATTTAACATATGCCATTTCTTAGAGGTGGCAAGAAGGATGGATTGGGTAATGGATCAAAACAGGGTTGGGTTGTACCCGGTGATTCTATATTGTGTCATATGGGCCAGCTTATATTCAAACTCTCAAAACATTCTTTAGTTCATTTTTTTTCCTTATAAATAATCAATATGTTTATTATGATTACGGAACATATTATAATAACATTAATCTGGCTGTTTGTTAAAACGAGAAGATTAAGCACTGAATGATTATGTGGTCTGAATTATTCAAAGACTCTGAATGAATCTGCCTCTGAATATGACATGCTGTTTGATTAAGGTTCTGAATGAACAATCTAAATGATGCATATTACCATTTTAACCTTAATGGTGATATATTATATTATAACATAGTTGTTTAACAAGGCAACATGTGAAAGGAGTATTATGGTAAAATACGTAGTGCTTAATGATTCAGCATGAAGTTTAAGGCAGAATGATTCAACAGCGTTCTTCTGAATTATTCAGCACAGTCTTCATTCAGAGGCAGTAATCAAACACGCTGAATGCTGATCCATTCACAAGCAAATGGGTCAAAAATGATACCCCTAACATTCCTAACCAAGTCGAATATAGCATCATTCACGCTACGAACACTAATAAATTTCCTTTCAAACTCAACATGTTAAAAATGCTCCCTCCATTGTGAATTAAGTCTGATTATAAATGTATGTTAAAATTTCCAGGTGCCAATGATGTTTCAATGATCCAAATGGCTGATGTTGGAATTGGGATCAGTGGCCAAGAGGGTCGTCAAGCTGTGATGGCATCAGATTTTGCAATGGGGCAGTTCAGGTTTTTGGTTCCCCTTTTGTTGGTCCATGGACATTGGAATTACCAACGGATGGGTTACATGATACTTTATAACTTTTACCGGAATGCTGTCTTCGTCCTCGTCTTGTTTTGGTAAGCAAGCATATGCATCTCCAATTAAAAAGATAACATTCTTTCATTTTTTAAATTATATTAATTGATTTCTTTGCACGAGGTTAATGGAAAAATCCACGGACTTTGACCATTTGAAGGTCAAAAGGAGGATTGCTCTAGTTTCTAGAGGCGGTAAAGATCGGATGACAAAATGATCAGAAACAGTTTTTGTTCATTCTTTTATTAATAATATGATTATTATAGTAGTATATTAATCTAACATTCTAACCTTTTGAATAAAGTGATCTAGGAGGTTCTATCTATAAAATGTATACTACAGGAGACTTTTAACACATTTGACCTATTTTTAATTATTTTTTCCCATGCGAGCAGTTAGAGATAAAACATTATCTAAATTGATGTATCCATAAGGGAATTCACAATATCTGATATACGTCAGGGCTAAAATTGTAAATTTCAAATTTTGTATAAAAGAAATAATGTATTTAGAATTGGTAAACATGCAACTACATATACATGTGACCGACCCATTTACAATGATAAAATGAGGACAAAGTTATATAGAACCCTTTTGACGCTTGTAGGCAAAGAACGAAAGACAAATTACAGCCCGAGTTGACTCATTTTCATCTGAACAGATTGAAATTGCCACGTTTTCTTATCAATACATGATTCTGTGCAGGTACGTGCTCTTTACAGGCTTCACTTTGACCACAGCTATCACTGAATGGAGCAGCGTGTTATACTCTGTACTTTATACCTCAGTACCTACAGTTGTTATTGCAGTTCTTGATAAGGATTTAAGTCGAAGATCTCTATTGTCATATCCTCAGCTTTATGGTGCTGGTCAAAGACAAGAAAGCTACAATGCAAAATTGTTTTGGGTTACAATAGCAGATACATTATGGCAAAGTATAGTCGTCTTCTATGTTCCTCTATTTGCATACTGGAGAAGTGATATTGATGGTTCGAGCTTAGGAGATCTTTGGACTTTGGCAGTAGTGGTACTGGTTAATATACACTTAGCCATGGATGTTATTAGATGGACTTGGATTAGCCATGCTTCAATTTGGGGGTCTATTCTTGCAACTTGCATTTGCGTTATCATCATCGACATGATTCCTATGTTACCTGGATACTGGTACGTATGACCTCTTGCCCATCTGGTTAGGTTGACCCAGCTAATTCTTATGGTTTTTTTATCAATAATTACTGTGGTGGAGTATGATTAGCAAAAGTATAATTTTTTTTTGGAATGACAGCTTACAGTTGTATATATTATGAGTAGAAAGTTTAGGAGGCTGTCAGGCTGTACGCATTGGAAGTACATTTTGAGTGGCTTTTTACCCATTTGACTTCTTTTTTTAGCTATTTGGTTTTATCCTTTGAATTGGTAGAAAACATAACCCAAATCTACCCATTAATAAGTAGATGGGTTGAAATCTTTAGCATTTACATGTACCTCCCTGTGCCCAGAAGGGGTGCACTTTGACTTTTTAGGTATAAGTATATCCTAAGTGATTTGGATGCAGTTATGACTGAGAAATTTACAATCTTAAAGAGACTTTTAGTAGTATTTTTATAGTTAAAAGGTGGTGTAAGTGGCTTGTCACAAAAAAAAGGTGGTGTAAATGGAACCTTGAAAGTATTGCTTTATGTTCTTCAATAAGCATATGTTATAAAATCTAGTTTATTCACCAAAGTGTACCAAAAGTTAAAAAGATAACATCAATCTTGCTGTTGAGCCAAAAAGGGATTAGTTTGTTGTTCAAAGTCAATTTTTTCATCTTTTCCGGGAAATGAGGCCTCTGCATTCTTAGCAATCGATACTTAGCTTCTCTTTCCTGTACTTTTAGAGTTTTGTTGTATATATTGTAGGCTGGTAGCACATATATATACATATTCTATTCTTATATATGCACAATTTTCTGGATATAACTTTGCAGGGCAATGTTTGATCTTGCAAGCAAGGGATCATTTTGGATTTGCTTACTTGGGATACAGATAGCAGCAGTCGTTCCTCGATTTGGTATAAAAATGTTCATACAACACTGTAAACCTTCTGACATTCAAATAGCAAGAGAAGCCGAAAGGTTTGGAAATCCAATGGAGTTAAGAAGTCAGGAAATAGAGATGAACCCGGCTCGAAGATGACCCTTTTGAAACAGATCATTGCAATTTTTTGGTCTTGTGATAATTTTTTCTACATTCTTTTAGGTTGGTAGAGAAAAAATTGTTCTCTTGCTTGCCGCTGGTGTTAGTTGTGTAGCTCTTTTGTTCAAGTATGTGTAATCTTTCTAGGGTTGTATTATTGTAGATCACCATTATTTAAGACTAAGAAACTGGATGCATGTTGCATCAATGTTCCTTTTGAGATTAGTCAGAAATATAAATACGGTGCATTGAACATTTCTTTCTCTATCAATATGAAAGCAAAATGGTTAAGATTGAAAATTTTCATTAAAACAAGTATTACGAAATCATTATAAATATTGTAGCAAATACAACAAGCTTAGCCAAAATTCATCTTGGTCCAAGTAAATAAGTGTTCTAGCTACTCATGGTAATAAATACAATATCAAAAGCTACTAAATGACATAGTGTCATTGCTGGAAAAGTCCTTAGATTAGAAGTAAGATGAAATAGAATGAAGATCTAAAGGATCTCGATTCTTTCTCAACACACACATATAAGGGTGTAATAAACCTTTTCTTCTATTAAAGCACAATGTGAGATTTCTTACATCAAGTCGGCCGGATTGGCCTTATATAGGCGAGCTTATAAATGGTTGTTAGTCCTTCATGGACCGAGATGCTCACCTATATCGATTAACACCTTAACCGAATTAGATGTAAACAAACACAATCTCAAACCTACAAATATAAATCTAAGAATCTCCACCATTTGTAGTGTTGAGATTGTTTAACCGTTCAGCCCTTTTCTCTTCCAGTAAGTCCTTTATCCTTCATATTTTGACTCCTCTAGTGGCATGTTATCACGGTTTCTTTTGAATTTTTCATCAAGCATCGCACGCCAAAAGTTCAAGGTTGGATCAAAGTAGCATTAAGTTCAGAGAATCTATTCCCAGGAAGATCTTCTCTCGTCTTTGGTTGTGGCATACCAATCCATAATCTCTTTCAAACTCGTAGTGGAACCTTTCTATGATCTGCAACTCTTCTAGTTGATCAAGCTTTGAATGTGTCTGATTACGCTTCAGTACATTGATTTTTCTCAAGTCGCTTTCGGCTTCAATCTGCAGATTCGTATACTATGCTACCATAATTCTTTTTCTCATGAAGTTCCCCAACACAACATACCTTACCTTTTCCTCGTAGGTCTTATCTAACGTACAACCAAGGAGACCATACATAAAGTTGAGGTCGTCTAGACTGATGTGTTTGAGATCGCACTTGTTAAACCCATAAATCTTTATATCTTCCGAAGTACACCATTTTATATTGCAAAAGTGATGTCATCGTCATGTAGTTTATTTGCATTATTCGGTGCTTTCTTTCTACATTCTCCCTTGGCGAAGCATGATGTGCCAATATATATTTAAATTTAAGCCCCTCTGCACTTGTTCATGTCAATTAACTCTATCGGCATCATATCCTCAAGTTGATCCGTGTAGATCGCTTGTATTATATCCTCGAGAAATATGGCGTTTAAACCTCTGTTTCTCCATGTTAGTTCAGGTTTGTTCATTGCATCTCTCGTTTGGATGGTTTGACTGCCATGAAGGCCATTCGGCGCCCTCTCTTTCTCATTCTCTTTCAACTCTTTCTTTCTCTTGAACAATCAAATCCTTTGGCCCGTTGTTAACCGGCCTTGTTCAGGAGGGAACATTTCGAGTAGTTCCCGGTTAGTTGGTTGGTTCAAAATGCTATCAATTGTTTTCTTAGTGAACCTTTCCTCCTCCTCCTCCTCCTCCTCCTCAATCAAAGGTATCTAAGGCTTTTCAACACCCGATCCTTGAATATCCAACTCCAACTCCTCCTCTCTGATTTCTTCCTCTTCTACTTGACTGTCTCTAGTTGGAAACCCAAGTTGTTGAACAATAGCAACAACATACCCACTTGCTTTTGACGCCAGATACATCCGTCTCCGTTTCTCCCCCTCATGGCGATCGTGGTCGTGATCGTCATGTTTCCTTTTAAGAGTTTCTTCGTGGGCCTTGCAAGTGGTCTCCAAAACATCTATCCGTTGGCCAAATTGTGCAAGGGTTTGGGTAACTGATTCGGTCATTTTGGATACAACTGAAAGGATGTCATCTTTGAAAGTTTTTAAGCTAGATGTTTAGGAAGTTTTGAGTGTTAGGTCTATGTGCTCCTGGTTGGGATTTGAAAGGCTGTTAAGTTTGGGATGGAGCAGAGACTCGAGTTCATCAATGTTATAATCTTTCTCGAAAACTGCCAACTGGTTTATCTTGTAAGGTTTGAAGCGTAACGGCTATTTGGTTAAGTTTTGTTTCAAAGTGTGGTGATTTGGCTGCTAACTCTTGGATTAATAGGTTGATTTGAAGATTGGCAAATTTGGGATCAATATAACTTTTCAACGTAGAGGTAACACCAGAATCACTTACATTGCCCGTTAACGCACCGGTTGTAGCAACTTTGTGGCTTACGCTCAGTTTTGGCATGGTGTTAGCACTTTGACCACTAATAGGTGCCACTACGGAAGTTCCAGCAACATCACAAAGATGTGAGGGTGGTACATTTGGTGTCCTAGTAAAAAAAGATATATTATAAGCAAGTTGATCTAGACTCGATTGTGAAGGGAAAATGTTTGTAGACATTCTTGATGGTATACTTGTTTAAAGATGTGCCCATGGTGTATGTGATATGTCTCGGTGGAATGAAACAACAGATTGTTGAGAGTGTGCTAAGTGGTTGGTAGGGATTTGTGCATGCATTGCTGGGATGACAGTGTCTTTTTTAATATCAAACTGAAACACATTTATGTGGATCCCTAAACATATTTCTGGTTATCCCTCATCTTTTTCTTTGGTCACAGCTCTCTCACTTATAGTCTTTTCACTATAAATCCTCATTTCCTTCCATATCATCCGCAACAAACTTAGAAAGATTTGGCTCCGTAATTTTATCATGGGAAAAGATTGTTGCCTGAGTATGGATGCGGTTCAGGGTTTCATCATCATAGAGTTCCACATAAAAAATAGGAAGAGTTTCAGTAGAGGTAGTTGGTTTCTCTGCAACATGATGAGGTGCAATGGTTGCTGGAGTTGGTTCCGTGGAAGGACCGGCCTCATCTTCCTTTGTAAAATTCATCTCAAGATCACCGAACATGTAATTGTAAAGATCATGTAAGGCTTCCTCAGCTTGCGGTGAAGGTTTTCTTTCTCAATCTGAACATTATTTTCAACAAACACAGAAATGCACAGTCTCAGAATCAGTAGACTTAGCTTTAGAGCCGGAGCTGCGTGAACATTCTCACTGGACGGATCAAACTCTCATACACCCTCATGTATACTACCACCCTCACCTTCTTCTCCACACCTCTCTTGCTTTTCCCTCTCAGTTGTCCCCTACCAGAAGCCAGCCCTTGATCCTGGTTTGCTAGACCCCTAAATTGACCCTTACTAGCTCCTACGGCCCCTGTGGTAGGATCAACATGCTCTTGTTGTTCCATAGGGGGTATTGATGGGGAGTTAATCATTCAACCCAATCATCAAATCCGTCTACCAAAATACGTAGGATTTAATGATAACATAATTACATTTTCAGTAAGACTAATAATGAATTTAAACATGTGTTGTTTAAAATCCGACGTAAAAGTTACAAACAATAGAGTATTGACAAAGACTTGCTAAAGTACCGAGTATCAGTTGAAGACAACTTCAGAAGACCATATGAAAGAATACAAGTGTAGAAGATCATTTACTGAAGTTTTAAAGCCTTTCAACTAAGTAGTTCCAAGCATCAACAGAATAGTATGATCAACTGAAAGTTACAAATAGTCCGTATGATCAGCGTAAACAGTTATCTAAACAGCTGAACATCCATAAATTCTTTACTCTTATCATCATATCAGTCATCAATCTCACTGAACGTTCCAATGTCTCAATTGAGACAAATTAGTATGTCAGTTCGTACATTTTGTTTAGCTAAGTCGTGAACTATGCCTTAACGGTTTTTCCATGTCCTCTTTTTTTAATGTGATTTTATTAAGTTTAAGACTCAACATGTGTTGTTCTATTACACCTTGGATCTTTCATTTGTAAAAGTATTTGCACTGTTTGTTTCCCCGAAAGGACAAATAGGTTAAACTTTACCTCTAGAAAAGGTTAAAGTTACCTCTAATGAAAAGATCTTGACGATTTGCTTAAGTACTAAAGTATGGCCGACAACTATATATTTAGTAAAGTCAAATATCAAGAAGAATGGCCGACGATGGAAGTACTTACATGAAAAGAGAAAGTTAGAGTTTCGAGGTAACAAGATAAGATAAATAATATTATTATATTGTTGATGAGACGATTTTTCACCTAAAAGAACAAATACTCTACTTGTACTCAAGTAAAGTAATCATGTTCGCCCATTTGCTTTATAATAACATTAGGTGTTTTGTTTTCAAATACATAAATGTTTGATGTCTTATTTCATGTCTTTAAGAGAAGATGTGGTTCAGAAGATCTTAAGTCTGAGAAGGTCCCTGAAAAAAATATGTAGTTTTTAGCTTCTCAAAATAAGTAAAAATAAGATAGAATAAGATCTTATGTTTATGAAAAAACAAACATGCTTATTAGAAACGTCTGCGAGCGCAGTGACGTTTGTTTGAAAAAAAAACAAACAAGCTTATTGGAAAGGTCTACACGCCCGCATATATTTCTTTAAAATAAGGTCTTATTTGAAAAAACAAAGCCTAAAAAGCCCTAAAGTAAGCAAATCCATGTCCTTTGTTCATTATATTGATATGTGAAAAAAAAACACACACACAGAGATACACACACCAAAAGTGAAGAAAGAAACACACATCGACACGCTCATATCCAAACACATACACATATTCAAGATTCAAACCCAAATTCAAACACAAACAATAAGTGGAAATAAGAGTAACAAGAAAGGAAAAGAAGAAATAAACATTACACACATTGATAAAAGAGGAACCTCTGTGACGAAGCATGCACAGTAGGAGGCCATGGCTAGAATATTTCATGAAAAATACCTGATATGATTTAGATTCATGTAATGTTGCCTTTCGAGTTATGGCTCAAAGGCAATATCTTCACCCAGAAGAATTTTGTTTATTCACATAACAACAATTTTGATAAGTTTGAAAACACACCAAATGAAATTAGAGGTTTTAAAATTATTTTTAGGTCTTCTTGGCTATATACTAAATAAGGTCGTGTAGACTTCGCCTTATTCAAATCTTCTTGTCCTCCAGTATTTTTAAGTACTTATGTAGATCACTTTGGTATCCTCTTCATGCCTTAGCCATGTAACTATGAATAACTGCGGACATTTGGATCCTAAACATCAATGTTGATAAGCGTCTTCACGTAACAAATGTAAAAATTTTGTTATTAATTGTGGATGTCTAAAATCATGCTAATTGATAGAAGAAAATCTTACAAGTAGCTTGTTGGCGCAACGGTGCCCTAACGTCTTGTGGTATATGCCTCCACTCTTTATATCGTAAGGTACAATTTTTACATAAAATGTAGCCACACTCATACATGAAAGACGAGACATTGTCACATACTATACGATCTGCTTCAAAAATGAACTCCATTGTTAATCTCGTCTTTGATGCTTTCATTGATTTCTTGCTCCTTTACCGCAAGTAAGGCCACATTTTGATCTCGTATGAAAATTCAAATTTTGTTGCTCGGTTTACTCGATTGTGCCCAATAGATGTAAATTTACCTTTAGAATATTACCTTATATATAAACAAGTAAAAGTTACATTTTTCTAACCGGGTTGTGGATCATTGGTTGATATGACTGAATTGGTTTGTTTTTCTTTAAATATAGTTATGAATAAGTAAAAATCAATATATATTAGAGTATAGAAATAAATAATCCTATTGTTAATACCTTAGATTGGATCTGGTTAACGGCTTGAGATTTGAAAACTTCACAAATTTTTATTTCTTAGTAGTGAAATTATCTTATGGTCAAAATCAACAACAAACGAGTACACAAATATGAAGTATAGAGAGTAGTCAGATTAAATAGCTAAAAAGAGAATAGCATGCATGTGCTACATAAATAAAGGATTACCTAAATTAGCGGTGGTTTCTCCATCTCCTTGGTGTTGTCTCCCTAATCCACCTCGTGTAGTGCGTCCTCCTCTTCTTGTCATTATGCTCTTTGCAAATATAAGAAAAGAGGCATATTATAACTCAACTAGTTAAATTGAAAAATTAAGAATAAAAAGATCATTATTATAAACTAACCAATAATTATCAAGAAAAATCATGCAAAGGAGTCATCATCATTGATATTAAGATCTCATCAGAATTAGAATCACCACCGGTCTCACAATCAAGAACTAATTCATTATTAAAAAATATTCCACCCTTGTCATCATAGTCATCATGAAGATTATGTAAGTTACAAAGGCATTTTCATTACGCATTAATAGCACTTCCTCACATGGTAATGTTTCATGTTCTATATCATCCCGAACTAATCAACGACATTTAGGTACTCTTCAGTTGGTTGAAAAGGTGGCAACTCACTAGATTCTTCTTCTAGAAATATATCATTTAATAAATGATATCATTTACTGATATTTTGTCTTCATTATGCTCATAAATATCATAAATGTTGTGATGATTTACTTTTTTTGCCACTATCCAATTCTTTCCACATAACATATCATTTATGTAAAATACTTGTTGAGCTATACTAGCCAAAATAAATGGTTCATTGACATAGCAATTAGATGTAATGTCGATTGATTTTAAATTATAATCAACCACCATCCTCTTTCCCTTTGGACCGGTATTATACCACTTTCAATGACACATGAATACCTTTCTCCCAAGTATGAGATCTAGCTCTAAACTTCAAGTAATACACCATAACAAATCATTTCTCCCTTCTCATCCCCTACACAAAATCCACTACATTGTGTAGTAAATTTTTCATCACATTCCTTGGAACGAAATCGAACACCATTGACAATACAACTTTACCAACTTGTGTAGCAATCATCGTAAAACTGAGACATGTACAAATCATCACTCGAGGGTCTCCATTAATTTTAAGCAAAGCCATCTTTAAGTATCTAACATTTGTTATTAAGCTAATTATAAAAAATTAGTTAAAGTAACTAACTTTTTTATGTTTACCTTTTTCTTGAACCAAGTGGGAAATTAACGATTCTGTATAGTTTCTAAGTTTTTATCTTCTACATGTCTTGAGTATAAAGCTTTTTTGCATTCACTTAATTGAAAAATAAACAAGCTACAAATTATTTTAATCACATAGTGAATACAAAACATAAGTATAGTTAACTTATGGCAAACACACTTTAGGTAAACTACAAGTCATCATTGAAATTATGGATGATGTACCACAACATGCACCACATCACAATGGTCCCCTAATTGTCCAACTTTGGAAGCTCCGAATGTACGAACTTTATTGTTGAATAAATCCATGTCATGTTTATAGCTTGATACATCCCAATTGCGTTCTACACGGTTAAATCTATTCTTGTTGTGATGTAGATAACGATATAAATATGTGAAAGCCTCATAAACAACATATGCTTCGTAATTGAGCCATTGGTTCCTGCAAAGTTGCGAATGTATTCCTGTACGTACCCATACAACGCTCGATCCCAAACATCCATCTCTGACTAACCTGCCCTCCTAGTAATGCCTACTTGGGTAAATGTACACACAAGTGAACCATGATAGCATAAAATGAAGGAGGAAATATCTTCTCAAGTTTGCATGACATGATAACAATCCCGTTCTTCATATCCTCGAGTTCATTGGCATATACTCTTTTGGAGCATATTTTTTGAAAGAGTTCGCAAAATTTAATCAAAATTGCATGTATTTCCCCTCCGGTGGCATTTTTTGTAGCAATACATGATAATTGTGTGTTTTCATCCCTCCAAGTGTATTGGATTTTGTCACACATCGACTAATGTTGGAGGCATAGTAATCAAATAGAATAGACTTGGTAAATGTAGATAACTCCACGCACTCATCTTTACTCAGCGTGTATTTAGCGGGAGGTTTCACAAATTTACTATGTCACTCTAACATAGTTCCTTGTATATTTTCATATCCTCCAAGTTTAAACGTGCTTTTGTGTCCTTTGATTTCAAAGAATCATTTAACAACACCCCAATAAAGTTATCACAAACCTTTTTTCTATATGCATGACATAAAAATAATGATGCTAAGTAGTTTGAAGTTCAAACAAGCTACTCTTTTTTGACCAGTTGATATATCCATATTTATACATGTTTTACGCATCAAAAACCCCCGCATTTGATTCATAATCAAGGTGAATTGTACAAATTATTGTCTAAATAGCTTAATGTTGACCATTGTAGGTTAATAGGACCTAAAGTGAAGATATCAAGTCAAACAAGTGCAAAGAAGATGAAAAACGAAGAACTGTTGAAATTGACCAGGCCATGCGATCGCAAGGACCTACTATGTGATCGCATGATAGGTGCGAATCTAGCTTTGGCACTTGGAAGCCTCTGCAGTATAGACTGTCTTGTCAACCGCCCAAAACCAAGCTATGCGATCGCATGGCAGGGGGTATGCGATTGCATGGACCCCCGGATCAGCTCTATTTAAACAGCCCTTCTGCAGTTCATTTGAAGAAGTTGAGGAGAAGCATCACAAACTCAGAAACACACACACACTTACTTTCTTTGTTTCACACACACATAACACATACTAAGGTGTTTTTACACCTAGTTTTCCATTTGGTGATAGTAAAACATCCCAAAACTCCATTCCAAAGGTGTAGAAACCAAGTGGAGGTTCTGATCACGTATACAACTCGGGATAGCTTGGTATAATCTAGAATTATATGTTCTTAATATGTATCCAAGTGTTGATCTTGTTGTTTTACTTGTAACCATGTGTAACTAAACTCTTTCACTTGGGCCAAGATGATTCTTGGCCAAGTTATGGCAATATAAACCTTTTCTTGATGATTTGATATAAAAAAAGTGCGTTTTGATCGTTGTTATAATTGTGTTTAACCATATTATTATGTTAAATATGTCCATGTTCATGTTTTGTTAAATCTTTTACGTGAAAACATAAAGGTTTCATCCCATGCATATTCAAAGGTGATGGTTTTAATATTAAGATCTTGTGTAGTTATCACTAGAAATGGTGTAACAAGCAAGATTGTCATTTGAAAATCATTTTTGGAACTTGTCTTTGATCATTTCGGATCTTAACAAGTTGGTCAAGTTTATCATATTTTGTTTTATCAC
The DNA here is from genome assembly GCA_947179395.2 of Pulicaria dysenterica. Lineage (NCBI taxonomy): Eukaryota > Viridiplantae > Streptophyta > Magnoliopsida > Asterales > Asteraceae > Pulicaria > Pulicaria dysenterica. Next base: position 67,151,260 of record OX359290.1, on the reverse strand, counting down.
ATGTTTCACATCTTAAATGAAAGTTTAATTGTGTATGTATATTAGTCGATCATTAATACTACAAAAGGATAAAAATGATTAAAAAGATGTTTTTGAACATGTTAAGGTTGAAATGAACTCCTAATGTCATTAAGAATCAGAGATCTACGATTCTATGTGCATGCTTACGTGATTCATGCTTGCATGTGTTATGTACTAGAAATGGTATATAACATGATGATATCTAAAAGAAATAACGTAAGACTTGATCTTAAATCCAACGCACGTGGTTTGAGTCTTGTTGGGTTCATAACATCATAGTGTTCATTTACTATCTACTTATAACCTTGGATGAAAGCCCAGGTTGTTTGTGTTTAATCTTTGGGTAAAAATAAATCTGCTGTAAATAGATACCATGCGATCGCATGACATATGCATGTGACCGCATGGGTCTGTCTTTCTATGTGATCGCATGTCTCTGACATGCGATCGCATGAAACCCTGTTCCAGAATCAGTTTGCTGTTTCTTTTATTCCAACTTTTATTAAATCACTTGAACACCTTTCTTATGTTCTGAAAGCTATAAGACATATCATTTGACCAAGAATGTATGGCTTGTAGCTGGATTTAAACATGGTTAAGTGGATCTGTGATTGTCTTTTGATTCTATGCTTACAGGCTATGTTTGATTGTAAATCTGAGTCTTGATAACTCGAGTGATGATTTACATGAAAATACGACTCGTGAGTATTAAGCATATTCTGAGCTTAATGCAATTTATCAAGTCATCAACAATTAAACCAAAATAAATATTGCCATAACTAACCAGGATGATTCTGAAGCCTAAGTGATCCTTTCTCTGATTATCTGCACGCTTGTTATTACTTTGTTAGTTTAACTTGCTTCTGTTATTTGTTTTAAATCAAAAAGCTAAAAATCACCTGTTATTATTTAATTACCAAACAATGACGATGGTTGAATACTAGTAGTTGCCAAAAAGTTTTCCCTGTGGATCGATACTCGTTCTTACCCGATCTGTACTACTACTGACCAGGTCATACTTACCTGAGTCATGTGTAGTATTTATTCTGTAATTTCGTTTTATAAATTTAAAACATCTGTGTGAAAGTTTTTAATCATCTTAAAAATACCCGTACGCGGGCTGCACACCAAGTTTTTGGCGCCGTTGCCGGGGATAATCTTTTAGCAATATTAGAAAATATCTAATTGTTGATTTGGCTTTTGTTTATTGCTTTTTACCTGTTATTTTAATTTTTCTTGTTTTCTTTTATTTTTCTACCATGTGTATTTATTCTCAAACGCTAAAATTAATGTATAAATTCTGTCAAGATTGTCTTAAATCGTTTAAAGCTGAAATAGAACTCCTTGAACAAATAGCTTTAGCTACAGACAACCTAGAAGAATTTGAATTAAATTTAGGTGAAATTGAATATTGGCAACATGCAATAATGATAACAAAATGTAATATCGACTTTATTCTTAACATGTCCATCATATAGTCGAGTTACAGTTTTTATCTTTACTATTCCTAGTTGTTATCTTTTGTCCATTACTTGTCTAGTGTTTAGCATACTTTAGTTTCCATATATTTTCTTTTCTTTTTCATTTCTCTTTTATGTGTATCTATTCTGTCGAACTTCGAAAAAGGATTAAAGAATATTGTAGTAGAATTAAAAATTCTGAAATCCTTATAAAATCTTTCGAATAAGCCTTGTTTTACGAAACCGACCGTCAAGAAATCAAAAGATTGAGAGATAGCATTGAACACGAACAAATTTTGATTTTTCTCAATCAAACTTTCATCCGGAGAACCATGGCACGTACTTTAACTTTTTAGGTTTATATATATATATATATATATATATATATATATATATATATTTTCTTTTAAATTTCTGTTTCATTATGTGTGAATATACTACTGAACTTCGGAGGAGGGTTAAGTTTCGACGTACACAGATCAAAAAATCTGAATCCCTCATGAAATCCATCGAAGAATTTTTGAAATCTGAAACCAACCCCCAAGAAATCGAAAGATGGAGAAACCTTATTAGCCACAGACGTAACCTCATCTACCTCCACAAATGTTACATCCGAAGAATCATGTCTTACACTCTAACTTTTTAAATTTCATTAGTCTTTAGTCTTCTCTTAAAAATTTGTTTCAATCATGTATGTTCATTCAGAAAACCTTCATAGAAGAATTAGTGTTTACCAAAATCACATTGATCTCCTTGAAAATCAGATCTGGGTGTTAATTAACGAATTAGAATTTGAATTTGACATCTCTCAAATCATAAATATCTACGAACAAATTCATCAACTAAGGGAACAACAAAATTCCATTCAAAACACCATAGACAGACTTTGGAGAAATCATTTCCTTTCTTAGTGGTCTACTGTTTTATTTCATTTCCTTTATTTTTAGTTGTGTGCTTCTTTCTTGTATTTTCATTTCCTTTCATTTTTCATTTCCCCGCCACATCCAAACTATCTCTTTTGTTCTCTCTTGAACAATTGAGCCCATTGAGCCTTACGTAGAGCCTGAACGAGAATTTAGACGTCGCCGATGTTTAGCACGTAGACGAGCTGCTCGTAATCGAACTCACAACATGGCTGAAGGTCCACCACCTTTAGATACCAAAACAGTAGGAGATTACGCTCTTCCAACTCTCAATGGAATGCACGCAAGTGTCGTTCATCCTCCTATCACCGCCAACAATTTCGAAATCAAGCCGAACATTATCCAAATGGTTCAAAAAACAGTTCAATTTAACGGTTTACCGGAAGAAGATCCTAACCATCATCTTCAGAATTTCCTTGAGATCTGTGATATGTTCAAGATGAACGGTGTCTCTCAAGACACTATTCTTCTACGCCTTTTTCCATTTTCACTCAAACATAAAGCCAAGCTTTGGCTTAACTCCTTGCCTACTGGTTCCATCACTACATGGAATGATTTAGCCGAAAAATTTCTTCAGAAATATTTTCCACCTTCAAAAACGGCTAAACTTCGTATGACATATCATCTTACCAGCAACAAGAGGGAGAATCTTTGTATGATACATGGGACAGGTATAAAGAATTACTGCGTCGATGCCCTCATCATGGATTACCAATGTAGCTTCAAGTTCAAACATTCTACAATGGTCTGACAGTGGCTACACGCCAAATGATCGATGCTGCAGCGGGAGGCGCAATTACTAACAAAACCCCTGAGATAGCTCATGAGCTCTTTGAAGAAATAGCTATGAATAGCTTTCAGTGGCATTAATCTCGAATGAAACAACCCAAAACAGCTGGTATCATCCCTGTTGATACTGTTACCTTACTCACTGCACAAGTTGAAGCTTTATCCCAAAAGCTCGACCAAATGAAAGTAAATTTAGTGTAGTCTACCTGTGAGTTCTGCAATGGTCCTCACTTAAGTAGAGATTGTCAAACTGGCAATAATTTCGCCTCTACAGAAGAGGTGGATTACATGGGTACTCAAATACCCCAAAACAATCCCTACTCAAACTCATATAACTCTGGCTGGAGAAATCATCCGAATTTCTCCTAGAAGTCCGGAGCGGGTACTTCTAGTAATCCCCCTCCCGGATTTTCTCATCAAAATAACAACCAACAAAGTCTAGGTTCATCGCAAAACCGTCAACCTGTTCAAACTCAATCAAAGATTGAGAGCTTACTTGACAGATTTTCCGCTGTTGTCGAAAGTCGTTTCGTCCATCACGAAAACGACATGAAAGTTCTTCACGCTTCATTTAAAAGCTTAGAAAATCAAGTAAGCCAGATTGCTAATTCGCTATCAGAGCGTCAACAAGGTGGTTTGGCAAGTAACACCGAAGCCAATCCTAGGGCCGATGTTAAAGCTATTACTCTCAGGAGTGGTACCACTATGGTCCCATCAACGATGCCTCCGGTTGATGAACCAAGCACCCCCGCCATATCCAAAGAAAATCCAGATTCAGAATCTCCCGAATCACAGGTCCCAGTCGAGGGAACTAACGAAGTGCATAACAGGATCCATCCAACAAATACTGCACAAGTTAGGCTCCCGATTCCTAAGTATCAGCCCAGGATTCTTTATCCTCAGCGACTAAAGAAAGAACAAATGGAGGAGCATTACAAAAAGTTCCTTGAACTTTTCAAACAACTTCAAATCAACATCCCATTTGTCGAGGCATTGGCTCAAATGCCAAAATATGCCAAGTTCCTTAAAGAACTGATGAGCAACAAAAGGAAACTGGAGGACTTTTCTACAGTCGTTCTTAGTGAAGAATGTTCAGCCATCTTACAAAAGAAACTTCCAGTGAAGAAAACCGGCCCAGGTAGCTTCACCATCCTATGTGAAATAGGACAACTCTATGTTAATAATGCTTTAGCCGATCTAGGAGCAAGCATTAATCTCATGCCCTATTCCGTGTTTGCAAAGCTAGGTCTAGGTGAACCTAACACAACCAAAATGTCTATTCAGCTAGCAGACCGATCTGTGAAATATCCACAGGGAATTTATGAAAATATTTTGGTCAAAGTCGATAAATTTATCTTCCCTGTTGACTTTGTTATCCTTGACATGGATGAGGACAAAAATGTTTCTCTTATCTTAGGCCGATCATTTTTTGCTACTTCACGCGCTCTTATCGACGTTCGTGATGGCAAACTATCTCTTAGAGTAGCTGATCAAGTTGTTACCTTTGATATTCAAAAATCCATGAAACAACCATTCAGTCAAGATGATGCCCTTTATTGTGTTGATATCTCTGATCAATATCATCTTGATTCAATTCCAATTTCTTCTGAAAAAGACGTGCTAGACACGCAAATTCTGGAGAAAGGCTCTTTTCCAAAGGACCTTACACAACTTGAGCTATATCAATCAGACACTGATGTTATCCCTAAAGATGAATTAGTTTTTGAAACATACGAGTCTCTCAATGATGATAAGGTACCTCACTCTCAACCTTCTATAATTGAGCCTCCAGCACTTAAGTTAAAAGAACTCCCATCACATCTAGAATACGCTTTTCTAGATAGTATTTCCAAATTACCTGTAATCATAGCTTCTGATCTCATCTCTGATGAAAAAGTGAAGCTATTGAATGTGCTCAGAAAGCACAAGACTACTATTGCATGGAAAATTTCCGACATAAAAGGAATTAATCCTTCTTTCTGTACACACAAAATCCTCATGGAGGATAACCACAAGACAAGTGTACAAAGACTGAGGCGATTAAACCCATATATGCAAGAAGTGGTTAAAAAAGAGGTAATTAAACTCTTGGATGCGGGTCTGATTTATCCGATATATGATAGCCCTTGGGTTAGCCCTGTCCAAGTAGTTCCCAAGAAAGGAGGTATGACCGTGATCACTAACGATAAAAACGAGTTAATTCCCACTCGCACCGTAACCGGGTGGCGTGTTTGTATCGATTACCGAAAACTGAATGACGCAACTCGTAAAGATCACTTTCCGCTCACATTCATTGATCAAATGATTGAGAGACTAGTGGGTAATGCCTTCTACTGTTTTCTTGATGGTTTTTCCGGGTATTTTCAAATTCCAATCCCTCCAGAAGATAAAAAAAAACCACATTCACTTGCCATTATGGTACATTTGCCTACAGGCGAATGCCATTTGGTTTGTGCAATGCCCTAGCTACATCCCAGCGCTGCATGACAACAATATTCCATGATATGATCGAAGAATGTGTCGAAGTTTTCATGGATGACTTCTCTGTTTTCGGTGATACATTTGACACTTGTCTTCTCAATTTAGAAAAAATGTTGTCTAGATGCGAAACAACAAACCTCGCTCTTAATTGGGAAAAATGTCACTTTATGGTGCGAGAAGGTATTGTTCTGGGACATAAGATTTCCAAGTCGGGAATTGAGGTTGATCGTGCAAAAATCGATGTCATTTCTAAACTACCTCCCCCAACGAATGTCAAAGGCATTCGGAGTTTCCTTGGTCATGCCGGTTTTTATCGTCGTTTCATCAAAAACTTCTCAAAAATTTCACGGCCTATGACACATCTCTTAGCAAAAGATACTCCGTTTGTTTTTTCTTCTGAATGCATGAAAGCATTCAACACTCTAAAAGAGAAACTTACAAAAGCACCAATTTTAACCAGCCCTGACTGGACTCTTCCATTCGAGCTAATGTGCGACGCAAGTGATTTTTCCGTCTATGCAGTTTTAGCTCAACGAAAAGAAAATCGTTTTCATCCGATATATTATGCAAGTAACACTCTGACAGACGCCCAGGAGAACTACACAGTAACATAAAAAGAGTTACTGGCCGTCGTCTTTGCTTTCGATAAATTTCGTTCTTACTTAATTCTTTCTAAAACTGTGGTTTTCACTGACCATTCTGCCTTGCGATTTTTGTTTTCCAAACAAGACGCAAAACCCCGCCTTATTAGATGGATACTCTTGTTACAAGAGTTTGATATCGAAATAAAAGATAAGCGAGGTGCGGAAAATCTTGCTGCCGATCATCTTTCGCGTCTTGAAAATCCAAACCTTGAAATATTGGATGAGTATGCCATTCAGGATACATTTCCTGATGAGTTTCTTTTAGCACTTTATAAATCCGATAATGCCCCATGGTTTGCAGATTTTGCAAATTATTTAGCAGCAAGGGTATTCGAAAAAGGTCTCGCGCATCAGCAGAGGAAAAGATTCTTTTCTCAGCTAAATCTCTATTTCTGGGAAGATCCCTATCTATTCAGGATAGGTGCTGACCAGATTATACGTCAATGCGTGACCGGTCAAGAAGCAATGGACACCCTAGAGCACTGTCATTCAGGACCTACTGGAGGCCATCATGGACCTGTCACAACAGCTAAAAAGGTCCTTGACTCTGGTTTCTATTGGCCAACTCTATTTAGGGATGCCTGTGAATTTGTAAAATCCTGTGACCCTTGTCAAAAATCTGGAAACATCTCAACACGCAATGAGATGCCCCAAAACCCTATCCAAGTTTGTGAAATTTTCGATGTTTGGGGGATAGATTTTATGGTTCCTTTTCCAAATTCCCATGGAAACAAGTACATTCTTGTTGCAGTCGATTATTTTTCAAAATGGACCGAAGCACAAGACTTATCAACTAATGATGCACGAGTTGTATGCAAGTTTCTAAAAAGGTTGTTTAAAGCTCAATTTTCAAAAATTGAATTTTCAGTCGTTTAAAGCTCAATTTTCTCTACTTTTACACCAACCCTTATGCAATGTTTATGATACACTCTTTCACCTCTTGTGCTTTGATTGGGATAGATTTTGAGTTTTATTGAAAAAGCAACTATACAAACGGACAACAAACGGAACGAAATGAAACAGAAAATGCTCGGAGGGGAAACGGTAAGGAAACGTATTTACATACGTATGTATAGGTAACACACTATTAGTACGGTGTGTAAGCAAACATTTTAAACGCGTTGAAATGCGGAATGTTTTCCTGTCTCTCCCGACTGAATGAGAACAAAACCGAGAAGGCATAAGGAAAGATACAGCTGTGAATGAGGCATGACTTAGGGATTTTATTGGGGCTTAGGCCTGAGTTTGCTTATTCGGAGGCTTGCAAATTCATTAACCAGAGCTCTAGCATTACTATTAATCCTGAAAACCCTTTCAGCTTTTAGCTTAATCGGATCTCCCCGAAGAGCACTAGCACACTCTGATTGTGAAATTGTAGGCCAATCCTTACAAGCTCCCTCGTGCATTAGAGCACCACATTCCCAACACTTCCCTACATGCATTGCCCGCCTCTTAGCTGCAGATTTTGAAGTACCTCTATGGAATCTTGCATAGTTCGCGTCTCTCCTCACATGTTTCTCAAGTCTCATGACAATATCGCGCTGAACATCATAAGGTAAATAAGTGCGTAGAAAAAGACAAGAGAGAAGAGAAATTGATTCGTTTGAAAGCATCTCCAGTTCTTTTAGGTCTGCCGGTAAAAGACCAGAAAGCATCTCCAGTTCTTTTAGGTCTGCCGGTAAAAGACCAAACACACTCGCTAAGGTGCAGTGAGGTGAAGTTTCATGTTTTCAGATGGTTCATCCTGGAGCGGGGTTCCTAAATACTTTTTGAGACGGTGACCATTGACTTTAAATGTCACTCCTGCAGAGTTAGTAATATCAACAGCACCATATGGATACACAGTATGTGCTGTAAAAATAACCCGTCCATCTGGACTTTAATTTACCTGGGAAAAGATGAACACGAGATTTGTATAAGAGCACACGATCTCTAGCCTGGAATTTCTTGTCCTTCAGGCGAGCATCATGGAATATTTTCGTCTTTTCCTTGTAAATCAAGGAATTATCATACGCTTGGTACCTTAATTCTTCCAATTCATTGAGCTGTAGTAGACGATTCTCTGTTGAGACATTTGGATCAAGATTTAGGGTTTTTAATGCCCAATAAGCTTTATGTTCAAGTTCAACCAGGAAGGCGACACGCTTTTCCGTAAACCAATTTATAAGGTGTGGTTCCGATAGGCGTTTTGTAGGCGGTTCTAAATGCCCACAATGCATCGTCTAGTTTATCTGCCCAATCTTTTGGGTTATTCCCAACGGTTCTTTCAAGGATCCGCTTTAGACCACGATTGGTGACCTCAACTTGTCCACTTGTTTGTGGATGGTATGCAGTAGAAAACCTATGGGTCACCCCATAGCGTTTTAATACCTTATCATCATTGAGAGACTCGTATGTTTCAAAAACTACTATCTAGAAAAGCGTATTCTAGATGTGATGGGAGTTCTTTTAACTCAAGTGCTAGAGGCTCAATTATAGAAGGTTGAGAGTGAGGTACCTTATCATCATTGAGAGACTCGTATGTTTCAAAAAATAATTCATCTTTAGGGATAACATCAGTGTCTGGTTGATACAGCTCAAGTTGTGTAAGGTCCTTTGGAAAAGAGCCTTTCTCTAGAATTGGCGTGTCTATCACATATTTTTCAGAAGAAATTGGAATTGAATCAAGATGATATTTATCAGAGATATCAACACAATAAAGGGCATCATCTTGAGTGAATGGGTTTTTCATGGATTTTTGAATATCAAAGGTAACAACTTGATCAGCTACTCTAAGAGATAGTTTGCCATCACAAACGTCGATAAGAGCCCGTGAAGTAGCCAAAAATGGTCGGCCTAAGATAAGAGGAACACTTTTGTCCTCATCCATGTCAAGGATAACAAAGTCAACAGGGATGATAAATTTATCGACTTTGACCAAAAGATTTTCATAAATTACCCGTGGATATTTCACAGATCGGTCTGCTAGCTGAATAGACATTTTGGTTGGGTTAGGTTCACCTAGACCTAGCTTTGCAAACACGGAATAGGGCATGAGATTAATGCTTGCTCCTAGATCGGCTAAAGCATTATTAACATAGAGTTGTCCTATTTCACACGGGATGGTGAAGCTACCTGGGTCGGTTTTCTTCACTGGAAGTTTGTTTTGTAAGATGGCTGAACATTTTTCACTAAGAACGACAATAGAAAGGTCCTCCAGTTTCCTTTTGTTGCTCAGCAGTTCTTTTAGGAACTTGGCATATTTTGGCATTTGAGCCAATGTCTCGACAAATGGGATGTTGATTTGAAGTTGTTTGAAGAGTTCAAGGAACTTTTTGTAATGCTCCTCCATTTGTTCTTTCTTTAGTCGCTGAGGATAAGGAATCCTGGGCTGATACTTAGGAATCGGGGGCCTAACTTGTGCAGTATTTGTTGGATGGATCCTGTTATGCACTTCGTTAGTTCCCTCGACTTGACCTGTGATTCGGGAGATTCCGAATCTGGATTTTCTTTGGATATGGCGGGGGTGCTTGGTTCATCAACCGGAGGCATCGTTGGTGGGACCATAATGGTACCACTCCTGAGAGTAATAGCTTTAACATCGGCCCTAGGATTAGCTTCGGTGTTACTTGGGAAACCACCTTGTTGACGCTCTGATAGCGAATTAGCAATCTGGCTTACTTGATTTTCTAATATTTTAAATGAAGCGTGAAGAACTTTCATGTCGTTTTCGTGATGGACGAAACGACTTTCGACAACAGCGGAAAATCTGTCAAGTAAGCTCTCAATCTTTGATTGAGTTTGAACAGGTTGACGGTTTTGAGATGAACCTAGACTTTGTTGGTTGTTATTTTGATGGGAAAATCCAGGAGGGGGATTATTAGAAGTACCCGCTCCGGACTTCCAGGAGAAATTCGGATGATTTCTCCAGCCAGAGTTATATGAGTTTGAGTAGGGATTGTTTTGGGGTCTTTGAGTACCCATGTAATCCACCTCTTCTGTAGAGGCGAAATTATTGCCAGTTTGACAATCTCTACTTAAGTGAGGACCATTGCAGAACTCATAGGTAGACTGCACTAAATTTACTTTCATTTGGTCGAGCTTTTGGGATAAAGCTTCAACTTGTGCAGTGAATAAGGTAACAGTATCAACAGGGATGATACCAGCTGTTTTGAGTTGTTTCATTCGAGATGAATGCCACTGATAGCTGTTCATAGCCATTTCTTCAATGAGCTCATGAGCTATCTCAGGGGTTTTGTTAGTAATTGCGCCTCCCGCTGCAGCATCGATCATTTGGCGTGTAGCCACTGTCAGACCATTGTAGAATGTTTGAACTTGAAGCCACATTGGTAATCCATGATGAGGGCATCGACGCAGTAATTCTTTATACCTTTCCCATGTATCATACAAAGATTCTCCCTCTTGCTGCTGGTAAGATGAAATGTCATTACGAAATTTAGCCGTTTTTGAAGGTGGAAAATATTTCTGAAGAAATTTTTCGGCTAAATCAGTCCATGTAGTGATGGAACCAGTAGGCAAGGAGTTAAGCCAAAGCTTGGCTTTATGTTTGAGTGAAAATGGAAAAAGGCGTAGAAGAATAGCGTCTTGAGAGACACCGTTCATCTTGAACGTATCACAGATCTCAAGGAAATTCTGAAGATGATGGTTAGGATCTTCTTCAGATAAACCGTTAAATTGAACTGTGTTTTCAACCATTTAGATAATGTTCGGCTTGATTTCGAAATTGTTGGCGGTGATAGGAGGACGAACGACACTTGCGTGCATTCCATTGAGAGTTGGACGAGCGTAATCTCCTACTGTTTTGGTATCTAAAGGTGGTGGACCTTCAGCCATGTTGTGAGTTCGATTACGAGCAGCTCGTCTACATGCTAAACGTCGGCGACCTCTAAATTCTCGTTCAGGCTCTACGTAAGGCTCAATGGGCTCAATTGTTCAAGAGAGAACAAAAGAGATAGTTTGGATGTGGCGGGGAAATGAAAAACGAAAGGAAATGAAAATACAAGGAAGAAGCACACAACTAAAAAGAAAGGAAATGAAATGAAACAGTCGACCACTAAGAAAGGAAATGATTTCTCCAAAGTCTGTCTATGGTGTTTTGAATGGAATTTTGTTGTTCCCTTAGTAGATGAATTTGTTCGTAGATATTTATGATTTGAGAGATGTCAAATTCAAATTCTAATTCGTTAATTAACACCCAGATCTGATTTTCAAGGAGATCAATGTGATTTTGGTAAACACTAATTCTTCTATGAAGGTTTTCTGAATGAACACACATGATTGAAACAAATTTTTAAGAGAAGACTAAAGACTAATGAAATTTAAAAAGTTAGAGTGTAAGACATGATTCTTCGGATGTAACATTTGTGGAGGTAGATGAGGTTACGTCTGTGGCTAATAAGGTTTCTCCATCTTTCGATTTCTTGGGGGATGGTTTCAGATTTCAAAAATTCTTCGATGGATTTCATGAGGGATTCAAATTTTTTGATCTGTGTACGTTGAAACTTAACCCTCCTCCGAAGTTCAGCAGTATGTTCAACTAATCAGTACCTCGTTTATTACGTTTCCTATATTAGCACCTCATTTACGTTTTCTATCTTTGTTAGTAGGTGCCTTTCCAATAGTTTGTTTAGGAATATCCGCCAATTCTTGCAACATATTATCGTGTGTAAAGTGGTGTGGTCGTCCCTTTTTTTCTTCCTTTCCATCAAACTCCATGCTCCTTCCCAGTTGTGCCTTTACGTAAGAAACATTGATGCCCGTATAACATTGTTTACCACGAATCTGATTACAGTGGCTATTCTCAAGGAATATTAGACATGCTAGTTTACCCATACGAGACAAGTAAGCATAAGCGGGGAAATCACTTAATGTTCATAGCACTACTGAATGAAGGGTAAAGTACAATTTTGAATAAGCATCATATGCTTATAGGATTTTAAGTTTATCCACAAGTGTAACAACCCAAACCCTGTAGCACGATATTATCTACTTTTCCCCAATGGCACACGATTTGCTTTTGGTATGGAACATTCCACCCAAAAGGCCTAATTCAAATCCTTATTATACTTCCAACTTAGATTACCCCCAAAATTTAGTCCTCTATTCCCATATATTACTATCCGCCAAGAACATAAAGTCATAGTTATATTAACCAAATAAATTTTAATAGTTTTGGGTTATTACAACTCTCTCCTCCTTGAAAAGATTATGTCCCGGAATCAACGTCAAGCTCCGAGCCCATACCAGAGGTGAGCTCTTCTTTTATCCTTGACAATCTTATCGACCTAAGTCTCATGTATGCACCTAGGACATATTTCCCAAATATTAGTTCTATAACCATTAAAAGTAATGACAAGATCACTTATTCCATTGCTACCGCTCAGATACATTTGTACACTTTCGGGCATATTCAAGATAACATTGGCGAGGCATGATCATGAATATACTCTACATGTCTGTCCCAACTACCATTCTCGTTCTCTTGCTTGGACAAAGTGACACTTATAAGTTTCCATCTAACTCTCACTTGTATGGGAATGCCTCTTATCGTACTTTGTGTCTTTGTTTGGTCCATGCGATTTCTTATTTCAGAGTTTATCTATCACCCTTTTCTTATATCTCTTGCTCTTTACATAATCATCCATGTTCTTCATATATACAAATATATTATCTAATGGTTCATTATCTAGTTTAACCACTAGCTTTTCCTAACTAAGGAATAGCCATTGTAGTGCATATACCATGAACAATGTCAAATAATGACCCAAGACTTTACACATGCCCCATCTAACATGTAGGAATTACCGTAAGTCCTAGAAGGCAGATAATGTATGGCCCAATAATCAAGTATCAAACATGAACTGATGAGTTGTTTATGTAGAACTATGATAAATTCGAGACAACACTTTAGAAACACAAATTTCTTTTCTTTTAGAATGGCAACTCACATATAATACAATGTAGTCATCCGGTATATATACTCATTGGAGTATATGACTATCTGACCCTCTAATTTGTATATAATACAAACCTTACACAGAATGTATAAATTTTATTCATACAATATTTAATCCTAACAGATAACTTAGTACCCCTAATCATAAGCTTTCACAACAAAAATAGGTGACCAACATATTATATAGAATAACCAATTAAGTAACCTTATCTATCACTCAAACGCTCACCATCCCTGCACTTAGAATTCAAGGTCTTACAAGCGGCCTTAACAAGACATTAAAGTCTTTACTAAGAGATTTTGGCCCTCGAAGCAATAATGTTAAAAGGTAATTTAATATATATATTGTTCACGGAGCAGAGAGAAAGTATGATGTGACAAAGAAAATGATGACGTCATTGATGACGTGTAATTGTGACGTGGACAAATAGAATGATTTGATTGATTGATAATGGGAAAATCGTAATATTTAAATTAAATTCAAATTAAGTGAGAGGGTTTGTATGTAAATTACAAGGGGGTAGTATGAAATATGTGAGGGGGTTTTGAGAAAATTATATATTAATGTTATTAATTGTAGGTTTGAAAATTTTGTTTAATAACTTGTGATATATTTTGTTTAGAGAAAAAATAATTATATATTTGGGACCGTCTCATTTTTATCTACGTTTTGATATAAATTTGTTTTTTCAAAATTAGCATATTTTAATCGTTTTATCCATTTAGAGCAACGGGTTAATTATTAGACATTTTATTCGTATTTTATATACATTCATTCTACGTAACATAGTTGATATAATCACTGATTTTTTTGTTCGATACAATGAATTGAAAATATACTATTTTTAAAAATTTGTCGTATTATGATAATATTATATGTTTGGTAACCACTTAGTGAGCCTTTTAAAACCGTTGGTTAGTGACATTAATGTGTTTAAAAAACTATCACTACCACTTTAGGCTCCTTAAAATTGATTGTTAGTGTGTGAGTAAATAACCGTATAGAAACTATAACTCTACATAATTACTGAATAGTGAAAAAACCGTCATGTTAGCTAATAAAAATGTTTTTTAAGCACTTGATATTATAATATCAACAATAATGTTATGGTTATGTCTTTACAATATCGGGACATGACTCCATCGCGAGAAACATATCAATATTATACTAAAATTTTCAGATGTGTAATATAATTTTTCTAATTTAAAAAAGTATATATTAAAAAGTATTAAATATAAAAGTTTTATTTGCGTAGATTATGTACACATGGACAAATAATATATTTTGATTGGTAGAATGTGTTAAAAGTAGTGGAGAAACCGTTCAAATTTATATAAATTGGGAAGGGGTTTTAAAATTTGAAGGTGTTTTATGAAACATTTCAAGGGAGTCTTATAAAAATGCGAGGGGGTTTTTATAAACATTTTATATTAATACAATTCATTATAGGTTGTTTATAAATTATGTTTAATAACTTGTAATATATTTTGTTTAAGGAAAAAATAATTATATATTTACGACCGTCTCATTTTTATCTTCGTTTTAGTATAACATAGTTAATATTTTGGTATGTATTTTTTATATGTTTTCGTATTCATTCCCTCAACGTATCATATATAGTTGATATAATAACTGTTTAATGATGCATTAATTAGTCATTAATGGTTCATTATTGACGGTCCATCTGTGCTCAATTCACAGCTATCGATGGAACAAAAACTAAAAATATACTAATTTTTAAAAAAATGTCATAATACGATAAAATTTATACCAAAACGTAGATAAAAATGAGACGGTCACAAATTTATAATTATATTATTCTAAACAAAGTATATCACAAGTTATTAAACATAACTTATAAATAACATATAATTAATTATATTAAAATACAATTTTCATAAAACCTCTCAAATGTATCATAAAAACCCTAAGAATTTTTATCCCGCCTCCTCCCAATTAATTTAAAATTGAATTGAATTTGACGGTTTCTCAAGTTCATTTATCCATTACATAAATATTGTTTTTTTTAACAAATATTACACAAAAAACTTTTAGAAATGGAATGTAATTTTATATTTTTTAAAAGAGTATTTCTAAAAATTATTAAATATAAATTTTTTATTTACGTACCCGAGCACCGCTCGGGTATAACACTAGTTGCTCTTATTGATTGAACACCTAGGTGGCATTGTTGTCAAATTGCTAAAAGGGTTAAACCTATCCGATGCTAGTCCCATCCGTACATTCCTTGAATCAGCTGCATAATCAAGATACTACTCGTCTAAATGCTTCCAAGCCACCACATGATGACACACAATTTCATGCTAGTGTTTGCAAACTTCTTTATGCCACCACATGTCTTAAGCTGTGTGGTGTGATGCAAATCAAAATGGAATAAAATTAGCTAATTCAATTATATATCATATACTAATAATAATAGAAATCAAAAGTTCTTTCAAGAGTACACACTATTACACAAAGAACAATGTCTTGAACGAACACCAGGTAATTAATCTAGTTCTCAGCTTCAACAAATGTCATCAATAGTTCAGCCGCAAACTAAATTAATTCAACACAATCAAACTGCCAAACACATGAACAAAAACATATCTTATCATACCTTAGAAAATGATGAATTAGAAGAACTAGGAGTAGATTATCAAACTGAGAGAGACTAACATGATTATCATGAAAACAAAGTTGATAAATGAATATTCAAACCATAAGAATAACAATTAAATGTCCACCGTAGCTTACCACATTGTTACAACAAAAACAAAAGATTTTAGAGCCTTTTCTATAACCCTCCAACAGTTTAAGCAAATTTTAAGAAACCAATACAACCAACATATCAATCAAAATATAAAGAATGGAATGGTTGAAGGCAAGACATGGGATTATTTGTTATTTTGTACAATCAATTTGATGATTTTGTAGTTTCTTTTGTACTTCTAGTGATTGTTGGTATTCCTATAGATGTTTCATATTTAGATTTATGCAACTGAAACATAGAAGATATACAAATTAATAGAAGATACTCTCTCTTAAAAAAAAAACTCAATTCAACTCCTACTATTTGTAATCGCAACAAATGCAACTCCTCACCCAATTCCACCTCTCCTATTCTAAAACATAATTAAACTTAATCAAACTCAAATAGATGAATCAACTAATCGAGCCCCAAAGAACACATAAAACTCACATAGAAACTTACAGCCAAATAATCAAGGTTGCCGAGTGTTCTAGAGTTTAAATGAAACATTAATTTGTCAAACTTGCTTTCTAGTTTCTTCTATACTCAACAAAAGACACAAAAAAACACATAGAGTTCTAGTGGGACTCAATTAAGGTTGTAGTGGAGAGTTAATCAAAATGACAATCGATCGAATCATTCAAACTTACCAAGCAGTAACACAAAGTTCGAGGAATTTATCAACTTAATTATGATCAATCCACTCCATCTAACTTGCAATTGATCGACACAACCAAGCTAGTTCTAGGTATAGATTTGGAGGAGTCGAGAGTGGACTCAACAATCAGGAGTCTGCACACACCAAAGTTAGAAACGTTCAACACCATAAGTCATGAGTTGTGAAACTAGATCATTCTTTGATTGATCGACACAACCAAGCTAGTTCTAGGTATAGATTTGGAGGAGTCGAGAGTGGACTCAACAATCAGGAGTCTGCACACACCAAAGTTAGAAACGTTCAACACCCTGAGTCATGAGTTGTGAAACTAGATCATTCTTTGATTGTTTGCATCAGATCGGAGAAGGTACTTAAAGAATATGGCACCCTCCATGGATTGTTCACACCGGATCTACCAATGACTAACTTTTGGTCACTAATTTTCTTTTTATCAATGACTACTATTATATGGTCACTACTCTTATTATATCTTTCTCAACTCAATGACTACTATTTGATGATCACGACCTTTCTAACTCTTACAAATAATGATGACTATCTTGTGGTTATAACCTTCATAACTCATTCAACAAGTAATTGAAAAATAGGAGGTACTTAATGACCACTATTTTTGGTGACTAATTGATGTGAAATCTAGTTATATATTTTTAAGTCCATAATCACCTATTCTAGCACTCACACAAACAAGTGTTCTTAATCGTGCAATAGCATAGGCAAGGCAAGTAATGGGTATCGTATCCGCAGAGAGCAGTTCAAACACCAAGAAATCAATAGACTAATAATTAACCTAAATTGGGTTTTCAATTTTAAAAGATAATGACTAATTAAACTAATTAAAAGCAAGCAAATAAAGTAAAGAATGATACTTTTGCAAATGACTAGAATAAGAACACGTATCCACCTTAATCTCTCCCCTAGTTCGATATATCTCAAGATCAGTTTAATTGATTACCTGGATTAACTTAACCATATTCAATTGTCCGATTTCATATAGCTATTGATTAAAAGATAGACAAACAACTTCCTATTGATCATCAAATCTAAAATCAACCTAGTTCATAATTCATTAACTGAGTTAAAGCATGTTTAACAAAACCCAATCATGTCTTTGATGGTAAAGCACATATCTTTAGGTTTAGATTACAGTATCTGATTGTGATTACTTTTTCCTAGTAAATCCTTGAATAATTCATAGACAAACATTCAAAGAGGAACATAAATCATACAAACTTTCTATTCATAATCAATATGTACCATGAATCCAGAAAACAAGAGATTAAAACCATAATAATCCAAGCTTTGATTGAATGAACATGAAACTAACATCAATCCATAAGTAAGCAAAGAAATCAAGTCACATATCCCTAGGGTTTGATCATAAGATGAATACAAGAGCTGATTAGCCCATAATCAGGCTTAGAACAAGCAAAGATCCCACAAAACACATGATTAATCCAAGAACAAACATAGACAAACCGAATGGATGATGATTCTGGATGATCAAAATTGAATCCTTTAAGCCCCAAGGGTGTTTCTCCTTTCTACAAGGTTGAAAAGCTCTTAAAAAGTTGCTTAGTGTCGGCCAAGATGCAAAAGATGTGATTTTGAAGTTCAAAAATCGAATTTATAGAGATAGGGTTCTGAAGGGCTTGCGGCACGAGGCCCTAGAGCTTGTCGCGACCTGTCGTTTTTGGTGCCCGTATGCTGCTTTTTGGTCTTTCACGGCGCGATGGTTACATTGTCGCGGCACGACCAGGTCAGCCGGCTTTTTTTCTCGATTTTCTTCGTTTTAAGCTCTTTTTCTACCGTTTCTTCGAGTATTCCACCATATTCAACCTGCAAACATCCCGAAGCCTGATTTAGTGTATATTTTGTTCGTTTACGCATAATAAAAAGTGTAAAACTTATAATATTTACGGATTAAAACCTAAATAAATCTGGAAATATCACTAATATCATATGTAGTGACCAATTTTTTTGACATTAATACTTGTCATAATATTAGAAAAAAAAATATCTTGATTTCTTTTATATTTTTGTGACCACGGAGTGACGACAACTTTAGTAATAGTCACTTAATTTGCAACATTACTAAAAACCAGTTACCACTTAATATATCATGACTAAACACTGTTGTAGTGATACCGATTAGAAATATAGTTTTTATCTATTGTTGGAACTTACGTTGGCTTGAATGATGAGTTGGCAAATTCAATATAAGAATTACATATTAAACAAACACCAAAACTTTATACATAACAAAAGCTTGCGGAGTCATTGCATAGGGGGAATTTATAATGGTATTTTTGAAATTTTGAAAGCTAAAAACAGGATTCCTAAGGGGAACGCGGGTGTTTGGGAATGGGTATGTAAAGCGAATGTCTGATTCTTGTGATTTGAGAACACAAATAATTAGTTTAAAAGTGTTTCGGATTGCGTTTTTAAAAATCAATGTCTGTATTTTGGAGGCTCCAAAACACGATTTTGAGAATCTACCTTTTAGTTGCTTTTTGAAACCGACTATTGTCATTTTATCCTTTAAAACTCAATTAATCTACTTTGCTAAACACTTACAAAATTGATTATTTAATTAATGTCTTATGAAGCGGCATAATCAAATCCAAAAACTATTACTTTGTAACACGTCATGTTATAGCTTATGTGCTTTGATTATTAAAAACGCAAAATCTATTTTCATATCCCGATCCCAAACACCCTCTAAAACTCACGTTTTGCTGCAGTAGGATAGACATAGTTATTAATTCTTGCATTTTCATTTCCTTAAAAAAGTAAATAGTTATTTTGAAGTTTTCCATGTCAAACACTACAAGTAGCTTTTCTATGATATAGAATCTCAGTAATCTTAAATTAGTTTTCTAACACAATCCCAAGCAACCCTCCTCCCACCCAGTAACACACCAATCGATTTTACACAAGAGGCATGTAAAATTCCATCTCATAAACCCCAACCCGAGGATTGCGGTGAGACAAATAGAGCTGAGCTTATAATTGCATATTGATGAAGCTTGTTCTAAATAACTATGATAATTTTACTTTAACAATGGGCCAATCCAAGCTATCGGTTTAATAATTCAACAATCCCCCGACTATTTTCTTCATAAATCCCAACCATTATATTGAATTATCTTTTGCCAAATAACAAACAAATACAAGTTGAAGACTCAATACGGTAACACAAGTGCCCAAGCATTATGTTACTATCTACTTTCAATTTAACAGCTAATCAAAACTATAGTTTGCAGGAATTTAAAGTTCTTAATTCAAGCTCTCCATTGATTGAAGATTTTCGGACTCCATACTGCCACGAACTAAAAGTTCGAAGATCTTCATAACTCCTTGGATGTAATATATATGTCACCAAATCGTCAGATCTTTGTTTCTCTTCCACCGTAAGCCGATGATTGTGATGGTGAATCTTATGGGCACTAAACTCATAGCTTTAAATTAACGACTTCTTCGGTTTTGAGCGGATCGGAATTGAATAAGTGATTTCATGAGTTTCGTGTGAATTAAAAAAAGTATGTGGTCCGACATTTTGATTATGGGCGACGCTTTATGAGATTGTAAGAAAATTTATGGTTAGGTGATACGTTGGTGTGTACATGAAGATATGGGGAAGCCTTTTTGAGAGCTGGAGCTTTGTAAATTATTGCAACTCGTATGAAACTATAAGGTTTATTAATTAGATGGTTGTATTTACATTACATAATATAAATTATTAACTAAAATTTTTGTAATTTAACATGTATAACCTTGTTTCATTTAGAAAAATCATTGATATAATCGAGGGGATAGTAGATTCAATCCATCTTTTTTCCCACCGAGAAAACCCTAAAAATTCATCTTCTCTCCGTCATCCTATTGAATTCAACTTCAAATGCGCGTTGGCAACACGTGCTAGAAATCTTAGGTCAATCTCTTTGCCGTTGACTTTAATCACCCGGAATTCTTCCATTTTCATCCGCCAACTTCGATTTTCTCTTCCTCTTTTGAAACCCCCATCATTATCACCATCCACCGCCTCACCCTGTGTAATCAAATTCTTTATGATTGTCGTGTTTTTTTTTCATGTGTGGTTTATCTCTTAATTTATGGAAACGGAATATGTGTCCGCAAGTATCAAGGTAGTTAGATGATGAGAAAATTATCCAACGCGAGATGGTGGATGTGGTTCGGATTCTGGTAGGCGGTTGGTGAGACTCAACGTTAGGAATGACAACGTATTCCGACGGATGTTGAATTGTCGGAAGTTGAGCAAGACACAATCTAGGGCTCCGAAATATACGTCGACACGAGCGTAGAACTTGAGCGGGTTGGCGGCGAGTGTCACCACCACCGCCAATGGTCCATCCTCGTTCACCATCAAATTCTCACCTCCAAATCACCATGGTGAAGATTAAGACATTGGGAAGTTATGATTAGAGGCGGACCCGTGGAATTTGTTGCACGTGAGTAATTCTATGAACAATGAACATGTTATAAACAATTCGTTCTTCATTTCCCTGCATATAGAATAATCACAATTCAGACTTAGCATACCATTATAGTAACAATATAAAACAAAGTTCATGAGACGAACTAGACTTGAAGGATGCTTACATAGAAAATTTGAGACGCGTGTGTTCTTCTTGCATTGGTAATAGAGCGCTTCCTAATATCTATATATTCCATAATGTTGATTATTGCTTAAGATAAGAAACGAAGTTTGCTGATTACAAGAAAACACATCCGTCAAACAAATTACGCAACAATCATTTGTTGTAAAACGGGAATAATTAGAGTTGTAGACCTACAAGATTTGGATACGTTTTTTAAATTAATGGGAATCCAAATCACAATTGCAAATTAACTCTAGACAAGAATTACCAGCTAATATCAAAGGTGAAAACATAAATTGAATTATTCTAAAATGAATTCTAAAATGAATGACCCCTTTAAAAGTGTATCTCAACCGAAGTGAATCACGATTGAACTCGTTGATTTCTAGGGCTTTTTATAAGCGGAAAACCTAGTGTGAACACAAAGATTTGAGGCTGAATTTCAAAGATCAAACGATGTCGTTCCCTTGAAATCCAGTGTGAACACGAAGATTTATCATTGATTACGAGCAAACGGTGTCGTTCACATGAAAGCATGTGTCACTACTAGAAAAACTGTCAATACCAACGGGCGAAATCCGTTGGTAAAAAGGCTTATTCCGTTGGTAATACGGCTTACCAACGGGATTACCAACGGATCTTGTCTGTCGGTAAAAGGCCCGTGGGTAATTTTTTTTACCTACGACTCCGTTGGTATTTTACCAACGGAAAGCCGTTGGTGATTTAAAGTTTGCCATTGGTAATTTTGATGGCCAAAAACCATATAGCCGTTGGTAATTTACCAACAGAAATGCCGTTGGTAGACATAATATATCTGTTGGTAATTTAAGTGGCAAAACCTTATAGCTTCTTGTGATTTACCAACAAAAAATCCGTTGGTGATTAAAAACCTATTGGTAAAATTTATATCCCGTTTATAATACCGGGGCTAAAAACCTTTCAACCACGGTTATAAACTCGAGTTCAAAAAAGATTTCAATAGAGTCTGAATATAAAATAATTATACAGTTAATTAAACTTTTAAATAATTAAACATATAAATAAAATGTATACATCAAACATGTTTCGAATCAATTCTAACAATTGAAATAATAGTCTCCATTAACTCAAATAGCACTTCTGGTACTACTGCCATTTTCTAAACAAAATTTAACACCTGATGTTATTTTGGTTTTCAATGATTATAAACCTACATATGTGATCTTTCTTCTTCAAGTGTATATTGAGCAAGGTCAGTTGTTCATATTGTAACTCCAGCAGCAAGTGAACCCAATTCCAATTCGTGAATGCAACAGATCCCAACATTTATAGTTCACTGGTCTGCACAAAAGATTAAGAAACGATGAATACGCAATATATAAGAACAGTTTTACTTGAAATTTGCATAGGATTTTACAATTTCACTCCAGTAAAGAGCGACTAATCATGTTATGGACTCTTTGAACCTAAAATGGTGATCATTCAAGCAAGCAATAGATTCATAAAATACTAGAACTTTAAACTAAAAACTAAGTGTGGAAATAGAAACTTGATGTGCATTTAAGATTAATGATCTCATAATCTAAAGTAGAACCTAATTCCGCTAAATTAATCCATAAAAGACCATCTATTGTAAAAGATGTATTAAACAACACAAATGACCAAAGCATATCTATCTTCTTATCCTAGCACTCTTTTACGTCAATGGCTTTAAGCATATCTATCAATGGCTTTAAGATGTGTCTTTGAGTAGCAATAATATACAGAATGAGTTTTAATGCAAGACCAAAAAGACCAAATGACCAAAGCAAGAGTGCATAAACAACACAAATGAAATTGCCCAAAAAAGAGGTATACCTGCATAAGATATTATCTTCACAATCAGACTTCAATCTTATAAGTAGGACACAGAGCCTAGAATGAACAAAAAATAAAAAGCGAACGGTTTATGAATAATCAACAAAGCTAGCTTGTACCAATTAAGGCTGTAGTTTGACTAATAAGTAAAACTTATAAACTAACACTGAGGGTTTATGTCATTCTTTTAAAATGTAGTTCAAGAATTATAAACTCGTTATTGTAATAACTTAAACTATATACACGTTGCACACACAGTTTATGAATAATCAACAAAGAACTACATGATAGCATATTCATAAGCATACCCTTTCTAACTTTTAAACCAGAGATTGTAGAATACAGTTACCTCAAACCTGCTTTTGATATTTTATCTATAGCAAAAAAACAAAAAAAAACACCTACAAATTTGACAAATAACTCACATGTGCAGTATTATATGAACATCTAACCAAAAATCTACAAGTGCTTTCTTTACCTTTGATTCATTTGCATACTAGAGTCAGAAAACACAGGACAGATGCAAAAGATATTACAACTCTTTAACAAACAAGAAAAATGTGAAATTGATATCAAATTCAAGCGAAAACAATAAAAAGAAAATAAAATGGATCAGATGATTACCTGGAATGCAGAGCACGTAGGTATGAAAGATCTGTGTTTCTTGGCAACATATCTG
This sequence comes from Pulicaria dysenterica, assembly GCA_947179395.2. Lineage (NCBI taxonomy): Eukaryota > Viridiplantae > Streptophyta > Magnoliopsida > Asterales > Asteraceae > Pulicaria > Pulicaria dysenterica. The sequence continues at coordinate 67,127,421 of OX359290.1, read as the reverse complement.
AGAATACACAAGTGAAGAAACTCATAAATCTCCAAAACTACAAAGAAAACAGGAATCCGAAGATGTATGAAACAGAGAAACCACAAATCGATGGATGGTCTGTACATAATGTTGTATATAAATCAGATCTGAAAAATAAAAAAATAAATACTTATGAATATACGTCAAGAGCAGAGAAAGATTTCATGTGATCGAAATCATCAGGTAATGTCATCGTTGTAAACTGTATGTCTGTATCACCTAAATCAAGAAAACAAAGAATAAATTACCAGTTGCATTACATCGATCAGCATTGTGAAGAAACAGTAACGAAGAAGAATTTATAAAAGAAAAAACCTCCTAGAAAATATACCACAAGAATGAAGTGAACAAACCTTTGAACATAAGCTTCAAATCCCAATGTGAACAGAACGACGAGGAGACGAAGCTGGACGGAACGACGAGACGATGAAGCTACACGGAACGACGAGGCGATGAAGGTGAAGCCTCAAATCGAAAACCCCCAAAATACAGATAAATCATATCACAGAAGGGCGGCGGCCTGAGGCGAAAAGAAAAGCAACAGCAACGAGAGCGGCAGCGGCGGATGGCAATGGTGCGTGAGGAAGAAGATAGTGGTGGATCTATTGTCATCTTGTCTGCGTGAGGGACTTTAGGGCAAAAATTGGGGGGAAATGATAGAGATTTGGGGACATTTGGGGGGAAGGGAAATATTTAGGGGGGAAGTGAAACAATGTTAATAAAATATCTAATTTTAAAATCAAACAAAAATTAAATATGACTTTTATATATCTAAATAATATATATTACTATATACAAATTTCTATTAAAATATGTAATCTAAAATAAAATTTTAAATTTAAATATAACTTTTTATATTTTGTGTAAATTTATATTAGTTTTTTTAAATAGCGAAACATACACTCTCGAAATTTAAACATTATTCGAAATCATGTATTCAGTACGAGAAGAGCTGGGCTCACAAACTTATATAAATATATTAGTGAGTTATATGGTTGAACTAAATTTTAGTTAACTAAGTTTTTTGACAAACTAAGTTATGAATTGTTTGGTTTTTAGATATGAGATCTCGTTTGCTTTGTAAAATTTGAAATAATGTAATTGATTTAAATTTCATCAAACGCAATGTAGCATTGAATTTGATTTCAATTCCTTCAAAACACAGTATGACAAACGTTGATGTACTCACTTGTTTGAAACAAAGTATGACATTGATTAACCAATGTTGACCAAAATTGACTTATTTAAACATAATATGACTTATTTAAACTAGTTGTGTCTTTGATTAACTTACATAGTCAATGTATAACCATGTTGACCAATAATACATTTAATCACTAAATGCCGACCAAACAAGACTTTGATGTTATTGTTGGGGAAAGAGTTGATGATTACTTTGACGTCCACAGAGGGTACGGATTCGGGGATAGGAATGATGAAGTTAATTAGTTTGATTATTGAGTTTGCATCACTAGAAGTCTAAGCATCACGTATAAGGCATCACGTCTGTATCATATCATCATCATCGGTCTAGTATAGTGTAAATACGGTGCTATGCATAACCTTAGTAATATTGCTCATACGTAATAAAAGTACTCAACTGATCAGCAACAACAGCAATACAACACAGTAATAATCGTAACTCGCAGGATCGGACAGTTAACGAATTTAATAGCAGAAACCTTGTGATTTCTAGAAGTTATCTCACAATTTCTTGGTCCTTTTTGTTGGGTTTTACATGTCACAATTCATACTTGAGTTGTCCTGATTCATACTTGAGTGTCTTATGGCATTGGGCGTGTCATCAGAGCTCAATGGTTATGCACACAAATCCTATCACTTCTTCCTTTTTTTTCTTCTCGGCAGGCACTCCACACACACAACTTGTGTTGCCCTACATAATATTTGTATAGAGTCCTCGTCTTGGGTCAAGCCCACGTAAGCTATCATTTTTCTAAGCTTTACTATCTTATTGATCATGGCCTAACACCAACCTTCATATTAAATTGATCATCTAAGCCTAATCACAAATATATACATAACCAACTGAATAACTAACTAAAAATCCATAACTCTTGAATTTAAATAATAATAATATTCACAACTCAAGTTACATCTTATTATTTATTTACATTTTAAGTTTTGGGTATTACATTGCACTCGTTTCTTAATATAGTTAATTAAAGATTTATGGTTATTAAGTTGTTGTGAATTAAAAATGAGAGCAATTTTGTAAAATTTTCTCAATCTTGCTAATGTTCTCCATGAGAAAAGTGTTCTCTTTATAATCTTACGTTATATACATATGTATACTATACGAATGGAGAGATAGATATATATAAAAAGATTTTGTAAACCAACAATTACCAACGGGGATTTACACATTACCAACAAGACTAAATTGTTGGTAATCTTTTTTAGCAATTTACCAACGGCAAAATTGACAAAACCCGTTGGTAATTTAGAGAGGGAAAGTTCCCTCCAGATTTAAGGTAATTACCAACGGAAAAATGAAATAATCTCGTTGGTAAATAAATGTGGGAAATTTCCCTCCAATAATTGTGAAAATTAGCAACAACATTACCAACGGATACCCGTTGGTAAAATGTAAAGTCCGATTTAAGTGTTTTCCGTTGGTAATGCCGTTGGAAATACACTAAATTACCAACGGAATAATGTTCGTTGGTAAAAATCCGTTGGTATTGGCAACTTTTCTAGTAGTGTGTGAACACAAAGATTTATCGGTGAAATACGAGCAAACGGTGTCGTTCACATGAAAGCCAGTGTGAACACGGAGATTTAAGGGTGAATTTCAAGGGTCAAACGGTGTGTTAAAAATTCACAATTTCAAGAAAAGAACAGATTACACCCCAAGAACAACGAACAGATGAATACATTCACAAAATCAGACCTACGACCTCATTTGTATCAATAATCGCGACCGACACATCACTTGTAACTCACAGAACTTGGAAAACAACCCTCTATAACATATAACAAGTTCTCACAAATTGAGAGAACAAGATTTCTTTTCAAGAAGTAATGGAGTAATTATCTCCCTCTTTTTGTGTCTGCAATTCGTAAGAAAAGAAGCCAGAGAAGCAATAGTTGTTCCACCACTCACTTTCTACTAAGGACCTTCTAGATAGACAAGCACTCCAATCACCTCCTTGAACTTTCTATTCTTTGACATTACAGCCCCTGTACTTTCAATCCTTACAGCAACAGCTCTGCTTTCTTACACTAACCTACACTTCAACATTTTAAGTTAAATCCTTATTTTACCAGACAAAAAAATTGGAGAAATAACTTCATATTCCAACACGGTGTCGTTCACATGAAGTCCAGTGTGAACACAAATATTTAAAGGTGAATTTAAGGAGCAAACGGTATCATTTACATAACATCTAATGTGAACACCAATATTTAATGGTGAATTCGTGAAGAAAATGGTGTTGTTCATGATATCCCATGCAAAATCGAATGGTTAGTTCAAGGAGCAAAGGGAGAATCGACAATGAATTAAAACGAGATTTTTACCCAACCCACATATTTCATATAAATATTTACTAAATCACTATAGATTTATAAGTATTTACAAAACTAATGCAATTTTAAACTACCTTTTTTGGTTCATATAATTAACCATTAAAAGAAGAGCACAAAAGAAAATTATCAATGTCATTTCACCATAACTTTCTTCCTACCAACAATGCCCAACAACCCTATCGTTTCTCAGAGATTAAACCTAGCGACTTCTCCCTCGTAATCACCAAGGAGATAATGGTAGGAATAAATTTTGTGGTGTTCAATATTCCAATATTTTGTTTACCATATTGTAACATACTAGTTTAGGTTATTATGTAGCAAACTTCTCTTTGCATAAATGGAATTTGAGCCTAAACTTAAATCCTAAGCATTTATATATTAAGAATATACATTGAGAGAACATATTGTTGGTCTGTTTGATTTTTATATATAATTTGTGTTAGCGTTTAATTACTCATTAAAATTTTGTTTGTTGTGGACTCTGTTGACATTATAGTTTCAAAAACGTTAGAGCAAGTTTCATTAAGATAGTATAGAAATAGACATGAACATGTTAGCAGATCATATTTCAAAGCAAAAGGCTAGTCGCTTATCCAAAAGAGATTTCATGTTTGTTAATTTAGTGTTCATTAACAAATTTACATTATTCAATGTTGATCCTTGAGTGGAAATAATAAAATAGCCAAATAAGTTTCGTGTTTGTTAATCCGTTGAGGAAAATTCAAACACTAATGTATGACTATTCGGGTAAATTTCAACTTTTAGACCATAATAAAAGAACATGTCACTGTAGTAACTTACAATAAGGGATTTTTAAAAAAAATCAACTTCTTTACACTAAAAATTTTTAGTGCTATCATATGCAGTTGCCAAACAAGGAAGAATATAGAAATAAGATCAATAGTGAATTTACCCTTGGTGTAAACTTCTTGATCAATAATTATATATTAAGCTAACGAAACAAATTAAACTTAAGCATTCTGAATAGCATATTCCACACAACCTTAGATAAATCGAAATTTGTCAACAAGTTGGTAACACTGTTACACCAAATTTAAAAACCTAACAGCTCTAAAACGACACTTTAAAAGACTTGAGATTGAGTGAAGTGGAAATGTTGCTTAATGAAATCGTTTGAGAGTTGAGAGGAGAAAGACTGCCGAGTTAGAGAGAAGAAGGAAACTATCGATTGAATAGAAAGTCGGTGGATTATTTTGTGAGGGAACTATGTTTTAACTGTAAAAAACATCCTCATGAATCACACTGGACCACGCGAGTTGTGTTTTTTAATTATTTAACTATTAATATCAAAAGGATTCACATTACTGAAAAACAAAGTACAAAGTTGAAGTTATAACATGGAGGTACAATAGACATGCTTAAAAAGTTTAACATTATCCAAAAGTGTTTGTTGATGGAAGTTTGAAGTGTCAATCACGTATTGGAGCCTTCCCCTTATCATCTCCAGCAAAAAGTACCACATTAAAATAAGCACAAGGCTTTAATGAGTACATTATCAAAACCATGAATGTACGCATATTGATTTTCCTAATTTAACCTTGTTTTTATTGGTAAATAGTGTGAGTTTTACACTTTATTTAATGCGCAAATGAACAAAATATACACTAAATTATGTTTTGGATGTTTTTCGGGTTACATATGATGGATAAGTGGAAGAAACAGCGGAAAAAGAGCGGGAAAAGAGCGAAAAATGAGAAAATCCAAAAAAAGTCAAAAAGCCGAACACCTCGCGCCACGAGCTCCCGGATCTCGCGTCGTGGAGGTTGCTCTGGAAAATTAGCCGAACACATCGCACCGCGAGCCCACCGGAAGCTTTATCTATAAATTCAAATTTTGAAGTTCAAAAACACATCTTTTGCACTTTGGCCGGCCCTAGGAGCTCTATGAACGAATTTTCAACACTTTTAGAGCATGATAACACCATTAGAGGCCAATGATTGAAGATCAAACATCAAGATTTATCAATTTCCATGTGGTTTGTCTAGATCTTTGTTATTTTCTGGTTTAATCATGTTTCTTGGGATTCTTGTTTGTTGTAAGCCTGTTTATGGGCTGATCTTCATAGGTATTCATCTTATGATCAAACCCTAGTGATTATGGCTTGATTTCCTTGATTAATGTTTGGATTGATTCTAATTTTCATGTTTGTTAATAAAAGGTTGGATCCTTGGGTTTTAATCTCCGTTTCTGGATTCATGGTTCATATTGAATGTTAATAGGAAATTTATATATATATATATATATATATATATATATATATATATATATATATATATATATATATATATATATATATATATTCCTCTTTAAATGATTGGGTTTAGTTGATTTTTAGTTAACTTGATTAATAGATTACAACCTTATACATAAAGTTATACACTAATATTAATATTATCACTAATATAAGTCTTTTACACTACAACACTATTGATTAAAACCATTAAAAGTCCAACACTCCCCCTAATGGTTTTAATCCATGTCTTCAACCTTCATTTATCAATGAAGATGAAATCAGCATCATCATCATCTTTACTGCTACTGCATTCCATGTCTTTTCCCATTTTCTTGCTGCTATTGTTCTGCACACTTCCAAAACTTCCATCTTCATGTTTCACTGCAACTCCTCCTGGTGTATCTTCCTCACTTGGTAATGTTGCTGCTACACTCGCTTCTGCACCTGCATTCCCTGCAATTCTGGTGCTGCACTTCCGCAATCTGCTGCCTTATGTGCCAACTCTATAAAGGAGTGTCTCCTAGCCATATATACATACACTACCAACATTCCAAGGTATGTTGCAAAACAAACTTTAACTTCTTGTGCACAGTTGTTCGATAATCCCATCTCAATAGCCACCGCATTCCATTTATTTTCATGAAACACACTTTCATATCCTCCAATCCTTTTGACAATTAGATATAATTCTAATATGTCAACCTCAAAACCATTAATCGCAATAGGAAAACACTTTTCCTCTTCATTTAAATAACACTTATAAAACCAAACAATTAATTTTTGTAAATGCTTCTTCACTATCTCTTTACATCCATTGTTGATCTCCTGATCACTTAATAACTCCATAAAATTCATCATGCCGTCAAAATCATTTTTTGAGGGTAACATTTGTTCCTCACCACTACCAACTATTGACAAATCATAAAAATGATTAAAAATGATTTATCATTATACTTACAGCCCTTTCTTTGAAGTCCTTCATAGTTTGTCCTCCTTTATTGTTCAGAGCCAAGTCTTCTTCAATTTCACTGCCACCATCATAATCACTTTTTGAAATCTCCATGCCTTCACTATCATTACATCTCTTGTTCTCATATTCACCCTCGAATGATCTTTCCAATATTGCTTTTGAACCTTTAATCCTTACTTTAAAACCATGCACAATTAATTGTTGCAAACTAAACACATTTAGTGCACATTTTGGTACATAGTATACATCAGGTATGATGTATATCTTTGCCTCAGTTGATACCAAGATCTCACCAAAGCCTTCCATTTTAATCCCATCGCTTGATCCAATCTTTCCTGTCTTAAAATGCTTGAACATGTCACGGTTTCCTGTTATATGTCGAGGGTACTCATCCGAGATGTACTAGATGTCATTCCAACCCCTTTCGTCACTTTTAACTACAGTCCATGTCGTCTTTAGTACGATTAAACCACTGCTAGTATCCCCGTATGCCATATGTTGTCCTTTAAAATCATTCAATCTTGTCTTGTTGGGGCAGTTCCAATAAACATGCCCACGACCATAGCATAAGTAACATCTTGCACGCTTCATCTTCCTAATTTCTTCAGGATCCAATCTCGATCCATGGTTGTTCAATCGATTATGATTGCCACTGTGGTCTTGTATGTTCATGCGATTTATCTTGTGTAAATCTTCCTTCCTTCTGCGATTCTAGAAATCATTTCCAAAATGATTCCAAACATCATTCATCGCTGTTTGAGTCGTCCCTTTCTTTCTTTCATCGTTTCCCATAGATCATTTGAGCCATCGGCTCTCATACCATGTTAGATTTTGATTCCTTCCAACCATGCTTATCACAAACACGTAAGAAACCTTCTGCAGCTAATCGAACAGTATGTATATATGTATGAAAAACAAAGGGAAAACAAATACTGAAAGGAATTCGATTGCATAATATCTGTAGATAACATATGTTTATATAGTTGTGGGTGATGGCGGTTATCGGCGTCAAACTGCCGGAGGCAGTTGGCGGCGGTGATGACCCAACATGGTCAAACATCCAGCCCCACACATTTATTTAACTACAACCTTATACATGAAGTTATACACTAATATTAATATTATCACTAATATAAGTCTTTTACACTAAAACACTATTGATTAAAACCATTAAAAGTTCAAGAGGCTATACACAGATGGTATTTATGTATACAGTCCGTGTAGTCTAGACAACAACAAATTGTTCACAAGAACAGCTGCCAAATCAACCCTAAACTTGAACAACTCTTCAAGTGTTTCTAATACTTGTTTTCAACTGAATTATCACTACAAACACAAAAGCATCAAATTCTACACTACAAGGAAAATCGCTTTCAGGGAGGACAATTGTCCTCGCGAAAAGTTGCAAAGTCGTCGCAGAAAGTCAGAAAGTCTATTGCGAGGACACTTCGTCGCCAAAAAGTCGTCGCGGAAAGCCCGTGTCGGAAAACTTTCGGCGAGGACATTTGTCGTTGCGAAAGATTAGCGAGGACAACGTCGTCGCGGAAAACTGAATATTAAAAATAAAACGAAATTAATATAATTACTTTTCGCGAGGACAAAGTCCTCCCAGAAAGAGATTTCCATTATTTTATTTTATTTTTTAAAAGTTTTAGCCACGAAAATGTCCTCTCGGAAAGTCATTTTATATATATTTTTTAACAGCCGTAATTCACTCATTGCTAGTTAGATGTTATTAGTTCTAACAGTCGTAATTCACTCATTGCAATTCATGGCTATCGTAATTCATGGTTGGGTGATAAATAAATAAAGGGATAAATGTATAATATCTGATCAAATTAAATGAAAGTTAATCCGATCTCTCATTCTCACATATATATTCAATCTTAATTGAGCCTCCCACTATATACATACGTATATATATATATATATATATATATATGTGTGTGTGTGTGTGTGTGTGTGTGTGTGTGTGTGTGTGTATATATGTGTATATATATATATATATATATATATATATATATATATATATATATATATATATATATATATATATATATATATGTGTGTGTGTGTGTGTGTGTGTGTGTGTATATATATATATAATATAAATTGGATCATTATAGGTCCTATGGCTAAGATAGATCCGAAAGACCAAATCTGGACCACTAGATTTCTTAAAAAAAAGATTTCTTAAAATTAATGGTCAAGATATAATAATGGCAAATTATAACTAATTAAACAATTATAAGATGTAATTATACAAGGAAGGGTATTATGGGAATCCCACATCCCATAAATTACGCACTTTCCTTTTTTTCCATCTATGTCTCGTCCAAACAAAAATTGATAAATTTTCCTGCCTAAAATGATAACATTTTCTAGATGAAAATGATAAAAATAGACTCCTTTTAGCCGAAAATGATATAAATACACATGTTTAAGAAGAAAATGATAACATTTTTCAGTTGAAAATTGATAACATTTGATAAAAATAGACTCACTTCCAGCCAAAATGATATAAATACACATGTTTCTATCCGAAATGATACAAACACACTCCTTTAAGCCGAAAATGATATAAATACACATGTTTACAGCAGAAAATGATAAAAATTCACATAAATCAAAATGATAAATTTAGGTATCATTTTATATGGTTTGCATTTTCAAAATAAAATTTTCAGAAATATGAGAAGAGTGGTTTTGTTTGAAAGAAGATTAAAAAATGAGTAGAATGGTATATTTTTTTAATCAAATTCTCAAAATTCAAATTCTCAAAATTCAAATTCTCAAAATTGAACAGTTATCACAATTTATAGATTTAAGGGGTAAAAGTAAAATTAAAAAAGGAAGTTTGTGGGTTTCTTGAGGGAGGCACGTGACTTTGAATTTGGAATTGTCAATTCCTATTTTGCCCTTAAATGAATGGCTGAGATTTGGTCTTTGAGATTTACGTTAAAAAATGAAACTATATGAAACCTTACCACACATATATATAGGGTAAAGATCCACATAATCCCACCCTTAAACACAGAAGTCAAAGGCAATTCTCAGCCACTCATTTAAAAGGGCAAAATAGAAATTGCAAAGTGTTAACCAAACTCACGTGCCTCTTCAAAGACTCCCCTAAAGTTTCTATTTTGTATTTATATTTTTACCCCTTAAAACATAAACATCAACCACAAGTGATTCATACATTCTGGGAAATTAAGGTTAGAGTATACCAAAATGAAGAACAATGATGAAGATGATGAATGTGGTGTTCCTTTGATGGTGTTAGGCTTCCAAATGATGAGAATGACACTTCTTTTGGCCTTTGAAACCTCTAAGAACCTCTCCTAATGTATCTAAAGTGTTTAGGACCAGAGGTGTGGAGTATAAATGTGTAAAAGTGGAGAAAAAGGCTCCCGAAGCCATAATATGAGTCCCAGAACGAGGCACTATAATGAACACATTGCAATATCGAGCTTTTCATTCCAACTAATTAGCGTATCATTCCACAATGTCAGTCATATGTTATCATGTCGCAGACCAATAGTAAACCATCTAACCATTCTTTAATTCAGCCGTTTAATAAACTTTAAGTCAACCACATAAGTAAGAATTTTTTTTAGATATGTTGTTTGTACAACCACCCCAGCTAATATCTTATCGTATTCTTTTAATTCGAATTATATCTTACACTACCTCTTTAAAATAATTTATCACTCCACAAACATCTTGGATAACTCAGACTCAACTATAAAGCACAAACATGTCATCGTACCTTCGTGATGACTTTGGCCAGACGTGATCACGAAAGTACCCCACATGAATGCCCTCCTCACTATCCTTGCATCTCTAAGAATACGAATCGTTTGATTTTATGAGCTTCTATATATCCGCCATCTCCTCGTCCATCATCCAAACTAACTATTCAAAGAGAGCAAACTTTCATATTTTTTCCTAAAAGTGACGGATTTCCCTAGCTCATACTTAATATCCAAGGCTGACTCTTACGAACACCAAGGTAACACCAAATAAGGGAAAAAAGAAGTAAACACAATAGACCTGCTAGCACCTAATTCAAATAACACATAGACATGTAAGGAATTCCCCAAGAAAGTTTCATGCATAACTCGTCATCATGCCTTTCTTTTTCTGCTATCATGTTAAAAGCACGTCCTTTTGCCTTGGGCGGCTCAATTTACTTTTTTGGTGCCCCGGAACGCACCTTAGGTTTTTTACAATCGGTACTAATATGACCCATCTCTCTACAGTTGTATCACATCTGCTCAACACTCGTGCAATCTAATGATTGATGCCCAATCTTGCCACGCCGCCAGCAATGATTAGTAGCAGTGGTACATGGGCCTTGATGTGTAGCATGACACTCCCGACAGTAACCTCATTTGTCCTTTTGATTACCCTTCGTAAGAAGGTAATCTTTCTTCTTGGTGGACACAGAAGTTCGTCCCATTTTCGTTTCTCACGAATCCTAGCTGTAGCCCTTTCCCTTTTTGTCAGATCATATTCGACTTTGCGGGTCTCGTCCATGGCCTCACCCAAGGTATTTCTCATTATTACAACTTCTTGGTACTCATAAGGAAGTCCTTGAGCATATCGTTCAAGCTGTAGCACAGTAACTGATGGTAAATTGTAGTATCTCAAAGAATGCGGCATTATATTTGGTGACGGTCATAGTACCTTTCTTCAATTCAAGAAACTCTTTCTTGGCACTTTCCCTCGCTCCTATGCTGCAAAAGCGGGTTCTGACCTTTTCAGCGAAAACAATCCAAGTCATCCTGTTTCTAGTGGCCTCAGTAAGTAGCGCATCCAACGTATCCCACCATTCAAGCGCTTCACCTTACAATCTCAACACCGCGAAATTGACACTGTTGTGTATAGTTCCAGGCCCAGAAAACTTGTTCAAGTTTGCGCCACCACCTTAAATAGCCCTATGGATCCTCATCTCATTTGAAGACGGTAGGCTTACAACTCATAAGAGTCTTGAATGAGCTATTCCTTTGACCGGTATTTCTTTGTTCAGTTCGGTTAGTCGTTGGGTGTGACACGCTTCCAGTCTTGCTATCTTCCTCATTATTCTTTGCTCCTTACTACCGTGACCAATTCCTGCATTCCTCATCTTTTGCCCCGTACAGGCGATTTTAGCTTGTTGAGCTTGTATTTGTTTTTGCCCCGTAAGCTCCTAGTGCTGCGTTCACTTAGATGGGTGTCCACTGTTCCGATTCTTGTTTCCTTCCTGGTTCTGGTTAGACCGAAAAAATGAGTAGGAATCCTCGACATGGAGTGTTTCATGAATAATTAGGCCACAACGGCCACCTCACCACTGTCGTGCCCAGCACCTTACAAGGTATTGTTGTTGTTCCTGGCAGTGCCAATCATTTTGTACTTCAGCAAAGAACGAGCAAGAAACAGAAACTCTAAGAGTTGGAACGAATTAGGAATCAAGAATCCTAGATCAAAGAGGAGGAAGAGTCCTATAGGAAAGATAAAAAATCCTAGTAGCACTCAAACACACACCTCCGCCCACTTAAAGTCAAGTTCATTACTAAACAAGCCGATCTAGCCGTGAGTCCAAGCACCGGCCTCAGCACTCAGTTCACTCACAGCCTGGATCTGATACCAACTTGTAACACCATGATTTCCAAAAATTCACCCTTTATATATACAGCGTATTATATATTGCCACATATCATTCAAATAACCGTACAACAATCAGAGTCAAATTCATATCATATCATGTCCATAATCATAATCGTATTCGTATCCATAATAGTATCATGATCGTTTTGTATACCAATAAGGCATTCTTAACGTAAAGTATAAACCCACAATTGAAAATCCAAGTTTCACTACTTACATGCACGACCAACATATGCACCAAGTGGGGCGCGACACCCACCCGAAAACATAGATCTAGAGAGTATCACCGCTTTCGCTACTCCGATAGTGCGAGTACAATTACCGCTTGTTGTTCAGATGTAAGTATAAACACAAAACCCCCCATTTGTCTACTTCTCACACCCACGTCATGTTTTATCAAGTCCCCCGTTCGGTCCACAACACTCCACCATACAACACATAAATGTCCCTGCCAAGGTTGTCTAGAAAACCCGACAGCCTCGTATATGTCTAGCACTCTGTCCTAGAAGGTCCCCATTTCCTACTAGGTCCGCATATCCGCAAATGAGCAAGTAGGATTGCTACCCCCGCCTAGTAAGTTTAATCCACCATCGTATAAAATTTATCATATATTTGTAGCATATATGATACTAAATTATAATTAGGTAATTGTAACACCCCAAAATGGGGCCTAGTTGTAAACAGTAGTACATGTAGCCTTAATAGTTGTACGTTGATTTTAACTGGTGTTTTGTTGCTAATTGTAGTGTACATGTTGTTAAATGGTGTTCAATGTGTTAATTGGTGTTTTAAACGTGAAATGGTGTTAATTGGCTTTAAATTGGTGTTAATTGGTGTTAATTGTGGATAAAAATGTGGTATTGTGAAAAGTGTCATAAGTTGATCAAGTAGATAAATAGTTGAACGGTTTTGAATAATGGTTCCAAAAATATCTCCGTTAGTTGAAACGGATAAACCTAAGTCGAGTAATAAGTTGAATAGGAGAACAAAATACCCGTGAGGGGTATTAGTTTATTAAGGTAGGCCTAAGGGCTTTCCTTATCCCCTGGAAACCTCTTTCACGTACACAAACACATACATACATACATACGCATATCTTCACACACACTCAAACTCTTGCCATTTTGAGATAGAAATCAAGAAGGGAAAGGATTAGAAACTGATATCCACAAGAATCCAAGCTAGCAATCGGTTCTATATCATCATTCTTGTAAGTTTTCTTGGTTAAAACTAGTTTTTGGGTTTTAATGGTGAAAGACCCATTTTGGTAGATTTAGATGAGTTTTGGTGTTGTTTTTATGTTCAAATCATGTTGGTAAGTTCATATGTATGTTAGAGATTGTGTAAAAACACTTGAATATGGATTCAAGGTGATTTTTGGGATCAAAACTCGAAGAACAACTTCTGTTGGAAAACAGAGATGTGCTTACTGTAATAGTAGTCCATGCGGTCACATGGGAAAAGCCATGCGGTCGCAAGGATGTTTATAAAGTCCATGCGGTCGCAGGCAATGGGTCTTGCGGCCATATGGAGTTGGTGTCGTGGTTTACCACCTACGGGTGATGGAATGAAGCTTACGGGCGTAGGTATATAACCTACGGCCGTAGGAACCTAAGAACGACCCTTACGGCCGTAGGGATAATCCCTTGCGGCCGTAGGAGTGGGTTTTTTTGGGCAAGGCCCTTGCGGTCGCATGGAAATCCCTTGCGATCGCATTGTGATCCCTTGCGATCGCAGGGGGGGTACCTTGCGATCGCATGCTGTACTGTTAAGCTGACAGTTTTGTAGTCTTGTGTTTTAAGCCTCGTTAAATGTCGTTAATTGGTGTCTAAGTCTGAACCTAATGTATTAGGTGATTCGGACGACTCTGGTGATTCTTGGGATTCCCGATTCCACTTCTGCCTCCTGTAATCTCGAGGTGAGTACCGGTTTCCCATGAGTCTCAGTAGGTAAGTTATCTGTGGTACATGTTGACACGTGATTGGTGTATTGATATGTAAGATACGAGGTATATCATGATAGAGTTGTACAAGCATGCTTATTGTTGATACGAAAGATATTGTTGTGATTATATGCGCGCATGAACTGGATCCTTATTGGATCAGCTATTTGTTTATGAAGTTATGTCCGGACAGTGAATTGGTGAAGAACTGAGGTCAGTCAGGTAGACGGGTGTTAGTATCTGGCTGGGTTCCCAGGGTCCTTAGGGACTACGAATTGAGGAACTAACGGTACTCAGGAGTATACGCCTGGGTATGGCTCTGCAGGCCGCCGTTCCTCTATGGAACTGGGTTCTTCGCTTCGGCTGGAACCAACATGATAGACAGACTGGTGCAAACGGTTGCGGTTGATTCCCCAGCTTGGGTTGTTGAGCAGGGTTGGCTCCCCCGCGATATACGACTCCTGCTGACGGGATTGGCGCGCCACAATGTGATAGGATAGCCCTGTGTGCTGTTCTGATACATGATAGCCTGCTTATTGATGCTTATGTGTAATTGGTGCTCACTAGCTAGTTGTAGCTAACGGTGCAAGATTTATCTTTTTCGCAGGTTGATGCTAGAGGCCTGGTGAGGCGGGACTGTTGGTAGCATTTTTGTTGTAAATACGTTTTGGGGGAACACGTTGTTTTGTGTATGGATCCGATGGTCGGAATTAGTAGGTAACGCTTGTAGAATACGAACTTGGCTTAATTTTTTGGTGTAATTAAATAGCCGAGTCAAACAACGTTGTTTTTGTAAATGAAGTTTAATTTCCGCTGCACGCTTTTGTTTTAAAAAGTTTAAATTAACCCTAATTTTAAGCTTGTTAGAGGTGACGTTACAGTAATCATGTATAAATACAACATCATTTCAAATAGAGTGAACCAAACACCTACGTAGTACCACATACCACCAAAAGGGTTATGATGTTATTATTCTACGTTTATAGTTTTTTCTCACTAATTATTACTCTTTATTTCGTAAAAGGTTTAACGAATGAAGAGTTTCTTACGTCAAAAGCCTTAACCTATAAACTTTAAGTTGGGTACGCATCTTAAGTAGAAAGTGGTTTACCCGTCTTCTTAATCGGATACTATGTCATTCAAAAGCATTATTTAATGAAACTCTATTTCCAGATTTAACTATTATAGCAGATCTGTGGGATAATTTTCACCAACTACCTGGTTTCATGTCAGTTCATAATTTCTAATTCAACTAACAATTATAGGCGAAAATATGTGAGTATATCAATTTTCTTTCTTAATCTTCATGAATGTTTCTTGATTTGTTATTAATATATGAATTTATTATAGATTTAATGTCTCTCACCATAAATGTTTAAAATTACATCAAATCCCCCATGTTTCTACACAAGGTACTAAGCTAGTGTTGATTAGTTTGGTAAGTGTTATTATCTCTTGTCATCAAAGTTTATTTATTTTTAATATTTTCCCAATTTTGATATATGCTAGTATACATTATTCCATTACTGAAAAAATAATATTAAACTTGACAAACGTTAGGCTATGTGAATATTGTATTTTATCAAATTTTTATCATATATTAGTATTTTAAAATTTTAATTTATTTATAACTTATAATTATTTAATATCTTCTCATCACTATTTAATATTTACTAGTTTTTAAATTAACTCGTATATTTAGAAACTAGAAGATTATAACTTAAAATCATTATTTTACGCAATTTTAACATCCTTTCATACTTCCAAGTTCCATAAGTTAATTTTTTTTGGGGGTTCTTGGTTGCTATTCCTCCTGCCATGGCCGCTTCCTTGGAGTAAACACAGAGCCATGACCAAATCTTGTTCTTCAGTATGCAGTCCAGGTTAGGGTTTTTGTTGGCATCCAATTCCAGAAGGAAATTTCATTTCTTTCTAATTTCTTCACATACAAGACCTTGAACATTTCATCAACAAGTTGCTTGGTTGGTTCTTCTTATCTGGGCGTTGTTACATACCCGCGTTCTTCAATAATCAACCATGGAGGCCCTTTTTATCGGATACTTTCATTGATTTTGCACTCCTGTGGTATACAGTATCTTAGTGGCTTTGCAGTTGATGAGTTCTTGGATGATGAATACGAATGCGATTACGAGAATCACCCGGTACTATCCTGCTCTTTCGTTTTAAATAATTGTTAGCATACAATATACCCCATGTATTTCATAGAAGTGCTGCAATTTGAATTGTCATGTGCCCAACTGAACAAGGTTTTGTTGCATACCAGCATCAATACTATATAATCATTCTGTTTAAAGTTGTTAAATAAGATAGAATAAGATCATATGTTTGCGAAAAAACAATCAAGCTTATTAGAATCGTGTACGAGCGCGTAGACATTTCTTTGAAAATAAAACAAGCTTATTGGAAAGGTCTACATGCACGCAAATGTTTCTTTAAAATAAGGTCTTATTTGAAAAAACAAACAAAAGCCTAAAAAGCCCTAAATTAAGCAAATCCATGTCCTTTGTTCATCATATTGATATGTGATATAAAAGACATTAAGATACACACACACCAAAAGTGAAGAAAGAAACACACATCGACACTCTTATATCCAAACACATACACTTATTCAAGATTTAATTCAAAATTCAAACACAAACAATAAGTGGAAATAAGAGTAACATGAAAGGGAAAGAAGAAATAAAGATTACACGCATAGATAAAAGAGGAACCTCGGTGACATAGAACGATATTGTCTGCTTTGCCCCAATGGCTCACGATTTGTTCCTGGTATAAAACATTCCACCCAAAAGGCCTCATTAAAATCCTTATTATATTCCAACTTAGGTTACTCCAATCTAGTCCTCTATTCCATATATATATTACTATCCACCAAGAACATAAAGTCATCATTATATCAACCAAATAAAATTTAAGAATTTTGGGTTATTACAATTCTCCCCTCCTTGAAAAGATTCCTTTTCCCGGAATCAACTTTGAGCTCCGAGCCCATATCAGAAATGAGCTCTTCTTTTATCCTTGACAATCTTATCGACCTAAGTCTCATGTATGCACCTAGGACATATTTCCCAAATACTAGTTCTATAACCATTAAAAGTAATGGCAAGATCACTTATTTCATTTCTACCGCTCATATATATCTGTATACGTTCGGGCATATTCAAGATAGCATTGGACACGCGTGATCATGAATACTCTCTACATGTCTATCCTAATGTAATACCCTAATTCTAAAAATGATAGAAGAATATATTGTTGTTAGTATTATTATTGTATTTATTTAGTTGTATGTGAATTTATGGACTTGTGTTAAGGCATATTGGGCTTAAGTGACTATTAAGAAAAAACGATGGATAGTGGATTTGGTTGCCTTGTTGGCTTAGACTTGAATTGTAAGTATTGGGCTCAAAGCCTTATGATATATATATATATATATATATATATATATATATATATATATATATATATATATATATATATATATATATATATATATATATGAGAGAGAAAGAGAGAGAGAGAGAGGAAGGTTCAAATGAGAATTAGAAATTAAATAAGAATGAGAGACTCAATCTCAGCCGTTCATTTAGTAAATGAAATTCATGGATGAAGAACGTGGGGATAGAGTGTGCGAGGGTGCATGTGATGAATTCATAGGTGGGCAATGACATTGAAAGAGGGGGAATTTGACGGCTGGGATTGAGTCTCCCATTCTCATTTAATTTAAGGTTCTCATTTGAACCTCCCACTATATATATATATATATATATATATATATATATATATATATATATATATAAGAATCAGACAAAATTTTAAATTGGGTGTGTGTGTATGTGATGTGCTTGAGCTGAGAACAACAAATGGAGCTAGCATCTTCATCTTTTGCATTCAAACTTCAAGGAATTGAAAGGAAAAGCATGAGGTAATGTTCCCTACTTCTCTATGATCATGTAGATGTAATTTTCTTTTGAATTTAGGCAAGTGCAAAGAGTTTTGGATGTCTGGGTTTTGGGGTTTTTTGTATGTATGTATGCCAAGAGGAAGAGTGGGAGCTTAACCCATTAAATCTTGATAAAAAACCAAAATAATTGCGAAGGATTTGTTTAAAAGATGTTAGGAGTGATTTACAACTGAAATTAATCGATTTGGTTAAGTTTTAATCTGTTTGGATGGATTGTTCTTTAGAACAGAGAGTGAGGTCCGACCAAGATGACCTAGATGGTGCGATGCGACTTAGCTTACGTCCGACTAACATGTGCGAACTATGGGTCATCTGACTCAAGTATAGGTGCGACTTGGACTAAGTTCGTGAATGGTCCGACTTAGTCAAGTCTGGCTTACCACTTATCCGACTTATGTAAGATGAGGACTATAGCTTGGTCCTATTAGAGAGGTAGTCCGACCCATGGGTGGTCCGACTTAAATTCCTGATACAACTTTATATAGGTATATGCGACTTAGAATGAGGGTCAGACCTGGGTGTGGTACGACTTACGTGTCGGACCATGTTGGCTCGACTTAGGACTTGTCCGACATAAAATTGAGATGATTTAAGAGTTAGGCGATGCGGGTTAGAGACTTGCACCCGTTATTAGTTCATTGAGATATATTGTAAGTCCTTGTGATTGGACTTGTTGAATATTAAACCTTGTGAAATCTGCTGCTTTCACTGTGTTGCGGATCAGGTGAGTTACACCTACTTATACATGATATTAGTGTGTGATATATATGTGCTATATATGTGAAAGTGTAACTTATGTGATGATATGTAAAGTGAAGGGTTGCGTTATATTGTGGTGAAAACGTAACTCAAGCACAGTCAGACACGTAAAATCCTTAGTACGGCTTGGATAGTCAATTGTGACCCAAAGTGTAAAATCGTGCACTGCGTCGGTAGTATGTGAAATGATATATGATCATGAATTGATATGTGATACGTACATACCTAGTGTGGTATGTAAGTTAGTGTGTTCGCTAAGCTTTATGATTTAGTGTTGTCAACTTACTCTTTTCTCCAGTAGTGTGAAGACGGCTCATTACTTTCAAACCTTTTCCGTTGTTTAGATCTTTCAAACGTTTTATTCAACCTTACATCTGTAATTATTTATTCTTAAAAGTACATTATTTTTTTTTTTTTGAATGTGAAGTTCTGGGTGCGGGACCTCGTCGGGATTTTTGTTAGCTTCTTACATATGGATGTTTTGTTATGTTTACTTTTACTTATTCAAAAACTATTTTGGGCCGTTACACCCAACTACCATTCCCGTTCTCTTGTTCGGACAAAGTGACACTTATAAGTTTCCATCTAACTCTCACTTGCATGGGAATGCCTCTTATCTTACTTCGTGTCTTTGTTTGGTCCATGTGATTTCTTAAATTTATGTTAATCTCTCACCTTTTTCTTATATCTCTTGCTCTTTACATAATCATCCATGTTCTTCATCTATATAAATATATTATCTAATGGTCCATTGTCTAGTTTAACCACTAGCTATTCCTAACTAAGGAATAGCTATTGTAGTGCATATACCAAGAACAATGTCAAATATGACCCAAGACTTTACACATGCCCCACCTAACACGTAGGAATTAACCTAAGTCCTAGATGGTAGAAAACTTAGTACCCCTAATCATAAGCTTTCACAAAAAAAATAGGTGACCAACATATTATATAGAATAAGCAATTAAGTAACCTTATCTATCACTCAAACGCTCACCATCCCTGCACTTAGAATTCAAGGTCTTACAAGCGACATTAACAAGACATCAAAGTCTTTACTAAGAGATTTTGGCTCTGGAAGCAATAATGTTAAAAGGTAATTGCTCTTATGGATTGTATACATAGGCGGCATTGTTGTCAAATTTCCAAAAAGGGTTAAACCCATCTGATGCTAGTCCCATATGTACATTCCTTGAATTAGCTGCAAAATCAAGATACTACTCGCCTAAATGCTTCCAAGCCACTCTATTAGCATGATGACACACAACTTCATGCTAGTCTATGCGAACTTCTTTATGCCACCACATGTCTTTAGTTGTGTGGTGTGATGCAAATCAAAATGGATAAAATTAGCTAATTCAGTTATATATCATATACTAATACTAATAGAAATCAAAAGTTTTTCAAGAGTACATACTACTATACAAAGAACAATGTCTTGAACGAAACACCATGTAATTAACCTAGTTCTCAGCTTCAACGAATGCCATCAATAGTTCAGCCGGAAACTAAAATTCAACACAATCAAACTACCAAACACATGAACAAAAACATATCTTATCATACCTCAGAAAATGATGAGTTAGAAGAGCTAAGAGTAGATTATCAAACTGAGAGAGACTAACATGATTATCATGAAAACAAAGTTGATAAACGAATTTTTAAACCATAAGAATAACAATTAAATGTCCAAGGTAGATTACCACATTGTTACAACAAAAACAAAAGATTCCAGAGCCTTTTCTATAACCCTCCAACAGTTTATCCCAATAATAGTGGAAAATTGGATTATATAGCACATTAAAATTATAAAACCACATAGAATAAATAGTATATAGCATGAATATGGAAGAAATTAAGGCATAGATAGTTTTTTATATCTCATTCATCAACATAAGCAGTTAGCTCATATGATCAAAATATGCTAATAATGTTCCATCAAGCAACACATCCTACTTCAATACAAACTTGTGCATCTACTAATCTCTAAAAGAAAGAAGTAATAGACAGTAAAGAAAAAATAATCTCCATAATAATGGATTTCGGTTCCGCATCTTGACTTTACAATGAAATGAAAATTTTAAGAAATCAATACAACCAACATTTCAATCAAAATATAAAGAATGGAATGGTTGAAGGCAAGACATGTGATTATTTGTTATTGGGCAAAATGCGCAAAAATACAACAATTTATGCCAATATTGTCATTGTATGCAACCAACTTTATTTTCTACCTAAAAATACATACAACTTACAAAGTTGGTTCATTGTATGCAATGGGTAATGTGATTACTAGGTTGCCGGTCATTGATTGTATACAATGAACAAAATTTGAAAGTTGATTTGTATACAATGAACAAAATTTGAAAGTTATTTGTATTTTTAGGTACCAACTTTCTTTTATATTTGAAGAGGTAATAGGTAACTTGCATACAATAAATCAATTTTGTAAGTTGTATGTATTTTTAGGTAGAAAATAAAGTTGGATGCATACAATGACAATATTGGCATAGTTTGTCGTATTTTCGTGCAATTTGCCCTTTGTTATTGTGTACAATTGATTTGATGATTTTGTAGTTTCTTTTGTATATCTAGTGATTGTTGTTATTCCTATAGATGTTTCAAATTTAGATTTATGCAACTGAAACATAGAAGATATACAAATTAATAGAAGATACTCATGTCTTTCTCTTAAAAAAAAATCTCAATTCAACTCCTTCTACTATTTGTGATCGCAACAAATGCAACTCCTTCACCCACTCATGTCTTTCTCTTAGATTTATGGCATCCTCCATAGATTGTTCACACCGGATCTTCCAATGACTAACTTTTTGTCACTATTTTTTTTTAAGTCAATGACTAATATTATAAGGTCACTACTCTTATTATATCTACTCTTATTATATCTTCTCAACTCAATGACTACTATTTTATGATCACGACCTTTCTAACTCTTACAAATATTATTAGCCTTTTTCAAATTAATGATGACTATCTTGTGGTTATAACCTTCATAACTCATTCAACAAGTAATTGAAAAATAAAAGTTACTTAATGACCACTATTTTCGTTGACTACTATCATATGTAGTGACCAAATTTTTTGACATTAATACTTGTCATAATATTAGAATAAAAAATATTTAGATTTCTTTTACATTTTAGTGACCACGGAGTGACGACAACTTTAGTAATAGTCACTTAATTTGCAACATTATTAAAACTCAGTGACCACTGAATATATCGTGACTAAACACTGGTGTAGTGATACCGATAAGAAATATAATTTTTATATCTATTGTTGAAACTTACGTAGGCATGAATGATGAGTTGGCAAATTCAATAAACAAACACCACAAACTTTATACATAACAAGAGCTTGAGGAGACAATGCAAAGGGAATATTTAAGGATATTTTTGAAATTTTGAAACTTAAAAACCTAAGCGGAATGTGGGTGTACGGGAATGGGTATGTAAATTGATTTACTGATTATCGTGATTTGAGAACATAAATAATTTGTTTAAAAGTGTTTGGGATTGCGTTTTAAAAATCAATGTTTGTATTTTGGAGGCTCCAAAACACGATTTTGAGAATCTACCTTTTAGTTGCTTTTTGAAACCAATTATTGTCATTTTACCCTTTAAAAATCAATTAATCTACTTTGTTAAACACTTACAAAATTGATTATTTAATAAACAAGCAGCATAATCAAATCCAAAAACTATTATTTTGTAACACGTCATGTTACGGCTTATGTGCTTTAATTACAAAAAACGCAAACTCTATTTTCAAATCCCGTCCCAAACACCCTCTAAAACTCACATTTTGCTGTAGTAGGATAGACATAATTATTAATTATTGCATTTTCATTTATTTAAAAAGTAAATAGTTATTTTGAAGTTTTTCGTGCCAAACACTGAAAATAGCTTTTCTAACGATACAGAATCTCAATAAACTGAAATTAGTTTTCTAACACAATCCAAAGCAACCCCCCCCCCCCCCCCCCCCCCCCCACCCAGTAACACACCAATCGATTTTAGACAAGAGGCGTGTGATATTCCATCTCATAAACCCCAATATGAGGATTGTGGTGAGAAAAATAGAGCCGAGCATATAATTAATTTCATATTGAAGGAGCTTGTTTCTAAATAACCATGATATTTCTATTTTAACAATGGGTCGATTCAAGCTATCGGTTTAATAATCTAGAGTCCCCGACTATTTTCTTCATAACTCCCTACCATTCTACCTTAATTCTTATCCAAGGGTATATCTATCAAAATGAAAAAACAAATAAACACATAATTTTATTTGGCAAATAACAAATAAATTACAAGTTGAAGACTCAATCCGCTAACACACAAGTGCCAAGCATTATATTACTATCTAATTTTAATTTGGGAAAAACTGTTTGATAATGCAATGAACTTTTACTAAACTACCAATTTATACAATCAAATTTAAATTAAAAAAAATATAACCAACCCAGTTATCCCTCCCATGATATACAATATGTGACCTAGAGTTTAGATAACCCGTCACCTTCTATTTATTTATTTTTTGTATTTTTTAAGTATAAATTCAAGTGTTCTTCAATGTTTTTGGTTTACACATGAAGATTCTAACTCCATTAAGATCTAAGATCTAAGAACATTCAAACGTGTAATAGATCCAAACAAAAACCCAATTAACAAGCAAAACAAAAAAACCCAAATCATACATGTCAGAATGAAGATGAACTAGAACATTCAAACCCAAAAACATTCATATCCACGAACATTTTTAGATAGTGTTCTTCAGATCCAAAGATCCTAAACCAAGAACCAAATCAAATGTTCTAACTGAAAAATCACAATAAATCTGTATAATCATATATTTGAAATTTGAAATCAAAGAAACCAAATCATATGTTCAAGGTGTTGTTCAAAGATTGCAGATCTGAACTAGAGAACACAAAAAAAATGAAAACCAAATACCCTAATCTGGAGTATGAAGGCGGCGGTGGCAGAAACACTAATCTACCATGGCGTACCAGTTAAGGGCGGCGGAGGTGGCAGAAACCCTAGAACCATAAACACATCTGGACTATGAAGGCGGCACTGTTGGACTATGAAGGCGGCGGTGGTATAAGGATCCAAGTGGTGGGTGCAAACCCATCAAAATACAAACCCTTCAGTGGTGTGGATGCAAGCGGCGGTGGTAGTGGATCTTTAAGGGGCTCCAAACGGTGGTGGTGGTAGATCTTGAAGGGGCTACAAATGGCGGTGGTGGTAGATCTTGAAGGGACTGCTAACGGCAGTGGTGGTGGATCTTCAAGGGGTTGAAACCGCAGTTGTGGTGGAGAATCCAAGGGGCTGCAAACATGGTGGTTGGCGAGAATCCAAGGAGCTTCATGTGTTCAAGGATGTATGGGTTTGACGTTCTTTAGGAGTGTGTATGGAGATGCTTTTTTTTTCTAGATTTGTTAATTTAAAATTAAAAAAATTTAAAATTAAAGGAATTTACCGGTTGAGAAGTATTTAACATTCTACAGAAGGTAATATTGCATACAATGGTAGCATTTTATAAGTTTGTTGTATTAATTTTTTTAAAAAGTTCGTTGTATACAATGGTAGTTTAGCCAAAGTTTTATATTTTCGTGGAGTTTGCCCTTTAATTTAAAGATCTTAATTCAAGCTCTCCATTGATTGAAATTCAAGCACTTTATTGATTGAAGATTTTCGGATTCCATACGGCCATGGCCTAGAAATCGAAGATATTCATAACTCCTGTGATGAAATATATGTCACCAAATCGTGTATCTCTTCCACTGTAAGCTGATGATTGTAACGGTGAATTTTATGGGCACTAAACTCAGAACTTTAAATTAATGACTTATTCGGTTTTTAACGGATTGGAATCGAATAAGTAATTTCATGAGTTTCATGTGGATTAAAAAAGTATGTGATCCAACATTTTGATTATGGGCGACGCTTTGTTTACAAGTATGAGATTGTAAGAAAATTTATAGCTAGGTGATACGTTGGTGTGTACAAGAAATTTAGGGGAAGCTTTTTTTTAGCGCTGGAGCGGTGGAAATTATTGAAGCTCGTATGAAACTATAAGTTTTATTACTTAGATGGTTATATTTACATCGCATAATTTAAATTATCAACTAGAAATTTTGTAATTTAACATGTGTAACCTTTTTTCACTTATAAAAATCATTGATAAAATCAATGGGAGAGTAGATTCAATCCATCTTTTTTCCCACCGAAATCCATCTTCTCTCCGTCGTCCTACTGTATGCAACTTCAAATGCGCCGTTGGCAACACAGGCTGGAAATCTTAGGTCAATCTCTTGGCCGTTGACTTGAATCACCCCGAATTCTTCCATTAATCCGCAAACTTCGATTTTCTCTTCCTCTTCCTCTTTTGAAACCCCCATCATTATCCACCATCCAACGCCTCACCTTGTCTAGTCAACTTCTTTATGGAATTCGTGATTACCGTGTTTTTTTTCATATGTGTATTATGTCATCATTTATGGAAATGGAAAATGTGTCGACGAGTATTAAGGTAATTTGATGATGAGAAAATTATACAAAGAGAGGTGGTGGCAGTGGTTCTGATTCTGGTAGGCGGTTGGTGAGGCTCAACGTTAGGTATGACGGCGTATTCCGACGAATGTTGAATTGTCGGAAGTTGAGCAAGACACAATCTAGTGCTCCGATTCATATGTCGACACGAGCGTAGGACTTGAGCGGGTTGGCGACCAGAGTCACTGCCGCCCATGGTCCATCCTCGTTCGCTATCAAGTTTTCACCTCCAAATCACCATGGTCATCATGAAGATATTGGGAAGCTATGATTAGAGGTGGACCTGTGGAATTTGTTGCACCTGAGTAATTCTATGAACAATGAACATGTTATGAACAATTCATTCTTGAGTTCCCTGCATATACAATAAAAACAATTCAGACTTAGCATACCCTTATCGCAACAATATAAAACAAACTTAATGAGACGAACTAGACTTGAAGGATGCTTACATAGAAAACCTGATAGGCGTGTGTTCTTGCATTGGTAATAGAGCGTTGCCCAATATCTATACATTCCATAATATTGATTATTGCTTAAGATAAGAAACGAAATTTGTTGATTACAAGAAAACACATCCGTCAAACAAATTATGCAACAAACATTTGTTGTAAAACAGGAATAATTAGAGTTGTAGACCTACAAGATTTGGATACGATTTTGAAAGGGATCCAAATCACAATTGCAAATTAACTGTAGAATATCTATGGTAAAAACATAAACTGAATTTTAAAAAGAATGACCCTCTAAGAGTGTATCTCAACCGAAGTGATTCACGATTGAACTCGTTGATTTCTAGGGCTTTTTATAAGCGAAAAATCCAGTGTGAACACGAAGATTTATATGTTAATTACGAGCAAACGGTGTCGTTCACGTGAAAGCCTGTGTGAACACGAAGATTTATGAGTTAATTACGAGCAAACGGTATCGTTCACATGAAAGCCAGTGTGAACACGGAGATTTAAGGGTGAATTTCAAAGATCAAACGGTGTCGTTCACATGAAGTCATGTGTGAACACGAAGATTTATGAGTGAATTACAAGTAAATTGTGTCGTTCACATGAAAGCCAGTGTGAACACGGAGATTTAAGGGTGAATTTCAAGGATCAAATGTTGTCGTTCACATGAAGTCCTATGTGAACATGAAGATTTATGAGTGAATTACGAGTAAATGGTGTTGTTCACATAAAATCTAATGTTATCACGAATATTTTATGGTGAATTCACGAAGCAAATGGTTTTGTTCACATGCAATCCCATGCAAAATCGAAGATTTACCGATTAATTCAAGGAGCAAAGGGAGACTCGACAATTAATTAAAACAAGATTTTTACCAAAACCGCATATTTCATATAAATATTTACTAAAAACACTATAGATTTATAAGTATTTACAAAACTAATGCAATTTTAAACTACCTCTTTAGTTCATATAATTAACCATTAAAAGAAGAGGACAAAAGAAATTGTCAATGTCATTTCACCATAACTTTCTTCCTGAGATCGTTGAAAGCGGAAAGGTACATTCTATCTCTAACTCTAATATGAGTTTTAATTTTGAACATATCCAAACCATATTAAACAGCATAAAAAAGTTAGAATTTAAGGTGACCAAACTAACAAGCAAAAATCAAGTGTTAAAAGAGGTCATTCATACACAAGACAAAGAAGCACAAGCTGCAATTGAACAATTAGAGAAGAACATAAATGAATCTAAGGTTCAATTAGCTGTGAAAGAATCTGAATTTCTAGAATTAACTGATAAAACAAACATCATCATACACGATCTCAAAGCAGAACTTATTGGTGCAGAAAAAGATTCAGAAATTCTTAAAAATGATCAGAGTGCTCTTTGTTTAAAAATTAAAGAACTTGAAGACCTTCTAATCAAAAGAGGGCAAAGTGAACAAACCATCTTTCTATACAAACAAAAGGAACGACCTTTTTCAAGATAAACATTCGACGGACTTGGTTTTGAAAACCCAAGTGTTCTGAGTAAGGTATCTGCCAAGCAATTATACAATGCAAATTTATTTGGCGAATGACTAATTCAACGAATGGTATTTGTTGGTCAAGAGGAAGAAAGACTTGAAGAGGATGTCAAACGAACCCTTCATCTCAAAACTGAAACTCCCTTCAATTACTCTAACCTCAATGACTCATACTTCACTTACTCACCTCCAACACTAAATTCAACTGTCACCTCTCCAATCTATACAAATGAGGAACTTTATGCTCCTGAAGTGCCAAAACCCAAATTTCAATACATTCTCCACAAGGAATTGCAGAGAAGGTTTCAAACCTTGCAAGAGTTTTGCTTCACACATCTGATACAAGGAGATATTACCAACGCTTTCCACATAGAAACCACACATGAAACCATCTCAGTTTCTTCCCAATCACCTGAGCTTACTCAATTAGCTCTAGAAAATTCCGTCCTTCACAAGCGTATCAAAACCATTTTTAATCATGATGAAAAGATCATTGACAACTTGTGCAAGGAAAATACAGCATTGAAGGAACGCATCATCCAAGTCAAGCAAGAGATGCAGACTCCTACTCCATTCACTTTTTCTCCATACGCAGAACGAATTGAAGATTCTAAGAATGCGTCCACATCTTCTTCAAACGAAGAACGAATTTCTACCTTTAAACATGTTTCAATTTCGAATCAAATAATTGAAAAATATAAACAGAATATGACCAATCTGGTAAATCTTAAGTTTAAACAGATTCTAAAGCCGAAACATGCATCCCAAATCAATCATAGCTCTCGTTCACATTCTGATATACCTGAACCCTCCAAAGCAGCCGCTAGTCGACCACGACTCAGTTCTAACATTTTGTCTTCTGCTGCAGATGTGAAGAAGATCGGGAGTGAAGAGGGTAAAATAAACATAACTTAGAAGAGAGTCATTCCTAGGTCGTCTAGGAAATGTTCTAGCACTAGACAAACATGTGAACAAATTTTAATGTTTGATACCGTCTGTAATCATTTAAGTTTACATGATATAATTGCCTCTTCAATGTTTTGTATGAGTGATGGTTGTCTCCATGGTCATTGTGAATATAATTATTGTAACACCAGGTTTCACGAGCTTAAAATTAGAGTAAATTAAAACTTTATTTACACCAAAAGGTTTGCAGCGGAACAAACCACTGATTACATATTAAGTATTGTTTATCGACTTGGCGATCTAGAACAACGAATCAAACCAAGTCTCAAAATTTAGCCGGTGTTACCACTACGCACCGACCATCGTTATAAGTATCAGAGTTAACTACAAGTGTTCCAAAGGACATATATACAATGACACTACCCAAAAGCAACCCGTCTCACCAGGCCATCCAACCACTAACCTGCGAAAAGGAAATATCACGAAACATTAGCTACACTAGCTAGTGAGTACAAGTATCACATAAGCACCAATAAGCATGCTATCACATCACAATATGGCACACAATGCTAAGCTATCACATAGCGGTGTGCCGACATGTCAGCAGGATCATATCTTGCGAGGTAGCTAGCCTGGCTCAACGATCCGAGCTGGGGAATCAGTCACAACCAACCGCATCGGTAGGGGAGCGAAGAGCAGTCCACCATCACGTTTGAGTCACTAGGACTCCGTTTGGATCTGATCATATACCAAGATCCTCACTATATGTCGAGGAACGGCGGCCTGCAGAACCCTCTGGAATCCGGAATGGCCATTGAATCCCATAAACCCGGAATTTACCGTCGAGTACCATTAATCCCGAATAACCAGCCATATAGGGCGGCCTCAAGGGATCCAGCTGCATCAACAACTGACCTCAACCACTGCATCTGTCCGAACAGGAATCATAAACACTTTTGAACCATATGGTCCACAGTACGCATGCGTATCACTTAGCACAATTTATATCACATGGCATCACTTATAACACTATGTCACTATATCACAATCACTATATCACATAGCATATAACGCCGGCACACAATAGCCCTACTTACTGAGTCTCATGGTAAACCGTTACTCACCTCGAGATCACATAAGGCAGAAATGAAATCGGGAGTCCCACGAATCCTCAGAGTCGTCCGATTTACCTAACACATTAGTTTCAGGTTTGGTTATCACATACACATAGCACACATAGGTTAAAACACAAGTTACACAAGATGTCTAGACTGGACCCCTGCTTGCGATCGCAAGCACAAGCCTTGCGGTCGCAAGGGACCTTTCAGACAAGCCATGCGATCGCAAGGATACCCCATGCGATCGCAAAGGTCCTTTTTCCCCAAACGCATGCTTCCGATCGCAAGGGATACCCCCTTTGATCGCAAACATGATTCTAGGGTTGGTTACGATCGCAAGTTACGTACCTACGATCGCAAACCTTATATACAAGACTTACCGTCAAAAGCCTAACACATGCGATCACATCAGACATTTCCGCGGCGCGACTTTAAAAACTTCCGCGGCGCGGAATTAACAAACACCCTTACGATCGCAAGGCTTAACCCTTACGGTCGCAAGGATGGCAACACCCCTTTTGATCGCAAGCACCTTGCCATGCGACCGCAAGGTCCCTTTTTACAGTGACCTTCGTCCCTGTTTTCGCACAGCTCTGCAAATACACGTTTTTTATACTTTGATCGATCTAAATCCAGTTCCAACGACTTGTACACTTTACTTGACATCCTTAGACACATGTAAACACATTTAGACACCAACACAACACAAACACACACCAAAACACCACCAAAATGGTGTTTCTCCTTCTTGAACACAAACTAGGTTTAGGAAGAAGGAAAACACTTACAATCAATGAAGAACAGCAATTAGAACTTGAATTCAACACTGGAATCACTTGCAACCAACTTGTTTCCTTGATTTCTCTTTCAAAAACTCAAAGCTTGGAGTGTGTGTGTTGTACATGTATGTATGTGTGTCAAGTGTGTGTAATTGGCTTCAACAGGGGATAAGAAGCAATAGACCAACCTTGGGTAATTTAACTAAACCCCGGGTACTTTATTCCCCTTTCCAACTTACAACTTAACACACGTCATCCCGTTTTAACCAACGGGGATATCTACGGAATCATTTCACGAAACCGTATAACACTTTATCACTTCTAGACACATTTGACACTTTTCACATAATCACATTATTTAACACAAAACACGTTAGTCACACAAAACACTTAACTTAATTCACTTAAAGTCACAGTACAAGTACCAAAACACAAGGTACAAGTCACTACTGCTAGGCCCATTTACAGGGTGTTACAATTGCGAATATGATCAACTAAGAAAACAAATTGGCATTAAACCATGTGAGGACTGGACAAACTTTTATGCTAATCAAGTTTGTGTTTTATTTATAAATTCCAAAGGCTATATCATTCATCAGTGGATCACCACTCGTCAGTCACATGCACTCAAACGTTTACACAAATCAAAACGATTGCTGACGATCAAAGAACTGGAAGTCTAAAGATGACAGGGTTATGAAGCATTCAAAAAGGCATGGATTGCTCAAGAAAAACACTTGCATTCTCAAACACGATCTCGCAATCCACCTTCCAAACATGCCAAAACTTCCAAACCCAAGCCTTCATCCAATCAACGAGTAGAAAAAACTACCACTCCCAAGGCTCCAGTTCAGCAAAAGCACATTGATGTACCAAGGCCACAACGAATTCTTAAGAATTCCTCGCAAACATGGATTCGCAAACATAACGCTTCCGCAACTCTACCAAATCCTAAACCTCCGATTCATCAACTGTCAAACCAACGGTGGTACCGAAACTTCCGTATAAGCCAACTCTTTCTCAATCTATTCCTTCTCGACAAAAGATTAAACCCACATGGGTACTTAAGGATAGATCATTAGAAGTTCCACCACCACAAGTAGAAACAAGCAATACCAACTACTTCTAGGAACTAACAATCAAGGACCCATTCATAAATGGGGACCTAAACGTGCGTTACTCTCTTTTTACAGGCGCCTAACTTGTGGTACCTGGACTCCAGTTGTACCAAGCATATGACCGGAAACAAGAGTCTTCTCAAAAATTATGTTTGTTAGGCCTTGATAACAAGTAATTCAAGTATCATGTAGGATTGATGAATAATTGCATATGTAGAACTAGAGAGAAAGTGTATTTACACCTTGAAAACACATAGTTCTTTATTTCATTATGAGCAAAACCTTAGCTATTACAATAGTCATATCCCTATATATACTCCATGAGTATATTACATAGAAACTCCTATTTCTATACAATTTATGAATTTACATTCTCCCCCTTTGTATTGAAATAGGAATGAAAATGCCAGTAACCTAAGTCTTCCTTAGATTATATAAGCAGTTTTGGATGTAGCGTCCCACCAAATACATCAGTCTGGAACAATGTTTAATCTTGAGCATCTGACAGCGGAAGCATAAACACTTTTGATGTGTTGGGAAGAATCTTCTTTTTGTCTCCCCTACAATGTAGCTCAGATTGTTCCCATGTCTTCATATGATAGATCTTTACTCCCCCTAGACATGATATAGACTGATGATTCTTTTTCTCTCTCCCCCTTGAGTAGACACAATAATTTTTCAGCATATTCTTTTACTCCCCCTCAACAACTGAATCAACAATGTAAAATTTCTTCACTTTTTATCTCCCCCTCATGATGATTAGAATACTTTATGAGCATCATGCATAAAAGACATCACCATGAGATTCAGTTGTAAAAAACATGGAAGAGGGGTGGGGAGGATCCTACACTTCAAGTCAAAATAATCTTCAAACATTCCATGACTTGTATAGATACTTGAACCACTCTTGATCGTTGAGGAGTGGTAATGATTTGATCTGAATTCTTGAAGATTTATAGCTAATGTTGTCAAGTAAGTCTCTCAATATCGTGTAATCAACCTTGACCAGATCACACCAAGTGGAAAAAATTCTGGAAGACATACGGGTGCAAACAAACTTGGGAACACATAAGAGGATATTTGACTGTGAACTGTAATAAGATCAGGGAGTCGGATTCATCCTTATTTGAGAACACACGAATGAACTTTTAAAATCTTAAAAAAAACTGATGAAACCTGGTGTTGGTCAATTCTTCAAACAATTTTACCAACACTGTGATCTGGGTCTTTAGAAATGACTGATAAAAGATAACCAAGATCCAAAAGAAACAAGGAATGGAGAGATTCCGAGCAAAATCTATCCGGAATGAAGAGATTCCGAGCAAAATCTATGCGGAATTAATCAAATTTCAACACTTTTTACCCAAAATATATATGAATTCCGATTGATTCAAGCCAAATTCCGAATGATTCAAAGCACGAATTCCGAACACTTCATCTTCATCCCGCTCAGATTCAAAAATCTCGAAATTTTGCTCAAATCTGATAATTTCTTGCCCAGATCACTTCGCCTATCAATAACAATCAATCCTATATCAAGTTTGTCAATAAACAACAACAAATTGATACAAAATTAGGCGATTTTCTTCAAAACCCGTTTTTCACAAAACATACAAAAATCTTCGATTTGCTTGCTGTTTTGTTGGTAATTTGATCTTGTAAACTCCATAATGATTCTAACATGATAATCGAGCATCAAACAACCATAATCTTCATAAAAATATCAAAATTTGATGAAAACCCGAAAATCTTCCCTTTTGCACTCGGTTTTCTTCAAATCTTCAAAAATCTTGACTTTTGTTGTTGAATTCAGATCAAATCTTCACTCCCTTGGCTCTGATACCACTTGTTAGGCCCTGATAACAAGTGGTTCATGTATCATGTAGGATTGATGAAGGTTTGTATATGAATAACTAGAGAGAACAAGGTTTACACCGTAGAAAACACATAATTATTCTTTCATTATGCTCAAAACCATAGCTATTACAATAGTCATATCCCTATATATACTCCATGAATATATTACATAGAAACTCTTATTTCTATACAATTTATGAATTTACAATGTTCCTAAGTACTCCGGGAATGTAAGTTTTGGGAACGACAATGTTGCACCAATAATGGTGTACGGAGACATAGAGAAGAAGCACATCAAGATCAAGAAAGTCTCCTATGTTGAAGGGTTGGGTCATAATTTGTTTAGCATCAGACAGTTCTGCTATAAAGACCTGGAGGTAGTATTTAAGAAGAACAAATGTTAACTGAAAATGGAGATGAATTACTGGCAGGTTCAAGGAAATCTAACCTGTATTCCATTGATTTGGAAAATTACAACTCCTCTACCTCCGTGTGTCTACTATCTGAAGCCTCATCAGAGCTTACTTGGCAATGGCACATAAAACTCTCTCACCTGAACTTTCAAAATATAAACAAGCTAGTCAGTGGTGACTTGGTGAGAGGCATTCCCAAGTTGAGATTCAAAAAGGATCATCTGTGTGCAAATTGTGAGAAGGGAAAAATGAAGAACGCTTCCCACAAATCAAAACAAGTGTTCAGCACTACCAAGCCTTCGGAGCTACTGCACATGGATCTCTGTGGTCCTATGAGGATTCAATCGAAGAGTGGGATGACTACTCTAGATATACTTGAGTCAAGTTTCTGCGATCAAAAGATGAAGCTACTCCAACAATCATTTCCTTCATCAAGTAACAGCAGAATAAGCATAGTCAGAGTGTTATCTCAATCCGTACAGATAATGGACCTGAATTCAAGAACAGTACTCTGAAGAGCTTTTGTGACCTTGTTATGATCAACCATCAGTTCTCAGCTGCATACACTCCACAACAAAATGGTGCAGTGGAAAGACGAAATAGAACTTTGGTTGAAGTTGCTCGTACCATGCTATCATACTCCGGGCTCCCACCTCCCTTTTGGGCTGAAGCAATCAGCATTGCCTGCTATACGCAAAACAGCTCTTTTATTAATAAACGCTTTAATAAAACTCCATACGAATTGGCCAATGGAATAGTGCCTAATATCAAATACTTTCATGTCTTTGGTAATAGGTGCTTTGTACTTAATGACAAGGATAATCTAGGAAAGTTTGCTCCCAAAGCTGATGAAGCTATTTTCCTAGGTTATTCTACTAAGTCCAAAGCCTACAGAGTTTTAAACAAAAGAACAAAGAGCATTGTTGAAAGTATCAACTTAACATTTGATGATGCATTGAATGTTACAGATTTTCCACATAAATCAACACAAAACGCTTCTGAACATACCAGTTCAGGACCGCTGCTTCAAAACAAAGAATCAAACAATCCGTCCAGTTCACATACTAACCTTGACTTTATGTTTGATTTCTTTATATCTGAATCTACTCCTGTTTTGACTGACAACAGAAACAACACAGCAGTACAAACAAGTGTTACTATAACGGCTCTTACGGTCACTGAGACAAATCCATTTGCTGGTCTATATGCTGAGAATTCTACATCTGTATCTGTCACTCGTCCCCCTGTGACTTCTCAGATTCCTGACCCAGAGAGCCCTCCTGTGTTTGATTCTGACCTAAATTTCTCCCGCGAAGATGAATAGGAAGCACGACACTTACAAAATCTTATTCCTTCATCTTCTACATCTCACCAGACAAAGTGGACCAGACATCATTCCGAAGCAAACATTATTGGAGACCCTTCAGTTGGCGTTCAAACACGAGCAGCAACAGCAAACGAATGTCAATTTTCGGGTTTTCTAAGCATCATTGAACCCACCAAGACTTCTGAAGCATTAGATGATCCGGATTGGGTAATTGCAATGCAGGAAGAACTACACCAATTCGATAGTCTCAAAGTCTGGAGATTAGTTCCTTTTCCATATGGCAAATCTGTTGTCGGAACTAAGTGGGTGTTCAAGAACAAAAGGGATTCGGATGGAGTTGTCGTTCGAAACAAAACTCGGTTGGTTGCTAAAGGCTACAATCAGCAAGAGGGCATTGACTATGATGAAACATTTTCCCCCGTTGCTCATATTGAAGCTATCAGACTCTTTCTTGCATATGCAGCCTCCAGAAGCTTCCGTGTCTTTCAGATGGACGTGCAGACAGCTTTTCTTAACGGTGTTCTCAAAGAAGAAGTATATGTCTCACAACCTGAGGGTTTCATCAATTCAAAACATCCAAATCATGTCTATATCTTAGATAAGGCCTTGTACGGGTTAAAGCAAGCTCTACGTGCATGGTACGATGTCTTATCTGAATATTTAATTGGTGAAGGCTACTCAAAAGGAAAGACTGATACCACTCTGTTCAAAAAGACCAAGGGTAGGGACAAGATTTTGGTTCAAATATATGTGGACGATATCATTTTTGGGTCTACAAATCCAAAATACAGTGACGAGTCTGCTAAGATAATGGCAAACAGATTTCAAATGAGTATGATGGGGGAGATGTCTTTTTTCCTCGGACTCCAGGTGAAGCAGTTAAGTCATGGCAGTTTTATTTTCCAATCCAAGTACATCAAAGATCTTCTAACGAAGTATGATATGATTAATTGCACACCTATATCCACACCCATGGCTGCTAAGGCACAGCTATCAGCAGATCTTGATGGTTCTCCAGTATATCTGAAAACTTACTGTGGGATGATTGGATCGTTACTGTATCTAACTGCAAGTCATCCAGATATCATGTTCTCTACTTGTCTCTGTGCCCGATACCAGGCGAATCCTAATGAGTCACATCTTCTAGCAGTTAAGCGGATCTTCAGATATCTCAAAGGGTCTATGGATCTTAGTCTGTGGTATCCCAAAGATTCCAATCTGGATCTCCATGCTTACTCAGATGTTGACTAAGCCGATTGCAAAATTGATAGGAAAAGCACCTCTGGCAGTGCATACTTTCTGGGAGATCGTTTAGTATGCTGGGCCTCAAAGAAACAAAATAGCGTATCCACATCTACAGCTGAAGCTGAGTATGTTGCTGCTGCAATGTGTTATTAAAAAAGTCTCTGGATACGTACACAGTTAACAGACTTTGGCCTCGGGTATGACAAAATTCCATTGCTATGCGATTCCCAGTCTGCCATCACCATCTCTTGCAATCTGGTACACCACTCTAAAACTAAACATATTGATATTCGTTATCACTTCATAAAAGATAACGTTGAGAAAGACCTCATTAAGCTATAGTATGTTCCTACTGAAAATCAGCTCGCTGACTTGTTTACCAAACCATTAGACGAAAGTCACTTCACTGAGTTGGTATCCAAGTTAGACATGCTCAACTTGAAAATATGACATACTGTTGCTTCATTTTCCCTTTCTTTCTTTTTGTTTAAAGTAGGTGTTATACTTTTTGTGCCTTGTGCAGATAATTGATGCAACATTCAAGGGGTAGTGACATTCTGGTTATACACATGTTACATATGTGTAGGGGGAGAAAATCATACACATACTGCACATGTGTAGGGGGAGAAGTATACAACCGACACATTCCCTATGATTTTGAAAATTTTTATAAACGGAGGCAAAAGTCTAGGGGGAGTGTGTCAAACAAACACTCAAATCAAGATATCTAAGAAAATCACTTTTCAATTTTCAAAATACAGATATTTTGAATTTTCAGAAAATTTTCAAGGGTTGGGTTCGATTGCAAACAATCGCATGGGATTTATTGAACTCAACAAAATTAATTTTTCTAAAGTCTTGGTTCACACACAAGGAAGTACAATCGTATGGTTTATAATCGCATGGATTGCAGACTTGAACCATGAACAACTCAATCGCATGGGATAACAAAACAAAACTTAACTATGCCTCAATCACATGCGATAGACCATCAGTTAACCGAGAACCAAGTATCAATCGCATGCCATAGATTATCAGTGTAGTATAAATCAAGTGTCAATCGCATGCGATTGACTAAAATAAGGGGAATCGCATGCGATTCACCAAGTGTTAGCAATTAAGCTTCATTTGGAGGCCAATCGCGTGGATCTATAAGCCGCATAATTTACCATGTGATTACCCCTATCAGCTGGGTTTTTACCACCGGTTTGGTCCAATCAAAGCACGACACGTGGCCCTTTCACTTTATAACCGTCCCATCCCCCATCTGTCCATTCACGCGATCAGAATTCAAAATCACTTAAGTGTTCTCTCGATTTTTGGTTACTTGAAATTGCAAATCATCTCGTTACGCTGCCAAAATTTATAATTTTAGGCTCAAAACACTCGTAATCATATAGGTAACAACTTGTACGGTTTACATTTTGAAATTTTTGAGTTAAAATGGTGCTTTTTGGCCCTAGAACAGCCACTTGCGATGGACACTTTCGCGACTTTAAATGGACTTTTGAGACACAAAACAAACTTCTTTGCTCAATCTAAGTTTGCGATGGGGGTTTTGCACACATGGGGAATACTTTGGTGCAAAAATATTTCAAAAATCTCGAAAAGTGTTCTTCGTGTTCTTGAGGTGTATGAACTTGAACTTAAAACGCACTTTTTGGTTCTAAAGAGGGTGTTATGATGATTTTTGGACTATACTCAAGTACTGCAAAGTTTTTTGTTGCTATCTAATTGACATATTAAAAGTATTAAACAACTTTTATGCTTAAAATCATCTTGTACACAATGAGGGTTTAAGAGTTGGGGTTTTCTCACATTTTTCAAACTTTATAGTTTTGGTCAAAAGTGGTCAACTTTGACTCATTTACTGAGATCTGGCCACAATTCAATGTTGAATGATGTCTTCATGCATATCTCTATATCTTTGATTTAACTGATTTCTTTATCTGTACAGTTAAGATGGCTCAAATTGTACTTCAACCGGAGGAGATCATGTCTCAAGCAGAGTTTCTAAACTCTAAGACCCATGACAACAACCACTATGTTGACCTCACCAAACTGAAAAACCCTACCTACCCCGTTGTTACTGAAATCTTAAAGATACATCCTCTAAACCACCTCCTGACATATAATCCCTCCACCACTAGCACACATGTCCCTGAGCTATATGTTCAACAATTCTGGAAGACGTGTGATGTACGTACTAATGACAGAGGGCATGAGGTCATCCATGCTGAGGTTGATGAATACACAATTGATATACCTGTCAATCGCCTCAGAACAATTTTCAGACTGCCAAGGGCTAACAAAATACCTCCTGCAACGGCCTTTGATGAAATCCCGGACGAGGAGACGTGTCTTGTTGCAATCAGGGCAATGAGATACGATGGAGAGCTTAACCGAAAGAATCAATTCAAACGCACCAACCTGCATCCCAAGTACAATACTTTTATGACGGTGCTTCAAAGGTGTCTAACTCCCAAGCATTCAGGATATGAATTTCCAACGGAGCATCAGCTCAAACTCTTCGTGGCGGCTGCCAATCATCTACATGTGGATTATGCATTCCTACTCTTCCAAGACATGAAAGCTACAATGCTCAGAAAGAATTCCCAAAAGAAGAAGGATGCTAATTTACTGTCGTACCACCGCTTCATACCTATGATCATCCAATACTTGATGAATCAGAATGCTGACATCCCTCGTCGGGCAGGTTTACCTTCTATAATTCCTAAACTTTTCTTACATATTAAGCCTGCCATCCCTGCCAACTTACCTGTTCCAAGACCTTTCCCTATTTCACTCCTGGACTTATGTGAACAAAATGATGTTGTTGTGAGTTATAGGGAGAGCGTAGGAATACCTCCTTTGGTTGTGCCAGCACCGGCCATACCTACCCATGGAGGTGTAGTACCAGGTGAGGAATTAGAACATAGGACTCAGCCATCTATGGGAGATGCTGAGCGGGTCGAGCAGAGAGAAAATTCTGAAGAGAGGGGTGGAGAAAATAGAGAGGGAGGGGATGCTTATGATCCTACCACCGTTCAAACAATTGTCTGATCTATTTCTCAAACCACCCGAACCAAAGCTGTACTTGAAGAACTTGGTCTTGACACATCTGAGTCATCCAGTTCCCAATCTTCTCATGTTGAGTCTGTTTCCCAACCAGGTGGTGACCCTGCCTTTAAACCTGTCCATTCTCCTTTGGGC
Source organism: Pulicaria dysenterica (assembly GCA_947179395.2). Lineage (NCBI taxonomy): Eukaryota > Viridiplantae > Streptophyta > Magnoliopsida > Asterales > Asteraceae > Pulicaria > Pulicaria dysenterica. The sequence continues at coordinate 67,087,745 of OX359290.1, read as the reverse complement.
ACCCTTGACAGACCCATTGACCAACCAGCCGACAACACCCCTTCTTTCATGAAACTCACCGATCCACATACCACCTCTCCTGACCAGACACACACTGTTCAATCTACTCATGTCATTCCTCAACCCGGTGGTCTGGTCATAAATCTAAACCCTTCTACCCAAACTCCCGACATTCCTGCTGTCCAAACTGCCATAGTAGCTCAAGGCCAAGACATGCCTGTTGTTACTCCTTCTCAGGATTTGTCTGTTGAAACCGGATCTGTCACCCCTGATTCCTTACTGTCCCCAAATAGATATGCAGGGTACGGTCCTGGTAGTGGTGAAGAAGGAGATAGTTTTATAGTTAGGAGTGTGAGTGAAAACGAGGAGGTGAGAAAAGAAAAAGAGAGTACTGAGGGACCCCTCGCCCCAGAAAGCCGGGTTGTCACATCTACTATGGGACCTGACATTGTTGGGTCCCGTATTGAACAAGTCGCGGTTAACCCACCCATGCAGTTTTCAACCCTACCAAGCTACTACGGTGTCTCTCAACATGCACCGTCTTCATTGCACAGGGCTATAGCACATGCTCTAGGTCGACCCCAATCGGGAGTTAGACCTATTGAATATAGAGGACCGCCTCCCTCGTCCTCGACTCCTTTCAATGCACAATTTGATATACCGCAGATCTCCGCTTATCTTGACCAACACAGGGTTACAATTGATGCACTGAGCTTATACGTCCGACAAGTCTCCTCAACTTCCATAGGTGGTACCTCTCAGAGTGCCATTCGAGGATTGGAAGGAAATCCTGTTGGAGCCTACATCCCAGCTGCTCCAGTGGGTGGTACTGCCTCTGTGGCTGGTACCTCAACCAGAAATCTTCGTGATTCCGAGTTTGTTACACGTGCTGAAATACAGGAAACTATTCAACAAGACTTGGCACCTCTCCAACAACAACTCACAGATACAAATCAAAAGTTGGATATGATTAAAGCACTCCTGGCTACAAGACCTGCAGCTCCTGAGCCTCAGCCGCAACCTGGTCCAGCAACCATGTCAGTGGATGCTTTGAAGAGCCTTCTGTATGTTAAACTTCTTGAACAAAGGCCCAAATCTGCTCATAATCAAGACCTTCTGACAACTATTCGCAACGAACAACGTCCACAGGGAATCTCCTTGGATGATTTTCAAGAGTTTCATGAAGATGTTAACAGTAAGATTGATGGGGTGACTAGGGGCTTCTATACTTCATTGGAAAAGGTTACTGAGCGGCTGACTATCCTTGAACAAACTTGTCAGGCTCAAGCACAGAGTAACAAGAGGAGGCGGGATGATCAAGACCCCAATGATCAACCCGAGGAGGAGAAAAGAAGAAGATTATACATATCTTCTCCCTCTATGGCTGCAAAGGCAACTGTACCAGTTACTCCATTAAGTTCTTTACTATCTGCAGTTACTAGTTCTAGCCAGCAGCAGAAGCAAAAACAATTGGCTGATGAAGTTCATGAACAACAACAACGCGACAATGCTGACAAGCAGATTGTACTTTATGTACCCCAGCAACAATCTGAATCGAGGCCAATAGATCTTGAAGAATGTGAAATACCTTATGAGCAGTCCCATGCCGAGATGTTTGAACTATACACAGACTCTAAAGATGAAATGGATGATCTGTATGAGAATATGCACACATCACCTATCAGGCATGAAGGAGAAAGCAGTACTGTTCAAGCAGAAGGGCTTCAGTTTGATTTCTTTAATGAATTTAATTTGGATCAGATAGAAGAAGCTCAACCAGAGGAGGAACCTGAGGATCCTGAAATTCGTGATCTGTTCAAAGACATAGATGAATATGTGAAAGACACTACACATCCAGCTTCACCCAGAGTTATCCACAGGTTTGATGATATCATCAGTGAAAGAGAACTTGCACTTAAAAGGAAAGAATGGGCAGCAATCTCTAGAAGGAAAGCTAGAAGGAAACCAAAACAGAAGAAAACTACCTTTGACATGTCCAGGGTTCTCAGTGGTGTCAATATTGAAATTCATGAAAGCTTCCCTCCTCCTCCTGGTTAATTTCAAGAATCAACTGCAGACGTACTGGAAAGAAATAGACAAAGAGAAGCAGCTGAGAAAGTCAGAAGAGAATCTGAATGACTCTTGCCACCAAACTTTATAGTGCCACATTCTCCTCCAGTGTATCGTGGAGATCCAAGTCTGGATGCAAATAACATGTTCACAAGAAGTGCAGGCCAACAACCTTTATGGAAAAGGTATTATGTCAATGCTACCAACCTTGAAGAAAGAATATCAGACATATTCAGCAGTGAACTAATACAGGTTATTTCCCCCGAGTTGCGGAACATGGATGATAAACAAAGAAGAAGATATGAACATAACCTCACACAATCCATGACAAATCCAGAAGAGATCAAATCAGAGTACCCAATTGTTGAACTCATCAATGTCTATACTCAAACCACCTTCAAGATAAAGTATGTCATCTTTCACTTCAAAGGAGCAAACAACCAATCATACTTCCTCACCGAAGCAGATCTCAGGTTTGTTAAAGTTGAAGACATTAGCTTTATTTTTTACACCCTCTCTCAGAAAAGAGGAAAGTGGATAGAAGAAGAATTTGGGAGAGTTGCTTTGATGAAGTACTTAAGAAATCTGATGGAATTTGTGATGGAGCATGACTTGCAACTCGGAGCTGAGAACAATTACAGAAAAATCAATCTCTTGAAACCAAAGCCATCCAGATTTAGAAAAGCTTGAAGAGTTGACTGTTATTGATGAAGGGCATGAAAGCTTCAAGGGTGAATGAGGAGTCGTCTCCAAAAACACTAAAGGTGAAAAGATCTTCATCAGACTTGATGAGCTGATGTCCTACTCAGACGACACCTTGAAAATCCTTCATCATAAGATTCATCAGAAGGTATGGGATAACCGTGAGGCCTACACTTATGAACAACATGCTCAGGCCTATCGTGCTATAGAACAGATGAGGACTACACTGTCTAACAGAAGGCAAGTTCGCAAGTGGCAAGTGGCTTTCGGGATTCGTAACAAATCAGCTTATGAATAGATTTATTTATTTCTTTGTTGTGAATCAATGCACACCTCACTTAGGGGGAGAATGTTAGATTATGAAAAGTGAGGGTGCAATATGTCATTATTGTAAACTTGGGCAAATGCTATAAAAGGCATTTGCCCCACACTTTCTAAGCAAGCTTTGCTTATTACTCTCATATTGTGTTTGTGACTCTCTCTAGTTCTAGGCTCTCTCTCTTGAAACCTAACACACACAATCACAAATAAGATAATCTTCTAAGCATTGCTTCATCCTTTACGTATAAAGGGACCATCATAATTAGAAAAAGAAAAAAGAAAAAAATATTATATATATATCAAACTCTCGGCCGAGTTATGATATATATCTATATCTATACTAACTATACTATATTACAAAGCATTCAGACCTTTTGCTTAAACTCTTAAATTTTAAGTATTTTGAAATTACTATATTACCACGTATATAAACTAAATGGAAACTACTAAATGAAGTAAGTATTAAATAGAGTTAAAATAATTATTATATTCCATTTATTAACTAAACATTCCATATTAAGAAAATCAACTCAATACAAATTAACTTTATTATTGAAAAATAATTTCATAGCCAAACCTTAATTTAAATATTCTACCATATACTAAATATTTTAACTTAATTAATATAAAATATGTATAAGTAGAACTCATAAATTTGAATAACCTATAACCGGAATTCATAAAATTTTTAAAATAGTCATATAATAAAATAAAATAGAATATTATCCACTGTTTTACTTAATTTATAAATATTTATTCCATGTTTTTCATGTAATTTACCTTATTTATTAAGTACATGCCTTTTCTATTATTTTATTATTTTAAAAATTAATAAAAGAGTTTATGGATAGTAGAAAATAAAGAAAATAAAACAAAGATAAAGAAAATAAAACAAAGATAAAGAAAATAGACATGTAACATTGTTATCAAAAAAAATATTTGTTGTCACCTTATTACGTGAATACCTTGCACCTACGTCTTAAAAACGGACATGTTATCGAGTATAAATTATTTGTTACCGCCGCATTGCGCAGGTAACATGCTAGTATATATATATATATATATATATATATATTATGTTCTTATTAATTATTATTACTTGATGCTTAATTTAAGGTTTAATTCAAATAAGGAAAAGATAAGATGTTTTCTAATTTTAATCCTAATCCTATTAGTATAATAGGGATTAAGGGTTAAGGTTTTTGGGTTACACCATTCTAAACCTTTAGAAGAAAATTACTCTCCTCCCTCTCTCCCTCTCTAGCTTCAGCCGAGAACACCCAAGAAAACCAAGACCGGGTTTGACGACTTCGAGTAATGGGTCGCGTGTTCGTGTGGTGACGGTTTCAATCCTTTCTAGCGGGTCTCGTCTTGCCTCATCACGTGTGGAGTAATCTTGAGCAACCAAGATAAGAAAGGTATAATTTCTTAATTTATGATGATTGTTCTTGAATGTTTGTATTCGATATATATACATGAATGATATTGTAATATCATTCAAGTTAGCACATTATTATTAATCTTGTTATGCATACATACATACATATGCCGTGTGTATATATATATATATATATTTTGTTGATTAAACTATGATCCTAACCCCTTTGGGTTTATAGGTGTTAATCCTCAAGTTCTGCCTTGTGAGGATTAACCGGTTTCATCTTCTTGTCGGTCCAAACCAGTTGTGTTTGGACCAGGGTGACACGGGGAGGTGATTAAAACCCTATACAAATATCCGTCATTAAATAATCCGCTAATACCGTATATCATTTCATACACCGTGTAACATATACATCGTATTATATATTGCCACATCTCATTCAAATAACCGTACAACAATCAGAGTCAAATTCATATCATCATAATCATAATTGTATTCGTATCCACAATAGTATAATGATCGTTTTGTATGCTGATAAGAAATTATTAACATAGAGTCTAAACCCACAATGGAAAACCCAAGGTTCACTACTTACATGCACGACCAACCTATGCACCGAGTGGGGCGCGACACCCACCCGAAAACATCGCTTTCACTACTTTGATAGTACGAGTACAAGTACCGTTTGTCGTTCAGATGTAAGTACAAACACAAAACCCCCATTTGTCTCCTCCTCACACCCACGTGATGTTTGATCAAGCACCCCGTTCGGCCCACACCACTCCAGCATATAACACACAATACTCTCATACACCATGTCCCACCAAGGTTGTTTAGAAAACCCGACAGCCTCGTATATGTCTAGCACTCTATCCTAGAAGGTCCTCGTTTCCTACAAGGTCGTATATTCGCAAATGAGCAAGTATGATTGCTACCCCCACCTAGTAAGTTCAATCCACAATCGTATAAAATTCATAGTGTATTCGTAGCATATATTATACTAGATTATAATTAGGTAATCATGATACATACAATATCATATCAAATAGAGTGAACCAAATACCCGGGTAGTACCACATACCATGAAAAGGATTATGATGTTATCATTGTACTTTTATAGTTGTTTCTCACCGATTATTCCTCTTTATTTCCTAAAAGGTTTAACGAATGAAGAGTTTCTTACATCAAAAACCTTATTACGTATCTTAAGTACAAAGTGATTTACCCATCTTTTTAATCGGATACTATGTTATTCAAAAGCATTATTTTAACGAAACTTTATCTGATTTAACTATTATAGCAGATTTTTGTGGGATAACATTTCACCAACTATTAGATCTCATGCCAATTCATAATTTATGATTTAACTAACAATTATCGGCACAAATATGTGAGTATGTCAATTTTCTTTCTCCATCTTCTAATTTTAAGAACGTTTCTTGATTTATTATTAATATATGGATTTATTATATGCTTAAGGTTTCTCACCATAAATGTTTAAAATTACAACAAATCCCCTATATTTCTACACAAGGTACTAAGCTAGTGTAATTTGGTAAGTGTTATTATCTCTTGTCATCAAAGTTTATTTATTTCTTAATATTTATCCAATTTTGATATATGCTATTATACATTATTCAAGTAATGAAAAAATAATATTAAATTTGACAAACATTCAGACTATGTGAATATAATAACCATTTGATTAACTAGTTATTGTTAACTAGTGGGGTACTAGTGCAATGCGGCGACGATTATGACTGATACCATAAAATGTGTGTAACAAATATTAAATGAATTTTAATTTATTTTTAGAAGGATGTGCAAACCAAATAGATAATTACTTTCAATTTCTAGAAAATTTTAATATATTTTGGAAGGTTAACAATTGAATGAATGTGATTAATCAAGAAAAATTAGATGATTAGGATGAAGTATTGATTAAAAATTAAGAACTCTTATATTGATTAAAAGAGAAAATGTTGTATGTTTTATAAAATAGTATAGATAGTATAGATATAGATTAAGCATCTACTTTACCATTTGATTAATTTTTAAAGTGTATGGTATATAAACAATTTTGACTGTTTAAATATTTTATTTTTAAGAGTTAATTACTGAAATGGTCCTTGTGGTTTGCTCAAAATTTCCTTTTTAGTCCTTTATGACAAAAATTGACGTGTTTGGTCCCTCTAAATGTCATTTTATCACATGGTTGGTCATTTAGCTAACTTTCAGTTTGTTTTGTCTTTTATGTGGGTATTCTGGTCATTTCACATAGATTTTTTATTATACATTTATTAAATAAGAAATATATACATCACCTCACAAACACAATACACACACCTCTCTCTCTCTCTCTCCATCTCTCCTTCTTCTCTCTTCGTCACCTTCACACTCCAACCGGACAACCACCACCGTCCTCGCCCGCCGCCTGCCGCCACCACCACCATCCTCTATTTAGCTCCAACATAGAAAACCCTAAAAAACCTAGCCTAGCCACCGCCACCGTCGATTACAGAAAACCGTTGCCACCGTGTGTGTGTGTTCAAAGTGCATATGACGAGTTATGGTGAACGATTTTCAGATTCGTTTTAGGGTTTTTCATATCTGTTTTAGGGTTTTCAGATCTGCTTTTCTGGATCATTGTTTTAGGGTTTTCAGATCTTCAGTGCATGTGTATGTGTGAGAGAGAGAAAGAAAGAGAGAGAGAAAGAAAGAGAGGTGTTTACAGGTGGTGGTGGTGGTCTTCGAGATATGGTGAATGACGGGGGCGGGTGTGAGAGAGAGATGGTGATGGTGGTGACCTTCTCAAACGAACGGTGGTCATCTCTCAAACGGCGGACTTCGAACGGTGGTGGTGGCGGTGGACTTCAAACGGTGGCGGTGGCGGTAGTCTTCAAACAATCGAACAGAGTGGTGGTGGATGATGAGTTTTAGAGAGAGAAACTAAGAGAGAACAGAGAGAAGAGAGAGATAAAGTCGTGGATGTGGTGGTGGTGGTGGTAGTGGTATGCAAACCGATCAGTGGAGGATGAGTTTTAGATAGAGAGAGACTGAGAGAGAAGAGGGAGAGTCGTGGAGGTGGGGTGGTGGTGGAGGATGTGGTGGTGGCGGTTGGAGTGTGGTGGTTACCGAGAGAGAAGAGGGAGAGATGGATAGAGAGAGAGAGAGTGAGTGTATGTATTGTGTTGTGAGTGTGTGATGATATAAATTTCTTATTTAAGAACTATTTAATAAAAAAAAAATTTGTGAAATGACCATAGTACCCTATTAGAAGACAAAACTAACAGAATATTTAACGGGCATTTAGCTAAAGGACTACCAACGATACAAAATGACATTCAGAGGGAACAAACACGTCAATTTTTGTCATAAAAGACTAAAAAGAATATTTTGGGCAAACAACATGGACCATTTCTGTAATTAACTCTATTTTTAATAAATTTTTATCATCTATTATTATTTTAAAATTTTAATTTATTTATAACTTATAATTATTTAATATCTCCTCATTATTATTTAATATTTACTATTTTTACCCAATTTTAACATCCTTTCATACTTCCAAGTTCCATAGTTAATTTTTTTTGGGGGTTCTTGGTTGCTACTCCTCCCGCCATGGCCGCATCACTGAAGTAAACACAGCGCCATGCCCCAATCTTGTTCTTCAATATGCAGTCCAGGTTAGGGTTTCTGTTGGCATCCAATCCCAGAAGGAAATTTTCGTTTCTTTCTACTTTCTTCACGTACAAGACCTTGAACACTTCATCAACAAGTGCCCTGCTTGGTTCTTCTTATCTGGATGTTACATACCGGCGTTCTTCAATAATCAACCATGGAGGTCCCTTTTCTCGGTTCCTTTCATCAATTTTGCACTCTGGTGGTATACGGTATCTTAGTGGCTTTGCAGTTGATCAGTTCTCGGATGATGAATACGAATGCGATTACGAGAATCACCCAGTACTATCCTGCTCTTTCGTTTTGAATCATTTGATAGCATACAGTATTCCCCATTCATTTCATAGAAGTGCTGCAATTTGACTTTTCATGTGCACAACTGAACAGGGTTTTGTTGCATACCAGCATTAATACTATATAATCATTCTGTATAAAGTTGTTGTTTAATGTATTTATGTTCGTTTTTATCCAAATTCCTTCATTTAATTCAATAACTATCTGACCTTGAAGTTCAATTGAGTAGGGAGTACATATTTTCTGAGGTTTGTGATTGTAGTGTCGGTTAAACTCTTATTATTCAAGACCATTAATCATGAAGGCAGACATTGAATATAATTTAGTGTCTATCTAGAGATCAGAGGATCTGAATGTTTGTTTATTGAAGTTTAGTTTAACAACTGCAAAATGTTTTGATATTCTTCTGACTAGAGTTACATTTAGTGCATATATTGAACCTATAAATTTCCAAACTTGGTATTGCAGGCATCATCATCGGTGGCAAATATTGATGAGTGGAAGTGGAAACTTAGCATGCTGTTACATAGTGAAACAGATCAAGAGATTGTGTCCAGAGATAAACGAGACAAGAGAGACTTTGAGCAAATATCTAATCTTGCCAAGAGAATGGGCCTTTACTGGTCAGCTGACTGTCAAATCATGTTCTTCACTATGTATGTATTTGGTGTTTTCCCTCTTCTCACACTAATCATCGGGTGTTCAGTGAAATGTATGGAAAAGTGGTGGTTGCAAGCAAGGTCCCTCTTCCCAACTACAGGCCAGATCTTGATGATAAGCGTCCCCAAAGGGAGGTAAATGTTACTAGCAGCTTTTTCCATTAGAGTATGGGGTGTTGGATATGTATATTACTTGTAATTATGTGACATTAAAGAGTTAGAATCAGGAAATTAGTTATGAGTTACAAAATGTGAATCCAAACATCCTCATAGAATTCTATATGTGAAATTAGTGATGGATACTTTATGTGGTGTAGGTGGTTATCCCATTAAGCTTGCAAAGAAGAGTGGAAGGTTTGCTCCAGGAGCATCTTGATCGAATGCAACTGGATTGTGGAGATGTTGTCGCCACTACAAGTGAAGCTAGTAATCAGGCTGAGCTTGTGAACAGGGGTGGTAATGTAGATCCTTTGGTTGACGGGTCTCTTATGGAAAGGGTACTTCAAAGACGTAGTTTACAAATGAGAAATATGCAACGAGCTTGGGAGGTACATTTGGAAGAACTTCATTCCAGTTTTAGATTATCTTTATATATATATATTTTTTTCTCATATTCTTAATGGTAGAGTTGATGACAGGACCTAAGTGATATGTTTACAAAATATGAAATACAAATTTGGTCTGCTTTTGGAAGGCCACTGTTTTTCCATAATGACCTACTTTAAAGAGGTAGGTCTTCTATATGATGCTTCAGTTAACCCCAGATTGAAGATCAAATCAAGTATAATACTTGACGTCTCCAAATCCCTATTGATAGAGTTTCTTTATTTTTTTAAATAATTTTGTTACCTACATTAATAATGGTAATATTACCAATGGTTTTTTGTGTATCTAAATACCCTTGTTGCCAGTTATAATCCTAAATAATGCAAGTCATGCTGGTTGTTGCTTAGCAACTTGGATCTTGTAATACTTGTGGGTGCTTGAAAAGTTGAGACAAGTTGTAGAATTAAGAGGGGGGGGGGGGGGGGGGGGGTGGGGTGGGGGAGTTTGATCTTAGTTCTTGGTATGGAAGATTTGAATACCATAATGCACAAATTACTCTGTCAAGAGTCGGGACACACGGGGTGAGTTTGATCTTAGTTCTTGGTAAGGAAGATTTGAATACCATAATGCACAAATTACACTGTCAAGAGTCGGGACACACCTCTAGTCTCAGCTAGTCTATCTGATATATACATATATATGTGAGTATATATAATTATATATAAGTATCTATGAATATATACACGTATATCTATACGTATACACATATGCATATGTATATCTAGATATAAATAGATACACCTTTGTTATATATTTACTGGTTATGAAAGTTCAATTGATGACTTATTTAAAAACAAATTCCAATCTATCTCCAGGAATCACCTGAAGGCAAGAAGATGCTACAAGCACGCATGTCTCTTCCTGCTTTTAAGGAGAAGGAAAGGCTTCTCCAAGCAATTGCACAGAATCAGGTTGGTCTTCTAGATCATACTTTCTTTAAAGTATATAATATAATTTGCCTATGAAGTTTATTTGTCAATCATAAGCCGTCTGCATATTGAAAAAGTTTCAGTTTGACATGTATTTTTGTATGGATATGTATACACATACAATACTATGTAACATGATCAATCTATAATGATAGGTTATTATCATTTCTGGAGAGACTGGATGTGGCAAGACCACTCAACTTCCACAATACATTTTGGAATCAGAGATAGAATCTGGCCGTGGGGCATTTTGTAACATAATTTGTACTCAACCTCGAAGAATCTCTGCCATGGCTGTTGCAGATAGAGTTTCTACCGAAAGGGGAGAGCCTCTTGGTGAATCAGTGAGACTTTTTTTACTTTGCACTTAAGGGGTGTTTAAAGCTGGCATGATAATGATTATTAGGAGTCAAGTAATCTGTTTTATGTAATTAATTTGATGCCAGCTGTAACAGAATTGATCATGTACAGGAAAGCTAAAAGCACTTATATACCTTTCTTTTACCTAATTTTTATAAATGTTCACCTACACTTTTCTTTGTTAAAAATATGGATAATTGTTGGAATTATATATGATAATTTTCCTTACCAAGTTTACTAATAAATAATTTATTGAAGATATTATTACAACCGATAGAAAGTAACTTTATATATTCGAAGTTTATATGTATCAGTGATATATCAAAATGTCTTTTTGATGAATCTATTTCTAGTTATTTGAAGTCTTATATCATCAAAGTTTTCTAAAAGTCTATGCAATTGATATATCAAAATGGCTTTTCTACCTCCTGTTTTATTACAAGTTATTACTTGCTTTTGGTTATTCATTATCAAATAATCACTATATGTCTATACCAATTAATGCTACAAGTCTACAACTATTATCCTCTTATATCTTTCCAATATCATTAGTGATTCTTTTCTACAGGTTGGGTACAAGGTTCGATTAGAGGGGATGAAAGGGAAAAACACCCATCTACTTTTCTGTACAAGTGGAATTTTGCTTCGAAGGCTGCTGAGTGACCACAACTTGCATGGTGTAACCCATGTCTTTGTTGATGAAATTCATGAGCGAGGCATGAATGAAGGTGCAATTTCTATTCTGTTTTCTTCACTATCTAAGCTTTCATGCTTGATTTCGTTTTTCTATCTTTTTAATCATTTGTTCTTTAATTTTCAGACTTCCTGTTGATTGTATTGAAGGATCTCCTTCCACGTCGTAGGGACCTGAGATTGATACTGATGAGCGCCACACTCAATGCTGAGCTATTTTCCAATTACTTTCAAGAAGCACCAATGATTCACATTCCTGTAAGAACTACTATACTTAGCCCTTAAGCATGGTAGTTATGCAATTTCCTTGTTAAATAAATAGAAATATGCTATTTTTCTTAACTACATGGGATTCTGTATAAGTATCATTAGTGGTATTCGGTGATTATGTTTGATTTTGTTATTGGTTTAGACTTCAGAGTTAAGTAGTTCACTTTGGAGAGATGGCTGCCTCTGTATTTTGTTCATAGATCCTTTAATTTCAATAAAAGTATCTCCACTGTTCTATCACCTGTCTAGTGTTGCCATGTTTCTGCAATATAGGGTTCTGTTTCCAAAAAGCTGTTATGTGTTGGTCTTGATGCTGATTCTAATTTGGTTTTCCTGGAGAAGTTATTTGTTTATTTTAAGTGTTTAAACATAATATTACTATACAGACATTCATCTTGTTGTAGGACATTTTCAATCTGATCTTATGTGGTGCTTTGTGAATATAGGGCTTCACACACCCTGTGAGGGCACATTTTTTAGAAGATATACTGGAGATTACGGGTTATAAGCTGACTCCTTTCAACCAAATTGATGATTATGGTCAAGAAAAATTGTGGAAAACACAAAGGCAACTAGTACCTCGCAAAAGGAAAAACAATATTACTCTTCTTGTTGAGGTATATTCTTGTTTGTATCTAGTCTCAACCAATAGAACTTCTTACATTTAAACAAGTTAAACTTTTGATGTGAATAACCTATGGAATGTAATATGTATAACACTTGAATGTATAATTTATTCTACGCGAATTTTGTTTTTTATCATCAGTTATCAGATAATCGAATAACCATTTGTCATTATTTCATAGGATGCCTTGAGTCAATCAAACTTTGAAAATTATAGCTCAAAGGCGCGTGATTCTCTGTCTTGTTGGACACCAGATAGTATTGGATTTAATCTTATTGAGGCAGTTTTATGCCACATTTGTCGTAAGGAAAGACCAGGTGCAGTCCTAGTATTTATGACCGGTTGGGATGATATTAGTTGTTTGAAAAGTCAAATTAAAGCCCATCCTTTACTTGGGGACCCTAACAGGGTTCAACTGCTAACCTGCCATGGTTCCATGGCAACATCTGAACAGGTAATACTTCAAATCTATTTAAAATTTTGACCATGGCTTTCAAATTATCAATAAGTCTGATGACAGAGATATGGCACAGTTTTTAGTTCAAATCCTTTTAAATTATGCAGAAACTCATATTTGAGAAGCCACCACCAAACGTGCGTAAAATAGTACTTGCCACAAATATGGCAGAAGCAAGTATCACAATCAATGATGTAGTTTTTGTGGTTGACTGTGGAAAAGCTAAAGAAACCACTTATGATGCTTTGAATAACACTCCTTGTCTACTACCTTCATGGATATCTCAAGCTTCTGCTCGGCAAGTAAGTTACCTTTTGTAGTCTTCTTTCTGCTTCTCAAGCATCTGATCCCTCGAGTTTGGTAACAGGTCAAAATTGTTAACATTTGGTACGTGTTTGTTTGGCCTGACCTGAAACTATGTTTGACCAAATTTTATGGATTTCTTATAGTAAATATGATTACAAAATCTATATCATTTCACTATTTATCTATTATTTTTTTTTTTAAATGCTTACGATTGGGCAACTTTTAATCTGTTCCACACATTCTTTTTAGCTACTTATTTTAGGAATTAAACAAAACATGAATTGACTTATTTGTGAGAAAATAGACGATTTGTTCCCGCTGAAAAAAGTATAGCATTTCTATCTACAATTTAGCTGTTGGTCTGCATTCATGAAAGTTAGCTGTACTAACCAATTATGATCTTCTTTTTATTTGTTTGTATTGTGTTTTAGAGAAGAGGTAGGGCTGGGCGTGTGCAACCAGGAGAATGTTACCACCTCTATCCTCGATGCGTTTATGAAGCTTTCTCTGAATATCAGCTACCGGAGCTTTTAAGAACTCCTCTGAATTCTCTTTGCTTGCAAATAAAGAGTTTGCAGGTTGGTAGTATCGGGGAATTTCTTTCAGCTGCTCTACAGCCACCAGAGCCATTGGCTGTAAGTGCTAACTATTCTCAATTTCCATGACCTCTTAACTCATCTATTAGGTTTACCCTTTACTTGGATATCTAAAATTAATACTACATTGAGCTTTTAATTTGCTTGCAATCATGTTTTTGTCATTCGTCCAAATCCTAATCAATTATCTGAGTTGCTAAACTTTAATTGGTTTTAGGTCCAAAATGCTGTGGATTTTCTGAAGATGATTGGAGCATTAGACGAGAAAGAAAATCTTACACATCTTGGTTAGTTTAAATTTTAATCAATATGATGTGAAAGCAGATGTTTCACTTCACAAATTCACATACAAATATTTAAAATGTGAATACCAATGGGAATCGCATATACACTCTCACTTTAACCCCCTTGCCTCGCTGATTTTTGGGTTTCATTTGTTTGTATTTTAATAAATATAGGTGAATATTTGGCGATGCTTCCACTGGATCCCAAGTTAGGGAAAATGCTGATAATGGGTGCGTTCTTTCGCTGCTTTGATCCAATTCTTACAATTGTCGCTGGTCTTAGTGTCAGAGATCCTTTTCTTTTGCCTCAAGAAAAGAAAGATGTGAGTAATTTAACAACCTGTCATATTTAGTTTTAGATTCGAATATTTTGATAATATTATCTAATTTTAATATTATTAAGCAATTACCCTTGATCTTTCCTATTTTTTGATATAATTTCTTAGACACATACTTCCTTTCCTTAGAGGTGGCAATTTCAACCATTTAGTCATGTACTATTTCAAACTTGGTCTGTGTTTAACTCAACATGCCAAATATAATTTTTTAGCTAAAAGGGAATGGGCCAAAACGGACTGAAAGTTGCCCAAAGTTTTTTTTTAATGCATACAACCTCCTAAGTCCATTTATTCGAAACTTAGATAATACGGTAAATATTAATATCATTGTTGTAATCATTATGACCGTACTACAGAAATCAGTCACCAAGATTCTGGTCTGCTGATTATTATGTTTTAATATAATAAACATTGATATTTCTGTTTCAGCAAGCTAGTACAGCAAAATCAAGATTTTCTGCGAAGGATTACAGTGATCATATGGCGCTTGTGCGAGCATATGAAGGATGGAAAGAAGCCGAAAGAGAAGGATCTGCTTATGAGTATTGCTGGAGGAACTTCCTTTCTGCCCAAACGTTACAAGCTATACACTCTCTTCGGAATCAGTTTCACTACATTTTGAAAGATGCTCAATTGCTCGAGGCTGAAGCAGGAATCAACAATAGATTGAGTCATAATCAAGCATTGGTTAGGGCCATAATATGTGCAGGCCTCTTTCCGGGCATTGCATCTGTAGTGGTATATGATTATTTAATTCGCAGTATTATCGTAGATGGATTCATATTAGAGGTCAACAGTCAAAAAGGTTTGAGTTCACCTGCAAACATTTTTTCTTATTGTTCTATAAACAATTAATGCTTACAAAAATAATCTTAAATACTTTCATGAAACAGCTGAGGAGGCTGTATACACTAAAAGTAGACTTGGGGTGACTTTCAACTCGTTTGACTTGTTCCCTCTTTATCAATTTTTTTGAGTTGACCTGTTTGAGATAAAATACAGCCCAAATCGACCCATGCATATAGTGGTTTGAAACAAAAAACGCAGATCTTACGCATTTTATGCTCTTGTTTAAATAGAAAACATCAATATTTTTCTTTTTTGTATATCTGCAGCACAGGGAGACATCAATGTCCTTCAAAACTATGGATGATGGCCAGGTCTTGCTTTATGCAGTAAGTACTAATCAGATATTTGACATTTTTTATTCTTTTTGTTTGCTTTATGCCTATAATAAGTAACTTATTATACTAGTTTCACTTGGATAATACTTCCAGAAAATAGATCATTGCATATTCCATATTAGACCCTTATAGGGAGTGGGAAAAACTGATATATTCTACTATGAATCGTACTTAAACTTCTCAAAAGATCAGCTTTTTGTCATAATAAAGTAAATTCTATTTGCATATATTTTCTTGCTAGGAAATAAATATTTTCTAATTATGAAAATTTTGATGGATTGGTCTAAAATCTTTTTCCCGAATTTTCTACCTAGTACCAAAATCTGAAATGCCTACAGTTGAAGTGAAAAGTAGGAATCTTACTAACTTTCTTTATTGACACTGCTAATTTGATGCTTCAGAATTCTGTCAACACACGATACCAGACGATTCCATATCCATGGCTGGTGTTTGGGGAAAAAGTGAAGGTCAACACTGTATTCATACGCGATTCTACTGGCGTGTCTGATTCAATTTTAATTCTTTTTGGTGGTGGTCTAGTCAATGGCGTTTCGGTAATATTAACCATGGCAGATATTCTTAGTTATTTCTCTGCTGTTCTGAGTTCTAATACTTGATTATCCTTTTTGTAGCCTGGGCACTTGAAAATGCTAGGAGGGTATATTGATTTCTTCATGAATCCTACTTTGGCAGAGTCGTATGTCAACCTAAAGCATGAACTTGATAAGCTCTTGCAGAAGAAGGTTAGTCCTCTATTAATGTTTACTAGAGGTACACTTTTGACCCATTTACCTATAAATGGGTCGATTTGGGCAGTGTTTTATCTCTATAGGGTTAAATTGGCTTAAGCTCAAGGTTCAACATAAAAGGAAGCACATCCAATGGGTCAATTTTTGACCCATTTACCTATAAATCGGGTAATATTTTAATGCAGGTCCAATTGGTCCGGTCGGGTCATGTAAGGCTGACCCATCAACTATTTGCTGTCCATTCTTAATGAAATTATAATTAGCCAGTGTGTGAAAACTTTAAATAAGATTCTAGAATCTGTTAAAAATTAAGAACATTCTGACAAGGGCATATGGCAGAAAAAGGTAACATATATATCAAAATTTGCCAATAAAGGTTACATGTAACTTTTTTGGCCAAGAAAGGCTACAAATTTTAATTTGTTACAAAAAAAGGAATCATGACCAAATAACTTTGATTTTTAGCATGTCATGATACTTTTTTTAATACCAAATTAAAATTTATAATCTCTTTTTATGCAAAATTGAAATTTACCATCCTTTTTATAACAAATTAAACTTTATAATCCTTTCTCGGCAAAAAATATTACACGTTACCTTTATTGGCAAGTTTTGATATATATGTTACTTTTCTCGGCCATTTGCCTTTCTGACAACCATATTTTTAAAGTTATAATCTAGTTCTATCAATATACTCCCTCCTTCCCAATATTTTTGTCTCTATACTATTTTAGTGTGCCCAAAAAAATTGTCCACTTCTAAAAATATTGTAATTAATTACTGCTTTTTTTTTCCTATTTTACCCTTAAATTCATTACCATTATTACATCTTTTACACGTCAACAATGTACTAAAAATGTAAGGCTGTATCTTAAATTGTGTGGGTCAATAATTTTAGGACTGAGGGAGTAGTAATATAGGAGGTTTAAGCATCTGACAACACTTTGGAGATAAAATACAATCCAAATTGGGACCAGTTTTTATGCAAACTGGTCAAAACCGCCACCTTTGACTGTTCCTTCAGTTCCAGTCACAAAAGTAGATTTGTTTCTTCATTTGTATACAATCAATCATATGCAGCTTAAAGATCCCAACCTCGATATCCACAAAGAAGGCAAATATCTGATGCTTGCTGTTCAAGAGCTGGTGTCAGGCGATCAATGTGAAGGCAGGTTTGTATTTGGTCGAGAAAGCAAAAAACCGAAGGAGTCAAATGACAATGATTCATTCACAAGAGATGGAGCCAACCCGAAAAGCTTGCTCCAAACTCTGCTGATGAGGGCGGGCCACACTCCTCCAAAATACAAAACGAAGCATCTAAAAACAAACGAATTCAGAGCACTTGTAGAGTTCAAAGGAATGCAATTTGTTGGAAAACCAAAAAGAAACAAACAGCTTGCTGAGAGGGATGCTGCTGTTGAGGCGTTAGCTTGGTTGACTCAGACTTCCGGGTCAAACAAACAAGAAGATGATGTTGATAATTCTCCTCTTGATCTGACCGACAACATGCTTAAGCTATTGAGTAAGCCCAGAAAGTCGAAACCTCGTTCTGGCCGAGGGTAAAATGGTCTTTTGACAGGATGCAAAGTGTACAAAGTTGAGAAAACGAGCACCAGATCTTGCAGGTTGTGAGGCTGAAAACCCGACTTGCTTGCCCTGGAAACTGGATTGTACGAGGACGAGTTTGGACTTTCTTTGGAACCTGTATGCATTGGTATATGCTCAAGGAAGTTGGGTTAATTAAAAACCATGCATGAGCAAGATATTGGTAAGTTGTTTCATGAGAATTTTGCTTAGTTTTAGAAAAGCTATTGTTTGTAAATGTAGAGGGATTTTGTAATTTATAGGCACAACTTGCTGGTTAATTTATGTTTGTTTAGGGCCTCTTTTAGATGTATGTTTTATAAGTGATTACATTATACTTAATAAAGAGTAAATTACTTAAACTGTGTCTTGTGTTTTGTATGAAATTACTAGTATGAAATGAAATTGAGTCGATTGATGAGTACAAAGTCGGCGAGCAACAGCCGATGGGTACAACCACATACCCTGACCCTAAAGTCAATGTTTCAACCCGTAGTTAATTATGTATACAATAAATCTATTAATTTACCGAATTTTAAAGTTTATAGATAAATATAACATTAAAGATGTATTAACTATGTATGTTAAATTTATACTTTCTTTTATTATATTCTTATACAACTGTACTAATTACATCTATGAGAAGGTGCTAAACACGGAGAAATTATGATTTATGTTTTAGTTGTAGTTATATTATAAGTAACTAGTTTAATACCCCGTTTATAAATACGGGGATTATTGATGTGAATTTTAAATATTAATGATGTGAAATCTTAAATGTATAATAAATTTATATATCGATAACAACTTAAAAAACATTCATAAAAATTAGAAGATGATCAAGAAAGAAAATTACACGCTCACAGATTTGCACCGATAGTTGTTAGCTTTTTAGGAAATAAACAGAGTTGATTAGTTGGTAAAATTTCCAAGAATAATTTAAAGTCATTTTGAAAAGGGGATTTGATTGGTAATAAATATTCTAAAAATAATTCAACGATCACATAAGCCTAGTCCTTTAATATATAACGGGTTGGTTTAAAAATTGATAAAAATTAATCATTAGTTAAAAGTACTAAATAATTATAAAATGCGAAACAAATAAGACTTTTACAAAATGGTAACAAACAACGTCAAAACTCAAACCAGCGGTTGAAGCATCGACGTAAGGGAGGGCAAACGTGATATTATGATACGAAACGTTATTGTATTAATTATATAAATCATCGATCACTACTGTTACAAGTAGAAGCAATATGATTAAACATTTATTAGTGATAATTTACAAATACTTTGAACTTATTTTAATAAAACTAATAATTTGATTAAATATGATATTTTTAAAATATTTAAATTACATAAATAGGATTTAA
This sequence comes from Pulicaria dysenterica, assembly GCA_947179395.2. NCBI lineage: Eukaryota > Viridiplantae > Streptophyta > Magnoliopsida > Asterales > Asteraceae > Pulicaria > Pulicaria dysenterica. The sequence continues at coordinate 67,068,283 of OX359290.1, read as the reverse complement.
ATAATTGACGGCAATAAATAAATCAATTAATTAATGATGTTTATCCAACTAAATATATTTAGTTAACTAATAATGACGTGTGATTTGTATGGTGTATCTAATGTACGTACATAATTATACGTAAAAATTAGTTTGATTTTTATCCAATTAAATACATAAGTTAGCTAATGTACATACATAATTATATATTAGTAAATATTTGTTTGACTCTAAAAAGTCAAAATCAAAATTTTAGAATTAAAGAAATTAACGGTTAAGATTAAATCTTTTATTAAATATATGGTGAAGATCATCTAATAATTTTGTTTCAAATTAGTCTTTTATCTATATTAGAAGATGTGTTGATCTGTATCTTTTCCAAAGAAGCAATGTATTTGCGCGGCGTGAGAGTATGAATATGGATGGACTAAATTATTTTAAAATAGATGTAACTGAAAATAATAAAATTTTAAATTCATATATAAATAATATAATATCACCCAATGCAGATCTAAATTATAGCCATCTATTAGTCACAGCCTGCAATTCGCTGACCCAAACTTGACAATTTCTTATTTTTTTTAACATCACCAATCTTTTTAAACCTCAAAATTTTCCCAAACTAAATCATCTTCTGTTGAAATCTAAAAATTTAAAGATGAATCCAAATTTCTTTAAATTTTAAAACTTCAATTGATTGAAATTTAAATAAAAATTTTGTGGATATATTTGCTTTTTGGATATATGTAACACCACTTTTTCAAAAGACTAAATTGACATAAACTGCCAATTAGCGTTTCCAAAAGAGATTCGAGTTTATCAAAATAAGTATCTATTTACATTAACGCTAATGGATTTAACAAAAGTAGTGTTAGTGTTTAAACAAAATACACGGAGCCATCCGACCAGCAACACTGATGGGGCCTTCCCCTTGCTACTACCTGCTGCAGCTGCACGCATAAAACACGCAACGTAAGCTAACGCTTAGTGAACATATTACTGAACAGATAAACAAATAAGGCATGAGTACTCTTCTCGGGATGCTTCACATCCTAGCTATAACCTGTAAACCATAAACGGTTACTCGTCCCGAGGTATGACCACACCTCACTCGTAGTCAAACCCTTGATACCTTTCCCAGTATAAGGATCTCAATATACCTTTCTTCTTTCTCTCTGAATACCCAGTTACGACTACTTGTAACTAGGCCTCCACTTTTCTTAGTATAAAGCTACCTTAGCTAAATACTATCTTTCCTTATACATCGGTATATAGGCAACATAATTAAGCATCTTATACAAGTATTATGAAATCACATTGTTTCACGTAAATCATGCATATGTACTAACTAAACACAGTTAAGTATACTCACCTTAACAGCAGCTAAGCAAATATACTCCTATTACGATAATGTCCAACTCTTATCGCCTACAAGTCATGAACGAGTGTCACATTAACTTCTAAATACTTGGCGGAAACTTAGACCGAACATCAAACAACAATCAACAAAACCTGGTTCTGATCCTCCCTACAGCCGCAGGGAGTATACCCTACGCCCGCAGGAGTTTTCTTCACTACGGCCATAGGGATCCACCCTGCGCCCGTAGGACTGGTTCTCTACCTCCTACGGTTGTAGGCTATGTGCACTACGCCCGTAGGTTATATTCCTTCGTCCTTAGACGGTATTTACACAAGAGACAATCCTATGCCCGCAGGAACACCTGCCTACAGCCGCAGGAGACAAAATTCCAAAAACACCAAAACACCCTCCTACGCCCGCAGGGAATAATCTCTACAGCCGTAGGAACATTCGGTACAGCAGAATGAACTGCTCTGTTCGAACAGCAACTGGATTTTGAAGTTAAACCCTCTAAAATCGATTCAAAACTTGGTTTCTCAGCAATTAACATATACTTGCATGTACTACTACTTCAAGAACAATCAAAGAACATCAAAAAGAAAGAAACACACTCAAAACCAAGGATTCAACCTATGGATCCATCTCTTGACCTAAACCACACAAAACTATGAAAAACTTATCAAGAACACATACCTCTTGCTTCTAAATCACCAAAGAATCAATTACAGATGCTTGAACTTCACTTGGCAATCGAAATCAGTCACAACAGAGAAGGTATGTGTGTGTGTCGTATGTGTGTTTTTGGTGTATAGAGAATTTGACCACAATGGTCAAATGAACTTCAAGTATATCTAACTATTTTCACTATATGACACAAATGGCCCTTGTACTTATAACTTTGTAGAAATAACACTTTGGTCCCTCAACTTATAATCATAAAAACATAATTCACATAATCACATAATGGCATTTTACTAAACACATAAACACTTAACATTTAAGTTAAGAAACACATAATGGGATCTTTCAAACCTTGGGGAGTTACAACTCTTCCCCACTTGGGACGATTTCGTCCCCGAAATCTGCTATGCAAATAAATGAGGGTAATTCTGTCTCATCTCACTCTCTGGCTCCTAAGTATAGTCTGATCCTTTTCTGTGCTGCCATTGAACTTTCACAAGACCTACCTGTTTGTTACGTAGGGTTTTCACTTTCCTTTCTAAAATGGCTATTGGCTGTTCTACGTAACTGAGCTTTTCATTAATCGTCACGTCTTGCAAAGGAACAATGGTTGATTCGTCTGCTAAACACTTACGAAGATGGGACACATGGAATGTATTGTGAATCTGAGACATTTCTTCTGGAAGTTCCAATCTATAAGCTACTTTCTCAACTCTCGCAATGATATTGAAGGGACCGATAAATCGAGGCCCTAGCTTGCCCCTCTTCTTGAATCTGATTACCCCTTTTCATGGTGATACCTTTAACAGGACATAATCTCCAACCTGAAACTCTAGTGGCGATTGTCGTTTATCTGCGTAGCTTTTCTGTCTATCCTGGGCTGCTTTCAGTCGTTCGTGTATCTATTGTATGTACTCGGTGGTTTGCTGCACTATCTCTGTACTACCCAGTTCCCTCTGACCAACTTCACCCCAACAAATAGGAGTTCTACATTTTCGGCCGTAAAGCATCTCATATGGTGGCATGCCAATACTAGAATGAAAACTGTTGTTATACGAGAACTCTGCTAATGGTAAGTACGTGTCCCAACTACCACCAAAGTCGATGATACAAGCTCTGAGCATATCCTCCAATGTCTGTATAGTTCTCTCGCTTTGACCGTCTGTTTGTGGATGAAACGCTGTACTCAGATGCAGTTTCGTTCCCATGTCTTTATGAAATTTGCTCCAGAATCTAAAAGTGAATCTGGTATCTCTGTCTGAAATAATTGTGACAGGAACTCCATGTCTAGCAACTATTTCTCGCATATAAACATCTGCCATTCTTTCAGAAGAATAAGCCTCCTTTATCGCGATAAAATGAGCACTCTTCGTGAGTCTGTCAACTACTACCCAGATGGCATCAAACCCTCTAGGAGTCTTAGGTAACTTAGTAATGAAATCCATAGTCACATGTTCCCATTTCCAAACTGGTATATCAAGTGGTTGTAACTTCCCATGTGGCTTATGGTGCTCGGCTTTGACTTGTAAACAGGTCAAGCATCGTTCAACGTATCTTGTTATCTCACGTTTCATCCTTGGCCACCAGTATCCTCATATCTTTGTAGATCTTTGTAGCTCCTGGATGAATAGAAAGCTGAGAGCGGTGTGCTTCTTCTAACAGAACTTGTCGTACACCCCCGAAACTAGGTACCCAAACACGATCATAACGAGTTAGAAGGTCTCGACTATCTTTTACTAACTTTGATACCTGAACCTTGACGCATTCTTTCTTCTGATTCTCTTCTCTGACAGCTTCGGTCTGTGCTGCTTTAATGTGATCAAGTATCGGGGTGATAACTGAAATCCTTGCCTGGTGCATCTGTATCTGTATTGTACCTGACTTTCGGCTTAACGCATCCGCGACTACATTCTCTTTACCCGTATGACACAGAATCTCACAATCGTAATCCTTTAGTAGTTCTAGCCACCGTCTTTGACGCATGTTCAAGTTTTTTTGCTCTAGAAAATACTTAAGGCTTTTATGATCCGAGTAGATAGTACACTTCACACCATAGAGATAATGTCTCCAAATCTTTAAAGTAAAGACAACTGCTGCCAGTTCTAAATCATGAGTCGGGTAGTTATTCTCATGTATCTTTAACTGACGGGAAGCATACGCGATAACTTTCCCTTTCTGCATAAGCACGCAACCCAACCCTCTGTACGAAGCATCGCAGTAAACGACCATATCTTCCATCCCATCTGGTAATGTGAGAACTGGTGCGTTACACAACTTGAGTTTCAGAGTATCGAAGGCTTTCTGCTGTTCCTCCCTCCATTTGAACTCTACATTCTTCTTTGTTAATTGAGTTAGAGGTACTGCTACTTTGGAAAAATCCTGTATAAAACGTCTGTAGTACCCGGCTAACCGAAGAAAACTTCTGATTTCGGTAGGATTCTGAGGTGGTTCCCACTTCATTACAACCTCCACTTTGGCAGGGTCTACTTTGATTCCTTCCTGGTTAATAAGGTGACCTAAGAACTGTACTTCTCGTAGCCAAAACTAGCACTTGGAGAACTTTACGTACAACTTTTCTCGGCGTAGGGTCTCTAGCACTTCTCTGAGATGAACACCGTGCTCTTCTGAAGTCTTAGAGTAGATGAGAATATCGTCAATAAATACTATCACTGATTTATCGAGCATTGCCCGGCAAACTCGGTTCATCAAATCCATAAATGCTGCGGGCGCGTTCGTAAGACCGAATGGCATCACTACAAATTCGAAGTGTCCGTACCTTGTTCTAAAAGTTGTCTTGGCTATATCTTCCTCTTGAATCTTTAACTAATGATACCCCGACCGCAAGTCTATCTTTAAAAACCAAGAGGCACCCTGTAGTTGATCGAATAGATCGTCTATTCTGGGAAGTGGGTACTTATTCTTGATTGTAACTTTGTTCAGCTATCGATAGTCTATGCACATTCTGAACGTGCCATCCTTCTTTTTCACGAACAAGATTGGTGCTCCCCATGGCGAGCTACTAGGTCTGATGAAGCCCTTATCTGTCAATTCTTGTAACTGCGTCATCAGTTCTTGCATTTCTGGCGGAGCCAGTCTGTATGGGGCTTTTGCTTTCGGTTCTGCTCCTGGAAGTATATCGATTCTGAATTCCACTTGTTGAGCTGGTGAAATCCCTGGCAAATTATCAGGAAACACATCTGGGTACTCACAAACCACCGGTATATCTTGGATCTGTGGCAGTTTTCTTTCTACGCTGGTATCTTCTACGTAAGCTAAGAAAGCCGTACTACCGTGTAATAGGTACTTTCTAACTTTCGCCAATGAACAAAATGGAAGACCTACTCTCTTACTATCACCTCGAATCAACAGTTCTTCCCCACTTGGGGTCTGAATCCGAACGGTCTTTCGATCACAAAATATCTGAGCTTGGTACAGGCCTAACCAGTCCATACCAACTACTACTAGAAACTCTTTCATTGCAATAGGGATAAGCTCAATCGGGAACTTACAACTATCTATCTCTATCACATTACTCTTATACACATTACTCATGGTCATGGTTTTATTATCTGCTATTTCTACTTCCAAAGGGAATTCTAACTTAACAGGAGGAATAATAAACTGAGCACAAAATGAAATAGCAGCAAAAGATCTACTTGCACCAGAATCAAACAATACGAGAGCAGGCATATTATTAACAAAAAAAATACCTACTACTACATCTGGCTCCACCTTGGCTTCCTCAGCCGTAAGCTGAAAGGCTCTGCCCCCTCTGACGGGGTGCATCGGTTCTCTGGTTTCCACCCTCGTTGATACGAACCGGGGGTGAAGGGTTAACAGGCTTTCTCTCTGAAGCTGGAAGCTTGGGACATTGAGACTTAACATGCCCTGGCTGGTAACAGTTATAACACACCACCAGGGGACTCTTGCAATCTTTAGCTAGATGCCCCGGCCTCCCACACTTAAAACAACAGGGCTGCCCCGCTTTACACTCTCCAGGATGGTTCTTGCCACACTTTACACATTTTGGTGGGGGAGCTTTCCCTCCCCGCTGTGGTATAACCGCCTGCTTCTTACTTAGTAAGCTCGCGACTTCATTCTTCCTCTTCCCTCCAATTACTCCCTATCTAATCAGCTCCTGCTCTCTTTTCCATGCTAAACTCGTCATCTCATCCGCTGTAGCACACGTAGCAGTTGCTAACACTTCTCTGATGTCATTCCTAAGAATAGAAATGTATCGTTGCATCTTCATCGGCTCTGTAGCCACGTACTCCGGACAGAACCGTGACATCTCTAGAAACTTCTTGTTTATCTCATCCACTGACTCTGTTGTCTGTCTCAAGACCAAGAACTCCACCGTAATATTTTCCACACGAGCCCTCGGTGCAAACTGCAGTTCAAATATCTCCTTAAACTATTACCAAGGCATTGCCTCGGCCTGTGCTTCTCCTTTCCTTTGTAATATCACTTTCCACCAATCTTTAGCCGCCCCGCGCAACATATTAGCGGCATACAATACTCTCTTTTCTGGTACACATCCACTAGTACTAAAAGCTCCCTCCGTTGCGGTCAGCCATCTATTACTAGTAATGGGATCTGTAACCCCCTCAAACAGTGGTGGCAGACATGCTGAAAATTCTCTATAACTGCAACCCTGAGTTGGCTCAATTCTTATTGGCGTACGAATCATCGCAGCTTGTACTGTTGCATCTACTCGTTGTTGGAGCATCGTTTCCATTCTCCCCGAGACTTGCTCGACTACCTGGTTGATAATATACGGAACGTTCTCTTGTAATGCTTTACCCAGTTCCGCTGCTACTAATTCCTTGACCTTGTCACCTTCTGAACCATGCAACTCCTCGGTGCCTCCTCCCCCCGAAAGGTTACCCGTAGGTCCTTCCGTTGATATAGGAATCACATCTGAAACAAACGTACTTCTATTCTCCTGGGATCCGCTAGTCCGAGACTGCTGAATTGGGTCCACACTGGTCCCTACTATATGCTCCATCTGAAATGTAGGAAGCTTTAACATATCATACAATAACAACTTTCTATGTTTCTCACAACAAGGTATGTAATATTATCAATACTACATTTATATCATAATCAGTTCTTATTTCCTTCACATAACTCATACTATCACGTATTACCCATCACTTGATTCACAAAGCACTGCCATGACAATCTCAAGCTCAACTGCATACTTTATGTTCTTTACACACACTGACCAGGTGCTGTAAGGGACACATTATACACAACCGTTCTTGGTGCCGTCATGGAATGCCCCGATTCACAAGCTTAGGTCACGTATGTAACCATAAACATCTTACTCATGCTCAAACTATAAAACAATTAACAATTCATAACTTCTTACTACTGTATGCTCACCAAGGTTACTTCCCCAGGGATAGCTCCACTTTATCTCAAAACCAGGGTTTAAGTTTAGACATCACACTCATGTGTGCCTAAATCCCTCAAACCTTGGCTCTGATACTAAGTTGTAACACCACTTTTTCAAAAAACTAAATTGACATAAACTGCCAATTAGCGTTTCCAAAAGAGATTCGAGTTTACCAAAATAAGTATCTATTTACGTTAACGCTAATGGATTTAACAAAAGTAGTGTTAGTGTTTAAACAAAATACTCGGAGTCATCCGACCAGCTACACTGCTGGGGCCTTCCCCTTGCTACTACCTGCTGCCCCTTCACGCATAAAACACGCAAGGTAAGCTAACGCTTAGTGAGCATATTACTGAACAGATAAACAAATAAGGCATGAGTACTCTTCTCGGGATGCTTCTCATCCCAGCTATAACCTGTAAAACCATAAACGGTTACTCATCCCGAGGTATGACCACACCTCACGCGTAGTCAAACCCCTGACACCTTTCTTGGGTATAAGGATCTCAATATACCCTTCTTCTTTCTCTCTGAATACCCAGTTATGACTACTCATAATTAGGCCTCCACTTTTCTTAGTATAAAGCTACCTTAGCTAAATACTATCTTTCCTTATACATCGGTATATAGGCAACATAATTAAGCATCTTATACAAGTATTATGAAATCACATTGTTTCACGTAAATCATGCATATGTACTAACTAAACACAGTTAAGTATACTCACCTTAACAGCAGCTAAGCAAATATACTCCTATTACGATAACGTCCAACTCTTATCGCCTACAAGTCATGAACGAGTGCCACATTAACTTCTAAATACTTGGCGGAAACTTAGACTTAACATCAAACAACAATCAACAAAACCTGGTTCTGATCTTCCCTACGGCCGCAGGGAGTATACCCTACACCGCAGGAGTTTTCTTCACTACGGCCACAGGGATCCACCCTGCGCCCGTAGGACTGGTTCTCTACCTCCTATGGTTGTAGGCTATGTGCACTACGCCCGTAGGTTATATTCCTTCGTCCTTAGACGGTATTTACACAAGATACAATCCTATGCCCGCAGGAACACCTGCCTATGGCCGCAGGAGACAAAATTCCAAAAACACCAAAACACCCTCCTACGCCCGCAGGGAATAATCTCTACGGCCGTAGGAACAGTCGGTACAGCAGAATGAACTGCTCTGTTCGAACAGCAACTGGGTTTTGAAGTTAAACCCTCTAAAATCGATTCAAAACTTGGTTTCTCAGCAATTAACATATACTTGCATGTACTACTACTTCAAGTACAATCAAAGAACATCAAAAACAAAGAAACACACTCAAAACCAAGGATTCAACCTATGAATCCATCTCTTGACCTAAAACCACACAAAACTATGAAAAACTTATCAAGAACACATACCTCTTGCTTCTAAATCACCAAAGGATCAATTACAGATGCTTGAACTTCACTTGGCAATCGAAATCAGTCACAACAGAGAAGGTATGTGTGTGTGTCGTATGTGTGTTTTTGGTGTACAGAGAATTTGACCACAATGGTCAAATGAACTTCAAGTATATCTAACTATTTTCACTATATGACACAAATGGCCCTTGTACTTATAACTTTGCTCAAATAACACTTTGGTCCCTCAACTTATAATTATAAAAACATAATTCACATAATCACATAATGGCATTTTACTAAGCACATAAACACTTAACATTTAAGTTAAGAAACACATAATGGGAGCTTTCAAACCTTGGGCGTTACAATATATTTGCTTTTAGGATATATATAATAAGGTGTGTTTTTGTGATTTGTAGTATGCTAACAAGCCAAAAAATTAAGTTTCTTTTTACTTTACTTTAAATAAAATTTGGTAATATGTGACACTATCTTTACATATTCATTTACATAAGTTTTTCATAATATTCAGAGTATTACACTCTAAAGCCTTTTCTAGTTAAATATTCACCTCCAATTACCAACAATGATGATAGTTTACATCTAGAGGTCATGAGTTCTATATTAGGTAAATACCTTGGAGGTGGTATATTCCCCTACTGCAAATGTTGGGTGGGTCTGGTAAGGGACTTTGTGGAAAATAATCTCGGGTTTAATCTCGACACTTACTCGGGCAGCCAAGACAAATGATAATTGTCTATGGGCCGGTCCTTTGGGAAGGGCGGTTCAGATCCAAAGGATCTCTAGGCCTAGGGTTGACCCGGCGTAAACAACCTTTTGTGGAATGATGATAACTGTACTACTACTTGTCCTTTGGCCAAGATTACATGTTCCTCATTCAAATATTGTTGTAATGATGTTTAATTGATGCTCAACCTTTGATACTGCTGCAAGAATCGATATATATGTTCATTATACTTGGGGAATGGTCGGTTCGGATATAAAGGATCCGGTCGCAGCGTTAGCATGGCGTAAACAACCTTTTGTGGAATATTCTTAAACCAAACATATATTAACATCCTCAAATAAATGATGAGAGAGTATGTGAAGAAGAAGAGATCTAATTAACTACAAAAGAATGATGATATTTCATAGACTTGAAAACATGAACAAACACCAAGTGTTATGAATGAAAGGAAGACAATTTGCAACCATAGATTTTGTCTTTTTACACAGGCATATATATATATATAGTATACCACTGCTCATATTTTGAGCAACACCAATGGCTTGATGTGGAATCAAAACACAACTTAAACATATTAACACAAAGTTTTGACTCGAAAATTACTAATTCGAATCTTTTAGAACTCGGGTATATATGTAGGAAACACAAAATATAGACTATAATCGCCACATCGCTATGAGTAAATTCAGTTCCGTTGATATGATCCTACTGTTACTTTTCTTCCTTGTTAGTGTTAGCAACCGCTTCTTTTTCACGTGCTTGAGTAGCACTCGGCGGAGTTGCCATTGTCGCATACTTCTCGGTCTTCCCAAGTACAATCTCGATCTGCATCTCATATTAAAACACACGGCGGAACAAAAATATTTGTCTTTAGTTTATAGAGAAAGCGATATATATGCTACTAACATTACCTATGATATACAAACAATATTACGCTCAAAAACTCATTATACAAGTTATTAATTAAGCGTATTCATTGTAACATCATAATCTATCATAGTGATGTTAACAACATATATCATTTCCGCTTACTTTATATATATATATATATGGATTTGTGATGCTTTCATATATAAGTGACCGGATTTGTCTGTCCTGTTATATATCTTTAGTGACGAATTTCTCAATCCCTTTTAAAACCATCTTCTAATGGCATAGTGGGCAAAGCACTTGTCCTCCATAGAGGAGGTCAAAGATTCGAGTCTCACTTGGTTTCGATTAGGGATGGTCAGGGGATGCTTAGGAAACGGCCACAGGTAAAACCGGTTAGACCGTGTATATCTGAGCCAAAAGCTCAACGCCTCCAAGAGGAGCCATAACAGAGAAAAACTCCTTACAAAACATAAATATGTATTAATTTCATGAAGATTGTATGAATGGTTTACAAAAACTAACCCTGGCCTTTTGAATTAGTCGACCCCTCGTTTCATCCTTCATGCCAATGGTGGATGTCACTACCTCTGCATGTTGAATTAAACATAGCCACATTTATTAATTCAAATATTATAAAAATGGATTTGTAAGTACACATATTATCTTGAAACAGTCTCTCTTACCTTGAGTAGAAATATTACCGTCTATATTATATCTCATCCATATATACGTACCTAGGATTGGGTACTATTGTCTCTCTCCCCTTAGTAGAAGTATAAGTGTCTACTTTATATCTCATCCATATATTCGTACCCAGAATTGGGTACTATTTTGTTATGTGTAAGCAAACTTATCAAATACAAAAATGGATGTGTATATAAACATATTATCTAGAAGTCTCTCTTTACCGTGAGTAAGCTCGAGTATGACTTCCTAGATTGTATCTCATCCATACTATTTTTTTATGTGTAAGCAAACTTATCAAAGACGAAAATGAATGTGTAAGTAAACATATTATCTTGAAGCAGTCTTTCTTCAACCCGAGTAGGAGTATTTATCCATATATACGCCAGGAATGGGTACTATTGTTTAATATGTGTAAGCAAGCTTATCAAATCCAAAAATGGATGTTTAAGTATGCATATTATCCGAAAGCAGTCTCTCTTTGCCCTGAGTAAGAGTTTGACTGTCTACACTGTATCTTATCCATATATATGCAGGATTGGGTACTATTATATATCTTTTATGTGTAGATCGCGTGAGTACTTACTTTTCTCAACAGCAAGTCCATTGTTTTTTAGTATCTCGGCTACCGTAACAACTGTAGTAATTGCTGCAACAATAAGTCAAAACATACATATAAAAGATGTTTGAAATATGGATTAATACTTTCACAAACTAATTAAACCTAAAGATAATTATATATAGATATACAAAGCCGTATCGGTGTTTGGTGTTGTCCACGTGCGGCCTAAGGTCATGGGTTCGAATCCCACAATGGTCAAAAATAGATTAGATTTAGGAGCTAGATGCTGTACCCATGCCCAAAGCAGAGAGCTCAACTTCATCATGTTGTTGGATGTACCTCTACAACACAAATAATAAAACAAAATAATAATATTATTACTATTAATGCAAAGATTCAAATAACCCTGATTATTATTAAGGATCATTCTAAAGGGCGTTTTTCAATTTGTTCGATAATTATTCGTGTTTGTGTTGTCCCCCATGCATGCATACCTAGCTTTTACATGATCGGGTACTGTTAATAATTACGATAAAAAAATAAAAAGAAGGTATACCTTTGCAAGATTGACATAAAAGAAAAGAGGTTTTTTGGTGTTGGAGACTTGAATTCTATTCTTCTTAGGATGTTGATCATGAGGGCTGGTGACAATAGGAGCAACGGCAGTTTCAGTGGTCATATCTGATCTCAAATTAGAGACACACTTAAATATCTGAATGTATATGTTATATATAAGTATGTATCTATAGTTAATGCCCCTCTCTCTCTCTATATATATATATATATGTTGTATGTATATATTGTGAGTGGGAAATGAAAATGTATGTATAGTTGGGACCAATATATGCTCTTAAAAGCGTATAAAGTGTTTGAAAATTGTGCATATATACATACGGATTGGTTGACTCGATAAAAAAGCCAAGTTTTGTGTTCAAATGGATGGTTATACGAAAGTAATGCTACTACGTACGTATATACCTTGTAGATCTCATGCATTTTATCATACATGTATTATCACCATGCAAACTTATTAGGAAAACTAATGGCCCAAGAAATTGTACAATTGAGTAATAATATTATGAGTTTCAATTTTTATTTTTATTTTTTTAGTACGTTAGAACTTTAGTACACCTGGTTTGATTAAAATTATCGGTTTGGTTTTTGGGTAGTAATTAAATTTTACGAGTTCAGTCCATTCTAATCACTATATTTCCACGGTTCTACATGTTTGACAAAAGTTAATTATTCGATCGATCTCATGATGTAAAAGAATTCTAATATTTTGACAATCGCATCGTTGAAATTTTACAACTCTTATAAAGTTTTACTGTATTACAGTTACACAGTTATTTTAGCAATAAAATAACTTATAGAGTCCACAGTGTAATGCCCCGAGGTTTGAAAGTTTCCTTATTATGGGTTAATCTTAATTAAAATGGTAAGTGTTATATATGTTTAGTAAGTTGCCATTATGTGTTTGCGTGTAATATGAGTTTATTAAAAAGTTGACGGGTTAAATTGCTATTCCTGGAACTTGTATAGTACAGGGACTGGTTTGTCATTTCTTCAAAGTTGTGATATAGATGGCTGAAAGTTTGACTTCTTATTTGGTTAGTCAAACCTTCATGAAACATGTACACACTTGCACACATACGTGAGTAGAGCTGGCCAAACCTTCTGCTGCAATTTTGATTAAGAATTGTTGTGCCTTATCATCTGAAAATTAATAAGATTAGCAAGGTATGATTCTTGTTTGGTTTTTTTTTTTTTTTTGAGTCAAAGAAAGGATTCAAACGTGAATCAATGTTAGACTTGTGTAGTTATGTTATTTGATATTGTTTCTATGTTTGTAGCTTGTGTTCTGTGTCAAACCAGTGCAGGGAAGCACTTGGTTGGTGTTTGTTGTGAATTGTTTGGATGAAACAGCAAGCAGTCATCAGGAACTGCTGTTGTTGTTCATGAGGTACGGGCGTGCCCATATAGGGTACGGGTGTGCCTAGCAGGAGTGGAAAACCCTAGTTCATGAGGTCCGGGTGTGCTTGGGCACGGGCGTGCCTAGGGAGGTATGGGCGTGTTAGAAGGTACGCCTTGGTCTACAGAGGCCACGACCGGATCTGTTGGAAGAGCATGGCAGTGGCTGCAAGCAAGCACGGGTGTGCCTCTAACCTGTTGAGTTTTCAGATGTTCAACAGTTCAATTTTGTGATGCATTATTTGCATATTGCTTGTAGGCAATAAGAGTAGATGTATGCAATGTGATAAGACTGTTATAGCACTGCTTGACATGTAACTGATGCTAAGTGAGTGTACTTGACTTTTAACAATATTTGTACCTGAGCATGCACAAGCTGAAACAGACATCTGTGTTTATGATATGTGATATGTATATGCCATGTGTGATAAGAGGTGTATAGTCGTGCGAAAGCATAACTATGCACAAGAACAGTGGGTACCTAGCTATGAGTAGCTTTCTACCAAGGAAAGTTGATACCTAGCTTAGAGTAGCTTTGTATCAAGAACAGTGATAGGGTATACAACAGTTATGTACCGAGGAGAGTGGATGCCTTGCTACGTGAGACGTGAGCTTTGTATCCAGGACATAGGGGTATATTGAGATTCTTATACCCAAGGGAAAGGTATCAGAGGCTTGGCTACACCAAGGAGTGGTTATACCCGGGGACAAGTTAACAGTTTGTACAGTTTTGCAGGTTTACAGCCGGATGTGAGACATCCTGAGAAAAGTTTACTACTGCCTTATGTTTGTTTATGTTCAGTTAGTATGTTCACTAAGTGTTAGCTTATGTTTCAGTGTTGTTGTGCATACAGGTAAACCAAGTTCCAACAAGGGTAAGTCCCCGGTCCTCTTAGTAGTTGGATAGCTCCAAACTTTTGAAGAGTACTGTTAACACTAATTTTGTGAAATTGTTAGCGCTGACGTAATTCAAACTTGTATTTCGCAAACTCTGATGCTTTTGAGTGCTAATCAGTAGTAGTTGTGTTTTAAAAGCTATTTTGAAAAAGTGATGTTACACACAGATTATAATAAATGAGTAATCATATGAGCTCATAGACATCAGTTATTAAATAATCATTTAAACTCAACCTCACTAAATGGATTGTATAATTATATATAATAATATTTGGTGAAGATCCTCTCATGTTTGACCCAAACATGAGAGAATCCTCACCCAATAACATTTACTTAGGTTATAAACAGTAACTACTCTATATATTTAACAACTTCACAAAATAAACAATGTTTGATCTTTGTTGTTGTACTTCACAATTTTTTTCCCTTGCTCTTTGATGTAGCCCTCATTTATTTTATAGTATGTAGCCCTCATTTGTATTATAGTATGACCAAAGCTATTTGATGCAACTCCCATTATATCAACTTTAAAACAGAGTTTTTCCCTTTTATTTTTTATAAACAAATAATTTCATAAATACTTATGTTTACAGTTTAATTTTTATGTTTTTGGATGAAAGAATACTTCAAAGTTTAATTTTTATGTTTTCGGATGATAAAATAGAATAGTTTTGCAGATTTTCTTCTTTTCCTTCTTGGATATCTTTCTTCGGGGTAATGATTAATAATATCAAAATAATATGTTTGACGTAATATGAAAAAGTATAACTTAAATCCAAAGTATAACTTAAATCCATTTGAATCTGAACCACATAACATGAGTGCACAACAATTCTCTGCAATCAATTCTGCCATATAATTTGCAGCATTAGATGTTTAGATTTTTTCAACTTCATTTTTAACATTTGCGCATGATTGTTAGTCTTGTATGTTGTTCACTCTTAATTTTTGTTTTCCACCGTAATGGACAATCTAGACCAACTCGTTATAAACTAGACATGTTAATTTCATCTTATTGGCCAATTGGATATTAGGAAAATCAAAACAAGGTAACACGTAACTGCCACCAATATGGCCTAGTGATAAGGCAAGTCCTCAAAAAGGTCAGAAGTTCAAACCTCCATAGGTAAAGATCTTTGGTGTGGCCGGGAAGGGATAGAAACGGTCATGGGAATATCCCGGTTTGACCGCGTACTCCATATACACCTAAGTCAAAGACACGCCCTACCCAAATAACGGACAGAAAAAATCTATCCGTTTTTTAGAACAAGGTAACACATGAGATTTAGCGAAAGGAATTTTTAAGTGTCAATAGAAAGTAAATTATCACTGAGTTTAGGATTAGGGCTCATTGACTAATTCCACTTTCAGAAAATTATAACCCTTCGGCCTTGTTGGACTTCTAAAAACTCATCAAGTTACTAATTTTTTATTTGATAGGATTCTATTTATTCCTATTATATCCTCATTGACTTGTAAAATCCATTAATTCTTTTTTCTCGCGTCTTTCATAAATTTTAACATAAAAACATTTTGCAGAAGGATATAGACCTTCTCTTGTTTGATTTCAAGATATTAATTTAAGACACACACACACACACCCATGACCTCAAAGAGGAAGGGGGACACAGTAAAATTACCTTTTAAGTAAATGACATGGTTATAACCAAGGTTCTAAATTACAAGGCTTGGAAGCCATAACAAGGTCACGACTTTTTACAAGACGCAACTTAAGACGACAATTATTTATATAAATTATAATTATGTATATAATACAAACATATACAAAAAATACATAATTACAAGTTTATAACGTAGTTCATTAATCTTTTTCTTTGTTTTTGGTATATCCAATCCATCCTTATAACTGAATAACTATATATATTCAGCTCATATGACTCGGTATCTCCAACATGCCTTAAAACACAACTTATAACAGGTAAAGGCATATCAAACTGGACCTCATCGTACGCCAAGCCTTGAACCATGTCGTGGCGGCATGGTCAAGCCTCAAGCCTTGGCAGAGCCATAACGTAGCCAAGACGAGCTTTTTAGAACCATGGTTATAACAATGAGTAAAACCCAAAATTTAGAAAAAACTGATGATAATAATAATATAATAAATAAATAACTAGTGATTATGTACCCCATTTGAAACGATTTATACACCTATGAAAAACAATACTTGGTACAATACTTGTAATAACTAGTGAAAATTTAGGATAATCATTTGATCCAAAAATCTAAATCCAAATTAAACACAAATGAAGCATGCAAAAACCACCCTGGCAAAATGTTCACAACTGAAATGAGTGTCTTAAGTGAAAAATGGCTCTTTAAGATGTATGTATAAAGAAAAACTATCTTGCCAATAACAACAATGGATCTCCTGTCAGTTACTCCAAAATTACCTGAAAAATATAACTTTACAATCAATCAAGAACCCAGTCTTCGAGTATTTTCCAAGTGATGCGTAGTTGGATTCCTTTATACTGCCATGTGGTCTCACCAAGCTACTCGTTTATGTTACTGCAAACGTGGCACAACGTAAATGTAGAAAGAATTTTAACCCATTTATGAGAAAATTAGTTAATTTTAGATTTAATTTTATCGCTAAAGACTCGAAAGACAAGGAAAAAATCAGACAAAATGTTCACAGGCAACCATATGTTGCATATTTTTTGAATCATCAAACTTTACTCGACAAAAAGATCATCATTATCCACTTTGCAAAATGAAGGATTTGGGACACTCGATAAATCTTTTTTCAATGTATTTTCATCATCTACTGTTGGTATCCAAAGCGTACTCTCAATTTAGTAAAAAAATGGCTTTTGATAATTACCATCAAGAACGGTCCCAAGACGGTTCTATAGAAGCTGGCTTTTCACTTCTACTATGAGACACAGGCGTTGTGAATGGAGGTGCATACACGGTTATTGGAAGAACCCATTCACATTTGTCTCTTCCCTCTATTAAAAGAGGATGCTCAAACCTGCCATCCAAAAAAGCTTTTTAAATCCCATAAGAACGGAATGAAAAAGACATATATGGTAGAATCATAACCATTTAATACAACCCGAATTGAAATCTATCAATGAAGATACAGAGAAATGTTCAATATAGTCCATACTTAATTCATAGTCCTAAAGGACTAATCTTAGCCTTTGGATCAGCCCCATCAATGGTCCGGATTGAATTTTGAAATTTTAGGCGGTGCATTTTCGTAATTAACATGTAACGATTTTACAATCACATGTGATTGTATATTGAATATTAAAATTTCAGGACTATGTTTTTTTATGGACTGTATTGAACACAACTCCGAAGATATATTTTTTTTTACCGCTAAATCTTTCCACAAGACGTGATGCATACCTGGTCCAATCTACATTTTTAGGAGTGGTGAAAAATTCAAACCGAAGCACCCATTGCACAGAAACGTGTCTAGTGGAAAAAGACATTGGCCCATCCATGGGAATTGAAAATAGAAAACTCGTTTGCACCAAATCTGCAACAACCTCGTGGTGATCACTCTGGATCTGCATATATATAAACGTATTCAGCTAAATGATTTAGTATGGAGAGTGGATATTTATACGAACATTTTGTGTGTAAAACGTGCTGCATTATTTTGATCTATAGGTCAGATAGAAAAAGAGATTCGAGCCCACATTATTAATCCAAATATTGTTCAGAGTATAGGGAAGTCGTAATTGATATGCTTTGAGCTAACTAGTAATGTCAAATTAATTGGACGGTATTGATATTAAGAAAAAAAAATATTATTTGGTGAAATCTCGTTACCGAATTTGTATAAGAGAAGAAATGGAGGACTTAAAAAAGTGCACTGTTATAATTAGGGAACTTAAGATGTACCAAACAAGTACTGAACAGGATTTTAATACAAAGATGGTATATCACAGCAACAATTATCTGTAACAATATAATTTGTTAGAAAGTGTTAACAGAGAGCTGGAAATAATAATTTGTTTATTTCTGATGATCTCAAAACAGAGAACAAGGGAAGCATATATACAAGTAACCCTAAAGCCCATAAAGGCCCACATCTCACTAAGGAATATTTACACTAACACTCCCCCTCAAGATGGAGTATATATATTGATCATGCCCAGCTTGTCTGGTAAGGTTTTGGTGAATCCATCCGCAAGTTGACCTCCCGACCTCACATGAGAGGTAGTAATCGTTCCATCTTCTATCTTTTCTAGAGTGAAATGACAATCCACTTCAATGTGTTTGGTTCTCTCATGAAATACATGATTGTTAGCAATATGAATAGTAGCCTCATTATCACACCATAGGTTTATTGGTTTTGATTGAGAGAACCCGATCTCATCAAGTAGATTACGTAACCATACAAGTTCGCAAGTCGTCTGTGCCATAGCTCTATACTCGGATTCAGCACTTGAGCGAGAAACAACGTTCTGTTTCTTACTCTTCCAAGAAACAAGATTGCCTCCTACAAAGACACAATAGCCGGTTGTAGACCGTCTACTTGTAGGATCTCCACCATAGTCGGCATCGGAAAACCTTGTATGACATGATGACCATGGTTTTGATACTTGATGCCATAACCAGGAGCTCATTTCAAATACTTCAAAATATGACAAACGGCATCCCAATGTGAGGTTCTTGGAGACGACATGAATTGACTCACTACACTTACCGGAAATGCAATGTCAGGGCGAGTGATTGTCAGATAGTTGAGCTTTCCCACAACTCTCTATAATTCTCCGGATTTTCAAGAGGGTCGCCATCGTCAGCTTTCAACTTCACATTTGGAATCATAGGAGACTCGCAGGGTTTCGCATCGATCATTCCCGAATCAGTCAGGATGTCTAAACAATACTTACGTTGTGACAAACAAATCCCTTTGCAATTACGAGAGACTTTGATTCCCAGGAAATACTTCAAAGGACCAAGGTCCTTAGTCTGGAACTGAGATGCAAGAAAATCTTTCAATTTCTTGATTCCATTTTCATCACTCCCAATAACAACTATATCATCGACGTATACAACTAACATAATACATCCTAAACTGGATGAATCAAAGAACACCGAGTGGTCATATGCACTTCTTTTTAAACTAAATTTGGTAACCACTGTACTAAATCGTCCGAACCATGCACGAGGAGAATGTTTTAGACCATACAGAGACTTTCGTAATCTGTAGACTTTACCACACTCCACCTGAGCAACAAACCCGGGTGGTTGCTCCATATAGACCTCCTCAAGTAAATCACCGTGCAAGAAGGCATTTTTCACATCTAACTGGTGAAGGGGCCAATTATAAGTTGCAGCCAGAGATATGTACAAACGAATAGATGATAATTTAGCAACGGGAGAAAATGTCTCTGAATAATCGACCCCATAGGTTTGAACATATCCTTTTGTAACCAATCGAGCTTTTAATCTAGCTACCGATCCATCTGGGTTAACCTTTACAGTGAACACCCATTTACAACCAATGGCCTTCTTGCTTGCCGGTAACGATACTAACGTCCACATGTTATTGTGCTCAAGAGCATTCATCTCCTCGATCATAGCATTTCGCCAACCCGGATGAGCTAAAGCCTCTCTATTAGTCAGAAATATAATTATCTTAGATTAGAGGGATACAATGTGTAAATATTCTCTCTATTTATAGTCCTGTATTTTATCAATTTCAGAAATACAATTACCAAGTTTAACTTGGTATCAGAGCTGGATTAACACCAGCCGGCCCTACCACCACAACCCTACCTGCCGACACCTTCTACCACCCTAACCCTACCTGCCGTCATCTCCTTTCCCTCTGTTTTTTTTCTTCCGATCAGAACCCAGGCTTCTTAATGGCCACCATCGCTGCCTTCTCCTCAACCGAGAAAACATCACACAACTCCCACAAGTTTGCTTTCACATTATCTCCAACCAATTATGGCTTCTGGAAAACAATGATCCAGCCTTTTCTGATTACCAATAACCTAATCGGTTATGTTGATGGGTCAATCCCTTGTCCATCACCAGTCATTGCTGCCCCTGCTCAATCATCAGACAAAGATGCTGACAAAGAATCTGGTGCTGCTCAGCCAAATCCTAACTATTCTATATGGGTGTCAAACGATGCTCATGTACGAATGCTTATCATCTCCACTATTTCAGAGGCTTCGTTTCCACACGTACAAGGCACTACATCCATAGAACTATGGCTGTCCCTTGAGCGTGCCTATGCCCCTCATTCAGCCTCCAGAGAATAC
Source organism: Pulicaria dysenterica (assembly GCA_947179395.2). Taxonomy (NCBI): domain Eukaryota; kingdom Viridiplantae; phylum Streptophyta; class Magnoliopsida; order Asterales; family Asteraceae; genus Pulicaria; species Pulicaria dysenterica. Next base: position 67,047,477 of record OX359290.1, on the reverse strand, counting down.
ACCTTAAAAACGCAGCTCCTCAAGATTGAGATGAAAGAAGGTGAAACCGCTTCAGCCTATCTGCATCGGGCAAAAGGATACGCAGATGCTCTTGCCAACATTGGTGAACCAGTCAAGGAGAAAGATTTAGTTATGCTGGTTATCTCAGGTCTCCGTGAAGAATACAACGGTTTAAAATCTACACTTCTTGCTCGACAGGTACCAACAGCCTTTACAGAACTTCATGGACTTCTTTTTTATCACGAGTATATGGTCAAGAAATCAGCCCCTGTTATCTCACCAGCCCAAGCCTTTACTGCTACGTCTACAACCCGTTCTTCAACCTCAACAGTCAGTTCCCAATCTGACACTATTCAGGCTCTTCAACAGCTTGTTTCTCAGTTGGGATTTCAGCTTCAACCAGTAACTCAGCCATCTGCACAAGCATTCTTTACCTCTCGCTCTCAAAACTCTCAGAGGGTGTGGCTCACAAAATTGACGTGGACGGGGCTCGTTTAACAACCAGCAGTCTGGGGGTAATAGAAATCAGTTTAGCTGGGCATCCAATCAAAACACAGTCTATGGAACATGTAACAGATGTGGCATCGGACATTTACCTTCTCAATGCCCTAATCGGGACCCTGCAACGATCAGACCACGACAACAGCCATCAGCAAACTTTGTGGACCATCGCTCTTCACAATCCACCACTTGGCTCCCGGATACTGGTGCGAATAGCCATGTTGCTCAGGATGTTTCCAACCTCGACAGCCATGAACCCTACTACGGTGAGGATACACTTCATGTTGGTAATTGTAAGGGGTTACCCATCCTTCATATTGGTCGTACTCGTCTTTTCTCACCTTCCAAAACCTTTACTATTTCTAACATTCTTCATGTTCCACAAATAAAACAAAATCTTCTCTCTGTTCAAAAGTTTTGTCAAGATAATCATGTTTTCTTTGAGTTTCACTCTACATTTTTTGCTGTGAAGGACATGTATACACACACTACCCTCCTCACGGGTCCAAGTAACCATGGGCTGTACTCCATCTGTCTTCCTCCGATCCGCTCGCTTCCCAAAGTTACCTTCACCACCACTCGTGCCTCATCTGACATCTGGCATCAAAGACTTGGTCTTTTAATTAACCATGCTTCTGGGTCTGTTTTACATGCATACTCTGATGCTCATTCTCCCTCCGTTAATGCATATTCTGATGCTGATTGGGCTGGCTGCCAAGATGACCGTCGATCCAATGGGGGGTATGCTATCTATCTTGGTTCGAACCTTGTTTCATGGTCTGCTAGAAAACAAAAGACTGTATCTCGGTCATCCACAGAATCCGAGTACAAGGCTCTTGCTGATACTGTAGCTGAAATTACCTGGCTAGAGTCTCTTCTTCATGAACTTCGGGTTCCCATGGCTACGACGCCTGTTCTGTGGTGTGATAATCTCGGAGCCACGTATCTGTCAGCCAATCCGGTATTTCATGCACGCACAAAACATGTTGAGGTGGACTTTCATTTTGTCAGAGAAAAGGTGGCTGAAAAGAAGCTCTCGGTTCAATTTATTTCTACTGATGATCAGATAGCTGATGTTTTTACCAAACCGTTATTGTCTCAACGTTTCGAGAATTTACGGTCCAAGCTACAGGTCGTTTCCCGGCCTTAGCTTGCGGGGGAATATTAGTCAGAAATATAATTAGCTTAGATTAGAGGGATACAATGTGTATATATTCTCTCTATTTATAGTCCTGTATTTTATCAATTTCAGAAATACAATCACAAATACAATTACCAAGTTTAACTCTCTCCAACAGTTCTAGGGATGGATATGGAGTCTAACGAAGCAACCAATGATCGAGACGTTGTAGACAGCTTAGCATAAGACACATAAGAATCAACTGGATATATGCACGAACGTTTACCCTTCCGAAGGGCAATAGGAACATTACCATCAGGCTCTTGAGATGATGAATCAGAATCCCCTACTGTATCTGAATGTAAGATGTTATCAGATGAGGATCCCCTTCTGTATTTGAATCACTGCTAGGTGATGGATTACATGCTGGAACTGCAAGGTCTGAAGGGACATGGCTAGAAGTTGGAGCCACTGGAGGAACCACCGGAGATTCTGAAGTAGGTCGGCGTTGCCTACTATATACATGAATCACTGGCGGTCGAGTTGGTTCTGAAAGCTGTTCTAGAGATTCTTCTGAGGCAGATGAAACTGGGGAGTCAACAGTCGAATTCGGAATTGGTATAGTATAGATCAGCAAATCATCCTGGTTTTCATGATTATGAGAAATGGGCACCGGGAAGAAAGGTGCTTCCTCCACAAATGTCACATCGCGTGAAACAATTTAACGACTGAGAGTAGGAGAAAAGCACCTATAACCTTTCTGAAGGCGAGAATATCCAAGGAAAACACACTTGAGAGACTTCGGATCTAATTTACTAACATGGGGCCGATTATCTCGAACAAAACAGCTGCACCCAAATATCTTAGGTTCAATCGGGAACAAACGTTGATTAGGAAAGAGAACAAACATTGGAATTTCACCACGAAGAACAGCCGATGGCAAACGGTTGATTAGAAAACAAGCAGTAGAGATTGCATCAGTCCAGAATGGTTTCGGGACAGTCATCTGAAATAGCAGTGCACGAGCCACTTCAAGAAGGTGACGATTTTTGTGTTCAGCAACTCCATTTTGAGCAGGAGTATCAACGCACGAAGATTCATGAAGTATACCTTGTTGAAGCATATAAGTATGAAAGGTTTCAGAAGTGTATTCTTTTGCATTATCGCTACGCAAAGTTTTCACAAAAACGTTAAATTGTGTCTTGATCTCCGCGACAAAGGAACAAAAATGAGTGAATACTTCGGAGCGATTCTTCATCAAGTACAACCAAGTAACACGGGAATAATCATCTACAAAAGTAACAAAGTACTTGAACCCACTTTTAGAAGTAATGGGACAAGGACCCCATACATCTGAGTGAACCAATTCAAATGGAGATGCAACTCGTTTATTAACTCTAGGGCTTAGATGAACATGGTGATGTTTAGCAAATTTGCATGAGTCACAATTTAGGGAAGACAAATGTGAAAGCTGAGAATACAATTTCTTTAAACTTTGAAGGGATGGATGCCCTAAACGACAATGTAACTCAATAGGGGATAATGATGTCAACCCTGTTTGAAATTTGAGCTCTTCAGGTTCAAACACATAAGGTCCACCAGATTCTCGTCCTCTACCAATGACTTGCTTTGTTAACAAATCCTGAAAGACACAGTAATCAGGATAAAAGGAGACACTGCAATTCAATCCACGAGTTATTCTACTGACTGATATGAGATTAAATGTAAACTTAGGTAGGCTTAGTACAGAGGATAATGACATTGACCGAGAGAGTTTAACCGTTCCAGATCCAATTATTTCAGAAATAGATCCATCAGCAACTACGACCTTCTCAGAAGATCGATGTTGACTAAATTCAGATAGCAGATTATGATTACCTGTCATGTGATCCGAAGCACCTGAATCAATAACCCATTCAGAAGCAGATGACAATAAACAAGTAGGATTACATCTCTCAGCCAATGTAGAGATTGATACGGATTGTTTCAGATTAGCCATAACTGAACTTTCAAACATTGTAGTTAAGTCTCCAACGCCCAGATAACAAGAATTAACCAAATAAGAATACCCACGCAACCTTTGATGAAGTAAAAGATAAAGAATTACAACCGGAATCAATTTAGAATTCAACTAATATTAACGTCAAATTCTGGATTCACAACAACAATCTTGCTAAACCAAAACCTATCTGAATATTCCCGCAAAATCAGAAGATGAACAGATCCGAGAGGCTAATAATCAAACAAGTTCCAAATAAATCAGAAGAACTAGGTGTTGCCTCACCAAATAATCAGATGGCTTAACTCAGATGTAGCCCAGAAAGATGAATAACTCAGATTGTGGCAGAAAAGCTAAATCCCGAGCAAGGAATACGACTAATAGAAGGGAATGTCGAAATCTCACCAGAAATGGAACCACGAGAAGAAACCGACTCACCAGCAGAAAATATCGAAGTCGACGGGGGCCGGAAAGTGGCTCACGCGCCGGCGCGTGAACTAGGGTAGCGAGGGTGCAGCGGCGCGTGAGCGGCGTAACAGTTGTCGGGCTAGGTGGCAGAGGTCGCCGGAGGGTGCAGGTCATCCGAGTACTGGAGGTGAGATTTAACGAGCACAACACCAGGTCCGATTTAGGCTTGAACGTGAACAGAGACATGGTCCAGCTCTGATACCATGTTAACAGAGAGCTGGAAATAATAATTTGTTTATTTCTGATGATCTCAAAACAGAGAACAAGGGAAGCATATATACAAGTAACCCTAAAGCCCATAAAGGCCCACATCTCACTAAGGAATATTTACACTAACACTAACAGAAAGCATATAATTCAAGGATTTAGAAGATATATTTGTTGCGTTCAACTATGAGGTTAAAAACTAATTACTTCTCTGATACATATAAAACATATATGCATGATAAACACATACGTAAATAATATCTGGTCTTTTGGCTGCCAAAAAGAAGGGGGGGGGGGGAGGAGGAGAAGATAACCATGAAGACAATACGAGTGTTATAAAATATTTGTATCTCACACAGGAATTTCTCATTTCTTGAACAGTTTCATTAATATTTTCTCTTCCTAGTTTAAAGGTTTTATATTTAAGCTAACAAGCAGGCAACATAGCAAAAAGCAAGCTTGCCAAAAAAAAACATATGAAAAACCAACTGTCCGCATAGTCATCTTGAAATACCAACATAACAGATCAATATTTTATATTTATTATTATCATGAGTTGTATTAGAGTTCAATCAGATAATAAACCTTGGTAATTGTTGGGGAATGTCTTCGAGATGGATGAGCAGAGCGACGACTTATAGTTTCTGACAGTTCCAAGGTTACCGAAAGCTGGATCACACAAATCAAACAGTTAAAAACTTCAAACATTGATCCTTTAGGTGGCAATTCAACCCATTTACTTTTAAATGGATCACTTTAAGTTATGTTTTAACTAAAACGGGTCAAACGAGCAAAATAAAAAAATAGCTTAAATAAATTGGATCAGATGAATCAAATGGGTCGGAAGTCGCCCAAAATTGTTTTATCATGCATAAACCTCCAAACCATCTTATACAAAAATATATATTTTTCATTGACATAATATAACTTTTCCTGATCAAAATTAACAGGGGAATTATTTACGGGTACATATTAGTTTTTGATAAAAAGTCTTTTAGCTACCCCAACTTGACCCAACCCGATTGAGCCACACCCATACATACCCATTACCCAACCACCAATATTTCCACCTTTACATAATTCCATATGATACCTCAAGGCATCTCCTGGTTCCTTCCTCGTGAAAAAAAGTAAGGGTTCCACCAATCTGTAATCAGAAGTACCCATATTATTAAATCAACCATAAAACCAATATGCCAGCACTGGTAGTTAAAGATTACCGTATCACCAAAGTAATAAGCTGATTCGGCTTTTGTTGGTGAAAATCTTAATAGAACTTGGTCATCTAGCCTAATGTTGTATGATCTTCCTCGAATGAAACCTTCTGCTGCAGCGAACGTTAGTGACAACTTAATGTTTGAGGTAATAAACTTTAAACCCCGTTATTATATGCAAGACAATACATGATGCCAAACTATAAATCAAATGATTTTAATAGCGCATGTGCAAATGAATAAGAAACAATACTACTTACATGCAGTAGGTTCAACGGTTCTTGCGACAACTGGGGCTCTCAAATCATCATCCACCGAGAGAATTTGAGGACTTCCAGAGATAATTGCTGACGATCTTCGAGGTGACACATTATCTGTTTGGGAAACAAAGTCTCATTAGAATTCAAGATTCACTACTTACAAGTCTTGAAATGAACTAATAGAAAGTAGTCTCTCAGTTTTTAAAGTTTACCACTACTAGTTTGTTTGTCCCTAAAAAGGAATAGCTTACCCTCACTAGAACCATATATTAACTCAGCTGTGGATAGAGGAAGTGCCATACTTGATCTTGCTGCAGAAGATTGCAAAGAAAGTGAACTGCCAAATGCTTTCTGTAAACTTCTCCTTGCAGGATTGTAGGAAGAGACGGAAGACACGTCATCCCTCAAACTTTCATAATCTTCCTCTGCTCCATCAAAAGTTTCATTAGCTCTAGCCTGCAGACAGATATAGCTGTGAGAAATCATAATTAAATTTTACAATATGAGCTAATATCAAAGTTACTGGTCCGAAAATGTGTATTGTTATAAAACCAAGAAAGAAAAAACTTCTATAGTTGTAACACCCTGTAAATGGGCCTAGCTGTGTAGTGTTGTACCATGTGCTATGGTACTTGTACTGTGACTTTAAGTGAATTAAATTAAGTGTTTTAAGTGACTAACGTGTACCGTGTTAATTAATGTGATTATGTGAAAAGTGTCGGTTGTGTCTAAAAGTGATGTCGTGTTATACGGTTTCGCGTAATGATTCCGTAGATATCCCCGTTGGTTAAAACGGGATGGCGTGTGTCAAGTTGTGAGTTAAAAAGGGGAACAAAATACCCTGTGTCTAATTTGAAGACCACAAAGTCAGTTCTTTATTGTTCTTATCCCCTGAATTTGACAAAACACATACACAACACACACTTACATACGTACAAACACCACACTCTCATTCTTGGTGGACTTTTGAAGAATTAATCAAGAAACAAGTTGATTTCAAGTGCTTTCCGTATCAAATTCGTGATCTAGTTGCTGTGTCTCTTCTGAATTGTAAGTGTTTTTATTCAAGAACCCTACTTTTGGTTGTTTGAAAGAGAAACACCATTTTAATGGTGTAAATGTTGTCCTTGTGATTGTGATTGTGTCTAATGTGTTCTTTAGTGTCTAAGGGTGTCAAACAACGTTTACAAGTGGTTAGAACTGAGTTTTGGTCGAAAAAGATGTTAAAAACGCGAGTTGCAGGGGCTGTGTCAAAACAGGGACGAAGACCTGTTGTGCAGGTACTTCCTACGGGCGTAGGAGATAAGTCCTACGGCCGTAGGAGGCCTTGTAGGTATACTACGGCCGTAGGCAGGGTTACTGCGGCCGTAGGATGTGTTTTTGTGTGGATTACCGTCTACGGACGATGATACATGGACTACGGGTGTAGGTACGTAACCTACGGTCGTAGTTCACCAAAGAATAGCTACTACGGGTGTAGGGATAGGTTCCTACGGCCGTAGTGCATAATTCCTTGGAAAGAAACTCTGCGGGCGTAGTGGTTTGACCCTACGGCCGTAGTATGGTTTTGTGAAGTGTCCTACGGCCGTAGGACATGTACACTACGGCCGTAGTAAGCTGTTCAGTGTTGACAGCTTGTGTAACTTGTGTTCTAACCTATGTGTGCTATGTGTATGTGATAACTAAGCCTAAACCTAATGTGTTAGGTGATTCGGACGACTCCGTGTGTTCATGGGATTCCAGGATCCATATCTGCCTCTTGTGATATCGAGGTGAGTACCGGTTTCCCATGAGACTCAATAAGTAGGGCTATTGTATGCAAGTGATATGTGCCATGTGTATTTATGTGAACGTGCGAAGTGAAATAGTGATACAGTGACCTAGTGTTATAAGTGATACCAGTGATATAAATTGTGATATGTGATACGCATGCGTACTGTGGACCCTACGGGTCAAACGTGTTTTTGATTCCTGTCCGGACAGACGCAGTGGTTGAGGTCAGTCGCCGATGCGGCTGGGTCCCTTGAGTGTTATTCAGGGACTAGCAGTTTCCACGAGTGATTTTTCTAGGGTAAAGGTTCTGCAGGCCGCCGTTCCTCGACATACAGTGAGGATCTTGGTTTATGATCAGATCCAAACGGAGTCCTAGTGACTCAAACGTGATGGTGGGCTGCTCTTCACTCCCCCACCGATGCGGTTGGTTGTGACTGATTCCCCAGCTCGGATCGTTGAGCCAGGCTAGCTACCTCGCAAGATATGATCCTGCTGACGGCACACCGCTATGTGATAGCTTAGCATTGTGTGCCATATTGTGATGTGATAGCATGCTTATTGGTGCTTATGTGTTACTTGTACTCACTAGCTAGTGTAGCTAATGTTTCGTGATATTCCCTTTTCGCAGGTTAGTGGTCAGATGGCCTGGCGAGGCGGATTGTTGTGGGTAGTGTTATATTGTACATATCTTTTGGAACACTTTTAGTTTATTAACTCTGATACTTATAACGATGGTCGGTGCGTAGTGGTAACACTGGCTAAATTTTGGAGACTTGGCTTGATTCGTTGTTTTGATCGCCAAGTCGATAAACAATACTTAATATGTAGTCAGTGGTTTGTTCCGCTGCAAACCTTTTGTATAAATAAAGTTTTAATTTACTCTAAATTTAAGCTCGTGAGACCCGGTGTTACAATAGTAGTTAGTAGAAGTGGTACTTTTGACTCATTTACAAGTGATTTATGAATGGGTTGATTCAAATTATGTTCAAGTCAAAAGGGGTATGGGTCAAAAGTCACCCAAAGTGTATTTCAAATTGCATCTCAACCTCCTAAATCACTTTATCAAGATTTGTAAAATTGAAATAATCTAACTTATGTACTTGTCGTCACTAGTCAATTAGACATAGCTGCAGACTAATTATTTAAAGAAAATTAAAATGCAGGAAAAACTGTTCCTGTCAAATTTCCATTGTTTTAAAAAAATATAACCCGTTCCGATATGTTATCCAACCCACTTGACCTGTCCATTTTGCATCCTCTACTAGGTGGCATGGTAAAGAAACCAGAAGATGAAAGAAGAGTTCACTAACAGATGCTATATGCACCTTACCCATTCAGATTCAGCGTCCATATCTTTCCAATAAACATCCAAAACAATGGTTGTAGCAGGCACAGTCCCTGAAATGTTGGAAAATATATTATCTTGCTCAAACTCAAATCATTTGTGTTTGAAAGATGCAGCTTCTAGTGTTTAAAAATTACAACATAAAAGGAAACTTGCAACTCACAAAAACTGATCCTAAGAATGAGAAATAAGAAATTATTTATACATTTATCCATTCAACAAGAATGGAAGAACTAACTATTTGTCTATTTGAAGATCACTCTTTTTATTCATGGAACTATAGGAGTGAAGCAGATTGTTAATCATGTAACTGAAGGATTGAGCTTAAGATGAGGGTGTGATTGAAGTTTTAGATTATGCTCCTTATAGATTAGACATATAATAGTGTGCTAATTAGGTACCCTTTTGAGTCGCTAAGGTGTATGAGGATGTTATTCAAACATTCCTGACCAAGATGAAGCAGTAGTCAGTAATATGAACTGTGAAAGCATACACTTTAAAGAAGATGTCTTATTTATAATATAGTTACCTTTACATTATAGCATGTTGTATGGTGTAAATCAATGTTCTTTGCTCATCAATGAATCTGACTTTGAATTTAATAAATACTCGCATCTAAAATACTCACAGTAAGCTTTAATTGTTACATACAAACTTCATTTCCTGCATATATGAAGCAATCATACACTTTCTTTCATAGAAGAAAACGCTCTAATCCGTATCTCAACCATAGAAGGCCAAAACCAGCCACAAAGGTAAGTTTCAAGCAAGTAACTGAGTAAGATGTTAATGCGAAAACAATTACCATTTGTTCCATTTTCTTCATTTGACAAGCCATTTGATTTTTCAGTGACCCATATTTGCAGTGGCAAGCGAGCTTCCTACAGAAGTAAATAGTTGAATAAGAGGATAAATTTAAAAAAAAATACCAGAAAAGAAACAGATACAATTAAAATAAGAAATCACCAACAACCATAACAGATTGGAAAGAGGGAAGCAAAAACCTAACTTTTACCCAACTAAGCTACATATCTTCAAAGGACAAAAGCACCTATCAGGTCCGCAAAGAATTATTAGTTCTTCACAGATTGTAGCTTTGGCAGTAATTCACTTCATTTGTTTACATAAACCATCACATCCTTCTAAATTTCTTATCATAGGATAGTCGTTAGCATTTCACCTAGTTTCATTTCTACATACGTATGCATCTACTACATATATTAAAGCTCGAAATTAAATAGTGTGCACTATCTTTATCGGCTCAGTCTTTTACTAACATCTTGACAAATAACATAATTACTATTTAGATGCAGGAATGAACTTGAAGTGAATCAGTAGCTAAACTAATGCAAATTTGAATACATGACTTACTGCACATATGGCCAAAGAGACATGATAGTTATCTAACAAAGATAGATGTTAATATCTTCCGGTTACTAATGCAAGTACAAACAGGCAGCAGCTGCTATTAGTTTTATGTTTCGTTTGTTTTTTCTTTTTTTGTTGGTTGCCTCTAATTTATACAAGCCTACTTGAGAGCATGACAGTTATCCTGTCCCAACAAGGATATTAAGAAACATGTCATCCAAATAGCTATCCAAATCTAAGTTCAAATTACATATAGAAAGAAGAATTCTAAGGAAAAAACTAGAGGAATTATAAATAGATGTTAAACTGAAAAGACGAACTATGTCAGAGAGTTTCTGGGTTGATCCTCCAAGGGGGTTTCCGTCATCAGGTTTAATATATTTTCCAAACATTTGACTTTTAACATGATAAAGATACCGAACAGTAGAGCCCCTGTATGATGGAGGTATGATTGTCGGCAAATCCATCCTTAATACATCTGCATATAAAATAAAAAGAAAAAATTAAACCTATGTAGGGATTTATTTTCTAGCATAGTTTAAGGGTTCTGAAGATCATTTGGGTGTTTGAAAAATGTGCCACTCTTGCTATCCATACATATTGACCTATATTCGATGACATTAAAAACAACATGAAAATCCTTTTTTTATCTTTATTTTTAAAAGGGATTACCCCTCTAGCATGTTCCCCAAGGGACTAGCTATGCTCTAATGTTTGTGGCAATGTGGCCTAACCGTTTCCACAGCTGTTTCCTATACCCCATGGTCATCCAAGATGTTTAACAAGGGATGATTGGACCTGGGTCTCTTTTGAGATTTTCCAGGCCACCTACCACTAGGCCATATTGAGATGGTTAAGATGTACCTTATTCTGTCAAACAAAGTCTCATCTTAAATCAGAAATATCAAATCTAAAACTGACAATTATTTAAACTTGACTATGTATTTCTTTTAAAATTTGTTTCTCGATTTGCCCGCACTTCCATTCCGCTTAGACCAAAGGTCTATGGGCTTCCCAGATAAATTTATTATTACCTCAAAACAAGGTTTGTTAAAATCCTTTTAATGTGCATGGGCGTGATGTAGAAATTACTACAGAAAGCAGACCTAGTCATGAAACATAAATCTTGAAATTGCAAGTTTATAATTGGGTCTTCAAACTGAGTATTTGGCTTAAGTCTTGAAGCAACCATATTTTTATTACTATTGCTTTGGACCTTTGCATTATGCTAATGTATATATGTACACAATAGATATTATTCATGTCTTGTGGTGAATGCGCTTGTGTGTCCATGTGTTATGATGGCGTGTCACGGGTATATTAGTAGAATTTCAAGAATAGGCATTGCTAATACTTGTATTAATGGGTGATGGTTTGCTGGTACAAGAAGGCAATTCTGTAAAAGTAACAGGAAGTATTGCTCGGATACCAGTAATGGGTCGTATTATAAACGCCGTCGCTAATCCTATTGATGGTAGATATGAAATTTCATCTTGTAAATATAAGTCAACTAAATCGCGCATTGGCAGAACACTAGGGGAATGGAAAAGTATGCACAAACATCTACTTTGGCTTCTTGAAAGGACAGACTATAACTGTCAAAGAAAGGCCAACTAACAAGTTTCTTTCTTTTTCCCGCTAAAACAGGATTCCAATTTATCATGCTAAATCAATATGTCACTAAATCGAATATTTGTGAAGAAGTACCTTGCTCAAAGACCAAAAAAAAAGTAGTTTCTTACATGTTCTTTTTGACCCGGATGACAAAATCTGATTTGAAACCACAGATGGCACCGACGAATCCATGAAAACATATTCACCTGAAAAAGTTGTTACAAAAAGATCCATTATTTGGAATTCAACTAGACAGGTTCCTGAATAATATTTACTACCTCTATATACAACCCCCCCCCCCCCCCCCAACATTTAGAATATTTTCACTTCAGACCCTTTTTCTTACAGTTGTGATTTGTATAAACTGTCAAGTTTGAAGGTTTTAAGAGAGTAAAACAATAACTAGAAAGAGTAGGAAAATAAAAGGTGTAACTAAAAAGCTTAACAGCAAAGTAGAAACCAAAAGCACTAGCAACAACTACTTGTGATGATACAATTAGCAAATATGTAAACTTTGCTTGAAATCAGCAAAACATTAATACAAAAAATAGGAATGCAAACCTCTCCGCCTGTGATTAGAGTCAGGTAGTGGGTTGTGGGTGCTAAACCACTGAGTATCCAATTTCTCAATCCCTTTGGCTTCAAAGCTTAGTTTGTCAACTAACAAAGAACACTCACCAGGAGGATTCCGGATCTCAATTGTAATGGTAACAGGGTCACCTGGCCTATACACTTTCTTATCAGCCTCTAACTTCAATGAAGGCAAAACCACTGGAGCATTGTTCTTCTTAGTTTCCTTTTTCCCGATTCCGGTTCCGATTCCGAACAAGGATGTGAGGGTTCTTGGGGGCGGCATTGCCTGATCAATCAGAATTAAGCCCTAAAAAGAAAATTTGAAATTGGGGTTTGTGGATAGATTAATTGGAGCTGATCACAAGTGTTGTGGTGATCTGAATCGCAGAGTGCAGATTTGATCGAGATGAAATGAGAGAAGAATCGAGTTGGGGAATCCGTCGCTAGTGTCGGTGATGGGTCAACATGACGATTGAGGGGATCTGCAACTCTCTAAGCAAAACAGGGGAAAAGGAGGTGTAAATGTGTGTAAATTAAGTATATTGTGAAATTACTAACTTGCCCTTTGTTTAACATGTTTTGTGTTGTTTTAGATACAAAACTATACTTATGTTATAATATATTTAACATTCTTTCTTCTATTTTATTTACGTCATGATCTCAAGTTTGTCGGAGAAGAAAAGAAAAGGATTCAGAAAGAAATCCCCAAAGAACGTGTTCTCAAATTTTATTTAAGGAAAGAAAAAGAAATGAAGGGATTTGAAGGGTAGAGTAGGCTTGTTTTGCTCTAAAATCTATCATCCCAAAATTGTGATGATTTAGAAGAAAATTAATTTATGTCCTTCCCTTTTCTTTTTACCTCATATTAAACTCGAGCAACTGGGTATTAATCTCTTAAAATTTTGGAAATTGAAAATTACTAATATATCACTCGAATAACTTTCATTTCTCTCTCCTACTTTTCACACTCGCCAATAAAGATACTCTACCATAACTACCCACTTTCCCACAAAAAAATACAGAAAAGTGGGTTATTTTGTTAGTTATAGAATTTTGTTTTGAAAATAAGAAAAGAGTTTATGGAAAGGAAAAATAAATAAATAAAACAACATATTATCTGGTATAACTTATTTGTTGAATAAACATGCCCTATATTATATATAAAATGATATGTTATGAGATAAAAATTATTTGTCATTGTAACATCACATCTAATATAGACTAAAGATGTGTATATATTTACTGTTCAAAATATATACAAACATTTAAGATATATATTTCTAAGAAAGGTATATCTTATCCTCGGTTTTTATTTTTGTATTATTATGTTTAAAATTATTCTTAAATTAAAATATTATTTTAACATTTAAACACATCCCATAATATAATTCTATAACCATTTTTATTTACACTATGACTAAAACCCAAGATCTTAAATCAAAATTCTTATAACTTTAGTTTTTCCTAATTAATCTGTAACACCGTAAAATACAAGCCATTTTTTTTAATCACAGCGGAAGTATTGTAATAGAAAATAGTGAATACAGCAACACCTACAAACTAAAAACCAAATTGTTCAACAACACAGTATATTGTTTTGTGTTACAAAAGAGTTACGAACATGGCTCGTCATTTCAAAAACATAATATCAGAGCGACGGTCAAACTTCCCCTGTACGAACAAACACCTACCGAAGCTCACCAAAACCTGCAACAGAGAGTTAGGGTGGGAAATTAGCACAAAACTAAGTGAATGGAATTCAAACCACAAAAAGCAATAGCATAATCATCACATTTTCAATCTACGTACCATCATCATTCCAAACTCCGAACAATCATATCAGATTAAACAATCTATCACATGATTAACTAATATGAATCCAGATAATCATCATAATCATAACTAATACCACCAGTGAGTTAAAGTCTACTCACCTCGTATCCAAATTTTGTTCCACTCAGTTGACTAATAACCGAGCCTTTGTTGTTCCTGAGAACATGATAACACACAAATTAGTTCTCCATTCATAAATATATTCTTGAATATATTTATATCAATAATTATTATTAACGTCGCGTTATAAACACTTATAACCGTTAACCATAAAATAAAGAAACCCAATTATATATACGTACAAACATTCACAATCGATCTCATAAATGCATACACACAATCAAACATATATATATATATATATATATATATATATATATATATATATATATATATATATCATCAATTAAAGCAATTGATAACTAATTACCTATTCCATCAATTTGCAAAGTGAATAGGTAATATATCATGAGATAATCAGGTGTGTTTTTGTCATTTCCAAAAAAAACATGAGATATTGAATCTCATGGATATTGAAATGTGTGAAAACTGCAACCCATTTTTACTGAATTCTTCTCTCATCTTCTCATTCTTACTTCTTTTCTCTGGGTTTTCTTTCATCCACATCCATGAAATCTCTCTCTCTCTCTCCAACTTTCTTTCTCTAATCTCCATTTCATTGCTTCCTTTGCTACCACCGGCCACCGGTCGAACAAAAATTTCGATTTTAGAGACAGTAGACGGGGCTGCGATGAGAGAGAGAGAGAGAGAGAACCGTGTGATAGTGTGACAATGGGTGATATTGCAACAACGTTAACGATGTAGCAGAGAAAGAGTTCATCAATGGACTACCAACTATTCAACGATATTTATTGATATATTTCCATTTGTGGTTTCAATATTGTAAGCTTTAGAAGGGTGATAATTTTACCAAATATATAATTACTTACAATTAGTCACATCTTCCATTAAAGAGAGTGAGAATGAGGGTTGTCGCTAAATATTGCCAAGAAAAAGATAATTTGAAAAAAAGTTAACAGACTTTGTAATGTCATTGGAAAAAAAGATGGGTTAACAGACTTTTTTATTGTCAATTTGCAGAAGATGATATGTTGGAGGAGCAGATTTATAAGATTCGAGGAGGGTAATCAAGTTTTACAAGCATAGTTATAGCTTGTGAAGAAATTATTGTATCCAAGTGTTTTGGCCGTTTTCTTGGGTTTGTAATCTGTTTGCAGCGACTATTGGTAAAATAAATATTTTTTTTGGTTTTTGTTTTTTTGTCTTTAACAAGAAGGAAAGGACTGAGACTCTAACAACTAATTGAAATAAACCTGTCTGTCTAACAACTAATTGAAATAATAATTTTTTCCCGGCGCAATCGCGCCGGCTTAGAAGAAAACTTGTATGTATCATTTAACTTGACAAATAACACGTGCATATATATTATTTAAATGATCATGGCAATTTAATAACTAATATATATATCATTCAATCATAAGCTATAATATATATATATATATATATATATATATATATATATATATATATATATATATATATATATATATATATATATATATATATATATATAAAGAAGTTGCGAGAACCGCGAGAACCAATGTTGACCGTCCAATTCTCCCTCCTTCAATGTCATTGCCCACCTATGAATTCCTCACATGCACTCTGCCACACTCTATCACCCTCACGCTCTCCATCCATGAACTTTCCATATTCAAGGAACGGCTAAGATTGGTTCTCGCGGTTCTCACACTAACAACGGTTCTCGCATGAACCCTCCCCTATATATATATATTATATAGGGGAGGGTTCAAACGAGAACTGTTTTTCTTACGAAAACTGCGAGAACCAAGTGTGGCAGGGTGCATGTGAGGAATTCATTGGTGGGCAATGACATTAAAGGAGGGGGTATTGGACGGCTCATATTGGTTCTCGTAGTTCTCGTACAAAAAACAGTTCTTGTTTGAACTTTTGCCTATATATATATATATATATAGGTTGTGGTTCAAACGAGAACTGTTTTTCGTACGAGAACCGCGAGAACCATTTTGGACCAATCAATTAATTGCTTGTCTTTTTTATTTAATTATAAACTTAAAGGGTATTATTGTCATTTGTTTAAATTTGTCTTTTCTAATTCAAATGGCACCTGGTAACTTCATAACCCAAATAGACATTTATGATTCATTCACACTCTCTGTCTGATTCATCTTACCGGAGACCATCACCACCGTCGCCATCAAAGTGCCACCACCACCGCCGTCAAAGTGTTAACAACACTTATTCCTCTTCAGATCATGTAGCACCTTCAGCTACTATGCTAGATCTAACATTTTTCTCTCTCTTCCCTAAAAGTGTTCAACCTCCGGCGACCTGCGCGTCCCCTTCTACGGCGACGTGCGCGTCCCTTCTCTCTCTCTCTCTCTCTCTCTCTCTCTCTCTCTCTCTATTTGAGCTCCACGCCTAAACCTACACCATAAATATTCCAGATCTGCACTTGAACTCCTCCCACAATCCAAATCTGTATAATATGGGGAAACTCATTCGAAATTTTTGAATCAAAATAAAACCCAGATGTGTAAGGATGGTGATGGATCAGTAAGATCTCAAATACAAGGTGATATCTTTTTACTTAAATCTGTAACGTTTGGAGAAGATAAGAGTTAGAGGAGTGGAGGCTTAACTCATCCAAAAAAATTTGGTATCCGTTAATTTGAGAGACAGGGAAAGAAGGAGGGAGATAGATCTAGTTTCATGAAGAAGATTTCTTAAATAAGTTTCTGAAATAAAAAACCCATTAATCGTCTCAACTCTTCGTTGATTAACAAGAAACCCAGATCTACAAACACATGCACCGGCCACCACATGAACACCCACAAACCTCCTTCACCGTTTCACTGGGTCCGACGATTGCAATCTTCTACCAGCATCAATGCATGTTCCGACTACCAATGGCCTTCAACGAGATAATTACGACTAGAAATTGAGTTCAAGTATTGTTAAAAATTAGCATTGATTTGGAGCATTTGATTTTGAAAGAATGAGAGAAGAAGAAGATGAAACAACATATTGATGGTGAAAGAAGCAGGTAATGGAAAAGAGTGAAAAAGTAAATGGTGAAAGAAGCAGGAGATGGATAAGAGTGAAAAAGTACGTATCATTTCAACTTTTTAATTGAAAATTTTAAATCAAAGTAGGTAGTCTAGTAGAGATTGTTATTCACAATTTTGAAGAAAGTAATAATTATATTTTCTTTTAGACTCTTACATATATAAGACAATAAACGTAAATGTAATAGAAAACAAAAAAATATGCATTAATCAAATTAGAAAATAACAATATGAAAAAATCGTGCACCACTTTTATTTGTCATTACATTATTTTATTTATTTAGTTATTTTATGAAAAGTTATATATTACTTGAATAATTACTTTTTAAAGAAATTGTTTTAATAGTATTATTGTAGAAATTACTACGTACAAAAGAAACTAGGTGAATGTGTGCAAATATGTACATTTCGCAACATTTTTCACTTGTGCAAATATTTGCACTTGTGCAAATATTCGCAACATTTTTTACTTTCGCAACTATTTGCACCTGTGCAACTATTTGCACTTGTGCAAATTTATGCACGTTCACAACTATTTGCACCTGTGCAATTTTATGCACTTTCGCAACTATTTGCACCTGTGCAAAAATTTGCACTTTCGTAACTATTTGCGCTTGTGCAACTATTTGCACTTGTGCAAATATTTGCACTATCGTAACTATTTGTACTTGTGCAAATGTCGAGCTGTATAAAGAAAAAAAAACCCAGCAAACACAAAAAAAAACTTTTGAAAAAATATAGCAAGACCAGTCTCAAATTAAAGAGCATAATTTTCTCATTAATTTGGTATAATTTTCGTAATTTAACACCTCTCTATTTGATGTATATATTAGTTTTAAAAAAGTGGGGGTAATACAAAAATGTCCAAATTGCCCTTAATTAATTAAGGATAAATTTGATTAGATTAAGGTTATCCATTAACAACTCTTTAATCTCAACCCTCCATCTATTTGATCAATGGTTATAATTGGTTCTCGCAGTTCTCGTACGAAAACCGGTTCTCGTTTGAACCGTCCCCTATATATATATATACCAACAAGGGGGGTATGGCGGATTTTTTGGGTTTCCGTTAAACCACTAAAATTGAAAATAAATCATGAAATAAATAAGATAGAAAATAACAAGAGAAAAGATAAACTCACTTAGAAATGTAGAGATTGGAATCACCAGAGGGTATTTGCAGCGGTAGTTCCAAGAGAAGAATATTTTTGGTTTTTTTATAATACTAAGGGATATAATATGAAGTGTTTAAGGAGTAAGGATTATTATAAGAGAGTAGAAGAGAGTGTTTTAAGCTGCCATGGGTTTTCTGAATAAACTAGTAATTTTATTGATTTCTGAGTTCTGCGTGCTTTACAAATGAACTTTTGATCGTTTATATAGACGATCAAAATACAAAATGACGAAAGATAATAAGTACTATATCTACTAATTTACATGACACATCTAGACTAATAATTTACATGACACAAAAGTCAAGAAAGGACCGTACTCTATGTAAAAAATTCAAAATACATTAATTACTGCCACACATCTTGTAGAGATTTTTTTTTGTCTTTTGTGTATGTGCGTCACTGCATACGTCTGATGTGCATTATTGTTTATGCTGTTGTGTCACTGCTTACGTCTGATTTGCATTATTGTGTGTTGTTGAAGATTCTCTAGAAGTCTCGGTGTGTTTCGTCTATTGATGGTGCCATGTCTGTATCACCTTCTAAAGAAAAATCAACATTTTCTTCGTTGTTGATGTCTTCTATTTTCATCATCTCTCCTTTCCCTGAAAAAGGAAGAAGCATGTTCCAGTTTTTATGTGACCATATCTGCACATAATGGGCTTCTGCTAGTAACTTGAAACTCTCCCAGAAAAAGTCTTATGGTAGATTTGGGGTTTCTTGAAAGAGTGTTACTTGTTTAGTAAAGTTCTCACATGCTTCAAATTTTATTTATGTAGATGCTTCGAGCTGTTTGAACATATTTTGTGTAGCCAACCTGTGAGTAATGAAGATTCTCTTTTTTGCAGGTCTATATGTGTAACTATCCGCTTCCGGAAGAGATGCGAATATTTTGCATCCAATTACAGGAAAAGAGTTGTAGGATGCTATGTTGACTCCTGTTAGTAAAAACTTTTTGCCAAACTTGTTAAGGATGGCTTCTATCTTGGGATTTAATTTGAATTCGAGATAATCAATCATCCCATTGTGATAGAATTAAAGAATCTCGTCTTCAGTGAGTGTAGTAGTGTTTAAATTTATTTGTAAGTATAGTAGTCCTGCTACATTATGTGTATCAATGTTGCCATCTCCAAGCTCGCTGGTGTGACTTCTTTGTATAACTGTTATTCCCTTGTATTTGTCTTCGTGAAAAGTTGTAAGTTGTGTAAAATAATAGGGAATTATGTACAAATTTTTTATGAAACAATTTGTTCAAACTCTTTGAACTGTCGTATAATAGGTTCTAGAGTTTGTCTCCAAGGAAGATCTAAAATCCTTGCCTTGAAGCTATCATAGTTTCTGTGTATAACTGTGTTTGTTTTCTTTTCTTTCTTCTCAATTTCTTTTTGAAGCTGTGTATTTTTTGCTTCGAGAAGTGCTACCTTTTGTTTTAACATACTGTTCTCAATCTGGGTTTGTATATACTGTGTATCTTTTCCATATTGCATCAATTGTTTTTGCAAATTGGTAATTATTTCCTCTTGAGATTTTATTAATTGTTCCGAATTCATTTTTGCCATGTCTGAAAATGTTTTCACTTCTTCAAGTTCTATGTAAAAATTAGTTACCCCAAAGTGTTGTCTTGCAACTTGCATGTCTTCTGAAAAATTATAAAATCCTTTGTAAATGGGACTAGGACATTGTATATATTTTGCAACTGTCTCCCATTTATTGAAAATACCAATTTTTGTTCCCCTAAAAATTACATAATGAGAAAATTTTTGTTTCTTTATTTCGGGGGCTTTTTGAATTTGTTCAACAAAATAAATACTTAAAGCGTTTAAAACTTGTGCTTTGAAAGACGAAGCTTGTGGCATAGTTTGCACATGCCAAAGATTGTCTAACAAACACTGTTGTTTTTCATTTAATTACATACCTATGATGGGTCAAAAAAATTTGGCCTCATCATGGCATACTTGTAAAAGCATAATTTCCAAATATAATAACCGAGCTAGCCGGTTTTTGTATAGTTTGTATATTTTTTGTACCATGTTGTAAAACATAGGGAGGTAGGACGAATTTTATTCATCTCCATTCGTGGTCTTATTGTAGAACTGTAAGTTTGTAGTAACTGTGTTTCTGTAATATCCTCAAGTCCTTGTTTCGAAGTCTGTTGAGAAAGACTTGGAACTTTGGATTCTTCTTCTGCTGAAGATGATCCTTTTTTAAACTGTATAGGATATATGAGTTTCTTCTTTCCTTTGTCTTTGCTAGCTATCTTCAACAAATAATTTGTTAATGTTTCTAGAAAGCATATCTGCTATACCATTATTTTTTCCTTTAATGTGTTCAAAGTTTATTTTATACTCACCGCCTTGTATGACATTTTGTAAATTTACCCACCTAGTTCTATTTACCTTTTTACTTTGATTATTTTTAATAAAACGAACTATGGCTTCACAGTTTGTTCTAACTGTAAATTCTTTGTGTAAAAATATATTAAACTTTTCTAAAGCGTTGATTAATGCTTGAATTTCAAAATCCAAACTTGTCCAGTTTGTTCCTGCTTTGTTAAAATTTCCACTTGCATATGAACATATTTTCTCAGTATCTTTAGAACTGTATTTATCTGGTTACAAAGTAAGGCTGCTCCCCATCCTTCTTTACAACCATCGACTTCAATAATTATATAATCTGTCACTAATGGTAATTTTAATGGCTTAATATTTTTAACTGTTTCTTTTATAGTTTTTACTAACTTTATATCTTCCGTATTAAAATGTCTTTGCCCATTTTTTGTTGTTTTACTATATAATGGCCCAACTAACTTTGAAAGATTGGGTATGAATTTTCGAGCATAGTTAATCAATCCCAAAAATGCTTAAATTTGTTTTAAGTTTTCAAATTTTTCTGAAAATTCCAAAATTTTTGTAATAATATGTGCTTGTAATTTTATTTTCCCATTGCCTATTTCAAGACCAAGAAAAGAGATTTTTCTTTTAAATAATTTCATCTTTCTTTTAGAAACTACTATACCGTTTTTTTAATTTTCTTCAAATATCGTCTGTAAATGTTTCTCGTGTTCCTGCACTGTTTCTTTGGCAACTAAAATGTCATCAATATATACTAAGCAGAAATCATATTTAAGAAATATATTATCCATAAATCTTTGAAATATTGATGGTGCGTTCTTTAACCCAAAGCTAAGAACGTTCCATTCATATTGTCCTTCTGAACATGTAAATGCTGTCCAAGGTTTAAAACTTTCTTCAAGTTGTAACTGATTATATCCTGATTTTAAATCAAATTTTAAAAATACATTTTTCTTTTGTATAAGATTCAGTAAGTTATCTTTATTTGAGATATTGTAACCATCATCTTCTGTATTATCATTTAGACGTTTGTAACTGTAAACTATTCTAGCCTTTCCTTTTTTAATTTCACTATGATTTCTTACTATAAATGCTGCTGATCTGTGAGGACTTTCTGATTTTCTAATTAATCATTGTTCTAATATTTCTGGTATTTGTTTTCTAAATTCTTTTTTGTCTAAAGGACTGTATTCTATATTAGTTGTTCTAATTTTAATATCTGGATTTTTTATTTTAAATTTACATATATATTTAACCTTTGATTTTTTAATATCTTTTCCTATCAATCCTATTTTTTCTAAATGTAAAATTATAGGATAATTTTGGCTTTTTGTAATATCTTTTCCTTTTTCTAATTCATGTGTTAAGAAATCTGTAAGTAATTTAACCGTTTCATTTTCTATATAGGATTTATTGTTTTGATTTTGGTGTTTTAAAAATTCTAAATTCCCTTATCCACCACGCTTTTCTTGCAAACTCTGATGTATTAATATAGCGAGATGATGGGAAGCTGTACAGTTGTTTACTAAGTGTTACAACATTACGTGTTATTGTAATGGCTCCATTTAATCCTAGTATAAAGTTTAAACCAAGAACAAAATCTTTTGATTTAATACATTGTGGATTAATGTTAACCTATGGTATGTCATATTTTATACTAAAATTTCCTGAAAAATCAAGAAATTGTATACCCGTAGAATCTATATAATGTGTAATTGAAATTAAACGATCTTCTATTGTTCTAGTAATTAATTTATAAGGTAACTCTTTATGATACTGTTGTGGTACTAAACTGTAAGATATTACACTTTTTGTGGCTCCTGTGTCTAATAAGGCTGTTAAATCTAAAAATTTATTGTTACTTAACCATAATCTGCATTGTACGTTAATCATATTTGCAGATCCTTGTGTTTGTATATATATGTTTTCTTCAGACATTTTTGCTATATCTAGATTCTCTATATCAAAGCTTTCTTGTTTTTGTTTTTAATCAACCAAATCTTCTATATATTTTATTTTTTCTTCTATATTTTTTATCTTTAATTTATGCAATTCAGCTGTTATTTCTAATTTTTCTTTATATATGCTTGGTTCTTCCTTTGTTTGTTTTGCATTTTTTATTTCAGCTATTTCTATATCAAATACCCTTTTAAGACATAAACAACAAATTTCTTTAAAGCAAATGTTACATTGTAATCTTTTTTCAATGCTAGGATAATATCCACAATTATAACATTTTATATAGTTGTTACCCCTATTTTTAATCCAATTATGTTCACATTCTTCTTGTTCTGTATTAACATATGTGTAAGTAACCTTTGTTAATAAGTTTTCTGTCTCATTATCGCTGTATATACTATATATTGATTCATTATCTGAATTGTCTGTTTCTACTAATTCTATTTCATGTTCTCCTATTTGTTCTACCAGATTGCTTCTTTCTATGTTTTTGTTTCTGTTCGGACACTTATTTGCTAAATGTTTTATGTCTCCATAAATAAAGCATTTACAATTTCTTGTTTCTGGTTTCTTAACATATTTTTTATTGTAAGGTTTATATCCCTTTCTGTATGTAGTACTTTTTCTAAGTTTTTTCTTATTATTGTTATAATAACCATATGCTTGAGGTGTATAAATTGCTGTTTTACAAAATGCGTAGGCATTCTTCTTTAACTGTTCTTGTAAGCCTACCTCTTTACATCTCTCTTCTAATATTGAAAATGTATAAGTTATTCTAGGTCCTATTCCTAAATTTTTGTAAGTTCTATAATTATTTTTCCATACTTCGTGTATATTTTTTCCCAAATCTCCTGGTAACTTTATAAAATACTTATCGCATAAATTGTCATCCATAGCTTGTCCTGTTTGTGATAATAATCTTGTAAAGTCTAAAGTAAATTTATTAATATATTTCATATCTGCTATGCTTAATTGTTCTAAGTTTCTAATTGTTGTATCCTGTAATAAACTACTGTTTTTTGCTGGGTCTACTCCTAATATAAGAGTTCTAATTTGTGATGTAAAATTGTATGGATTATCTCCTAAGGCTTTTAATCTATTTACTTCATCTGGGTCTAGGGCTTTTTTACTTTGCCAAATACCTAGTGCTATTGGTCCTAGGGTTGTTTCCAAGTATGCAAACATGCCCATGCTATCTTTTTTGTTGGTTTCCCACATTCTTACTACTATTTGTTCCCATGTTAAAATTTCATCTATCCATAGCTGAGGTTTTTGTTTTTCTAATAATAACATGTTTCCACTGTATATATTTCCTATAGGTAATCTACTTCCTTTTCCTCTTATATTTGATTCTTGTTGATATGTTGTCATGGGTTGTGTCCATAATTCTCGACCTGCTGTTTCTTGTGTAGATGTTCCTCGTTATCCCCATTCTATTTTGATTCTTTTATTTGCATTTGGCATATATGTATCCATAAAGTTTTGATCGTGTTTATAAAATTCTGATAACATCATGTAAAATATTTTCTACTAATGGTAGATTATAATATTCTTGTAGTTTTTTGTAACTTTTTTCATATGTCATTCCTAATTCTGTTATACATTCTATAATCATATCGTCTACTTTTTCTTGAATGTTTAACTCTGTAAATTTTCTATTAATTATTTGTTCTAATGTTTTATTTGTTTCTTCAGTTTTAAATCGTGTAATAGTTTCTTCTTCTAAATAGTCTATTAAACTGATGTCAAATTCTTTTTCTTCGAATTTATCAAAACCAATATTTATAATATCTTCTTCAATTTCTTTTTCATTTTCTGTATCATAGACTGGTTCTGTGTCATATTCTACATTCATAAAATTATATTCTGTTTATTCTTCTTCTTTAGGTGTTTCCTTTTTAAAATCTACAAATCTTAAGCTTTGTTTTCCATTTAGGTCTTCATATATGTATCTTCTTTTAGGTATTAATATTTCATTTTCTTTTTCTTTTAAATCATCAAACTGCCATTCTAATCCTGCTAATTCTGCAAAATCTATTTTAATTGGATCTATCATTTGTATTGATTTTGAAGCTATAGTGTTAACTATTCCTTCAGTATTTACTTTGTATTTCATACCTGATCGAATTGATTTGGCTGACGATTGAACTGCTGAGGCTGATGTGGTCTTTGTGGGTATGGAATCCCTGGAGGGGGTTTAGTGGTCTGGTTATGGTAACTGAAGTTAGCATGATCCCTCCATGCATGATTGTAATTGGTTGCATTGGGATTATACTGAGACCTTGGTTGATTTGTAATGAAATCAACCTCCTTATGAGCAGGCGTTTCCTCTTGGCATTTGTCACTGTGATGTGGTCCCGAACAAAAATTACACGTGGCTGGTGTAAGGGGAACACTTATTTGATCCATTTTCTTTGCCAATTTTTCTACCTGTGCAGATAGACTAGTCAAAGCATCCACGTTAAACACTTCACCGGTCTTTGGCGGTTTGAGTCTTGAGGAGGGGTTCCATTGGTAGCTGTTTGTTGTCATATCTTCAATCAGATCGTAGCATGCTTGTGGGTCCTTGCTACCTAGAGCACCTCCTGCGGCAGCATCAATCATCTGCCGAGTGACAACGGATAAGCCTAATAATATCTAAAGGCAGTAAATTAGTGCAAACATGTATCATTCCGACATAGAATAGACCCAAAAGCATAGCAGACAGCTAAACATGAAAACAATCTTTCATGAAGGGTAGATTTTTACACACCTAGATGAATTATGACAAGTACCTGACTTCATACCACACTGGTGGTCACTCTAGCACTCAATATGTATATGGGTAAGTGTATAAGTGCATGTGTGCTAGATTGAAGCAAGGATTAGCATAGGCTTGATCACATATCACATCTCCATCAAATAACATAAACATATGCAAGCATCAAGAAGACTTTGTTCGGGTTGTAACGTGGCTAGGGCTAAAGGTAGGAATGGGAATATATAAAAGTGGCTAAAATAGAGTTTAGAAATCTAGTTCAAAACCGTTTAAGCTGCTGTTATTGGAAGTATACGGGAATCACACAATGTTTTTGGTGAGAATACAGTTCATCAAGCAGAAGTAGAATCAGAATTCTCTGAATGATGGCTAACAAGTAGGTAATACTGACAAAGAACTACTACTCAATGTATGACAGGCTCAAAAATAGCCAAAGAAAGCATGTCAAGCAACTGAATCTCTCATTTTTTTTATTTTTTTTTTGGATTTTTCTCAGATAACTCAGCTGCATGCTTAATAATAAAACAAAGCAGGGGACAATTTGAACTTTTCATGTCCCGCTAATCGGTGCATGAACAACTGACGAACATAATCTAACTGAACATACTAAGCAGCATAAAACGGGTTAAACTGACTCTGAAATCTTAAAAATAAAAATAGACTAAAACGGAATAAACATGGGTAATGAAATGAAAGGCTAAGGCTCAAATTGGCAAACTAGGGGAAAATATATAAAAAGTGGCTAAAAACAAAAGTATGTAGGCTTAATGGGGTTTCCTAGTGCTTCTATCACTTAATTGCAACAGTTTAGTTTATGATCTTGACGTGTATACTAGTGATCAAGTTCTACAATCAATGCAACAATTAGCATATAAGTGGGCAATTCCATGAGCTAATCATATAAGAAATGAACTGTAGTGGCTTAAATGCTCAGGAATGCATATCAGGTGTGGCTTGTGCAATTGAAGTCAAATAATTGTTAAAATTCAAGTATTTGTGCAAAATCTACTTCATAAAAGTTGAAATGTTACTTGTTTAAAGTCTATCATGCGAGAAGATCGAAACATGTCAAAAATGATATAACTTTGCGAAAAATGTACGCCTAAATTCAATTCTATGGATTAAAACATAATTAGCATATAAGAATTTGCAACAGGACAATTCTAGCAGGCATGTAACATGAATTCCCTCCCCACACTTAAAAGTGTACATTGTCCCCAATGTACTGACAATAAAGATAAAAGTGCGAGAAAAGAGCATTAAGAACTCCCTGAATAGTGATTGAGCCGGAAATTGCCAAAGTTGGAAGGCGTTGGCTTCCTCCCCACACTTATGATGAGCTGATAAGATATATCGAATATCCTTGCAAAACAACAACTCAACCAAAAGTGAAACATAGAGAGGGATACAAAAATAATCACAAGTTATGGCAAACAACAGAAACAATAAAGCAACTGAAATATAAAGCTGAATATGTACAAGTGTTTTGATGTCATACAGATGGAAACAAGAAATACAGAACATCAAACACAAAGTGGCATGTACTAAAGCAGAACAAAATTGTATAGCCAAGGTAAACTAATACAATACAATACAATACCAAACTAAACTAAACTATACTACTCACTATCTAATCCCCAGATAAACTACGGTGGAGGCGGGGGCTGGTGCGAAGGTCCGGCTTCGTCAATGAAGTCGCGGAGCCTCTGCGGATATGATGGCGACTGCAGTAAAGATGTAGACGATAAACGGTCTGCCGCAAGGATCTGCATCATGCTAATCATATACTGCCTGTGAGCCTCTGCATGTGCAAACTCTGATCTCTGAAGCTCCCGAGACTCCCGCAGCAGTTGTCTAGTTTCCAGCTGCGTCTCGCGGATCTCGGAGACTGATCTCTCCAACCTGCCAATCCGGGCCCGGTAATCCCTGTTGTATACCTGGGCTGTCTGTGGTGGTGGTGGGCTGCGAAATAGATCCTCCATAGTAATCTCGGGGGTCTCAAACCCCTGCCCTTCTCCAGCATCTCCTACCCCTGCTCTAGATCCTCCCTCTCCTCTTGCCTCTGTCTCCTCCTCAGCCACCCTCGGTGGCTCCCAAAGTGTGCCATCCGGATTGATCAGACACATCTGGTTGTTAATCCGAGAAGCGACCCTGATGCGCATTAGGACTGCCAAATCAATCGGAGTAGCACGGGAAGAGAAAGTGAGGCCATCAGTAATCTCACTCGTCAGAAGGCCCATGGCGGTAGCCAAGATAGTGACGTACCCTCCACCATATACAGATTGTGATACACGAGTGGTACGGATGTGGAGTAAAAAACGTGCCAAGCATAATGCAAGCTGGCATGGCTGCTGATGAACCATAGTGTAGAGATAGAAGAGGTCAGAGAATGTAACTGACCCAGATGATGCGCTGTGCGATGTGATGGTGTGCAAAAATGGCCCGGTGTAAGATGCGGTGCAGTGGATCCCTGAGTCTCGTGCTCTTTGGCACGCTGGCAGTGTTGTAGGGTCCAGTGCCTACCTCACTCCAGAAAGAGATACCCGAAACTCCCTCCGGCCAGTCAATAATCCTGTCAGTAAAGGCCGGAGTGTCCAACTCCTCATGGGTATACAGACCCATATAAACGGCAAACTGCCGTAAAGACAGCCGCCTCTCAACCCCAAGTAATCGAAAAGTGAGGGCATCCTCCCGCTCAAAGTCTGTGAGCGGGGTAACCAAATGGATTGTGGAGAAAAACTCCAATGCTAGCTCATGGTAGACACCCCCCTGAAGGCTAAACAACCGCCGCCAATAAGGGCCGACGGCGGCGTCTGCTCTAGCATGAATGTGCAAAGTGGACAGGTCGTCCCAGACCAAATACCTGATAGCCTCAAATCCGTGGCTCTCAGCACGCTGCATCAGGTGAGCTCTATCGGTACGGTCCTCCTCACGCTCGAATCGGAGGAATGGATGAAGCTCGGCATCGTCCGGATGCTCTACTGGGACCCTGTTGGGGTCGACAAGTCGCGGGAAATGTCGTGGGTCTATGCGTGGCTCTGGTGAAGCAGCTCTGCGCTGGCGTCGAGGAGGCATACTGAAATGAATAGAAATTTAAGTAAGACGCTCGCATGATTAGCCTACACATCCTATCGATCGAAATGGCTTTGATTTGGCATTCTAAAAGTCCACGTGTGGTGAAAATGTTCAAAAGATGAACAAATTTTGAAAAAGGGTTGAAAAATGGGTCCTACGGCCGCAGTAGATATACAATACGGTCGTAGAAACATGACAAATAGAAACCCTTAAATGACTTACTACGGCCGTAGGTATAAGTTACTACGGTCGTAGTAAGATGTAGAATGATAAACCTTAATCGAAACTACTACGGCCGTAGTAATATGTTCCTACGGCCGTAGGAAAGTTACGTAAACAGAAAAACGGGCGACGATAAAAATACCAAATCGATCGAAATGAGGAGCATATAAATGAAATTAAAGCACGAAATCGAGTACACGCGAAAGAGAGGAGCATTTTGATACCTTATTTGTCGAAAATGAGCGGTTAATGTGCGAGATATCGAAGGAGAAAGCTCGAAGGGCGTCGGGTGCGGTTTTTAGAGAGAGAGCGTAGAGAGAGAGAGAGTTCGTGTGTTTTGAAATCTGATGGATTTGTATTTATAAAGATCTTCCTACGGCCGTAGTGGTCGTGCACATCGGCCGTAGGGCTGCTGTTACTTTACTACGGTCGTAGGAGATATTTCCTGCGGCCGTAGGGATCTTTTTCACCCAAAACCATATTTTTTTATCAGAATTTCAAATTGAACAACATTTTGGCATACTCAACTCTCTTAATGCCTCCGAAAAATGTATGGGAAAAAGTGAAGTAGTAGGAATAATGAAAACACACTACAAGAAAGCTAAGGCAACTACGGAATGGAAACGACGACACGGAAATATGTACAAGTAACACACTATTCGTACGGTGTGTAAGCGAACACTTTAACGCGTTGAAATGCGGAGTATTTTCCTGTGTCTCTCCAGACTGAATGAAAATGAGAAAACACGAGGAGTAATCTGTTACGAACATAGGCACGACAATAGTGATTTTAGCGGTGCTTAGGCTCGAGTTTGCTCATTCGAAGACTCGCGAATTCATCAACCAGAGCTCTAGCATTACTGTTAGGCCTGAAAACCCTTTCAGCTTTAAGCCTAATCGGTACTCCTCGAAGAGCACTAGCACACTCTGATTGAGAATTTGTTGGCCATTTCTTACAAGCTCCCTCGTGCATCAAAGCACCACAATTCCAACATTTCCCTACCTGTTTTGCACACCTTTTAGCTGCGGATTTTGACGTACCTCGATGAAATTTTGCATAGTTTTCATTTCTCCTCACGTGTTTTTCAAATCTCAGGACAATATCGCGCTGAATATCTGGCGGAAGTGGAGAATAAAGAGAAAGACAGGACAGAAGAGTGAGAGAGTCTGAAGAAATCATATCCAGTTCTTTAAGGTCTGGCCGGTAAAAGACCAAACTCAATCGGCTAAGGCATAGCAGAGTAGAACTTTAGAACTTCGCTTGATTCTTCATGGATCGGGAGGCCAATATACTTCTTAAGTCGGTGGCCGTTGACTTGAACGTTACTCCTTCTGAGTTTGTGATGTCAACAGCACCATGGGGAAAAACAGTGTGCACAGTATATAGACCCGTCCATCTGGACTTCAACTTACCAGGAAAAAGACGTAATCGAGAATTATATAACAGCACATGATCACCAGCCTGGAATTTCTTGTCCTTCAGGCGTGAGTCATGGAAAGCTTTCGTCTTTTCCTTGTACATGATGGAATTCTCATAAGCTTGGAAATGCAGTTCATCAAGCTCACTTAGTTGAAACAAACGATTATCTGCTGAACTTTTTAGATTAAAATTTGCGGCCTTCAAAGCCCAGTAAGCTTTATGCTCAAGTTCAACTGGTAAACGACAGGTTTTCCCATAAATCAACCTATATGGTGTAGTACCTATAGGTGTCTTATAAGCAGTGCGGAACGCCCAAAGTGCGTCGTCTAATTTTTCTGCCCAATCTTTTGGGCTGTTACCAACGGTTTTTTCCAGATACGTTTCAAACCACGATTGGTAACTTCGGCTTGTCCGTTGGTTTGCGGATGATATGCAGTAGAGAATCGATGAGTGACACCATATCGTTTAAGAACTTTCTCTAACTGTGCATTGCAGAAATGAGTACCCCTATCACTGATTAATGCTCTGGGGATACCAAATCGTGAAAATAGCCTTTTCAGAAATTTACAAACTACCCTTGCATCGTTTGTAGGCAAAGCTTGTGCCTCAGCCCATTTAGACAGATAATCGACTGTTACAAGGATATATTTGTTTCTGTGTGAACCAGGAAAAGGACCCATGAAATCTATTCCCCAAACGTCGAATATTTCACAGACTTGAATCGGATTTTGGGGAATCTCATTTCGGGATGAGATGTTTCCAGATTTCTGGCATGCGTCACACGATTTAACGAAAAGATGAGCATCCTTAAATAAGGTAGGCCAAAAGAAACCTGCATCAAGAACCTTTCTGGCTGTAAAGCTAGGTCCGTGATGGCCTCCTGTTGGGCCTGCATGGCAGTGCTGAAGGATGTCATTTGTTTCAGATTTGCTTACACACCGGCGAATGACTTGGTCGACCCCTACTCGAAATAGATAAGGATCCTCCCAAATGTAGTATTTAAGCTCAGAGATGAATTTTTTCCTTTGCTGGTGTGTAAGACCTTTTTGTATCACCCCTGCGGCTAGATAATTTGCTATGTCAGCATACCAGGGGATTTCTTCAGTGCTAGTGATGGCAAATGGGAATTCATCAGGAAAGTTATCTTTTATGCCAGATTCAGTTAGCACCTCAAGATTTGGATTTTCAAGACGAGAGAGATGGTCAGCAGCCAAATTTTCTGCTCCCTTCTTATCTTTGATCTCAATATCAAATTCTTGCAAGAGCAAAATCCATCTGATAAGGCGGGGTTTAGCATCTTGCTTCGTAAAAAGATAACGAAGAGCAGAGTGGTCTGTGTAGACCACTGTTTTTGACAACACCAAATAAGACCTGAACTTGTCAAATGCAAAAACTACTGCTAACAACTCCTTTTCAGTGACTGTGTAATTTTCTTGAGCGTTGGTTAGAGTCTTGCTAGCGTAATAGATTGGCTGAAAGTGATTATTTATCCGTTGGCCTAATACAGCACCAACGGCGAAATCACTGGCATCGCACATAAGCTCGAATGGTTGCGACCAATCTGGGCTCGTCAAAATGGGTGCTTGAGTCAATTTCTCCTTCAAGAATTTAAATGCATGATCGCACTCTGGAGAAAAAATGAACGGAGCGTCTTTATCAAGGAGATGGGTTAAAGGCCGAGTGATTTTCGAAAAATCCTTAATGAAGCGCCCGTAAAAATCCTTCAAGAATTTAAATGCATGATCGCACTCCGGAGAAAAATCCTTAATGAAGCGCCGAGAAAACTCCTAATGGCTTTGACATTAGAAGGTGGAGGTAGCTTTGCAATAACATCAATTTTAGCTTTGTCTACCTCAATCCCTTCTTGTGAAATTTTGTGACCTAAAACTATACCTTCGCGTACCATAAAATGGCATTTTTCCCAATTTAACACGAGGTTAGTTTCTTCACAGCGAGACAACATTTTGTCTAAGTTTTGAAGACATGTATCAAAGGAGTTACCGAAGACTGAAAAGTCATCCATAAACACCTCGACACAATCCTCAATCAAGTCATGGAAAATAGCCGTCATGCATCGCTGAAATGTTGCAGGAGCGTTACATAACCCAAAAGGCATACGCCGGTAGGCAAAAGTACCGTAAGGGCATGTAAACTTTGTCTTCTCTTGATCCTCAGGTTGGATAGGAATCTAAAAATATCCAGAGAAACCATCAAGGAAGCAATAGAAGGTGTTTCCAGCCAAACGCTCCAACATTTGGTCAATGAAAGGAAGAGGAAAATGATCCTTACATGTGGCATCATTGAGTTTGCGATAATCAATACACACACGCCACCCCGTGACAGTACGAGTAGGGACTAGCTCGTTTTTATCATTGAGAATGACGGTCATACCTCCCTTTTTGGGGACTACTTGGACAGGACTGACCCACGGACTATCAGAGATAGGGTAGATCAAACCGGCATCCAGCAGTTTGATGACTTCTTTCTTAACTACCTCTTGCATGTTGGGATTTAGACGTCTTTGATGTTGCACATACGGTTTATGATTATCTTCCATGAGGATCTTGTGAGTGCAAAAAGAAGGACTAATCCCCTTAATATCAGAAATTTTCCAAGCAAGAGCAGTTTTATGATTTTTCAGAACCTGTAATAGCTTATTCTTTTCAGTGACAGTAAGGTTGGAAGATATTATCACAGGCAGCTTAGAATCTTCCTCTAAAAATGCATATTCAAGATGGGAAGGAAGTTCTTTGAGTTCGAGAGAAGGTGGGTCCAAAACAGATGGTTGAGAAGCTGAGCTCTCGGATTTTTCAAGGACCTCGAAAATATCTGAGATAGGTGGCGTGACAGTTGGAATAGCATGGGTTAGCTCATCAGAGATAAGCTTGACCTGTTCTACATTCAAGACAACCTCATCCAGGATTTGAGTGTCAAAAGCATCTTTCTCGAGAGTAGAAATGTGATCCACGGGATAATGGTGAAAGATATCAACAAAGTAAAGAGTGTCATCATGGTTATCTGAGTGTTTCATTGACCTTTGAATGTCAAAAGTGACTTCATCTTCATCTACTCGAAACGTAAGCTGTCCGTTGCAAACGTCAATTAATGCTCGAGCAGTAGCTAGAAATGGACGACCAAGAATTAACGGGACGTTTCTGTCCTCGTCCATATCTAAGACAACAAAATCAACGGGAAACACAAATTTGTCGACCTTGACCAGGATGTTTTCTACTATCCCACGTAGATATTTGACAGAACGATCGGCTAGCTAAAGTGACATACGAGTTGGTTTCGGTTCTCCTAGGCCCAGTCGTTAAAAAACAGAATATGGCATTAAATTAATACTGGCACCTAAATCAGCTAACGCATTGTTGACTGTAAGACAACCAATCAAACATGGGATGGTAAAGCTCCCTGGATCGGTTTTCTTTGCTGCTAATTTATTCTGAAGAATGGCGGAGCATTCTTCATTTAAAGTTACCAGTGACAGGTCCTCCAATTTCTTTTTATTGCTGAGCAAATCTTTAAGAAATTTGGCATATTTGGGCATCTGTGCGAGTGCCTCGACAAATGGAATGTTCACATGGAGCTGTTTGAATAACTCCAAGAACTTACCATATTGTCCCTCCATTTTCTCTTTTCTCAATCTCTAAGGAAAAGGAATGGTAGGTTGAAATGTTTTTACCGGAGGTTGGACTTGCGCGGTACTTGCTGGGTCTAGCCTGTTTTGCGCCTCACCCAAATCTTCTGATTGGACCTGTTTTTAAGCTTCTTTGGATTAAGAGGGATAAGGTGGTGATACCGTGGTGGTTCCACTACGTAAAGTGATTGCTTTTACGTGAGCTTTCGGGTTGGTATCCGTGTTGCTCGGGAGACCTCCCGGCTGTCGTTCTGACAAGAGCTTGGACAATTGGCCTACTTGATTTTCAAGATTTTGTAGCGAGGCCTGTTGGTTTCTCAGGGTTGCTTCCGTTCGGTTTAATCTATCATCAGATTGATTGAATCGTTGTTCGGATTGGGATAGATATTGTTT
Organism: Pulicaria dysenterica; assembly: GCA_947179395.2. Classification (NCBI taxonomy): domain Eukaryota; kingdom Viridiplantae; phylum Streptophyta; class Magnoliopsida; order Asterales; family Asteraceae; genus Pulicaria; species Pulicaria dysenterica. The sequence continues at coordinate 67,013,081 of OX359290.1, read as the reverse complement.
CACGAGATCTTCCAGGTTGGACGATCCTGATGATGAAGCAAATTGGTTGACAGGTGGGGGTTGAGTGTTGTACTGACGTGGTAGTTCGTAGGGTTAAGGTTTTCGATCGAATTGATTTGGCTGACGATTGAACTGTTGAGGCTGATGTGGTCTTTGTGGGTATGGAATCCCTGGAGGGGGTTTAGTGGTCTGGTTATGGTAACTGAAGTTAGCATGATCCCTCCATGCATGATTGTAATTGGTTGCATTGGGATTATACTGAGACCTTGGTTGATTTGTAATGAAATCAACCTCCTCGTGAGCAGGCGTTTCCTCTTGGCATTTGTCACTGTGATGTGGTCCCGAACAAAAATTACACGTGGCTGGTGTAGGGGGAACACTTATTTGATCCATTTTCTTTGCCAATTTTTCTACCTGTGCAGATAGACTAGTCAAAGCATCCACGTTAAACACTTCACCTGTCTTTGGCGGTTTGAGTCTTGAGGAGGGGTTCCATTGGTAGCTGTTTGTTGTCATATCTTCAATCAGATCGTAGCATGCTTGTGGGTCCTTGCTACCTAGAGCACCTCCTGCGGCAACATCAATCATCTGCCGAGTGACAACGGATAAGCCATTATAAAAGATGAAAATTTGATTCCATAGCTCGTATCCGTGTGATGGGCATTTTCTCAAAAGATCTTTATACCTCTCCCAGGCGTCGTATAGAGACTCCCCGTCGTTCTGCTGAAATGACGAAATATCATTTCGCAGTTTGGCCGTTTTGGCCGGCGGGTAGTATTTAGCTAGAAATTTGGCGACCAGATCATTCCATGTGGTAACGGAATTTACCTGCAGAGAGTTAAGCCATAGCTTGGCTTTATCTTTGAGAGAAAATGGAAACAAACGCAATCTAATGGCGTCATCAGTAACACCATTGATTTTAAACGTGTCGCAAATTTCAAGGAAACTGCGGATGTGAGCGTTTGCATCCTCATCAAGAAAACCATGAAACTGAACAGAATTTTGAACCATTTGGATTATGTTGGGTTTGATTTCGAAGTTGTTTGCCGCCACCCTAGGTCGAATGATGGTGTTCTGGATATTGTTAATATCCGGACGAACATAGTCGTTAAGAGTCCTGTAAGGTGGTGGTGGTGGTGGTGGTGGTCCTTCTTCAGCCATATTTTGAATATGTTCTCTTGCACGTTGGCGTTGACGGCGTCTGCGTCGTCTGAACTCACGTTCTGGCTCTTGAAAGGGCTCAATTTGTTCAGGAAGGAACAAACTGACAGAGGGTGCGAGAAAAGAAGTAGGTAAAGTAGTAACTACCTAATCAGGCACACCTAATTATGAAGTAACAGGAAAAGATCAAATCAATAATTAACTATTTCTTAGTATTCGCCTGTCCCCGGCAACGGCGCCAAAAACTTGGTGTGTGATCCGCGTATGGATTTTTAAGATGATTAAAAGCTTTTGTCACAACCTTGTTTTAAATTTATAAAAACGATATTACAAAGCAGATACTACACACAACTCAGGCAAGTATGACCTGGTCAGGAGTAGTATAGACTAGGTAAGACCGGATATCGTTCCACCAGGATAGGGATCTACCAATACTCAAGTATCATCATTGTTTGATCAACAGAATGGAAATAAAGGCAAGTAACAAACTAAACTAAATCACAGAACAATTAAAACAGATTAAACTAAATTAACACCGAAGGCAATGGCAGGCTAAAGATTCACTCGGGCTTTCGAATCATCCTCACTAATCATGACAATGTTACAATACAAATTCCAATATGAAGACTTGAATAGATTGAGCGCATAGCATGCTGTTCAAATACTCACAAAAGCATATTATCATTCAGAACCATCACTCGAGTTATCAAGACTCGGACTCAATAATCAAACATGATCATGCAAGCAACGGCTTATCAAAGTTCAACTACAGATTCATCAGATTGCATCCAAAAAGATGTCAAAGCAGTCAAAATATTTAAAACAAGCATAAACAGCACATGGTAATGAAAATGTCCTCTAACAACCATAAGGATTTCTCCTAATAGTAGTAGGGGTTGATACCTATTTATATCTATAGGGATTTCTCCCAGTAACAGTAGAATAGGATCTGACAGAACCGTGAAATCTTACATAAAGGCATTCAACAACAAATCACAATCTAGATTTTAATCTCAGATTATAAACACATGCAAATTGGTACAATGGGGTCACAAACTCTACTAAATGAAAACCTCACTATTTAAGGGATTCTCAGTTTTAGCCACATGATTACTAAAGATATGAACATGTTAAACCTACCATTTCTAGTATAGCCAACACTTCTTAAGACATGAATCATGTGATAGGCATATTGAATACCAAGACTAGTATATCAAAGGCGTACATGCGAGTTCGTTTCACCATCTTAAACATACCAACAAGCATCTTTGTGAGTCCTTTAATTATTAGTAACATGCTTGATCCATGAATACACCAAATGATTAGATTTTCATCAGATATCATAAAGCTTGCATAAAACCAACATATGTAACAAAATGACCAATAACGGATGAACCTGAAATGATTCAAAACAAATCCCAATAATGATTTCTAAAGACAATCATGCAAGATGCATCATTTCTAATCACATGCTTAACATGACATTAATGAGTGTCAAATATCATTATTGAATATTCACATGCTTAAACATGAAGGAGTTATCCTAACATATTCTTACATATAAACATGATCAGATTATACATACTAAGTTGATGAAATACAATTGTATTCAAGATAAAACATGCATAATTGAATCAAGTCAACATAAAGGTAAAATATATATTGCCATAATTAGCCAAGAATCATCTTGGCCCAAGTGAAATGAGTTTAGTTATCCATATATAACAGTGAAAGTACTACAACATCTAGAATACATGGGTACATGATTGAATACATAAATGGAAAGATTATACCCAAGCTAAACTCCAAAATGTTGTTCCAAGCCTTCCAGTCCAACGCTCTCCTCCAAAAGATCACCGGGAAAGGTATGTGTTTCGGGAGAGTGTTTGGTGGTGTTAGGTTGAGGTGGAAGTGGTACCGGAATCAGAGGTTCGGCAGGGGTTCGGTGTATATTGTTAGGCTCGAGATCTCCCCGCTCCAACTTCCTTTTTCGGTTCTCAAAACTACCACTTTCTTCAAATGACACAAAGCTTCTATTTATAGGCATTCTGATCCGGAACCTCCTACGGCCGTAGGACATGTTTACTGCGGCCGTAGGAGTGTATTCACACAGGATTGTCAAAGATGGCTGCCTTACGGCCGTAGCAAGTATTTCTGCGGCCGTAGGAAGGCTGGTTGTCTGACATACGCAACGAATCTGTCAGAATAGGTTGGGCTACGAAACAGCTGTCTACTACGGCCTTAGGATATGTTTTATGCGGCCGTAGGAGGACAGATCATCATCTTCTAGAAGAACAGCTTACTACGGCCGCAGGAATTCTCTACTGCGGCCGTAGGAGGGTCTTTTTCACCTTTCTTCCATTTTTCACTTGTTTCACTTAACGCTCTTAAATACCTGCATGGTGAATGTTAAACATATTAGATCAATATTTGGAATAAGCACCTTGTTTTTGTGCTAAGTATGGGGTATTTTGGCATGTAAAACATGTATAAAAACGCATATATCAATATAGGATACTGTTTATCACTTTTTTCCTGTCGTGAATATTTAGTAAACCCTGTTACTTCTTCTTTGTTTTCTTCTGGTTTATACTTACTAGCGTCTTCTAATGTTTTTTTATATTCTTTTGATAACTCTAGTTTATCCTTCTACTATCTTTTTAACTGTATCTACTAATTTTTCTAAGTTTGTAATTTATGTTTCTACTTTAGGTAACAAACTTTTGTTTTCAATATGTTTAGGCTTACTGTTTTCTAATAAATAATTTAACTATTGAATTTCTTGTTTACTAGGAATATTTTTTCTAATATCTTTTAATTCTTTTATAATTTGATTATTTTGATCTTTAATATATCCCAAATTTTCTGTTAAATTGTTTATTATTTCAAATTATATATATATATATATATATATATATATATATATATATATTGTGTTAAGCGTTCCGTAGTAGTGTAATTATTTTTAGCTTCTTTTTCTAAATTTATTCCTAAATTAATAAGTAGATCTGTTATACCGTTTAAGTGTATATTTTCTGTATGTAAACTATGTTTATATTTAGTACTCAATTTGCAATTAAGATGATTGCGATCTAAACAACTATCGTTGACTTCTAGATTTAAAAACTCAAGTTTTTTGAAAATATTGGTTGAAGATGAGGAATCAATAATTATATGAATTTCTACTCTCCTAGTTTTCTCCTTATTCCATTTTTCCTTAAACACCACACACACATCTATATATCCTTCCTATCGATCTTAAACACCACACCACACACACATGCACACCCATTTAAAAGACACGGTCGATACCCCCACCTATATATCCTTCCTATCGATCTTAAACACCACACCACACACACATCTATCTCACCTACACATGCAACACACACACTATCGATCATAAACATATCTATTGAATACACACGCTCACATACATAATTGATAATTAACTAGTGGTTAGGAGCCCGCGTTTCGCGCCGGGATATAAAGTTTCATATATTGTATGAAAAACACTCAAGACAGACTTTAGATGAAAGAGAATTTTATACATATGTGCTAGTACAAAAGCTTAACATATTTGATCTCAGTAATCACAATATTTTATGATTTGGGGATGATTTGAGAGGCCACAAATATCCATGATTTTAACTTTTTTTGCTACATAAAACCATAGATTGATTAAACTGATTACAGACAGATGCTATTGATGAGTCTACTGTCTTTTGTTTTAATATAGGTAGAAGTTGACTTTAAAAGGTAAAGCAAACTATCTTCTTGTTTTTCAATTTTAAGATATACAAAAAGTAGTCTTTTTGGTTAAGCAATTTTTCTATCAATGGTTTGGAAGATTAGATGTTTGAGATGAGGTATATTAACGTCTATGTTATTAGTAGCAGTCACTAACAATATTTATTTTTCTATCTCCACTTTCAACTAATTTTCATTGCAATGTTGTTAAGTTATATGCTCCTTGTAGGTTCTTATACAGTTGGCTTTTAAAGATTTAAGGAAAGGTGTTAATTTGAGTTTGGATACGATTGATGTAATATGGGTAAATGCTATTTTAGTTTGGGCAAGGTGCCTTGGTTTGAGATTCTTCATTGAGTTGTACGAAATTAGCATTCTTGCTCCAATAGGATCTGACTACTAATTTAGTCTATCATTATTTCTTAAAATTACGGAATGTAAGCCATACTTTTAGTTATTCAACTTAGGTGTCTGAAAAACTTACATGCTAAAATTAATGTTTCATTTCAGTGGTTAGAAAAGCAAGATGATATACATAGCTCTTGGTGGTGATTTCTCCCTGAAGGAGATCAAGCCCCACCTTGTGGAGGGAAAATTTTTCGTATGTTTAATTAATTCACAATGTAGAGCAATAGAGCATCAAGGAAAATGTTTTGCTTAATTTTCATATATATCAAAACAACAGCTTATATACTTGACATTACATCAAACAGTTGGTGGGTAACATAGAAATAGAAAATAGTTTCAATCAGGGAAAAAAGCTATAAAGCCATCAAAATTTATATTCATGAATCATATAGTAAAATAAGGCGGAGGTAAAATATTGTAACCAAAAAAATAACAGAATAGCATATGAAACTTACCTGTATAAAAGGGAAGTATTGGAAGAGAACCTTTACAAAGTGAACATGTCATAAAAGTATGTTATTAAAAGTATAAGATGCATAGGAAGGGATTATTATTTTAAAACTAAAAGACAACTTGATTAGGTTTAAAAAGTGAGAATTAGATGGTGAAAGAGAGAGATTTGCAGAGAAGGAACTGTGCAAAGAAGAAAATGAGTGGAAAATGTAAAGTAAAAAAGGGTAGGAAAATATATAAGTTATCTAATATTAGTAGGTTGTTAACTCCTCATGTATATGTGTGAATTAAGATTACAGTTGTTTGTTGTGGAAAACAGAAAGTAAACACAGGATAAAAGAATTAAAAAAAAAAAGATAACAGGATTCGAACCTGCACCAAAGACGCAGGTGACTGCGCCTTACCATTGAGCTGTTTGCTTAGTTTGTTTATAAATCACAACTCGAGCTATTAAACGCAGCCGCAGGTTTTTTTTAAAAAGCAAAAAAAAATGATTAACCAGGATTCGAACCTCCGCGGTATACACCAAGTGACGACGCCTTACCACTGGGCTGTTTGCTTACTTTGTTTATAAATCACAACTTCAGCTATTTACAACCGCCGCCTATTTTTTTTCTTGAAATTGTATGGTATTATAATATATATATACACCCACATCTCATAAAATTACGATTGATAGCCTATATACCTATATATCCTTCCTATCGATCATATATATACATGCTCACACATAACTATCAATTTTACACATATATATAATATACCTATATATTCAATCCAAACAAGTAGGTTACAAAGTCAAGGTTTTAGATAAAATTGTTTCTTCCAACCATCCACCTTATCATCTTCTTCACATAAATATTAACATATTAACTTCATACCTTTAAATCAATTTCAAGAACACATGAACAAGCTTCTTAATTCCATAATTTCAATTTTTATAAACATACTTAAAAACATGATTTTAAACTCAAACACTTAACACAACATCAAGAACATCAATAAATCTATTGGTATGTTTCAAAAACCATTTAAACATTCTAAAATCTTCAAAAATTCTAAAATCTTCAAACTTGTGAACATACACTTTCAAGTTCTTCAAGAACACTATCATGGTAGTTCTAACAATTTTTTTAGCATAGCAACTACTTGAAATCATGTTATTTAGTAACCATGAATCATAACTATACATTGTGTTAAAGATTTACAAAGTTTAGAATCAAAAAGGAAAATGATTCAAGTAAACAAGTTGATAACTTTCTCTCAAATCCACCTTAGAAAAAACACACATAAGAACATAAGACTTAGTCTTGAAGGGCTATTTAAAAGTCTAATTTCGGCCACCATCTAGTTACACACAAACTCAATATTTAAAACGCTCCGTTCAAATATATAGTTTGTCACATATACGACCAATAACAAATAATTGATTACTAACGAAATAATATTTAGATTCCTTATTTAAAAACGACTCTAACAATACCATATAAGCATACTATTAAAATAAACACGTAAGCAAACATATAGAATACCCACGATACGACTAGGCCCGAATTGAGGATGTTACATAATCGTTTATAGAGATACATATTTGCTCTTCCCACATTTATTATTAATTTTTGTTTGTAGTCCTTTAATAAAAAATCATTTTAATCCAATTAAATATTATTATTATTTACGATATATAATTTTCATTACAACTACACTAGCATTATACTCGCGTAATACAAAGGTGATAAATATCTTTCTCAATAACTTCTCCGTTTTTAAAACAAAGATGGTATATTCTTTTCACAATTATGATGGGACGATAAAATTTCACATGGACAGTAAAATCCAACAAGAGTGGTAACAATATAACTCTATTTTATTTTAATTATATTACCATTTCAAAAATCCATTAATTTTTATAAATTTAGGTTGTATGTTGTTTAGATTTAATATGTCTAGGTATACAAATTTTTTGATAGTTAAATTAATATAATTATTATATGATAGAATATATAATATGAAAAGTTTATTTATTAACTTCTTTAATTATTAATTTAATTTGCATTGATTTTATTTTTTAAGTATTTATTTAAAAGATTTAGTTACTAAAATGGTATATAAGATTGTCATTAACTCCACAAAATAGTTACATTATTTAATAGTTTTCATCAAGTTTAATATTAAGGGTAAATTAGTAATTTTAGATTACTTAAAATTAAAAAATAAAGATGACCTAAATACTTTACAAAATAATATAGATTAAAAACAAGTTAACATTGAGCATACCAGATTAATTGATTATTACAACTAAAAATACTCGTTTTATTACTCATTTTAACACCTATATTTTACAATTTAATAAATTATTATATACTATTATATTATTATTGTTTAATATAGTTGAATAACTATTTTTTATGTTTTTTATTACCAATTTTAAACGTAACCTCTACCAAGCATCATATATACTACAAACATAAACCATCACATACACCACAAATTAAAATCTACCAATTTATTTAGCAGGTAACAAGTAATTCTGTTGATTTTTAATTATTTTAAATACCAACCACATCAATATCATATCTATGAAAAACATTCAATGCGTTCTTTCAAGTTTTAATATTAAGATGAAGACAAACCAAAGATGAAGAATGAATAAAACTCGTATGAATATTAATACCCATTTGAAATCGATTCTAACACCCAAATTAATTAAACAAAATCAAAACCTGTTGGTCCCTTAGTGAGAAGGTCAACAAGCAAGTAATGTGTAGAAGGGGGGTTGAATACACTTTCTGCGGAAATTTGAACAAATCAATAAAAAATGTTAACACACATCAAACCACAAGAATCGAATGCTTTGTTTTATATTAATAAGAAGATGATTACAGACTTTATCAAGTAAGCAACACTTGATATGTAAACACCTAATGTAATCAAATCTCTCAATCTCTCAAACTTTGCTATCTATAATCAACTTATGATTATAGATACCGGACGACTCTCTAAACAGGATGTAATAACTGATTGAAAACTTACCAATTTCACAACTAATGTGAATATTTGAACACACGAATAGCTTGGCAATCTGTGAGTATTTTGATCACGTTGAACTGACAAACAGTGAATCAATATTCGTAACACATACGGTTTGAGGTGAAAACTGAGTTATGGCTCTGTAACTCTTAGTCGTAGTAGTCGTACCTCAAAAACTTATCAGGATGATAAGTATTTATAATCCTGTTCCTACGGATCTTAACAAACTAGAACTAATCTTAATTTGCTAACTAACGGATAACCCGGAATCTTGAATCTTGAATCTTCTTATCTTGAGTCTTCAATCTTGATTCTGGAATCTTCTTATCCTTCCCGTAGTTATATAGAGAGATAAAAGATAAATTTAAAACATATTTAAATTCTCTTTAAACTGACTTCTAGCTCGGACTGAGTTACTCAGCTTGAAACACATCAAGCCGAGTTCTTCGAGAACAAACTCGAAAACAAACATGAACTAACACGTATAATAATTAATTCATCCTTAGAAGTCCTAAGAGTTAGCTAGAATTTATTTAACAACTCTGTTGAGTTGACTCAGTATACACGTTGAGTCACTCAGCTTGAAACACATCAGGCTGAATGCTCAACCTATACCTTAGGTGACATACACAGCTTATCAAACATATTGATAATCTTACTAAGATATAGTCTAAGCTGATCGAACATATGCTCAGCTTATGCTCAGTCTGATCAAGCCTCATAATTCTGTTTAAGTTATCTTTAGAACACATCTTACAAACTTAACTTTGTCTCATCAAATCTTAATTGATGAGATCATTTTCCCAACAAAACCCAACTTAAGATGAGAAAATATGTAACACCCCAAGTATGTGAATAAATTAAATAAAATCTTATCAATTAAATTATTACATGTTTAATAGAGTTATGTGATTATAAATAGAAAATAGATGCCTAACGAGTATAGGTATATTTTGTAGAGATAAGAGAGTGGCGATTAAAAATTATAAAATTATTAAATAAGATATAATGTTTATATATGTGGAAATATAAATGAGGGGCTAAACTATAAAATTTACAAACTTGAAGGCTGAAACGTGTCAAATTGCATAAGTATAATATATAGAGAGTTGGTGAATGGGGGTCAACATTCAAGCATGTATTTGTCTGGTGTTTGGTCCGGAAGTCTCGAGAGGTAGATAGGCAATAGATTCAACATAAAAAAAAGGGTAAAATATATTTTAACCCCTAAAGTTTAGGTTTAAAAATGGTTTAACCCCTAAACTTTTTAAATAAACGATTTAATCCCTAAACTTTTTTAATGAATGTTTAACCCTTAAACTTGTTACAATTCATCTTTTTAGCCACTTGACCTTCTACAACAAGTTACCAAACTTTTAAAGAACATTTTAATCACTAAGCTTTGGGGTGTAATCGAATCAAGCCGAACCAAACCTAGTCAAACTCTAATACGTATAGTTGCACTAGTTTGATGAATGCACATCTTCGACTTCCTCTATCTCTATTTTTGTTTTCTACTTTCTTTGGGAATCCATGAGATGGTGATTCGTGGCTTTGTAGATTGTCGAACAGCGGTTAATTACCACTAACCAATCGGTTTTTCAATCATCACCGGCTTAAGTTTTAGAGGCAGGGTCGAGTTAGAGTTTGACTAGGTTTGGTTCGGATTGATTCGATTACACCCCAAGCTTAGTGATTAAAATGCTCTTTAGAAGTTTGGTAAATTGTTGTAGAAGGTCAAGTGGCTAAAATGATGAATTATAACAAGTTTAGGGGTTAAAACATTCATTAAAAAAGTTTAAGGATTAAATCATTCATTTAAAAAGTTTAGGGGTTAAACCATTTTCAAATCTAAAGTCTAGGGATTAAAACATATTTTACCCTAAAAAAAAAACTAATTAATCTACAAGATTGAAGCTGAGATTTTGTAATCCAAAGATTAAAGGTATGTAAATAAACCCAGAGATAGGAATTTTTTTCAATAATTGGTATAATTGTAGTTCTTGAATTAGTAGAATTATCATAGTGATAATCAATATGAGTTTTGTATCTGAATTTATAGTTAAGTAGTGATTTGATTACTGATTTGTAGGAAAATTTGAGAAATTATCAAGCAAATGGGTCATTTTCTTGTGTTAATGAGTTTTGGATCAAAGGATGATAGTATCTAGATATTTTCATGTTGTTCTTGTGTTTGTAAATGTAATAGAGTTAGAAACAGTTGTTGGAAAAACTTGGAATTGAGGAGGTGAATGATTGGTCGGATTAGCAGTTGTTCACGGCGAACAGTTTGTTGTTGTGTGGTCTACGCTGGTTGTGTACATAAAAAGAGCCGTGTAGTGGCCTCATGTAGAGGCACATAGGCCATGTATAGCCCTTAGTGTGGCACAGGCGATGTAGCCAAACAGTGACCATGTTTGACTGAGATACACGGGCTGTGTATGTAACATGAGCCAGTAGGAACACAAGTTCAACACGGACGGTGTAAGCGTGTAGGGTGTCATGTAGACCTACACAGGTCGTGTAGGAGGCCGTGTAATCACTATTCACACAAGAAAGAAAGTGTAATAAAAAACTATATTATGTAATATTAATTGTAGAGATCGGTGAATTATGTGAAAACAAATATGTTGAAGTTGATACTTGAATCCAAAGACAAAAAAGAGGTGAGCTACATGATCTCTACTATTAAATGGAAAGTATGTGCACTTAGTGTTTTACGAATTATGTGATGATGATGTGAAGAAGTTCGAGTGACTAATGTGGCTAGTCACTAAGACTAGCAAGATGTTGATGTATCATCCAGAGATCGATGTGATATTAGAAGTTGATGTGGCTTCTAGTGGTCAGGATCACATGTAACACCGTGTTTTCAAGGTCAAAGTTTGACTTTTTAAAACTCATTCTTAAACATATTTCATTGTGAATAAATAAACAGCGGAAGTTATAAAAGATTATTTTCTTTATTTAAATCAACTCAAGAGAGTTTTCCGTTTACAAACATGTGTTACCAACATCAATACCGACCGATCATCATACCTTTTAAGGAAACAACAAGCGTCCCATCATAACAAATGCAACCCCCGGCACAGCCAACATAAACCTCTGCAAAAGCATACAACTAGAAGGGGTTAGCTTTAACAGCTAGTGAGCACAAACTTAAACATAATCATCACGTATCAGACATACATCACATGATAACACAAACAGTGCTATCCTACCACATAGTGGTGCGCTGACAAGATCAGTAGGCATCATATCTAGCGGGATAGCCAGTCTAGTTTAACGATCCTCACTGGGAATCAGCCACACCCAACCGTACTGGTGGAGAGCAAAAAGCAGTCTACCCAGCACGTTGCGGAGCCACTTGGACTCAATTTGGATCCGGCCATAAGCTAAGACCCTAACTCACGCTAAGGAAAAACAACTTGCGAGTACCGTTAATCCTAAACGACCCTAAGGTCCCCCGAAATCCAGCCCACGGCTGACCTCAACCATGCAACAATGATTGTTAAACAGTCCCACGAGTGTCCGGACATTTTAGCATCAACACAAAGCTGATCCAATCAGGATCCAATAGCATGCATGCATCAACAACAACATCTACTCATACAAGATGAGTAAAACATACGAGAACACATTTTTCCAAGTCATAAGTCATTGCATAATCATGAATTAGGTATTCATTCGCTAACATAGGAAACCTAGTCAACATAAGCATCATATTCATCATATTATATTCTTTAAACCAACATGCCTCATACATATCTAACGGTAACCAACAATTACATCAATGCTACATAATGATTACTTGTTAAGTCGGTACTCAGTACTCACCTTGGTTTCACGCAGTTATAATTAGCTCCAATTCACCTATCACACATTACTTACATTTAGTCACAACACCCAAGTACCACAGCTAGAATGTAACGACCTGATTTTGTAAGAAATTTAATATGGAATATAAAATACATAAAGGGGAATATTTATAGTGTTCAAGCGATAAAATAATATAAGGAAGATATTATTTGTATTTATATTAAAAAGTTATTTACGTCAAATAATATCTTGATGCGCGGATCGAACTCCGCGGTGAGTCGAAAGGAACCAAGATACGCTTATCATTTGAAGTCAATGAGCATGGTGGCTATACCGTATTGGATTGATAAAATTCGGGTGGCTGAGACTGAGGGTTTGGAAGAGGAGAATTTGAAGAGTGAAGTAATGGTGAAGCAACAAGAAAGTCTGGGAGAGAATAGTCAGGGTCTCAAGACTTTTCAAGGACGCGTTTGGGTTCCGAAAGTTGGAGTAGTCCGTGAGGTGTTGCTTCAAGAGGCTCATAGACTTTTCAAGGACGCGTCTGGGAGTACTCACATATATTTGGATCTAAAACCGAACTATTGGTGGCCGGGTATGAAGACGGATGTGGCTACCTATGTTTCTAGTGTGTCACTTGTTCGCAAGTTAAGGCAGAGCATTAGATGCCTTATGGAGAGTTGCAACAATTAGAAATACCCGAATTGAAATGGGATAAGATTACGATGGATTTTGTTATGAAGTTACCCAAGACTGCAAAGGGTAATGATATGATTTCGGTGATTATCGATCGTTTGACAAAGAGTGCACATTTCCTTTCAACTAAAGAGACGGAAAAGTTAGAGAACCTAGCAAAGTTGTATATAGAGGAAGTGGTTACGAGACATGGAGCCCATTTTCCATCGTTTCTGACTGTGATAGTAGATTTGTATCTAGGTTCTAGAAGAAGTAGCAAGAGGAATTAGGAACGAAAATACATTTGAGCACAGCGTATCACCCACAGATTGATGGGCAAAGCGAGAGGACCATTCAAACGCTTGAAGATATGTTGAGGGCCTGTGTGATCGAGTATGGTGGGAGTTGGGATACCCACCTTCTGTTAGTAAAGTTTGCTTATAACAACACATATCATTCGAGTATTGACATGGCACCTTATGAGATGTTAAATGGAAGGAAGTGTCGTACGCCTACCTGTTGGTTGGAGGCGGGAGAGAAACAATTTGCTGGTTCGAAAATAGTACAGCTAATGGTTGAAAGTTGTGGTGGCACCGGATCGACTTCGTGTGGCGAGAGAAAGACTTAAGAAGTATTTTGATAGGAAGCATCGACTAAAGGTGTTCGAATTTGGTAAAAATGTGGTGCTGAAAGTCTCATGGAAGGGGATCATTCGTTTTGGTAAACGAGGAAAACTTGGTCCATGATTCATAGGTCCGTTGACGATTCTAAAGAGAGTTGGATTTACCATCGGCATTGGAAGGGATTCATAATGTATTCCATGTGTGCTATTTACGAAAGTGTTTGGCTGAGGAACCGAGTGTTTCGCCATTAGACGAGTTGAAAGTTGACGATAGTAAGAGATTGGTCAAAGAATCGGTGGCAATATTGGATCGGAAGGTAAAGCAGTTGAGAAAGAAACGGGTCAAGTTAGTAAAGGTTCAATTGATGAACAAGCACTGCGGGGATATGACGTGGGCAGTTGAGGAAGAGCTGATGAGTAGATATCCTCAACTCTTTGCTTAGTCGATTCCGAGGACGGAATCTTTTAAAGGAGGGGAGAATTGTAACGACCTGATTTTGTAAGAAATTTAATATGGAATATAACATAATTAAAGGGGAATATTTATAGTGTTCAAGCGTTAACATAATATAAGGAAGATATTATTTGTATTTATGTTAAGAAGTTATTTACGTCTAATAATGTCCTCATGCGCAGAAAAAGGGGTTAAAATCAGTGAAGGAAAAAGAAACCACGACACGACGGGTTCAGCATCGCGACGCGACGCGTTGACGTGGCAGACCTCAGGCAATGGCTTGTGTGTGTCAAAAAAAGGCAGCGTGTATCAGGAAAAGTTTGCGTGTGTCAGGTGGCTTGCAGGTGGCAGAATCACGTGAAAAAGGGCGGTCGCGACGTGACGCGACGCGTTCCATGTCGTGACGCGACGCGTTCATTTCAGGCCATATATATATATATATAGGGGAGGGTTCATGCGAGAACCGTTGTTAATGCGAGAACCGCGAGAACCAATCTTAGCCGTTCCTTGGATATGGGAAGTATCATGGATGGAGAGCGTGGAGGGATAGGGTGTGCAGGGTGCATGTGAGGAATTCATGGGTGGGCAATGACATTGAAGCAGGGGGAATTGGACGGCTTAGATTGGTTCTCGCGGTTCTCGCGCTAACAACGGTTCTCGCATAAACTTTTGTCTAAATATATATATATATATATATATATATATATATATATATATATATATATGTGTGTGTGTGTGTTTTGCTTGTCATTCGGTTTTCGCTTGTTCATTCACATTAGTACCGATACTCTGCCCATTTTGAGAGCATTCCTAAGGCTTTTAAGCATGTTTTAGTGTAAGGGCTCCAGTGGTGCGTATTTGTGAGGCTCGGGAAGTACGGTGATACGTTTTCGAGCTAGATTTCGATGTGATCATGAGTGTCACATGAATTACATTTTTTGCGTATCATATGAATAACAATGTTTGAGTAACGTATGTTTATTTACACAATAATTTTTTGATGAATTTTAAGAATTGTTTGTTGAATGTATTTTTTAGGTGTTAATCGGTAGGAAGCGTTGTGTTATTCTGTTGATGAATATTAAACTTTAAACAACAATATTTAATAACATTGTGCATTCAAATATAATAGAAAACATAAATTCATAGATATGATGTTAATGACATAATCACTAACATCACATTAAGCCAAAAAAGAAAACATTTTGTTCATTGTAGAATGAAAGGAAAAAAGCATCAATTGCAGTTAAATCTATTCATCCTCCAAGGAATCGAGCAGTGCATTTTTTTCCTTTCATGCTTTTATCCATTAGTTTAATCATTCTTGCCAGAGCAAACATGTGATGAACATCTTTGTCTGTGTCTTGTTGAATAATACTCGGTGCATTTGCCATGGGTATTGAAAGGGTGAATATTGCTATTTTCTTGGACATCGCACATTTTCCATCGAATGTCGAGTCCAGCACCTTCCACATGCTTATTAGTTGTCTTTGTTGCTTTAGTTCTTCTACGAGGTCGTTAAAGATATGATCTTTGAGAGCCTGTTGTTGTCTGACATGATCAAGGGTTTTTCTTCGTTTTCGGGTGAAGCAGGTGCTTTCTTCGACGAAGATGCCATGGGGTATGTATGTGTTGTTCTTTATGTATGATTTTTGTGGATGGGGTTTATGTATAGTTCTTGTTGTATATATAGGCGGAGAAAAGAGTAATGCGGGACGTGGTTGACAGTCTCTTCCGTCCACTTTTTCATGCATCATAATGTTAGTTAATAAATGATATTATTATCGTTTCTTAATTTTTATTTAAGGAATTAATAATCTGTGTCTTTTCAATTAAATCGGATTTGTATGTTAGACGTGTGGTTTTTCACTTCTGCATAGTAAGTTGTGGTGGTTTGACATTAATGAGTTTTTTATCTAACTAAAAAATAATGAATTATTATTTCATTTTGTAGATAATCACAAAATGCATCATTAGATGTGTAAAAAAATCGGTTTTTATAAGAATGTGTTATGAAAGTAATTAAGACTGAGAAATTTTTTATACATTTGTTATCTTTTGTTTGTTTTCTATCGATGTCATCATTAGTATCGATTTTGATGTGATGCACAATACTTGATGCGCAAATGCACACAACTAGAGTACATCATAATGTATTATTATTTTTTTCATTTTTGATTGTATTTACTTCTATTCACATTTGTTTTAAAAAAAGAGTATTAAAATTTATGTGTTATTATTGTTTTGAAGATCGAGCTTTTGTGTAGTTTTAATCATTCCAAATCCTCGATATCCACACGCTTTTCAAAATCATTAATGATAATCATTATCATAAGGCTACATTAAATATTATTATTATTATTTTATCCCCGTCTTTTTCTATATACTAGTTGTTAATCCGCAATTACTTTTTAATTATTATTTTAATGCCTCTATGTATTCTTACCTTAGCGGTTACGGTTGTATTATATATAACGGTTTTTACTTTAAGATGTTATCGTTTTTCCTTGTTTTTTTGATACACAAATATTCATAGCTCAATCAAACTTTAAAGAGTTTTCTGTTCCTATTATTGATGTGTCTAATTTGAAAGAGAAGATCGTAGCACATAGTAGGTCAGAGTACGAAGCTCAAACATACCGTATTGCTACATTGAGGGTGATGAAAAGCAGCAACATGAAGAACAAGGCTGAGAAAGAGGAAATACTTAAGGTGCTTCCTAACTGTCAATCATGTGAAGCTTGGTTTAAAAATGTGCGCCTGATGAGTGATGCGCTGGGCGAAACGCATTAAGGGGTCTGATGTGCTGGGGGGTGCGGGATGCGCTCTGATGTGATCGAGTGGTGCGTGATGCGTGCGATGCGTGATGCGATGCGTTGCGTTTTCTTGGCTGTAACTAATTGTTGGCATTTGCTCTAATGTATTTTTCTGGGCTGGGCTTAAAAGGCCTGTTTAAATTAAAAAAAAAAGCCTTTTAAGTCTTGACCTAATAAAACAAAGTCAGCTGCTTTATCCCTCCTATTTCCCCCCATTCCCTGCTTGTTGCTCTCTTCTCCTGAAGGCTGAAGACATCGACAGGTTTGTTAATTTCTTTTTCTTTTTTTTTTGTTTTTCTAAAATGTGTTCACAGCAGCTCAATGAGCCACGACTCTGTTTTTTTTTTAACAACAGCTCATAAGTCAATTGCTAGTTCATAACTTGATGTATATTTGATATTTTTATATAACAGTGAACAGTGAACACTTCTATAGGAACAGACTGTTTTTTTTAAAACTTATATGTTTATAATTTTATATATATACATTATGTTTCAGATTTGATATATATATATATATATATATATATATATATACACACACATTTTGTTTATGCTTTTATGTGTTTTAGATTTTTAGTAAGTTGTTTTTTGTGATATTTAGAATGGAACCAAATCAACCAACTCCCAATGTTACTGGCACCGCAACCGGTTCAAATACAAACACGAGCAACAGATCAACCGATCCAGCTAGGAAATATTCTACACAAGAGCCTGGCAGTAGAAACAATTTTCGTTGTCATTTTTGTGGTAAAGTAGTAAAGGGTGGTGTGTATAGAATGAAATGGCATTTCATTGGTGGTATGTCGGAAGTTCTTGGTTGCCCAAATTGTCCGGGGCATGTAAAGGAAGAGATGAAGTCTTTCATGCAAAAAAAGGAAATGGAAACCTTAGAAAAAAAGATGAACTCAAGAAGATTTGACTTTGATGACTATGATCTAGATGAAGATGATGAATGTGTAGAAGTGCAAGGGGTAAGTAGCAAGATGTCTCAAAGAAAAAAGCCAAGACAAAAACGTCCCTTAGATAGGTTCTTCACTCCTAATCCCGAAGATGTTCTAAAAAGAGGGAAAGATGGAAATGGAGGGAAGCAACAAACTATCAATGCCGCAGTTCAAAAAGAGTTGAGGGATAAAGTTTGTACATATATAGCAAGGTGGTTTTATGATGCGGGTATTCCTTTTAATGCGGCGAATCATGATAGCTTTAAGGTCATGATTGAAGCTATTGGACAATTTGGTCCGGGAATGAAACCACCAAGTATGTATGAGCTTAGAGTTCCATTACTCAAGCAAGAAGTTAAAGAGGTGGAAAAGCAAGTCACCGAACACAAGAAAGAATGGGCCGATAAAGGTTGTTCAATTTTATCAGACGGATGGAGAGATTCGGTTGTCTCCAAGGACATTAATAACTTCATGGTGAACTCTCCAAGGGGTTCCATATTTGTTAAATCGATGGATGTTTCGGACTATGTTTTAAAAGGCGCGAGGCGCTCCGAAGCAATTGGACACCCGAGAGCCTCAATTTTTTGAGGCGCTTCGAGGCGAGGGATTCATGTACGCGAGGCGGTTATTTTTGCAAAATATTTGTAAATTATATTAAAACCATACCTCATACACAATCACACAATTACACAAATAACAGCTTAGTAATGTTCATCTTTCATAAGTCATAACAGCATAAACACAAGAATAAACAGAATGTAAAAAAAGATCTATAAACACAATTACCTAAGTAAACAGGTCATCTATAAACAAAAATTAAAGGCATACCTATAATGTAAACATCTTAAACATAATGCAGAAAAGAATGTAAACAAGTCATCTGTAAACACAAATTAAAGGCATGCCTATAATGTAAACAGAATGTGAACCAATTAAAGGCATGAATGTAGACAGAATATAAACAAAACTTAAAGGCATACCTATAATGAAGAAAACCTAAAAGAATGGATTGATAAATAAGGATGGACTGGACTATGGAGATGTGAATTAGAGATTGACCTTCGGTAGCACCGTAGCAATCAATCCTATTCAACAGTTGAGCAATCAATCAGAGACCAACTCTGGAGGCGTGAATCAGAGATGGACTTTTGGTGTAGGAGAGTAGGAGTGGAGGAGGGAAAAAGAAAAACTTTCGGAAGCATCGACATATTCAAATGGAGAAGAAAGACATTGGAAGTTCAAGTGTCGACTTTTCCAGTCTTCCAGAAAGCATCAATATACTCAAATGGACCGTTAAATCGGTGTAAACAATAATAGCATCACAATCGAAACCAGAGCCCAAAGCCCAATCGGAGATTCTATTCGCTGTACGTAAGTCGCCAAAGGCGCTGCCTCATCGCCTCACACAGAGGCGCCGCCTCCGACTGCAAAACCACCGCCTCGTGTACCCATCGCCGCCTTGAAGGTCTGAGGCGTTTTCCCCGTCGCCTAAGGTCGCCTAGCGCCTCCGAGCGCCTAAGGCGCGCTTTTTAAAACACAGGTTTTGGATGTCTCCAAGGATGCCAACTTGTTGTATGGGATTCTTGACAAGATGGTAGATGAAGTTGGTGAAGAGAATGTGGTGCAAGTGATCACCGATAATGCATCCGCCTATGTCAAAGGAACTTGCATAGACCCGCGATTACTCGATTTGCAACATCCTTCATCACTCTCCTTCAGTTTCACAAACAAAAAATAACTTGAAAAGGATGGTTAATTCTCAAGAATGGATGGAGAGCAAGTGGTCTAAGGAAGGAAAGGGCAAATTGGTGCATTCCTACTTTTTACAAGAGGCCTTTTGGAGGAACATTGCATATACACTCAAGTTAACGGGTCCTCTTGTGAGCGTTCTTAGGTTGGTTGATGGGGAAAGAAGGCCGGCCATGGGCTATATTTATGAAGCCATGGATAGGGCCAAGGAGAGTATTGCTAAAAGCTTCCCAAATCAAGATGATCTTTACAAAAAAACATTTGAGATCATTGACCATAGGTGGGAACATCAACTCCACCGACCTTTGCATGCCGCGGGGCATTACTTAAACCCGTCCATTTTCTATGATGATGTGCAACGGATTGAAAGTTGTGAAGAAATAATGGATGTGTTACAATCTTGCATTGAAAGGTTGTCCCCGAGTATTGAAGTGGAAGACAAAACCATAAGAGAATTAAACAAGTATAAAAATGCCGAAGGGATGTTTGGCAAAAGTTCGGCTATTAGACAAAGGAAGCAAATGGCACCGGGAAAGAATAATTCTATAAATGTATTAATATATAGTTATATGTTATTACTCTTATGCATAATAATTTTACTCTTTTATTTTTTTGTTTCTTGTAGCGGAATGGTGGGAAACATATGGAGCTTCGGCTCCTAATTTGCAAAAGTTTGCGATACGTGTTCTTAGTCTTACTTGTAGTGCTACAAGTTGTGAAAGAAATTGGGGTGTTTTTCAACACGTAAGTGTCTATATATATATATATATATATTTCGTACTTTAACTAGAATATATTATCAATTAATGTACAACTTAATTTTTTATAGCTTCACACCAAGAAGCGCAATAGGTTGGCACAAGAAAGATTGAATGATATGGTTTATGTTAAATTCAATCGTGCATTGCAACGCCGAAAGGGAGTCAATGATCCTATTGCTTTGGATGATATTGATGAATGTAATGAATGGTTAATGGGTAGAATGGAAAATGATGAAGATGAAGATGATTTGGTGTTTGTTGATGATGATCTTACGTGGGATGCGGTGGGTAGAGCTTCTGGGGCTTATGAGCCAAGTTATTTCACTAGAGGATCAAGAAGAGGAGGTGATGAAGAAGCCGGCCCATCAAGAAATGATAAAGGAAAAAGACCCGCTCTTGTTGATGAAGATGAGGTGGAGGAAGACATTGGAGTGTCAGATGATGATGAGGGAGATGGAGACGTACTTGGGTTTGATGATGCAGATCTTGGAGACATTTAGTTTGTGATTAGAGAAAGTTTGGACTTTGGAGAACATTGTGGGGGGGAAGGGAAGTGGGGGGTATTGATAATTTGTGTTTTGGTGATTTTGATTTACCTAACCGTAATTATCTATTATGTTATTCAACTTTAATGAACTACTATTAAACTACTTTTAGTATTGATTGAAGAATTTGAGATATATAAGTACTTAGAAGGTATAAAATTAGTTTAGAAGTAATTTTTGTGAAAATCTGGCGCATCGTGTTCGTGATGCGAGCGCATCACGCATCGGCTCCCGGGACTCTAAACGCATCAGAGCGCATCCCGCATTTTTAAACCAAGATGTGAAGTGAAAAATGTTGCTGTAAACTACATTGATCATGAGATTGATCTTTCTCATGAGAAGGAGCAGCTACTTGATTTCATAGTTGAAGGATTTTCAAGGGAGAGGGTTTGTAGCAACATGCATATTAATTCTATTTAGTATAAATGTTTTGAAAAACTTGTTTCTTTATCCGTTGTTTTGAATGTTTTTAGAATTTTGTTGGTGTTTTTTTTGTGGGTATTATTCTATAAATATCAGGTTTATTATTTAATGACTTATGTTTATAATTGAAATTAACATCTCGCATCATTCTAATTCCAAAGAAATCAGAATACATACTTACAATTACTTGTGCATCTTCTTCAATTTTATTTTTCACAGAATACTCTAATATTTGATGTAAAAGAATGCTTACAATCATTTTGTGCCTTTCCTTTCCTTCGATGTTAATTCTCAAAAAACCTAAGGGGGCGTTTAGTTCAAGTATTGTTTTTTATGGGATTGGGATTTAAGATGGGATTTGCATTTGGTGGGATTTGTATTTGGTAGGATTTAGAATTCATTCCTATGTTTGTTTCAAAAATTTTACAAAGGATTTCCACCACCACCTACAACCTCCATTGTCACCATCACCACCTGCAACCTCCATTGTCACTACCTCTAAACCACCTCACCGCCACCACTAAACCACCTCGCCGGCGCTAGGGTTTGACGAAGACCCTTCACCGCCACCACTAAACCACCTCACCGTCGTTCTCTGTCACCTGCATCAACCACACAACGGCGGCGAAGAAGAGAACGACGTTTTCAGTCACCTGCAACAACTTCACCGTCGTTTTCTTCGAACCACACCACGACGTTTGGCGGTGAAGAAGAGAACGACGAACCAGATCTGCGCAGTCCACGAAGAGAACGACGGCGGCTAGGGTTTTTTCGAACGGACCACGACAAACGGCGGCTAGGGTTTTCTTCGAACCACACCATGACGAACGGGTTCAACGGTCTTCGACGAAGGGTTTGCTCGACGAAGGGTTTTCTTCGAACCACACCACGATAAACGGTTTTCAGACGACGGGTTCAACGGTCTTCGACGAAGGGTTTCTTGAAGACAACGAAGACGGTATGGGGAGGACGAAGAGATGACGGCGACGGCCGGGGTTCGCCGGATATTTAGCCGGAAGGTCGCCGGAGCAAATGACCCAAGTGTGGGATTTCAAAATACCAAGGTGGATGGTGGGATTGAAAAATCCCTCATATGTGGGATTCTAATGAATCCCGGGAATTTGAATCCCATGCCCATTTTACAAACCAAACACAGGATTTGGTGGGATTTCAAATCTCATTCCCAAGAAATCCCATGAAATCCCACGAACCAAACGCCCCCTAAGTATGTTTAACTACGAGAATGCATGAAACCAAGTTGTATGAACATAATGAAAGAAGGTGTTTTTTTACCTTTATTGCTGCTGTCTATTGTAATCGGAATTGCTTCTTCTTGTGTATCATCACAGGTAAACTTACAAAATGAACTGCTGAGATTGAGTCTTCCATTCTCATTTAATTTATCATTCTCATTTTCTCTCTCTCTCTCTCTATATATATACATATATAGAGAGAGAGACACGTAAGATGTGCGATTAGGCCATTACCATAATTTACAATTCAGTTTCACAATCAAATTTTGATTTCCATCCCTTCAGTTCAACAATACCAGCATCTAGAGTTTATTTATATATGCATGTAAACTTTCCAAATCAATTCTTGATCAATACCTCATCAAAATATCTAATTTTTGATCCTATGGATTTCTATACTCACATAGATTAAATCCTAACATTTAATTGAATTTACAATGAGTTTACAACCATCAAATCTCCAAATTTGTTCTCGGTTTTAGGTGGTGGTTAGACAGCCCCAAAATCCCACAAGCGATGATACAAAACTCAATCATTATCTATGATTCTTGTTTCTATAGGTTCCTAGACTTATCTAGATCAAATACTATCGATTAATTGAATTTGTATTAAGTTTTACATCATCAATTTGTCATCTTTTGTTCTCGGTTTTCAACTCAACATTGACAACCCCAAAAATAGTTGATTTACACTCTATTGATCCATCTGAAAATGATTTGCACGAGTGGAATATGAAGTAAAGTACTAACCCTGATGATCTCCGATTGAATCCCGACGATAGATGGTGTTTTGCTTCTGTCCTTGTCCTCTGTAGCTCTCGGTCGACAAAAAAACACTCACGCACAGCAGGATGCAAGATGGTGTAGTAGGCTAGAGTTAACTTAGGGTTAGGACTAGACATGGGCAAAAACGGTCCTGGACCGGTCCTGGACCACTGCCGGTCCGGTCCGGACCTAGTCGGTCCCTGGCCGGTCCGGTCCTCGGCGGACCGGTCTTCGCGTAAGACCATTTCGATAAATTCGGTCTTCGGGCGGTCCTAGACCACTTCCGGACCGGTCCAAGTCCGGACCGGTCCGACTTCGGTCCTAGACCGGTCCGTTTTTCGGTCGGGTATTTCCGGTTCGGTTTAGACATTTCCGGGTTTTTTTAGTTTCGGTTTAAAATTTTCCGGTTTTCGGTTTGTTTTTTTGTTTGAAAAAAAAGTGACTTGTAAATTTTAAAAAAATTTGCAAGTTATAAAATATAAAGTATAAACATATATAATTGCAAGTTAATAAAAACATATAAATAACATTGTGATACAATTACGAAATAAAATTACATCTTGTTGAAACTTGAATTATTTTTTTAACAAGAAAAGGGAACTCTAGCAATGAAGCTTCGGCATAGCCATCACCCCAAGTTAGAGACCCGAAAAATACATATTGTTCGAAAGAAATAACGACACAAAATATAAAGAGACAACTACTAAAATGGATAGTCGGAATTGATATTCCAATAGTTGTAACTATCGTCGGTATATGGCCCATGCCCATAATAGGCGACTTCGTTCGAGTGGACGTTGGATGATGAACCTGCGTTCATTCTATTTTGAGTGTCGTCAACGTATTCTTCGCCGGGTTCGGGTTCTTCAGTTTCAGCTTCGGTGTTAGTGTTTGATGTTCCCGATTGGAAGTCTCTATTGTAATCATCTTCCATAATCGCTTCCTCCAAATTAGTTATGCCTTCTTCGAGATCCGCATCGTTTTGACATCTTTCCATAGAATCATAGTAATCCTTAAGCATCACGGCCATTTGCACCGACTCGGCCTTCAACATACATCGCCGTGCGCTTAAAATCCTGCCACTAAGAGAAAAACAACATTCCGAAGCTACGCTACTAGCTTGGACGGTTAGTATGTCCCTAGCCATACGGGCTAGGATCTTAAATTGACCAACGTTTTCTCTTTCTTGCCACCATTTTAATACATCAAATTTTGCAAAATCTTCGGTGACAATATAACTAGTGTAATCAGTTTCTTTATATATGGAAAGTTCGTCTAAAGACGATTGAACTCGTGTACGTTTCGATTGAGATACATTATGTAACCAAGACGATCCAATGCTAAAAGTATTGTTTGGCCGAGTAGCCAATGTTTGTGAAGTCGAAGACCTCGGGGTGGAAGCAACTTCTCCCCGTGGTGCACATTCATTATCATAAATAGTATATAATTGTTTAACACAATTTTCAAATTTTGATATACTTGTCGTAATCTCATCTGGAGATTGACCCAATGCTTCCCCGATAGAAGTTAAAGATTTCATTACACCCTTAAAATTAACAAGAGGGTTTAATGCCGAAGCAATCAAAAAAATTGTTGGAAACTCTTTAAAATATTTTATAAGACTTTCACACATTTCGTTGGTAATCATATCCCACCTTTGATCCAAAGAACCAAAAGCCTTTAATGTTCTCAAAATTTCACAAACACCTATCATAGCTGAGTGAGATGATGGAAAATATGTTTGTGATAGCATCAATGTGGCTTCATACAAAACTCCCAAACCGATGTGTAATTGTTCTAAAATATACCAATCAGTTTCCGTAAGTACTTCATATAATTGGGGTAGGTGTTCTCGATGATATTCGGTAAGTAAATCCTTATTTTGAATCAAACGCCCTATCATTTTATAAGTTGAGTTCCATCTCACGGGCATATCTATGAGAGGTCTCAAACATCTTCTTCTTTTTGTTTTACAAAAATGATCATATTTTTCGAATGCGATGGGTCCGCTTTTAAAAATTGTCTCATTTAATCTTCTAAATTTCAAAAGACAAGTTTCCATAGACTCCAAACCTTTTTGGACCGCGAGGTTGAAAATATGACAACAACAACGTACATGCAAAAATTCCCCGTCACATATTGGGTTTAAAACTCTTTTCAATCGTCCCATAGCGTTTGTATTGTTGCTTGCATTATCTAGGGTGATTGAAAGTATTTTTTCTTTAATTCCAAAACCGTTAAAAATCCTTAATAAAATATCGTAAATTTGTTCACCTCCATGCGGGTGAGGAAAGTTTTCAAAAGCAATAATACGTTTTTGCATAAGCCATGTTTTAGGGTCTATCCAATGTATCGTAACACAAATAAATGAATAATGGGTTGTATGTGGAGCGGTCCAAATGTCCGTGGTTATGGAAACTTTACCATCAAATCTAGTAAAAAATTCTTTTAAGTCTTGATATATTATTTTCCATTTTGTCATAGCTCTACGTTTAAAAGTTCTTCGACTTACAGAGGAATAATGAGGTTGTAAAGCTTTTTTGATAAAAGTTGTGACTCATGGGCGGGAGAAGAAGTCAAATGGTAATGCTTATTGTATTGTTAACTGCATGCTTAATTCTTGAGCTAAAGCAGAATCGAAACGCCATGTTTGACCATCAACTTGAGTTTGACTCTCAACCGCAGCGGCTTGTCGCGCCAAGCATTTAGTCTAATTTTTTAAAGTTTATATTAGAATAAACTAAGTTCAAGTAATGTAAACTATATTTAACTAATGTCATGTATTAAATTCAAGTACTAAACTATATTTAACTAAGTTCATGTATTTAATTCAAGTACTAAACTATATTTAACCAAGTTCATGTATTTAATTCAAGTATTAAACTATAGTTATTGATTCTAAAGTAATACGTTTGACTACCAAACAAAGAGTGGTCAGGCAGGTCAGTCGGGGGGCAGGATCCTTTCGGTTTAAAACCTTTCGGAAAATCCAACAACCACAAGCCGATCGTGACTATTCTAGACACCACTCTCCGGGTTATATCTACTAGTATTACGATTAGAATGAATAACTAAGTTATGAATAACTAGAATTACATCAAATTGTTTTAGGTTCATGAATTCCTATAATTTTAATTCACAAATATAATAAGTTGTCCACCAATATTTTTAATTTCATAAATTCCTATATTTTCAATTTCATGAATTCCTATAATTTTAAATTCACAAATATAATAAGTTGTCCACCAATATTTTCAATTTCATGAATTCCTATATTTTCAATTTGCATAAACTAAACATAAATATAAAAAAACTAGTATTTAAATAAACTAAACTTAAATATATAAAAACTAGTATTTAAATAAACTAAACTTAAATATATAAAAACTAGTATTTAAATAAACTAAACTTAAATATATAAAAGAATACTTACTAAATGCCGAGTGAGAGAAGAATTAGAGCCGGATAAGATTCCTCCACAATGCGTACACTTCGCATATTTTTTGTTATTTTGTTTGAGTTGTACAAAATCGTTCCAAATTTCCGCATGTCGATTTGTTTTTGGAACTTCTTCATACGGGAGACTTACATTGAAATCACTTCGACCCGCGTTCAAATTGCTAGATCCTTCACCCGCCATTTTTTATAATCTTGAAGCAAATCGAAATATTATATAGAACACTTGTATTATATATAGAACACAAACTTGAATTTTCTTGAAAAATAAAACTAGAAAAATCAAGATTCAAGAATGAGAGAATTGGAGATTTGGAGAATGAGAGAATGTGAGAAAGAGTGGTGCAAAGATTATGGCTTCAAGAATGGGGTATTTATAGGGCAAAATTCGGGGAAAAAAAAAATTTAAAAACTAGCCGTTGGGACCGGTTCGGACCGGTTTGGACCGGTTCGGACCGGTTTTTTACCCTTTTTTTCAAAAAAAATCCCGTTGGAACTCTTGGACCGGTTTGGACCGAGTTTGGACCGGTTCGGTCCTGGACCGGTCTTGGACCATTTTGGACCGGTTCGGGTTCTGGACCGGTTCTGGACCGGTTCGGACCGTTTTTCGCAATTTCAGTCTTGGACCGGTCTTGGACCGGCTCGGTCTGGGCGGTTCTCGTAGGACCGGTCCGGTCGGTCTCCAAGGCCCATGTCTAGTTAGGACCATTTGAATGGGCTTACTTTTCTAATTTAAATCTTATTGGCCCATCATACATTAACAACAGTTAAGCCCTAGAATTTACTAAGATGTTTTTTGATTTTTCAAAACAGATCTGTTTTTCTCTTATACAGCCATTAAAAAAACAGATTGTTTGTTTTTGTAATCAGAAAAGAGTTTTGCAGATTTTTTTACATCTAATTCCAGCAGAGGTGTATAATCCTCTGTTTTAAATAGACATTCTCACATGTATATCTGTTACACATTATTGTCCTTGGTTCTAACTCTATAATCACATTAATATATAATAAGGACATTTAGTTGATCATGTTTGATTAACAGACCACTATTCGACCACGGGTCAACCCGGTTGTACACACACATACATATACATACATAAATAAATACATAATACATACATACACAAATATACATACATACATACACACATACATATGCATACATAAAAATATATACATGCATGCATACATATATATATGCACATACATACGTGTATATATATATATACGTATATATACACACATACCTACAATCATATATATATATATGTCTATGTATATATAATATACACACAAGATAAACACCCACCCGCACGCACGCACACACACACACACACACACACACACACACACACACACACACACACACACACATATATATATATATATATATATATATATATATATATATATATATATATATATATATATATATATATATATATATATATATATATATATATATATATATATATATATATATATATATATATATGCCTACAATCATACATATATATGTCGATGTATATATAATATATACACAGGATAAACACCCATCTACCCGCACACACACGCATACATGTTAAATTATGTGCAGAGATAATTAATAAGCACATTGTATCCAATATTATAAGAGACTAAAGGGTCACACTGTTACACACCCAAATCAGGACAGTTGGATTTCACCATTAATTTGTGTGAAAATAATTAATTAGTTGGATTAATTATTAAAGAGACGTGTAAATAATTAATCAGTAGTATTAATTATTGAAAAAAGAGAAATAAATAATTAATCAGTTTGTATTACTTATTAGAAAGGAAATAAATAATAAATAGTTATTTATTATTTAAAGAGAATTAAATATTAAGTTTTAATATTTAACGGACTAAGTTAATTAATAGTTAATTAATTAATTAGTAAAGTCCAGGGGGTTAAAGTGAGAAGAGATGAAAGTTTAATTAAAACCAGTGGGCTTTTAATTAAACGGGCTTAGGTTAATCTAATCCTTATATATATCTTTAAGCCTTAAGGATTAAGACATAAGTGACAAGGGATTAAGAAGATAACCTAGCCACCACAATTCTCTCTCTCTCTCTCGTCGATCCCTCTCTCGTCGCACTCCCTCTCTCGACCGATCTCTCTCTCTCGGTTTCTCTCCCTTCGACGAATTCGAAGAACACCAAGCAAGGTGTTTGCGTTTTTGGTTGATCGACGCAAGGGATACATACACACAAGGGTTTCGAGTTTTTGAAGCCTTGGTAATTCAGGAGCGGTCTAGCAGCCAGTTCTAAAAGGAGGTGCAGTAGTGGTGGACTTATTTAGCAATCCCAAGTTTGATCAGGTATATTCTTGTAACCTATTCTGTGGATTGTGTTTTTTAGAAACTATGTTAGATCATTAGTTTTAAGATCCTAACCCTTTTGGGGTTTAGAGGGTTGTGTTCAATCCAGTTCCGCTTGTAGGATTGATCCAGTAGAATCAAACCCAGGTTTGACCAGTTTGTGTCATTAGGTGGTTTGGTCAGGTTCAAAACCCTTCAATACATACATATTTAACAAGTGTCTTCAAGTTATGCTCAAATCAAGTGTTTAAAATTCGAGTTGTTTTTTATAATTGTACTAAAATGTATGAATTTTCCCATGTGTTTATTTAAAAGTTTACTTTGTAACATGGCATTATTTCAGACAATTTCTTAAGTTTAAAAATCAAACAGTCTTCTTGGTGCAGACTGCAGACAATTAGTCAACATCTGTTTCTGCAGATATGGAAATAGACGGAAACAGACATCAGACATTTTATCTCTGAAAATACAAACAACACCTAACCCCACATGGTACTAATCCAATTTATAACCTCTAAGAGTATTAGTAACCCTCACATCCACTACATCGCCACGTCAGCTATTTTTTTCCTATCACTAAACTCACCACTTAACCCCATAGTGGTAACTATCCACCACATCAAAATATGGGACCCATATATGGTACATATTAACCAATTAGATATATATATATATATAAAAACAAAAAACAAGAATTAAAAAAAGAGACATAAAAATACATGGGGGCCTACTTAACATGCACCACTTAATGTGGTATTCACCCATTCTCAAAAGCACCACACCAATTTGGTATGGAACCACTTCACCCCCTTGTCACCCCATACTGCACCCTCTTCCTAAAGGGTTTTTGATCTGACCAAACCACCATATGAAACAAACTGGTCAAACCCTGGGTTTGATTCTACTGGTTCAATCCTAAAGCAGAACTGGATTGAACACAACCCTCTAAACCCCAAAAGGGTTAGGATCTTTAAACTAATGATCTATATAGTTTCTTAACAACCAATCAAACCACAGAAAAAGGGTTACAAGAAATATACCTCTTGAGACCTTGGGATTGCTAAAGTAGTCCACCACTACTGCACCTCCATAGAACTGGCTGCTAGACCGCTCCTGGATTTACCTCAGCTCCAACACTCGAAATCTTGAGTGTGTGTGTGGTCTTCGATCGACACAAGCAAAAAACCGAACAGACCCCTTGGGTGTTCTTTGCGATCGACGAGAGAGCCGAGAGAGAGAGTGTCGACGAGAGAGAGAGAGACGAGAGAAGAGAGAGTGGTGGCTAGGGTTGTTAGAATATCCTTAATCTCTTTTAATCCTTAAGGCTTTAAGGGTTATTTATAAGCCTCATTAAAAGACCCAAGCCCCTTTAATTAAAAACCCACTTGTTTTAATTAAACTTTCAATCTTCTCATTTTTACCCCCTGGACTTTACTAGTTAATTAATTAACTATTAATTAACTGGTCCGTTAAATATTAAACTTAATATTTAATTTCTCCTTAAATAATAAATAACTATTTATTATTTATTTCTATTCTAATAATTAATCTAACTGATTAATTATTTACTTTTCTCTTCTAATAATTAATCTAACTGATTAATTATTTCCACACGGATTTATGGTAAAATCCAACTGTTCTAATTTGGGTGTGTAGCAGTGTGACCCTTTAGTCTTTTATAACATTGGATACAATGTACCTATTATCTATCTCTACACATAATCCAACAGACTCCCACTTGTACAAGATAAGTAATAGTTACTGTACATTGTTGGCCTAAGAAGGTCCCTAGCCAGACACTTAAGATAACCAGGTTATAAGAACTCTTATACCCGAAAGAAAAAATGTGATAATATAAACTCTCATAAATCATCTGTTTATGAGCAATCTATTATGAACTAACTGTTCACAAATCAACTATCATAAACTACCTGTTTATGAATGGGTATGGTTATTATAGGTTTGTCCCTTGCGGCGCGATATTTCAATCTTGAGCATGAGCATGGAGAGTGTCAACTCAAAATCTCAAGAATTATGTTCATGACATACTTGATTTCAAAACTGTGTGATAAACGACAAAGAACAGATCAGTTTGTTTGGGCACGGCCGTGCACTTACCAGTTTCTCTAATCAGTCAAGGGGCCCAGAATTCTCCTAAAAAGGAGGTGCAAATACCATCTTGCATATTTGCATTTGGCAATGCGGCTCCCACTGAATCTAGATACGCCCCTTATGACCACCCTGTTACGGCGTGCCGTTAGAACGCACTAAGGAGACAATAATTACCGTATCCCAAACCAAATACCTCAGGTTTGAGGATAACCTATGTGATAAATACTTTTGACACGAATCCACGAAGTATTTTTCACGGTGGGTCAATCCAATATTCGTAAACCTAACGAATATCCGTCAATTTTGGTCCGCAAAAACTTTTGCAGCTATATTCGACATACTTTCGAATCTACCCCAAAATTACGATGACTTTATAGCCCTATCATGGTTCCCACCAAGATAAGTAGTCACGGATAATGTTTTGAATAAACCTAGTTTATTCCTGGATGAACCAAAACATACAAAATGGTGAAGAACAATGAAACTAATTTCTACACCCTCCATATTCCACCCTGGAATAAAGATGCATAATTTCTACCATCTCATTGACTCAATTCACGATGTTTATCCGAATTACTTTATTATTTTACATTGTAACTTATCACGGATTACAGAGAAAAATAATATGCGTATAAACCTAAAAACTCAAGACTAGTACTTTAAAGTACTCATTTCTTGGTTTTGCTAGGAGTCGGTTTTGCAACCCAAAAACCAATTCTAGACTCACTTATTTTATAAATTCCTTAAACTTGGAGAACTGGAAATAACTCCTAAGTTTCTGATTTTATAAAATAACCTCCCTGTAATTAAAACTTTAATTACATTTGTAGATGCATTAAATCTTACTAGATTTTATATCCATTTGAAATGATAAACCTTCTTACACCTACTTGTAAGAAACTTGAAATTAGATTCCCAGTGTATACCAACACTTATCTAATTTCATTACTAAGAATGTTAAAGAACATCCTATTTCATCATTTCTAACGTTGACCAACCAACAACATTTAATTAAGCTGACTTACTGAACCTTTTAAAATGTGTATAATCTTATTTAAGTCATAACTTGACTCAAAAACTTGCAATGACATCTTTATTTAGTACCTCTCAATAAGTCATGCGTTCCTCGGATTAGTCATTTCTCAAAAACTCACTATTTTAGATAACTTCTAAAATCATCCGATAATTATATACTCTAAAAGTTCAATCTTCTATTTATCATACTAGTTAAAGAACAACTTTTATAACTTTGATAAATAAGTTAGTCAGGTGCTCCCACTATCTTTTATAAAAAAGTGCATTACTTTAAAACATACTTTTAGGCTTAGTCAATCCTTGACCAAAACACCTAAAACACTTGTTTTAAAACTTAGTTTTTGTAGAAAATTTAACTGTTCTATGAAACCAAAACTTGGATTTCCTATATATCCATCCTTCCAATCACGGAATGTGGTTTCATTAAACTTAACACAATTACAAGTATAAGACACTCGAATGGTATTTCCTTTCTTTAAAACATTTTGTATAAAACACCCTTGATCATAATAACCATTATAATCACC
The DNA here is from genome assembly GCA_947179395.2 of Pulicaria dysenterica. Taxonomy (NCBI): domain Eukaryota; kingdom Viridiplantae; phylum Streptophyta; class Magnoliopsida; order Asterales; family Asteraceae; genus Pulicaria; species Pulicaria dysenterica. The sequence continues at coordinate 66,979,986 of OX359290.1, read as the reverse complement.
TTTATACTTTCTCAAATGTTTTATCAAAAAACTATTTCACTTAGAAATAATGACTATTATTTCCATTTGTTCAAGACTTTGAACATTCACTTTTCATAAAAATCTTAAACACTTGTTAAATTAGAAAAACTATCTAATTTTATAAACAATACTTGTTTATTTAAGTATTTGAATAGTGGAGCCAACATTTATGTAATTACAACAAATCATAGCATAAGATCACCATGAATCACCAATCAAGTCAAGACTTAACTTATTGGTATTCTTTTAGTCACAACTGGACAAATCCTGATTCATTAAAAACATACGTGCTCGGATATAAACTAAATAATTCAAATTTCCATAAACCATAATCTCAAACCATAAGTTTTAAACAACCACGATAAACGAGTTTAGAAAACTTAAAAAAAAAGAGCTTAATAACTAGGAAATAGAATTAAAAATATCCGTAAGCTGCACGTGGGATCTCTTCATGCTGGGCCACATCACTTTCCATCTCCTCCTGCAATAAACGATTGCAAGATATTAGAATACTCGTATAAACTTTACAAGTGGAAAGTGATAAAGAAGCTATTCACACGATACCTGAGGTGCCAGCCTTGCCACCTGCCTCGTGACCCTTCGGACAATCTCTAGTCCAATGTCCGATCTCACCGCACTTGAAGCACCGATTCTCGGTTCTTGCTTTGTTTGGCTTCGGCTTCTTGCCCTTGTTGTCGTTACTAGCCCTGGGTGCATTCTGGCTGGGCTGGGCCTTGCCCTTTCCCTTTCCGTTGCGCCTCTTCCTCTTCTTATGTCCACCATGTCCCACCATGAGAATGTCCTTAGACTTGGTCCTGATACTCTGCTCCGTTTTCTTAAGCATGGAGTGCAACTCAGCCACGGATTTCTCCATGTTGTTCATGTTGTAGTTGACTATAAAAGGCTTATAGTCGTCTGACAACGAGTTGAGTATTGTATCCGTTGCTAGTTGCAACGGTACTGGGTGCCCAAGCCTCTCCAGGTGGTCCATGTAACCTTTCATTTTCATGACGTGGTTACTGACTGAAGTCCCCTTAGCCATCTTGCACGAGTTAAATCCCCTAGTGGCATCATAACGTTGTGTACGGGCTTGCTCCTGGAACATATCCCTCAGCTGGCGGATCATGTCATAAGCAGGAGTCTCCATTATGCTCGACTGCAACTCTGGACTCATTGTTGCAAGCATGAGGCAGCTAACATCTAGGGCGTCATTGGAGCGCTTCTGAAAAGCCTCCCTGACTTCTTCCCTAGCATTGTTGGCAGGGGGATTTCGTAGAGGTTGTTCTAGGACGTGCCACTTTCTCTTGTGCCTTAGCACGATCCGGAAATTTCTCTCCCACGTGAGAAAGTTTGGCCCGGTGACTTATCCTTCTCTAGGATAGAGCGAATAGAGAGGTTGTTAGTGCTGGTAACGTTGGTTGCCATCTACAAATTAAAACATGGTTTAATTAGTAATTGCAAATAAACTTTTCTAACATATATCATCAAACCCATAAATAATAAATATTAGACCTAGGACCCATATTTCACATATTTGACGCAAGGTTTGGGCACTTCCCGCCAAGTCATGCTATTTCTGGTAGGTAACACCCTGTACCAATCGTACCTAACTGTTATGACTCCTAGAACCTCGTAGAGCACTTAGACCCAGTCTAGTATGTTTAACTCTACTCTAGTGCTTTTTGGGCCGGGACTCCCGATTATCGCAGAATCTTTCATACCCTTTCCCGCAATGGTTTGAACCCGGATGCCCAAGGTTTGGGGCACTTCCGACATCCGAGTACCGTTTAACAGCAAAGGTGTACCATTAGATGGGTAGCACACTGATCTAAGATTTTTCTTGGGTTTTATAATTAAGTTTAAACGAAAAACTTGATTTTCCAGTTTTTGAAAAAGAAAAACATTTTAAAACCATCTGTTTTAAAAAATACGATTTACATGTGTACCTATAGTAGGTGCACAAAAACGATTTTATAAGTTCCAAACTTATAATCTTGACAAAACTTTAAATTTATAAAAATTTAACTAACACAACTAGCAACCTGTAGTCGTATTCTAGTTTGTCATAAGTTGTGGTTTTTCACTGTTTAATAATTAGCTATTATTAAACTCCCTTTTATTTAGCATCATATAAAAGTCACACACACACACACACACACACACACACACACACACACACACACACACACACATATATATATATATATATATATATATATATATATATATATATATATATATGAATATGCAATAAATAAAATCACAACCACGCAGGTAATAAGCAGATAAAACCTATAGTTTTGCCAACTAATCCTAAGGTCAAACCTAAGGATAAAGAACTTGGATTCGCCTTCTTGATGTATTGCTCCCACTAGCCTTGACACCTCCTCCGAAGTACCCGAGCTACGTGCAATTCATCACCTTGAATACCTTTTTGAAATCTATCTTGGTCGAGGGATTAAACTACAACTAATCTATTACAATTACAAGTTCGAATGGGGTTGTAAGTGGCACGCAGGCCTCCCCGAACCATTACATTCAGAAAGGGATTGTAATTGGCACGCAGACCTTCCCAAAACCAAAACAAAAAAAGAAAGAAAAAAAACGAGTCCTAAGTCGGCAAAACTATAGTTATATTTCACAACCACGCAATATATATAATCAACACACACACACACACACACACACACACATATATATATATATATATATATATATATATATATATATATATATATATATATATATATATATATATATATATATATATATATATCAACCACACAGTTAAAAGAATATATAAACAGAAACTGTGCAGTAAAGCACAAAACCTTATTTGTTTAACTATTCTCATTTATCCTTTGATTAATAACTATCAACCAAAAGGAGAATTATGATCTTCTCAAAAACATTTAAATTACTTGACCAAAATAGTTTTTCAACAAACCTTGGAAAATCTTGACTTCATTCGAAAACTTGAATGAAATCTCATGTCGGGTTTTTACTAGTTTTTCAAAAACTTAAACGCGACAAAATTTGGTCATCATCATCTTGTTTGTTTCTCCATTCCCTTATATATACTTCCCCTTTAGAATTTACTTAAAACGACTAAACTAGTCATAATGAATAAATATCTAAAATATATATATTTTAACTAAAACTAATTAAAAAGTATATGATACTAGTTTATATAAAATCTTATTAATTTTACGCTCAAAATTAATAATCTTGTACTTAACCGGAAAGCTAATTCGGACCGAGAGCACATTTGGGTTGTAACCCACCTGGGCCGAGAACCCCTTGGGCTGTAACCCACTTGGGTCGTGACCCCTCCTGGGCTGAATGCTCTCCTGGGCCGAAACCCCTCCTTGGGCCGTAGCCTACCTGGTCCCAAAAAAAAAAAAACTTTTGGGCCGAAACCTATTTGGGCCATGATCCTTACCTGGGCCGTGGTGCCTGGGCCGAAACCACGCCACCGCCCTAAGCCCACTTCGCCGACTAACCATCGGCCGACAACCGCCGCTGACCACCTGGTCCGCCGCCGCCACCTTGCACCGCCGCCGACTACGGTGGTGGTTCCTGTCTCCTTTTTCCGATTAAAGAAAAATAAAAAAAGTTTTAAATCCCTTTTTCAACCTATTAAAACTAACCTGTTTTAATATTCTGATTATAAACTGGATATATTCAAAAACCAAAACTATTAATTATTAACATTAACAAAACTTGTTTTATTAATAACTAATTATCCTAAAACAAGATTTTAACCCTTAGAAACAAAAAAATAGTTCAAAAACTGGTTAAGATCAAGTTTTAGATAAAAGGTTTATCCTTTTTAACCGTTTAAACATAAACCTTGTTTAAACCTATCTGATTAAAATTAAACCTTTTATATAATCTGGATAAAAACAGAAAACTTGTTTTTATCACTTTATAGTTTTCGATTTTTATGAGGAGAAAAAACAAGATGAAATAGAAGATCATATAAATCTAAACAAACCAATTAACTAGAGAGCCGAGAGACACAAGCAAAAAACCGAACACACCCCTTGGGTGTTCTTTGCGATGGACGAGAGAGCCGAGAGAGAGTGTCGACGAGAGAGAGAGAGAGACGAGGGAAGAGAGAGTGGTGGCTAGGGTTGTTAGAATATCCTTAATCTTTTTTAATCCTTAAGGCTTTAAGGGTTATTTATAAGCCTCATTAAAGGACCCAAGCCCCTTTAATTAAAAGCTCACTTGTTTTAGTTAAACTTTCAATCTTCTCATTTTGGCCCCTGGACTTTACTAGTTAATTAATTAACTGGTCCGTTAAATAATAAACTTAATATTTAATTTCTCCTTAAATAATAAATAACTATTTATTATTTATTTCTTTTCTAATAATTAATCTAACTGATTAGTTATTACTTTTCTCTTCTAATAATTAATCTAACTGATTAATTATTTCCACACAGATTTCTGGTAAAATCCAACTGTTCTAATTTGGGTGTGTAGCAGTGTGACCCTTTAGTCTCTATAACATTGGATATAATGTACCTATTATCTATCTCTGCACATAATCCAACACTTCCCACACCAAATGTAACACAACAAGTTCAAGCCAATTTTTTTTAAACACAACGGAAGACTTAATATATATTATATCAACAAAATTGTAAACTAATAGAGTTTACTAAAATATATACATATGTAGTGTTAGGTTCACATCAGAACCTTTCAAAAGAGTTTAACAAAGTATGCATATAATTACTACATAAGACTAATTGAAAGAGATTACAATTCTACTACATATTTCCAAAACAAACTTGGTGTTACAGGTTTACCAAAATAGGGCTCAACAACCTCTTGTAAAGTATCACACCAAGCCGCCACTAAGTTCACAGCTACCAAAACTGTACAAACCTGCGGGCAATTAAAACCTGTCAGCTGTAAAGCTAAGTGAACAATACATCTCACTAAATAACTATAAATCAAGAATCAAATCGAAATAACACATAGTTGCAGTTATCACCGCACAGTTTCAAACAATTGGGTCTCCATTTTCACCCGCTTCGCCAGGAGGAATGGCAGTGGATCAAACCGCACCCCCATTGGCCTATGGAAGTTACCGTTAGCCCATTAACTCGATACTTGACCAGAGTAGGCCTGTCAATCAGACAACCTCCGAAATATGAACATGTTCCCATATTACAAGTTATTAAATACAAATAACATATAATCTGAAATCTCTATAAACATACATTAATTGGAAGCAATACAAAAACTGCATCAGACTTTAAGACCGGAACTAACGATTGCAAACCAATTCATTATTAAACCGTTACCTGGGTTATAATTATTCAATTATAACGTATCACTCACCTTTCTTTGAAAATAAAATATCACTTTCCAAAAGCACCTTCTCGTTGTTGGGGACCTAACATCCATAACAAAACCAACAAGTTAATATACATAATAGCACAATAATTGATGCTTAATATTAACAATTATAAATCCATAAATGACTTTACAAGTCTATTTGATTCATAATAGTTAATATTTTTTAAAATAATAAACACCATAGAGTATATTTATTTCTTGTTGGCATGATGGTAGTTCAAAGCAAAAAAAGTACACTTACCTACACATACTCAAACACACGCCATATAAATAAATAAATAAATATATATATATATATATATATATATATATATATATATATATATATATATATATGTTCATATGTGTGTGTATGTATGTACGACAGTAACTGGCTCCCCTTTTGTTTTCACAAACAAACAAACAACATATCATACATATATAACATACATACATACAAATATATATATATATATATATATATATATATATATATATATATATATATATATATATATAGGGTAAGGTTAAACATAGAACCTCCCTTAAACATAGAACCTAAAGAACCTCCTCTGGTAATGACACGTGACACGTAGTTGAAGGGCAAAAAAGGAAATTTAGAAGAAAAAAAAAAGAAAAACACGTGGTGCTCCAGCATCCCTCCCACCATCCCCCAAAATTAAAAAAAAAATCCCACCACTTACTTTAAATGATCATAACTTGTTCGTTTTTAAGAATTTTAACAAAAAAATTATACCGTTAGATTCAGTTTTTCGTTCTCTTTCAAACAAGACAGAACTTGATATATTTCAGAAACTTTTTTTTTTTTGAAATGCAAATTTTGCATTTAGAGTTGTGTTCATATTAAATGCATAATGCAAAATCCGTATTTTGCATTTTGAGCTGGGTTCATTCAAGCCCAAAATGCAAAATTCCTAGATGCTTGGTTCATTCAAACCTAAATGCAAAATGCAAAATCCGTAGTTTGCATTTTGAGCTGTGTTCATTCAAACCTAAATACAAAATGCAAAAAACGAAAACGTACATGCTGCCCAAATGCAAACAAAATTTTCATGTTAAAAAAATTTTAGAAAAATATGGGAAGAGTGATCTTGTTTGAAAGAGGATTAAAAAACTAAAAAATTGGTATAATTTTTTTGTTCAAATTCACAAAACTTAAAAAGTTATGACAATTTAAAGTTTTTGTAGGTTTTTTTTTTTTTAAATCGAGGTTGTTGGGGGGGGGGGAATTTTCCATGTTTACCCTTTTCTTCCTTAATTAATACATAATAATTACAGTTTTGCCACCGATCAATCTCATCCATTGATTTTGATGATCCAAAGGTCCAGATTGATTCTTTAGGTTCTTTGTTTAACACATGGTTCTTTATTGATCCAATTTCTATATATATATATATATATATATATGTAGAAAGTTTAGTAGAGACTAAAAACAATTATCATGATTCTTTTACTTTTACACCACCTACATACATACACATAATAAACAACATACATCCAAATATATGTGTGTGTTCTGTCACATAGCAGATCAACCAAAAGTCACTTTCACACTTAATTGCCTTATTCATTTTCTTTTGTTTTGTTTCCTTTGCAGATTACCAAACAACAAGCAGCCCTTATGTATATTCTTTTTTTTATGGTTAACAGCAGTTCAAAAGTAACCCTATTTAATTTCTCATACTTGCTTATATATAATGTGTAGGAACAGTAGACAGTGAATCAAAATCATATATTCAAACTAAAGCTTCATCTTCTACCTCTATTAATGGAGGCTTCATGCTTCTATCACCAAATCATTACATTATTATCAAATAAAGTACCCAAAGTTGCTAAAAACATATATAAACTCAAGTAATCAATCAATTTGCAATTTAGATCAATTACTCATAAACCCTAAAATAGAAACGCTTTCTTGTTCTTGTAAGAGTTCATAAAACACATGAAGTATTCAATTTACATACCTATTTAATCTGCAATTGACAGCAATTTTAACAACACAACCCAAGTAATAGCAGATGAATAAAGTTCTTGAGAGCTTAGAGTGAGCTTAGGAAGAGAGTTTCTAGAAAGTGAGGTAAGGGGTTTTAAGAAAATGGAGTCAATGGTTTTAACCCCGTGATCGTACGACACCCCCATATATCTCATTTGGGTGATTTCTTTTTTTTAATCTTTTATCTAATATCCATATTTATCCAAGCATTTATCATTTTCTTTAAATTCCTAAATAATAATAATATTAATTCCTAAAAATCAAATAACTCAAAATAAAACCAATTAAAATCCAAATAATACTACGTACCACATACGAAACTCCGATTACTACCAGACCCGGATTTGGGATGTTAAAAATCCACCCCCCTTAAAGAAGATTTCGTCCTCGGAATCTGATCGGCCTCGAATAAGTAATGATAGCAGGATTTCATTTCATCTTCTCTCTCCCAAGTCATATTAGATCCAAGACTATGCTTCCACTTAACAAGCACCAACGAAATATTCTTGTTTCGAGCCTTTTTAAACGATATGTCGAGAATCTCAACGGGTTCTTCTACTAACTTTTGTGACGAATCCATACGTAATTCTTGGAGAGGGAGAATCTGCTCATCTTCAACTTTACATTTCCTCAAATAACAAACATTAAAAGTATTATGGATACCTGCTAATTTTGGTGGTAAGTCAAGTACCACTATATGTTCATTCACAATCTGAGTGATTCTGAACGGCCTAATATATCGCGGAGCAAGTTTACCACGCTTACCAAATCGAATGATACCCTTCCACGGTGAAACTTTTAAGTAAACCATGTCATCAACCTGAAAAGTCACTGGACGCCTTTTTGGTTCCGCGTATTTCTTTTGTCTATCTCTGGCCGCCTGTAGTCGTTCTCGGGCAATCTTTACCTTGTCTGCTGTAATATGCACAAATGGACCTGCAAACTGTTTCTCCCCAGATTCCAACCAACAAGTAGGGGTACGACATTTCCTGCCATAGAGCATCACATAAGGGGGCATCCCGATACTAGAATGATAAGAGTTATTATACGCAAACTCTATTAGAGGAAGATGAGAATCCCAAGAACCACCAAACTCTAACACGCACGCACGTAACATATCCTCTAAAGTCTATATAGTGCGCTCGGATTGACCATCATTCTCGGAATGATAGGCGGTGCTGAGATTAACCCGAGTCCCTAATTGTTGCTGTAGAGTATGCCAAAAGCGAGAAATAAACCTGGAATCACAATCAGATACAATGGATAACGGAATTCGATGTCTCGATACTATCTCATTAATATATAAGGATGCCAATTTCATTAAAGATGCCGTCTCACTAGTCGCCAAAAAGTGAGCGCTTTTTGTCAAGCGATCTACTTAACCCACACCATATCATTTCCCCTTTGTGTTCTTGGGAGTTTTGTCACGAAATCCATCGTTATACGTTCCCATTTCCATGCTGGAATATCCAACTGCTGTAGAGTGTCGTAAGGTTTTTGGTGTTCAGCTTTAACCTGAGCACACATGTGACAAGACTCCACATATTTTGCAATATCCACTTTTATAGTAGTCCACCAATACAGCGGTTTCAAATCCTGATACATCTTCGTACTGCCTGGGTGAACCGACATTCTTGATTTGTGTGCTTCTGACATTATTAATTCCCTCAAGTTACCAAAAATTGGGACCCAAATACTGTAACACCCTGTAAATGGGTCTAACAGTGTAGGGTTGTACTTTGTGCTTTAGAGCTTGTACAGTGACTTTAAGTGAAATTAATTAAGTGTTTTGTGTGACTAACGTGTCTCGTGTTAAATAATGTGATTATGTGAAAAGTGTCGGTTGTGTCTAAAAGTGATGTCGTGTTATACGGTTTCGTGTAATGATTCCCTAAATATCCTCGTTGGTTAAAACGGGATGGCGTGTGTCAAGTTGTGAGTTAGAAAGGGGAACAAAATACCCCATTTGTGTAATTAAACCACCAAGGGCGGTGGAGGTAGTATTTGACTCCTTTGAGTCAAACAAACACATACCTCATACGTACATGTTACAAACACACATACACACACTTTGCTCTCAAGTGTTCAAAGGAATCAAAGCACAAATCTGTTGCAAAGGAGTTGGATAACTGATTCAAGTGATAATAAGTTGCTTCTTCTTCTGAATTGTAAGTGTTTTTCAAGATTAAACCTGGTTTTGTGTTCTTGGTGAGAATACACCATTTTGTAGTGTATGATTGTGTTCTAAGTGGTTTAAATTGTGTCAAATGTGTTTATAAGTATCTAAGGGTGACAAACAACATGTACAAACGATTGAATCTGGTTTCAATCGGGTTTTTGGTGTAGAAAATGCGATTTACAGAACTGTGCGAAAACAGGGATGAAGGTCTGCTGTTCGTAGACTTCCTACGGGCGTAGGTGGTATTCCCTACGTCCGTAGTAAGCCTTGTGTATACACTACGGCCGTAGGCAGGGTTACTGCGGCCGTAGGATGTGTTTTTGTGTGGGTTACCGTCTACGGACGATGAAACAAGGACTACGGGTGTAGGTACGTAACCGACGGTCGTAGTTTACTAATGAATAGCTACTACGGGTGTAGGAATAGGTTCCTACGGCCGTAGTGCATGATTACATGGAAAGAAACTCTGCAGGCGTAGTGGTTTGACCCTACGGCCGTAGTAAGGTGTTGTGAAGTGTCCTACGGCCGTAGGACATGTTCACTGCGGCCGTAGTAAGCTGTTCTGTGTTGACAGCTTATGTAACTTGTGTTCTAACCTATGTGTGCTATGTGTATGTGATAACCAAGCCTGAACCTTATGTGTTAGGTGATTCGGACGATTCGGTGTGTTCTTGGGATTCCCGGATCCATATCTGCCTCTAGTGATATCGAGGTGAGTACCGGTTTCCCATAAGACTCAGTAAGTAGGGCTATTGTGTGTCTGTGTTGTGTGTTATGTGATATAGTGATACAGTGTTATAAGTGATACCATGTGATATAAATTGTGATATGTGATACGCATGCGTACTGTGGACCCTATGGGTCAAACGTGTTTATTATTCCTGTCCGGACAGACGAAGGGGTTGAGGTCAGTCGCCGATGCGGCTGGGTCCCTTGAGTGTTATTCAGGGATTAGCGGTTCCCACGAGTGATTTTCTGGGGTAAAGGTTCTGCAGGCCGCCATTCCTTGACAAACAGTAGGGTCTTGGTTTGTAACTAAGGCCTAATTTGAGCCCAGGTGGCTCCGCAACGTGCTCAGGGGGTTGCTCTTCGTTTCCCCTCCAGCATGGATTGGTGTTGCTGATTTCTCAGTTGGATTCGTTGAGCGGGATTTGCAACCCCGCGAGATATGATCCTGCTGACATGTTGGCACACCGCTATGTGATAGCTTAGCATTGTGTGCCTTATTGTGACGTGATAGCATGCTTATTGGTGCTTATGTGATACTTGTACTCACTAGCTAGTGTAGCTAATGTTTCGTGATATTTCCCTTTTCGCAGGTTAGTGATCAGATGGCCTGGCGAGGCGGGTTGCTGTGGGTAGTGTTATTATATATATCTTTTGGAACACTTGTAGTTTATTAACTCTGATACTGTATCATGATGGTCGGTGCGTAGTGGTAACACTGGCTAAATTTTGAGACTTGGTTTGATTTGTTGTTCTATATCGCCAAGTCGATAACTATTACTTAAATTGTAATCAGTGGTTGTCCACTACAAACTTTTGGTGTAAATAAAGTTTTTAATTTACTCTAATTTTAAGCTCGTGAAACCGGTGTTACAAATACTAGACTGGAATGTCTTTAATCCTCGAGAATCTTCTGACAACTGCTCTTTTAATTTTAACATTGTCTCTGATTTCAAATTTTCATCTAGCAAAGCTTCCATTTGAGTAGTCTTTAGTCGGGTAATTAAATATGAAATAATCTCGAATCGCATAAATTTAATCCCCTCAGAAGATGCTTTCCTACTGAGTGCATCAGCTACAACATTTTCCTTACCAAGCTAATATCGGATCTCACAATCACAGTCTTTAATCAATTCTAACCAACGCCGCTGACGCATGTTCAATTCTTTCTGAGTAAATACATACTGAAGTCTCTTATGATCTGAATAGATTACACATCGGGTCCCGTACAAGTAATGCCGCCATAATTTCAAAGCAAAAACAACAGCTGCAAGCTCCATGCCATGAATGGGATAATTCCTCTTATGTGGTTTCAGCTATCTGGAGGCATAAGCAATAACACGGTCTCTCTACATAAGTACACATCCAAGACCTGCAAGTGAAGCATCACAATAAACGACAAAATCATCAGAACCCTCGGGTAGGGTTAATACCGGAGCCTCACATAATAACTGCTTCAACTTTTGAAATGATGAGTTCTGAGAATCAGTCCATTGAAATGGGACATCTTTTCTGGTCAACTTAGTCAATGGCCCGACAATTTTAGAAAAATCCCGAATAAACCGTCTTTAATACCCGGCAAGACCTAGAAAACTCTTTATCTCTGAAGGAGACTTTGGCACACCCCAATTCATAACAACCTCAACCTTTGCAGGATCAACCCTTACACCTTCGGGGCATATGACATGACCCAAGAAATGAACTTCCCGTAACCAAAATTCACATTTAGAAACGCCTGCACCAACGATGTTGCCATCCGGGTGTTACCCCGATATTCAGGCAACAAGGCTTGAACAAAATGATCTATCTGGGATGATTCATCGGGTACTCACCGCTTAGCAAACCGCAGCTTTTCGGTAAACTTTGCAATCAACTCATCCACCGACATCTTGTCATCCTGAGTTAGATCCATGAACTCCCGTTTCACCTTAGCTAGATCATAAGTATTACAGAATTGCTCACAAAACTTGGTTTGAAATTGATCCCAAGTAACAGAATTTACAACTTCCCTGGATAGATGAGCAGTTAGAGAATCCCACCACGTTGCAGTTTGAGTTGCAAACATAACCCTATCGGATTCCTCACAATTGCAGGCATCTAAAGCCTTCACCATCTCCCATAACCAGCTCAAAGTGTCACTTGGGTTTGAGCTTCCAGAATACTCAGGTGGTTGACAACCCATGAAATCCTTGTATTGCCCTTTCGGTTTAAAGTCTCCTTGAGTTGGGTACCAAGAAATGAAGAAGTTCTGCTGTTGTGGTTGATGCTGTTGTTGGGGTTGATAAGACTGAGTCACCGGTGGCATGGACACAAACGGTAAGGTTCCAAAAGGTGTAGACACAGTGTTGAGTGGTGCAGCCGAGTAAACAGGAGGTGGTATCGATTGAGTAAACACAGTTGATTCTCGAGGCATATGAATGGTCTGAGTTTGACGAGAGGACTAAGTCTGATGTTGGTTTTCTGACCTGAACCGGAACCAGAAGCACCAGTCAATCGAGTATGTTGGTTTTTTGGACAATCGTGATACATATGCCCCTCCTTCTGACACTTAAAGCAAACCTTATTCTTCTTTGTACATTCATTAAACAAATAACCTCGCAACCCGCATTTGGTGCACCGCTATGTCTGTTTGGTGCAGTGCCCATCATGAGAACTCTTACATTTATCACACCATAAAGACTGAAATTGTGCTCTAGCTGCTGACTGAGGTCGGGTACTTGATTCACTAGCTCCCTTTTTTCTTGAATTTAGAGTTAAACCTGAATGTATCTTCTTTATTAGCAGGCTCTGACTTCTTTGTCTCCAATTGGGCTTCTTTCAGATCACTTTTGAAAGATCTAGCAAGCTCATAAGCTTGTTCCACAGTAGTAGCCATCCTCACATTGTGTCTTAAATTTGGAGGTAATCCTTTCACATAATGCTTGATTTTATCATGCTCAGTAGGTACCCAAACATTTGCAAATTTCAACTTATCCATGAATTCTGTATTGTACTATTCAACAGACCGGCTTCCTTTACTGATATTCATAAACTCATGTTTCAAACGATCTACATTAAAAGAAGTCAAGTACTTATATTTGATTCGGTTCTCAAACTACTCCCAACTCATTAAGTCAATCGTTGTCTTTCCCAAAGTGGCTTTAAGAGTCTTCCACCAAGAAAAGGCCCGACCTTTGAGATATCCGATTGCAAAAGTAACTCTTTCTCGGTGATCCACATTACATACATCAAATATGTGATCGATTTCCTGTAGCCAATCCATCAGAACATTGGGATCGTCACTTCCTTCAAATTTAGGAGGTCTGACATTGTTAAAGTCTTTATATAGGCCATATTTCTTTTTCTCTATAGGAGTTCCAGCAGGATGTAATGCCCGTAATTGTTCTAACTCTGCCTCAATCTGTTGTACATAAGCTTCCTTCTGAACTGCATAGTCAACCAAATTTTGGTGAGGAGACGGGGGCTGATTGACAGGCTCTTGGTTCAGGTCAATATCCTGTAATCTAGGCATCTAAAATACACAATAACACAATTGATATAGGGGTTAGCATTATATACATTAACACATAAACTTAATACAAAAAGGTTACATATAACAAACCTTGCTGCTGGGATACTTCACGTATTTGAGCCTGGGTTTGAGACTGAACACACCACAAAATTTTCAATTCCCTCAAACAAGAGCTCTGATACCAAATTGTAACACCACAAGTTCAAGCCAAACTTTTTTTTTAAACACAACGGAAGACTTAATATATATCATATCAACAAAATAGTAAACTAACAGAGTTTACTAAAATATATACATATCTAGTGTTAGGTTCACATCCGAACCTTTCAAAAGAGTTTAACAAAGTATGCATATAATTACTACATAAGACTAATTGAAAGAGATTACAATTCAACTACATATTTCCAAAACAAACTTGGTGTTACAGGTTTACCAAAACAGGCTCAACAACCTCTTGTAAAGTATCCCACCAAGCAGCCACTAAGTTCACAGCTACCAAAACTGTACAAACCTGCGGGTAGTTAAAACCCGTTAGCTGTAAAGCTAAGTGAACAATACATTCACTGAATAACTATAAATCAAGAATCAAATCGAAATAACACATAGTTGCAGTTATCACTGCACAGTTTCAAACAATTGGGTTTCCATTTTGACCCACTTCGCCAAGAGGAACGGCGGTGGATCAAACCGCACCCCCATTGGCCTATGGGAGTTACCGTTAGCCCATTAACTCGGTACTTGACCCGATTAGGCATGTCAATCAGACAACCTCCGAAATATGAACATGTTCCCATATTACAAGTTATTAAATACAAATAACTCATAATCTCAAATCTCTATAAACATACTTTAATTGGAAGCAATACAAAAACTGTATCAGACTTTAAGTCCGGAACTAACGATTGCAAACCAATTCAATATTAAACCGTTACCTGGGTTATAATTATTCAATTATAAAGTATCACTCACCATTCTTCGAAAATAAAATATCACTTTCCAAAAGCACCTTCTCGTTGTTGGGGACCTAACATCCACAACAAAACCAACAAGTTAATATACATAATACCACAATAATTGATGCTTAATATTAACAATTATAAATCCATAAATGACTTTACAAGTCTATTTGATTCATAATAGTTAATATGTGTTAAAATAAAAAACACTATAGAATATATTTATTTTTGTAGGCATGATGGTAGTTTAAAGAAAAAAAAAGTACACTTCCCTACACATACTCAAACACACACCATATATATATATATATATATATATATATATATATATATATATATATATATATATATATATATATATATATATATATATATATATATATATATATATTGTAACACTGTACTTTTTAAACATATACTTTACTGCACGCGGAAGCTAATTACATATAATTATCTTAATTACATAATATATACAAAAGATTTAACTCGTTTTACACAACAAAACTTTTACAGTGTTAATCCAAAACAGGCTCTCAACAAAAAATTTGACATCAGAGTTTGGTCTGTCCATATTCCCAGCCCAAAGCATCAAGATCACCTCAGAGGATCTGCAAAACAATCTAGTAGGGAATTAGCACAAATATGCCCAAACCAAATAGCTCATGAATAGGATATCATATCCAATTCAAATTAGGATAAATATCTAAACATACACAAGGCAAATATGCCCAAACCAATTAGCATAAATATCTAAACATACACAAGGCAAATATGCCTAATCCAAATAGCTCATGAATCTTAGGAGAACCGGCGGTGTTGCAAGCACCTACAACCAAGGTCGGCCAAAACCAAGGTTTACCGATAGCCTTGCTAACATGGATAACAGCACCATCCCCCTTGAGTACCTCAACGGTACTGCAAGATCAGATACTGTAATCCCCCAAGCAATAGGCCCAGCATCATACTGATCTCCAAATTAACATTTATATACAATCCAAACAAGAGCATTCCAAATAGGATATCATATCCTGTATATCCGAAGATAAAAATCCACTCACCAAAGTCTTCAAAACCTTGGCACACTCAGATGACTAAATTCACCGAGTTTCTCAGTTCCTGAGATTGAAATAACCCAAGTCGGTATTCAATTCATAATACTGATTTAAAATACATAATACATGCATTCATACATTACATGATAAATATTCATGTATAATTATCATGTATACCAAATCATAATTTGATCTTTAGGAATAACTCCTACACCCCAAATTTCGATAAAACCCAAATCTGATCAAAGTCGGATTCCAAATGATTGACAAATCCCGATAATATCCAATACCGAGAATGGGGAATCCCAATTAACTCCAAATCCGAGAAAAGGCACAATCCGATAAAATATACAATCCGAGAATATGCACAATCCGATAATATACAATTCCGATAGAATGGAAATCCCGAGCAAAGGCACATACCGATAAAGTCAATACCGATAAAAGTGTTAAGGCCTAGTTTATATTCCGAGTAATTGTCCAATACCGAGAAGACGTCCAATACCGAGAAAATGTCCAATCGCGATAAAAGACACAATCCGAGAAAAGTCAAGGCTACAGTTCATCTTTATCGGTATTCACTACAATTCTATCAATTCTCTAGGGTTTATTCTATATACCGAGAATAACTCATGGGTATTCATCATTACCGATACATTCATACTTAAATCCGACAGATTCATGTGTTCATGCATAAAATCGATTTCTAACTTAAATCTTACTGATTTTAAGCATGCAAATAAACTAAGTTTCCAGAAATTATTATAAGCATGTTATGAACACATTTTAACAATAATTTCTAACATGTAAACATCCTATAATCAACAAGAATCAATCGGTATTCATATAAATATTCAAAACCGAATAGATATAGCAATTAATCAACTACAAATCAGTGTTCTAACCTTTAAATGATATCAACAATCAACCTAAAATGTAAACAAGATAAAAGCTTGATTTTCTTTTCTTTCTTCCTTCTTCTTCTCGGCCGAGAGCAACAAAGCACACACACACTATGTTTACTTCTACAAGAAATGAGGTATGGTGATATAGTTGGTGACTATACCACCAAAACCGGCCACCCCATACCCATCCCATACTCACTCAAATATCTATTTAAAAATTTATTTATCTAAATCAAATAATATCACAAAATAACAATATCACAACAATTAATAATTAACACATAATTACCAATAATTCCCAAAATCAAATTAAATCCCAAGATTAATGAATCAATTACCTTAATTAATCTAGGCCGGTAAAGAGGGTGTTACAAATCTTCCCCCCTGAAGAAGATTCCGTCCTCAGAATCTCTTCGCTCTCAAACAAAGAAGGATACCGGCTTCTCATCTCAGCTTCAGTCTCCCAAGTCAAATCTGAACCCAAACTATGTTTCCACTTAACCAGAACCATGGGTAGATTTCTTTCTCAATTTTGTGACTTTACGATCCAGTAGCTCAACTGGTTTCTCAATAAGCTTCTAATTCAAATCCACACAAAGATCCTGAATCGGAAGAATCTGCGTCTGGTCCTCTACATTACACTTGCGCAAATAACATACATTGAAGGTATCATGAATACCAGCTAGTTCATCAGGAAGATCCAAAGCAACAACCTGATCATTAACCACTCTTTTGATTCTAAAAGGACAAATGTAACGAGGAGCCAACTTCCCGCGTTTACCAAATCTGATTACACCCTTCCAAGGGGATACTTTCAAATAAACCATTTCCCCCTCGACAAACGATATTAGTCGATGTTGCTGATCAGCATACATTTTCTGTCTATCTCTTGCAGCTTTCAATTTCTCTCGAGCAATTGCGACCTTATCAGCTGTCATCTGTACAATATCAGGTCCTGCAAATTGCTTTTCCCCACCTTCTAACCAACAAGTCGGAGTCCTACAAGGACGACCATACAGCATCTCATACGGCAGCATACCAATGCTGGAATGATAGGAATTGTTGTAAGCAAACTCCACCAAAGGAAAATATGAATCCCATGAACCCCCAAACTCTAATACACATTCTCGCAGCATATCTTCGAAAGTCTGAATAGTTCTCTCTGATTGACCATCTGTCTGTGGATGATAAGCTGTACTCAGATTTACTCTGGATCCCAATTCTTGTTGCAGTCTATTCCAGAAGTTAGATACAAACCTCAAATCTCTATCCGAAACAATGGACAATGGAACTCCATGTCTAGATACTATCTCATCAATGTACAATTGAGCCAGTTTACTTAAAGGTGCAGTTTCAGCAGTAACAAGAAAATGTGCACTCTTGGTCAATCTATCGACTATAACCCAAATCATATCATGACCTTTCTGAGTTCGTGGAAGTTTAGTTACAAAATCCATCGTAATGTCATCCCACTTCCACTCAGGTATATCCAATTGTTTCAATGATCCGTACGCTTCTGATGTTCAGCTTTAACTTGAGCACAGATGTGACACATACCAACGAACTTAGCTATGTCTGTTTTCATAGTTGGCCACCAATACCGAGTCTTTAAATCAAGGTACATCTTTGTACTACCAGGATGTATCGACAATCTAGACTTATGAGCCTCATTAAGAATTAATTCCCTCAAGCAACCAAACTTTGGTACCCAAACACGTGCATGATAAACCCTCAAACCACGTGAGTCAGAAGTTAACTCATGTTGTCTTTTAACCATTTGTTCATCCTTCAGATTTTCATCTTTCAAAGTTTCAAGCTGTGCAGCCACAAGTTGATCCACTAAATCAGACTTGATTTCCAATCGCATAAATTTCACAGTTTCTGACGATCCCTTCCGACTTAGTGCATCAGCAACTACATTCGCTTTACCCGGATGATACTGAATGTCGCAATCATAATCCTTGATCAATTCTAACCAACGACGTTGTCATATTCAATTCCTTCTGAGTAAACACATACTGCAGACTCTTGTGATCAGTGCAGATAATACATTTGGTTTCATACAGGTAATGTCTCCACAGTTTCAACGCAAATACCACAGCTGCTAATTCCAAATCATGAGTCGGGTAATTTCTTTCATTTGGTTTCAACTGCCTCGAAGCATACGCAATTACCTTACTCCTCTGCATCAAAACACAACCCAACCCAGCATGCGAAGCATCACAATAAACCACAAAATCTTCTGAACCCTTTGGCAACGAAAGAACAGGAGCCTGACACAACAACTGTTTCAACATCTGAAAAGCATCTTCCTGCGATGAACCCCACTGAAAAGGAACATCTTTACGAGTCAGCTTAGTCAACGGACCGGCAAGCTTAAAAAAATCTTTAATAAATCTGCGATAATAACCCGCCAATCCAAGAAAACTCTTTATCTCAGTTGATGTTTTCAGAGTACTCCAATTCATCACTGCCTCAATCTTGGACGGATCTACCTTGATACCTCCTTGACAAATCACATGCCCTAAAAATTGAACTTCACGTAACCAAAATTCACACTTCGAAAACTTGGCATATAACTTGTGTTGTTTCAAAATCTCCAATACTTGCCTCAAATGTTGATCATGCTCATCCTCTGTTTTCGAATACACCATAATATCGTCGATGAACACAATAACAAACTTATCTAAAAAAGGTCTGCACACACGATTCATCAAATCCATAAATATGGCAGGAGCATTCGTCAAACCAAATGGCATCACTAAGAACTCGTAATGACCATATCGAGTACGGAAAGCAGTCTTAGGTATATCCTCCTCTGCTACCCTGACCTGATGATAACCAGATCGCAGATCAATCTTTGAAAAGTAGGAAGCCCCTTGTAACTGATCAAACAAATCATCGATTCTGGCAACGGATACTTGTTCTTGATGGTTCTCTTGTTCAGATCCCTGTAATCAATACACATACGTAGAGTTCCATCTTTCTTCTTCACAAACAGTACTGGTGCACCCCGCGGCGAAGAACTCGGACGGATAAACCCCTTATCAAGTAAGTCCTGTATCTGAGTCATCATCTCCCGGATCTCAGATGGAGCCAAACGATACAGAGCTTTAGCAATCGGTGTGGTACCCGGTACCAATTCTATCTTATACTCAACATCCCGTACAGGTGGTAACCCTGGTAGATCATCTGGAAATACCTCTGGATATTCGGAGACAACACGAACATCGGTAACAGGTCGCTTCTCTTTCTTCACATCAATAGCGTAAGCCAGAAAAGACGCACACCCTTTGGCTAGAGATTTTCTAGCCTTCATATACGAGATGATTGGAAAAGAAGATCGAGATCTATCCCCACGAGCCACGACATGCGACCCGTCAGCCAAAGGAATAGTAATCAGTTTCTTATGGCACTGAATACTAGCTCTATGGTGACTTAACCAGTCCATGCCTAATACTAAGTCAAACCCCGGAATAGGCATCAGTAAGCAATCTACAGGCTGACTAGTACCATCAATATCTATAGACACCCCAGTCACAGAAGAAGTTACAGGCACTAACTTACCATCAGTTACTTCTACTTCTAAAGGAGAAGCAATAACAGTAACAGGTAGTGTCAATTTGCCACATAAAGATACAGACATGAAAGATCTATTGGCACCAGAATCAAATAACACATGAGCATGCACAGAGTTTACAATAAACATACCCGTGATCACATCACTATCATCAGCAGCCTCTGTAACAGTCATCTTGAAGGCTCTCCCTTCCGTAGAAGGTGCAACCTTTCTCTTCTGACCTACAGAAGACGATCCCCCGACATTGGCTACCCCCTGCCCCATCCCCTTTGACCTCGATTTAGTGCAGAATCCCGCTCTACGACCTTCTTCGTGACAATTCCAGCAAACATTTGTATTAAACCGACAAGTTGATGGTTCGTGGCCAAATCCACCACAACGCAAACATCGTTTCGTCTGTGATGTGCACAGACCAGTATGACTAGCTTTCCAGGGTTTACACCACGGCTTATTCTAATATAACCCCGAACCTTTCGGTTTCTGATCACCCCGATTCTGATTCTTTTGCCACCTACCCTTGTTTCCACTCTGATTTCCACCGGACCTGTGAGATGACCCTTTCTCATGATTAAACCTCTCCCGAGCTTTCACATCACCCTCCGCAGCCCTAGTGACAGTAAGCGCCTGAACCAACGATGTTGCCATCCGGGTGTTACCCCGATATTCAGGAAACAAGGTTTGAACGAAATGATCTATCTGGGATGATTCATCGGGTACCCACTGCTTAGCAAACCGCAGCTTTTTGTTAAACTTTGCAATCAACTCATCCACCGACATCTTGTCATCCTGAGTTAGATCCATGAACTCCCGTTTCACCTTAGCTAGATCATAAGTATTACAGAATTGCTCACAAAACTTGGTTTGAAATTGATCCCAAGTAACAGAATTTACAACTTCCCTGGATAGATGAGCAGTTAGAGAATCCCACCACGTTGCAGCTTGACCCTTCAACCTCCGAGTTGCAAACATAACCCTATCGAATTCCTCACAATTGCAGGCATCTAAAGCCTTCACCATCTCCCATAACCAGCTCAAAGTGTCACTTGGGTTTGAGCTTCCAGAATACTCAGGTGGTTGACAAACCATGAAATCCTTGTATTGCCCTTTCGGTTTAAAGCCTCCTTGAGTTGGGTATCAAGGAATGAAGAAGTTCTGCTGTTGTGGTTGTTGCTATTGTTGGGGTTGATAAGACTGAGTCACCGGTGGCATGGACTGTAACACCGGTTTTCACGCGCTTAAAATTAGGGAAAATTTAAGCTTTTTAACCACGTTTACTCAAAAGCTGGCAGCGGAATAAACAATGATTACAAAGGATTAGTAAAGTTCAACTGACTCGGCTGTTAATTTACATCAAAAGAAATAAGCCAAGTACATAACTAACAGGTGTTACCAACTAGCGACAACTGACCACCGGATCACATAAACAACAACCAGTGTTCCTAAAAGATAATTACAACGACTACCATCAAGTTCCCGCCTCACAAGGCCAACTAATCAGCACCTGCAAAAAGGGAAAATCCTGCACCGTTAGCTACACTAGCTAGTGAGTACAGATTTACACATAAGTATCAACAAGCAGGTTATCACAACACAGGAACAGCACACAAGGCTATCCTATCACAGCGCGGCGTGCCAACATGTCAGTAAGAGCCACATCTTGCAGGGTGGGAAACCCCGCTCAACAACTCCAACTGGGGGTATCAGCTACAACCAACCGCACTGGTGGGGGAGCGAAGAGCAGTCCACCCAGCGCGTTCGTGCCAACTCGGATCTTGATCGTAAGCCAAGATCCCAACTCACGCTAAGGAACGGCGGTCCTGCAGAACCTGAGACACGGCGTGCACCACCGAGCCACCGTTGATCCCGAATTATCCATCCCTGGGATCCAGCCTCGCGGCTGACCTTAACCATGCCAACTTCTGTCCGAACAAATACAACAAGCAACAACTTACCCGTATTGGGTCCAACATCACGCATGCGATTTACAATCAACATATAACACCACTATCATGACAACTACATAGCAATTACATGGTAACTACATAGCAACTGCATGGCAACTACATGGCAACTGTATGGCAACTACATTGCAACTGCATGGCAACTACATGACAACTGTATGGCAACTACATGGCAACTTCATGGCAACTACATGGCAACAACATGGCAACTACATGGCAACAACATGGCAACTACATGGCAACAACATGGCAACTACATGGCAATAACATGGCAACTGCATGGCAACCGCATGGAAACTACATGTCATATCACGTATACGTACGTGTACAACATCAATAACATATTCCAACTACGACCGTAGAGACCAGCCCCTACGCCCGTAATAGGTAACCTTCACCCGTAGGTGGTACTTCCTCAAAACACCCTCCTACGACCGTAGCAACCATTTCCTACGGCCGTAGGAACAACAACACACCCCCTACGGCCGTAGGAGTCCTTTCCTACGCCCGTAGGAACCACAATTCCAGTAACATTCGACTCTGTTTTACGACAGCAGCCGTTTTCGGGTTTTTAACCCACAAATCGACATATTATCAACAATCAATCGTTACTACTAGTTAACCAACATTCATAGGAAGCTATTGACACGATTTAGATTCAAAACCGACATCAACACACCTCAAAATCGACTCAAAACGGGTTTTCACCATTTAAACCCAAAACCGAGTTTTAATCAAGAAAACTTACCAACTGAAGATGAACCGGCTTAATAGAGACAGGCTACAACGTGAATCCGACTTCTAAACTCGATTTCTCGATCAAAACTTCAAAACCCCGATTATGCGTGTGTATGTATGTCTGTGTGTATACGTATGTGTGTTTGTGTGTTTCTGAGGAAAACAGGGGTAAAGAACCCCTCCCCCCCCTCTAACCGACTTAACAAATAATACCCCACCCGGGTATTTTGTTCTCCTATTCGACTTAAAACGCCGCTTAGGGTTATCCGTTTCAACTAACGGGGATATTTTCGGAATCATTATCCGAAACCGTTTTATAAAATACCAACTTGGTCAACTCATGACACTTTTTATATAACCACATTTAAAACAACCATTAACAACAATACACATTGACTAAAGTCAATGTACAACTATACAAGCATAGGGTACAACCCCTTTACAACTAGGCCCTATTTCAGGGTGTTACAAATCTACCCCCCTTAAAAAGATTCCGTCCTCGGAATCTAATCGTCTACAAACAAGTGAGGATATTTAGCTCTCACGTCATCTCCCATCACAACTTCTTGGTCTTCGAACCAAGTATTTCGACAAGCTTTTCAACGAGACGTTTTAAAGCGTCAACTTTCAACTCTCGTAGAGGCAGAATCTAATTCTCCTCTATCTTGCACTTATGCCAACAACACACGACGAACGCTTCGTGAACCTCAAAGAGCTCTTGAAACAACTCAAGAGTAACTGCCTGATCGTTAATATTAGCGAATGATCTAAAACGGACCTATGTAACGTGGACTCAACTTATCCTTGCATCTGAAGCAAGCAACATCATTCTAAGGAGAAACTTTCAGGAATACCCGTTCGCTTTCCTGGAAGTTAACAAGTCGACATTTATTGTTAGCGCACAACTTCTATCTATCACGAGCAACTTCCTTCTTTATCAGCTACAGTCTTAACAATCTCGATTTTAACAAACTACTTTTCACTAAATTCAAATTAACAAGTCAACACGCGACAACGCCTCCTGCAACGTACCTCACATGGAGGCTTTCCATCACTGGAATCACACTAGTTACCGAAAGCAACTCAATCAACGACAAACGAAATCCACACACACCACCGAATTTCAACACACATGCGTGAAGCATGTCCTCCCACATCCGAATCTTCACCTCGGACTGGCTATCAGTTTGAGGATGATACACCGCGCTCCGATGAACACGAGTGTCAAGCTCACACTATAAACTTCCACAAAAGTTAGGAACAAACTGCGAAATACGATTAGATACAATCAAGCATGGCAAACTATAACACAACGAAATCTCGTTAACATACAACTGGACTAGCCAACGCAACGGAACAGATTCGTTGATGGCTAAGAATGAACACACCTGGTCAATCTGTCATCGATGACCTAGACCACTACATACCCTCTGAAGTTTTCCAGCAACGTCGTCACAAAATTTATCACAATATGATCCTCTGACATTCAGTTTTGACTTGTGCGCACATCTGACATTTCTCTACGAAAGAAACAATGTCTCTTTTCAATGTAGGCCACCAATACAATGCTCTCAGACCACGATCAATCTTTGTACTGCCAGTATAAGTAGACAGTTTTGATAGATAAGTTTCTTGCCATATCAGTTCACGATTACCACTGTGGAACAATGCCCACACCCTAAATCGTAAGGTCTTTAATCCACAACTAACATCTGCAAACTAATCTTCTAACTTCTTTACTGTTTCAGCCTTTAAATACTCATCTCGCAATGCTACTAGTTGCTCTTCCTTTAATCTCAGAAGAATATCAGGAACCACTGTACATCTCACGAACCTTGCGTTTACTAAAGAGCTTTTACGACTCAGAGCGTCCGCCATCACATCAGCTTCACCGAAGTGGCAACAGATTTCACAATCGTAGTCTTTGATCGACTCGAACTATCATCACCGTCTCATATCACGCTTTCGTTATGCGAATACATGTCAATGACTCTTGTGGTCCAGACAGACCATACACTCGGTGTCATACTGACACTGCCGTCTTCAACTCAAGAACTACAATAGTCAATTCTACATTATGGTTCAGATAATTGCTTTCATGGAATTTCAATTGCTGTGAAGCATTGGCAATCACTTTGTCACGTTGCGTCAACACGCACCCCAATCCAAAACATGAAGCATCACGACACACAGCGAAATCTTCAATTTATCGAACAAAGGAAAAACTGAAGCTTCACACAACAACCGTTTCGTAAACTGAAACGCTTGTGATAAAACCCTCAACAAACACAACGAGGAAAGTAATAGGAAAACTATTCCTATCGACACCAACGACCGCTCGAAAAATACTAACAGCAACTGGAATACCTTACCACTAGGAGTTTCCACTTCAAGTGGCTCGGTCAACTTGGATTCGGACATAGGCATACACAACTTATCACAGATGGTCACAGATACAACAAAATAAACAACTTTAGAATAAAAAAACACACACGTAAAGGCAAGACTCAACTAGAAACGCACCAATTACCGCATCATCATCTGCTTTAGCATCCTCAGCTATCATTTGAAACGCTCGCCCTTTAGCACGGGGAGCACCATCTTTCTTCTGCCCAAAGACAGGTCCACTAGCACCCATACTCTGCTTTGACCGACAATCTGCTATTTTGTGCCCTGGCTTATGACACTTGTAACAGACATCCTCGTTGAACCCACACTTTGCAACCACGTGCCCCTTCTCTCCGCACCTCAAACATCGAGTGGTATCTTTAGAACAATCACCAACATGATACGTACAACAAGAAACACACCAAGGACGATCTGACCTTATTTTCTTCTGGGAATCAAACTTCCCACCTACAACAGATTGTTCTTTTGTAAGGCTAGACCTCGACAACTGTTGAAGCTTTCTTTTGTGACCCTCACCCACTTGGTCACCTTTACCTTGCAAAAGATCTCCTTCTATCTGTCGAGCAACTTCAAATGCTCGATCTAAACCACCGGCAGCTCTAATGTAAGGTCGATACTCTACTGGCAACATACCAACAAACTTGCGAACTTTCGCATCTTCATTCGACACCAGATGAGGAATAAACCTCACCTTATCAATAAACGAGTGAATTAGATTATCCACAGGCTTATCTCCCTTATGGAGAGCGTTAAACTCGTTTTCCATCTTTTCCATATCGTAATCAGTGCAATACTCTCTCTTCACCTTGTCAACAAACTGTTCCCACGTCAACGCAGCTAATATGTCTTTATTCACCGTATCTTTGACCGTATCCCACCACTCCAACGCACGACCTTTTAGCATCCGTACCGCGAACTTGACACGGCACTCTGGCTCACAATCACACAACTCAAATACTTGATCTGTCTCTCGTAACCAACGCACGGTATCTGAGGGATTATCACTACCCTTAAACTCCTTAGGTCCACAAGTAAGAAACTTCTTGCACGAACATTTCTTTACCTTCTTTCCTTTCAATGCTTCTAGCAACAGCTCCTTTGTCAGTCGGAGCTCATCTTCTACTCGTCTAACATACGCCTCATATTCAGGAGTGAGCCTCGGGCCTTCGACATGGTTCTGAGAAGACACATCCTCAGCCTAGTGGTGAGTACGACAAGCCTCATCCTCCATCTGCTTAAGAGCTTCCTCGGTGGTAGCTCGTCGCTCAGACATTCTATAACAACTTACTAAATACACGATACCAACATTTAACACACCACTTACTCAACAACTACTAACACTACAAGTCAATTTACTACATGCAACTAACACATAACGCTCACACTCAACCACAATTACCCAACTAGGAACACTTAACGGTGGTCGGGCCCGAGTTTGAGATTGAATACTTCTACAAGTACCCAATTCCCCAAACTTAGGCTCTGATACCTAATTGTAACACCGGTTTTCACGCGCTAAAAATTAGGGAAAATTTAAGCTTTTTAACCACGTTTACTCAAAAGCTGGCAGCGGAATAAACAATGATTACAAAGGATTAGTAAAGTTCAACTGACTCGGCTGTTAATTTACATCAAAAGAAATAAGCCAAGTACATAACTAACAGGTGTTACCAACTAGCGACAACTGACCACCGGATCACATAAACAACAACCAGTGTTCCCAAAAGATAATTACAACGACTACCATCAAAATCCCGCCTCACAAGGCCAACTAATCAGCACCTGCAAAAAGGGAAAATCCTGCACCGTTAGCTACACTAGCTAGTGAGTACAGATTTACACATAAGTATCAACAAGCAGGTTATCACAACACAGGAACATCACACAAGGCTATCCTATCACAGCGCGGCGTGCCAACATGTCAGTAAGAGCCACATCTTGCAGGGTGGGAAACCCCGCTCAACAACTCCAACTGGGGGTATCAGCTACAACCAACCGCACCGGTGGGGGAGCGAAGAGCAGTCCACCCAGCGCGTTCGTGCCAACTCGGATCTTGATCGTAAGCCAAGATCCCAACTCACGCTAAGGAACGGCGGTCCTGCAGAACCTGAGACACGGCGTGCACCACCGAGCCACCGTTGATCCCGAATTATCCATCCCTGGGATCCAGCCTCGCGGCTGACCTTAACCATGCCAACTTCTGTCCGGACAAATACAACAAGCAACAACTTACCCGTATTGGGTCCAACATCACGCATACGATTTACAATCAACATATAACACCACTATCATGACAACTACATAGCAATTACATGGTAACTACATAGCAACTGCATGGCAACTACATGGCAACTGTATGGCAACTACATTGCAACTGCATGGCAACTACATGACAACTGTATGGCAACTACATGGCAACTTCATGGCAACTACATGGCAACAACATGGCAACTACATGGCAACAACATGGAAACTACATGGCAATAACATGGCAACTGCATGGCAACCGCATGGAAACTACATGTCATATCACGTATACGTACGTGTACAACATCAATAACATATTCCAACTAACCACATACAACTCTACTTACTGAGCCTCATGGGGAAACCGGTACTCACCTCGAGTTTACAGAAGACAGAACTGAATTCGAGAATCCCCAATAATCCACAGAGTCGTCTGAATCACCTAACACCATGAACACAGATTAAACACTACCTCGTATACACTACACTTGACTGTACGAACAACTGACTCAACGAAAGCTCAGTATGACTTCTGACAGCCTCCTACGGCCACAAGAACATATCCCTACACCCGCAGGACACCTCCTACGGCCGCAGAGTATATATTCTACGCCCGTAGAGGGTTTTACTAAGATCCATGACCTACGGCCGCAGAGACCAGCCCCTACGCCCGTAATAGGTAACCTTCACCCGTAGGTGGTACTTCCTCAAAACACCCTCCTACGACCGTAGCAACCATTTCCTACGGCCGTAGGAACAACAACACACCCCCTACGGCCGCAGGAGTCCTTTCCTACGCCCGTAGGAACCACAATTCCAGTAACATTCGACTCTGTTTTACGACAGCAGCCGTTTTCGGGTTTTTAACCCACAAATCGACATATTATCAACAATCAATCGTTACTACTAGTTAACCAACATTCATAGGAAGCTATTGACACGATTTAGATTCAAAACCGACATCAACACACCTCAAAATCGACTCAAAACGGGTTTTCACCATTTAAACCCAAAACCGAGTTTTAATCAAGAAAACTTACCAACTGAAGATGAACCGGCTTAATAGAGACAGGCTACAACGTGAATCCGACTTCTAAACTCGATTTCTCGATCAAAACTTCAAAACCCCGATTATGCGTGTGTATGTATGTCTGTGTGTATACGTATGTGTGTTTGTGTGTTTCTGAGGAAAACAGGGGTAAAGAACCCCTCCCCCCCCCTCTAACCGACTTAACAAATAATACCCCACCCGGGTATTTTGTTCTCCTATTCGACTTAAAACGCCGCTTAGGGTTATCCGTTTCAACTAACGGGGATATTTTCGGAATCATTATCCGAAACCGTTTTATAAAATACCAACTTGGTCAACTCATGACACTTTTTATATAACCACATTTAAAACAACCATTAACAACAATACACATTGACTAAAGTCAATGTACAACTATACAAGCATAGGGTACAACCCCTTTACAACTAGGCCCTATTTCAGGGTGTTACAAATCTACCCCCCTTAAAAAGATTCCGTCCTCGGAATCTAATCGTCTACAAACAAGTGAGGATATTTAGCTCTCACGTCATCTCCCATCACAACTTCTTGGTCTTCGAACCAAGTATTTCGACAAGCTTTTCAACGAGACGTTTTAAAGCGTCAACTTTCAACTCTCGCAGAGGCAGAATCTAATTCTCCTCTATCTTGCACTTATGCCAACAACACACGACGAACGCTTCGTGAACCTCAAAGAGCTCTTGAAACAACTCAAGAGTAACTGCCTGATCGTTAATATTAGCGAATGATCTAAAACGGACCTATGTAACGTGGACTCAACTTATCCTTGCATCTGAAGCAAGCAACATCATTCTAAGGAGAAACTTTCAGGAATACCCGTTCGCTTTCCTGGAAGTTAACAAGTCGACATTTATTGTTAGCGCACAACTTCTATCTATCACGAGCAACTTCCTTCTTTATCAGCTACAGTCTTAACAATCTCGATTTTAACAAACTACTTTTCACTAAATTCAAATTAACAAGTCATGAGAACTCTTACATTTATCACACCATAAAGACTGAAATTGTGCTCTAGCTGCTGACTGAGGTCGGGTACTTGATTCACTAGCTCCCTTTTTTCTTGAATTTAGAGTTAAACCTGAATGTATCTTCTTTATTAGCAGGCTCTGACTTCTTTGTCTCCAATTGGGCTTCTTTCAGATCACTTTTGAAAGATCTAGCAAGCTCATAAGCTTGTTCCACAGTAGTAGTCATCCTCACATTGTGTCTTAAATTTGGAGGTAATCCTTTCACATAATGCTTGATTTTATCATGCTCAGTAGGTACCCAAACATTTGCAAATTTCAACTTATCCATGAATTCTGTATTGTACTATTCAACAGACCGGCTTCCTTTACTCATATTCATAAACTCATGTTTCAAACGATATAAATTAAAAGAAGTCAAGTACTTATATTTGATTCGGTTCCCAAACTGCTCCCAAGTCATTAAGTCAATCGTTGTCTTTCCCAAAGTGGCTTTAAGAGTCTTCCACCAAGAAAAGGCCCGACCTTTGAGACATCCGGTTGCAAAAGTAACTCTCTCTCGGTGATCCACATTACATACATCAAATATGTGATCGATTTCCTGTAGCCAATCCATTTGAACATTGGATCATCACTTCCTTCAAATTTAGGAGGTCTGACATTGTTAAAGTCTTTATATAGGCCATATTTCTTTTTCTCTATAGGAGTTCCAGCAGGATGTAATGCCCGTAATTGTTCTAACTCTGCCTCAATCTGTTGTACATAAGCTTCCTTCTGAACTGCATAGTCATCCAAATTTTGGTGAGGAGACGGGGGCTGATTGACAGGCTCTTGGTTCAGGTCAATATCCTGTAATCTAGGCATCTAAAATACACAATAACACAATTGATATAGGGGTTAGCATTATATACATTAACACATAAACTTAATACAAAAAGGTTACATATAACAAACCTTGTTGCTGGGATACTTCACGTATTTGAGCCTGGGTTTGAGACTGAACACACCACAAAATTTTCAATTCCCTCAAACAAGAGCTCTGATACCAAATTGTAACACCACAAGTTCAAGCCAAACTTTTTTTTAAACACAACGGAAGACTTAATATATATTATATCAACAAAATAGTAAACTAACAGAGTTTACTAATATATATATATATATATATATATATATATATATATATATATATATATATATATATATCTAGTGTTTGGTTCACATCCGAACCTTTCAAAAGAGTTTAACAAAGTATGCATATAATTAATACATAAGACTAATTGAAAGAGATTACAATTCTACTACATATTTCCGAAACAAACTTGGTGTTACAGGTTTACCAAAACAGGGCTCAACAACCTCTTGTAAAGTATCCCACCAAGCAGCCACTAAGTTCACAGCTACCAAAACTGTACAAACCTGCGGGAAGTTAAAACCCGTTAGCTGTAAAGCTAAGTGAACAATACATTCACTGAATAACTATAAATCAAGAATCAAATTGAAATAACACATAGTTGCAGTTATCACTGCACAGTTTCAAACAATTGGGTTTCCATTTTGACCCACTTCGCCAAGAGGAACGGCGGTGGATCAAACCGCACCCCCATTGGCCTATGGGAGTTACCGTTAGCCCATTAACTCGGTACTTGACCCGATTAGGCATGTCAATCAGACAACCTCCGAAATATGAACATGTTCCCATATTACAAGTTATTAAATACAAATAACTCATAATCTCAAATCTCTATAAACATACTTTAATTGGAAGCAATACAAAAACTGTATCAGACTTTAAGTCCGGAACTAACGATTGCAAACCAATTCAATATTAAACCGTTACCTGGGTTATAATTATTCAATTATAAAGTATCACTCACCATTCTTCGAAAATAAAATATCACTTTCCAAAAGCACCTTCTCGTTGTTGGGGACCTAACATCCACAACAAAACCAACAAGTTAATATACATAATACCACAATAATTGATGCTTAATATTAACAATTATAAATCCATAAATGACTTTACAAGTCTATTTGATTCATAATAGTTAATATGTGTTAAAATAAAAAACACTATAGAATATATTTATTTTTGTAGGCATGATGGTAGTTTAAAGCAAAAAAAAGTACACTTGCCTACACATACTCAAACACACACCATATATATATATATATATATATATATATATTGTAACACTGTATTTTTTAAACATATACTTTACTGCACGCGGAAGCTAATTACATATAATTATCTTAATTACATAATAGATACAAAAGATTTAACTTGTTTTACACAACAAAACTTTTACAGTGTTAATCCAAAACAGGCTCTCAACAAAAACTTTGACATCAGAGTTTGGTCTGTCCATATTCCCAGCCCAAAGCATCAAGATCACGTCAGATGATCTGCAAAACAATCTAGTGGGGAATTAGCACATATATGCCCAAACCAAATAGCTCATGAATAGGATATCATATCCAATTCAAATTAGCATAAATATCTAAACATACACAAGGAAAATATGCCCAAACCAATTAGCATAAATATCTAAACATACACAAGGCAAATATGCCCAAACCAAATAGCTCATGAATCCCAGGAGAACCGGCGGTGTTGCAAGCACCTACAACCAAGGTCGGCCAAAACCAAGGTTTACCGATAGCCTTGCTAACATGGATAACAGCACCATCCCCCTTGAGTACCTCAACGGTACTGCAAGATCAGATACTGTAATCCCCCAAGCAATAGGCCCAGCATCATACTGATCTCCAAATTAACATGTATATACAATCCAAACAAGAGCATTCCAAATAGGATATCATATCCTGTATATCCGAAGATATAAATCCACTCACCAAAGTCTTCAAAACCTTGGCACACTCAGATGACTAAATTCACCGAGTCTTCTCAGTTCCTTAGATTGAAATAACCCAAATCAGTATTCAATTCATAATACTGATTTAAAATACATAATACATGCATTCATACATTACATGATAAATATTCATGTATAATTATCATGTATACCAAATCATAATTTGATCTTTAGGAATAACTCCTACACCCCAAATTTCGATAAAACCCAAATCTGATCAAAGTCGGATTCCAAATGATTGACAAATCCCGATAATATCCAATACCGAGAATGGGGAATCCCGATTAACTCCAAATCCGAGAAAAGGCACAATCCGATAAAATATACAATCCAAGAATATGCACAATCCGATAATATACAATTCCGATAGAATGGAAATCCTGAGCAAAGGCACATACCGATAAAGTCAATACCGATAAAATCAATACCGATAAAAGTGTTAAGGCCTAGTTTATATACCGAGTAATTGTCCAATACCGAGAAGACGTCCAATACCGAGAAAATGTCCAATCCTGATAAAAGACACAATCCGAGAAATGTCAAGGCTACAGTTCATCTTTATCGGTATTCACTACAATTCTATCAATTCTCTCGGGTTTATTCTATATACCGATAATAAGTCATCGGTATTCATCATTACCGATACATTCATACTTAAATCCGACAGATTCATGTGTTCATGCATAAAATCGATTTCTAACTTAAATCTTACTGATTTTAAGCATGCAAATAAACTAAGTTTCCAGAAATTATTATAAGCATGTTATGAACACATTTTAACAATAATTTCTAACATGTAAACATCCTATAATCAACAAGAATCAATCGGTATTCATATAAATATTCAAAACCGAATAGATATAGCAATTAATCAACTACAAATCAGTGTTCTAACATTTAAATGATATCAACAATCAACCTAAAATGTAAACAAGATAAAAGCTTGATTTTCTTTTCTTTCTTCCTTCTTCTTCTCGGCCGAGAGCAACAAAGCACACACACACACTATGTTTACTTCTACAAGAAATGAGGTATGTTGATATAGTTGGTGACTATACTACCAAAACCGGCCACCCCATACCCATCTCATACTCACTCAAATATCTATTTAAAATTTTATTTATCTAAATCAAATAATATCACAACAATTAATAATTAACACATAATTACCAATAATTCCCAAAATCAAATTAAATCCCAAGATTAATGAATCAATTACCTTAATTAATCTAAGCCGGTAAAGAGGGTGTTACATATATATATATATATAGAGGCGGATACAGGAAAAGATATTAGGGGTTGCACAAAAATTCTTCTTATAATATGAAATAACATATGTAATTTCATTAAATTTGATAAACATGTCTAAAAACTACATATTAAAGTTGACCTTTTCGTTTTTTTATTTTCTGAAAACGTTATATTACACTTTCAATCTTAACATTCAAAAGAGCTTCCTTTTCTACCGCAGAAATCAATGCATGATTCATAAAGTCGTCACTCATTTTGTTGCGCAAGTCATTCTTCAAAAGCTTCATTGTAGAAAAACATCTTTCAACAGTAGCGGTTGCAACTGGCAAAACCAACACTAACTTTAACAATCTATAGACCAAAGAAAAAGAACGATGTTCCCCTGTTTCCACCATCAAGCGAGAAAGGTCAGCAATTCCATTCAAGTTAGCAAATCTATCATCTTGTAGCAAAGTGTGATGGTAGATCTCAAGTTGACCAAGAAGATACACCCTTTCCGAGTCACTAAAATCATATGGATACATCTCACTTAACTTCAACAACTTTGATGTATCAAACTTAGAAAATGAATCACAAGGACTTAAAGCCGCCATGTTTTCTAGCAATTCGGTGCTCACCTCACTAAACCGATCTCCAAATTCTTGAATTTGCATATCCAAAACCGTGTTAAATATCTCAACCTCAAAATGATATTGATTAGTGATCTTGGTCCTTCGGTTTCTTGGAGTAACATAATATCCCGTCATATCCACAGTTTCAATACTATACTTTTCACAAAAAGAATATACTTTATTTAAAACTGAATCAAACCCATCATTTCTCAAAGTTTGCAATGATATCTTTGTTCCACTTACCAATGAAGCCGCTTCTAAGATATCTTGGTGTTTTCTTTGAAGATGTTTTGACAAGGTATCCGTGAGACCTAAAATCTCCAACATCAAGTGTAAATAAAAAACAAAATCAAGTATTTTAAAATATGATAAAATACCATAGGCTTGATTGCGGTTAGATAAAGACATAAAGTGGATCCGTCTTCTTCAACATAGTTAAGTACCTCGACAACTTCAGGAAACAATTTCATCAAACTTATGATTGTTATATAATGGGAACCCCACCTTGTGTCTCCTGCTCGTAGAAGAGAAAGTTCTTGATTTAACCCTCTTCCGGCTTCTGTTTCACCATTACCAATTTCCACTTGCACTCTTTCTTCATAGCTCTCTCGTATGATGTCTTTTCTTTTGCACGAAGCACTAACCACATTAACTACCAAAGCTAGATGCTCAAAGAATTCACGAGCACCATCATGATTCTTTGCAATAGCCACAATCACTAACTGAAGTTGGTGAGCAAAACAATGTACATAATGTGTTATTATCTCTTAAGATCAAAGCTTTCAAACCATTAAACTCGCCACGCATATTACTTGCACCATCATAACCTTGCCCTCTATCCTATTTCAAATAATAATTTAAAAAATTAAGAGATAGAAGTTAAAGATTCAATAATGAAATTAATATATGAAAAAAATAATTATGACCTCTTACCTGAGCCATACTCAGTTTGTCAGAAAGTATGGAATCAATGGCGGCTTTAAGAGTTGATGAAGATGTATCCATCACGTGAACAACTCCTACAAATCTCTCTTTAACTACTCCAAGTTTATCAACATATCTCAAAACCATTGTCATTTGTTCCTTTTTGGATACATGACTGGACTCGTCAACTAATATTGCAAACACATCCTTACCAATCTCATCACAAATGGACTTTATTATTTCTCTTGAAAAACATTTAATAATATCTTTTTGAATCGTTGGAGATATCAACTTATCATTCTTTGGAGCCTTTTCTAAGGTAACATTATAAATACTCTCATTATGTTCTCGAATTAAAGACAATGTTTCAATGAAAAGTCCTCTAGAAATGGAGTCGCTTGACTCATCATGACCACGAAATGTGAATGTATTTTTCAACAAAAATCTACAAGTAGCAATTGTAGCACGCAATCGAATTTCATAGTTACCCTTCTCAATATCTGTTTGCTTATGAAGTGCTACACTAATAGATTGATTTTTTTCACTAGATTTTCACACTTTTGCCGTGCTTTGTTGTGATAGCTATCAACATTACCCACATGAGTATATAACGATTTCTTTTTACTCCAAGTACTAAAGCCTTCCGTTACAAATGCATCTCTCCCACCTTGTTGGCCTACAATATCTCCAAATAAGTAACAGCATAAACAATAAGCTTTGTCATCTTTTATGCTATACTCTAACCAATCAAATTCATCAAACCATTCAACGACAAAACGTCTTAGTTTAGGACCTATCTTTTTTGATGGAAAAGTATGGCCCTTAGGTTGACAAGGTCCTTTAATCCAATATGCCCTTCTTATTTCATCTCTTTGATTTGGATGATATGATGTAATTCTTGGCCTATCTGCCGGATCTGAAGGAAGATCATTCGTATCAATAGTTGGTTGAGTAGAATCCATGGGAGTAGGTGACATAGAAGTAGGTTGTGATTTTTGTGGAACTTCATTTGAGATATATCTTTTAGAAGATTCTTCACCACTTTTATCCGTACCAACATCTAACTTTCTTTTAAAAAAGTTACCAATAAAACCCTACAATTATATATTTTAGCAAATTAATTAATCAACATGTTTAATAAACCTAATTTCTCTATTTAACCATCAAATAAATAACAATATATATCAATTCATATAATAAGAATCTTCGTACATCAAAATCAACTAAAATAATAAACAAACTAAAAGATCAACTAAAATATTAAACAAATTAAAAGTCTAGAAAGTAGATATCTATATGACTATTGCCTATTGACCTAATATAAAGTGTATAGTGAAATAGGGTACAGAGAAATAGGGAATAGAGAATCATGGAAAAAACAAATAGAAGATGACAAAACTTAAAAAACTTAGACATGGTTATCGATGTTATTGTCTGACAAAATAGAAAAGAAGAAAAGGAACATGCCTGTTTCATTGTACTGTGAAAAGGGTAAAGAGAAAAGTCTTTGAAGCACACAAGCAACTTTATATAAAGAGGAGATAGTTGATCGCTTATTATCTCCAATCTTCTGCTTCAATTCTGAGTTCTAC
This sequence comes from Pulicaria dysenterica, assembly GCA_947179395.2. Taxonomy (NCBI): domain Eukaryota; kingdom Viridiplantae; phylum Streptophyta; class Magnoliopsida; order Asterales; family Asteraceae; genus Pulicaria; species Pulicaria dysenterica. The sequence continues at coordinate 66,943,044 of OX359290.1, read as the reverse complement.
AATCGCACCAGGCACCACAAGTCCACCACCACACAAAGGAACGGATGCAACTCGTCCAAGTTTACGAATAACCTAGAGATGGTGTAGTTTTCAAATCGTAGCCCATACAATCGGGAAAATGGTTAGCTTTTGGGCTTTTTTTTACCGGGCTTCGTCTATAAACCCTTTAATCACTATCATTAACTATTTGAAGTTTATTTGGTTTAGTTAGTAAGTATGTTATTTTCTTTTTTCTGAACTTTCTTATACGATACAAATATATTTCTTATTTTACAAAGAACACAGGTTGCACAAATTTTTGGTTAGGGGTAGCACCATCAAAAAAATAAAAAAATTTAGAAAAAATTAACACTATTACATATAGAATCCGCCCCTGTATGTATGTATGTATGTTTGTATGTGTGTGTGTATATATATATATATATATATATATATATATATATATATATATATATATATATGTATGTATGTATGACAGTAACAGGCTCCCCTTTTGACTTCACAAACAAACAAACAACATCGCATACATATATAACATACATACATACAAATGTATATATATATATATATATATATATATATATATATATATATATATATATATATATATAAATTGGATCAATAAAGAACCATGTATTAAACAAAGAACCTAAAGAACCAATCTAGACCATTTGATCATCAAAATTAATGGATGAGATTTAACGATGGTAAAACTGTAATTATGATGTATTAATATAGGAAGAAGGGCAAAAATGGAAAATCCCTCCTCCAACAACCCACGATTTTAAAAAAAACCCAAAAACTTTAATTGTCATAACTTTTTAAGTTTCATGAATTTAAATAAAAATAATTATACCAATCTTTTAGTTTTTTAATCATCTTTCAAACAAGATCAATCTTCCCATATTTTTCTAATTTTTTTTAAACATGAAATTGTTGTTTGCATTTTAGGCAGTATGTTGTAACATCCTGAAAATGGGCCTAGTAGTACCCAGTTATACTATGTGCTCATATAGTTGTACCTTGATTTTTAAATGTGTATTTTTTAGGGGTTATATATGTTTTAGTTAGTTAAAGAGGATATATGAGGTGTTATGTAAAAGTTAGAGTTAATGTACAAAAGTGATAGAATATTAAATGGTTTCGTGTAATGAATCCATAGATATCCTCGTTAGTTGAAACAGGTGAGTGAGGCTTGTGTTGTAAGTTAAAAAGGGGAACAAAATACCCGGGGTTTTATTTAATAACCCCAAAGTCGGTCCTTTGTTTCTTCTTATCCCCTGTTGAAGCAATACACACACACCAACACACATACTTGCATACGAAATACACACACACATAGCTATCTTGGAGATTTTGAAGATTCAATCAAGGAACAAGTGTTTTCAAGTGAATTCAGAAGTAAATACAAGTCCAAATTGCTGTTCTTCGTCTTCTTTGTAAGTGAATTTGATCTAGAACCCTAGTTTTGTGTTTGTAAAGGAGAAACACCATTTGGGTGGTGTTTTATGTGTTTTATGTTAGTTTTTTTAGTACAAGTGTGTTCTTAAGTGTCCTTGGATGTCAACTATAGTATACAAGTGATTAAAACTCAGTATTTGATCGATTAAGTGTTAAAAACGGTGGTTTTCTGTTGCTGTGCGAAACAGGGTCGAAGAACACTGTAACGAGGGTCCTTGCGGTCGCATGGCATGGTGCTTGCGATCACAAGGGGGTGTTGTGGTCTATGCGACCGCAAGCAAAGGTGCTTGCGATCGCAAGGGGATTTTGTGAATTCCGCGCCGCGGAAGTTGGTGAGGCCGCGTCGCGTAAATGTTTGCGATCGCATGGTAGGTCTATGCGACCGCATGGGTCTGTTTTGGTGGTGTTACCGCTTACGAGCGAAGGAAATAAGGTTTACGATTTTGGGTATATAACTTACGATCGTAACCAAACCTAGAAACATGCTTGCGACCAAAAGGGGTTTCCCTTGCGATCGGAAGCATTGGTTATTGATAAAGTTGTTAGGGTACCCTTGCGACCGCGAGTCGGTTACTTGCGACCGCAAGCAAGGGTCTAGGTATTGTAGTTTGTTTAACTTATGTTTAACCTAATGGTGTCATGTATAAGTGATGACCAGTCGTGTATGTGTTGTTTTAGGTGTTCGTGGGGAAAACGGAAACGGTTGATCGTTGTGTCAGTTCTTGTAAGCTTAAGGTGAGTACCGGTTTCCCATGAGGCTCAGTAAGTAGTGCTAACCCCTGTGTGTTTTTAATGTGTAATTAGTGCTCCAACATGTGCGTGCGTAAGGTATGTTATAATGTGATATGCCATGCTACAGTGTTATATTGTCAGTGACTAAAAGTATGTAACGTGAATCTTGTGGTAAGTGTATGTTGTGATTAAGTTATACTCGCATGTTCTGTTCACTGGTATGAACAGTATTTGTTGTGACTATATGCGCGCATGATATTGGATCCTGATTGGATCACTTATTGTTTGTGTACTTATGTCCGGACACTCGGGAAACTGCTTATAGTTTCCAACTCGGTTGAGGTCAGCTGGCTATATTGCGGCTGGATCCCTTGAGGGCCTAGATGGCTGGTTATTCGGGATCAACGGTGACTCGGTGGTGCACGCTGGGTCGTAGGTTCTGCAGTACCGCCGTTCCTTGACAAACAGTGGGGTCTTGGTTTGTAACTAAGGCCTAATTGAGCCCAGGTGGCTCCGCAACGTGCTCAGGGGGTTGTTCTTTGCTTCCCCACCAGCATGGATTGGTGTTGCTGATTTCTCAGTTGGATTTGTTGAGCGGGATTTGCAACCCCGTGAGATATGACTCCCTCTGATATGTTGGCACTCCACGATGTGATAAGATAGCCTTGTGTGCTTTTCCTGTGTTGTGATAGCATGCTTATTGATACTTATGTGTAACCTGTACTCACTAGCTAGTGTAGCTAACCGGTTCATGTTTTACCCTTTTACAGGTAAAGATTTAGGCAGCCTGGTGAGGCGGGTCCTTATTGGTACTTATAGTTGCTTTCCGGGAACACTACCTTGTTATACTTTATATCTTGTGATCCGATGGTCGGTTAGCACGGTAATACCTAGGGGTGAGCATGGTACCGGTACCGGTTTTACCGAATACCGAATTTGATTTAAAGATGGTACCGAATACCGTACCGAATTATTCATATGAGGTACCGGTACCGGTACCGAGTACCTATTTTAACTAGTTAGTTCGGTACTAGTCCCGAATACCGAAAATACCGAGTCCCGAATACCGATTTAGCAATAATTCAAGTACCGAATACCGGACCGAAAACTCTAATTCGGTACCGGTACCGGTACCGGTTCCGGTACGGTGCCGGTACGGTTCGGTATTTCCGGTACACATGCTCACCCCTAGTAATACCGGTTTGTTTTGTTACTTGGCTTTTCATGTTTATAATCGCCAAGTTGGATAATAACACTTTATATTTTATAATTAGTGTTTAGTTTCTGCTGCACGTCTTGGTAAGTATACTTAAAAAGTTTTAAATATTACTGATTTTAAGCTCGTGAAACCCGGTGTTACATATGTTGTGTTTTGTACGGATTTTGCATTTTGGGTTTGAATGTGTAATTTTGCATTTTAGACTGCATTTTCATTGAATCGTGTTGGATTTATATTTTCATAATTTTTACATTTTGGAAGCATCTAGATAACCTGCATGTTTATATTTTGCGTTTTTCGGGTTTTGCATTTTGCATTTAGAATGAACCTAGCTCAAAATACAAACTTTGCATTTTAAAAAAAAAGTTTCAGAAATATATCAAGTTCGGTCTTGTTTGAAAGAGGACGAAAAACTGAATCTAACGATATATTTTTTTTTCCAAAAAATCTTAAAAACGAATAAGTTATGATTAATTAAAGTTGAGTGGGTTTTGTTTATTTATAAAGTTGATTTTTTTCTTTTTTTTTTGTTATTTTCCAATTTTGCCCTTAATTAAAGTGTCACGTGTCATTACTAGGATGGTTCTTTAGGTTCTATATTTAAGAGAGGTTCTACATATAAACTCACCCTATATATATATATATATATATATATATATGTACGAAAGCAGAAAGTCTAGTAGAGACCAAAAACAATTTAATATATATATGGTTGACAAAGCAGAGAGAAAAATGACACGTCAATGATGATGTGGAAATATGACATGGCTAATTAATGGATTGTAATTGGTTAAAGTTTACAAACCCTCAAATTGTCTTGGATTTTAGATTGAATTGGGAGGGGGTTAGATAACAATTTTAAGGGGGCTGGTTGAAACATTTGAGGGACTTTTATGAAAATATGAGGGGGTTTTTATAAAAATTGTATTTTGATTTAATTAATTATAGATGTTTATAAATTATGTTTAATAACTTTTAATATATTTTGTTTAGAGAAAAAATAATTATAAATTTGCGACCGTCTTATTTTTATCTACGTTTTGGTATAAAATTTATTGTAATGTGACACTTTTTTAAAATTAGTATATTCTTAATTTTTTGTTATCCATTAGGGTTAAGATCATATCATGTTGTGGTCAAACATAACCGAACATGTTCTCTCACAAACATTATAGTGAGACTTACAAAAAGGACTATTTCTTGACTTAAAATAATAGATGCACTCTCTTGTGAGTGAATATGATAAGTCATGTTTGACCACAACATTAGAGGAACTTAACCGTATCCATTAATAGCGGTGGGTAGGTAATTTTTGGAACAATTTATATGTTTTTTATATTCATTCTCTATACGTATCATAGTCGATATAATAACTAATATTTTAGTCTTTGGATAAAAGAATAATAAAACATATTATTTTTTATAATTTTTATTAAGATAAAATTCATATAAAAGATAGATAAGATTTACAATAAAGAAATTTATATGTTAAATAGTTGATACATTCAGAATATTATTTAGAATATATTATATTGATATGTCATGATTTTATAACATGATATTATTAAATATTTAAAAATTTATCTTTAAGAAAACTAAAAAAATATAAATGTACCAACTTAAAATTAAAAATTCTAATCATAATATAACTCAATCTGAATAATAAACATAAATAAATATAAAAAGAATCATATATATATATATATATATATATATATATATATATATGAGAATCGTTTTTATTGCGAGTAACGCGAACAACAATCTTGACCATTGATTTAATTAGATCAACGGCTAACAAAAATGACGTCTCATTAATGATGCATTAATGGTGGTACACCTGGACATAATTCAATGCTATTGATGGATAACAAAAGTTAAGAATATATAGATTTTTAAAAAAATATCATAATACGATAAAATTTATACGAAAACGTAGATAAAAATGAGACGATCGCAAATATGTAATTATTTTTTCTTGAAACAAAATATATCACAAGTTATTAAACATTATTTATAAATAACCTATAACTAATTACATTAATATATAACTTTGTATAAAACCCTCTCTAATTTTTCATAAATCACTCTCAAATTTTCATTTACCCCCCTCTCAATCTAATTTAAAATTGAAGTTAAGTCGACGGTTTTTTTACTTTATGCCCACCTACTACCAATCCTACCAATTGTATTTCAATATATGTCTAAGATTTTCTAGCGGCTCATTAATGACGGATTAATGGCTTATTAATGACGCATTAATGCGGGTTATTTCAAGAAAATCAAGTTTTGTAATCTAATGACAGCTCCCGCGGACGCAATTCACGGTTGGGTAAATATATAAATTACTAAAATGCCTCTATAATAAGTCATTAATGGCGTTAAAAACAGTTCTCATAGTTCTTGTTTGAACTTTTGCCTATAAATATATATAGAAAAGATTATTTGAGAACCGTTGTTATTGCAAGTATCGCGAGTACCATTTGTAACCACTATTAATGCTCATTAATAGGGGTATTTTGAACTTTTATATATATTTCCTACCGTGAATTAGGGGTGTTCATTAATTGGTTTTACCCGAAAATCCAACCGATCCATAAGAATCTGGATAACTTGGTTACGGCTTAATCGGATTTGGATTGGATTTGTGGATAAACCCGAACTTTTATTCGGTTTATGGCTCTGATTTGGTTTTATATCTTACCATTCGGGGACCGCCCGAAACCCGATTAAGATAAAGACTGTATATCGAAACTTACATATATATAGTACATTTTCTTGAATCAGGGCATGGTATAAAAACATTATGGATTCCATCAATCTTTCTCCTATTTTCTTCTTTAATTCAAATCATAATCAAATTTTTTCCTCTGATTTGCTCCGTTGACTGTTACTTATATATGGGATTTCATGATGGTTATTTTATTAATTTTGCTTGGTTTTTATCATTTTTAGGATTTTTAAAATGGTGATATCCTATTTATAATTTTATGAATTATTTTGATTGTTAAACTAAAAATGATTGGTTTCTTTATGAATAATTGAAGTTGTTGATCTTGTGGTCATGTGTCATGTGTGACTAATGGTAAGTTTTCGTGTCTTTTTAGGCAAATTCCTTATTTGGTTTTCGGAGCTCGAACCAATTAACCCGATAATTATTTGGTTGGATTGGTTTGGTTTTATATAGTTTCAGATTGGATTATGGCCGGTTAATTTTTTTGCTGAAATCCAATTAAACCAAACCGAATAAATCCATATAACCGATAACCGACCGATTGAACACCCTTACCGTGAATTGCGTACGGGTTAGTCGTTATTAATTTACAGGCTTGATTTTCCCAAATAACCCTCATTATTGCGTCACTAATGAGCCATTAATCAGTCATTAATGAGCCACCAAAAAATCTCAGCCATTGATTAATTTAATCAAGGGCTAATTAAGATTTCTAGCAGGTCTCGTACAAAAAACAGTTTTCTTTTGAACTCTCACATATATATATAGTTTGAGGTCAAAATAAGAATATATATATTTAGGTGAAAATAAGAGACTTAATCATAACTCTTGATTTGATTTGATCTGATAGTCTACATTTGATATTTCTAATATTTATTACCCAACCATAAATTGCGACGGCCATTAATTGCAACGGGTGAATTACAACAGTTGGATATAACAGATCAGCATCTAATTTGATAACTATGATTTGTTATTTCATTCTTACTATACCTTAATATATATTTTCACAATAACCCCATATATATATATGTATAAAATTAAAATACGCACACCATGCTTTATATAATATTTATATACCAAATTTGATGTATATTATTATAATTTATATAAGTCAGGATGTTAAATAAAATACATTTATATTCGTGTCACTTGGCCGGTACGTGAATGGCGTTTCAAACAAGACAAAAGATGCAATTTGGGTTAAGAAATTAATTAAGATACTTTTAGATGATATATAATATACTAACTCTTGATTAGCTAGGAACTTCGTTTTTTACTTTTACACCACATACATACATATAATAAACAACATACATCCAAATATATATGCGTGTTCTGTCGCATAGTAGATCAACCAAAAGTCACTTTCACACTTAATTGCCTTATTCCTTTTCTTTTCTTTTGTTTCCTTTGCAGATCACCAAACAACAAGCAGCCCTTATGTATATTCTTTTTTTTATGGTTAACAGCAGTTCAAAAGTAACCCTATTTAATTTCTCATACTTGCTTATATATAATCTGCAGGAACAGTAGATAAGGAATTAAAATCATATATTCAAACTAAAGCTTCATCTTCTACCTTCATTAATGGAGGTTTCATGCTTCTATCACCAAATCATTACATTACTATCAAATAAAGTAACCAAACTTGCTAAAAAACATATATAAACTCAAGTAATCAATCAATTTGCAATTTAGATCAATTACTCATAAACCCTAAAAAAGAAACCCTTTCTTGTTGTTGTAAGAGTTCATAAAACACAAGAAGTATTCAATTTACATACCTATTTAATCTGCAATTGACAACAATTTTAACAACACAACCCAAGTAATAGCACATGAATAAAGTTCTTGAGAGCTTAGGAAGAGAGTTTCCAGAAAGTGAGGTAAGGGGTTTTAAGGAAATGGAGTCAATGGTTTTCACCCCTTACGACACCCCACATATATCTCATTTGGGTGATTCCTTTTTTAAATCTTTTATCTAATATCCATATTTATCCAAGCATTTAACATTTTCTTTAAATTCCTAAATAATAATAATATTAATTCCTAATAATCAAATAACTCAAAATAAAACCAATTAAAATCCAAATAATTACTACGTACCACATACGAAGCTCTGAGTACTACCAGACCCGGATTTGGGATGTTACACCAAATACTCTAACTCAATAATAATAACCACCAATGCTTACCACTTTAAAGTAATTACTTTGAAATTATAAAGAACTAATTTTCGTAGTATTTAAATATTAAATACATTGCAACTTTTAAACTGGGTATTATAATTCTCCCCCGCTTAGAATCGATTTCTTCCTCGAGATCTCTACTTGAATAGTGTTGGGTGGTTCTTTAACTTCTCCTCTTCGGGTTCCTATGTCCACTCTATTCCTTGACGGTGCTCCTACTAAGGAAATTTGTTTACTTCACAAAACCTTCACTTTTCTCTCTAGAATAGCAAGTGGTCGTTCCACGTAGTTCAATCTCTCGTCTATCACTATATCTTCCGTCGGTACAAAAGTTGATTCGTATGCCAAGCATTTCCATAAGTAAGATAAGTGGAAGGTGTTGTGAATCCTCGAAAATTCTTTAGGTAGCTCCAATTGGTAAGCCACTTTCCCCACACGAGCTAATACTTGAAACCGCCCAATGTATCCTGTACCGAGCTTTCCTCGTTTCCTGAAGCGAACAACTCCATTACATGGCGAGACTTTCAATAAAACATGTTCGCCAACTTGAAATTCTAATTCAGAGCGCCCCTTATCTGCATAGTTATTCTGACGGCTCTTTGCTACTCGCAGTCCTTCACGAATTTCTTGTATGTACTCAATAGTCTCTAGCACCACCTTTGTACTCCTGAGCTCTCGCTGTTCAAAATTCGTCGACTCTACTACCTTGTCTCTCGAAAACATATCGCTCACACCCAATTTATGATATCCACCAAGGAAAGGTTTCTTCCTTTATTTTTACTAATTTAATTCTTATTGACCCATTATACATTAACAATTAAGCCCAATTAACTTGTTAGAATTTTCTAAGCCCACATGACACTAATCCTATTCATAAGTAAGTAATTACATCAAAACGGTAAAGAATTAATTTCCATAATATTTAATAATTAATATCACTACAACTTCGAAAATAGATATTACATTTATTTGATGAGGAATGTGCTATATCTCATTGATGGTTAACATTACGTGCTCACTAAGCTTTGTGTTTATCTTAGTGTGTTACCTTTTCATAGGAGATAATAAATTGAAGACTCTGGTACGCAATTGACAGTTTGGGCTTCTGTCTGCTAACTCTTTTGAAAATATTACACTTTAAAACGCATCTTTTATACATATTTATTAAAATTAAAATTTTGTATGGATGTTTAACAAATTATATCTTTTGTGAATAATCACTAAACGTTTAAAAAAAATTGTTGGGTCTTACAAAATCATTGAAAACCCATCTCATACAAACCAAGAACCATCGATACAAGAACCCTCAAAGAACTCATATATGGGGAACAAATAGGACCCTCAAGATGAACAATCAAACAAGAACCCTAAAAACTCATATCTCCATAACAAAAATCGAACAAGAACTCATATCTAGGTATCAAATAGACTCAAACATTCAAACCCTAATTATTAACTGCAATTCAGAAATGAGAAGGATGTAAAGATGGATAAATCACGATTTAAAACCATAACTTGATTGCACACTTGAATTGATTAGCACGTGAAGTGAATGTAATCACAACAGATAAAGAAGAAAACATAAATCATTGAGATGAACTCAAGCATAAAATCACGCATACAACAGTAATCAAATCATTTTAAATGGATCGTTGAGATGAATTCAAGCTTAAATAAACGCATAAATCATAAGAGTCCTGAACAAATGAACTTAAGCGTAAATTGTAAACCTTTAAACATTTGAATAGTAGAGATGAAGCTGAATCATAAACAATCAAACCTTAATCGTTAAGATGAAGATGAATCACATATCCTAAACAAGTGTAGACGAACTTGTAAACCCAAAACATAGCAATCCCTTCAAATGTTCATATGTGGGAATAGTGGTAATGACATATGAATAGTGGTAATGCATTACATACTTGCAGTGGAAACATTTAAAAGACAAACACCTAAGTGGATGAATATGAATTGCAAACTCAAGCCGTCGTAGAGTTTTTTTTTTATGTTTTTTTCATTATTTTCTTTATTTTGAATTATTTTTAAATAAGGGAAATTAAGTCAGGAAGCATGTCATTGACATGTCACCACCATCTATGCGAAACCGGCGACACGTAAGCATGTGACCTGGTGCGATACATTAAATGGTACGTTCGAAAAGTTCAGTACATTAAATGTAGGTTTTAAAGGTGGATATACACAATAACAAAACGTGACAACTTCAATACATTTCCGAAAATTAAATCCTATTCTCAAATACACACACATTCGCAGAACACATCAAACATACATGCATTTTTTTAACACACATAAAAACGTACGCATAACACAAACCAATAATAAGTTAAACACACACACATATACATAAACACTGCCAGCCACCACTCTTAACACACACACACGCGCACAATAAAAACCATTAGACACCAATGTTAAACAGACACCATAAGACACACACATGTATGACTATAACAAGCCATCAAGTTTATATAAATCATATATATATATATATATATATATATATATATATATATATATATATATATATATATATATATATATGGGAGGGTTCATGCGAGAACCGTTGTTAGTGTGAGAACCGCGAGAACCAATCTCGGCCGTTCCTCGGATATGGGAAGTTATATGAATGGAGAGCGTGGAGGGATAGAGTGTGGCAGAGTGCATGTGAGGAATTCATGGGTGGGCAATGACATTGAAGGAGGGGGAATTGGACGGCTCAGATTGGTTCTCGCGGTTCTCGCACTAACAACGGTTCTCGCATGAACTTCTTCATATATATATATATATGGGAAGATTCAAACGAGAACTATTTTTCGTACGAGAACTGCGTGGAATTCATGGATGTAGAGCGTGTGGGGATCAAGTGTGGCAGGGTGCATGTAAGGAATTCATGGGTGGATGATGACATTAAAAGATAGGGAATTAGACGGCTTAAATTGGTTCTCGCAGTTCTCGTACGAAAAACAGTTCTCATTTAAACTTTTCTCTCTCTCTCTCTCTCTCTCTCTCTCTCTCTATATATATATATACATATATATATATATATATATATATATATATATATATATATATATATATTGAACCGCATAACACACACGCACACTAATTTACTCATAAATCTACACCTTTTGTCTACAGCGGAACTTGAACCCATGACCATATGTCAAGGGAAACACCGCATGAAACCTTCCCTATATATAAAAGAACTAGACTTAAACACACATAATTCATGTGCAATAGTGAGGAAAGAACTAGAATCCAGAAGTTTAACACCTTATTACGCTGATGTAATTAGGGTTCTTCAACAATATGGAGATTTATAGAAGACTAGCTCAAATCTAAGGTATGTATGATGCTAATTTATGTAACTAACTCCTTGTTAACTCAAATTCATTGTTTAGTAAGCGAAAATGATGTAATTAGTAGTAGAATTGATGAACTGATGCATAAAAAAAACTACATAAGTTGTTATTGGTGCCGGTACATAAATAGATGTAAAAATGTAGAACTTGAGACCAAATTGGTCAAAAGCAACTCTCTTCGTCCCTATACACGGGCTATATAAATGGCTACATGGCCCGTGTAGATATACGGTGCCCGTGTAACCAAGGACGTGTAGGTTTACACGGACCATGTAATGGTCACGGCCCGTGTAGGGCCTTAGACCTACACAGGCCATGTACCTCACACCGGTCGTGTAGAGGAGACTAAACGACCCGTGTAGGCCGATTTACAACAGCAGAATGTTTAGAATTTAATATTCTGATGTATGCATGTTGATATATTTTTATGAATTTATTATTGATAATTGACGTATGTTATCGATTGTTTCTATAACTGAATAATTGAGGTGAGTATAACTTTCTTTCATGTAAATGTACGTATGTATGCTATGTGCTATGTAATGATCCAGCATGATTATATTGTGCTCGTAGAGCAAAGCAAAGATATCTTGGTGCCAGGAATATAACTAGGGATCTAATATTCGTTACATACTCACTTTTATGGCAAAACAAAGATATCTTGGCGTCAGGATAAAAACCAGTTTTTGGATAATACATACTTACTTGTACGATCTAGTTGAAAAAGTATGCTCCGTAAACGAATACTTATGAGTTTGTTATGTCTGCTAAATAAGTCCTTTTGTGAGCAAATTAATAACTTGTTAACTATGTTCTATAATATTATGCACCGAAATTGTAGTTTTTTTGGCAAACTAAATATGTTCTAAATGTTTCATAAAAAAATTAAAAAAGTAAGTCGACGGGGTGTGTGTTGCGCAGAAGAAAAAAAAAGAGGTAGAGGAAGGGAGACCTATTTAAATAAGATGGTGACTATGTTATAATCTAAGTAGGAAACCTAAATAGATAAGTTATTTACATAACCTATTTAAACATTGGATAATCCAACAAGTAACTCTCCATATAACCTTTACATTTAGGTAATTTCAAATTACCCTCTCTGTAACACCGTGTTTCACAAGCTTAAAATTAGCGCCAATTAAAACTTTTTAAACTTATTTATCAAAATCCTGCAGCGGATATAATCACCATTTACAAAAATATCAGATTGTTATCTGACTAGTTAACATTTCACAAAACAGGTGTTACCACGACCAACGACCGACCATCGGATCACATGCATATTAACAAACAATTAGTGTTCCACAATATAAATACTACAATTACCCACGCGTAACACAAGCTCGCCAGACCATCAGTCTCTAACCTGCGAAAAAAAGGAAATATTGCACCGTTAGCTACAACTAGCTAGTGAGCACCAATTTACACATAAGTATCAATAAGCATGCTATCATATCACAAAACGGCACACAGAGCTAAGCTATCACATAGCGGTGTGCCGACATGTCAGCAGGATCATATCTTGCGAGGTAGCTAGCCTGGCTCAACGATCCAAGCTGAGAAATCAATCACAACCGTCCACTTCGGTGGGGAGCGAAGAGCAACCCACCATCGCGTTTACCAGTTCCGGTTTGCACCAGGAACCCCATTTCATAACCAGTTCCGGCTTGCGCCAAGAACCCCATTATATAACCAGTTCCGACTTACGTCAAGAACCCCATCTTCGTCAAGGAACGGTGGCCTGAAGAGCCGTCACCAAGCGTATACACTCGGTGCCGTTAATCCCCCACATCCAGACCCTATCGGGCCCCCGGGGACCAGCCTACACGGCTGACCTTAACCAATCTCCAGGAACTGTGGTACAGTCCCCCAATTGTCCGGACATAACATATAAACACATAACCGATCCAATAAGGATCCAATTGCATGCACATACACATTATTACATTAGCTTCTGCTCATACTTGATGAGCAGAAGACAATTTACACTTTAAACATAGCACATAATTGTCACACAAGTCATAACCCTACTTGAGTCTATCTCGTATCACTCCACTTATCTATCGTCACTACCATAATCACGTTACACATGTTATAACACTACACGTCACTATTACTTATCTATTGTCACTATCATAATCATATTACACGTGTTATATCACAACACGTCACTATCACTTATCTATCGTCACTATTATAATCATATTACACGTGTTATATCACAACACGTCACTACACCACTTACCTCACACGTGCATCCATCACTATTACAATAGCATGTTTCAATACACAATAGATAGCCCTACTTACTGAGTCTCATGGGAAAACCGGTACTCACCTGGAGTCTTTGCTAAGCAAATACGCCACTCGTGTCTTTCGTTTCCTCAGGTACACCTAACACATTAGGTTTAGGCTTGGTTATCACATACACATAACACATAAACACAAGTTACACAAGCTGTCAGGTTGGATCCCCTGCTTGCGGTCGCAAGGACCTGCCTTGCGGTCGTAAGGGACCCAACTGAACAGCCCTGCGATCACAAGGATACCCCATGCGATCGCAAAGGTTCCTTTTTTCCCAACACATGCTTCCGATCGCAAGGGACATCACCTCTTGATCGCAAACATGATTCTAGGGTTGGTTACGATCGCAAGTTACATACTTACGGTCGCAAACCTTGTTTCCTTCGCTCGTAAGCGGTAAACACCACAAAACAGACCCATACGATCGCATGGACCTACCATGCGATCGCATAGCACAAATACAAGACTTACGGTCAAAAGACTATCACATGCGATCACATCACACATTTACGCGGCGCGACCTCAAAAACCTTACGCGGCGCGGAATTCACAAACAACCCTTACGATCGCAAGCACATGCCATGCGACCGTATGGATACCAGAAACCCCATGCGACCGCATGCACATGCTATGCGACCGCATGCACCCCCATGCGACCGCATGCACATGCCATGAGACCGCATGGACCCCAGTTACAGTGTTCTTCGACTCTGTTCGCGTAAAGCTACTGTAAATCGCGTTTTTTGACCTTTAATCGATCAAATACTGAGTTTCAATCATTTATACACTTTACTTGACATCCATAAACACTTATAAACACAATAAACACACAAATTAACACTTAAAACTCAACATACACCACCCAAATGGTGTATTCTCTTCAAAACACAAACTAGGGTATTACTTGCAGAACACTTACAACAAAACGAAGATACTACATATATAAGCTCCAATTCCGTAGCTAGAATCACCCACAAGCTGTCCCTCTTTGATCTCTTTCAAAAGCTTGAGAGAGTTAAAGTGTGTATGTGTTTGAATCGTGAGCATGTATGTGTGTATACTATGTGTTTGCAACACCAGGGGATAAGGAAGAAACAAAGGAACCGACTTTGGGTTTAATTAACTAAACCCGGTATTTTGTTCCCCTTTTCAACTTACAATTTAATACACGTCATCCCGTTTCAACTAACGGGGATATCTACGGAATCATAACGCGAAACCGTTTAACACTTTATCACTTTTAAACGCGTTTGTCACTTTTCATATAATCACTTTGATTAACGCATAACACGCGTTATTAACTTAAAACACACTAATTTAAATCACTTAAAATCAATGTACAACTATTTAAGCACGATGTACAACTAAGTACTTCTAGGCTCATTTTCAGGATGTTACAAATCTACCCCTCTTACAGAGGATTCCGTCCTCAGAATCTAATCACGATCACTTACACGACCACACATTAACACAATCATCCTGCGTTAGGCCATAACCATAACTAACACGAAAAACAACTAACACAAAACTCTATTTATTTCGACTAACTACAACATTACACTTTGTACACAAACACACTCTACATTTACACAGACTTCATTTAATTACATTAAGCCACACTACTATCATCTCAAAGTTTACACAACACTTTCAACTAGTTAGGGCACTCCGAGGAGTTATGCCCATACTGATTACACTTATCACAAAACTTACCCAAACATTCTCTAAAATAATGCCCTGGGAGTCCACACGAATAACACACTCTATCTTTGTACTTACACTCACCGGCATGATTCTTTCCGCAAACTTCACACGCAACTCGACGTCTAAATCCTCCGGCCTCAGCCTGAGTCTTCGCCTTTTGAACTTCTTCAACAGTAGTTAAATCCAAGGTCTCTTCACGATTCTCATTTCCAGCTTGTCTATCTGCGTCTCTATCCATCTTACTAGAATCAAAGAACTCTTAATCAGTACACACACAAAACATTGTTAAAATCTTTCTACTATTCACCAATTCAATCTATCCACACTCGGACATTCTCGCCTATCCGTATTAACACACATCATTTCCTAACACATTAATCAAGTTTCACTTTATTACTACTAACCCTACTCTTTCACATTATTAACAATATCACTTTATTTCTCTGATCGCATTCGCGTTTATTTAACACAATTGTCATTCTTCCTTAACTAACTCTCTTAAGTCAAATTCTTACTGTTAACCAACACAACCAACGCATTCCAGCTATTTACATCGAGCCAAAACACTTATCTCAAGAAACACTAGAACCTTTATCACATTTACTGAATTGGATTTCCTCGACAACATCGTTGCCGAATCAACCCACTCCAGTTACAACATCAAAATCTCATAAGAAACACAATCGCAATAAAAATAAGAAACAATCTCACTATAGCCAACAACAACTCATAAAACACTCATCACAATTACAACTATTTGAACATCAACAAATTACACTCTTAAACGAGTTCAGTCAACACTAGTACAAACGCTTACAGTTTACCAAAATCTACAAAACACAAAATAACCAAAACTATACACTTCGTCTCTTTAGTTTCACTTGTCACTATATACAACGCTCACCCTTTTAGCACAGGAAGAGCCCTCTTTTTCTGTCCTGATACTGATCCTCCAGTTCCTGCATTCTATCTCATCGGACAATCACTAATTCGGTGCCCCAACTTGTGGCACCTAAAACACACATTTCCTTTAAACTCACATTCAGCAGTTATATGGCCAATCTGTCCGCACCTCAAACACCTGGTAGTAGCTTTGGAGCAAGAACCAGTGTGATACGCACGGCACTGAGAACACCACGAACCATCAAATTTGGGCTTCTTACCCGATCTCGACTTTTCGCCTACACAAGGCTGCTCTTTCGCAGGACCAGATTTAGAGGATTTCCGCGATTTCCTCTTCTGACCCTTAACTATCTCGTCTCCCTTACACTGGAGGCGATCTCCCTCAATTTGTCGAGCCATTTCAAAAGCCCGATCCAAACTAGACACAGCTCTAACATGCGCTTTATACTCCAATGGCAACATTCCCACAAACTTGTGAATCTTCGCACTTTCATCTGCTACTAGGTGAGGAATAAATCTCACCTTATCAGTAAAAGCATGGATCAAATCTTCCACTGGCTTATCTCCTTTCTGGAGATCACTGAACTCTCGTTCCATCTTTTCTAAATCATAGTCGGTGCAGTATTTCTTTGTCACACATTCAGAAAACTGCTCCCACGTCATTGCAACAATCACGTCTCGACTCACTGAATCTCTCACAGAGTCCCACCAAAACAGGGCATCACCCTTTAGCAGGCGTACCGCATACGTAACACGGTACTCAGGTTCACAATCACAAGACTCGAAAACTTGA
The DNA here is from genome assembly GCA_947179395.2 of Pulicaria dysenterica. Classification (NCBI taxonomy): domain Eukaryota; kingdom Viridiplantae; phylum Streptophyta; class Magnoliopsida; order Asterales; family Asteraceae; genus Pulicaria; species Pulicaria dysenterica. The sequence continues at coordinate 66,925,619 of OX359290.1, read as the reverse complement.
TCCGTCTCTCGAAGCCATCGTATAGTATTCGAAGGATTATCACTACCCTCGAACTCTTTGGGTCCACAAGAAAAGAACTTCTTGTAGGAACAGTGCTCCGGATTCTTGCCTTTGACGGATTCTAACAATATCTCCCTCGTCATTCTAAGTTCTTCTTCAAGGTGCAGAACATACGCCTGCCACTCTGGACTCGGTCTCGAGCCTTGAGTATCACGTAGAGAAGTTTCCTTCTCAGTTTCAACATGAGTACGAGATGCCTCGTCCTCCATTTGCTTACGAGTATTTTCACTATTAGCTCGCTGCGCGGACATTCTCACTTACTCACTATACACACGAAAACCACACTTAGCACATCACTTATTCGACATCTATCAACATGGGGCGTTAGTACACAACATATCACAATCACTTAACACTCACACTCAGCCCCAATTACCCCCAACAGGAACACTTAACGATGGTCGGGCCCGAGTTTGAGATCGAATACTCTTCCGAGTATCCAATTCCCTCAAACTTAGGCTCTGATACCTAATTGTAACACCGTGTTTCACGAGCTTAAAATTAGCGCCAATTAAAACTTTTTAAACTTATTTATCAAAGGCCTGCAGCGGATATAATCACCATTTACAAAAATATCAGATTGTTATCTGACTAGTTAACATTTCACAAAACAGGTGTTACCACGCCCAACGACCGACCATCGGATCACATGCATATTAACAAACAATTAGTGTTCCACAATATAAATACTACAATTACCCACGAGTAACCCAAGCAGGCCATCAGTCTCTAACCTGCGAAAAAAAGGAAATCTTGCACCGTTAGCTACAACTAGCTAGTGAGCACCAATTTACACATAAGTATCAATAAGCATGCTATCATATCACAAAACGGCACACAGAGCTAAGCTATCACATAGCGGTGTGCCGACATGTCAGCAGGATCATATCTTGCGAGGTAGCTAGCCTGGCTCAACGATCCAAGCTGAGAAATCAATCACAACCGTCCACTTCGGTGGGGAGCGAAGAGCAACCCACCATCGCGTTTACCAGTTCCGGTTTGCACCAGGAACCCCATTTCATAACCAGTTCCGGCTTGCGCCAAGAACCCCATTATATAACCAGTTCCGACTTACGTCAAGAACCCCATCTTCGTCAAGGAACGGTGGCCTGAAGAGCCGTCACCAAGCGTATACACTCGGTGCCGTTAATCCCCCACATCCAGACCCTATCGGGCCCCCGGGGACCAGCCTACACGGCTGACCTTAACCAATCTCCAGGAACTGTGGTACAGTCCCCCAATTGTCCGGACATAACATATAAACACATAACCGATCCAATAAGGATCCAATTGCATGCACATACACATTATTACATTAGCTTCTGCTCATACTTGATGAGCAGAAGACAATTTACACTTTAAACATAGCACATAATTGTCACACAAGTCATAACCCTACTTGGGTCTATCTCGTATCACTCCACTTATCTATCGTCACTACCATAATCACGTTACACATGTTATAACACTACACGTCACTATTACTTATCTATTGTCACTATCATAATCATATTACACGTGTTATATCACAACACGTCACTATCACTTATCTATCGTCACTATTATAATCATATTACACGTGTTATATCACAACACGTCACTACACCACTTACCTCACACGTGCATCCATCACTATTACAATAGCATGTTTCAATACACAATAGATAGCCCTACTTACTGAGTCTCATGGGAAAACCGGTACTCACCTGGAGTCTTTGCTAAGCAAATACGCCACTCGTGTCTTCCGGTTCCTCAGGTACACCTAACACATTAGGTTTAGGCTTGGTTATCACATACACATAACACATAAACACAAGTTACACAAGCTGTCAGGTTGGATCCCCTGCTTGCGGTCGCAAGGACCTGCCTTGCGGTCGTAAGGGACCCAACTGAACAGCCCTGCGATCACAAGGATACCCCATGCGATCGCAAAGGTTCCTTTTTTCCCAACACATGCTTCCGATCGCAAGGGACATCACCTCTTGATCGCAAACATGATTCTAGGGTTGGTTACGATCGCAAGTTACATACTTACGGTCGCAAACCTTGTTTCCTTCGCTCGTAAGCGGTAAACACCACAAAACAGACCCATACGATCGCATGGACCTACCATGCGATCGCATAGCACAAATACAAGACTTACGGTCAAAAGACTATCACATGCGATCACATCACACATTTACGCGGCGCGACCTCAAAAACCTTACGCGGCGCGGAATTCACAAACAACCCTTACGATCGCAAGCACATGCCATGCGACCGTATGGATACCAGAAACCCCATGCGACCGCATGCACATGCTATGCGACCGCATGCACCCCCATGCGACCGCATGCACATGCCATGAGACCGCATGGACCCCAGTTACAGTGTTCTTCGACTCTGTTCGCGTAAAGCTACTGTAAATCGCGTTTTTTGACCTTTAATCGATCAAATACTGAGTTTCAATCATTTATACACTTTACTTGACATCCATAAACACTTATAAACACAATAAACACACAAATTAACACTTAAAACTCAACATACACCACCCAAATGGTGTATTCTCTTCAAAACACAAACTAGGGTATTACTTGCAGAACACTTACAACAAAACGAAGATACTACATATATAAGCTCCAATTCCGTAGCTAGAATCACCCACAAGCTGTCCCTCTTTGATCTCTTTCAAAAGCTTGAGAGAGTTAAAGTGTGTATGTGTTTGAATCGTGAGCATGTATGTGTGTATACTATGTGTTTGCAACACCAGGGGATAAGGAAGAAACAAAGGAACCGACTTTGGGTTTAATTAACTAAACCCGGTATTTTGTTCCCCTTTTCAACTTACAATTTAATACACGTCATCCCGTTTCAACTAACGGGGATATCTACGGAATCATAACGCGAAACCGTTTAACACTTTATCACTTTTAAACGCGTTTGTCACTTTTCATATAATCACTTTGATTAACGCATAACACGCGTTATTAACTTAAAACACACTAATTTAAATCACTTAAAATCAATGTACAACTATTTAAGCACGATGTACAACTAAGTACTTCTAGGCTCATTTTCAGGATGTTACAAATCTACCCCTCTTACAGAGGATTCCGTCCTCAGAATCTAATCACGATCACTTACACGACCACACATTAACACAATCATCCTGCGTTAGGCCATAACCATAACTAACACGAAAAACAACTAACACAAAACTCTATTTATTTCGACTAACTACAACATTACACTTTGTACACAAACACACTCTACATTTACACAGACTTCATTTAATTACATTAAGCCACACTACTATCATCTCAAAGTTTACACAACACTTTCAACTAGTTAGGGCACTCCGAGGAGTTATGCCCATACTGATTACACTTATCACAAAACTTACCCAAACATTCTCTAAAATAATGCCCTGGGAGTCCACACGAATAACACACTCTATCTTTGTACTTACACTCACCGGCATGATTCTTTCCGCAAACTTCACACGCAACTCGACGTCTAAATCCTCCGGCCTCAGCCTGAGTCTTCGCCTTTTGAACTTCTTCAACAGTAGTTAAATCCAAGGTCTCTTCACGATTCTCATTTCCAGCTTGTCTATCTGCGTCTCTATCCATCTTACTAGAATCAAAGAACTCTTAATCAGTACACACACAAAACATTGTTAAAATCTTTCTACTATTCACCAATTCAATCTATCCACACTCGGACATTCTCGCCTATCCGTATTAACACACATCATTTCCTAACACATTAATCAAGTTTCACTTTATTACTACTAACCCTACTCTTTCACATTATTAACAATATCACTTTATTTCTCTGATCGCATTCGCGTTTATTTAACACAATTGTCATTCTTCCTTAACTAACTCTCTTAAGTCAAATTCTTACTGTTAACCAACACAACCAACGCATTCCAGCTATTTACATCGAGCCAAAACACTTATCTCAAGAAACACTAGAACCTTTATCACATTTACTGAATTGGATTTCCTCGACAACATCGTTGCCGAATCAACCCACTCCAGTTACAACATCAAAATCTCATAAGAAACACAATCGCAATAAAAATAAGAAACAATCTCACTATAGCCAACAACAACTCATAAAACACTCATCACAATTACAACTATTTGAACATCAACAAATTACACTCTTAAACGAGTTCAGTCAACACTAGTACAAACGCTTACAGTTTACCAAAATCTACAAAACACAAAATAACCAAAACTATACACTTCGTCTCTTTAGTTTCACTTGTCACTATATACAACGCTCACCCTTTTAGCACAGGAAGAGCCCTCTTTTTCTGTCCTGATACTGATCCTCCAGTTCCTGCATTCTATCTCATCGGACAATCACTAATTCGGTGCCCCAACTTGTGGCACCTAAAACACACATTTCCTTTAAACTCACATTCAGCAGTTATATGGCCAATCTGTCCGCACCTCAAACACCTGGTAGTAGCTTTGGAGCAAGAACCGGTGTGATACGCACGGCACTGAGAACACCACGAACCATCAAATTTGGGCTTCTTACCCGATCTCGACTTTTCGCCTACACAAGGCTGCTCTTTCGCAGGACCAGATTTAGAGGATTTCCGCGATTTCCTCTTCTGACCCTTAACTATCTCGTCTCCCTTACACTGGAGGCGATCTCCCTCAATTTGTCGAGCCATTTCAAAAGCCCGATCCAAACTAGACACAGCTCTAACATGCGCTCTATACTCCAATGGCAACATTCCCATAAACTTGTGAATCTTCGCACTTTCATCTGCTACTAGGTGAGGAATAAATCTCACCTTATCAGTAAAAGCATGGATCAAATCTTCCACTGGCTTATCTCCTTTCTGGAGATCACTGAACTCTCGTTCCATCTTTTCTAAATCATAGTCGGTGCAGTATTTCTTTGTCACACATTCAGAAAACTGCTCCCACGTCATTGCAACAATCACGTCTCGACTCACTGAATCTCTCACAGAGTCCCACCAAAACAGGGCATCACCCTTTAGCAGGCGTACCGCATACGTAACACGGTACTCAGGTTCACAATCACAAGACTCGAAAACTTGATCCGTCTCTCGAAGCCATCGTATAGTATTCGAAGGATTATCACTACCCTCGAACTCTTTGGGTCCACAAGAAAAGAACTTCTTGTAGGAACAGTGCTCCGGATTCTTGCCTTTGACGGATTCTAACAATATCTCCCTCGTCATTCTAAGTTCTTCTTCAAGGTGCAGAACATACGCCTGCCACTCTGGACTCGGTCTCGAGCCTTGAGTATCACGTAGAGAAGTTTCCTTCTCAGTTTCAACATGAGTACGAGATGCCTCGTCCTCCATTTGCTTACGAGTATTTTCACTATTAGCTCGCTGCGCGGACATTCTCACTTACTCACTATACACACGAAAACCACACTTAGCACATCACTTATTCGACATCTATCAACATGGGGCGTTAGTACACAACATATCACAATCACTTAACACTCACACTCAGCCCCAATTACCCCCAACAGGAACACTTAACGATGGTCGGGCCCGAGTTTGAGATCGAATACTCTTCCGAGTATCCAATTCCCTCAAACTTAGGCTCTGATACCTAATTGTAACACCGTGTTTCACGAGCTTAAAATTAGCGCCAATTAAAACTTTTTAAACTTATTTATCAAAGGCCTGCAGCGGATATAATCACCATTTACAAAAATATCAGATTGTTATCTGACTAGTTAACATTTCACAAAACAGGTGTTACCACGCCCAACGACCGACCATCGGATCACATGCATATTAACAAACAATTAGTGTTCCACAATATAAATACTACAATTACCCACGAGTAACCCAAGCAAGCCATCAGTCTCTAACCTGCGAAAAAAAGGAAATCTTGCACCGTTAGCTACAACTAGCTAGTGAGCATCAATTTACACATAAGTATCAATAAGCATGCTATCATATCACAAAACGGCACACAGAGCTAAGCTATCACATAGCGGTGTGCCGACATGTCAGCAGGATCATATCTTGCGAGGTAGCTAGCCTGGCTCAACGATCCAAGCTGAGAAATCAATCACAACCGTCCACTTCGGTGGGGAGCGAAGAGCAACCCACCATCGCGTTTACCAGTTCCGGTTTGCACCAGGAACCCCATTTCATAACCAGTTCCGGCTTGCGCCAAGAACCCCATTATATAACCAGTTCCGACTTACGTCAAGAACCCCATCTTCGTCAAGGAACGGTGGCCTGAAGAGCCGTCACCAAGCGTATACACTCGGTGCCGTTAATCCCCCACATCCAGACCCTATCGGGCCCCCGGGGACCAGCCTACACGGCTGACCTTAACCAATCTCCAGGAACTGTGGTACAGTCCCCCAATTGTCCGGACATAACATATAAACACATAACCGATCCAATAAGGATCCAATTGCATGCACATACACATTATTACATTAGCTTCTGCTCATACTTGATGAGCAGAAGACAATTTACACTTTAAACATAGCACATAATTGTCACACAAGTCATAACCCTACTTGGGTCTATCTCGTATCACTCCACTTATCTATCGTCACTACCATAATCACGTTACTCATGTTATAACACTACACGTCACTATTACTTATCTATTGTCACTATCATAATCATATTACACGTGTTATATCACAACACGTCACTATCACTTATCTATCGTCACTATTATAATCATATTACACGTGTTATATCACAACACGTCACTACACCACTTACCTCACACGTGCATCCATCACTATTACAATAGCATGTTTCAATACACAATAGATAGCCCTACTTACTGAGTCTCATGGGAAAACCGGTACTCACCTGGAGTCTTTGCTAAGCAAATACGCCACTCGTGTCTTCCGGTTCCTCAGGTACACCTAACACATTAGGTTTAGGCTTGGTTATCACATATACATAACACATAAACACAAGTTACACAAGCTGTCAGGTTGGATCCCCTGCTTGCGGTCGCAAGGACCTGCCTTGCGGTCGTAAGGGACCCAACTGAACAGCCCTGCGATCACAAGGATACCCCATGCGATCGCAAAGGTTCCTTTTTTCCCAACACATGCTTCCGATCGCAAGGGACATCACCTCTTGATCGCAAACATGATTCTAGGGTTGGTTACGATCGCAAGTTACATACTTACGGTCGCAAACCTTGTTTCCTTCGCTCGTAAGCGGTAAACACCACAAAACAGACCCATACGATCGCATGGACCTACCATGCGATCGCATAGCACAAATACAAGACTTACGGTCAAAAGACTATCACATGCGATCACATCACACATTTACGCGGCGCGACCTCAAAAACCTTACGCGGCGCGGAATTCACAAACAACCCTTACGATCGCAAGCACATGCCATGCGACCGTATGGATACCAGAAACCCCATGCGACCGCATGCACATGCTATGCGACCGCATGCACCCCCATGCGACCGCATGCACATGCCATGAGACCGCATGGACCCCAGTTACAGTGTTCTTCGACTCTGTTCGCGTAAAGCTACTGTAAATCGCGTTTTTTGACCTTTAATCGATCAAATACTGAGTTTCAATCATTTATACACTTTACTTGACATCCATAAACACTTATAAACACAATAAACCCACAAATTAACACTTAAAACTCAACATACACCACCCAAATGGTGTATTCTCTTCAAAACACAAACTAGGGTATTACTTGCAGAACACTTACAACAAAACGAAGATACTACATATATAAGCTCCAATTCCGTAGCTAGAATCACCCACAAGCTGTCCCTCTTTGATCTCTTTCAAAAGCTTGAGAGAGTTAAAGTGTGTATGTGTTTGAATCGTGAGCATGTATGTGTGTATACTATGTGTTTGCAACACCAGGGGATAAGGAAGAAACAAAGGAACCGACTTTGGGTTTAATTAACTAAACCCGGTATTTTGTTCCCCTTTTCAACTTACAATTTAATACACGTCATCCCGTTTCAACTAACGGGGATATCTACGGAATCATAACGCGAAACCGTTTAACACTTTATCACTTTTAAACGCGTTTGTCACTTTTCATATAATCACTTTGATTAACGCATAACACGCGTTATTAACTTAAAACACACTAATTTAAATCACTTAAAATCAATATACAACTATTTAAGCACGATGTACAACTAAGTACTTCTAGGCCTGTTTTCAGGATGTTACACTCTCAAACCAACAAAGGTAATAATTAAGCTTAATTATCTTGCTTAAATATTTATCCAAGATATATTTACTCGGATTTTATAAATAAACAATAATAAATAACCTTTTATTATTTATTCACTCAAATCGACCCCACTTTCGTGCCCTCATTTGATTGCCGAGTTCATGTTTTAGAGATCTCAAACGTTATATTACATTACAGTAAACTTTTAAGCAAGTATTCTTAACACACTGCTTTGACCATCATACCTTTTAAAACAAACGTCAAATCTATTTTTGAGTCTTCTCTTCTACTCCATCTTTTTATCTTTATAAAAACATTAAAATACGGGTTAAGATTCTCTTTTGTCTAAGTCATACATGACTAGTTTTGCTTTTACATAATTATGAGATTGAGTCCCTTTTTTTATTAAGAATAAATTCACTTTATAGTAATAGAGTTATCTTTATGAAAGAATGATTAGTAATATTTAACAAGATTAAGTTCCTAACCCTTTTAACACTATTTACACGTAGTCATACGAATAGCAAAACAGCTTCGGTGGCTCGTTCTCAAACATCCTTCAAAGCGCGGGAAAAACAATAAAATTGGCGCCCCAAACTTCAAACCCTAACTTTGTAAATCGGATCTTAACTCATTCTCGACCTGGATTAACATATTCCACTTCGTTCATCCGAAAATCGGTCACTCTGATTCACTAAGGAAACCATGGAAAATTTATCGATAGTATGCGGTGGTCTTGGTATTATTGAAGAGGATGACGATGACAATCAGATCGGCTACACTCCAGGGGAATACTGTTTAGGTACTTTTCTCACTGTAGCCACTTGAAAAATTTTCGATTTTGCATTCACAAAGTTAGTTTGCGCACAAATTACCTCCTTGAGTTTGATACTGTTATTAAGTCATGTAATGTATTTGATTGACAGATAATTTGAAGGATTTGCTGAGATTTTTAAGGCGAGATGATCCAGAGACCCGGGAAGTATTCAAACAAGTTTGTAAATGGAATATAGTGGGTAAAGATATATTACCCATAATCCAACACTGTCAAAATGACACTACTTTGGTTCTAAATGCAGGTAAGTATACTCGTCTAATTGTTGTTTATAAATTTGTCTCAAAAGAGTCGATTTTTGATAGTTGGCATTCAAAATTGAATGTATTTCCTCTGTTTGGAAAATGACTTGACATACCCTATAGGCCTATACCTTAAATGCCTATTAGTTGTACAAAATTTAGAAGTTCCATACTTCCATGGTCACCACTCACTTGCAATGATGCCAGTGGGGAAGCTAGTGAATTTTGATTGAAATTTAACTAAAGAAACTTGTGGGATGATTCAAAAGGGGAAATGATGCATTTTTATGGTACAGATCAAAGGAGTATATATCTATTTTTGGTTCATAAGTTGTTATTAATGTAGCCTGTTGTAGTTTGCTATACAATACCTTAATTGTTGCAAAAGCAATTTGCTAGTCTCATAAGTCAGTATCTTATTTAGTTTTACCTGTATGCCTTTTCATGCCCTTGAAGAAGACTTCAGTTCACACTAATGATTTGTCATTTCTGTTTAAATTTTGCAGTTAAGGTTTTGGTGTTTCTCACGATGCCAATTGACCCGACATCTAAAGATATACCACTACAGATTGAATATCTTTGGGGTTTGAAGTCTTTGATCACTTCCAGTCATGCTATCCCGGTGATAGTTACCCTTCTTGAGAGCCCACTTGAACATTTGGAAGGGTATGTAATGTAGGTCAAGTTTGCATCTCGTGTTTAAGTTGGATAATATAAACGAACTTCTCTTTTCTTGTCTCAATTTTTAAATGGTTGCAAATGAAAATATATAACCAAAATTGGATGTCAATTTTTGTACATTGAGTTGTACCTGCAAGAGTTGATCTTGAATAGCGATCTAAAGAATAATGGTACTCAATGAAAGTTGCAGCATATAGCAAGGACAGAATTTGAGATTCATTACGTAAACTTGCATGTAATTTTTTGTAGGCTTTAAAGTGTAGCCAGAAAACTTCACTCATATGTGAGACCAAGGCTTAAGTCTTTATATCAGTGCACTATTATCTATATGTATTTTTATATTGTTTTATACATCTTTTAGCAATAGGAGAATCCTTCTTTGCATAATCTATATTATGGTCGTATGTCTTTTGGTTATAGCGGTATCAGGATTATTGGCCTGTTAGCTCAAAATTGATAGTACATAAGGTAGTTTATCCTGAAAATGACCATGTTTAAAATTTGTTTGGATCAGCTTGTATCTTAAAAATTATATCATCAGTTCTAGCTTGTATCAGCTTGGTTATTTGATTTTGTCTTGTTGATTTTCTTATTGAAACAGGGACTTGTTTACAGAAGATGACTGGAAATTGGTTCAGCTTATAGTTACTTTATTTCGTAACATTTTAGCTATTCAAGACATTACAACACAGCAGAGAGTTACTAGATCAGCTTCTGAACTTATACTTGTTAGAGATAGGTTCTTAAATCTGTTGTTCGAAGAGAATGTGATGGACTTGATCTTAATTTTAACACAACATATTGGTTCGAGTGGCATATTTCGTCAGGATAACTTACTTTTGTTGGAGACCTTTTATTACATATATAAGGGTCAAATTCCAGAGTTGATTGCAAGAGCTCATCTGGATGCCAATTTGAAGGTTGGTTTTCTTCGTGTTGTTAAAATCATTCCATCATTTTTTCAGTTATTGCACAATCATGTCACCTTTTTTTTTGTTTAGGAAGTTGCAGCTTTGAATTTTGGAAATCATTGCATACAAACACCTCATAATTTTTCACAAGACTAGGAGCCTTAGTGTATTGTGTTTGCCTTTTACCCTATTTTTTAAAAGATGAGTCTTGAGATGTTTTTACATGCCGTGGGAAAGTAACTATTTGTTAACCACGAGTCCCATGCTGCCTTGAGTAGTGCTACTGATCAAAAAGTAAGAATAAGTTCAGAAATCAAATTAATATAGTTTTCAGGGTTGAACCTTAAATTAAGTTGTGCATTTTTTTGAGAAAAGTTTTCTAGTGGATGCCTGCTTTCATTTTCATTGTATTTCTTGAATGAAAAGCACACGTAGTAGCTGCTTACTACATTATTCATCAGGTGGAGGGAGAAGCAGAAGCTTCTGCCACTGATCTCAAGTCCCTTATGGAAGAGGAAAAAGCAAAAAGAAGACAAATAATGCTCTGTAATTTGGGTTCTCGATCAAAGTTCAGTGGGTCATTCACTCGACTTACTATGGTACGAGCTTATGAATATACTTTGGGCGAATTGCAACCCATTTGGCGCGTTTTTTTAGCTACTTCTAGTTATGTATCCACTGAGATCTCCGCACTAATTTCATAAGCATGCCATTTGAACAGGATGGTTCCAAAGTTTTAGTTAAAGGAAAGCCTTGTTCAGAATCTCATGATTCATTGCTCAAGTGTCATAAAAATCCACATGGTTCATCGAAAAAGATGCAATGGGACAGCGGGAGAATGCCAACAACAAACAAAAATATCCTTCGGTTGCTCCATGATTACACTAATCAATTCCTGCTAGGAGGCTATAATGGTAATTGTTATCTTTTCAGTGGAATTCCCTTTTTGTTTATAGTTTTGTTTACCTTGCTGGTCCTTATTTTCATTCTGAATGTATCTTCAACAGTATTAATGCAGTCGATTCGTGAAGATATTGAGAAAGAACACCGTGGTATTGAGAACAGTGATGTTGTTATCTTCTTTCAAGTCGCTGAATTTGTCATGTCTTTCCAAAATCACAAGTTGCTTAGTTCAAAGGTGAGATAATATTAAATATGCTAACATTCTACTATCCTTACAAGTGTTTTGACACACTGATACATTACTTTAATGGGTTTTCGATGCTTCAACAGCCTGATACTAAGGTCAGTAAGTCTGAGTCTTCTATAGATCATGATGCTGATAGCACGTTGTTTAAAGGCAATACATGTGGATCAATTTCTGAAACAATGAATGAGTCGATGTTTATACTTGTAATATCAAAGTGGCGTTCTGCATTTGAGGGTTTGAAGGAAACAAGCAACTACAGCTTTCTTTCTGCAGCAGGATCTCTCACAAAAACAATGGTGAGTGTTGGTATATGCATTTTTGATGAATGTATGATAATAACTCCTTGGAGAACATACTAGACATGTGGTCTGATCCTTCAGAAGTCTGTCTCACTAGATAAACCACTTAGGGGATGTGTTTGGTTTGTGTATTATTGATGTGTTTTAAATGGAAGGTTGTGTGTAAACCCATGAAGTAAGGTTTTCTGAAAACCTACCTATATTTATGGGTTTTATGAAACACTTCTTTCACTCTCTCTCCCTCTCTCACACACACATATATTTCTCTCTTCTCCCTCTTTCACAAACTCCTTACATCTTTCTGTTCATAATTATTTTTTACTTATAAAATAATTTTCAAAAACTAATATCAACTTATAAATCAAATACCTCTTTAAACAATCTCTCTCCTCTTTTTTCTTCAAACCTATACCCATTGTGTAACACCGTGTTTCACGAGCTTAAAATTAGTGCCAATTTAAACTTTTACAACTTATTTCTCAAAAGCTAGCAGCGGATAAAACCACCATTTACAAATCATCAGAAGCTTATCTGACTATTAACATTTTAAATAACAGGTGTTACCACAACTAACAACCGACCATCGGATCACATGCATATTAACAACAAATAGTGTTCCTCAAATATAAATACTACGATTACCCACGAGTATCCCAAGCTCGCCAGGCCATCAGTCACTAACCTGCGAAAAAGGGAAAACTTGCACCGTTAGCTACAACTAGCTAGTGAGCACCAATTTACACATAAGCATCAATAAGCATGCTATCACAATAAGGCACACAGAGCTAAGCTATCACATAGCGGTGTGCCGACATGTCAGCGGGATCATATCTTGCTAGGTAGCTAGCCTGGCTCAACGATCCAAGCTGGGGAATCAGTCACAACCATCCGCATCGGTGGGGGAGCGAAGAGCAGCCCACCATCACGTTTACCTGTTCCGGTTTGCACCGAGAACCCCATTTCATAACCAGTTCCCGGCTTTCGCCAAGAACCCCATTACAATACCAGTTCCGGCTTTCGCCGAGAACCCCATCATCGTCAAGGAACGGTGGCCTGCAGAGCCGTCACCAAGCGTATACACCTGGTGCCGTTAATCCCCTAATTCCAGACCCTATTGGGCCCCCAGGGACCAGCCTACGTGGCTGACCTTAACCAATCTTCAGGAACTATGAATACAGTTCCCCAATTTGTCCGGACATATTATCAATAACAGATAACCGATCCAATAAGGATCCAATTACATGCGCATATACAATATCACATTAGCTTCTGCTCATACTTAATGAGCAGACTACTAAATTACACTTTAAACATAGCATACAGTTGTCACATAAGTCATAACCCTACATGGGTCTATCTCGTATCACTTCACTTATCTATCGTCACTACTATAACCACATAACACGTGTTATAACACAACACGTCACTTACTTAAGTCATAACCCTACATGGGTCTATCTCGTATCACTTATAACACTAGGTCACTATATCACTATATCCTATCTTACCTCACGCGTTCACATATATACACATGGCACATATCACAGGCACACAATAGCTCTACTTACTGAGTCTCATGGGAAACCGGTACTCACCTGGAGTCTTTGCTAAGCAGATATGCCACTCGCGTCTTCCCGTTCCTCAAGTATACCTAACACAACGCATACACACTTGGTTAACACTTACACATAGTACACCTAGGTCGAAACGCAAGTTAAACAACTATCAAGGCTGGACCACTGCTTGCTATCGCAAGCACTATCCTTATGGTCACAAAGGCCCTCAAACAATATCCCTTACGATCGCAAGGTACTCCTTGAGATTGCAAGAGACCTTCTATCACAAACACATGTTTCTGATCGCAAAGGAAATCCCTTACACCGGCAAACATGGTTCCAGGGTTGGTTACGATCGTAAGTTATGTACCTACGCTCGCAAACCTTATTTCCATCGCCCGTAGGCGTTAACATCACTTAAAAACATATCCTTACGGTCGCAAGGGCCTTACCTTGCGATCGCAAGAATTACAGAAAACCCATGCGACCGCATGGACCCCCGCATGCGACCGCATGCACATGCCATGCGACCGTATGGATACCAGAAACCCCATGCGACCGCATGCACATGCCATGCGACCGCATGTACCCCCATTACAGTGTTCTTCGACTCTGTTTCACGACAGCTACTGTTCTTCGAGTTCTAACCACTTTAACCGATCTAAAACACACTTTTAATCATTTACACACTTTACTAAACATCATTTGGAGCTTATATATACATTAGACATCAAAACCCATCTCTATTACTCAATTTACACCATTAATTTGGTGTATCTCTTTCAAGAACATAAACTAGGGTTCTCACTAGAAATCACTTACAAGAAGGTGAAGTTACAACTGATTGAACACTGAAATCAGTTCTTGAGCTCACGAGAATCACTTCCCTTCAACTTCTCTTCCAAGATCACCAAGGCTTAAGAGATGTATGTGTGTTTTGCATAGATGTATGTACGTATGTATGTTAGTATGTGTTTGCAAAGGTCAGAAGATAAGAAAGAGTAGAGAACCGACTTTGGTTCTCCTAATTAAACAACGGGGTATTTTGTTCCCCTTTTCAACTTACAACTTTTCACCCGCTAACCCGTTTCAACTAACGGGGATATCTACTGAATCATTACACGAAACCGTTTAATAGTTTATCACTTTTAAACACGTTTGTCACTTTTCATATAATCACTTTGATTAACGCATAACACTCGCTATTAACTTAAAACACACTAATTTAAATCACTTAAAACCATTGTACAACTATTCAAGCACGAGGTACAAGCCTACACAACTAGGCCCAATTTCATGATGTTACACATTGCTAAGCCAATTTACAAATCAAACATCACCTTTAATCTATTAAACAAATTAAACTCACCTAATAATGTGAATATATGCTTTGTAAAATATTTCATCCTCATTTATATTTGAGGGGATGCATCAAGATCATGGGATTACATACCCCAGCCACTAATCATAAAACAGAATTATATATAGAGTTACATGAATCAATAATAACAATGTCCAATCCTGCTGGAAAGGGTATGGGGGAGGTAAGATGTTGACATTCATACTTTTATCCGTGGGTAACGCGACAGAGTTACATGATTACATGCATATATGTTTATATACCAAAAATTGGCATGCTTGCATCGAATTCTGAATATCGTTACATCCCACCCACTCCTACATTAATGTTTATGCTAGACATTCTTAAGCATGTGAATATGACATTGGTTCTATTTGAAAAACCTGTCTGTGCCTAATAATGAACTTTGATCAGAATTAGAAAATAACATCATTTTCAGAATTTCCAATAATCAATCTAATTGTTGCAACCATATAAGACACCTACATACATCAAGTGTGCATATTTAAATATGGTTTTCCTCTCTTACCAGGATATATCATTTTTTTGTGGGGTGTATCAATAGAATTTCTATTTTCTATATTTTTATCAACTTTTTTTGTTGTCTTTTGGAAGATAAACTAGTTCAAGCTAAGTTGCATTTAGTTATTATGAAAGTACTTGTTTTCATTCACTGTATTTTCCTTGGTTCAGAAACAAGATAAATATGGATATAACATTGTAGAAAAATAAATTTGGACTACGTTGATTGCCATCTTAAGAGTGCCTTAATAGCATATAGAGGATGGTTATATTGTAAGACGTTTTTTCTAGAGTAATAGACAGTTATATACATCAGATGCAGCTGGAGATATAAGAAGTAAACTTAAGAGAAGATTAAACATTGACAAGCTTCACTTGTGTCACCAAGGACATCCACGTTGTAATTATGAGTTTGGAAACTAATACAAGGATTGTTACGTGCAATTGTTTTAAGTTTCCTGCCTGTTGCCGACATGTTAAAGTTTAATTAATGTTAGTGAAATATTTCATTCCCAAGTGAATTTTATTTTTCATTTTGCAGATACACATGTTAGATTTGGTGCTCAAGTTGTCACCTGAAGATTCCAAGGAGCCTCAAACGGCTCGGGTTCTTCTTTACAAGTTATTTTATGATCAGACGGATCAAGGGATGACCTATTTCCTATTCAATCTGATCAAAACATTTAATTCACACAAACAACCAAAAAGGTTAAACTTTGTCTTCATGATATAATTATAATACAACATTTTTTTTTTTTTTTTTGAACAGCAAAGAAAGATAATACAACATTTTTCTACTTTTATTTATTACAATTTTTTTCTAGTATGTTAATTCCAGAAACAAAAACAAGCTTAAAACTAGAAGGAACGAATCCATGTTTTTTAAGTGAGGGGTTCTCTATAAGTTAAAGCTTTGTTACTCAATGATATTTTCTCCAAATTATTAAGTATCACATTTTCTAGAAATAATATTGCTACTTGTGTAATTCATCATTATCTTATAGCTTCATCTTGTTCTTTTATTAGCGATCTTGCTGATTTGGTTGAGACAATTCATATAGTCATACGGCTAATGGAGAACCTTCAGTCACGTGGTACATTGAGGGTATGTTCTATTCTGGTATCTATTTGATACGCTTTAAAAGTTTATGCTCTACTTTTGCCTTTTCTTAACAATCATATAGGGACATGAGCTCACCATGCAGGCATGCAGTGCTTTACAAATGTAATGTTATGTGTTTATATGTATGTATGTGTGTATGTATGTAAAGGTGTATGTGTATGGATCTATCCTAATTGATATGAATATTTTTGTGATAGGTTGCTAAGAAGTCAAGGAAGAAAAGGAAGAAGAAAGCCTCAACCACAGATAAGAATGCAAATGACCCAGACCAAATGACTATTCAAAATGAGGAATCGATTTCTGAGGGTAAAATAACTGAATCTGTGAGCATGCCAGTAAAAGAAATGTCTCAAGTTTCAAACGTGCATGAAAATGGAGATGATGACATCATCATTGGAGCTTCTGATAAGCCTGATACTACTAAACTGGAACCTCAAGATACCAAATGCAATGGGCAACAAATGGACAACAGCAAATCTGGAAATGTTAACAATGATGATTATTTATCAGATTCTTCTTCTGCTGAGGAAGAACAAGATGCCACAAATGAAGTTGACTTTAAGGCATCTTCATTGGTTTCTTCCCTTGCAAACAACACCATAATTGAAAATTTGTGTTGGCTACTCAAGTTTTACAAAAGCAATTCTATCAGAACGAATCATTACATTATATGCGCACTAAGAAGAATTTGTGAAGATCTGGAACTTTCTCCAATGCTATACCAGGTACAAGTGAAATTTTGTTGAATAACAATTAAGATTGACATGGCAAGATGGATGTGTAATGTAATTCGTCAAAATGGGTTTGTGTTGAAACGGTTCATTTTTTAGAATTGGTTGAAACACTCCAGCTGGGTTGACCGGCAAGCACTTTTGGAAAATTTAAATAAATAATTAATGCTTGTTTATTATGATTACAAACAAATATTAGCCGATCATTTTGATTTTTTGTAATTTAAGCTAAAACATAACCCAAAGTCCCAAATCAACCTTTTTTATTAGCTGACTCCTTTTGATTCGACCCGCTTGCAGCTATCACTTCTCACCATATATCACACGATCCTAGAAGAGCAAAAGCTAAGTCCATGCAACGAACACGAGAACATTGTCTTGTTTCTTACAAGTTTGGTTAGGAAAATGCTGAGGAAAATGAAGAGTGATCCTCTTCTTTTTGTGGAAGTTCTTTTCTGGAAGACACGTAAAGAATGTCATTACATTAACTGTGAATCAATGTTACAAGATCTTGGCAAAAACGGGTATAGAAAGAAGGGAGACGATCCAGCGCATGGTGGTGACCTTGGTACATCTGGTAGAAATGGATGGGTCAGAAAAAGCATTGCAGATGCCCTTGGCGATGATGAAGCTGATGTTGTGGTGCCACTTTGGAGAGATGATGATGAAAGGTCTGGACAATCCTCTGGTTCTTTAACCAACGTTTTGCAAGTGTCAAAGTTTGGCTGTTTCAAAACCCTTTTTGTTCAATTTTCACAATCTTGATTAAAAACTAATTACTGTCAGATATTATCAACACTATACCATCTCAGTCATCATCTAAAAATTTGAATAAAAAGGATTTATACACGGACTAAATATAAACTTTTGGTGAATTTTAACCTCTATTTTTGTCCGGCCCATTTCACCTGTTTCTCATTAAGCTAATGTTTTTGTTTTTTACTCTTTTGAACCATTAGAGATAAAACATACCAAGTCGACTCATCAAAGGTATATGGGTCGACATTCTACCTCTTATAATGGTAATGCCTGGGAAGACTTGTTTCTCTTGAAAGACTTCATTTTCAGTTTCATAATTGTTGTTTAAGATGAAAGCCAATAGTATCTATTCTGTTCTCTGATCTTTATTTATTTAACAATGTTTATGACCATCCTATTCCCTGTGCTAATCGGTTTGTTCAATCGCTTCTTAGTGAGGAAAATCCTGATGAAGTCCAGGTGCGAAAGTCCTTAAAAAGAAGCAATTTAGATGTTGTGGAAGGGACAGAAAGCATCAATGAAGGAACTGACACTGTGGGCAAAGTCAACAAGTATTACTTACTCTACCTTTTAGCCTTAAGTCTAGATAGAGGTGGCCAAAACGGGTGGGTTAAGGTTGGTTGGGTAACATGTCAAAGTGGTAGGCTTTGGTTGTTTAGACCTAATATACTTTTTGTCAAATGTTGTTGAATATTTTATGATCAATTGGTGTGTCAAATATCATGACAAATTTTTTCTTCAAATTATTTACGTGGTTTTACGCATTTAAAATACACTTTCGAACAATTTTTGCCCCCACTTAACTAGTTTTCTTCTATCTTTGTTTTACCCATCTGAGCCTTTAGAACTTAAATCTAACTCGAATAAATGTTCCTGTAAGTAAACAGCTTGTAGTGGCCACCTCTACTTTTAAACCTTGCTTGTTTTGGTCTTTCCTTTCTTGACTCTTTATCTCTTTCTTGCAGTGAACATCCTGTTCAGTCAAAACAAGTGAGGGCACGTAAAAGACTGAAGCCACTTGTTCTTGATGATGCACTGGAAGAAAAACTGAAGGACCTTTACGAGAAGTAAGTGTTTTGCAGCTTCTAATTTTCCTTTGATGAAACATTTGTGAGTGTGTGTTTTCGTTCTAACAATCGTGTGTTTCTTGAATCGTTGTCTTACAAAATAGAATATCTATTGCAGATATAAAGATTTTCCAGATTGCAGTCATCGTATAGTATCAGAACTAAATTTGGAAGTTTCACCAGCTCAGGTTTCCAAAAAGCTTAAAGAGATGGGATTCAAATGTCCATCAAAGAGGAGAACGAGTGATATAAATGTCTCTAAAGATCATAATGATTCCATGGAGACATCACCCCAACAACCTTCGTAAGTACTTTCTGCTTTCGGTTATTGTAGTTTGCATCTGGGTCAAATGGATAAAAGGAAAAACTTAGCTTGAAAGGAAGAAGTCAAACAGGGTTGAAACCCGCCAGTGTATTATTAATGCACCTCCGGAATCATTTTATTCAAACCATTGAATTGTTATTGAAATAATGTCATATTTGTAATCATACCGACACTATTTATCTATTATTAACTGAGATGTAACAGCCAAAAAGGTTTTTTTTTTTATAATTCAACCCACCTCTTTCCACCCCGCACTTAATCTACCTGTTTTGGCTCGTTACCAAACCCACCTGCACCACCCATCATGCCACCTCTAACTTTGACTCCAGTAAGGCTTCTAATCTCTATCCTCAGGTTTGTCAGAAAAAGAGTACGTGCATTTAGTGAAGATCAAGAGGTGAAGATTAGAGCTTTATTTGAGCAGTGAGTTCCTGATTTTTTTTATTTTTTGTTTATTTGAGAACAAAACTGAATTTTAAGAAAAGGATTTGTTCCTGACATGTATTTCTTATCATCTGAAATTGGTTACTTTGTTAAGGTTTAAAGATCAGAAAAAGTGCAGTCAAATGATTGCAACTGCGCTAGACGGTGATGGCAAATTCACAGCAGCACAAATTTCACGCAAACTTAGGCAACTTGGGTTGCATCTTCGCAAACGAAAGTCAGGTGATAACATGCACTTGAGGGATGAAGATGCAACGGATTCAGATGGTGAAACTTTATTATCACTAAAGAAAAGGTACATGATTAGAAATGGATGTGTGATTCATATAAAACTTGCCAATATTGGCTTACTTCTGGAAGAATTAGTCATTTTCCATGCTTATGTTATACATTTGGATGCCATTTATTCTTTGGTAAAAAAGAGTTTACCTCACAGTGGTGAAACTGCTACACACAGCATTGTTTATATATCTGTTTTGCGTGTGTCTCATTTTACACTGTAAGATCAGTTTACATCGACATTGCCCCATAATCTTGTATAAAGATCATTGCATGTTTTAATATTCTGATTAATTTGGTTGATGATATGAGATCAGTTTGGTTTGAAGATGCATAGACAAACATGACTTTCTAGTGTTTACATGTATGTTTGGTGCTAATTTGCTTACTTGATGTTAGGAGCAAAAAGAAGCAGAACATGGTCCCAACCGAGGAAACACCAGACGAAAATGTTAACCAACTATCAGATGATTCTGATCACATTGTATTAAGCTCAGCTTTTAGGTAAAATCTCTCTCTCTCTCTCTCTCTCTCTCTCTCTCACACACACACACACACACCAAGTACACAACCGCTACACATCAGATATTGGATGCTACAAGTTAATGTCACATGCCAGGAAATGATGGAAACTAGTAAATAGTAATCTTCTCTTGCTTTGTTAAAATTTAGACGTGGAAAGATTGGCCAGTCGGGAGTGGGCCAAACTGACCAGGTTGAAGGCAGTCGGTTTTAGTACAGGTCAAAACAGGCCTGACCTGGTTGGGTTTACTTGAAAACACTTTTTTGTCCGATCTTTTATTTTTTATAAATAGATAATGTGTTTTTATGATTAATTCATAAATAACAATAACTTTTGTTTTATCATAATGCTTTAAAAGGTTGTATGCGATAAAATTAGACTTTGCATGATTTTCAACCCGTTTGACATGTTTTTCTTTTACCTATATTATATTTATTTCAATTTTCAACCATTCGACCTGTTTGAGATAACATAGCCCAACTGACCCGTTTATAAGTAAATCGATCCAATTCACCTAAAGAAAAGCTACATGATTAGAAATGGATGTGTGATTCACATATATCTTGCCAATATTTGCTTACTCCTGGAAGAATTAGTCATTTTCCATGCTTGTATTGTACATTTGGATGCCATTTATTCTTTGGTAAAAAAGAGTTTACTGCACAGTGGTGAATTGTTTTACACAGCATTGTTTATACATCTGTTAATCTGTTTTGCACTTCTGTCCCAATTTACACTGTAAGATTAGTTTATGTCTACATTTTTCTTCAATCTTTTATAAAGATCATTGCATGTTTAAAAATTCTGATCAACTTGGTTGATGACATGATTCCTTTCGGTTTGAAGATGCACAGACAAACATGGCTTGCTAGTGCTTACTTGTATATGTAGCTAATTTGCTTACTTGATGTCAGGAGCAAAAAGAAGCAGAACATGGTCCCAACTGAGGAAACACCAGACCAAAATGTTGACCAACTATTAGATGATTCTGATAACATTGCACTAAGCTCGGCTTTTAGGTAAGATTCCTGCCTCTCTCTCTCTCTCTCTCTCTCCCACTCACTCTCACATACATACCTACTACACAACTGCTACACATCAGATATTGGATGCTATAAGCTAATTTCACATGCCAGAAAATGATGGAAACTAGTAATCTTTTTTTGCTTTGTTAAAAATATAAACATGGAAAGATTGGCAAGTCGGGAGTGGGCCTAACTGGCCAGGTTGAAGGGAGTCAGTTTTAGTACAGGTCAAAACAGGCCTGAGCTGGTCGGGTTTACTTGGAAACGCCTTTTTCTCGTATCTTTAATTTTTATTAAATAGATAATGTGTTTTAATGATAAATTTATGATAACAATCTAATATTTATTTTATCACAATGCTTTAAAAGGTTGTATGCGATAAAATTAGACTTTGCATGACATGTTTATCTTTTACCTATATTTTATTTATTTCAACCATTTGACCTGTTTGACGTAACAGTATAACACAGCCCAAACTGACCCATTTATAAGTAATAAAGTAAATCAATCAAAACCACCACCTGTAAAGAAAACTCATGGATCACACAATTGGTAATCGACTGTGATAAAGACGAACTCGGGACCCCAAAAACACAAATCGACTCTGATACAGCCGAACTCGGGAAGCCAATCGACTTTTATCAACTTGTTTTCTATGATCATTACTTCCATAGTTCCACTTCAACTACGGTTATATCCTAATATTTCTGTTTGTTCTT
Organism: Pulicaria dysenterica; assembly: GCA_947179395.2. Lineage (NCBI taxonomy): Eukaryota > Viridiplantae > Streptophyta > Magnoliopsida > Asterales > Asteraceae > Pulicaria > Pulicaria dysenterica. The sequence goes on along the minus strand of OX359290.1, from coordinate 66,902,802 downwards.
TCAGAAAGGGAAGTAAAAGGTTGTCTCAGACAAGAGCTCAAGAAAGCCAAGACAATTCGCTTAATGACAACATTATTGAAGTAGAAGCCCAAGTTATAGAAACTGGCAGCGAAAAACAGGAAAATGCTATGATGACTGAGAACCCTCAATATCTGCAGGATCAAGAACTTGTTGATGATATGGGGGATGAAGTAACAGATTTTGGTAACAATGCAAGTCAAATATCTGGTGGTTCAAGGCGAAAGCTGAGAATGGTCATAGATCCAGATGATGAAGAAGATTAAAGAGATAACAAAGGGGCATTTTCTTGTTTGTAAAGTATAGGATGTGAGTTTGAAATAGATGATGGTATACTTCAAATTGTCTTTGCCAATCTGATATACTGATATCCTTTTGTAAGCATCACTTAATCCATTTCCTTTATCTTTGGTAAAGAGAGCAGAAGTAAATTCATTAATCTAGTCTTGAGATGGACTAATGTCCCAGCTTATTTCAACCCACAATATCTTATTATAGCCTGTTTTTGGGTGATTAGTAGACTTTCATGGTTTATATCATCATTTTAGTGTCTAAACTTTTTTTAGGCTGGCAAGTTATTTATATTTTTTGTCACATCTTAGAGATCTAAGTAAAGAAAGTATGATAAGGTTTCATCTGTCTTATTTAATGCATTGTACTTATCTAGTTTTTCGCATATAGTTAGAGTAAACATTATAGAGGGGCTTCATACGCTCATTACACTGCCACATCATAGAAATTTTAAAATGATCATCGGCATGGATCACACCCCTCATCTGCTCTTTGAAAGTTGCCAAATATGTTATACAAGATCATGTTGAAGGTTGATATGTGTTTTCTCTATGAGGTAGAAAACAAAAGTAGAAAAGTGTTATTGTGAATATTCATTAGTGAGATGTGGGCTTTTATGGGTTTTAGGGTGACTCGTATATATATGTGCCCTTTGTTGTCTGTGTTGATTATCAGAAATAAATAAACAATTATTACTAGATCTTTGATAACATGGTATCTGGTGGAGCATGCCTATGTTCACGTTCAAGCCTAAATCGAACCTAGTGAAGTGTTTGTAAAATCTCACCTCTAGTAATGGGATGAACTGCACCCTATGGCGACCTCTGCCATCTAGTCCGACGACCGTTACGCTGCCTACGCGCGCCGCACCTTTGCTGCCCTAGTTCACACACCGGCGCGTGAGCCATTTTCCGGCCACCGTCGACTTCGGGTTTCTTCTACTGGTGAGTCGGTTTTATCTCGTGGTTCCATTTTTGGTGAGACTTCGGAACTTTTCTCGTGTTAGTCGTATTCCCTTGCTTGGGATTTATCTGGTCGCCGCAATCTGAGCTCATTGTTCTTGCTGGGCTAATCTGATTATTTGGTGCGACAACACCTTGTTCTTTTGATTTATTTAGACCTCGTTGTTTGAGTTATCATTGGAAAGATTCTTCCTGGAATTTAAGATTCTGATATTGTTAAGGTGGTTGGATTCTAAATCTAAATATACTCTGGTTTTAATAATTGATTGGCCTCTTAGATCGGTTCATGTATCAATCTCTTGTCATCTGCTTCTGAATGGGTTATTGATTCCGGTGTTGCGAATCACATGACGGGTAATCATAATCTGCTCTCTGAATTTAGTAAACATCGATATTCCGATCCCTAAATTGTGACTCATGCCAATTGCTAAACATCGCAGTGTTCATCTAAGCCCTACATTTAATAAATGAGTTGCATCTTCGTTTGAACTTGTTCACTCAGATGTATGGTGTTCTTGTCTCATAATTTCTAAAACTGGGTTCAAGTACTTTCTTAAGACACAACAACTATGACCTTATCATAAGACTAAGACACAATAACGTCCAGTTACTTCTGAAGCAATTGTATGGATCTTAATCTATTTCTTAATTGTATGGATCTTAATCTATTTCTGAAGCAAAAATGAGTGAATACCTTTTCGCGAGATTAAGACACATTTTAACATCTGTGTGAAAACTTTGTGTAGCAATAATGCAAAAAAATACACTCTGAAACCTTTCATACTTGTGTGCTTCAGGAAGGTATACTTCATGAATTTTATTGCGTTGACACTCCTGCTCAAAATGGAGTTGCTGAATGCAAAAATCGTCACCTTCTTAAAGTGGCTCGTGCATTACTATTTTATATGACTATTCTGAAACCATTATGAGATGACGTAATCTCCACTGCTTGTTTTCTAATCAATTGTATGCCATCAGCTGTTCTTCGTGGTGAAATTTCAATGTATGTTTTGTTTCCTAAACAACGTTTGTTCCCAATTGAACCTAAGATATTTGGGTGTAGTTGTTTTGTTCGTGATACTCGGCCCCATGTGTATAAATTAGATCCAGAGTCTCTAAGTGTGTTTTCCTTGGATAATTCTCCTTCACAAAGGTTATAGATGTTTTACTCCTACCTTCAATCGTTACATTGTTTCACGCGATGTCATTTTTGTCGAGAAAGCACCTTTCTTCTTGGTACCCACTTCTCCCGATCGTGAAAACCATGATGATTTGCTTATCCAATACTATACCGATTCCGAATTTGACTGTTGACTCCCCAGTTCCATCTCCCTCAGAAGAATCTTCACTCACCAACACGACCGCCAGTGATTCATGTATATAGTAGGCAACGCCGACCTACTTCCGAACCTCCTATGGCTCAAACTTCTAACCAATCTTTACAGATCTTGAGGTTCCAGCATGTGATCTATCATCTAGTAGTGATTCAGATACAACAGGGGGTCCTCAATCTGCAAACAACAACTTAGTTTCAGATATAGTAGGGATACTCAATCCGATTCATCATCTCAAGAGTCTGATCATAATGTTCCTATTGCCCTTCGGAAGGGTAAACGTTTGTGCACGTATCCAGTTGATTCTTATGTATCTTATGCTAAGTTGTCTACAATGTCTCGATCATTGGTAGCTTTGTTAGACTCCATATCCACCCCTACCACTGTTGGAGAGGCTTTAGCTCATTCGGGTTGGCGACAATGCTATGATAGAAGAGATGAATGCTCTTGAGCACAATAACATGTGGACTTTAGTACTGTTACCGATGAACAAGAAGGCCATTGGTTGTAAGTGGGTGTTTACTATAAAGGTTAATCTAGACAGATCGGTAGCTAGATTATAAGTTTGATTGGTTGCAAAAGGATATGCTCAAACTTATGGGGTCGATTATTCAAAAATATTCTCTTCTGTTGCTTAATTATCATCTACTCATTTGTTCACATCTGGCTACAACTTCTAATTGGCTCCTTCATCAGTTAGATGTGAAAAATGCCTTCTTGCACGGTGATTTACTTGAGAAAGTCTATATGGAGCATTCACCAGGGTTTGTTGCAGGGGGAGTGTGGTAAAGTTTAAAACAATCTCCTCGTGCCTGGTTTGGACGATTTAGTACATCGGTTACCAAGTTTGGTTTACAAAGAAACGCATATGACCACTCGGTGTTCTTTGCTTCATCCAATTCAGGATGTATTCTGTTAGTTATATATGTTAATATAGTTGTTACCGGGAGTGATGAAAGTGGAATCAAGTAATTGACAAACTTCCTTGCAATTCAGTTCCAGGCTAAGGATCTTGGTTCTCTGAAGTACTTCCTGGGAATCGAAGTCTCTCGGAATTGAAAAGGGATTTGTTTGTCACAACGTAAGTATTATTTAGACATCCTAAATGATTCGGGAATGATCTAGGCAAAATCCTGCAAGGCTCCTATGATTTCAAATGTGAAGTTGAAAGCTAATGATGGTGACCCTCTTGAAAATCCGGAGAAGTATAAAAGAGTTGTTGGAAGGCTAACTATCTGACAATCACTCGCCCTGACATTGGTTCTCCGGTAAGTGTAGTGAGTCAATTCATTGCATCTCCAAGAACCTCACATTGGGATGCTATGTGTCATATTTTGAAGTATATGAAAGGAACTCCTGGTTATGACATCAAGTATCAAAACCATGGTCATCATGTCATAGAAGGTTTCTCCGATGTCGACTATGGTGGAGATCCTACAAGTAGACGCTATTGTGTCTTTGTAGGATGCAATCTTGTTTCTTGGAAGAGTAAGAAACAGAACAGTGTTTCTCGCTCAAGTGCTATATCCGAGTATAGAGCTATGGCACACTAAACTTGTGAACTTGTATGGCTACGTAATCTACTTGATGAGATCATGTTCTCTCAATCAAAACCAATGAACCTATGGTGTGATTATGGGGTTGTTATTCATATTGTCAACAATCCAGTATTTCATGAAAGAACCAAACACATTGAAGTGCATTGTCATGTCACTCGAGAAAAGATAAAAGATGAAACGATTACTACCTCTCATGTGAGGACGGGAGTCAACTTGCGGATGGATTCACCAAAGCCTTACGAGGAAATAGAGTTAATTATATTTGTAACAAGCTGAGCATGATCAATATCTATGCTCAAGCTTGAGAAAGTGTTATTGTAAATATTCCTTAGTGAGATGTGGGCCTTTATGAGTTTTAGGATGACTTGAATATATATATATGCGCCTTTTGTTGTCTGTGTTGATTATCGGAAATAAACTAATAATTATCACCATCTCTCTCATAACAAAAAGAAAGAATGGTTTTAGGGTTATGTGTTTATAGTATGTTTGGTGGGTGTATCAAAATAAAAAGTTGTTTTAAAAAATCATTTATTACAAAAATGTTACCGTTAAAAAATGAAAAAAAAATGTAAATTGCATGCCAAGCGGCTACTATTAACACCACCCCTCCCCCCCCCCCCCCCCCAAAAAAAAAAAAAACGAACATTTATTTTTATAAACTTTAATACATACTCGAAGTTTGATATTTTGAGTTTGCTGGGAAAAGTGATCGGTCATTTCGAAACTTCTTCCTAGTATGCTCTTTTGTGTTGCCGTTAAAAAAACTAAACCACATAAAGTGGTCAAAGTATTCATGCCGTAAGGATGATTCGATTTGGCATGAAATACCTCACAAACACCATCCCCTCAGACATCCACAACCAATGTCAAACTAGTAGAAAAGTATGATAAACAACCACTCCATATGGTTTAATGGTTAATAACATACGGAATCACGCAAACCAACATCTTGTCAATTAAAACTATGTTACATTGATATGTCAAAGTATTTTTTTTAAATGACAACCTTGTTGAAGAGTATGTGCAGCCAATCCTCAGATATTCTAATCCAAAAAGAAAGTTAAGACAGCTTTCACATTTACCTAATGATAAAGTTGTTAAGATCAAGATCTTATCTCCGACCATTTTGATTGTAATCACAAGATCCAGGTTGTATGTTTCGTTTGTTTACATCAATACATTTTCAGGATAAAAATCAGATCATAAGATTTCAAGATCAAGAACTTCGATAGCCTTAAGTAACTTCCCTAAACATGATAACCCGAATTCATAACAATGATTATTGCTTTCCATTCGTATCGTTTCCATCTAGTAGGATAATCAAATAACGACTTCTTATTCTGTACACACATAAATTCAAAAAGCGAAGTCTTCTACTCTCATTTTCCTTTTTAATTAGCCTGTATTTTATGCATTTGCAATGACAATTTCAAACACCACTAAATCCTCTACTTCATCTTCACTCGCGAGTGGCATTTAAACCCTCAACTCATTAGCCGAAAGTTACTTTAGATACCCTTGATACCACTAGGCTGAAAGCAGTTTTATAGTAAGGTGTTAATTCTTGATAATTGTTTTATCAAAATCTACATAAACAAGTAACTTAAAAACTTCTCCTCTATTCAAATTTCCTAAGTTCCAACATATTACATAAATATAAAAAAAGAAGATGAAACAAACAGCTGACATAGGGAACTACTTCATAATCATTATAAAGTTTAGAAGTCGTTAAACCGAGACTTATAACAGGTAACAAAATAGAAGCATCAAGCAGTGCCTTTGAACTTGGCATCATATTCGTACGGTTGCTGCAATTTCATAGCAAGAAACACAATTAGACATGCAACATAGGCAAAACGTAAATAAAGAGCCACAACGGGTTAACCTTTTGGTCCAATTTCTTGAGTAATTGCAAGTAAATAATGTGTTAAATAACCTTATAAAAACTATATAGTTAAAAATAATGGCCTGTTTCCTTCTATAATAAAGCGATTGAGGTTTAAGCATTCAAAAAAAAACTTTGGAGAACAGGTTCACATTAGAAATTTGGACCCTATTACCCGACATATCACACAGTATCCTTGCAGCATAAGAAAACTGGGAGTTTGTAAAATGAAATAGAGGTTTGGAATGCCTAACTCACCAAGTAAATGGCGGAAATCAATCTGCGAGCAAACCATCTCTTATGCATTGCCTGTTGAGCTCCTGCAGCTGCTTCCACACTCTCAAATCGTAGATACACATAACCAGCACTGTCCCTGTTTTCAGAGATACATTTTCAGGAGAGATCACTAAACAACTACATGAATGTGTGTGTGTGTGTGTGTATATATATATATATATAGGGGAGGGTTCAAACGAGAACTGTTTTTCGTACGAGAACTGCGAGAACCAATCTCGGCCGTTCCTTGGATATGGGAAGTTCATGGATGGAGAGCGTGGAGGGGATCAAGTGTGGCAGGGTGCATGTGAGGAATTCATGGGTGGGCAATGACATTAAAGGAGGGGGAATTGGACGGCTGAGATTGGTTCTCGCAGTTCTCGTACGAAAAACAGTTTTCGTTTGAACTTTTGCCTATATATATATACACACAATATTCATATTTATAAGAAGTGTTATCAGATAGTCTTGTAATAATTTATGTGCAAATTAAATAGAAGTTCATGCTAGTAGACCGAAAAATTTCTTAAATGCGCGTACCTGTCAACAAAAATATGCTTCACACGTCCATATTTGGAACACTCTTCTTCCACGTCATCTTTGATATCCAGATCAAATTCTGGGTCAGTCTGCAAGATATAGTTTAAGGAGTTACTCCACACTGAGAAATAATATACAACTTTAGTTTTTGGTATAAGAACAAGTAACAGAGAAAAGAGGATACCTCTGTAGTGGGGTCAAACATATTCTTTAGCAGCAAGCACTCGCTTGGGTTTCCAATGGGCTCTGAAGCCATGGGAGAAACAATCTGGTTTGGTAAAATGGGAACAGGAACTGTAGCTGGCACATTCATGGGCAAACCAACAGGTTGGGTTGGAGTAGATCCATTAACTAATTGTGTTCCAAGAGATCCAGGGAGACTTCAACAATGAAAATATCAAATTAATACTGATTTGGCTCAACTTAAAACCAAAAAGAATAAAGAAAGAAAAAGAAAACGAGATCCACCGGGGGGCTTAGGCCCCTGCGGATTAATGGCCCACCAAAGGTGGATTGGATAATATGGGTTAAAATAACTGAACTGAAAATGAAGGCCCACAAACATACCCCGAGGTAATACCACTACGATCAAGCTTTGCCATAAGCATCGCTCTCGATTGAGCATTAAGAGCCTGTAGGGAAAATAAAAGGTTAGAAACCAAGAACATATCTTGTTGTGAATTCAAAAATTCAACACTTTTCTGTTTAATACATCCCTACTATGAGAAACAATACAAGTTCTTGAAGTGGGAATAATAAATGAAAACAGAACCACCTAGCCAAAGTCGTTCAAAGACTCTAATTTTTCCAATAAACTTCAAATTAACACAATCTTTAAGAACTAAATAAAAGTATTGTTTGAAAAATCATAACAATTCAAGCATTTTTAAAAAAATCATATAAGAATGCTAGATGCAAGCATATGGTCTCACCAAGCCTCCACCATCATCATCATCGAAGTCTGCAGCTTTTGCTCCCGTGTCTTGTGCACTGACATGATCCGTTACTGAAGATACCTGCAACAAGACAACAACATATTATGAGAGGTAAGAAAATTATAAGCTACAAAAAACACAATATATATACAACAATTGGACAAAAGTAAATGAATAAAAATCACCTTAATTGTCCGGCCGGCAATCTCAAGCTTCCCATTTAAACTTTGTGCTGCTTTTGCATGCTCAAGTTGAGCAAACTTAAACAATGACAGCAAGGGTTATTAGCCACATTCGAACGATGATTAATAACCAGTAAGATATATATAAATTAAACTGAAGTTAATACTGACTTGAACAAAGCCGAAACCTTTACAGTGCCCTGTCTCGGGATCAGTGGGGAGTTGCACAAGTTCCACTGGTCCAAAGGCTTCAAAAATCTGGAATTAAAACAAATGCACAGGTTAATATCAAGAATAATAAGAATAAAAAATTAAAGAGAACGGTTTATAAGCATCTTTAAGTTCCAATACCTAATACTGGATGAATGCTACTTGACTTGTGTTTTTCTATGACTTCTAGTCAAATTGTTGATAATTCTGCCGATAAATAAATAAGTATGCTAAGAGCAACAATTTCAATAATACTTAAAAATAATCTCCAGAGATTCTTCCTGAAAACATAACTGACAACTCAGATATGCCTAATTTCTAGTTAAGTTGACCGCAATTCAATCCCTTTATTTAATACTTTATTTAACCCCAAAAAGTAGACCCTACCACAAAAGGTTTTAAGTGCAATTTCTCAAAGATTAGTGCTTTTTTCTCTTTAAAATCCCAATTCTACTAGATAACCGCCTTTCAACTAGAAAATTAGCACCAATATATATGACGTAGCTCCTAATATAGCCTACCCACTATGCTTTCGAACACTTTCTCTAACACGTTCATATTAGTTGGTTTAGGGGGTGTTTGAGACTTTCAATTACATCTTTCTAGCATATACTTATGGCTTATAAGCATTTTAAAATACACATCTATCAATTTGCTTATTCAAAAATGCTTATTTCAACATGATATGAGCAAATGGATGTCTAAACACTTCAAAAGTGTTTTTTTGCTTTTGAAAAAAAAAAAAACACGAGTCCTAAGCGCCTAATATTATGCAACCCCAAAAACCCTCTTAGACTTCATAACATTTTTTTTTCATGTACATAGAGAGTACTGAATTGAGGGTATCCAGCTGTTTTTGCATTTGAAACTGTTACTCCTTTTCATACAGATTGTTCTCACTTCCGCCCAAATGTCCTAAATCTAAGCTAAAATTACAACATATAAACATTGATGCATTTAGCTTTAAGCCAAAAAATAGAGGCAATAATTACCTCAAATTGTTTTATCACTTTAAAATTATTTTGCGTTTTAGCCAGATTTGTTCTTATTTTCTTCTAATCTCCTTTAATAACTTTCAATTGCACTTTTAAGTAGCTTTAACTGCTATCTATTTTCAAGAATTTTTCCCCAAAAAGTTCTCGTATGTAAGATGAGAATAGTGTCACTTATTATAATTGCATAGGACTTGCATAAACATATATAATACTATAAAACTTGAACCCAATAGAACAAGAAAACAATGAAATGCGGAAAAAACTGGGTAACAATTTTGCTGCACATAGCATCATTGGAGCACCAGACTCAACAACTGCAAGTTAAACAGTGTGTTTATTGCCATGACATGGAAATTTCTATCAAATGACAATCTACTGAAGTATAACAGTATTACTCTCAATAACCTTAACCAAATCCTTTTTTTTTACTAAACCCGAAATATAACCACACTATTGTCTTTCATACACCCATGACTCATGACACATGTTTCCTTCAAAAGAACAACTTACCTTCAACATACAAATAACATTTCTCCAACCTAAGTAGATCCAATGTTGCAGAACTCGCTAGGCGGTAGCTAGGCGGTGGGCGGGGAGTAATGAGTACTCGGCCTAGGCGGGGAGTACTTGGGGAGTACTCGGATTGGACTTTTTAGTGGAAAATTCGAATTTATATTAAATAATATACACAACAAAAATATATATAATCAACTTTAATCACTCTGTTATATTAATATAGAAGAATAATTAAAGTATATAATTATAAATCAGTAATCATATTTAGAGAAAAAATAATAAATAACATATAATACTCTTGGTTTCTTAGTAGTTGAATATCTTTATTAAATATTTAAATGGATATTTATTATTGCTATTTACTATGTGTTTAGATATTAATTAAGTAGTTGATATATATTTATTATAAACTATCACTCCCCTCATAGATAAACTCCTACACGTCAGGCCCAAAGAAAAAAGAAAACCCTAGTGCTCTGCCTCTTTCTTCCCCAGCCGTCTCCATCTTCTTCCGTTGTGGTCGGCAACTGCAAGTCTGCAACATCGACTGTAATCTTCTTCCATTGTGCCTCTCTCTTCCCCGGCCGTCTCCAATCGAGATTGATGATAGCCAAATCGAAGGGTCGAAGCCTCGAAGGTCGTAGGTGAGTCCCGTTTTTGCTTTAGATTTTTTTAAAAAAAATTGACTTTCATTGACCGCCTAGCCCGAGTATACCCGAGTTGGACCGGCCTAGACCCGAGTTTGACCGAGTTTGACCGGAGACGAGTAGTTGGTCTGAGTAGGCATTCCAAGCCAAGGTCGACCACCGCCTAGCGAGTACTCACCGAGTACTCGGCTGGTGAGTACTCGGCCGAGTTGGCGAGTTTTACAACACTGAGTAGATCATCTACCAACTCTTTCTTCAGTATGATCAATCAAACCCTTCCATTCTCTTGTTGGATAAACAATGCACTATAAATAATACAAGAAGTTTCCAGTCAATATTTTCTTTCTAGAGACTGTCCTGTATGATTAAGTCTTATGTTGATGTAAATATTTGACTGCCTTACCTCACCTTACATTTAAGAAATTACACTTGGCAAGTAAGGTAAAACATTATTACTCTCACTAAACCAAATCTTAATATTACTGAACCCCAATTGTAACCATCGCTTTTGTCTTTCATACATCTAAGACTCATGTTACATATTTCCTTTATAAGAACCACTTACCTTCAAGGTACAAATAACATTTCTCCAGCCTAAGTAAATCATCTACCACCTCTTTCTTCACCATGATCAATCTAACTCTTTCATTATCCCTCGGATAAAAAGGCACAAAAGTTGAATCCTAAAGACTTTTTTCCCCCAATAAAAATAACATGCACACTTATCAAGTTATCAACAGTAAAGTAAAAGTCAATAACTGAAAAATCAGCCTAATATTCTGACAATTACTATGTGAAGAGTGTATAAGCATTTTACCTGCTTAAGTTGAAGCTCAGTCATGTTAAAATGTAAATTTCCCACATAAAGCTTCCTATCAACTGCACCATAGGGCCCCGTGATACCACCTGCTGCTCCACTTGTAGCAGTTGATTGAACAAGGTTTTTCTCAGCCTCTGAAGGCTTAACCATCACAGGCTGTCCAAGAAGTAGATGACCAGACAAAGCAATTGCCATTGGCACAGACATTGCATCGTAGAACTCAATGTAACTGAATTCAAGAATCAATACACAAGTTAGATTGCTAAGACCGAAATGCAGTTATAACCAATAACTTAGACTATATCAAGATTAAGAGAAGCCTTAGGATTTTATAAACAGAAGAAAAAGGGAGAGGACTATGCATCACATTTCAAATGAAAGTAGCAATAGTATTTCTATTTAAAAAAATATTGACAGATCATATTAGAAATTTGGTATATGTCGTATTAGCAGCCTTCATGTCATCAGCCCATTCTGTGCTGATGGATTGAAGGATCTTTTCTCTTCTATGAATAACTAAAAAAAAGCTTGTTCATCTATTTATGTGAGCAGAAGAATAAAAAACCAATCCTGTGTAGTACATTTATTCTCTTTCTACTTCCTTCCACACACAAACCTGCATACGCGCAGACACACCGTTAATTCGAGAACCATTTGTAACCACCATTAATGACTCATTAATAGGGTACTTTGGTCATTTCACCTAACCGTGAACTGCGTCCGGATGAACCATTATTGATGAGGTGAGGCTTGATTTTCCCAAAAATACTCCTCATTGATGAGCGCATTGAATAGCCATTAGCAATATTAGGCTATTAGCCATTAAATTAGTTTAATCAAGGACCAAAATTGGTTCTCGCAATAACACGGTTCTCAAATTAACCCTCCCCTATATATATGTATATGTGTGTGCGTGTGCCGATCAATATTCTGAAATTTCACAAAGCTACAATTCTATTAGTTTAGAAACTGGTCATATTTAGTAGATCTCTCAATTAGACTTAGGGTTACAGATTATGCCAATTATCAGCATATATTAAATAACACAGCAATCAGTTTGCTTAACAGGCCAGCATTTACAAGTAGCAGATAAGAAGACAGAGATCAAAAGAATAAGAGATGCTCTAACAAGTGTGAACAACAAAGCTTAACTACAAGCAATACTGCAATAGCAAATAAACAAATTAAAAATCTAAATACGCCACAAAAAGAGTTTTAAAAGCAAGGATGCATATCAAGGCCAGGGTTTTTACTTAACAGGCCACTCAACCACAAAAGTCTAAATTTCTGGTACTTAATAGGTCATTTCTGATTCTGCAGCATAATCTAAAGAGCAGATTGCCCTTAATGAAAAGTACAAATAGTGATACTTGATAATGGTATTTTTTATTTTTTATTTATTTTTGAAGGGGATTTTTCCTTGTTCGGATTCTCCTGTGGGTGTCATGCCTTTGGCTCTAATGCACGCGGTAACCGGTTTTACCCGTGGCCATTTCCGAAAAACCCCCCTGGCCAACCATTGATTGAAGCTCCTGAGATTTGAACCCTTGACATTTCCTATGGGGGCAAGAGGACTATCCAGTATACCACCAAGGTGATGGTTATACATGATAATCAATTAATTATGTATGTAAAATTGCCTACTCCTAAGATAATCATGGATCATAATGACTTCATAATTAAGATTCTCGCAACTATATACATCATAAATCTGTTTTTTTTTTTTTGCTAAACATGAAATACAGCTTCATATTATAGACATAGAAAACCATTTAGAAAGAAGCACGCACCCAACTCCTTTCGATCGTCGTGAATTCCGATCCATGATCAATCGCACATCTCTCACCTGCAGAAGCAAAAGTGATATAAAAACATTTTGATCAGAATGTAGTACTTCATGACAAAATGGTTAGCAATATTCCTTCATGTCTATCCATAGTACATATGACACAGCAGCTAGAGGTGCTCAAAGGACCATTCACTGATTTAAAAAAAAAGTATAATCAAGGCGTTGCCCTTACCTTCCCTGCCTTTGAAAAGAACTCGTAAACATCCCATTCAGTTGCCTTCAGGGGCATCTAAAGAACAAAACATGCGAACATTAGTGATAAATATTGAAGTGAGGAAAGAAACATATATAAGCAAACAAGAGAAGACTCGTAAGGACAATAAAATTAACATTATAAATAAAAAAACTACCTGGTAAGCAAAAACAGTTCTTTGGTCCCTTTCTGGGTCTGCTTCAGGCTCTGCCACTTCTTTCTTATCCTTCAGTCTCCTGAAAAGTAGACAGCTTACAACCCAATAAGTAAAAAATCAATGGTGGACACAGTTCGATAATCTATCATTACCTTTTCTGGAAACATGAATTGCACAAGGTATCTGTAAACACGTAACACTTCCTTGGTCATTTGAACAAACAATAATTTAACAGATTCATTCATTACCACATAAGAGAATGCAGATAAAGGCCCGTATATTCTGCTCACACAAACCATTAGGCCTTGTAGCATCACTAATATTATTAAGTGTTATTTCCAAGCAACACTACAAGGGCACCAAGACCAACAACCTTGTGATGACTCAAAAGGTTTTTAAAATAAATAGAAAATGCATCAATCCATGTATGAGTGCATAACATAAAACCTAACAAAGAGAATCGTAAGACAACTGACATATCAATTCATTCAGAAGCAAGATGTCGAAGGAGTATCTACTCAACAGAAGATCATTGGTACAAGGACAAGTAACCATAGTTCCCATTCAAATCAACGGGCAAATAGAAATTGAAGAAGGTCCCCTTTCTCTATTCAATGACTTCCAATAAACAAGATGTCCATCTCGTCATTTTTGGTCTCTTTTAACTTATAACAGTAGTATCTTTGTTTATTTTGTTTTTTCACTTTTTGTTGAGAAAAACAATTTAAGCTTAAACATAAAATAGAACCCTAAAGACCAAGAGAGCTTGTGCAACCCTTCAGACACTAAAACAATGAAGAAAAACACATTAAAGTTTATACCGTAGTCTATCATACTTTTATAAGCTCTATTTCACCAGGTTCAACTATATGATGTCAGAAAATTTAGGATAGATAGTGGTGTGTGTGCGTGCGTGTTTTGTTAGGGGTGATAAACAACTGGGAAAATGATACTTCTTAGTTAAAGTAACACATCAAAAAGTTTATAAAAGTGCTCTTTTCAGCATTAATTCAAAAACTACAACTAGAATGATGCTTACTTAAGCTAAACTAAAATTTTAAAGATAAAAAATTTCATCTTTTCATGGACAAAAGTTAGATGCTAATTCTAAACACCGCAAAATAATATAATCTGGTACTGGACTACTCCAAGAGGTTGATATCCCACATTTCTATCCATGGGTCACAGCAAGGAACATAAATATGGAGTTAAAGCAATAATGTCTTCGCAGTGAACAAAAACTTCAAAGACTGAGAGTGAGCACCATATGCATTGCCAACCTAAAAATTAAATACATTTGTTAACAACTCCACTCACAAGAAGCCTTAAATCCATTTATTTATAGAAATTAGAATATCGAATGTGAGCCAAATTTTAAGGGCCAAACAAATTAGGAAAAAAAACCAAACAGACCTTATGAAGCTCAAATTGTGGAAAACCCACTTTCTTCAATGAAGCCGTGAAAAAGATTCCGCATTGTTAGCCCATTAGTATGTGGAAACAATCCATCTACGATTTCAACCCAAGTTAGAAACTTATACTTGGCTTGTTGAGCAGCTACAACTACATTTTTTTAATACACATAACCTCTAGTTCCTTAAAAGAATGCATTTTCCATTTACCATTCCCACATAAAGTATAGATTCACTATGATGTAACTTGAAACACCCCTCCAGGAACAATCAACATGGGCATTCAATCATACAAGGAACCAGCAATTACGATCTTATTATGGGCCACCAACTTGCAGATAGAGAAATAGAAACTGTCACCAGTTTTTGGCTCTGATTGAGTATGAAACTTACTCTTAAGGTCTCAAAGCAGCATTCCATTGAGCTTGACTCAATGAAATTCACAATCACCGATCTTTAAACTAAATGCAGAAGAATGTTAAATGGCACTAGTAACCAAACTTATGTCCCTACTAAATTACTGCAAAATATAGAACGCAGCTAGAACAATGTATGAATAATGAAATAAAAGTAAAGACTTGTTCACCTGCTCTCTCTTGATTCGAGTTCTCTTTCTCGCTCTCTTAGCAATTCCTTCTCACGTTCACGTTCGAGCCTCGAGTGACTACGGCTCCTCCTTTCCCTGTCTCTCTCCCTTTCTCTTTCCTTTTCCCTCTCCCGCTTCTCTCTTTCTCTTTCTCTTTCTCTATCTTTATCTCTGTCTTTCTTATCCTTTTCCTTCTCTCGATCTTTATCTTTATCTCTGTCTCTCCTTTCCCTTTCTTTATCTTTATCCCTATCTTTCGAACTCCTTTCACGTTCGCCGTCCCGGTCTTTATCGCCATCTCTACTACTTCTTCTCCGATCCTTTTCCCGTTCTCGCTCGCCATCCCTACCACTACTTCTGTGATGCTCTGTTCGAGAAGTAGACCTTTCCTCACGTTCACGGTCACGGCCACGGCCATGGTCACGCTCACGCTCACGTTCTTTATCCTTCCTGCTCCCACCGTTCTCTTCATCCCCTCTGTTCTTTTTGCTTCTCCTTCCTTCTTCTTCAATGCGATCATCTTCAACCTCATCACCTTCGTATTCTCTCTCCTTCCGCCTGTAACCTTTTTCGCTCTTCTCGGCGCCGCCGTCTTTGGACTTGGAAGACGAACCGTTGCGGTTGTCAGGTTCGTCGACAGTCTTCTCCAAGTACTCGTACTCGTCGAAGTCCATGATTTTCAGTTGCAGGTGTTCGGATTAGGGCTTCGAAAGATTGTTTTTCGAAGGGTGTGAAAAGTGCGAACCCTAGCTTCTGCAGTCGACTACAATTTGGGGGTTTGTTTATTTCGGGACGAAATAAAAAAATAATAATTAGATTTTATTTTGTACTCCCACGCGGACACCTTCAAAGGGACAAAGAATAGCAAAAACAATATAAGACAGACGAGATTTGTGTTTTTCCTAAATATTGCTTATTAACTAGGATTTTTTAGTCCGTACGTTACGCCGGATTTTATAAATGTAAAAATTATCAAAATAAATAATAGGATTAGGTTGATCTACATAATAATATATTAATAATTTTAAAAAAAAGACATCCAAAAATAATCGAACTTATGAAAAAAAAAATATATTCACAGGATTAAGGTTCTAATATGGTGCAAGATTAATAAAACAAAAAAGAATCAAAAGAGATTTCAAATCTTATAGATAAAAGATTAACCTTTTCATCTTAAAAAAAACTTATAATTACCTGTCAAGTTTAACTTTAGAAAAACCCACTTTAAGTAGTATATTATAGGGTTAAAATCACTGAACACAAACATGTTTTCCCCAATATTCCGATATGGCACATTAACTTTTTTTTACACATCTGGCCATTTAACTTACCAAAACCGTGTCGATGTGGCCAAAACGTTACCTGCAACCTGTCAGCCCGTTTTTAGCCGGTTTTTTGCGATTTTTAGGTCGATTTTTGGGTCGATTTTTGATCCTTTTTGTGATTTTTTGTAGAATCTTGTAATTTATCATTATACCTTTCAAATGACACCAAATTCATAAATTTTCGTCAAGTATTTAGGGAGAATTTGGAGCTCAAAGTCTCGATTTTGGTGGGTTTTTTTTGTTCGAAAACAGGGAAAAAAAGAGTGTTTTTTTCTCGATTCTTGATCGTTTTACATCATTCTTTTTTTAGATTGTCATAGATAGTCTTTTTACCTTTCAATGGACATCAAATTCATGAAAAACCATCAAGTGTAGGCCAAGTTATTGCTAATTAAAGTCGGTAATGACCCTATTCGACACCCTTACGGTATTTTGATGAATTGACACATTTTAAACTCGTTTTTGTTCGGTTTTTTTGTACTACTTGATAGACAACTCGATTACCTTTCCATAGAGTCAAGAATCATTGATTTTCGTTAAGTGTAGAAGGAGAATTTTGGCTTCAAAGTTTGTATTCGAAGTGAAGGAAATTGGGGAAGAAGATGACCTGCTATTGCAGGTCAAAATTACCAAAATGGCTATAATAACAGGTTTCTTACAAGTTAAATGACCATATGTGTAAAAAAAAATTAATGTGTCATATCGGAACATGGGGGAAAACATCTTTGTCTTTAATGACTTTAACCCTATATTATACTAAGACCATATTAGCTCAATAATAATAGTAAATAATTAATGTGAAGTTTGTGAAAAAAAATAAAACATAATTGAGTTATTATTGTTTCTTTAAACATAACTGTGTATGAGACACATGATAAGCGATTAATATACATTAATAATATAATTGTTAGAAAAAAAATACACTAATAGTATAACTTTTTATTAAAACATTTATAGTAGTTATGAAACCTCATGATTAAATATAACATATATTGTTTATATAAGAAATACAAAAAATATAAGAATACAATATGTAAAAAAGTAAATAAATATTTTATTTAACAAAAACTAAAAACGAAAGAATGACAAAATTCTTAACTAAACTTCTTACTAAAAGGGTTAATATGATTTAGTCTTTAAAATTGAAGCTTTATTTTGGTTTAACATTTAAACTTTATTTCCCGACTATATCGTCATTGGAGTTTAAGACTATTTTGATTTATCTTTTGACTTTATCTATAAATTGTTAACTCTAAAATTAAAAGATTAATTCGGTTTAACTTGTACTTTTATTTTCAAAAAACCTTACCTTTCAAAGTATTAAGGTATTTTGCTTTTATACTTAAACATTATTTCCGTCATAAATAACTAAGCTTTATTGGTTTAAGTTTTTTCGAATGGTTGACTAAATGATTAAAGTATAATATGATACATACCTACATATGAGTCATTCTAAAAACAAAGTTTAATGGTTAAATCAAATTAACTTAAACTTTAATGCTTATACAATTTAAGAATAAAGTTTAACGGTTTGAACATAATAAGCATAAGTGTTAAAGTTAAAATATTACAAAAAAAGTTTTAGGGTTTAATCGAAATAGAGTTAAAATTAGTTTTATCCTTAATTAAAACTCTTAAACAAATAAATATATTAAATATTGTTTACATAAATTATAGAAAGCGTATATATAAAATTTACGCTAAGCAAAAGAAAATTAAAAAAAAATGTAGACACGATGCTTTATAAAAATAGAAGTTAAAAAAGTGTTAGAAAAATACAAAAATTAAAAAGAAGTTAAAAAAAGTTAAAATTTGAAATCCATGTTTTTAAGAAATTATAAGTTAAAAAGGGAAAAAGAACTAAAAAAATACAAAACTTTAAAAAAGGACAAAGTGGCAAAATAAAAATTCAAGTGTTTGTAGATGCTAGGATATGAACACCTTACCTCATACCAAACAAATCAATCCCTTACCAATGAGCCCAGCCGCCTAGTCCATACTTTGATGACAAACTTGAAGTTTAATATATATTATAAAAATATTGTTTTTCCTTGAAAATGTAGCGTACTATAATTAATACCCGAGTTATTAATAAGCGTTTACAATTATTAGCTATTTATTTAAATTAATGGTCAAAATTAGCTATTTATTTAAATTAATGGTCAAAATAGTTTCTTACAATTTTCGTATAAAAAACAATTCTTGTTTTGAACATTTTCCTTAAAGGTTATATGTAAACACTCGTATACTTTTATCTATAAGTCGAAAGACTAGGGTCGGTTATATTTGATTCGATACAAAACCGGATTTGTCCCTATATGAAAAATGATATGGACTCAAATAAGTTAAAAGCGGGTTGATACAAGAAAATAAAGATCGGGTTAAGGTTAACTCGATAATCTGAAAGTGGCTCGTATGACCTGTTTAAGGGTAAAACCGTAAAATTGTAAAATATTATTTAGAACTTATTATTTAGATTTTAAAAATAATTTGTGAAATCATATAAGAGAGTGTAATTTGAGGACAATAAGATCCGCAAAACATGTACACAAAATTATAAAGTTAAAAGTTAAAAATTAAATGCAACAATAAAAGACTTGGGTGTCATTTGTTTTTTAAAAGGTTTTGATCTGGATTTGCTTACCATGTCTAAGCAATAAGAATTTGTTATAATATCTTAATCTTATTTGATTGATTGTTTGTTTTTGTAAATATCAGTTTTTTCATACTTGATATTTATCAAATTACTAAATGCAATAAACACCACCAAACTTTAAGACCATGCGCACGGCGGCGTGACCAGCGCTTGAACCCTGACTGCACACCATCACGCCCCTGCGGGTTGGCGCTGGCTCGGGCCTTGGCTAGTGTGGCAACCCGATGCGCCTTCGAGTTTTAGTTTTTTTTCTTTTTTTCCTCTTTTCGACCGTTGCCCCCTTAAATGGTAATATATATATATATATATATATATATATATATATATATATATATATATATATATATTTTTTTTTTTTTCTTCTTTTTTTTCTTTTTTTTCTTTTTTCCCAACTATAAGTACCACACTCATATACACATATTTTACACTATATCTTCTACTCTCTTCTATATCTTATACATTTCTTCCATTCTTCAAATTCTCATTCTTAAAAAAACATGGACAAGGGAAAGCAAAAGCAAGGTTTCAAAACCCCACAGCGGTATCAAAATCGCGAGGCACAAGCTCGCAACTACCTCCGCTGGAAAAAAATGTTCGGGTTTTCAACTCCACCGACAACTTACCAAGGCATACAACAAATGTCTTTGTATTCACCTACTCCCATGTCGGGTGCGTTCCAACATGACGGGTTTCAACAATACAACCTAGGATTTCAACAATTTGATGTCAGTTTCAAGGAGGCTTTCAACAACAACTTCACACCAGAACATATTTGGAGGAGGAGGAGGAGGGGATTCCCGACACCTAACCCGAGGAGGGGGTTCCCAAAACCCAACCTGAGATCCAAGTCGAAACCCAACCCGAGACCCAAGTCGAAACCCAACCCGAGACCCAAGCCACAAAAAAAATTCACCAATTGAAGAAAAGCGGTGGCATGGACTTCGGATCAAGAGGCTTTACTAGTCACGGCATGGGTTACAATTTCGGAAAATTGTGTGGTCGACAACGCTCTAAAAACATGTACGTCTTTTATATATGGTTACTTAAACTTTTATATTTGTATTAGATGTTTACTTAGATTATATCGTATCTAGATGCTTGTTTAAATTTATATATTCGTGTTTACATGATTATTTAAATTTATATATTTGTATTTACATGAGTATTTTAAATTTATACATGTATTTTGTAGACATGTTTTGGGGAAAAGTATGTGATTTTTTCAACGATCGAATTCCATACACCCGCACCAAAGACCAACTCAACTCAAAGTGGGTTGACATTAAGCAGAAGATTACGAAGTTAATGAGATATACAATAAATTCGTAGCCAATTGCCGATCCTGATGGAGTGAGGTGGACATCCTCACAAGGACAAACGCCCTCGGTTGACTACTAATCACAATACTTTTCTTTAGGAGGAGGCTTGGAAGGTATTGAAAGACCATCTGAAATGTTATACCGGACCCATGATGGAGAGGGCCCGAGGCCTTCAAAAAAGACCAAGTCGGCGTTTGATTCAACCTCGCACATAACGTCTTCTGATGCACGTATTCGCCTCAACCTCAACGAAGAGGATGATGAGGTTCACATCAAGGAACCTTTACGACCGATGGGGCGGGACGGAGGAAAATGTGCAATGAGAGAAAAAAGCACGACTAGAGAAACGTGATGGCATGTGTCATGGAATACGTCGACATGTTCAATTTGGAGAAGGAACAATTGTTCACCGTGGAGCAAGAGAATTAAAAATCATGAGGGAAAAGCCGAAGCGGAAAATATAAGCGGAGGCCTTGAGAAGACGAGAACTTCGAAAAGATCGCTAGTTTTTCTTATCTCCACACACTTATCCCTCAGGTGAGCAATTGGAGTTTGTTTTGAAACATAAAGGCAGATATTCGATAACAATACGGGTGATAGATTGTAGTTTTTTATTTTATAAATTATGTATTTTTTACTTTTTTTATTCGAAATTATGTAATGAAATTTATGAAATTTTATTAATTATTCTATATTTTATTGTATTTGAAATAATTATATTATGTAAGTTAAAACAAACAATAAAAAATAGAAATAGAAAAGATTGAGGATTGATGTGGGTTGGATGTGGGGGTTTGTGGGTTAGAGAGGATGGAATGTGAGAGATGATGTGGATGTAGATGTGACAGTAGATAACTCCAATAAAATATGGATTGAATGTTGATGGTCTAATGCAACTTCAATTAGAAAACAACACTAGACTTCCAAATCTAGTCTTTAAATGGTAGGTTTTAGTAAACATGCATGATGTTAGGAGTGGTGATGTTTTTTGATAAACACATTTGATTTCTACGTCTTTGGACCATCACACTGTGATTATGGTGCATTTTTAGGAGTTAGTTTGCTCGTGCCTTGTTGGATAGTTAGTTTATTATTTATAATAAACATCGACTTTATTTCATTAATTAAGATTTATAACTTGGTTATGATATTGGCGTAAAATTGTGATATAACTTGATGGTTTTATCAGCTAGTGCTTAATCTTTGTAAATGTGTATTTTCTTGTGATGTTTTATGAAATTAAGAAAAAAAAAGTAAATCCCATATTTTAAAAACCACGATGTTACATATAGCCCTTGGGATTGTGTGTGTATAATTCTTTGGTGTTAGAATTTGATAGTTAAATGAAGGGTTCAGAAAAATAAATAAATCCAACACGTAAAACCATATAAAAAAAGGAGCAAGTATCGAGATAAGATATTCTAATCAAGTTCACAAGATAGGCCAGGGATGTTACAAAATATAATGCAATTCTTTTTTCTCATATTATTATTGCATTCTATATTTTCAATTAAAAATATATAACGAGTGTTAGCTCTCCGCGTTTCGCTGCGGATTTATATTCATTTTTTATTTAATACATAAGATATATCTGTTACAAATCATATAAGATATTAAATAATAAGATGGTTTTTTAGTTTATATAATTAATCATTCGTCAAATAAAATGAGATGTTAAGATCATGTTATAAAAAGAAAAAGTTAACCCTCTTATAAACAAGGGTTAAAGTCACAGAACACAAACATGTTTTTTCCAATGTTCCGATATGACACATTAACTTTTTTTTACACATCTGGCCATTTAACTTACAAAAACCGTGTCAATATGGCCATTTCGTGACCTGCAACCTGCCAACTCGGTTTCAGCCCTTTTTTGCGATTTTTGAGTCGATTTTTCATCGTTTTCATGATTTTTTTTTTATAGAATCTTGTAATTTATCATTATACCTTTCAAATGACACCAAATTCATTAATTTTAGTCAAGTATTGAGAGAGAACTTTGAGCTCAAAGTTTTGTTTTTTTGTGTTTGTAGGTTCGAAAACAGGACAGAAAAAATATATGTTTTAGCTCGATTCTTGATCATTTTACATAATTCTTTTTATAGATCGTCGTAGATAATCTTTTTAACTTTCAATGGACACCAAATTCATGAAAAACCATTAGGCCAAGTTATTGCTAATTAAAGTCGATAATGACCCTATTCGACACCCTTACGGTATTTCGATAAATTGACACATTTTAAACTCGTTTTTATTCGTTTTTTTGTACTACTTATTAGACAACTAGATTACCTTTCCATAGAGTCAAGAATCATTGATTTTCGTTAAGTGTACATGGAGAATTTTGACTCCAAAGTTTGTTTTCAGCGTGAAGGAAATTGGGGAAGAAGATGACCTGCTATTGTAAGTCAAAATCACCCAAATGGCTATAATAACACGTTTTTTATAGTTAAATGACCATATGTGTAAAAAAAAAGTTAATGTGCCCTATCGAAACATGGAAGAAAGCATGTTTGTCTTTAGTGACTTTAACCCTATAAATAATGAAATACCTGTAACACCCCAAAATGGGGCTTAGTTGTAAACAGTTGTTCACGTAGCTTTAATAGTTGTATGTTGACTTTAATTGGTGTCTTGTTGGTAACTGTAGTGTAAATGTTGTTAAATGGGGTTCTATATGTTAATTGGTGTTTTAAACGTGAATTGGTATTAAATGGTGCTAATTGGTGTTAATTGGTGTTAAATGTGGATAAAAATGTGGTATTGTGAAAAGTGTCATAAGTTGACCAAGTTGATAAATAGTTGATTGGTTTTAGATAATGGTTCTAAAAATATTTCCGTTAGTTGAAACGGATAACCTTAAGTTGTGTTTTAAGTTGAATAGGAGAACGAAATACCCGCGTTGGGGTATTTAACCATTCTGTCGGTTTTTAACCCTTCCCTTATCTACTGGGAAGAGTCAAAACACACACACACACACACACTACATACTTGCATGCATACGTGAACCCACACACACACTTTGTAAAGTTTGAAAGAAACAATTAAGGGAGGAGTCATTTGCTTGCTAATTTCGGTAGTAATCCAGGTCTTGTAGTTTGTAATCATCTCCTTCAAGTAAGTATTTTGTTAATAAACCTAGTTTTTAGTGTTCATGGTGTGTGGGGTTAAATTTGAAGATTTAGATGTGTTGTAGTGTTGTTTTTATGCCCAAATGATGTTAGTAAGTTAACATATATGTTAGAAATGCTGTATAAACGCTTGAATACAGATTCAAGTCGAGATTTGTGTCTAAAACTCGAAGAACAGCTGCTGTCGAAAAAACAGAGCTGTGTTCACTGTATTTTTGGTTTATGCAGTCGCATGGGAAAGCCATGCAGTCGCAAAGGATTTTGAAAGTTACTACGGGCGTAGGCACAGTGTCCTACGAACGTAGTAGTGGGTTTTGATGATTTACCACCTACGGGTGATGGAAAGAAGCCTTCGGGCGTAGGTATATAACCTACGGCCGTAGGAACATTTGAAACGACTCCTACGGGCGTAGTAATATATTACTACGACCGTAGTGATGGGTTTTGTAGTATGACCCTTGCGGTCGCATGGCTTTGTCCTTGCGGTCGCAAGAATGGTATTTCAGTGCCTTGCGGTCGCATGGCAATGCCTTGCGATCACAAGCAGTGGTTTTAAGCTGATATCTTTGTAGTCTTGTGTTTTAAGTCTCTTTAAATGTCATTGATTGGTGTCTAAGCCTGAACCTAATGTGTTAGGTGATTCGGACGACTCTGGGGATTCCTGGGATTCTCGATTCCATTTCTGCCTCCTGTAATAGCGAGGTGAGTACCGGTTTCCCATGAGTCTCAGTAGGTAAGTTATCTGTGGTACATGTTGACACGTGATTGGTGTATTGATATGTAAGATACGAGGTATATCATGATAGAGTTGTACAAGCATGCTTATTGTTGATACGAAAGATATTGTTGTGATTATATGCGCGCATGAACTGGATCCTTATTGGATCATCTATTTGTTTATGAAGTTATGTCCGGACACTGAATTGGTGAACAACTGAGGTCAGTCAGGTAGACGGGTGTTAGTATCTGGCGGGTTCCCAGGGTCCTTAGGGACTACGAATTGGGGAACTAACGGTATTCAGGAGTATACGCCTGGGTATGGCTCTGCAGGCCACCGTTCCTCTATGGAACTGGGTTCTTCGCTTCGGCTGGAACCAGCATGATTGACAGATTGGTGCAAACGGTTGCGGTTGATTCCCCAGCTTGGGTTGTTGAGCGGGGTTGGCTCCCCTGCGATATACGACTCATGCCGACGGGATTGGCGCGCCACAATGTGATAGGATAGCCCTGTGTGCTGTTCTGATACATGATAGCCTGCTTATTGTTGCTTGTGTGTAATTGGTGCTCACTAGCTAGTTGTAGCTAACGGTGCAAGACTTATTTTTTTCCGCAGGTTGATGCTAGAGGCCTGGTGAGGCGGGACTGTTGGTAGCATTTTTGTTGTAAATACCTTTTGGGGGAACACGTTGTTGTATTTGGATCCGGTGGTCGGAAACTAGTTGGTAACGCTTGTAGTTACGAACTTGGCTTAATTTTTGGTGTAATTAAATAGCCGAGTCAAACAACGTTGTTTTTGTAAATGATGTTTAATTTCCGCTGCACGCTTTTGTTAATTATAGTTTAAAAAGTTTTAATTAACCCTAATTTTAAGCTTGTTAGAGGTGACGTTACAATACCGTAAGATAAGAAGTGTTAGTTCTTATAAATTTATAATATAATAAAAGTTTTATGCCATTTTACAAAACTATTATTCATTTAAAATGTAAATTTAATGATTTTGGTATAAAATCCAATTTAAATGTATACAATATTTTAATTTTATATATACATAAAAGTTAAAATGTATAAAATTAATAAACCAAAAATTAATAAGAAATAGTTTTTAGTTTTTGTAAAGTTATTCTTCTTAAGGAAATGAGAAAAAATCACTAAAATTTACAATACTCATTACATTGGTTAGTGTAAAAAACTAATGTATAAATTTACTTATTATATTATATAAAATAATATAATATACATATAATATATATACTATGTTTATATGTTGGGTAAAAGAGCAATAATAAAAAAAACATGCTATCTAATAGAATAAGTGAAATCAATGTGAGGACAAATAAAAAGGAGGATGGAAAAGTAGGCCCATAGATTCGAACACAACATCCCATGGATGAGATGGAAACTAATTACTAGTAAGCCAAAGTAATATATAACAAATTCAACGACATAAGATAGTAATTCCCTTCTATGAACAGTAACATGCTTAGGATAAGTGGCCATATTTTTTTATATATTTATAATAATATTTATGACCGGAATTAACAGTAACCCTATTAAATAATAGTAATAATATATTTAAAGCTGCAAATAATGTGAATTGTTATTTGGCAAAATGGTAAAAGGAAAGCGGATGGCAAGCTATGGGTCCAAATGTTCTAACCACACATGTGGCATTTGTTGATTTTTTATTTTATTTTTGGTTGATTTGAAGTCTTCAAATCGCACATCTAATCTTCAAGAACAGAAACCAATTGTGGTGGTGGTGGTTTGAAAGCGGCAGCGGCGACAGTGGTTGTGGGCTTGAAATTTATACACCATAGAACCTTCAAGGGCTTCAAATCGTACATCACAAAGGTGGTCTGGACACAAATCAAACCTTTGAAGGTAGCGGTGGTGCGCCTGTTTGAAGGCGGCGGCGGTGGTACGGTCTGAAATCGAACGCCCAACCTGATTGTGTTGTTTGATCCTTTCTCTATAATGTTTCATATTCAAGTGCCATCTTTATTACTCTTTATTTTTATTTAAATAAAATAAAAGAAATGAAAATATAAAGAAATAACCGGTTAGCAAAAGACAAATTGACTGTCATAGAAGTTGGTTGTATATAATGTGAAGGTTATAGAAGTTGGTTGAATTTTTTTTAAAAATTTCAAAGTTCGTTGTATATAATGATATATTAGCCAAAGTTTGTTGTATTTTAGTGCAGTTTGTCCTTAAAAAGTATATCACAATGTAAATAAATATAAGCCAATTATAAATATATATATTTAACAACTTTTTATCTATATCGTAAAAATAACCACTTGTAATTGGTAAACGTTATAACTAAAAACAAAAAAAATTAATCCTTCTAATTGTAAAGTAACTCTACTAAACTTTTCTTTATAGAGATCAGAAATGTTTTATATTTTTTTTAGATGAAGTAAATTAATTTGTTTTCTTAAACTTTTTTTTCTTTTATAAATTTTTTATTTAATTGTGAAAGTTAATAACGTTGTATATCTATCTTTCTTATAAAAAGAGCCTATGCCCTTAAAAAATGGCATGTACCCATGAACAATCACAAACTATTCATGACCATCTATCATACCTGCTTCTTAGACCCATTTCTCCCCTTTCTTTCCCTCAACCACCTTCATGTTACTCATTTCTTTCTCTCTTCTTTTCTCCCCCACACCTCTTTCTTGAAACTTCTCATCTTCCTTCTTTTTCATGTGAGACATGACCATCGAAGGCTACTTTGTACATCTGCTTCTTTTTTTTCCTAAATCAAATCTCAGGTAATTTCTTATTCCGTTCATCTATCATCTGTTATTAGTGCCTATCTCAAAAGATTTCAAGAAAAATTGTGAGAGACTCCTCTATCATTTAAGTCAAACCCCAAGGTAAAACCATTATTATGTTGAAGTTTAGATGTATTTGAGCATTTTCGTCTTTCTCTCTTTGAGATATAACCTCTAAATATTGCTGCTATCCCTCTCCGGTAACTACTGCTCAGACTTCTCTGAGGATGACGAGCCTCCTTAGCTCTGATAAACACTAAACAGATAATGAAATTGACGAAATTGTAGAGAATGAACGAACCCTAACCTTGACGAACCAATGAAATTCACGATGGAGACAAACAGTGGCGGATCCAGAAAATTTTAATACGGGGGGCATTATATATTAGGAGAATGATAACCACAGCCCTAAGGCCTATAGATAAGAGCAAAAAAGGTAATTTCACTTTTTAAAAATAGAAATCAAAACAAATTCGGTTTTAAACGAATCGGGTCAAACTTGTTTCGTAGTCAAATAATGTAGAAGAAAATTTAAAACCTAACTTTCCATTAAGCTCTACATTTATCATAATAACTAACAATTTAAATGTTCTTAATGATTCAAATGACTATCAAAAGTAAAACTAAATTAAGAAACTTAATGACTAAGTTAAAAATATAATCTAAATCAAAACAATAAATTTACAAATTTTCTACATCTAAATGAAACTATAGTTCAAACCAATCTTCAATTCTTAACCAAGTAACTAATGTAAACTTTTTTTAATATAAAAATGACATGTCGCCTGCAAGAAAATTAGATTGCAGGTACTCAAATATTAAAATAGAAAAGTGTATTCATTCACTTGGAAAAAAGTTTGGGGCACCTTTTCATTTCGTCTTATTTACCAGGGGCCCAAAACAAAATTTATATGGGGCCTACAAGAAATTTTACATGATATTACTTTGTGTAGACCAAAATTACGGGGGGCAACTCCCCCCCATCCTCCTAAGGTAGATCCGCCACTGGAGACAAAGACTAATGTGCCATTTGCTTTATGAAGTCTTAGTATGCAATTATTTACATCCAATCATTTTTGGGTTTGTTTTAGTTTCATTTATGGTTTTTATTATCCTTTCATAAAATTTTCATTTTTATATTTTGACTAATAAACTTGGGAGTGTTTGTTTGTTAGAGAATGTTATTCTATTTGGTGGATTGAATGGTATAGTATCTGATTTGAGTTTTGAGGAGTTGTTTTTAACTTTTTGTTCATATATTTTGTGTGACATCTTTGGGGTATATATGCAAGCAAATCGTCTATTGGCTTTTGAATATTTGAAGATGTTAGTTCTTAATTTGGTCCTAACTAAAACCCAATGAACACCCATAACTTATCCATGGTCATCAGCTGTGTTTGTTTGTCAAACATTTATCGGTTGCTATATTATTTAAACTTTTGGAACTCTTAACTTAAATATTTTCCAAGATTTTACAATATCTTTTTTAATTTCTTGTTGTTTTGATTCCCCTTAAATATTCCACTATTTGTTGCTTGTATGGTTGTCATTTGATACATCATAAACTCTCGTGAAATAAGTTGGCTTGTCATTTTTATCATCTGAATCCAAATCTTTAGTAAACTCATGCTAAATGAATCAAATATTACTTTGGTTATCAACTTTTATTGGTGTGTTTTTAATACTTTTGGGAGACATAAACTTAATATCATTCTAATAAATGTTTTTTTTACTTTGTTGGTGTGCTTTAAAGCTTTTATTGGGACATATACAATGAAGTGGAGATGGATTTGGCCAGTCATGAAAATTAGCTATTTAATAGTTTAAAAAGTATTTCATGACGACCTTTCTTCTTACCTTCTCGTAGGTTTTCATGTTCATCAGATACCACATTCACTTTTACAATCATATACTAATTCATCCCCTGCCTCTCTTAATTTCTCTGTCTTATGGTTTCTTTGGCTTAGGGGTAAGAAACATTGTTTTAAGGTTCCCTAATTTCTGCATTCGCACCCCATAAAGATAACCATTGATTTCTTTCATTAATTTAAGTTTTATTTTTGTAAGGTTTTGGTGAGTAGGCTTCTAGCTTTTAATCTTTATTAGGTGACTATAGTGTTCCTAAGTATACTCTAATGTGTTTTCTCTTCTAGAAAAAAAAGAAAGTATGTGTCGCTAAGATCTGATTAAGCAAACTCTATAGTAACATTGTCACTGAAAGTTGGTGGTTGGTGCATATTTTGTAGATTGTTGGTTAATTTGAGTTGTTATTACATAATACTTTTCTAATTATTATTATAAACTCACATCTTCATGCTTCAATAACAAACATAACATGTCGTGGGCTATATGTAGTAACCAGTATTCTAATACAAACCAATTTCACGACACATCAATTTCCAACTATTTGTATTCTTAAAAAGAGTTATTTTTTTTAGCAAACTGTAGATCTATAGTTTATCAAGTAGTTAACTAAACTAAAATTAGTTATTGTAATTTGTTGGAGGTGCGACAATTTTATAAATAAAAGATCATGACTTGTAATAAAATATACATAAGAATTGTATACTTTTGAGATTACATATTTTATTCATTTATCAAGAATTTTTGACATCGGATTATTACTCTCTTTTGTTTGTTTTCGTAGTTGAAACCACTTCTTTGGACATATCATGTCCACATCTTTCGAAAACTTGCTTATCTACCATGTCATCAATTGTGATAATACAAAGTTATTATTAATTAATATTGTAAAGAGTTAATATTTAATTAATTTTAAAACCATGTAAGAGACATGTTCAAAACTGTAAAGTTGAAATATAATTCATCTATTTATTTATGTATAGTTTGATTATAAATACTAAATTTGAAATATAAATAAGAAATTTATTAAGTTATAATTAGATTACATTATTAAATATAAGTTGGTCATAACAGTACTTGATATCAAAACTATTCTACAAACTTTAAAAAAGATGTAATAAAAGCATGTTCAAAAGAAACCAAAAAAATTCGGTTAGTTTGTTTTCTGCAGTTAGTATTTGGTAGATGCTGTAACACGTTTTCTATTTTTAATACAAATTCCACGAAAAATTTGACAAAATTGTTACAAAGTCAAAGCTTGACTTCCCGGTTATATATTGAAATCGGCACAAGGCCTAAACCCCAATGGAGCAAAGAAGGCTTTGGAGGTTGATTCTAATGGAGATGTGACTGATTGAGTGATTTCAAACACCCACAATTTGACACGCCTTCCGATAAATGAATGTTGTTACCGAAGAGCAAGGTAGGTAACTAATTTCTAAAACAATCTGTCAATCTATTATAACAAGCATATTTTTTCTAATTGCTCTATTGATTGGCACTAAGATGTGATTTAACTTTGAATATTTGTTATTAACAAGGTTTTTTAGCCCCGCGTTGCGGGAGCGGGACATGTATGAGGGGTTAACTAATATATATAAGGACATAAATCAATTAAAAGTAGTTGTTATATATGTAACATAAATCGATAGGACATTATGGCTTAAGCGATAATTTATTATTTACCTTGAAGGTTATACATGCCAAAAATATCCGAGTATTACATCCTTTGACTTCTTGCATAGCATGATTAAAGCCAAAAATTTTACCTCCCATTTAGATAGTATCTTAGAAGTTAAAAAAAAAAGTAAAAAATAAAAAAACTAAAAAATTAACTATAAATGAATAGCCCTTTACCTAAATGTCATAAATCAACTAAAATTAGTTGTTATATATGTTACATAAATCGATTTGACATTATGGTTCAATCGACAATTTATTATTAATCTTGAAATTTAGGATTATCATTTTCAAATTTCTAGAAAGCTATACACGCCAAAAAAAAAAGATTTTACGTTTTATATTACGAAATATCCGAGTATTACATCATTTTACTTCTTTGGTAGCATGATTTTCACTGTCAAATTAAATCCAAAATTGTTACCTCCCATTTAAATAGTATCTTAGAAGTTTAAAAAACAAATTAAAAACAAAGTAAAAAATTAAAAAATTAAAAATTAACTATAAATGAAAAGCCCTTTACCTAAATGAGTTAATTAAAAAGTAAAAAAAATTATAACGTAAAAATTAAAAAAAATTAAAAAAATTGGTAGCACTATTCATAAGCTACAACTTATGAATAGTTACCAACCAAGTTGGTAAATGTTAGAGTTTGAATTGCTACTTTCTCTGTGAATTGCGATTCTCTTTTCATTTACATGTGTTATTTTTCATCTTTGAGTTTTGGATTTCCCCAAGTGCATTTATGTTTTTGCTATTATGAATGAATGATATGCGTTTTTCTTGAAGATCTCGATACTATCACTTTAAAATCTCCACAATGATATCACCAGCTTCAATCACACACAACATTAAGTAATACGTTTATACTTTTTAACTTATATGTTGCTTATATTGAAATTCCTTATGGTGTGAACAGGTCGGATATTTTTAACCGATGTGAGTGTTGGAAATCAGATTCTAGGATCACTGAATATACCCATATATTTATATGGACAAAGATAGAAATAATACACACAAGCTTTGGGGCAATTTTCTGTGATATTTTCTCAAGAATTTTCATCCATGCAACGATTACAATTTATAGGAAATAACATAAATTTAGGTCCTAATTCAAACTACCACTAAGCACTAAACAAGGAGAACATGCAGAAAGTAAACGTGAGTTAACTACTTCATTCCTACAATATGGAAATAACCACTTGCTTATGAGATGCCTACAAAAAAGGAAGTGTTCCTACTTATCTACGATCTAGCAAAACATGGTCAACCCACAAATGTTTAGCAGACCAAAAACCGCTACACGTAACCCATAAGCTATCTATCGAACCGTGACTCGGTAAATAAACGATTAACCCAACAGTAATTCATCATCCGATCCTATTACTCAAAATGATCATGTACTATACAAGTTGAATGCCTCGAATGGTCTTTGGGAACAAGGTACTTTGTCATACTGCATTCTATACCATGAACTTGAGATATTAATTATACTGATCTTTAATAAAAAGTTTTAACCAACTATTCTATACATATAGTTGTTGGGCTAAGTATTTGTTCTATATGTATCGCGTGTGGATCAATATTATATATGGTGTTTATTTGACATATTAAAGATTTTTTTCCGATGGAAACAATACCCATGAACAGTTACAGTTTCAAAGAGCAACAACTACAAACCTCCGAGACCGGAAACATTCTTGAAGACAACACTTGCAAACATAATTCATTCTATTCTTCTTATAGTTTCTATATATTTAAGGACTAAAATGATTTAGTTTTATATTTCAAAATCTTTGAAAGTTGGTGGGTAGTCTTGGGTTTTTCATCTACTATTTGGTGATGTTTGCCTCACTACAAGAAAAAAGAGCTTTTAACGTTAAAACTTTCTGGGAGGACACATGTCCTCGCTGAAAGCTCACTAGCGGACAAACGAGTTTGCTTTTTGACCTTGGGAAGATGAACAGTCTCCGTAAACCCTTCGGCGAGGACAAAGTCCGACACGGGCTTTCCGCGATGACTTTTTGGCGACGAAATGTCCTCGCGATAGACTTTCTGCGACGACTTTTCCACCTTTCGCGAGAACATTTGTCCTCCCTGAAAGCGATTTTCCTTGTAGTGCTTGTTTTCAACAAAAGGAAATGTAGTAAGGGTCATGGGTTCATGAGTTATATTCATGATGAAATCTGCTGGCCATTTTAGTACTTTTCCTATCTCCTTCCGTGCTCCTAACCTGTAGTCATGATAAT
This sequence comes from Pulicaria dysenterica, assembly GCA_947179395.2. Classification (NCBI taxonomy): domain Eukaryota; kingdom Viridiplantae; phylum Streptophyta; class Magnoliopsida; order Asterales; family Asteraceae; genus Pulicaria; species Pulicaria dysenterica. The sequence continues at coordinate 66,869,709 of OX359290.1, read as the reverse complement.
GCTTTACATCATGCTCTTAGCTACATGTCCTATACGTACGTAGGTCAGTCAAAAATAACCGAAACCTGGAAAAAGGCTAACCCGTTTTATATTCTTAGTCGAGTTGGTTTAATCGGTTATCAATTAATGAAAATCGGGTTTGTGTTCACCAGACTTGAAATTGGTTCGGGTATGGTTACATCCTGCGGGTTTTGCCTCAAGCCATCTTTATCGTTTATGGATTTTGTCTACTAATAAAAGTTTGTTGTATGATTTTGTTTTCTAATTCATAATTTTAATGTTTGAGTTTGTCTAACAATCGAATTTTACAATGCCTTGATTTTGTTTACAGTGGTTTGTTATTGTATAGCATGATATTGTTTAATGTACGAGTAATTTTGTTCGTAAACAGTAGCATTCATTTGTTGAGTTTTTTAAAATTTTAAACTCATATAGTTGTATGGTTTTAATTTTAATTTTGTATTAGATCTTTGCTATTGTCTACAAAGGTTTATTGAGTTATTTATAGGTTTACAAAACGAGTTACGGAATGGAAGGTACACCACAACTAAATTGACATAAATGATAATTTTGCTTATTCACTTTGTGAATTAATAGAATAGGTAATTTAGCAATTATAGAGTTCAATAGTTTTTTAAATAGTAATCAAGTTCTTTGATTATCACTCATTTTTATTATTTTATGCCGGTTTCCAAAACAATAGAACAATACTAAAACTTAAGTGGTGTTTATCCTTTGAAAAATTTAAGCTACTATAGTGAATGAATATTGACATGGCCATCATTTGAGTACAAAATTAAGGGAGATTCGTGTCAAAGTGCATAATACTTAATTACGCTTTTTATTATTTTTATTATTTTAAGCTACTATAGTGGTGTTTATTCCTGCAATCATTTCATGAATTGTACATCCTCCATCAAATGTATCAGTATTATATTTTGACATGCTCGAGCACCGCACGGGTATTATACTAGTTTTGTTATGGCCTTAACGCGCGAGATATTGTCATCTAGTTGAAAACATGTTGCGTGTATTGTGTCTATGGTTTTTGGATTGGAGTACGCAATATAGAGTAAGTTTTAACCGTCTAAGATTATAAACGAGTGATTAATAAATTAATCGGTACTTGATCAAGATAGACTTAGGTTTAAAATAGGATTTTATAACCAAATATGAAGCTAAATATACCAATACCAATTTACATCCTTCTCATTTCCTTGAATTTTGTATTATGCCACATTAATCATTGTTATGATAGTGATACATAACATCAAAGAAACTATATAATTATTTATAAATTGTTTAGAACTTGGAAGTTTCGCTTATTGATGTATTGTTTGCAGAACATGATTAATTGTTTGGTGAATATCTATATTATTTTACATATCATTTGGTTAATCTATAAATTTCAAGAAACATAATTTTAAAATTCTATCCTTTATATCGAGCAAAACGAAAGATAAATTGCAAGTAAATACAAATAAATTTGTTTAAATTACTATTGAATACAGTAAAATTTTATTATTTTGAATCAATAACGAACTTTTAAAATATATAGTAGTCTATGTAGCTTACTTTTTATCGCAGTTCATCAATTGGTTATATATTCATAGTTCTAAGAGCTATTGTTATCATTCATTATTATCTTAAAAGAAATCTATTCAAAATAAAATAAATTTCACCCTACAAGTACTAAATGAAATTAAAAACCAAATGAAAACAGTTATAAAAGACAATTATTTTAAATATCCAGTCAAGTAATAAAATTTTATTTTCAAGTTACTAAAAAGTACAAATAACTAGAGTCTATTAATCCAAATAACATCCAAACCAAATTTATAATCGTTTGCTTTCTTTTAAAATGGCTTATATAACTAAAATCAAATATAACAAAATTTGCACGATCATCTTATAGTTTTAGCTAATATAAAGATGGGAAAATGACATATACAGTCAACACTGTATACAACATTTAAGACTGTTACACTCACATAAAACATAATTTATAAAAATACTTAAATGACTAAAATACTCTTTATATAAATGTTATATGGATACAACACCTATGGCTGGGGACATCATTTCTCCTCTAAAGATTACAAAAAGTGATCCACTCATGTCGAAAAGCAAAAACCATACCAATTATATATATATATATATATTACCTTGAGTGAGTATGTGGAGAATTTATAAGCGTTAGATCAGATTCAAAGTAATCCTGGCCGTGTTAAATTGTGTTTAATAAGTCAAATTCCTTTGACTAAAAATAGGAGCACGTTTAATAATAGGACTAATTGCTTAAGCGGTACTCAACAAACTTCCCGATATTATATGCCTCATCTCTTATATCCACCCCACCACTTTTTCCTACCGCATCAGTTACCTCACATCTCTTCGTTATATCTACACTTCTACAGGACTAAAATATTCTGAAACGAAGAAAACAGAGTTGCCGACTAGCATTGTAGAGTTGGACTATGAGCCAATAGTCCCGTCATGCTCGCTGTTGATACAATCCAGATGATCAAATACCATTAATCGAGATGGACTGCCACATCAATATCATCTCATATCTTCCCATAGTCACCTCATCCCTTATCTTCTCATTGGCCTCGATCATTTGTTGTTCTGTTTCTCACCTCGTGGTTGCTTTCAATTTCTGTAATCATTGTCGTTATCAAACAAAACAATGTAATAACCGCAAGTCAGCCTATTAGTTGAGAGGTTGAACAAAAATGGCAGAGCTTGAAGTAAGAATTGTTGGAATTAATTGTCAAAAAGTTAGGTTTTATTATTATTGTATTTATAGTTAGTAATATGTAAATATGTAGCCCCACCACCAGCGACAACCGCCGACGGCGTCCGCCGCCGTCAGCACCCAACCACCGCCGTGAGATGACGGAGAACCACCACATATCTCATCATCTACCGAGAAAGCAACCTGAATCTTCGCCGGAGACCCAAGATACCGAGAGGCGGCCGAAGTTTTTCTACCACCATTTGGCACCCACAACCGAAAAAGGGACTTACCTGATCGGAGTGACAACCGGAGAAGATGACCGGAGAAAGGGGCAACCACAGCGAACCACCGCCGAAGAAGAACATCGAGGGTTTTAGTCGATAGCGGCTAAAGTACATCGAGGGGTACTCGATTTGAACCAACGGCGAAAGGCAAGGGGCGACCACCGGAGCACCGCCGAAGATGGAAACCATCATGAGTTTCTGTCATAGAGAGAAGGAAACGGCGAGAGCAGTTGACATTTGAAGGAGAGACGGCAAGGAGGAGGCGCAAAAGACAAAAAGGGACACATTCTTTGAAGTTTTTTCGTTCCCAAGAAAAATCTTGATATATAAAAAAGGGAATATTATTATATTTTAATTTTACAAATTAAATTTTAAAAAAAGAGCAAAACGTTTTCTTCTCAAATAAGATATTTATTCATTTTTGACAAAATTAAATACATCTTTTAAACTTTTTTATACGAAAATCTTTTGTTTAAAAGAAACTTAATTAAATATCATTTTGTTTTTTCTTAAGGTTTATAATTATATTTTGGAGATGGAGATGCTTTTCGAGATTTTTAATTTGTTAATTTCCGACGGATATGGAGATGCTTTTGTTATGAATGGTTTCCTTATATAAATTCAAACTATATAATATATATTTTATAAGATATTAGCATGGTAGACAAAAGTTCACGCGAGAACTGTTGTTAGCACGAGAACCGCGAGAACCAATCTAAGCCGTCCAATTCTCCCTCCTTCAATGTCATTGCTCACCCATGAATTCCTCACATGCATCCTGCCACACTCTATCCCTTCACGTTCTCCATCCATGATACTTCCCATATCCAAGGAACGGCTGAGATTGGTTCTCGCAGTTCTCGCACTAACAACGGTTCTCGCATGAACCCTCCCCTAGCATGGTATATGCGCAATGTGGTGGTAACGGGTAATTTCTAATAGATAACATGTTTGTTTTCGGTATTCATGTAAATATCGTGACAACGGATAATTTTCGTTTGGTAACATGTCTAATTTATTTATTCTTTTTTCATTTCTTTTATTTTTCTGTTCTCAATCAAATCATTTGTTAATTTTTAAAATAAATTTTGAGAACAATAAAATAAGAAAAAAATCTATAATAAAATAGGGTAAATTTCATAAAAATACTGGGTGTAAATTTGTAATTGAAAACTATCTAAAATCAAAAGATTAAGAAAATAGAGTAAAACAGTAGATAATTTATATTTTAATTCGATTATATTAGCTATTTAAAAAATGAGAATGATAGCCACTCTTACGGTGTGATTAAAAGTAAAAAAGGTAATATCACCTTTTAAAAAAGGTAATCACTACCTATGTCTTCATAATTAACTTTCCAGACTTTTCATAATTTTTTTTTAATTAGTTTTCCGCTTTCCATATATTAAACAAAGTTACCATATTTAAAAACAAAAAGTTAATTCTTATCCACAACCCTTAGAGCTGAGGTTATCAAAATCCATTAAATGAAGTAACTATATATTAAATATAGTTAGTAAGATTCTTATGTATTATTATTATAATAACTAAAAGCTTCTATATTTAAAAAAAATTAAGTCAATAAAAATTAACTTAACTATTAAAATGTATTATTTTATAACCAAACATTTTACTTTAAAAAATCTATCATGTAATAAATATTTTAACTTAATTTAAAAATGTGTATAAGTAGAACTCATAAACCTTAATGACCCGTAACCAAAATTTATAAATATGAGGGGTAATTTAGTAATTTTAAAAATACTTAAAATTTAATTAAGAGTTTATACAAAAGGTTTAAATATCTTATAATTTAGTATAGATAAGTATAAAGTAATTAAAAATAATATACCCGGACAACGTACGGGTATTATACTAGTTAATAATGGATACGTATAAAGTTAATGCAAAGATAATTACACTTTTATGTAATTTTCTCATTAAAATTAAGGGGATATGCGTCAGCACCTATGTGATTCCACATTCATAAACAATTCAATTGAGGGTATATTAGTCTTTTCATACTTACAAATTTTTTGTAAGCGTTTCTAGCTACACATATCCTTTTTCCTAAAATTAAACCAAATCAACTCATTCACTTGGTCAAAACTTGATCTCGTGATCCACAATCGCCGGTTAGATTCAATCGTTTCGAAGTCATAACTTATAGCACAATAGGTTCTTTGATTTCATAAGCAAAATTCATACATGGAAATCTGAATAGACAATATGGTTTGATGGGTGCCTACTTATGGACTATTGTACTGCTGTTATGTATTGATTACATGTTGAATATATGAATATGGTCTATAAGTACATGCTATATCACATCTCGGCGTTAAACGACTTGCCACAACCACATGTTTGTGTAGCATTCGGGTTTTTGAATGAAAACCCGCCTCCTATGAGTGCATCACTAAAGTCCAATTGCATCCCGAAGATGAAAAGAAGGCTCTTTGGATCACAAACTGCATATAAGTGGAGAAAACCAGCATCAAGAAACTATAAAACCGGCTAGAAATTAATAAACATGTAATGATTTAAGATAATATTATACTTACTCCGCCTAAAAAATGTTCACTATTGATTTTGAAAATTCTTACCGACTTTATACTTCTTAAATGTACGAAGAAAACAACATCATGAAAAACATACTACCCCTATATTCGAGTGATTCAGTGGTATAATCCCCTATATTCAAAATTCAGCAGTTTATACAATCTCCTAGTTTATTTTGTATGAAAAACTAAAAGAAAAATAAAATCAAGTGTTCATGGCCAACCTTATTTGACCCATGCCTGTTTTACCCAATCAGCTCAATGGACCACCTCTAAATTATCTAGGTTGCTATCCTTTTTAAAGGCGAAAACAACGGTTTAGAGCACAAATTTATGAGTTTTTTTTAACCAATGGGAACACACTTGGCATTTACGTTCCTTGTATTATTGGTAGCAGTTGAAGATTACGATGGCATTTTAATTAAAATTTCTATCTTTAAGATAAATTGAAGGAAAAAAAAAGATATAACTAGTAGCCTGCCGGATTCAGTTTCTTATCAATTTTTGAGTCTTGTATCTTTCCCTCTTTGTTCTCTATCACAGAATTACAGAACATATATCGCTCTTCTAAATTACATGTGTGACTTGTTTGTGTCCGATTGGAAGCTTTCTATATAAAGCTAAACTAGGAAGGAAGATATTATATACTAAGATTCTGGAGCTAAAAGAACTAAACATCTATGCCAACTTGTGAGAAGTCAAAAGTAGAGTTCAGTTATGTGATTTTTTGTTGTTCCTTAAACACTTCATTAGTTGACATAATACCTAGTCCAAGACGTTTTATTACTATTTCTCAAATACCCTCCAAAATGGATAAAATAATGGAATCTTGTGGACCCAAATCATTACGATGGGAGAAGATGAATAATATGAAATTTTCCAGAAAAAATAAATAAAAGTAGCTATAACTAAAACAAGGCAGAAGCATACCGATGACAAAACCATCGTATTCCATCACCGAGTCATCTGGTCTTGTGTTTTCCTTGCTCTCAAACTCCATGGTGTAAGACATGCCCGAGCATCCACCTTGTTTAACACCAATTCTCAAGCATAAATCTTCACTCTTTTCAGACCTCATCTTGTTTAAATGCTTCAAAGCATTATCTGTCAATGCAATGGCAGGTGCAAGTCCTCCAGATGCAGGTGCCGCTACAAGATGTGTCACAGCTATTAAACAAGTAAAATCTATAGAAAATGTAGATCCGAAGATAAGAACATGGTATCGATTGTGGTGTAATAAAATTCGAGCTATTTTATCTAACAAATCCCTTTGAGAGAATAAGAAAAAAAGCCATAGGGACTTTTATATAATAATCTAAACAATTTGGGAGTGTTGTGGCAATATGATATTCTTAACTATAAGAGCTTGTATTTCAACCCCAAACATGTAATATCTGCTGCAACAAGTGCGAAAGAGGAAGAAGAAATAGTCACAATATATTGCACCAGCTTGTAGACTTGTAGTTGTCTTCCACTCTTTTGTATATTTCAATCATCTTTATTTGCCTTCAGTCCTTCACTACTCGGAAACCAACAAGCCACAACATGGTTCATTCTTTCTCCTTTCTCATTTTAATTCTGTTGGCTTTAGCTTGCAGTTTCCCCACATGCTTAAGATCGGATTTTAATATGCAATCACAGCCTCACAGAAGGTTCAGTATACAATCATATGTGATTTGGAACACTCATTTCAGTTATATCATATGAAAGCATATATGGTGAATACCAAGATGGCGAGATCAAGATAAGACGGATGAAAGGGAATCTTTTGTTTTAGGAACCATATAGAAAGAACATAGTGTAAATTAATCAAGGGGTATGTAGGGCTATGATCCTTTTTCTCTGTAAGAAATAGCCACTCATCATATTGAGCAAGAATTTGGGCATACCAGAATCCCTATTTAGCCTCTGCTGAATTAACAATCAGTATGAAATACAGATACTAGATTACTCATATGTATAAACTAAGTGTTGGTTGTCTAAGCTTGCATCTGCAGGCCCCAATTTATACCCAAAACCTAATCATCAAACCTAACCTGAGTGATATTTCTACCAACAATCAAACTTTCAATGAATCCCTTCAAACCCTAAAAAGCAAAAAGAATGAATAACCTGACAAGGCACACCAAATTCAAACCCCTGTTACAAGCTTATGTAATATGATCACAATCAAGAAGGCATAGAAAGAAAGATCAGAGATGCAGTACCTTCTGTTGAAATTGCGCGAACTAAGAAATTGTTTCTGGGAAGATTCAGAGTAATACGAGAAGGGAAAGATCGAGTCGAGAGAGAAACTGATTGGATAAAGGGTGAAGAAGATGTGGAGGCCTTGGGTAGACAGGAAAGAGAAGGGCAACGCAGTGTTGTTGAAGAAAACGCCATTGATACACAAGAAATGAAGCTTCTCTGGCTGTGAATTTAGAATGCACTCGAGTAATTTATACACACCACAATTAGTCAATTATACTAATTTCCCAACAAAATGTCAAAATGTGCATGCATAAAGAAAAAAAACTATGGTACGAGTACAACTTTTATCGAGTAATGGATTGTTTGTTAATATATATTGATTAAGTATTGAATGATTTTATGATTTAAATAATTCAAAGACTTTGTATGAAATTGTATATGAATGTGATATACTGTTTGATAAGGGTTCTGAATGAACAGTCTGAATGATGTAAATGGAACCATTCAACATACAGTTTTCATTCAAAGACGACAATCAAATACACTAAATGTCGAACGATTCAACATTCAACGGTGAATGGAATCGTTCAGAGCGGAATAGAACCATTCAGCAACAAACAAACATCCCCTAAGTCAAGCTCGAGTTAGAGTTCCACTTATTCGAGTCGAATTTTATAGGTGATAGCATGGGCCGCGTGGGGCCATGACTGTTTGATAAAACGAAATGGTTTTTATTAATTTTTTGAACTAAATTCTTTTTCCTATTTGCTATTGGTGATTTATTTTTATAAATATCATTTACATGACAATTTGATAAAACGAAATGGTTTAGAAGGAACTAATTCATAGTGCATAATATTTCATAGGCTTTATAAGGCCGTCCGTTATGCCTCACTCGCCACGTGCGAGTTGGCTGCGAGTTGCCCAGGGAACACCACCTTGGGTGTGTTGAACTTGTGGAGTAGAGAGGGATGCAGTTGTGAGACTCGGACGACAAAACCCACCCCCACCCCCACCCCCACTTCAAATTATAGACGTTCAACGACTCTTTTTTCTTTTTTATTCTTTTTTCTTTTTTCTTTTTTACTTTTAAACTCTATATATATCTCATCTTTTCACAACCATTTTTTATACCTCTCATTTTTTATTCTTCTTAAACAAATATACACTCCATGGATCCACACCAAAATTTCACAACCCCTCCGTCATCCCGAAGATCCCGTTCAAGAATTCCGAGTTCTACATCGCCGGATAATCCTTTCTTTGTTGGCGTGTCTCAACCGATGCCCCAACCAAACCCGATGTTCGCTCCCCCGCAATTTACATACATGGGAATGCTTAGCCAACAACAACAAATTCCGCTATCCTAACTTGGCTACCCGATGCAACAAAATTTTCAAGTCTCCCAAGGTGGCTACCCAATTCAATATCAACAACACCAACATCATTATCAACAACGCTAACAACACCAACTTGTAAACGAAGACGAAGACGACGAAGATGAGTTTGTTCCAGATACCCAACAACAACAACAACCACCGCCGGAACAACGTCCGCGAAAACGTTCGGGATCGTGACAACAACCCAAGCCGAAGAAATTTCCAACGAGAGCAAAAGCAATACCGTGACACCCGTAGAAGAGTTGGCGTTGGTCAAGGCTTGGGTTGGCGTTTCCGAGGACCCCGTAGTAGGAAACGCGCAAGCACATGGTATAAATATATATTTATTTATTTATACGTTTTTTATATATATTTATTTAATGATATTATTATTATTGTTAAATATGTATTTATTTATATATAGGTGTTTATTTATTTATACGTTTTTTAAATATATATAATTTATTTATACGTTTTTAATATTTTGTATATTTATATAGGTTCTTTTTGGGAACGTATTTTGAGTTCCTTTCAAAACCAACTGGCAAACCGGAAAATTACCCATCACCTTATCAAGTAAATACAAAGTTCAAAGATATAAATCCAAAAGTGTCAAAGTTTGCCGGTATCTACGCCAACGTCAAGGGTGGAAGACGTATTGGAATGAGCGATGCGGATGTTTTAAGAACCTCTCACATCCGTTACCGGGACCAAAAAAAGGGGTTATCTTTTGGTCACGTAGAATGTTGGGAATTTCTTAAATGATTTCTCAAATGGAGACCAACACCGCTCGTGGGTTTGGGTTCTAACACCCCTCATTCAAAACGGAGCAAAACAACGGACTCCAATGTTCGATCTACTACGGGGTCTTCTGATGCACGCGCTCCCATCGAGCTCAACGAAGAAGACGATGAAGACGACGAAGAGGAACCGGGTCGGGAAAACGAGATTGAACGACCCACCGGGAGAGACCGAGCGAAGCGTCCAACATCGTCATCGACGGGAAACGGGTCGAGACATGAGATAACATCGTTGTTGAGCAATTTATCGAGTATGAACACGCAAAATGAAAGATTCATATCGATGCGTGAAAAAGAATTGGAAGTTACCCAAAAACAAGTGGAACTACAAGCGGCGGACCGGATGAAAAAAGATTACCAAGTTTACATCTCACCGGTCAATCATCTTGAGGGAGGTGTTTTGGGTACAACACTCCAAATGAAAGAAGTAATTCAACAAAAGTACGGTTGGCCTCCGTTGAACCACTAGTTTTTTAAAAATTTAAATTATGTAATTTTTTATCATTATCGTAATTTTGGAATTTTAAATTATGTAATTTTCTTTTTTTATTGTTATCGTATTTTAGGAATTAAAAAATATGTAATTTTCTTTTTTTAATATTATTATTAATGAAAAAAAAATTTAGTTTAATAATGATTTATTTAATATAAAAATAAATAAAAAATGGGGGGAAAGGGAATAAGAAAAGGAAAGGTATAACGCTTGTAGTAGGTAAGGGAAACTGAAAGGGAGGAAAAATGATGTTGCGCTAATTTGGCATTGGGTAAGGAAAGGGAAGAGGGGGAGTATAACGGATAGCCAAGCCGTCCGTTATGCATCACTCGCCACCTGCGAGTTGGCTGCGAATTGCACACGGAACACCACCTCGGGTGTGTTGAACTCGCCGAGTAAAGAGGTATGCGGATTGTGAGACTCGGACAACAAAACCCACCCGCACCCCGCATTTCAAATTATAGCCGTTCAACAGCTCCTTTGATTTTTTTCTTTTTCTTTTTTTTTTCTTTTAAACTCTATATATATCTCATCTTTTCACAACCATTTTTTATACCTCTCATTTTTTATTCTTCTTAAACAAATATACACTCCATGGATCCACACCAAAATTTCACAACGCCTCCGTCATTCGGAAGATCCCGTTCAAGAATTCCGAGTTCTACACCGCCAGATAATCTTTTCTTTGTTGGCGTGTCTCAACCGATGCCCCAACCAAACCCGATGTTCGCTCCCCCGCAATTTACGTACACGGGAATACTTAGCCAACAACAACAAATTCCGCTATCCCAACTTGGCTACCCGATGCAAAAAAAATTTCAAGTCTCCCAATGTGGCTACCCGATTCAATATCAACAACACCAACATCATTATCAACAACACCAACTTGTAGACGAAGACGACGAAGATGAGTTTGTTCCGGATACCCAACAACAGCAACAACAACCATCGCCGGAACAACGTCTGCGAAAGCGTTCGGGATAGAGACAACAACCTGCGCCGAAGAAATTTCCAATGAGAGTAAAAGCAATACCGTGGACACCCATAGAAGAGTTGGCGTTGGTCAAGGATTGGGTTAGCGTTTCCGAGGACCCCGTAGTAGGAAACGAGCAAGCACATGGTATAAATATATATTTATTTATTTATACGTTTGTTTATATATATTTATATATTGTTATTGTTATTATTGTTAAATATATATTTATTTATTTATAAGTGTTTATTTATTTATACGTTTTTTAAATATGTATATTTATTTATACATTTTTAATATTTTGTATATTTATATAGGTTCTTTTTGGGAACGTATTTTGAGTTCCTTTCAAAACCAACTCGGCAAACCGGAAAATTACCGATCACCTCATCAAGTAAATGCAAAGTTCAAATATATAAATGCAAAAGTTTCAAAGTTTGTCGTATCTACGCCAACGTCGAGGTGGAAGACGTAGTGGAATGAGCGATGCGGATGTTTTAAGAACCGCTCACATCCATTACCAGGACCAAAATAAGGGGTTATCTTTTAGTCACGTAGAATGTTGGGAGTTTCTTAAAGGATTTCCCAAATGGAGACCAACACCGCTAGTGGGTTCGGGTTCTAACCCCCCTCCTTCAAAATGGAGCAAAAAAACGGACTCCAATGTTCGATCTACTACGGGGTCTTCCGATGCACGCTATCCCATCGAGTTCAATGAAGAAGATGATGAAGACGAAGAAGAGGAACCGGGTCGGGAAAACGATATCGAACGACCCACCGGGAGAGACCGAGCGGAGCGTCCAACATCGACAGGAATGGGGTCGAGACATGAGATAACATCGTTGTTGAGCAATTTATCGAGTATGAACACGCAAAATGAACGATTTATATCGATGCGTGAAAAACAATTGGAAGTTACCCAAAAATAAGTGAAACTAAAAGCGGAGGATCGGATGAAAAAAGATTACCAATTTTATATCTTGTCAGTTAATCATCTTGAGGGAGGTGTTTTGGGTACAACACTCCAAATGAAAGAAGTAATTCGACAAAAGTACGGTTGGCCTCCGTTGAACAACTTTTTTAAATTCTAAATTATGTAATTTTCTTTTTTTATTATTATCGTATTTTAGGAATTTTAAATTATGTAATTTCCTTTTTTATTATTATCGTATTTTAGGAATTAAAAATTATGTAATTTTCTTTTTTTAATATTATTATTAATGAAAAAAATTATCTAGTTTAATAATGATTTATTTAATACAAAAATAAAATAAAAAAAGGAGGGAAAGGGAAAGGGAAAGGGAAAAGTGAAGGTATAACGTTTGTAGTGGGTAAGAGTATACGGAGTGGGCTGCTAATATGGCGTGGATGAAGCTCCACCGCGCCGTGGTGGGAGGTGCTGCCACTCCATGGCGGCGTGGTGAAGATTTCGCGTGGCCAGTACCTCTCGCGCGATTCCTACGTGAATCAAGTACTTAATGTTTTTTTCTTCTAGCTTTTCGAAATGAGGTGAGAGATTTTAATAAAAAAAATGGGGAAGGTAGAGAATGGAGATGAAGTTGAACGATGTCGTAAAAAAATTGGGGAATTAGCTAGGGTTTTAAGGATGAAGATGATGGACCCCAATTAAAGACAATATATAAATATTAAATAATTGTATCACGGTGGCAGTGGAAAAAATATGTATATGGGCTTTTGGCCCAACTTCAATATTCAGTTATTTACTATCTTTTTAAAAGAATTTTATTATTTCTATTTTAAAGTATTGTTTTGTTTTTATTGAGAATCATTAAAGTGAATGTAAAAATAATAAATAATGTGGGTCCCAAAATTTGGTGGGGTGAAGAGTAACCACTACTAGGTCTGAGTGATACCTAAGTGATGTGATTGAAAAGCTGACATGACGAAGTGGTGGAGTGTAACCACTCCTACCACTCTAAGGGAAAAGGAAGGGGAGGAAAAATGATGTGGTGCTGATGTGCAGTGAGTAAGGAAAGGGAAGAGGGGGAGTATAACGGATAGCCAGGCCGTCCGTTATGCCTTACTCGCCACCTGCGAGTTGGCTGCGATTTGGGAACACCACCTCGGGTGTGTTGAAACACACCGAGTAGAGAGGGATACGGGTTGCGAGACTCGGACGACAAAACCCACCCCCTCAACCCCCTATTTCAAATTATAGCCGTTCAACGGCTCTTTTGATTTTTTTTTTCTTTTTTACTTTTAAACTCTATATATATCTCATCTTTTCACAACCATTTTTTATACATCTCATATTTTCTTCATCTTTTATTCTTCTTAAACAAATATACACTCCATGGATCCAAACCAAAATTTCACAATCCCTCCGTCATCCGGAAGATCCTGTTCAAGAATTCCGAGTTCTACACCGCCGGATAATCCTTTCTTTGTTGGCGTGTCTCAACCGATGCCCCAACCAAACCCAATGTTCGATCTACTACGGGGTCTTCGGATGCACACGCTCCCCATCGAGCTCAACGAAGAAGATGATGAAGACGATGAAGAGGAACCGGGTCGGGAAAACGAGATTGAATGACCCAACGGGAGAGACCGAGCGAAGCATCGGGCATCGACATCGACGGGAACCGGGTCAAGACATGAGATAACATCGTTGTTGAGTAATTTATCGAGTATGAACACGCAAAATGAACGATTCATATATCGATGCGTGAAAAACAATTGGAAGTTACCTAAAAACAAGTGGAATTACAAGCGGCGGATCGGATGGAAAAAGATTACCACTTTTACATCTCGCCGGTTAATCATCTTGAGGGAGGTGTTTTGGGTACAACACTCTAAATGAAAGAAGAAATTCGACAAAAATACGGTTGGCCTCTGTTTAACCACTAGTTTTTTAAATTTTAAATTATGTAATTTTCTTTTTTTATTATTATCGTATTTTAGAAATTTTAAATTATGTAATTTTCTTTTTATTTATTATTATCGTATTTTAGGAATTAAAAATTATGTAATTTTCTTTTTTTTAATATTATTATTAATGAAAAAAATTATTTAGTTTAATAATGATTTATTTAATATAAAAATAAAATAAAAAATGGGGGGGGAAAGGGAAAGGGAAAACGGAAGGTATAACGCTTGTAGTGGGTAAGGGAAAATGAAGGAGAGGAAAAATGATGTGACATTGATATGACAGTGAGTAATAAAAGTGAAGAAGAGGAATTTGACGGATAATCTAATAGAATCAAGTACGTTTTATTGAGACACTGAAGACACAGTGAAGGTTGAAATATGTTCAAGCTATTAAACCAATATCTTTAAGCTACTAAAACATTTCCAAGTTTCAAGAAATCCGAACCGTGAAAGAATTACCAATGCATCTTCAAGAAAAAATAGAAAGATTGATACCTAACATAATGAAATGACTGTTACCGAAAAACCAATATGTGTGTGGATTCAAGTTTGAAATTGAACGTACAGTTTTCTTAACTAAAAAGAATACCAATATATAGTCAAAAGAATCATCGATGCATTTTCAAAACACAAAAAATACTAATACCGCGTGCTTGAATTCAAGTTTATAGTTGAACTCACGGTATTCTTTAACAAAAATACCATTACATGTTCAAAGTTATCATCCATGCATCTCAAAAAAAAAAAAAAAAATCTAAAAAAGCGAGAATGTAGGTATCCCAAAAAGTGAAGAAATGGGATCTGAAGCAATTTATTCATGGAAACCATATAAAAAAACTAATCACAGAGGTTTATAAGAGGCAATGTGAGATGCAGATCAAATTCATGAAATAGTGAAGAAAAATGATCTGAAGTGGTTGAGAATCGACTCATCACACCCGTTTCAAACACATCCTATGTGGTATTGGAGGTTTTAGTATTTTTTTTTTTTTGTCCTTATTACACCAAGTGATGCATTTGGGAATTTTTTTCATGGAACGATAAGACGATTAATATAACTGGTTAAAATCATGTCAAACTTATTTGTAATAAACTTATTTTGCTTTAGGGTTTTGAAACTTTTACAGTTTTTTTTCCATTAATCACAACATAGTTTTCACGATTCAAAATTAAACAAGTAAATTATAAACAAACTAAATGAACTAGTGAAAAAGAAACAATTCAAAATTTCAAATAATTAAATTAAACAAGTGAAGAACATTGAACATTAACCGTACAATTGAACAAATCTAAATCAAATAATTAATTTATATAACATATTTTTTAAAACTCAAATCAAATCATTAAAAGCAAGAGTCAAGGAACTCACAAACCTAAAACGTAACACCGTTGTTTTCAAAGTTCATGATTTACTTTTTTTCTTTAAATTATTAATGTTATTGCAACAGAAGACTTAACTAACCAAAATGTTTAACTAAGTAGTTAGCCAAAACCAACAAGTCAACCACAACGCCACGTATCAAATCTATAACTAAATCATAAACCAAATGACAAGTTGGTAATGTCTATGTTTTTATATATGAAGCAACAAAGTTATATAAAAATGATATATGATCTATAAGCTTTAAAAGTAATCAAGATGATGGTAAAATCTTCCTTACAAAGACAACCTACATAGTCATTTTCACCATGTTTAAACATGTTGACAAAATTAACTAAAGTTACACAATCTTTGGTTGTTGACAAGGTAAAATAAAAATTTTGGAAGAAAAAAGACTCTACAAGGCTACAGATCTTGTCATCCTTTAAACCTTCAAATAACTTTTGAACTAATTACAACTACTAGAATAAAGTAACAAAAAAGGTCCCAAACCGGGACCATTGGTCGTTAGACCATGGTGGGAGTGTGGGACCATGCTCTCTCACTTTCTATACAAAGAGACTTGGTCCTTTATTCAAGATATCCTCTAGCAAATCAGCATTTTATTTGTTACTATATATCCGCAAGTGATCCGGTGTTCATCTTATAATATGTCTTAAAAGAATGTGTATCTATCATTTGATTTGAAATTTTGTTTTCACACTTTATTGCATTCTTCATTTTCTATTAAGCTTTGAGTGTTCGTTTCTACCCAAGTAAATAGAGAAACGAGTGAGATGATCTATACCATAAGTAGAGAAAAGATTGGTGAGTAGTGGTCTTTTTCCTACTGTAAAAAGAGGGTAGAGAGTTGTGATATTTCACACTTTGTAACAGAGATAAGTGAGTGATATTCTTTCAACTAATAATGAAACATGGGACTTCTCTCGCAATAAAGAGAGAAGAATCTATACAAGCCTACGAGGTGATCTCTCCCACCCTTCTTAGATAGAAGTTCCAGTGAACAACTTTTGCCGAAGTCAATGAGTAGACTAAGTTGATTACTTAATATTCGGCGAAACCACCACGCTGTGATCCTCCTCTATTCTTTGCATTATTGTGATTGCTTGATTGTTGAAGTTGCACTATAGGAAGTTGCATTTCAAAACCCGGTTTTAACAAAATCACTCACCCCACGAAAATGTAAAAGACTATTAAAACTATAAGACCATGGGGTGTGGTTGAAGCATTACCATCGGTATGCCTATGTGGATTGGCGGTACCAAAGGCAACACCACCCCCTCTTCATTTGGTACCGAAAAATACATGAATCATTCGGCAGTTAAATGTCGAGGAGAGATGAGAGCGAAAGAGAGAAAAGATGAGGGAGAAGAGAGGAGAGATGGTATTTTTTTGATAATTTTTTTTGAAGCATGTGAAGCATTGGTAATAACGATGTTTAAGCATAGACTCATAGTTGAAGCATGAAGTGAGTTATGATGATATGGCGTTGATATGACGCGAAACGTAGAATGCTTTAAAGGGAATACTAGGTACACCCTTTGGTCAAATATGTGTAAAAGATTGTTCAAGTCAAAATGGCTAAATTTTATTATGGGCCATAATAGGTACCACCAACTAGAGGTGCACAAAAAATTCGAATATCCGATTTTATGCAAAAACTATCAGAATCGATTTTTTATAAAACCGGATTTTTTTCAAACCGGAGCGGATTTAACCGGTTTTATCCGATCCGATCCAGTTTTAATCCAATCCGAAACCGGTTAAACCGGTTACACTTTTGTCCGAGAAAATCCGGTTTTAATCTGTACGAAACCGGTTACACCTCTGTCCAAGAAAATCCGGTTACAATCCGAAAATCCGGTCCCAAAAAAACCGAAAAAATCCGGTCCGGATTTTATCCGATCTAGATTGGATTAAAATCCGAAGATGTGCACCTCTACCACCAACCCACAAACATCTTTTTCTTTTTTTTTCTTTAGTTCTATCGATAATTAACTTGTTAACTGTTACCTAGGAAGCCCTATGCCTTATATATCACTTTACATGAGTTTCATTCTAAACACGTTTCCATTCTAGCAAACTTATCAAACATTTACTCAATTGATTCATTAGGCCATGTGTATGGCTCAGCCCGAAGGCGTAAGGTAGAGCCTTGGGTTTATCAGGTTCATCAAGCACATTGGTACACCCTGCTCTACATTACCCGATCTGCTTGAGATTTCTAGCTGGGGAACACGATCGTTTCACCACCCCACCCCACATTCAATCGGTCTTTTTTACCTCTTCTCTCTTTCTCTCTCTTAATATATATTATTATGATAAAATAAAAAATAGGGTAAGATTGAGTTAGACTATACTAACTTTTAGGTTGGGAAAAAAAAGGAAAAGATAATGTGACGCTCATGTGGAAGCTGGGTTGGGGACAAAGTACAACACAAATAAGCCCTTTTTGTCCATGAGCAAACGGAAACTGCCACATCCGCTTCACATTATCATTTGTTCTCAAACAATGCAACAGAGCTTAAAAATGCGACGATCAAAACAAACAAAATCTTGACATGTTAACATACACTTTGTATTAACTTTTATCAAGAGCAACTACACTGCCAAATATCATTATAGACAGTTGTTAATCAATTACATCAGTAAAAATCTAAAACAAAACCACCAATGTTCTTCAGAGATATTCAAATTACCAATTATGAATCTACTTCACAATCACAACTATAATCAAATATAACATGTTTACATCAAACCATTTCTTGAACTCAAAACCTTTTCATAAACCCACTTCATCAGTAGCAAGATCTTCATTCTCACCATCCTCAGAATCATCATCATCCTCTAAATGGTCAAAAAAACCATCCAAGTACCACTGGCATTTCTCACTAGATGTACCACTGGCCCGACATTTTTGGTCATTTATCATCTCTGGTGACAGTCCCCACTCCTGCATTTCTTCTTCAGAATGATGAACAGCCAGACTGTACTCGCCTCCCTCTCCTAACTGCATTACTCGATACTCACAGTTGTTAAAATTGTTTAAGTACTCGAATTGTTCAACTGTCCACTTGAACCACTTCATTAGAAAGACCCGTGAAGCGAGTCCATGGGAAACTATAACAATGTTTAGATCATTAGACGGGTCATAGTGAAACCTGTTGTCGATATCCCTCCATAAAGATTCAAGAAAGCCTACACAATTAACAAAATATTCAGAAATAATAATCAAGATAGTAGTTGTTAATGCCTTAAGTATATCCAGATAACTAGATTAGTAGATTATATGATCATCTAAGGGTCAAAAAATCAGTTTTGTACCACCAGTCTATAATTAAAATCTGCATATCAAATAGTTAAATTAAAGTACTTATTAAACATCCTTTTTAACTTAACCAAGCATGATTTTATTCCCGTTTCATAACACACCTTTCGTTATCACGTAGTAATTTGATCTATTTTAGTCTAATCAGAATTTAAAACAGTTAACATCAAATTATCTGATTACTCAAAATTCACACAGTAAAAAAGCATCCAAATATTATCTTCTAAACATGTTTTATATGAGCTACTTAGCTGCTTTATTTGTTTTTTAAATATTCAATACCCTATAGGGTGTGTTCGGCAATGGGCTTATGTGAGATTACAGAGGCTTTGGATTCTAGTTTTCATAATATTCAGCCCTCTGGCCTCATTCGGGTGTTAAATCTTGAGGGGATTATTTAAAACATAACCCCTCATAATCACCAAAAATAAAAATCTTTCCAAGTAGCTTATGGATTAGGTTTGAGATTATCAATTAATACCTCTCTCACATACAAAATATGTCAGATCAATCAATTACAGTTTCCAATGCATATCATACACTCACAAATATCAAATCAAACGGATATATATGAATACCAAGTGCAATAGTGCAAAAGGATAAGCAGAGCTGTAGAGAAGAAAAGGGCTTACTTGAAACGCGATCAAAGACATCTGCAGCAGACTCACCCTCAGGAAACCGATAGAAGAATCTACCAAATCTCTCTCTAGTCTCTTTTATAATCTTCATCCTCTCAGTAATCTGAAAATTCCCAAAATCCTGTTCCCTAATTCTACATTCCTCCTTAACCCCAATTACTCTTTTTCTAGGAAACGATTTCCCAATCTCCCTTAGAGTTGATCTAGTTCGCTCATAAGGAGATACATAGAAGCAAACCTTCCAGTTACGGAGGTTACCGGAATCGGAGATTACATCCCGGATCTGATTTCCGGCGAGTTTAGCCTGCTGAATACCGCCTTCGGTAAGTGGGATCTTGTAATCTGGTGTGGTTGTATACGCTGAACCATCAAGATTGCCTGAACTCTCGCCGTGACGAACCAAGATTATTCGCTTGGGAAGAAATTTGTTCTGCTCTGTTCCGCTATGATTGATCATTTTCTGAGATGTAAATTTTGGTGGGATTGATTTCAATCGGAGAATTTACATATATACTGATGAAGATAACGATTGACCTTGCCTAATTCGTGTGAAATGTGATAAACTACAATTGAATTGTCAAAAGGGTTGGGCAGGGATTCTGGGAACGCCTATGAGAATAGCTGTCGTTCGAAGAATCTGTTCATACGGATATTGACCTTTAGAAATGCCACCATACATACGTGCCTATGGGACTTAAATCTTATATTTTTCATTTAAAAAAATAGATGATAAATGCAAAAGGGCATTGTGGGGAATAATTTTTATTTTTTTAAAATCCTCGATGAATCTTGATATCTATTCTCTCAAATTGCACACCACTTCTTCCTACTCTCTTGATTGAGAATCGAGGTCCGTGTTAGACATAATTATATTAAAACATATTTGAACGTCAGCTTTTCAAGGTATAATGGTCAGAAGTCAGAACAAAGTGTATTGTTGAATAATTCTTGGATGAAAGTTTACAACAACCTAATCTATGAGATTTTTAAACAAGAACTTAGCAATCAAGCGAGGGAACGATTTTTGAGAGCAAAATTCGAAAATTGTAGCTATCAAAAACCAAAATTTAGATGGGTATATAAAGAAGTTTATCAAACCTTCTTTGTCTATGGTTATATACTCATCTCAGTTTTCTTCCCACTTCTACGTGGGATCAAGTTTTCACACTTGATTTCTCATTCCAAACACTCCACTTTAAGACTCGATAGCTCGTTCATCTTAGTTTTGTTTTGGACACTCTTGGTTTGTTACGCAACTCTCTTCAAGGAGTATGTAAACAAAATCAATAACATATATACCACATATTTATATATAAATTTGTCCAAAAGCAAGGAAAATACAAAAACTTTTCCAACAGTTACATCTCTAAATCGTCATCTTCCCTCTCATTGGTGTCGCCTCCCATAACCGTCCTTCTCTCCGCGGATGCTTACCTCACCCACATCTCTCTCCTCCATCGCCTTCCCACACTAGATTCGGCGATTTGCTCCATCCCTCAACTAATAAATTTTGCTCATTCCTTTGTAGTTTAATCTGCGATTTCCTTTGTCAACCTCCCTTACCGATAGCGACATCATGATTGATTTATGGACGACTAGCATGGATCTGAATCTAGCACACAATCTTGTGACACATCGATGCTCAAGTACGATTTTGAAGATTTAAATTAGGTACGTTGAAACCCTTGCTATCGCCGACCACCACCTTGTTTAGTTCGACCCACCCCACTACTACCGTTTTCAAAAAGCTTATGTGATGGAGGGTTGTAGTTTTGATTTAATCAATTTGAATGCAGGTCAAGTAGTTGCATTTTGTGTTATTTTTTAAATTATAATGGTTTTTATGTTAAAATTTAGTTAGCAGTCTGTTTTTTCCTCTAATCGGTAAGTCAGTTCTTAAATATTTGTAATCATTTTTTGGTCTTCCTCATATGCAACTATTTTCAATTTTGGTCCCTCCATGATTTTAACCATATCTTACCATTTATTACTAATAATATTTCTCATTATTATTACAACTAAATTAACCTTAAATAAACATCTCATGGGTCAAATGTAACTCAAGACCGGTGTTACATAGTTTACAAACGGCTCGACAGAAACAAAATATTAGAGTGCAGTTCAAACATTCCCAAAGGCAACACAAAATATCAGAGTGCAACACCTGGCTAACAGCAAAACTTACCACAACCTGCAAAAAGGGGTTAAACGTGGGAAATTAGCTCAAAGCTAAGTGAATGGAAGTTTAACTAACGAAAAACATCAGTTACAACAAGTAACGATATACAACAACATCAAATAATTGCCATCAAACAATTATCACCAGATCATGTAATTAGGGATATCTAGAGGACCGGCAGTTCTGCAGAACCTGCAACAAATGCCGGCCTAGCAAAGGTTTACCGATAACTTATTTGTCATTCTCACACAGAAGCTGCAACAAATGCATCAAAAGATCTAGTAGTGATTAGCCGATGACAAATAAGCCCAGCCCAAGCTGGATCATAGCTGACCTCCATCAAAACAGCCCAGCTATCATAGCTGTCCCCAATCACAAAGCATGTATACAGATCAAGTCATATTCACATAACACAATTTAACGGTTGATTAACATAGGCAAAGATAATCAAATTATCATACTAAGCATTATGTTTATATATCAGGCATATAAACAATTGCAACTGTAACCGTTACAACCAGTACAACCCATGAGTTAAAAGTCCACTCACCCGTGTCCTCCAAAATCCACACTCAGTTGTTTTATATTACTGAGTCTTTGAGTCCCCTTAAATTGCAAGAATCAGTTCAAAGTAGCAAGTTGGAGGGCTGGATTTCTAGTTCTTGAACTTTCTTCACCACAAAGCAAAGTACACAAAACAAATGCACAAAAACTTGACTCCAGGGAAGTCAACAAGGTCTAAGTCGGGTGGGGGTTTAATTAAATAACACAAAGTACAACTTATCTGATATCTGACATACAGAAACTTAATTAAAGCGGTCCTACACAAATAATTAACAAGCAACGAGGTATTATTTGGGACCCTCATGTAAAAACGAATCAGATGGCATCAATATTACATAAAAATATAAAAATTATATTTTTACCTTTTACCTCGCGGTCCAATTAATTCATCAACTAATCATCATATAAATGGCACTTAAATAATCAATTAAATAAGCAGATAAATACAATTAAATAATTAAATAGTTTACCATTACCGTAAACTACTAGGCCCGGTAGGAGGATGTTACATCAAAATCATCTTAGCCTCATGAATTTGATTTTGAATCTTTCACCTAATCTAGGCATGTAAACGAACCCAACTGATATGTTCATATTTCCCAAGTGGCTCCTTTGTCACTCTACAATCCTCCTAGGACGACTTAAGACAGCAAGAACGGGCAAAAGAAGTAAGTCACTTGCAAGCCCATGAAGAATTTATATGTATTCTTGATTTATATCCTTCCATTTAAGCCAAGTTAATTTGCAATTTTATTAGTTTTAGATACTTGATTGGTTAAATTTGTTAATTATGTTTAGACTCGAGATGGAAGATTTTGGAGAAATTTGATAAAAAAAATGCAAGAAAAATATAAAAATTTCTCAAGTTCATCGTTGAGACCTTGTCACATCCTCTACGTGGTCACGATTGCATGTTACCATGTGCTCACCACATCCATCCTTTTATTTCCAGTAGTTGATGAAATTTCACAGCTACTACTCGCTGTCTCTTCGTGGCCTTGAGAGGTAAACACTTTGTCAGGGCCTTGAACTTACATTGTCACTACATGCTCGCGACCTATGTTGGTGTCTGCCCAATGAGGCATCACTACTGATGAAGCACGGGTTTATCGGGTTACACATTAAGGGTATATTCCAACATCATGATCAAGACAAGAGAAAAAATACAAAATTAGGGTTTTTAGCGACCTTCACGAGCCCTCACGAGTCGTGAGTGGTTGTGAAGAAAAACCCTACATGAGGCTTCACAACCAGGACATGTAGTCGTAGGGGCATCACGTTCACAAGAGCTTAATGGCCCGTGAGAGCTCGTGAAGGCAGAATTTTAAATGACACTCTAATATTATTGGACCTTTTGTGTTGGTCCAATAAGAGTTACACATAGAGGCCGACCTCTAGTGCCATTTGGACTTCCAGAGGGTCTATATAATGATTTTGTTTCTCTTGTTCTGGGACTTTTGCACAAGTCACCAATATACACACAAAAGGCATACTTGAACCTTCTAATAGGTTGACTTGGTGAGGTTTGTGTTTCTCAAGTGCTGTTCCAGAACTTGTACTCAAGAAGGAGGTCGAGTTTGGGCCATAGCAAGGTGGAGTCTCGGTCACTTGCGGTGTACACCGCATAGAGGAACTCGGTTTTGGGTTTGATCTTCATCCTCCACAATCTCATTCCGTGTAGAGACATCAATGGTGTTGAACTCTCTTTCCTCCTGATTTAATTTTTCTTGTTGTTACACTTTGTTTGTAATAGAGACCCGATGTTGTTCTTGAATGCCCGAAAAATTTGTTTTCATTTGATGCTTCCATTGCTTGTGGGTATTTTAGCATGCATGACTTCCCTTCAACCTCGACACGTGCCAGTTTTATAAAAGAGTGAAAATGAGGGGAAAAAAGAGAAAAACTGCAAAAATGATTCAAGAGCCCTGGAGAGAGCAATTTTGTAGTTCTGATAGGAGATTTTGGAGAAGAACACAAGAATACTTGAATATTACTACACCATTTCATCCATTCACCTTCAAGATCATCATCGTCATCTTCATTTTCATCTTGTTCTTGGTTTGGTATTTCTAACTTTTTGTAAACTCTTGAATGATGAATCTAAACATGAATTTGTTTTGTATTTGTGGTTTATAGTTAGTATGAGCTAAATTTACTTTGTGTTTGCTTAGATTTGAAGAATCCTAACTTGTTGTTTGTTGGTTTAGGGTTTTTGACGAAACGGTAAACTAAGTTGTTAACTATTATTAACTTGGTTGGATATTGTAGTGCTAATCTTAATTCTTAGTTTAACTTGATTTATGAATGGTTCTAGCTTGGATTTTGTATCAAAACTTCATGTTTGGGATTATTTATGCATTAATGTTTCTTAAACACTTGTTACAAGCAAAATCAATGTTTACCGATACTTTCTTTTTTGTTTGGCATGAATATTTATGTTATTATGGGGCTATAATTCTAACATATATGTTGACCGATACTACATGCTAGGTGTTTATAATCACATGTAATTACTAGTATTCATATTTCAATCAATTAGATTAGTTGAATACCATATGGGCTATTTATATTGTTTAATTTGAGATTGCTTCTTGATGTCAATGTTGACCGATACTTGGTATTGGGGTTAGTACCATTGTCATAGTTTTAGCCTTATTGACAAAAGAGGCTTTGCATCGTTGTGATCCCATTTGTTGCTTCATCAAAACCATTGCACATCTAGACCATTGCTACTACAAGCTAGGGAGATTCTTTCTAAGCAAACACTTTTTACCCATCGTATCTTTTACTTCGTTAATTGCATGTTCTCTCATTTGGTTATTGTGTATTGTTTGTTTTTATTTTTCAGTTATTTTTAAAATCCAAAAGCCTATTTCGAAAGACTAAGAATTAGATAATATCATAGTATTGAAGTTCAACAACCGTTTCGAGAGATTGACAACCCGGTCTTATCTTATATTCTTAGCTATACTAACAAACGATTGGTACACTGCCACATTGTAAGTTAGTCGAATATAGTTTAAAACCGAATCACTTTCAACTAGGGGTGTAATCGAGCCAAGCCGACACAGTGCCAAGCTCGAGCTCGACTCGGTTCCAAAGCTCGAGGCTCGATACATGATTCAAGCTTTGTCGAGCTTTAATTTTCAAGCTCGAGCTCGACTAAAATTAATTTAATATAATTTTGTAGCAACAAATGTTAAAATACATTCGGAATTCAAATCTCACATTTTCGAACAACAATTAACAGCTAGTTACTAAGGGTAAAAAGTAAATGATGTATATGTAAAAGGGTAAAATGGTAATAGTACAAGCTTGATTAGGCTTGCGAGCTAGCGAGCTGAGTATTTCAGAGCTCGAGCTCGCTCGAAACCCTACTCGAGTAGCTTGAGCTCGACTCGGTTCATCTCGAGTCTCGGTTAATTTTTGAATCGGTCTTGAGTAGCTCACGAGCTGTCTCGACTTGATTACACCCTTATTTACAACCCTATCCATAAATAGTTTTTATAAATATTAGAAGATTAAATACCAACTTACTTTTAAAACTCTCATTCGGTGGCCGATTGCAAGATTTAAAACTTTGATGGTGGGTCAATAGTTAACAGGCCCTTAGCCTCATTAACCTTGAGCCCACATACTAATTTAAGCCCATTATTCCCGAGTCGCCGCGAACAACGACGGCAGCTACAAACACCGATTCACTCAGGCTCGCGAGTTCTAAAACTGCGTCTCACTCTCAGCCGCTGTCTACTCATCTTCACGGCTCAGAAATTCTAAATCCTCGAGGTAAATAGTCTTCTAACCATAAACCCTAATTTGGTTAAAATTATAACAAGTATATGATTATCACTTGTTAGTTGAGCATAATTAAGAGTTTTAGATTCATTATTTGGTTGAAAACTTGAAGTTATAGTTTGATGAATATGATTTTTGCTGGGTGAATTTGGCAAATATTATGAAATTATAAACCTAAATTTTATGTTTTATGTTGTACTAGTTATTACTTGTTAGTTACATTTAGGATTTGTTCTTTGTGAATTTGATACAAAATTATAGTTCTTAGTCAAATATAAATGTATGCTATAATCAGTCCAAGCCTGTACAACTCTATGATTATGAATATATGGGCTATGGAACAACTCAACTGATGAGTTTTGTTTATGCAAAGGAAATATTGGAAGAAGAAAAGCATAAAAGATCTAATACAGAAAAGATGCAAGTTCCATATAATTACACAAACTTGAATGAAAGTTATGATTATAAGAATATCTCAATTTCAATGATTACTTTGCAAGTTATTCTGAAGCCGAATTAGCATAAAAGCACAGATCAAAGCACAGAAAGTTTCAAACCTTATATACCATACAAGGTACTTGAAAAAAAATTACAAAAGCTAGAATAAGATAAAATACTCATTTAGAAGATATTACTCTATGTAACACTTTTCTCGTGGTGTTCTGATAGTTTAAGGTATAGTTTATCATGTGATTGTAAAGCCATGGTTGTTATGATAAAGTAATTTTTGTTGGTTGGGTTATTTTTGTTAGTAATATGTGTATGAGCTAGGCTTTCATGATTTGATTATGAATAAGAAATGGGATTTAAGCAATTGTAACAACCCACCAAGTTTACAATTGTTTTAGAGATTCCAGAACTTCCATACTACTTTTGAAGACTCGAGAATAGAAGAGAGCATATTCCAAGTCTTTAGAATTGTATGGAAAAATCAACAAACATATTTTAAACTATGTCAATAATAGCTTATAGCATGAAAATTCCAGATACGACATAATAACCATCGGATCAGAACAATCCTAGTAATTGGTTTTCATAGGCTACTAGTATAAATTTCATAGGCTACTAGTATGAATAGTGTGGTCTCATTTGTTGAGAACAATCATAGTAATTGGTTTTCATAGGCTACTAGTATAAATTTCATAGGCTACTAGTATGAATAGTGTGGTCTCTTTGTAGATCTGCCACCGGTTTCATTTATTAACTAACGTCTCCTACGATACTATCTCTTTCTTTCTTTCTACTCAGAAAAGGAAATGTAATAGATTTAACAATGTGTTTTTAAGTTCCATTAGAAATTTAAATAAAAAGTAAAAAAAGGGGTGTCTTGGGATTTATTTTAGGGAGAAAATAAGAAGTTTTGGAGGTGGTTAGGCTAATTTTTTTCTTCAATCTATATGATATTTGTATAGTAGTTGTATCGATGAAGTTAAAATATTAATGAATGATAAATTTCATATGATCTATTTTTGTTAAAAAGTGGTTATATATTTACATTACGTTGAAAATGAGAGAAAGGGATGAAGAAAAAAATTAGTCTAAACTTTCGTCTTTGATCTAACTTTGTTAAACTTTTGTAAGTGTTTCTATTTTCTACTTTAGAACATAAAATTATCTTTAATCGTAATTTTTGCTTCTTGAACATTGATTTGTATCATCATGCAATCATCTTTTGTAACAAAATTTAAGCCATAGTGACCATCTATTTAATTTTAAAACTAAATGAATTCAACCTAGAAACAATATTTATAATTTACTCTAATTTATTCTTAATATGCTTGATGAAACACCGGTAGGCTATACGAGGATGAAAATGCAAGCACTATACATGTCTTCTCCAAAACCTAAATTAGATGTGTTTGTTTCTCCTCTTTGGAGAGAGACAGGAAGAACCTTTGACTACAAGTGGCCTCTTTGATTTCCACATCTTCAACCAGAACTTAATAATCTTCTATTCAAGAGGTGCATATCCACATCATCAAATTATCAACCTTACTCAACGTGTCATTATCCAATCACTAATAGTGGGATTTTTTTCTTGATGAAGACGTAACTTACAACCTCCCTTGTTTCAATGACCCTTGAATCCTTGATGAATCTTGGATTGATGGAGAAATTGGTATTGGTTAAAGAACTTCATGCTCGACTCATTAGACGCCACCTCCACAATGACCCGTCATTGATATTTCCTGTTATCCGATTGTATTCCCTCGAAGAACGTAATCTGTGTAGGACCCTTTTCGCATTTGATCAAATTGAAAAACCCACCTTGTCAATTTGGAACATTGTGATGCGGTGCTTGTCGCAGAGCGATCACCCTACTTTTGTACTCCACATGTTTGATAAAATGCGTGACCAAGGATTAATGGGAAATAACCAAACATCAGTATTTGTTCTAAAAGCTTGTGGTCGTCTTCAAGATGTCAGTAATGGACGAAAAGTTCACGCTCATTTTTTTAAGATGGGTTTCATTTCATATCTTTATGTTAGCAACTCTTTAATTCATATGTATGCTTCATGTGCGCACTTGGAATGTGGTAAGAGAGTGTTTGATGAAATGTGTAACAGAGACATAGTTTCTTGGAATTCGATGATTTGTGGCTATAGTCAATGTAACAAATTTAAGGAGGTTTTACATCTCTTTGATCGTCTGCTTGAAACAAATTTGGCCCCTGATTCAGTAACGATGGTGAAGGTTATATTAGCATGTATTAATATAGGTGACAAGAACATTGCAGAGTCTATGGCTAAGTACATTAAAGATAACAATATTGTGATTGATGTTTACCTTGGAAACACTTTAATTGATATGCACGGAAGGTATGGTTCAATGGGGTTGGCACGTGAAGTCTTTGATCATATGAAGGAACGAAATGTTGTTTCTTGGAATGCTATGATCTCAGGTTATGCTAAAGCAGGGGACTTGAATGAGGCAAGGAAACTATTTGATCATATGCCAAAACGGGATGTCATTTCTTGGACTACTATGATCACCGGTTACTCTCAAGGTGACCAGCTCTCAAATGCAATGAGTCTCTTTCTTGAAATGATGAAAACCAATGTAAAACCTGACGAAATCACAATTAGCAATGTGCTCTCTGTTTGTGCTCGTTTAGGGTCAGCTGAAACGGGCAAATCGATACATGACTATATTCGTAAAAACAACATCAGAGAGGACTTATATGTTGGTAATGCTTTAATTGATATGTATTGCAAGTGTGGGTCAACACAGAAGGCACTCAAAGTATTTCAAGAAATGGAAGTAAAAGATGCAGTTTCATGGACTTCAATTATTTCAGGACTCGCAGTGAACGGAAATGCCATTTCTGCCCTTGACATCTTTTCTATAATGTTAATGAAAAACGTTCGGCCAACTCATGGAACATTTGTAGGTATATTGCTTGCATGTACTCATGCTGGGATGGTATATGAAGGTTTGGAATATTTTGAAAGCATGAAAAGGGATCACGGATTGCAACCAGAAATGAAACATTACGGATGTGTAGTTGATCTCTTGAGCCGTTCAGGAAATCTTGATAGAGCATATGATTTTATGCTACAAATGCCGATAGCCCCGGATGTCATACTTTGGAGGATATTACTTAGTTCTTGCAAGCTTCAAGGAAACATGGTTCTAGCTGAGATTGCAACTAGCAAGCTTCTTGAATTAGATCCTTGTAATAGTGGAAATTATGTTCTTTCATCAAACACTTATGCTGGTGTAGAGAGATGGGATGATGCTATGAAAATGCGCAAGCTGTTAAAAGATGGTGATGTGTTGAAACCATTAGGCTGGAGTTCTTTGCCAGCAAACAGCTGAACAACCAATGGTTATTTATTGTAACAAATATGTTGATGTTTTATGTTGTATATTTTGATCCATCATCAATAATATTTACAGGTTAAACACAACCTTGACAACTTTACCATCTTTAGCACTTGTTTCAAACACTTTCTCGACATTTTCTTGTGTAAACTTGTATATGTCAGTTATAAGTGGCTTCACATTAAACTTTCTGGTCGAGAACCAGTGGTCAAACAGTCAACATACCGCACTAGTATGCGTGCAGATAATAATCTCATTTTTTTTTGTGCGTGTGTGTGTGAAGTAGATGAAAGAAAACCTTGCAGCTGGCAGCTGCAGCAACCGATGGGATAGTCATCTGACTCTGTTTTTTATCACCAGCTTGAGTGGCTGTCAAAGCTGTTGACTTTTATGTCAAACCCAACATAGCTGAAGGTAATATCCATGCCAGCATCCATGGCTTTTTGAATCTTCACTACCTCATCACCAATATCTTGCCAAAATTACACTCCCCACACTAACAAATTTGTTTTTCTTCTCACCAGAGGTGGCAATATGAGTTGGTAGATGGGTCAGGGTCAGGATCAGTAATGGGTCAAAACTGGTTTGGGTGAAATGGGCTGGATAAATTAAGTTGACCCAAAGACACTTTTCTTGTCCATATATCAGAAACTTCTGTAAATCGCTAATGTGTTGATCATATTACAAGAACTATATTATTGTAATAATAATCTAACTCATATAAAATTTAACATTTATCAAATGTTGGGTCAATATTCATAAGATGTAGCTTATGACCAGGATTCAACAATGGGTTCTTGATAAGTAAAATAAAGATCTACATGGATCAGCAAACATAAAGAGGTGCAATGGTAAAGGTGCTCAGGCTGTAGGTTGAATGCCATGGGTTCAAAACTTACAGCCTTGATATAGTAGGAACCCTTCCATTACTGAACTAAACAAGTATAAGAGGTACGTTGTTTATTTCTTCTGTGCTGCCTGTACTGTATATTTCCCCACCAAATGTCTGTGAAAATGCTTAAAATGCATTGATGTTCTTGAAAAAGTTTGTTTATTGTTTTTATAATGTGGTAATACTTAATATGCTCACATGCCAACTATTTGTTATTGTTTCAAATGCATTAGTGTTCTTGAAAAAGATTGTTTCTTGTTTGTCCTATTTGGTACACGATTTTGTACTTGAAAGCTTATGGGTGTCATTTATGTGGTACTGCAAATGCACTTTTATAATACACATGTGTACCTTAATATAGAAATGCGAATACATTTATACATTTTCTGTCCTTATGCCTTGATCATGAACCAATTTCTTGGCTTGCAAGTCGCAACTGAAGTTTTGAAAGAGGGCAAGAATGCTTGACCATATATAAACATGAGATAATGCGTGTGTTTAGTCATTAGTGTGTATACCAAACTGTTTTCCATACAAGTATGGAATTAGAAATAGTTTAATTAGTTTGTTTAATCACCTACATGCATGTCCATTCCCCGATACTTTTAATAAATGTTAAAGTAGACATTTGACCAATACTTAAGGATTTGTAGAATGGGTGGATCAGGGCTACAGTTATGATCTTTCAGTTAAAATTTTGAAAAGTTGTTTGCCGTCTCCTGTCACTTTATTTTATCGGGACTTTTATTCCTTGGCGCACACTATCCTAATTGGTAAATTTCAGTTGGGAAAATCGATTATTTATCCAAATTTTGATTGAGATTTTAGTTAAGTTGATAGTCTTGATAATAGTTATGCGCCTCCTGCAGGAACCATTCCATGTCTACTACAGGTTATATAGGCTTGGTCTTCATTCCTGAATCTCCTAGATGGCTGGTGAGTTTGTGCAATATTGTTAATGCATGTACTGGTCTGTTGGACAGGGTTAATTAGTAAAATTGGCAACAATGGTGTGTTTTTCTTCATATAGATATGTTGCTGAATCTTTGAAATAACATTATATATCAACATCAAGCAATTGAATTTTCAAGATTTACTTGATATCAACCATACTTGTATTTCATACAACTAATGTGTTTATTCTAGTTTAATTTCTACAGGATTTACAAGTGAAACCAATTTTTTTGGTTTACCATATAACTCTCTGATTTCGAAACAACTTGAGCGATATAAGATACTTATTGTCTTGCACAAGCAATCGTCAAATAGAACAAAGAGATCGAATATATCAATTTGCTGTAATTGGGTTCATGGATGCTTGTATTTCTTCAAGTGTCCGGCCCTTGGTCTCGGGAACTAACTTTGCAACGAATAGAACCGTTAAACCGCATATACTTGCAAACATGAAAAAAGTTCCTGGGCCGTGGAAATATATATGTGTCAAGTCATAAGCAACACCGACATGTGCATATATATATATATATATATATATATATATATATATATATATATGGTAAGGTTCAAATGAGAATAATAAATTAATTGAGAATGGGAGACTCAATCTCAGTCGTTCATTTTGTAAGTAAAATTCATGGATGGAAAGCGTAGGGGGATAGAGTGTGGCAGGGTGCATGTGAGGAATTCATGGGTGGGCAATGACATTGAGGAGGTGCAATTGGACGGCTGTGATTGAGTCTCTCATTCTCATTTAATTTAAGGTTCTTATTTGAACCCTCCATTATATATATATATATATATATATATATATATATATATGTGTGTGTGTGTGTGTGTGTGTGTGTGTGCGCGCGCGTCTCGTGTGTGTGTGAGAGAGAGAGAGAGAGAGAACCTTCGGTGCTGAACTTCATCAGGAAGTTAAACGCATACGAAACAACCCAAGAACCAAACCAGTTAACCACTGTCACTAGGCTTCCAGCTGAACCTTTAATATTTATTGGAAAGATCTGAAGCAATACTAAAATGAAAATTTATATAAAGTACTACAATAATTACCATTTGAATTCATATTTGCTCATATCAATCATGGTAACACGTATTAAGCTCGAAAAAAGCCATACCTCAGACATTATGACCCATGGAATCCCTCCCATGCCCAATGAAAAAGATCCCGTAAATACCTGATTACAATGGATCGTGTTTAAGTAAATTGATAAATATAAGATAATTTCACCATCGAAAAAAAAAATGTTGATAAGTGCATTACCAGTACGCCGACAAGTGCAAGAACGGGGCTCAACCCGTTGTTCTCTTGAAGATCCTGCAGCCAAAAGTTAAGAGTTTTCTAAGATACCCAGAAAATATAACTGAAGTGGAAATTACAATAATGTTTAAATATAAAAACCTGTAGCAGAAATGATATTCCTGTGAGGAAACAACCAAAGCATGTTCCAGCAGCAGAAACCTTAAATAAATCAAAAAATGAACATTTAGGCTAGGGATGTAAACGAGTCGAGCTACTCGCGAGCTATTCGAGCCCGGATCGTTAAAAGTTTGGAACGAGCTCTAAAGAGTGGGCTCGTTTAGGCTCGCGAGCCTAAACGAGCTCAGTATATAATATAATTTATATTTTATATGTTTAATTTTTAATATTTATATATATATCAATTTAATAAAAGTATTAAAATAATATTTGAGCCTAAACAAGCCTAAATGAGTTGAGCCCGAGCTTCATAAATCTTAAACGAGCTCGAGCTTGAACTCAAGCTTAAAAAAGCCTAAACGAACCCGGCTCGATGTGTCTAGCTCGGCTCGGCTCGTTTACATCCCTTGTTTAGGCTATGAGTAAATCTAATCTGTTTAAAGGCTCCAATTCTACTCTTAGTTGTTCTGCAAAAAAGAATTTGCTCAAAGGACTACATGCAAAATAAAATTAACCTGTGTGAATATACACAAATGATTTTTAAGAACATGATATGGTCTTTACCATCAGTAGTGGTCGTCTACCCGAAACATCCATCAAAAGAACACCCAAAAAGGTAAATGGAACCTGCAGAACTCAATCCAATGATCATAATTTACAAGGACTTGCAAAAACCATAGATAGCAACAAGTTGGGTTCATGAGTAACCTGAACAACCACCATTGCTATTGATCCAATGCTACTTGAAAAACCTGCAAAACGATAAAATGCTTTATTAAACGGGTAAACAGAGAGGTTTTTCCAGTTCAGATTATCCGGGGAGGGCAAGTCTTTGACTCAGATGTACATGGCCTAATTTGGTATCCCCGTGGCTGTTTCCTGACCCTTCCTTGGCCACCCTCAAGATGTTTACCTAGGGAGGACGGGACGTGGTGGTTGATAAAATGCTTTATTAAAGTTTCTCAAATCCAAAATTAAAGAAGAAAAAACAACTCATTTACTTATGAATGGTCAATTCGGGTTAAGTTTATCTCTAATGGATCTAACATAGAGGAAAAAGAAAGATAAAAAATAAAGGTCGAAAGTAGTTCAAAGTGTAATTGATGCACAAAACTTGCTAAACCATTTATTCAATAAATTATTATTATGATTAAAATAACATAAATTTTTAATTATATTTTATCAATTTGGACCGAATAGTATTTTGACACAAACCGACCAAAGCAAGAGCCTTACCAGCAGAAATAAAGATAGAACTCGCGTAAAAAGCAATAGCATTCACACCTCCAAATTGTTGCAATACCATAAGTCCAACCCCAACCTAAAACACAACTCATTATGTCATTTGAAGTTGTGAAAATTTGCAGAGTTGGTGAAATGGGTAGCTTTCGGTTTGTTTCAAGACAAGGTTGGTTTTGCTTGAAACGCTTTTTGCCCAAAATCTTGAAGTAACTTTTTTTTTATAGATAATGATTGTGGTGTTACATATCATTAAGAAAATATAATTCCAACACAAATATAACTTTTCGAGTAAAATGATTCAGGAGGTTTGATGCACTAAAAATAGGCTGTCTTTCAGCCCGTTTGACCTCTTTTATTGTAAGTCAATGTTTTTGACTATAGCTCTTTGACTTGTTAGAGATAAAACATATCCCGAATCGATTCATTCACAAGTCAACATATTGAAATAGCCAACTCCAAAACGACCAAAAAGTTGTTATACTTTCACAATACAGCAAATAAGAAGTCTCACAATGAGAGATTTAGAATATTCTGGTTGGAACATATCAAAGACTCTAGTTTCTGCCAGGTGCTGAAGTGTTTCCGTATAATCCTGTACCACAAGCATTTGATTTTCATCGCAATTCATATCTTCTAATATATATAAAAGACTAATTAGAAAAAATTATTAAATGATCTGATCCTTAATTTAAACAAAGATTTAATCTTGGCCGTTTATTCCTTCAATTCTAAAATTTTGATTTTGACGTTTTAGAGACAAACTAATGTGACTAACCAATATGAATTAAGATAAATATAACCCTTAATCATATCAATGATAATTATCAAATCTAACCATTGATTTAGGTAAAAACTTTTAATTATTTAATATTTTTTATTAACTTTTAATATTTATCTTTTTTTAAACAACCCGTGTATCACACGGAAATTTACTCTAGTAGCATTATATTTAAGTGTGGAAGAATTTATCCAGTAAGACCTACACTGTTACTAAAAGTGAAATATAATCAAATTGAACAAAGTGAATAAGATGTTACTCTAATTTCAGCAGCCTCTTCGGAGATATCTGCATTTTCTCCCCTAAGTTGGTGTAGGGCAGACTCGCAGGTTTTCCAATCACTGATTTTTGCCTGCAAAGAAAATAGTTAACAATTATTATCCCTCAAACACAGTCTTGTCATCATGAATACAACATTGTTACTTAGGGGCAGTTTGTTAAAATAAATTGATTAAGCACTGAATGATTATGTGGTCTGAATAATTCGAAGGTTCTAAATGAATCTGCCTCTGAATGTGACATGTTGTTTGATAAAGGTTCTGAATGAACAATTTGAATGATGCAAATTACCATTTTAACCTTAATAGTGATATATTATATTACAAGATATGATTGTTTAACAAGACATCATGTGAAAGGAGTATTAGGGTAAAATACTTGGTGCTTAATGATTCAGAATGTACTTTAAGGTAGAATATGATATGATCCGGATATTCTAGTTAGGATTTATGTTAGATAAGATTTATTACTTTGATATGTTTTAAATATTAGATATGTTTATTATTCAGTTGTTATAATTAGATAGGATTTATTTTAGATAAGGATTAGTAGTTAGAGTTATTTTAGGAGTAGATTGTTATATTTCACTATAAATATGCCATTAGGGTTGTAATATTGGTTATGCAGAAATTGATTGGTGGTTTTTATATCAATGGAGTGTTGGTTTACCTCTCGAAAGTAAACTGTAGGAGAGCCGATCGACCTCTCGAAAGTCGATTATTCTATGTTTTTATCTATTCCTTCTGATTTCCAGTTTGATTCATATCAGAATGATTCAGTAGCGTTCTTTAGTTTTATTCAGCACGGTCTTTATTCAGAAACAGTAATCAAACACGCTGAATGCTGAACGATTCAACATTGTTGCCTATTTTACTAATTAACCCTGTCTAACAGACCAGTACATGCAATAACTCACCAGCCATCTAGGAGATTCAGGAATGAAGAACAAGCCTATAACCTGTAGTACACATGGAATGGTTCCTGCAAGCACATAACTATTATCAAGACTATCAACTTAACTAAAATCTCAATCAAACTTTGGAGAAATAACTGATTTTCCCGACTGAAATTTACCAATTAGGGATAGTGTGCCCCAAGGAATAAAAGTCCCAATAAGCCACATTACAGATACTCCAACACATATCATCAGCTGTACATGAAGCTCAAGCAGTCAGACATTATTCACACATCAAAAAAGTTTACATTTCGAAGTTACCTGATTAACAGTGGTAAAGGCTCCACGAAGGTTTTGAGGTGTTATTTCTGCTATGTAAACCGGAACCTGTGTGGTTACATAAAATTGAGCCCTTTAGATGTCCATGTAAGTTTGCAGGGTTTCAACTCAAAACCAATTGGATCTGAGAGTAGTAGCCCTGGACCCTTATTAAGTACATTACGAAGTCACTTTTCGTCTGAGGTGGGACATTACTCAACAGTCTAGAAATCGGGAAATCAGAGTAACGAAAAGAAGAAAGATCTTGCAACTACCACATAGGAGAGAACCCCAATTCCATAGCCTATCGACAGTCTTCCGGCATCAAGCAACCAAGAAACCTGTTATCAACAATTATTAGATCAATGTGATGAATCAAAATTTGGAAGCATCAAAGTTCCAATATCTTGAGGAGAGTATTCAAGAATGGCACACCAATTTAAATTATGTTGATAGAGAAAATGCTACTACTAGTCCATATTCTTATGTTTCATATCCACAACTAGAGGCCCAGCCCAATTGGCCCAAGGTTAGCTCAAGAATAGATAATATAAATAGCTGAAGGAGGGCAGAGAAGGGTATTGAGAAGTTTGTTCTTGTTAGTCGGCTCTTCGAGCTTGGGCAGGAAGACACCGATGGTGCTTCTCTGATTTAGGGAATGGAGATTCATCTCGATCTCCTTCTGATTCTTCTTCTACTCATTTTCTTTCTTATAACCTATCAATTTCAGTAACTAAAATACATATCGATCTCCTGTTCTTAATTTCTGTCCTATATCATCTATTTGCTAAATTGATTTCTATTATATGTACACTATAAGAGCATGGCCATCTCTCATTATTTAATGAGAGAGAGAGAGACACACACACACACCCACCCACCTAGACACACACACACGTCCATGCACAGTCACACGCACACACACATAGAACTGATTTTGGTGCGAGAACTGCGAGAACCAATCTTGGCCCTTGATTAAGATAAATCATTGGCTAATAATTTTTAGTGGCTCTTTAATGGCTATTACTCACTAAAGAGGGGTATTTTGGGAAAATCAACCCTCATTAAATAATGACTCATCCACCGGGACGCAATTCAGGGTTGGCTAAATATATAAATGACCATTAATAAGTCATTAATGGTCTTACAAATGGTTCATGGCTTCTTGCAGTTCTTGCAAGAAAATCAGTTCTCGTTTAAACTGTGTGTGTGTGTGTGTAATATATATTCGATATATTTGAATCGAATCTGAGCCTGCACATATATCTGAAAATCAGATATGAGTTTGGGTATAAAAAAAAGACGAGAGAGAAGAATTGCCTTGGAATAAAAAATTACTAACCACCCCAACAAACAGAACATTTCAGAAAGTCCCATGGTCTGCACAATAGATCAAATCAAACAGTGAGAGAACTGAAGAACAAGAAGAAACTTGACTACAGCAATTTAGATTGAAAAAGATATGGAAAGCAGTAGGCTTAGTAATAACAAAAGGAGAATCTACCCTTTTCCTTCCAAGTTGATCAGCTATCTTCCCGCTCATGATTGCACCCACCATTGCTCCAATCGTCAATATAGAACCAAAAACTGAGTACTGCAAGAAATGATGAAAAAGATGGAGAAATTCGAGGACAAACCATAACAGTTATAAAAACTTCAAAAATTCAGTCTTGTTATAAAAATGTACACAAGGAAGATTTGATGTTTTCTACATACATAGTAATAGAGATAAGATAAGTAAACTGATTTCGTATTAATATTTTTCATTTGCCTAACAAATATGAACTTGAATCACTGTATTTCCCTACAAGTATTCACAACTTGCCGTTCTAAAAAAAAGTATTCACAACTTGCATGCACAAGGGAGGGAAATTATAATCATAAGCAGTTTTTCAATTAAAAAAAATATGACATCACCTCTTCCACAGACATGCCAAGGTCATCCATAATCCCAATCTGAGCTGGAGATGAAAAGCCAACCTAAGTGAGTATCCACCAAACACCATAGATTAGTGATAGTGAAGAAGTCAGCCTATTTGCACTATATTGATTGTAAATGATTATGCTACTCCTAATAGAAAGTGCACAAAAGACATTTGAGTTCTAACAATGGAATTCAATCTCACCTAAGCGGGGTACAAAGGAGGTAAGATGTAGATAGTCATACATCTACCCAAAGGTAGATAGAAACAAGGACCTCCGTCAAAAAAAGAGGTGGTAATATTATTAGTTATGAAAATTTGCATTTATTTTAAGACGACCCATAAAAGTTGTTCTTGGTTATATCGAGAGTTGGGAGCAAATACACGAGTTAGTAGACTCCTTCATGGATCCATGGGACAACTCTCAGTCCAAACCCTTCCTCTAAGACCTTAATTTCAAACTTCTCCCAATTTTCACAATTTTTTATTTTTGTATTCATTTTGATTTTAAGTTAAATCATGTAAGTTTCTTGGATTTATCACACAATCTCTTAGCTATTTCATCTTCGATATTTTGACAACCTCCCATAATTAGAACCATCCTATATAAAAGGCTATAATGCAATGTTTTATTCATTCAGACAACAACAACAACAACGGTACCCAATCCTGCTAGAGCGGGGTATGAGGGAGGTAGAAATGTAGACAATCATACCCCTACTTGTATGTAGAGAAATTGCTTCCTGAAAAGGACCTCCGGCCGTGTGAAGTATAAATCACTAAATAAATAAATTAAAATAAATAAAACTAGTAATAAAGTAAGAAAAAAGGGAATACGACTAAAAATGAATATAATAAACATAGTACTAAGAAAGTAAATAGTGAGAGCCAAAATAGGAATATAACATAGGTACTAAATATATTCACTGCAATAACGTATGTGGAACTACTAGCATGTAATTATGAAAAAGAAATATAAATATAAATATGAAAAAAAAAGGTTGATCCTATTCCCTAAGTTCTATGTTGCAGGCTATAGCCTCGGTGCTTCCTAACCCTGAATCTTAATCCTCCTTCTCCATAACACCCTATCTAAGATCATGGAGACTAGAAGCTTACACATTTTCTCTTTTATGTTTGCTTCCATTCCGCGTCACACACTTACACATGATAACTAGAAGCTTACAATTAAAAATAAACCTTCCATCCGAGGGAAGAATGAAAGAAAGGAATCCACTTTTTAGTATAGAGATTCAAACATAGTAAAACATCTATCCTATCCTCTCTCCTATCACATAAATTAAAACAAATTCTTTTTAAAAATAAATTTGCTGTTCTTGTTTAGGTTAAATGCACATAATTACAACTTCCAACATGTCAATTTTCATTCTAAGAAATGTATTGTGTTTAGACAGAATAGATTGATACCTTAAAAAATGTACTTTAATTGTTCTTTATAAAGCAGCAAAGCACTTTTAATTTTATGATTAAATAATCAAGGCATGTTCCTTAAACTAACAATTAAAAAGTAAAATGACTAAAATTGACACAAAAAATCTACATTGGCACCTGTGTAGCAGGTCCAAAAATTGCATTTCATGAGGGTAGATTACATCATTACTGTATTGTCATATGGTTAACAAGAAAATTGCTCTTGTTTATAATTAAGGAACAAATATACTCATATTTCTTTCCCTTTATTTAATAAGTATTAGCCCTAGCAGAAACAGTTAATTCTCAATCTTATCTAGCAACATAGGTTATATTATTCTACCCAAATCAGTTGCAGTAATGAACTCACTTATACTGCAAATCCTAATATCATTGCTTATATCCAAAGAAGTGCAAACAAATATGATATCTATTGTAGAGGAACTTACAGCAGAACCGAATACATAAGAACCAGAGACCGCCACTAAAGTGCTGAAGACAACCGCAGTTGTCGCCGGAGAATGTGAGGGGTTACTCCGGCCGGGGTGCGTACCGTCGGTGGTAAGCAGCAATGAACTCTCAGAAGTAGTCGGACCATCTTCTTCCCTTCTGCTTCCCATATCACGCTGTGTGTGTTAGAGAGAGAGAGAGAGAGAGAGGTTCAGGCGATGGTAATTGCATGTGAACATTGATGGCGCGCTGTCTCCGTCACCGGGACGACAATAATCCAAAAACTGTTGACCGTTGAAAATTTGAGAGAGTATTCAACCGCATTTACTATTTTTTTATTTTCTATTTTGTATTATTATGTGTAATTTTGTTACTCCCTCCGTCCTAAAATTATTGTCTATTTTTGATTTTATAAAGTTTTTCTTATTCAATTTTGACCTTAAATATTTTTATTTGTATTATGTAAATGAAAATTATATCAATTAAAATACGTTTAAAACACAATGCATTCATATATTTTGTATCAAGT
Organism: Pulicaria dysenterica; assembly: GCA_947179395.2. Lineage (NCBI taxonomy): Eukaryota > Viridiplantae > Streptophyta > Magnoliopsida > Asterales > Asteraceae > Pulicaria > Pulicaria dysenterica. Next base: position 66,828,576 of record OX359290.1, on the reverse strand, counting down.
ATTATATAACACAAACAAAAATAGTTAAAGTCAAAGTTGAAAAATAAAGACTTTACAAAGTCAAAAGTGGATAACAATTTTGGGACGGAGGGAGTATTTTTTTTCTTTTGTAATAGACTTCATGAATTGACTTCAATTATGGTTCTTACTTCTATAGCGAAGTTAATAAGGATGATTGTTAAAGTTTACCAAAAAAGAAAGAAGTATGATTGAGCAAGAACTTTGGGGGTACCCGAAGAAGAGGATTGGGAGAAAGATAGGTATGACTTCATTTATAATTCATATTCCTAGCATGTTGTTCCTAATATGTTGTTTATTTATTTAATACCTTTTACTTTTAATCCCGATAGACATGTCATGTATTATGGAAGGATTTTCTTTAATTTGTTTGATGGGGAGCTCGTCACAATGCATGTGACCATATCGAATATGTGGAATTCACTAATTTTCTTTTTTAATCTTTTTTTTATTTTGACGATTGTCTTGATATTGTGAGTAAAAGAACAAGTAGGAACATTTAGTTGGATGATACAATATTGAGATTATGCTTTTACAGCAAATAATTATCTTTTTATATTCTTATCTAAACAAAAGTTCAAATAATCTTTCTCTTTGTTTCATATGCAATTTGATTAAAATGGTATTAAAACAAACTAGATTAAATCGAATGTTGGAATTTGTTAAAACATGTTCTATTAAAGGTGATAATTCTATCAAAGGAATTGAAATGAACTAATAATCAAATGACAAGATTACTCTTTACGCGTATTGAACCCGAGAACACACATTAACTCATATCTCAATGACTGCAAAAACAAGAATGGGTGAATAAACTTGAACAAAAAAAGAACTAGTGAGCAGAACCATTACCAGTTACACTTTTACACATATTGAACCATATTTGATTGCAAAAGCATATCGAATCATAATCGATGATGGTCACCTATCAACACTAGTGTTGTTGTAAAAGGAGGTGTGATGATCACCAGCTTCACATAAGAACATACGAAGGGAAGTGAACTCCATGAGATCTGTTCTTGAGATTTTACAGTTTTTAGGTAATTTGAAAGAATTTCAATCGAGTGTCCAAATTCCATGGTGTTTGGAATGGAATTATGCAATTCTTCAGGGGGAGGGATTTAAAAAGAATTGGTAAATTTCATTTCCATCGTTTGTGATACATGATCAAGAAGGAATTCGCGCAAATTCTTGCAAATCCACAAATCAAACAAGACAAACGCATCTAACCATGTCACACAACCCAACATGATTTCTTCAAACCATTCAAACATGTTCTAACAATCCGACATGATTCTATAACCAAATCAACCCATCTAACCATGTCAAACAACCCGGCATGATTCTATAACCAAATCAACCCATCTAACCATGTCAAACAACCCCAACATGGCTCTTTTCAACCTAATCAACCCATTTAACCATTTTATTACTCTCATAAATGGTTTACCAATCCTACCTCATAACTTTATCCAAGTTTACGCTCATTAGCATCACTATTAATCGTCAAAACATGATAAGATAGAGCAACCAACATTTATCGAGAAGAACTGCACTCATCTCTGTGTTGGGTAAAATCACAACCCCGAGCCCTAAAACACTTGAAATCGATATAGAGCAACCCCTAAGACCCTACGATAGTACGGGCTTTCAATTATGGTCTGTTCTCGAGTTATTTTAAAGAGGGGAAGGGAAGGAGTGGAAAGGGAGGAGAGGAAAGGGAAGGATGGAAAACTCCCCCTCCCAATCATTCCAAAAATGGGAGGAAAAATTTTACTTACAAAACTAGCAAAATTGCCCCTCCCAACCCTTTCCTTTCCCTCCTAAAAAAATCTTCAGAACACAATTTTTCATCTCATCCTTTCCCACTCCTTCCCTTCCCCTTATTAAAAAAACTCGAGAACAGGGTGTTAGAGACCCTAAACAAGACAAAACACATTTCAGGCATCCTTGCATCACAAAACATAATGCCTCGTGTTAGAAGAAAATCATTCGCAAGGACCTACGGCTCACAAACTCCGGATTTGCAATTTTTTATTCTTGTTTCAAAAGAACCTAAATCCAAGTTTTTGTCATTGTAACTTGCCAAAAACACTTCTAAACCTCTGGAACAACTTCTAACCACGAGCACTAGCAACATTTGGGTATAATTCGAAGTATCGACAAACCCTAACTTAATAACTAAATGACCGACAATTTCAACCCCAATCTTCATATGATCAACTAAACGCTGCAATGGTCAACAAGTACTGTATAACTAAATTTTGAACCATACCAAAGAAAAGAAACGTGTTTGCACCAAATGATGCTTGAAGGGTTTCAAGGAGCAAAATCAACATAACCAAAGCTTCTTATGCTTCACATTTCAAACACTCTCAATCAACATCCAAATCTTAGACTACCAACATCCTTGTAACTAAAGTTAGAGTTTTAATTAATCATGATGGATTGTGATCTCAAATGATTTAAGTATTATTCTCATTTACGGTTGTTTACACAATATGGTGAAACTTGCATTAAAGGATGAATCATGTGATTTATTGTGGAAGTAGAAAGGGTAAATAAACTTAAGTTGAGAGAGTAAAGTGTCAACCCTATAATTTTCTTTATACTTGTAGAGTTGTAGGATGAAATGAGACTAAAATCTAGTTGTAAAACTCAACTTGATGAATTAATTGAGGGTATAATGATCAAGTATGATCGATCCGATAAAACTTAGCGAGTCTTGAACATGAACAAAGTAGAGCTCGCCAAACTTAATTTAGCTAATAGTGAACTTCGCAAAGTTGAAGTTAGTTTGTGTTAGGACTCGCCAAGTTAACTTGGTCAATAGACAACTCGCAAAACATTAAGATGGCTAGTAATGGAACTTGCGAACTAAAGGTTGTCAAATAGGGTTCAACTTGCAAAGTATGTTATCGAATGGAAAGGACTTGCTAAGTCCTAGGTTGGTGAGTAGAGTAAGAGTCACAAAGTCTTTCTTAAAGAGATGTTGGGAACTCGCAAATGTTGGTTGGCGATGTCTTGGAACTCGCAAAATTTAGTGGATTGGATTTGAAATTCGTAAAATTTAGGAAATCGCCAAGTTTTCCTTTGTGATTTAGGTTATCTATGTTGTTTACTTTTATGAATTTAACCGTATCAACCTAGTTTCGTTATTTTACGACTAGGTGTTTTGGTAAATTTAGGGAAGGAAACATTGTTAGATTGCACGCGAGGTTAGTAAAATTTACAAAACCATGTATAATGACAAAATCGATGTTTTTGGTACAAAATAAGTTGGTTAATGGTGTACCTTTATTTGCAAAAGTTGTGTGCACTTTGTTTTCTATAGCGGTGTTATACGGTTATGAGCTAGTATTAGTTTATGTGCTCCAATAATATTGGTTCTCTTTACTTGCATGTTAATATATACTGTTAGGGTTTAACATGCTTACGGTTAATTTTACAGTTGTTATACTAAATATTTCCTTTACTAGCACATTATCATTTGTATACTAACGGTTATGGTATGCACGCTGCTTTATGCAGCTGATTTTCCGGCCAATCTTGGATGGGTGGCGGTGTTTGAAAGGCGCAGGTCTTAGTCTTTTGGACCTACGCATTTTGTTGTCTCACGGTTGAATTACGGTTGTTTATGCATGTACATAGTTATTAGGATGGTGTAGATCGAACTGCTTGCATAAGAGGTTGCCAAGTACGTTTACAGTTATGACCTTCTAGGAAGTGCTCGCCATTGACATGTAATTTTTAACAGGCTATGCATCATTGACATCTATAGATGATAGAACATAGATCTTTATATACAATGAATCGAATCGTCTACAAGTACTACTAGAGATTTGATTTAAACCCCCTTCTACATATAAATCGAATATTGTTGTGTACACATCAACTATATAATAGACCACAAAGACTAAGTCAAATTGTCTCTTAACGGGTTCATAGATGCTTGTATTTCCTCAAGAGTCCGACCCTTGGTCTCAGGAACTAGTTTCACAACGAACAAAACAGTTAAGCAGCATATGCTTGAAAACATGAAAAAAGTTCCTGGTAGGTAAATAAATTTCGGTTAAGTCCATATGCAAGTAGCATGCATGTGTCCGTGTGTGTATGCAGGAAAATACTAGTCGAATGGTAGAGTAGGACATGGAACATGTCATAATCAGCTCAAGCTAATCTCTTTGTGGAATAACAAAACATCGACCGAGTAAAATAGGTTTTAGCAAATGTAGTATAAGTATTTCTCATATGTGTTTGTGTGTGTGCCCGCGTGCGCATGTGTGTGTGTGTGTGTGTGAGAGAGAGAGAGAGAGAGAGAGAGAGAGAGAGAACCTTCGGTGCTGCACTTCATCAGGAAGTTAAAAGAATAAGAAACGACCCAAGAACCAAACCAGCTAACTACCGTCACAAGGCTTCCAGCTGAACTTTTAACATTTATAGGAAAAATCTGAAGAATATATGTATAGTAAAGAGAAATTATATTAAAATTTTAGGACTGTTTTTTAAATGGAATTTATTGAACACAACTCTAAGAACCATATGCATTCGTTTCCAATTATATTCATCTTAAACATAACACATATGAGCCTGAATGAAAGATATACCTCAGACATAATGACCCATGGAATCCCTCCCATGCCCAGTGAAAAAGATCCCTTAAATACCTGCATGCTTACATTGGATCTCACATGAACACTTGAGTTGAACGATTAAAGATGATATAATATGATGGCGAGATTTAGTAGAATAGTACTAAATCATGAGATGCAAAGTGGAATTATAAATAGTTAACGAGTGTGAAATTGCATTACCAATACCCCGACAAGTGCCAAAATCGGGCTTAACCCCGTATACTCTTGAAGGTCCTGCACTCGCAAGTTGAGTTATTAGAAGATTTTAGGGAAGAAAATAATATTGAAGTGGAAAGTAGTTTCTATATAAAATAAAAAACCTGTAGCAAAAATGATATCCCCACTAGAAAACAACCTAAGCATGTTCCAGCTGCAGAAACCTTAAGGAAAGCAAAACAAATATTTGGATTATCAATACATTGAACTCTATTATTAATATGTAAACTACTAAAATGTAAAGAAAATCTTGAGCCAATCAGCAAACAGTGGAGATACTGAAATACTTTCTGATATAAAAAAATTCAAGGGAGAAAACCGGTCTCTATGCCCAGCTGTCTTGTTTAACTCACATGTATAGATCAGAAGATAACGAGCAAATTGATACAAAAAGTAGATTACATTTGAAATACAATTCAATAAATAAAAGAGCATACATAAATGATTCACGAGAACAGGATTCGATCAGTACCATTAGAAGTGGTCGTCTACCGGCAACATCCATCAAAAGTACACCTAAAATGGAAGAAGGAATCTGCAGGATTCCATCAGTACCATTAGTAGAGGTCGTCTAAACCACAGGGACCATTTCAGTAATTCACGATTTCACTCTTAATTTATTTATTTACTTTGTGTGTGTGTGTGTGTGCACTCCAAAATGAAAGATAGCATCTAGTTGGGATCATGAAAACCTGAACAATAACCAATGCTATTGATCCAGTGGTACTTGAAAAACCTGTAAAAAGAACATCATACGTTCATCGATATTCTTTTAACCAAAAACATGTACTCCTTGAAACAAAATTATCAAAGTACCCCAGAAAATTTAAGACTTAAATAAAAAGCAGGATCCTCACCAGCAGAAATAAAGATAGAATTTGCGTAAAATGCAATAGCGTTGATGCCACCAAATTGTTGCAATACCATAAGTCCTACTCCAACCTAAAGCATAATTATCAGTGTACAAATTTAAACCATGAAAATTTGAAATTGCATGGATATATATATATATACTTACAATGAGAGATTTGGTATATTCTGGTCGCAACAAATCAGAGACTCTATTTTCTGAAAGTTGATGAAGTGTTTCAGTATAATCCTGCACCATTAGATGAGCATCCATTTCCATCATAATTCCAATTGGAATAATATAACTTATCTAATAGAAATAATTAGAGTAATTTACAACTTCCGTCCTTGTGGTTTGCCTCAATTTGCAGGTTCAGTCCTCATGGTTCTAAAATTACATGTAAGGCGCCTATTTTTTAAACTTCTTTCAGAATTGGTACCTAAAACGGACGGCCATTGAAAACTTCCATTAACTTTTGCGATATTACAGTTTACCCTTTCAAAAACTACGCTGAAGGTCCTTGAATATTTTAATTATAATACAACAATGGTCCCTCATGTTTAAATTTTTGTGTAAGGATAAAAATGTCCTTTTAAAGAACTTACACCAAGGTTAACTGCACTGGAGATCCACTTTAAGGACAAATTTTGCAACAATTTCAAAAATAGGGACCTTCAGTGTAATCCCAGAACCATCAGGATCAAGCCTGAAAAATGAGGTAAACCATAAAGACAAAAGTTGTAACTTACTCAAAGAATTAAACTATAACTAGAAGTGAAATTAAAGCCAGATATATAAGGTGAAGATAACCACCACCAAGGTGGCGTAGTGGTAAGGCGGCCGTGTCCCGTCCTCGAAGAGGTCACGGGTTCAAACCTAACTAGGTATACATCTTGAGGGTGGCCAGGGAAGGGTAAGAAAACGGTCACGGGGATACCCCGGTTAGGCCGCGTTCATCTAAGTCAAAGACTCGCCCTCCCCGGGTAACCTCAACACGAAATACCTCTCCGTTTACCCATTTATATATAAGGTGAAGATGTTACTCTGATTTCAGCAGCTTCTTCAGCGATTTCTGCATTCTCTCCCCTAAGTCGCTGCAGAGCATACTCACAATCCTTCCAGCGACCATTTTTTGCCTGTAAAAAAGCTATATCTTGTCACATGGAATGAATTTGGTCTTAGGCTCTTAGCTTTTTGTACAGGATTATGGCATGTAATTGTAACCGACTTTCACAAATGTACCAACTTATGCAACGTACTTTTTTGTGCACCTAACGTCATTGAATTTTCACAAATGCTTCATTTTTTTCAATGTACTTATGTCAGGATCAAGATATTATATAGAAATAATAGTTTAAATTGTGAGTGAAGTTTGCATAAAATGCAAACTAGAGTGCTAAAAGTGTAAATACTATCCACAAGTGTATCTCGGCTGAGCTTAGGTTTTCTCCTACTCTCACACACACTCACCAAACCGAGATCCTCCTTCTCGGCACTTCATCTTGTATCTAGCTTGAATCACAACCACTATCAACTTAAGAATGTTCCACTCTTGTAAATCTCAAAGTCAATAAATTTTCAAAGCTTGTAACACATTTTGAAAGTACAATGACTACGGGTACACACACAAAAAACTACGTTGCATAAATCAGTACAAATGTGAAAGTATGTTCCTGTTACATGTCATTGTTCCTTCTTTTACTATGGCAAGCAAGAGGCAAAAAAAGTGCGGTGCATAAATCAGTATAGTAGTGCAAGTATGTTCCTTTCAAATGTCATTATCCCTTCTATTACATGTCATTATTCCTTCATTATATCCAATGTACTAGAAATATCGAATGTTTTGCGACTAACTCACCAGCCATCTAGGAGACTCGGGAATGAAGAACAAGCCTAAAATCTGTAGTAGACATGGAGCAATTCCTGAAAAGGGATAACAACCATCACTCTTAACTAACTTGTACAACATTTGTAGAAAGAGTTGAGATGTAGCCGATATTTACCAATAAGTGCGAGTGTCCGCCATGGAATAACAATTCCAACAAGCCACATTACAGACATACCAACAGATATCATCAGCTGTAAATGGTGCATAATGTAGTCAGGAATTAGTCTGCGTTGGGTACGAAATTATTACAATTTGCTATTTACCTGATTAACAGCGGTAAATGCTCCACGAAGGTTTTTAGGTGTTATTTCTGCTACATAAACTGTTACCTATTCAGTTAACTAAATCTGAGACCTCGCAGATGTCAAAGAATCAAGAAAAGAGTTTAAGAGAATGAAGAATATATTGCAACTACCACATAAGAAATAACCCCAATTCCATATCCTATCAAAAATCTTCCAGCATCGAGTAACCAAGAAACCTGTTACCAACAAACTATTATGCAATGAGATTAATCAAAAGATCTTATGTATGAATGGAAACAAGAAAATAGGAAGAGAAGAAGATCAAACTTCGACAGAATACACAAAGCAAACACAACATTGAAGAATTCATTGGCTAACATGTAGAAACATATTTTTCAGGAAAAGTCCAGAATTTTTCCTGACACTAATGATTCCCGTGAGCAATAATCATGAAGCCATACATTAATGTACATGAAAAAGAAAAAGGTGTCAGGGAGAGGAATTGCCTTTGAAAATAAAATTAAAAACCACCCGAACAAACAGAAGATTTGAGAGAGTCCCATGGTCTGCATATGAAATTAAATCAAACTGTCAGAGAACTGAAGAACAAGAAAATTTTAACCAGACCACTACAACAAGCTAGACTGAAAGAGAAATCGAGCAAGTGTGAAATAGGAGAGCCGAGAACCAGATACGTATTCTCATTAATTCAAAAATAGGGTACAGATCATAAGAAATATATATACTAAACAACTATGACCTATATACATAATAAGTCCCTATACTATACAATTATATCAATTCACAGTTTTAACACTCCCCCTCAAGCTGGAGCGTATAGATCATAAGCACCAAGCTTGCCATATATATCCTCAACCCGTGGGCCTCTCAAGGCTTTAGTAAACCCATCTGCCAATTGATTATTCGAGTTGACGAACTCTGTCACGATGACACCTTGAAGGAGCTTGTCTCTGATAAAATGACAATCAATTTCGATGTGTTTAGTTCTCTCATGAAACACTGGATTGGAAGCGATATGAAGGGCAGCTTGATTATCGCAAATAAGTTTCATCTGAGGCACTGGACAAAACCGAAGCTCTTCAACAAGTTGTTTAATCCAAAGGAGTTCACAAGTTGCATTAGCCATAGCGCGATACTCTGCTTCTGCGCTTGACCTTGCAACTACTGTTTGTTTCTTGCTCTTCCAGGAAACTAGGTTCCCACCAAATAGAACACAGTATCCAGAGGTTGAACGTCTGCTAAATGGACATCCTCCATAATCTGCATCTGTATAACAGGTTACCTCTGTGTTTCCTTTGTTCTCATATAATATGCCTTTCCCTGGAGCTCCTTTGATATACTTCAAGATCCGAAGAGCTGCTTCCCAATGGGCATCACACGGAGCATTTAAAAACTGACTTACTATACTTACGGCAAACGAAATGTCCGGTCGTGTTACAGTAAGATAGTTAAGTCGACCAACTAGTCTCCGATACTTCCCTTGATCAAGTAATAACTCCCCCTGACCCGGGAGAAGTTTAACGTTAGGATCCATTGGAGATTCTACCGGTTTGCAATCAATTAGATGAGCTTCCTCTAAGATGTCCAGAGCATACTTCCTCTGAGATATGAAGATTCCTTCTTTAGATTTTGCAACTTCAATACCCAAAAAGTATCTAAGTTGGCCCATATCTTTTGTCTGGAAGTTTCTGAACAGGTGGTCTTTCAGTTGCCGAATTCCTTCATGATCATTTCCTGTGATTACAATGTCATCAACATATACAACCAAATAGACACATCTTGCCCCCGTAATGCGATAAAACGTGGAGTGATCAGCCTCACTTTGCTGCATTCCAAATTCTTTTACCACAGCACTGAATCTTCCAAACCAAGCCCTGGGAGATTGTTTCAACCCATAAGTCCAACCCCAACCTAAAACACAACTCATTATGTCATTTGAAGTTGTGAAAATTTGCTGAGTTGGTGAAATGGGTAGCTTTCGGTTTGTTTCAAGACAGGTTGGTTTTGCTTGAAACGCTTTTTGCCCAAAATCTTGAAGTAACTTTTTTTTTTATAGATAATGATTGTGGTGTTGCATATCATTAAGAAAATATAATTCCAACACAAATATAACTTTTCGAGTAAAATGATTCAGGAGGTTTGATGCACTAAAAATAGGTTGTCTTTCAGCCCGTTTGACCTCTTTTATTGTAAGTCAATGTTTTTTACTATAGCTCTTTGACTTGTTAGAGATAAAACATATCCCGAATCGATTCATTCACAAGTCAACATATTGAAATAGCCAACTCCAAAACGACCAAAAAGTTGTTATACTTTCACAATACAGCAAATAAGAAGTCTCACAATGAGAGATTTAGAATATTCTGGTTGGAACATATCAAAGACTCTAGTTTCTGCCAGGTGCTGAAGTGTTTCTGTATAATCCTGTACCACAAGCATTTGATTTTCATCGCAATTCATATCTTCTAATATATATAAAAGACTAATTAGAAAAAATTATTAAATGATCTGATCCTTAATTTAAACAAAGATTTAATCTTGGCCGTTTATTCCTTCAATTCTAAAATTTTGATTTTGATGTTTTAGAGACAAACTAATGTGACTAACCAATATGAATTAAGATAAATATAACCCTTAATCATATCAATGATAATTATCAAATCTAACCATTGATTTAGGTAAAAACTTTTAATTATTTAATATTTTTTATTAACTTTTAATATTTATCTTTTTTTAAACAACCCGTGTATCACACGGAAATTTACTCTAGTAGCATTATATTTAAGTGTGGAAGAATTTATCCAGTAAGACCTACACTGTTACTAAAAGTGAAATATAATCAAATTGAACAAAGTGAATAAGATGTTACTCTAATTTCAGCAGCCTCTTCGGAGATATCTGCATTTTCTCCCCTAAGTTGGTGTAGGGCAGACTCGCAGGTTTTCCAATCACCGATTTTTGCCTGCAAAGAAAATAGTTAACAATTATTATCCCTCAAACACAGTCTTGTCATCATGAATACAACATTGTTACTTAGGGGCAGTTTGTTAAAATAAATTGATTAAGCACTGAATGATTATGTGGTCTGGATAATTCGAAGGTTCTAAATGAATCTGCCTCTGAATGTGACATGTTGTTTGATAAAGGTTCTGAATGAACAATTTGAATGATGCAAATTACCATTTTAACCTTAATAGTGATATATTATATTACAAGATATGATTGTTTAACAAGACATCATGTGAAAGGAGTATTAGGGTAAAATACTTGGTGCTTAATGATTCAGAATGTACTTTAAGGTAGAATGATTCAATAGCGTTCTTTAGTTTTATTCAGCACGGTCTTCATTCAGAAGCAGTAATCAAACACGCTGAATGCTGAACGATTCAACATTGTTGCCTATTTTACTAATTAACCCTGTCTAACAGACCAGTACATGCAATAACAATTTTGCACAAACTCACCAGCCATCTAGGAGATTCAGGAATGAAGAACAAGCCTATAACCTGTAGTACACATGGAATGGTTCCTGCAAGCACATAACTATTATCAAGACTATCAACTTAACTAAAATCTCAATCAAATTTTGGAGAAATAACTGATTTTCCCGACTGAAATTTACCAATTAGGGATAGTGTGCGCCAAGGAATAAAAGTCCCAATAAGCCACATTACAGATACTCCAACACATATCATCAGCTGTACATGAAGCTCAAGCAGTCAGACATTATTCACACATCAAAAAAGTTTACAGTTCGAAGTTACCTGATTAACAGTGGTAAAGGCTCCACGAAGGTTTTGAGGTGTTATTTCTGCTATGTAAACCGGAACCTGTGTGGTTACATAAAATTGAGCCCTTTAGATGTCCATGTAAGTTTGCAGGGTTCCAACTCAAAACCAATTGGATCTGAGAGTAGTAGCCCTGGACCCTTATTAAGTACATTACGAAGTCACTTTTCGTCTGAGGTGGGACATTACTCAACAGTCTAGAAATCGGGAAATCAGAGTAACGAAAAGAAGAAAGATCTTGCAACTACCACATAGGAGAGAACCCCAATTCCATAGCCTATCGACAGTCTTCCGGCATCAAGCAACCAAGAAACCTGTTATCAACAATTATTAGATCAATGTGATGAATCAAAATTTGGAAGCATCAAAGTTCCAATATCTTGAGGAGAGTATTCAAGAATGGCACACCAATTTAAATTATGTTGATAGAGAAAATGCTACTACTAGTCCATATTCTTATGTTTCATATCCACAACTAGAGGCCCAGCCCAATTGGCCCAAGGTTAGCTCAAGAATAGATAATATAAATAGCTGAAGGAGGGCAGAGAAGGGTATTGAGAAGTTTGTTCTTGTTAGTCGGCTCTTCGAGCTTGGGCAGGAAGACACCGATGGTGCTTCTCTGATTTAGGGAATGGAGATTCATCTCGATCTCCTTCTGATTCTTCTTCTACTCATTTTCTTTCTTATAACCTATCAATTTCAGTAACTAAAATACATATTGATCTCCTGTTCTTAATTTCTGTCCTATATCATCTATTTGCTAAATCGATTTCTATTATATGTACACTATAAGAGCATGGCCATCTCTCATTATTTAATGAGAGAGAGAGAGAGACACACACACACACACCCACCCACCTAGACACACACACACACGTCCATGGCACAGTCACACGCACACATACATAGAACTGATTTTGGTGCGAGAACTGCGAGAACCAATCTTGGCCCTTGATTAAGATAAATCATTGGCTAATAATTTTTAGTGGCTCTTTAATGGCTATTACTCACTAAAGAGGGGTATTTTGGGAAAATCAACCCTCGTTAAATAATGACTCATCCACCGGGACGCAATTCAGGGTTGGCTAAATATATAAATGACCATTAATAAGTCATTAATGGTCTTACAAATGGTTCATGGCTTCTTGCAGTTCTTGCAAGAAAATCAGTTCTCGTTTAAACTCTGTGTGTGTGTGTGTGTGTAATATATATTCGATATATTTGAATCGAATCTGAGCCTGCACATATATCTGAAAATCAGATATGAGTTTGGGTATAAAAAAAAGACGAGAGAGAAGAATTGCCTTGGAATAAAAAATTGCTAACCACCCCAACAAACAGAACATTTCAGAAAGTCCCATGGTCTTCACAATAGATCAAATCAAACAGTGAGAGAACTGAAGAACAAGAAGAAACTTGACTACAGCAATTTAGATTGAAAAAGATATGGAAAGCAGTAGGCTTAGTAATAACAAAAGGAGAATCTACCCTTTTCCTTCCAAGTTGATCAGCTATCTTCCCGCTCATGATTGCACCCACCATTGCTCCAATCGTCAATATAGAACCAAAAACTGAGTACTGCAAGAAATGATGAAAAAGATGGAGAAATTCGAGCACAAACCATAACAGTTATAAAAACTTCAAAAATTCAGTCTTGTTATAAAAATGTACACAAGGAAGATTTGATGTTTTCTACATACATAGTAATAGAGATAAGATAAGTAAACTGATTTCGTATTAATATTTTTCATTTGCCTAACAAATATGAACTTGAATCACTGTATTTCCCTACAAGTATTCACAACTTGCCGTTCTAAAAAAAAGTATTCACAACTTGCATGCACAAGGGAGGGAAATTATAATCATAAGCAGTTTTTCAATTAAAAAAAATATGACATCACCTCTTCCACAGACATGCCAAGGTCATCCATAATCCCAATCTGAGCTGGAGATGAAAAGCCAACCTAAGTGAGTATCCACCAAACACCATAGATTAGTGATAGTGAAGAAGTCAGCCTATTTGCACTATATTGATTGTAAATGATTATGCTACTCCTAATAGAAAGTGCACAAAAGACATTTGAGTTCTAACAATGGAATTCAATCTCACCTAAGCGGGGTACAGAGGAGGTAAGATGTAGATAGTCATACATCTACCCAAAGGTAGATAGAAACAAGGACCTCCGTCAAAAAAAGAGGTGGTAATATTATTAGTTATGAAAATTTGCATTTATTTTAAGACGACCCATAAAAGTTGTTCTTGGTTATATCGAGAGTTGGGAGCAAATACACGAGTTAGTAGACTCCTTCATGGATCCATGGGACAACTCTCAGTCCAAACCCTTCCTCTAAGACCTTAATTTCAAACTTCTCCCAATTTTCACAATTTTTTATTTTTGTATTCATTTTGATTTTAAGTTAAATCATGTAAGTTTCTTGGATTTATCACACAATCTCTTAGCTATTTCATCTTCGATATTTTGACAACCTCCCATAATTAGAACCATCCTATATAAAAGGCTATAATGCAATGTTTTATTCATTCAGACAACAACAACAACAACGGTACCCAATCCTGCTAGAGCGGGGTATGAGGGAGGTAGAAATGTAGACAATCATACCCCTACTTGTATGTAGAGAAATTGCTTCCTGAAAAGGACCTCCGGCCATGTGAAGTATAAATCACTAAATAAATAAATTAAAATAAATAAAACTAGTAATAAAGTAAGAAAAAAGGGAATACGACTAAAAATGAATATAATAAACATAGTACTAAGAAAGTAAATAGTGAGAGCCAAAATAGGAATATAACATAGGTACTAAATATATTCACTGCAATAACGTATGTGGAACTACTAGCATGTAATTATGAAAAAGAAATATAAATATAAATATGAAAAAAAAGGTTGATCCTATTCCCTAAGTTCTATGCTGCAGGCTATAGCCTCGGTGCTTCCTAACCCTGAATCTTAATCCTCCTTCTCCATAACACCCTATCTAAGATCATGGAGACTAGAAGCTTACACATTTTCTCTTTTATGTTTGCTTCCATTCCGCGTCACACACTTACACATGATAACTAGAAGCTTACAATTAAAAATAAACCTTCCATCCGAGGGAAGAATGAAAGAAAGGAATCCACTTTTTAGTATAGAGATTCAAACATAGTAAAACATCTATCCTATCCTCTCTCCTATCACATAAATTAAAACAAATTCTTTTTAAAAATAAATTTGCTGTTCTTGTTTAGGTTAAATGCACATAATTACAACTTCCAACATGTCAATTTTCATTCTAAGAAATGTATTGTGTTTAGACAGAATAGATTGATACCTTAAAAAATGTACTTTAATTGTTCTTTATAAAGCAGCAAAGCACTTTTAATTTTATGATTAAATAATCAAGGCATGTTCCTTAAACTAACAATTAAAAAGTAAAATGACTAAAAATTGACACAAAAAATCTACATTGGCACCTGTGTAGCAGGTCCAAAAATTGCATTTCATGAGGGTAGATTACATCATTACTGTATTGTCATATGGTTAACAAGAAAATTGCTCTTGTTTATAATTAAGGAACAAATATACTCATATTTCTTTCCCTTTATTTAATAAGTATTAGCCCTAGCAGAAACAGTTAATTCTCAATCTTATCTAGCAACATATGTTATATTATTCTACCCAAATCAGTTGCAGTAATGAACTCACTTATACTGCAAATCCTAATATCATTGCTTATATCCAAAGAAGTGCAAACAAATATGATATCTATTGTAGAGGAACTTACAGCAGAACCGAATACATAAGAACCAGAGACCGCCACTAAAGTGCTGAAGACAACCGCAGTTGTCGCCGGAGAATGTGAGGGGTTACTCCGGCCGGGGTGCGTACCGTCGGTGGTGAGCAGCAATGAACTCTCAGAAGTAGTCGGACCATCTTCTTCCCTTCTGCTTCCCATATCACGCTGTGTGTGTTAGAGAGAGAGAGAGAGAGAGAGAGAGAGAGAGAGAGAGAGAGAGAGAGAGAGGTTCAGGCGATGGTAATTGCATGTGAACATTGATGGCGCGCTGTCTCCGTCACCGGGACGACAATAATCCAAAAACTGTTGACCGTTGAAAATTTGAGAGAGTATTAAGTATTCAACCGCATTTACTATTTTTTTATTTTCTATTTTGTATTATTATGTTTAATTTTGTTACTCCCTTCGTCCTAAAATTATTGTCTATTTTTGATTTTATAAAGTTTTTCTTATTCAACTTTGACATTAAATATTTTTATTTGTGTTCTGTAAATAAAAATTATATCAATTAAAATATGTTTAAAACACAATGCATTCATATATTTTGTATCAAGTATTATATAACACAAACAAAAATAGTTAAATTCAAAGTTGAAAAAGAAAGACTTTACAAAGTCAAAAGTGGATAATAATTTTGGGGCGGAGGGAGTATTTTTTTTCTTTTGTAATAGACTTCATGAATCGACTTCAATTATGGTTCTTACTTCTATAGCGAAGTTAATAAGGATGATTGTTAAAGTTTACCAAAAAAGAAAGAAGTATGATTGAGCAAGAGCTTTGGGGGTACCCGAAGAAGAGGATTGGGAGAAAGATAGGTATGACTTCATTTATAATTCATATTCCTAGCATGTTGTTCCTAATATTTTGTTTATTTATTTAATACCTTTTACTTTTAATCCCGATAGACACGTCATCTGGGGAGCTCGTCACAATGCATGTGACCATATCGAATATGTGGAATTCACTTATTTTCTTTTTTAATCTTTTTTTTTTTATTTTGACGATTGTCTTGATATTGTGAGTAAAAGAACGAGTAGGAACATTTAATTGGATGATACAATATTGAGATTATGCTTTTACAACAAATAATTATCTTTTTATATTCTTATCTAAACAAAAGTTCAAATAATCTTTCTCTTTGTTTTATATGCAATTTGATTAAAATGGTATTAAAACAAACTAGATTAAATCGAATGTTGGAATTTGTTAAAACATGTTCTATTAAAGTTGATAATCCTATCAAAGGAATTGAAATGAACTAATAATCAAACGACAAGATTACTCTTTACGCGTATTGAACCCAAGAACACACATTAACTCATATCTCAATGACTGCAAAAACAAGAATGGGTGAATAAACTTGAACAAAAAAAGAACTAGTGAGCAGAACCATTACCAGTTACACTTTTACACATATTGAACCATATTTGATTGCAAAAGCATATCGAATCATAATCAATGATGGTCACCTATCAACACTAGTGTTGTTGTAAAAGGAGGTGTGATGATCACCAGCTTCACATAAGAACATATGAAGGGAAGTGAACTCCATGAGATCTGTTCTTTAGATTTTACAGTTTTTAGGTAATTTGAAAGAATTTCAATCGAGTGTCCAAATTCCATGGTGTTTGGAATGGATTTATGCAATTCTTTAGGGGGAGGGTTTTAAAAGGAATTGGTAAATTTCATTTCCATCGTTTGTGATACATGATCAAGAAGGAATTCACGCAATTCCTTGCAAATCCACAAATCAAACAAGACAAACGCATCTAACCATGTCACACAACCCAACATGATTTCTTCAACCCATTCAAACATGTTCTAACAATCCGACATGATTCTATAACCAAATCAACCCATCTAACCATGTCAAACAACCCGGCATGATTCTATAACCAAATCAACCCATCTAACCATGTCAAACAACCCCAACATGGCTCTTTTCAACCTAATCAACCCATTTAACCATTTTATTACTCTCATAAAAGGTTTACCAATTCTACCTCATAACTTTATCCAAGTTTACGCTCATTAGCATCACTATTAATCGTCAAAACATGATAAGATAGAGCAACCAACATTTATCGAGAAGAACTTCACTCATCTCTGTGTTGGGTAAAATCACAACCCCGAGCCCTAAAACACTTGAAATCGATATAGAGCAACCCCTAAGACCCTACGATAGTACGGGCTTTCAATTATGGTATGTTCTCGAGTTATTTTAAAGAGGGGAAGGGAAGGAGTGGAAAGGGAGGAGAGGAAAGGGAAGGATGGAAAACTCCCCCTCCCAATCATTCCAAAAATGGGAGGAAAAATTTTACTTACAAAACTAGCAAAATTGCCCCTCCCAACCCTTTCCTTTCCCTCCTAAAAAAATCTTCAGAACACAATTTTTCATCTCATCCTTTCCCACTCCTTCCCTTCCCCTTATTAAAAAAACTCGAGAACAGGGTGTTAGAGACCCTAAACAAGACAAAACACATTTCAGGCATCCTTGCATCACAAAACATAATGCCTCGTGTTAGAAGAAAATCATTCGCAAGGACCTACGGCTCACAAACTCCGGATTTGCAATTTTTTATTCTTGTTTCAAAAGAACCTAAATCCAAGTTTTTGTCATTGTAACTTGCCAAAAACACTTCTAAACCTCTGGAACAACTTCTAACCATGAGCACTAGCAACATTTGGGTATAATTCGAAGTATCGACAAACCCTAACTTAATAACTAAATGACCGACAATTTCAACCCAAATCTTCATATGATCAACTAAACGCTGCAATGGTCAACAAGTACTGTATAACTAAATTTTGAACCATACCAAAGAAAAGAAACGTGTTTGCACCAAATGATGCTTGAAGGGTTTCAAGGAGCAAAATCAACATAACCAAAGCTTCTTATGCTTCACATTTCAAACACACTCAATCAACATCCAAATCTTAGACTACCAACATCCTTGTAACTAAAGTTAGAGTTTTAATTAATCATGATGGATTGTGATCTCAAATGATTTAAGTATTATTCTCATTTACGGTTGTTTACACAATATGGTGAAACTTGCATTAAAGGATGAATCATGTGATTTATTGGAAGTAGAAAGGGTAAATAAACTTAAGTTGAGAGAGTAAAGTGTCAACCCTATAATTTTCTTTATACTTGTAGAGTTGTAGGATGTGTTGGAACCTAGACGGGGGGTGAATATGTTCTTTTACTTAGTTTACCAATTTTTACACTTATAAAAACTTGTAAGTTGTGTTTTAAAATATTTAACTTGAAGTTTATAGCACAACAAATATATATTTGAAATAAAGAGAGTAAGGATAGAGAGATATCACCAATTAGAAGACAAGAGATTTATAGTGGTTCATGCAAGTGTTAACAAACTTGCACTACATCCACTCCTTGGCATCACCCACCAAGAGTTTACTCCACTAAAACTTCTCTCTTTCAAGGTAGAGATAAAACTTTACACTTCTCTCTTTAGTTTACAAGAAATACTCTTCTCTCTTGCAAACAAGGCTAAGATGAGCCTAGCTTCACTCTAATTTGATGGCTAGAGTTAATCCTCACTTCTCTCTAATTATGTAGGCTAGAGATAATCCTTACTTCTCTCTAATTATGTAGGCTAGAGATAATCCTTACTTCACTCTAATTTGAAAGGCTAGAGTTGATCCTCACACTATTACAAATATGTAGAAAGATAATGTAATGATTGAGCTTTGAAGACTTTCACTCTTGCTCTTGATCTTGATCTTGCTTGATCTTGATCTTTTTCTTGTGGATGATATATCTTTTGTTTGGAATGTTAGCTCACAAGATCTTAGAATATGTTCTGAGTTTTTCAAATGTCAAGAGTTAGTAAATCACAAGACTTGAGTGACTTTAAATAAGAAAAAAAGTGAGTTCAAAAAGTGGCCAGACATATCACGGTCGATACACGGTCGACCGTCAGACTACTGGAACTTTTTGAGCTTTTCAATTATGAGCGTTGGCTTTTTACCAAAATCACACACAACCCATTTTTACCTTAAATATTCACTGAAAATAAGCTTAGAAAAAGAGGGGTTGTGACATACTTCTTATGTTTGAAATAAAACACCAATATGGAAGATTCTAAAGCAAATGTATAAAGCATGTTGGATGTTTGCTTCTTTGGGAGATTCCATTTTCTAAATTTGGTGTTGATTTATTTCAATGCTAGATTATGTTTGGTATTTGCCAAAATAAGAAGTCTTATACTTTTTCAACCAAGCTTGTGATTTTTTTTTAAAAATATTTGAATTTTTTATAAAAGTGTTTATAAAAATTATTTTGTAAAAACTTAAACTTGTTTAATTAATTATTCTTGTAAGCTCATATTTTCCGAACACTTGTTTGTAGATTTCTTCGACACCGGCTGTCGGGTACGAGTTCGACTGACTTCAAGAGGAACAATGTTTAAGAATAGTGAGCTGTGCAGTGACGGTTGATACACGGTCGACCGTGAACACTTTACGCTTTCTTCAAAACTTGTTTTCTTCATATCTTGTTGAGTTAAATTCTTTTACTTGTTTGTACTTCACTTGATCATCAATTTGAGGCTTGTTAATTTTCTTTAAGAATATAGATATGAACATATGAATAATTTTGATAAGCAATAGTATCACATGTGTATATTTTTATCATCATCAAAACAAGGAGTGCACTTTTAAATGTAAGACCATGTATGCACCAACAGGATGAAATGAGACTAAAATCTAGTTGTAAAACTCAACTTGATGAATTAATTGAGGTTATAATGATCAAGTATGATCGATCCGGTAAAACTTAGCGAGTCTTGAACATGAACAAAGTAGAGCTCGCCAAACTCAATTTAGCTAATAGTGGACTTCGCAAAGTTGAAGTTAGTTTGTGTTAGGACTCGCCAAGTTAACTTGGTCAATAGACAACTCGCAAAACATTAAGATGGCTAGTAATGGAACTTGCGAACTAAAGGTTGTCAAATAGGGTTCAACTTGCAAAGTATGTTATCGAATGGAAAGGACTTGCTAAGTCCTAGGTTGGCGAGTAGAGTAAGGCCATGTTTGTTTTTTCAAATAAGACCTTATTTTAAGAAAAGGTCTGCGGGTGGAAAGACGTTTTCAATAAGATCATTTGTTTTTCCGTAGACATAAGGTCTGCAAACATCTTATTTCAGCTTATCCTAATAAGCTAAAAAAAAGTGCTTCTTAGGTCTTATTTTTCCCCATCACCGCCGACCACCGCCGACCGCCACCACCGCCGCCGACCGCCGCCGACCACCGCCGACTGCCACCACCGCCCACCACCGCCGTCGACCACCACCGGCGCCACCACCGCGGACCACCACCGACCGCCACCGCCGCCCGCCACCACCACCGCCGCCGACCACCGCCACCACCACCGCCGCCGACCACCGCCGAACGCCACCCCCGCCCGCCACCCCCGCCCGCCACCGCCGCCGACCACCACCGCCGCCGACCACCACCCACTGCCGCCACCGCCTCCACCGCCGCCGACCACCACCGCCGCCGACCACCGCCCACTGCTGCCACCGCCTCCACCGCCGCCGACCACCGCCCACCGCCGCCACCGCCCACCGCCCCCACCGCCGCCACCGCCGCCACCGCCGCCACCGCCGCCGCCGCCGCCGCCGCCGACCACCGCCGATCACCACCACCGCCGCCGCCGACCACCGCCGATCACCACCACAGCCGATCACCACCGCCGCCGCCGACCACTGCCGACCGCCACAACCGTCGCCGACAACCGCCACCACCACCGCCGCCAACCACCGCCGACCGCCACCACCGATGACCACCACCGACCGCCGCCATTGGTGGCGGTCGGTGACGGTGGTGGTCGGCGGCGGCGGTGGTCGGCGGCGGTTGTGGCGGTCGGCGGTGGTCGGCGGCGGTTATGGCGGTCGGCGGCGGTGGCGGCGGTTGTGGTGGTCGGCGGCGGTGGCGGTCGGCGGTGGCGGCGGTGGTGGTGGTCGGCTGTGGTCGTCGGCGCGGCGGTGGTGGTGGTCGGAAGTGGTCGGCGGCGGCGGTGGTGGTCGGCGGCGGTGGCGGTCGGCAACGGCGGTGGTGGTGGCGGTGGCGGTGGTGGTGGCGGTGGCGGTGGTGGTGGTCGGAGGCTGCGGCGGCGGCGGCGGTGGTCGGAGGTGGCGGTGGCAGTTGGCGGAGGTGGCGGTTGGTAGTGGTGATGGTGGGGGAAGTGGCGGTTGGTAGTGGTGATGGTGGGGGAAGTGACGATTGGTAAATATAGTAAATAAGACATTTCTTAAAATTAAAAAAACAAATAATATTTTTTCGCAGACATAACACCTTTTAAAATTTAGCTTATCAAATAAGACATTCGCAGACATGGCCTAAGACCTTAACAGCTTATGTCTTCAAAAAACAAACAGCACCTAAGAGTCACAAAGTCTTTCTTAAAGAGATGTTGGGAACTCGCAAATGTTGGTTGGCGATGTCTTGGAACTCGCAAAATTTAGTGGATTGGATTTGAAATTCGTAAAATTTAGGAAATCGCCAAGTTTTCCTTTGTGATTTAGGTTATCTATGTTGTTTACTTTTATGAATTTAACCGTATCAACCTAGTTTCGTTATTTTAGGACTAGGTGTTTTGGTAAATTTAGGGAAGGAAACATTGTTAGATTGCACGCGAGGTTAGTAAAATTTACAAAACCAAGTATAATGACAAAATCGATGTTTTTGGTACAAAATAAGTTGGTTAATGGTGTACCTTTATTTGCAAAAGTTGTGTGCACTTTGTTTTCTATAGCGGTGTTATACGGTTATGAGCTAGTATTAGTTTATGTGCTCCAATAATATTGGTTCTCTTTACTTGCATGTTAATATATACTGTTAGGGTTTAACATGCTTACGGTTAATTTTACAGTTGTTATACTAAATATTTCCTTTACTAGCACATTATCATTTGTATACTAACGGTTATGGTATGCACGCTGCTTTATGCAGCTGATTTTCCGGCCAATCTTGGATGGGTGGCGGTGTTTGAAAGGCGCAGGTCTTAGTCTTTTGGACCTACGCATTTTGTTGTCTCACGGTTGAATTACGGTTGTTTATGCATGTACATAGTTATTAGGATGGTGTAGATCGAACTGCTTGCATAAGAGGTTGCCAAGTACGTTTACAGTTATGACCTTCTAGGAAGTGCTCGCCATTGACATGTAATTTTTAACAAGCTATGCATCATTGACATCTATAGATGATAGAACATAGATCTTTATATACAATGAATACGAATCGTCTACAAGTACTACTAGAGATTTGATTTAAACCCCCTTCTACATATAAATCGAATATTGTCGTGTACACATCCACTATATAATAGACCACAAAGACTAAGTCAAATTGTCTCTTAACGGGTTCATAGATGCTTGTATTTCCTCAAGAGTCCGACCCTTGGTCTCAGGAACTAGTTTCACAACGAACAAAACAGTTAAGCAGCATATGCTTGAAAACATGAAAAAAGTTCCTGGTAGGTAAATAAATTTCAGTTAAGTCCATATGCAAGTAGCATGCATGTGTCCGTGTGTGTATGCAGGAAAATACTAGTCGAATGGTAGAGTAGGACATGGAACATGTCATAATCAGCTCAAGCTAATCTCTTTGTGGAAAAACGAAACATCCGACCGAGTAAAATAGGTTTTAGCAAATGTAGTATAAGTATTTCTCATATGTGTTTGTGTGTGTGCCCGCGTGCGCATGTGTGTGTGTGTGTGAGAGAGAGAGAGAGAGAGAGAGAGAGAGAACCTTCGGTGCTGCACTTCATCAGGAAGTTAAAAGAATAAGAAACGACCCAAGAACCAAACCAGCTAACTACCGTCACAAGGCTTCCAGCTGAACTTTTAACATTTATAGGAAAAATCTGAAGAATATATGTATAGTAAAGAGAAATTATATTAAAATTTTAGGACTGTTTTTTAAATGGAATTTATTGAACACAACTCTAAGAACCATATGCATTCGTTTCCAATTATATTCATCTTAAACATAACACATATGAGCCTGAATGAAAGATATACCTCAGACATAATGACCCATGGAATCCCTCCCATGCCCAGTGAAAAAGATCCCTTAAATACCTGCATGCTTACATTGGATCTCACATGAACACTTGAGTTGAACGATTAAAGATGATATAATATGATGGCGAGATTTAGTAGAATAGTACTAAATCATGAGATGCAAAGTGGAATTATAAATAGTTAACGAGTGTGAAATTGCATTACCAATACCCCGACAAGTGCCAAAATCGGGCTTAACCCCGTATACTCTTGAAGGTCCTGCACTCGCAAGTTGAGTTATTAGAAGATTTTAGGGAAGAAAATAATATTGAAGTGGAAAGTAGTTTCTATATAAAATAAAAAACCTGTAGCAAAAATGATATCCCCACTAGAAAACAACCTAAGCATGTTCCAGCTGCAGAAACCTTAAGGAAAGCAAAACAAATATTTGGATTATCAATACATTGAACTCTATTATTAATATGTAAACTACTAAAATGTAAAGAAAATCTTGAGCCAATCAGCAAACAGTGGAGATACTGAAATACTTTCTGATATAAAAAAATTCAAGGGAGAAAACCGGTCTCTATGCCCAGCTGTCTTGTTTAACTCACATGTATAGATCAGAAGATAACGAGCAAATTGATACAAAAAGTAGATTACATTTGAAATACAATTCAATAAATAAAAGAGCATACATAAATGATTCACGAGAACAGGATTCGATCAGTACCATTAGAAGTGGTCGTCTACCGGCAACATCCATCAAAAGTACACCTAAAATGGAAGAAGGAATCTGCAGGATTCCATCAGTACCATTAGTAGAGGTCGTCTAAACCACAGGGACCATTTCAGTAATTCACGATTTCACTCTTAATTTATTTATTTACTTTGTGTGTGTGTGTGTGTGCACTCCAAAATGAAAGATAGCATCTAGTTGGGATCATGAAAACCTGAACAATAACCAATGCTATTGATCCAGTGGTACTTGAAAAACCTGTAAAAAGAACATCATACGTTCATCGATATTCTTTTAACCAAAAACATGTACTCCTTGAAACAAAATTATCAAAGTACCCCAGAAAATTTAAGACTTAAATAAAAAGCAGGATCCTCACCAGCAGAAATAAAGATAGAATTTGCGTAAAATGCAATAGCGTTGATGCCACCAAATTGTTGCAATACCATAAGTCCTACTCCAACCTAAAGCATAATTATCAGTGTACAAATTTAAACCATGAAAATTTGAAATTGCATGGATATATATATATATACTTACAATGAGAGATTTGGTATATTCTGGTCGCAACAAATCAGAGACTCTATTTTCTGAAAGTTGATGAAGTGTTTCAGTATAATCCTGCACCATTAGATGAGCATCCATTTCCATCATAATTCCAATTGGAATAATATAACTTATCTAATAGAAATAATTAGAGTAATTTACAACTTCCGTCCTTGTGGTTTGCCTCAATTTGCAGGTTCAGTCCTCATGGTTCTAAAATTACATGTAAGGCGCCTATTTTTTAAACTTCTTTCAGAATTGGTACCTAAAACGGACGGCCATTGAAAACTTCCATTAACTTTTGCGATATTACAGTTTACCCTTTCAAAAACTACGCTGAAGGTCCTTGAATATTTTAATTATAATACAACAATGGTCCCTCATGTTTAAATTTTTGTGTAAGGATAAAAATGTCCTTTTAAAGAACTTACACCAAGGTTAACTGCACTGGAGATCCACTTTAAGGACAAATTTTGCAACAATTTCAAAAATAGGGACCTTCAGTGTAATCCCAGAACCATCAGGATCAAGCCTGAAAAATGAGGTAAACCATAAAGACAAAAGTTGTAACTTACTCAAAGAATTAAACTATAACTAGAAGTGAAATTAAAGCCAGATATATAAGGTGAAGATAACCACCACCAAGGTGGCGTAGTGGTAAGGCGGCCGTGTCCCGTCCTCGAAGAGGTCACGGGTTCAAACCTAACTAGGTATACATCTTGAGGGTGGCCAGGGAAGGGTAAGAAAACGGTCACGGGGATACCCCGGTTAGGCCGCGTTCATCTAAGTCAAAGACTCGCCCTCCCCGGGTAACCTCAACACGAAATACCTCTCCGTTTACCCATTTATATATAAGGTGAAGATGTTACTCTGATTTCAGCAGCTTCTTCAGCGATTTCTGCATTCTCTCCCCTAAGTCGCTGCAGAGCACACTCACAATCCTTCCAGCGACCATTTTTTGCCTGTAAAAAAGCTATATCTTGTCACATGGAATGAATTTGGTCTTAGGCTCTTAGCTTTTTGTACAGGATTATGGCATGTAATTGTAACCGACTTTCACAAATGTACCAACTTATGCAACGTACTTTTTTGTGCACCTAACGTCATTGAATTTTCACAAATGCTTCATTTTTTTCAATGTACTTATGTCAGGATCAAAATATTATATAGAAATAATAGTTTAAATTGTGAGTGAAGTTTGCATAAAATGCAAACTAGAGTGCTAAAAGTGTAAATACTATCCACAAGTGTATCTCGGCTGAGCTTAGGTTTTCTCCTACTCTCACACACACTCACCAAACCGAGATCCTCCTTCTCGGCACTTCATCTTGTATCTAGCTTGAATCACAACCACTATCAACTTAAGAATGTTCCACTCTTGTAAATCTCAAAGTCAATAAATTTTCAAAGCTTGTAACACATTTTGAAAGTACAATGACTACGGGTACACACACAAAAAACTACGTTGCATAAATCAGTACAAATGTGAAAGTATGTTCCTGTTACATGTCATTGTTCCTTCTTTTACTATGGCAAGCAAGAGGCAAAAAAAGTGCGGTGCATAAATCAGTATAGTAGTGCAAGTATGTTCCTTTCAAATGTCATTATCCCTTCTATTACATGTCATTATTCCTTCATTATATCCAATGTACTAGAAATATCGAATGTTTTGCGACTAACTCACCAGCCATCTAGGAGACTCGGGAATGAAGAACAAGCCTAAAATCTGTAGTAGACATGGAGCAATTCCTGAAAAGGGATAACAACCATCACTCTTAACTAACTTGTACAACATTTGTAGAAAGAGTTGAGATGTAGCCGATATTTACCAATAAGTGCGAGTGTCCGCCATGGAATAACAATTCCAACAAGCCACATTACAGACATACCAACAGATATCATCAGCTGTAAATGGTGCATAATGTAGTCAGGAATTAGTCTGCGTTGGGTACGAAATTATTACAATTTGCTATTTACCTGATTAACAGCGGTAAATGCTCCACGAAGGTTTTTAGGTGTTATTTCTGCTACATAAACTGTTACCTATTCAGTTAACTAAATCTGAGACCTCGCAGATGTCAAAGAATCAAGAAAAGAGTTTAAGAGAATGAAGAATATATTGCAACTACCACATAAGAAATAACCCCAATTCCATATCCTATCAAAAATCTTCCAGCATCGAGTAACCAAGAAACCTGTTACCAACAAACTATTATGCAATGAGATTAATCAAAAGATCTTATGTATGAATGGAAACAAGAAAATAGGAAGAGAAGAAGATCAAACTTCGACAGAATACACAAAGCAAACACAACATTGAAGAATTCATTGGCTAACATGTAGAAACATATTTTTCAGGAAAAGTCCAGAATTTTTCCTGACACTAATGATTCCCGTGAGCAATAATCATGAAGCCATACATTAATGTACATGAAAAAGAAAAAGGTGTCAGGGAGAGGAATTGCCTTTGAAAATAAAATTAAAAACCACCCGAACAAACAGAAGATTTGAGAGAGTCCCATGGTCTGCATATGAAATTAAATCAAACTGTCAGAGAACTGAAGAACAAGAAAATTTTAACCAGACCACTACAACAAGCTAGACTGAAAGAGAAATCGAGCAAGTGTGAAATAGGAGAGCCGAGAACCAGATACGTATTCTCATTAATTCAAAAATAGGGTACAGATCATAAGAAATATATATACTAAACAACTATGACCTATATACATAATAAGTCCCTATACTATACAATTATATCAATTCACAGTTTTAACACTCCCCCTCAAGCTGGAGCGTATAGATCATAAGCACCAAGCTTGCCATATATATCCTCAACCCGTGGGCCTCTCAAGGCTTTAGTAAACCCATCTGCCAATTGATTATTCGAGTTGACGAACTCTGTCACGATGACACCTTGAAGGAGCTTGTCTCTGATAAAATGACAATCAATTTCGATGTGTTTAGTTCTCTCATGAAACACTGGATTGGAAGCGATATGAAGGGCAGCTTGATTATCGCAAATAAGTTTCATCTGAGGCACTGGACAAAACCGAAGCTCTTCAACAAGTTGTTTAATCCAAAGGAGTTCACAAGTTGCATTAGCCATAGCGCGATACTCTGCTTCTGCGCTTGACCTTGCAACTACTGTTTGTTTCTTGCTCTTCCAGGAAACTAGGTTCCCACCAAATAGAACACAGTATCCAGAGGTTGAACGTCTGCTAAATGGACATCCTCCATAATCTGCATCTGTATAACAGGTTACCTCTGTGTTTCCTTTGTTCTCATATAATATGCCTTTCCCTGGAGCTCCTTTGATATACTTCAAGATCCGAAGAGCTGCTTCCCAATGGGCATCACACGGAGCATTTAAAAACTGACTTACTATACTTACGGCAAACGAAATGTCCGGTCGTGTTACAGTAAGATAGTTAAGTCGACCAACTAGTCTCCGATACTTCCCTTGATCAAGTAATAACTCCCCCTGACCCGGGAGAAGTTTAACGTTAGGATCCATTGGAGATTCTACCGGTTTGCAATCAATTAGATGAGCTTCCTCTAAGATGTCCAGAGCATACTTCCTCTGAGATATGAAGATTCCTTCTTTAGATTTTGCAACTTCAATACCCAAAAAGTATCTAAGTTGGCCCATATCTTTTGTCTGGAAGTTTCTGAACAGGTGGTCTTTCAGTTGCCGAATTCCTTCATGATCATTTCCTGTGATTACAATGTCATCAACATATACAACCAAATAGACACATCTTGCCCCCGTAATGCGATAAAACGTGGAGTGATCAGCCTCACTTTGCTGCATTCCAAATTCTTTTACCACAACACTGAATCTTCCAAACCAAGCCCTGGGAGATTGTTTCAACCCATATATTGACTTTCTCAACTTACAAACGAGTCCAGACTCCCCCTGAGCAACAAACCCAGGTGGTTGCTCCATATAGACTTCTTCTTGTAAATCACCATGGAGAAAGGCATTCTTAATATCTAGCTGATGAAGAGACCAGGAGCGCATAGCAGCAATGGAAAGGAGAAGGCGAATTGTGGTCATTTTTGCAACTGGGGAGAAAGTATCAGTGTAATCCAGACCAAATTTCTGGGTATAACCCTTAGCAACTAGTCGAGCTTTGAGCCGATCAAGTTTGCCATCAGGGCCCACCTTTGGTGTAAATATCCATCTACAGCCAACTTTAGATTTACCTGGGGGTAAAGGAACGAGTTCCCATGTTCCGTTGGTATGTAACGCAGACATTTCATCCATCATTGCCGTCTTCCATCCTGGATGGGATAAAGCCTCTTCAACCGTTTTAGGAATAGGGACCAAATCAAGGCTTGCAACATAGGCGGAGAAAGTAGGTGATAACCGATCATAGGTAACATATTTGTATATAGGATAAGGGTTAACAGTAGAGCGCTTACCTTTCCGAAGGGCAATTGGTGGAGTATCTTGAGCAGAACCATGAGTGGGTGAATGAGTCGAGGAAGGGGATGAGTCAGAGGGAACTGTTGCAGGAGTGGTCAGATCATCCATTGTGTCATTTGAGGGTGGAGGGAACGACCGGTTGCGACGCTGATACGTTTTTAGAGGAGTCGGGTGAGTAGGAGAATAAGTAGTGGTGTGTGGAATAGGGTCGGGTGGGAATTCAGGAGGGATGACATGGCTGGGAACCGGGAGGACCTCATTGACAGTAGTAGATGGAGGAGAATCCGGGGAATAATAGAGCTCATGGTCAAAGAATGTAACATCAGCGACCATAAAGTATTTCCGGAGGGTAGGAGAATAACACTTGTAACCTTTTTGGAGACGAGAGTACCCTAAGAAGACACATTTGATAGCCTTAGGGGAGAGTTTGTCTCGACCAGGTTCTAAAAGGTGAACAAAACATATAGAGCCAAAGGGATGCAAAGGCAGGTGATACGGGGTTTGGTTGGGATGTAGAAGAGAAAAAGGAGTTTTGTTCTGTAGAACTGATGACGGCATTCTGTTTATTAGATAACAAGCTGTCATGACCGTATCAGCCCATAAAGGACGAGGAAGATTACTATGTAATAACAAAGTACGGGTGGTTTCAATTAGGTGACGGTTTTTCCTCTCGGCTATTCCATTTTGCTGTGGGGTATGAGGACATGAGGATTCATGTAACATGCCCTTAGAAGCCATAAATTCTTGAAATGGCTGAGAGAAATATTCCAGAGCATTGTCACTTCGTAAAACACGAATAGTTTTGCCAAATTGAGTGTGTATCTCAGTACAAAATTGTTTGAATATAGCAAATAGATCGGTACGACTTTTCATTAAAAACAACCATGTAGAACGAGAATAATCATCAATAAAAGTAACAAAATACTTGAAACCCAAGTTTGAACAGACTCGGCTAGGACCCCACACATCAGTGTGAACAAGAGAGAAAGTAGACTCAACCCTATTATTAATACGTTTAGGAAACACAGTACGAGTATGTTTTCCCAACTGACAAGACTCACAATCTAAGGACTCCAAAGATGACAGACTTGGCACAATCTTCTTTAGCTTGGATAGAGAAGGATGACCATAGAGATGGTGCAGATACTGAGGTGAGATGGTACTGGCAGCAGTAGAGTGATGAGAACCACCTAAGTAGTAGTGTCCTTGTGACTCATGCCCTTCTCCAATCATCCGTCCCGTCCTCAGGTCCTGTAAGAAAACAGAAGTAGGGGTGAATATCACAGAACATGCATGTGATTTCGTAAGACGACTGACAGAAAGTAAGTTAAATGGGCTCTTTGGAACAAATAAAACAGAATCCAATGACAACGAGTTGCTCGGATTCGTTGTACCTATACCCTCAACAGTCGTTTTATTTCCATCGGCCACAGTAATAGGTGGTAAAACAGTAGAACAATTCAACTGAGAGAACAAAGATTTGTTACCACATAAATGACCAGTTGCACCAGAATCAATTATCCAGGGTCCCATAGAATGGGTTACAAATGCAGAAGAAGTACCCATATGGCTAGTAGCCGTGAGAGAAGGTATGTGTGCAGCTCGGAACCTCAGGAATGCTTCATAGTCAGAAACAGACATGTTGATGGTTTGTGTAGAATCAGTGACATGCACAGAACTGGCAGGTGGAGCAGATAAAGACGGAGGAGCTGCTGGATGTCCATGTTTCTTCCAACATTTGTCTTTGGTGTGACCTAGGCGTTTGCAGAAGTCACAAGAAGGACGCTTGTTGTTGCTCTTCTTTGAGACAGCTGCAACAACAGTTGGATTTGCAGCAAATGCAGAGGGATTGGAAGAGGGACCCGTCGTATTCTCCGCCATGTTAAGTAGTCGGCGAAAAGTGTCTTTCATGGTTGGTGTGGAGGAGCCAGTGAGGATTTGATGTCGAGCAGACTCATACTCTGGTTTAAGACCACATAAAGCAGCAACCATAAAAAAACGTTCCCGTTGGATAGTTTGCTCCGTCTTTGAACTTACAAAGGGCATTAGTGCATCAAATTCTTGCATGAGAGCTCGGACCTGACCCAAAAAAGATTCCATAATGTCTGTCTGTTTCAAGTGTTGGATATTGTAAACAACTGTGTACAGCCGTTGAATATCATTAGTGTAACATTCTGATGCTTCGGTCCAGACATCATAACACGATTCGAATGGACGAAATAACTGAATAATAGATGAATCAATAGATTGCCATAATAAGTTGCACAGTTGAGCATCAACTTGTTCCCACTTAGGAAGGTCTTTTTCTGCAATATCAGTCACCCGATTGGTTAAATGATCACTACGGCCTTGACCTTTAAACCACATCTTAACTGAGGCTGCCCATGATACATAGTTAGCTGACCCAGTTAGTTTTTCTGAAGTAATTGACTGATTTCCCATGAAAAATGATTGTGTGGTTGTTGGAGGATCAATAACATCACCCATGATACAAAAATAATGGCAAATGGCTTGAAACAAACACGAAATGGTGCAAGGCAGTGGCTGAAATGGTGTCAAGCAAACAGCAAATGGCTTGAAACAAACAGCAAATGGCGCAAGGGCTGAAATGGCTTGAAAGCAAATGGCTTGAAACAAATGGCTTGAAACAAATGGCTGGAGTAGCGTACGCAGTTAGGGCAAACCTCGGCAGTCGATAGGGATAGACGTCAAGAAGCAGAAACCCAAAACCAACAATCGATAATGAACAAACAGAAAATCAAACACAATCACAATTGATTAGCACATGGGTACGCTCAGTTGATACGTACGCACAGAAATATTAATCGATCCAAAGGTGATTTACGACTGCAGCAGAAAGAAACAATCGATGATGGGTACGCCCTTGGAATGTCAAACACAATCGGAGAGATACACAACTGTTTGATACGAAGCTTCCAAAACTGATAAGTGCAGCGGAAAAAAAACGAGCGGACGTAGGGTTTACGTCGGCTCTGATACCATGTGAAATAGGAGAGCCGAGAACCAGATACGTATTCTCATTAATTCAAAAATAGGGTACAGATCATAAGAAATATATATACTAAACAACTATGACCTATATACATAATAAGTACCTATACTATACAATTATATCAATTCACAGTTTTAACATGTTAGTACCAAGTAACAACAAAAGAACTTACCCCTCTTCTTCCAAATTGTTCGGCTAATTTTCCACACATAACAGCACCTATCATTCCTCCAATCGTCAATATTGAACCAAAAACTGAGTACTACAATTAACAGTAAAAAGAAATAGAGTATAATCCAAAAGATATCAAAGATTAAACAACATCAGTTTCAAAATGTTTTTTTAAACAGATAAGACTCCATATTTAATTACAGTTTCTGTAATACTCTACAGAATGACTAGTCATAAGAGGCTGCAAGTATGAACCTGTGTTGAAAAAACTGTCTTAAAGGAACGTAAAATTGTGTGAAGTTGTATGTCCTGATAGGTCACCTAGTAAAAATTATATGTTCTTGATAGAATCTAGACAAACTATATTTTTGATGAGCACTTCAGAATTCCTACGTTAGCACAGAAGACCTTTTTCTGAGCACCCACAGAGCGGAAACTGGTCAAGTACGCTTTCAATGGTCAAATGATGGCCATTGCTGAGGACTAAGAGATAGAAAGGTATTTTCTCTTATTAATTTGGTTCACTGAAGCAAGAAGAAAAACCATAAAATTTGAGATTGAATGGACTTTGCCAGCAATTTCTAGAAACTTTACACAGTTAGGCGATTGTAAGCTCCAATGATATGTATATATCATGTGTTGTAGGAATGGTTTTAATCATGACTGTTCTTTAAGAACTGCACTCAACACAGGTTTGACATTCTTTACTAGACTGACCAGACAAATTGCATATATAACTTCAGAAATGGATTAGACATACAGTGAGTTTTAATCAACTACTTAGCTAATGATTCTTTTTTACAACAAAATGAGCCTGGATCATAACATCACCCAATGAGTATACACAGCATGCACAAGTGGAGTATTACAATTATAAGATACTTTACTTAAACATGAATGTAGGAAAATTTTTGGTGCACAACAAGACATTACCTCTTCCAAGGACAGGCCAAGATCATCCATCATCCCTGTCTCAGCAGGAGATGAAAAGCCAACCTGTGTAAGAACAGTACACCAATAGTTGTTAATTTAACCAATTTTGTGCATTATGTCGATTTGTGCACATAGGGAAATTAGTCAATTTTGTGCATTATATTGATTGTGAAAGACTCTCTTCTCCAAATCACAAATAGTGTACTTATTTGGTTTTTTTAGGGTTCACTTCACTAAAATGTAGAACTTCACAATTTTCTTATCGTATGTACCGAACTTTAAATATTTTATATTATGTGTATCAAACTTTTCTTTTGTTCTTACTGTATGTAAATTGATTGCATACAATAGTAAAAAGTAATATACATTTAGTACACATGATAGAAAGTTAATTTCACACAAATGAAACAAACTAAAAGTTCTATACATACAATAGAAAGTTTAAAGATCAATACACACGATAGGAAAAATGTAAAATTGTATACATTTTGATGAAACAAACCCTTTTTATTAGCCAAAACATATGTCTTCTTACATTAATCAAGTCTTTATGTTCTCTCAATAATTCGTTGGTGTAGAATAATGGAAACCTCGTAGGCATTGTGTATTACATTGATAATTATTGTAGGGCACAATGGGGACAGGAGAATGGATCCTAGCCTATCTATACAACCAGGTTGCAGCGATAAGAGGATAGAAGGTCGGACACTCAAACTAGAACAGAAAATACATTGAAAGAGAAAAAATACATAAGAAAAAATATAAAGCAGGAAAGATGTAAAGCAAAACTTCATGGCCCACAAGGTGGCAACGTGATACAAACCAACTGGGATGCCAGCGCATCAAGAGAGTCACAAGGCCACCTGTACATCTGGCAGATTACATCACTCAATCTGTTAGGCCTTGAAGGAATGCGTGGGAAGGAGTTAGTTATTTAATTAATTATTTTTACTCTTTTGACCTTATCTTTCTTCTAGTATAAGTATCTGCACTGTAATTCCTCTGATGATTATGCAATGAATGACCTGTTCTCTCACACTACCTTCTTCTTCTCCTTCTTTCTAACTGGAGTTAGTTATTTAATTAATTATTTTTACTCTTTTGACCTTATCTTTCTTCTAGTATAAGTATCTGCTCTGTAATTCCTCTGATGATTATGCAATGAATGACCTGTTCTCTCACACTACCTTCTTCTTCTCCTTCTTTCTAACTGGAGTCCACCCTACTCGAAAGAGACAGCACTAACACAACGGATCAATAGTAGAAGGCACAGAGTAGCGGCCCATGGTGATTGGAGCTACGAGTGTAATGACAAGAGCTACAACTATGGTGGTGGCGTTGACAAGAAAGAAAGGAAGTCGTCACTCAAGGGAACAACGAAGGGAACGAAGGCAATGGCTGCAGAGAGGCAGCAAAGCCAAGAGAAAGAGAAGATACGACCAAAATCCTAGAAGGCTCTATTACAAAAACTTGTAGGTGTTATGTATTACATTGATCGTTATATATAGAGATAAAAGATACAAAAGAAATTCTAATGGACTCTAGTCCATCTATACAATCGGGTTAGGCCATCGGCCATCCTACACCAAACCCTCATATCTATTCTATGTAATAGTTGTGCTTGCTCACCTCTTAGCAACCAAAAAACTGAATAAACATACAACTCAGCAAAAACATATTAAAATATATTCAGATCGAGTATTTTGACTACTTAAGTGGCAATCAATCATGTTTGTTAATGAGGATTTTGTCAAATAAATGAAACATTTAACTTTCCACATAGTATAATGAGAGTTTTCATTCACTATAGGATACCAAATATGCTGCTCAATATTCACAAAACCAGAAAAAGTTGTGAAGCATATTGAGGAGTTATCAGACTTCTTCAATGAGAGCATGAAACAATATGAGCGGGAAAGAAGCCCTACTTAAGAAAAACATAACTTTTGATCTGTTTAGAGTAACCAGCCCTTTTTTACATGCAAAGAAGGCTCATAACAAGACATTGTGGCAAACTGCCGCCATTGGTTTAGTCGAATTTTCAGGACCAAAATTCCTTCATCCAGGCCTGATATCGAATTCCCACAGATTTGGGGAATTTCGGTTTTTACTTAGTTCTTGTTTATATTGTACATTGCTTAAAATCTGGTACGTTCTTTAATCATATGATACTTTAGTTAGCTATTTAATTTTATTTATTTTTTGGTCAAATTTTAATTTATATATTCTTTGATGATACCTATCAAGATTAGACATGTCCCTTATAATGTACTAAACTTGTAAGTTGAAGGCTATTGAATAACATTCTCATTCCTGTCATGGCATGTGTATAAACTCTGTTTATTTACATCCATTCTAGGTCAAAAACCAATGTCACCAGAGCTTATTTCCTACTATGTAAACAAGTTATTTCATCTGGAATCTTATTGAGAAAAGGAAATGATGCATTTACTTGGGATAACACAAAAGCACATTTCCTAATTACAAACTTGAAACAAGAACTACAAAATAAATACTTTAACAACAGCAGCAACACTACCGATCTCGTTTGAGTAGCAAACTAGAACCTAAAATATAGACCGTCATACCTCTACCTCCCAAATTCCTCCATAGTTATACTCTATCACATAGATTCAGACAACTTCTGAGAATCGTAAAATAAATTCCCCCTCAGTTTTTACCTCCCAAAATCTTCCGGCGTTGGATCTTTTGGCACTTTCATATAATTAACAAAAAATTATAACAATAATAGGTCTAAAATTCAGATTTCTGATTATCTTTTGAGTGCTGATGATCATATCAAGAATTAATCAACTTATGCTGCTTTAAAAATAGTAAAACTTACAGCGGCACCGTAAACGAAAGATCCACAGACGGCCACCAAAGTGCTGAACACAAGCACAGCTGTCGGCGAAGAAGGTGAGCGGTTGCTCCGCCGGTGCCAGCTACCAGCGGCGTTGGTGAGCAGTAAACTCTCTGAAGTATGTGGACCATCCTCTTGTTCCCTTCTGCTCGCCATATCACCGTGTGTTGATGGCGCGCTGAAGGCTTTTCAATCAACAACAATCGTTAAAACACAAAAAGAGTGACTTGGTCAGTAAATTTATCGATTAACCATCAAACTATTGGACGATTACAATATTGACCCTTTTAGTTTGAAATTTTTCATTTTCAACACGCATGCCTTGATAAAACATTTCAAGTGACGTGGATATTATGTTAAGGATATGTTTGAAGATTAAATGAGTCGAGCTGTTTGTGAGCGACTCGAATTCAGATCGTTAAAAGCTTGAAATGAGTCAAGCCAAAACTAGCTTGAGCCCGAGCTCAATCCTACATTTAGGCTCATTTATTAAACGAGCTCGAGTCTGAGTCTTGTATAGTGAATTTGTTTAAGCTCACGAGCCTAAATGAGCTTTGATATAATATTTATTTTTTCTTTTTTATTTATTATTTATATAATTGTATAATATATTATTATATAATTAAATATGAAAAAATTTAAAACTTAAAATTTAAAATTGTTTTTATATCATTAAATAGAAAAAAATAAAAAATAATAATTTAAAACTAAAGTTGTTTTTATTTATTACTTTTATAATTTAAACAATTATTAAAAAAATTAATGAGCTTTAGCAAGCCTAAAATGAACTTTTTAAAACACTTTGTCGGAATAGAGGGGAGAAAGAAAAAGAAGTTTTTAATATTTTTCAAAGTTAAAATATGTGAAGTATATATATTGTTAGGTTAAAATATAAAAAGGTAAAACTTAAAACATGGGTGATATGACACATAGTATTGTGAAGGAGGAATTAAGTCATTTCTTATGTTATGAGTATCAATAGTTTTATTGATGTCACTAACCGCCGTGTAAGTATACAAAAACTCACCGCTAACAACTCGTAATCATAATATATATTACTATATTGTAATCTGAAGTGTATATAATTATTTATCTTGAACTTTATTGGTTGAAAATTAAAAAAAGGTTAACGAGTATGAACAACGAGCAAACGAGTCGCACGCATATAACTAAAGTTTTACAAGGTGTTGCGTCGTTATTTTATTACAAAACTCGTTATACATACCCTCCAACAAATAATAACATCTTTTTTTAATACTTAACAAATTCGCCATCATTGGCTTGTAACATTGAAATTGGTTAATTTTCTTTTCAATAAAGGTTTAGATAGAATGAAATATTAATTTGATTTTGTATTTAACTTACTAAACTTTCATTTCAATTTCTACTTTGAATGTCGGTTTGCCTCGTGGTTATGTTTTAACCACATATCAAAGGAGAAGAGAACAAGAACGATAAAATTTAATTATTAAACTATTATATAACTATAGTTTGCACCTGTAATATCGCAAATCTTAAGTTATTTTTTTAAACACGGCGGAAGCGTTGTAATAAAATAATATAAACAATAATACCCACAACATAAAATATATAATGTACAATAAACACAATATATCGTTTCGTGTTACAAAAAGAGATAAAAATATGGCTTATCGTTTCAAAATAATATCAGAGCACGGTCAAACTTTCCCTATACATACGAACTCCTGGAAAAACAATTGCGCTTACAAAAAAACCTGCAAAATGGAGTTAAGGTAGGGAATTAGCGCAAAACTAAGTGGATAGAAGTTAAAACCACAATCAGTAATCAGCAGAACTACAACGAGTACAACAGAAACAAGTAATCACACAAATCCAGAGGACTGGCGGTTCGGCGTAGAACCTACAACCAATGCCGGCCAAAGCAAAGGTTTACCGATAGCCTTTTTCTAACTGGCACAGTTAAACCCCTTCTGTTGCAACAAATGCATCAGAAGATCTATAATTTCTCAGCCCAATTCACAGCTGACCTCTATCATGAACACACATTATCATGCCATGTGCACATACGTTGGACTCAAGATTAATAAACACATAGCAAGTCAATCAATCATCAGCAGACTAAATTGTCTATCAAAGCATCAATGGTGTGCAGCCCGTGTACGGGTTTTTTAAGATGATTAAAAGCTTTTACACACTGGTGTTATAAAATTTATAAAATGGAATTACTAAATAAATACTACACACGACTCGGACAAGTATAACCTGATCAATAGTAGTATAGATCGGGTAAGACCAGATATCGTACCACAAGGACAGAAACTACCAATACACTACCATCATCGTTGTTTGATCAGAAAATACTTTGGAGAGATGGAAAAGATAAAGAAACTAAACTACTAAAGGATAAATAAATATATTACAGAGATAGAACGGATTAACACCATATGGATAAATTTTCACTCGGGCTTCCGATTCATCCGAACCGGTCATAGCAATAAATACAACAATAAGAATAATATGAAGACTTGACATAGATGTAATTTAAGCACGGAGTATGTTGTTCTACTTCCAACACTTACAAATCATATTATCATATGAATCATCACTCGAGTTATCAAGACTCTAATTAACAATCAAACATAATACGTAAGCATAGGATCACAATATATAACA
Organism: Pulicaria dysenterica; assembly: GCA_947179395.2. Lineage (NCBI taxonomy): Eukaryota > Viridiplantae > Streptophyta > Magnoliopsida > Asterales > Asteraceae > Pulicaria > Pulicaria dysenterica. The sequence continues at coordinate 66,789,736 of OX359290.1, read as the reverse complement.
CAGATCCACTTAACAATGTTCAAATCCAACTACAAGATATATATTCTGTCAAATAATATTTCTTATAGCTTTCAGAACTTAGGGAAGTGTCAAAGTGATTGAAAATGGGTTAAACATAAGAAACAACAAACTGAACTGGAACAAAGGTGCATGTGGTCACATGTCAAAGACATGTGGTCGCATGAGTTTTTAGATCCATGCGATCGCATGCACATGGCATGTGGTCGCATGGCATCTATTTACAACAAAAACTCATTTTTACACCAAGGATCAAACACGTACAGCTTGAACTTTCATCCAAAGTCATAAGCAGATGGAAATGAGCACTATGAAGTCATGAACCCAACAAGACTCAAACCACGTGTGTTGGGTTTAAGATCGAGCCTTATGTTATTTCCTTAAGATATCATCATGTTAAGTACCATTTATAGCACTTAACACATGCAAAGCATGAAACACATAAACATGCACATAGAATCATAAAGATCAGATTTTTAATGACATTTGGAGTTCATTTCAACCTTAACATGCTCAAGAACACCTTTTCAATCCTTTTTGTTCTTTTGTAGTATTAATGATCAAATAATATACTTAAACACTTGAAACTTTCATTTAAGATGTTAAGCATGTGTAAAACCACAATATGATAAACATGACCAACTTGTTAAGACCTGAAATGATTAAAGACAAGTTCCAAAAATGCTTTTCAAATGAAAATCTTGCTTATTACACTATTTCTAATGATAACTTTACATGATCTCGAGATTAAACCATCATTCTTGATTATGCACGAAATGTAACCTTTAAGTTGTCACGTAAAAGATTAACAAAACATGAACATGAACATATTTAACATAAGAACATGATTAAACACATTTATATTAATGATCAAAACATACTTTTTATATCAAATCATCAAGAAAATATTTATATTTCCATAACTTGGCCAAGAATCATCTTGGCCCAAATAAATTTAGTCAATCTTCATCAAATATAAGTACAACAACATCTGGAATACATGATACATTATTGATATTTCCGGATTAAACTATGTTTTTATCCGTAAATATTGTAGCTTCTACATGTCTTTTGTGCCTATAATGATCATATAATACACTAAATTGTTACTTGGGATGCTTACAGGTTGAATATGGTGGAATACTCGAAGAAAGGGCGGAAAAAGAGTTGAAAATGCAGAAAATGAGAAAAACTGTCAACTCCGACACACCTCCACTGTTTTGATCATATCTTGCTCATACGAACTCGGATTGAGGTGATTCAAGCGGCCACAGAAACTAGACTCAGAGGGCTACAATTTTAGTTTTATGGTCATCTCTCAAAAACATAAGCTCGCGCCGCGAGCAACTCTCTGGAATTTTTGGGTTCGGAGGTCAGGTAGCTCGCGCCGCGAGGCATATGGGCTCGCGCCGTGAGCCTGCGCAGATCAGATTTCTATAAATTCGAAATTTGTATCCAAAAATCACATCTTTCGCCCTACAGCCGACTCCAGGCGCCGTTTTCAGAGTTTTGCAACCCTGGAGGGTGAGGAAACACCATTGGAGCTTGGAGGATCCATATTTCATCATCATTCATTATCATCAACAACCCGGTTTGTCAAATCTATGGCTAGTCTTCGATTAAGCTTGTTTTCTCAGACTTTGTTTGATTGTGTAAGCCTGATTATAGGCTAAACTTATCTTGTATTCACCTTATGATTGAACCCTAGTTGGGATATGCTTTGATTTCTTTGTTTATCGTTGGATTGATACTAGTTCCATGTTCAATTAATTAAAGTTTGGATTTTTATGGTTTTTATCTTCGTCTCTGGATTTATGGTTTATATTGAGTATGAATAGGAAGTTTATATGATGTATGTTCCTCTTTAAATGGTTTGTCTATGAATTGTTTAAGGGTTTACTAGGAAAAGTAAATAGAATCCAGATTCCATAACTTAAACCTAATTATCTAGGGCTTTGCAATCGAGGAAACGGTTGGTTTATATTAAACTTGTTTAATATGCTTGATGAATTATGCACTAGGTTGTGTGGATTTAGATGATCAATAGGAAGTTGTTATTCTTTATCCATCGCACAATAGCTATATGAAATAGGAAGTGGAGTATAGCTAAGTCAATCCAGGTAATCAATTAAATTGATCTTGAAGTATATCATAACAGGGGGGAAAGATTAAGGTGGGTACTTGCTTTTAATTGGTTGTTTGCAAAAGTTCATTTATCTGCTTTGTTTATCTGCTTTTAATTAGTAGTTAGTTATTAGTTTTCACTCTCAAAACTGAAAATCCACACCTTTAGGTTACCTATTAGTTTATCATTCTCTTTGGTGTTGCACTGCTCTCCGTGGATACAATACCCATTACTTACCTTTGCTATACTATTGCATGATCCAGTCATACTTGCTGGTAGTGTGTGGTGAAACTTAGGTGAATATTGGACATAAATTTTATAACTAGATTTCACACGATCAATGATTAAGAACAGAAGATAGAATGATTATACCAAGCAACCTCAAGATTATGTGTAATTTGACTTCAAAAGTCGAAGCTTCCAAGTGTTGTTCCAAGCTTCTAGCAAGCTCTCCTCCTTGGATATCACCATATAATGGTGTTGAAGTGTTTAGAGGTCTAGGAGAGTGTTTGGAGGGTGAGAAATCCGGAGCCAAGGCTAGGTAAAACCCAACCAAGCATGCCTTTAGTTCTGGCAAAATGCTGTTTAAATAGAGTGTAGACAGGGGGTCCTTGCGGTCGCAAGCCATTCCCATGCGGTCGCAAATGACCATTTTGTCAAAGATGTTCTGCCAAATTCGCATCCCGAGGCCTGACAACGCGAAATCGAAGATTCAATGCAACTATTGGTATGCGGGGACCCTTGCGGCCGCAAGCCTTATAACTTGCGGCCGTAAGGCCCTATTTTTGTCAAAGCTTCGTTTTTGCTCGATACATCGCGGGATTTGTCCATGTTTCTTATGTTAAGCTCTTTTAAACCTACATGGTGAATTATTAACATATTAGATCATTAAATGGACATATCACCATGGAAATGGTTTAAGAATTGGGTGTTTCGGTATATAAAATATGTATAAAAACGCATATATCAATCTCCCCACACTTAAGCTTTGTTTGTCCTCAAGCAAACTCTATTGTAGCAAATAAATCCGAAAAGTTCAATTGGCATTAATTAGTGCAAAAATGTATCCTTACGACAAAGAGAAGATCTAAAAGCATAATAAATAAATAAGCGGAGCAACGAGGATAAACTTTCATTTATTAAATAAAGCAGATCAAGCGCGCATAGATGAGTTTCACAAGCATTTGACTTTATACCTCACCGGGTGGTCACTCATACACTCAATGTATATATATGGGCATGTGTATAGATGCATTGTGCTAGATTGAAGCAAAGATTAGCATAAGCTTGATCACATATCACATCTCCATCAAATAACATAAACTTATACAATTATCAAGAAGTCTTTATTTGGGTTGTAACTTGGTTGTGGTTACGGGTAGGAATGGGGATGTATAAAAGTGGCTAAAATAAGAGTCCAGAAATCAAGTTAAAAATTTTATAAGCTGCTTTTATTGCACTTATAAACAGGAATTTCATAATATTTTTGTTGAGAAAATAGTTCACTGAGAAGAATGGAATCAGAACCATCCAAATGATGGACGACATTAAGAAGAAACTGACAAAAAATCTTGACTCAATGTATGACATGCTAAAAAAACGTCCAAGGAAAAGCATGTCAAGCAACTGAAGTTTCTCATTTTTCTCATCTGCTGATTTTCTGATTCTTTGGATTTTCCTGTCCTGCTAATCGGTGCATGAACAACTGAAGAATATAGGGGAATACAGCTAAGCAGCAAGATATGGATCAAACTGATTCTGGAAACTCTAAAATAAAATTGAACACGAAAATATGGATTACATGTGTGATGAAACGAAAGGCTAAGGCTCAAAGTGGTTAACTAAGGGATAACAAGTAAAAAATGGCTAAATATAAAAGTGTTTAGGCTAAAATGGGTTTCCTAGTGCTTCTTTCATTTAATTGCAACAGTTTAGTTTATGGTCTCGACATGCATATTGTGAGAAAGTTCTACAATCAAAGCATCAATCAGCATATATGTGTGCAATTCCATGAGCTAATCATATAAAAATGAAATGTTGAAGCTCAAATGCTCAGGAATGCTAATGTCAAGGTGGGGTTTGTGCAATTGAAGTCAAACATTAGGCAAAACTCAAGTACTTGTGCTAAGCTAACTTGATGAAAGTTATACAAAACCAGGTCCTTCTAATGTTACTTGCTTATAATCTATCATGCGAGAGGATCTAAACATGTCCAAAAGGATATAAATTTGCGAAAAATTTATGACAAAATTCAATTCTAAGATTTTAAGACATTAAGAGTTTTTAAAAGAACAAGACTATAACAGGCATGTGATAGATATCCCCAAATATCTCCCCACACTTAAAAAAGTGTACATTGTCTCAATGTACAGACAATGCATTTAAATAGTGATGTAGTGTGATAAGTGTAAGAGAAGAGATGTGAAAACTCCCTGAATCGGTATTTGTAACCGATATTTTCAGTAGATTAAGGCTCGGGATTTCCTCCCCATACTTGGACTGAACTGCACTCCTTTGATAGATATTACTGTATATTCCGAGTGAAACTTGCAAAACAAAAGGCTCAACCACAAGTGAAAAGCGAGAGTGGAAACAAGATAATATGGCAATCAACATAACAGAAATAAATAACTAAAGCAAATATATAAAAATGTTTTGGTGTCATAAATGGATATAACAATAAAGTTCATGACATTCAAACATACAAAAGAAAGGCTAAACGCCTTAAAATACAATGCTAATCTAGAAATACAAAGAAATACTGCTAAACTGTCAAAAGATGACGGCGGCAACTGATAATATGAATGTGAAGGCCCAGTCCCGTCTACATGATCGCGGAGCTGCTGAGGAACAGCTGGTGGCTCTGGAACGGTGCCAGAAGAAAAAGTGTTCGTCACTAACCTCTGCAACATGCTAGAAACATACTCTCGGTGGGCTAATGCATGTGCAAGGTCGACCCGCTGTATATCCATCATTGTATCTACTTCCTCTCTAACGTTGCCGGCCTGAGTCGGTAGTCTCGGCTGTATGCAATGGCGATTGGCTGTGGCTGCTCGTGCTGCACCTCCTGCTATGTCGGTTGAATATCCTCCATCTGAATCTCCGGGCCCTCATGCCCCTCATCTCCGCCACCCTGGGCTGCACCCGCACCTACTGTGTCAGCTGGCTGCCAAGGACGACCCTCATGGTCTAGTAGCTGCAACCGCCGTCCTTGTCGTCGAACGACATTCATACGTAACAATAATGCGAGATCTATGGGAAGCGGCTGGGCGCAAACAGTGAAGTCCTCTATGTCCTCCCCCTGGAGTAAGTCCATGGCCTTGGCTAATACTGTCACGTATCCCCCTCCATATATACCCTGAGAGACACGGGAGGTACGGATGGAATATAAAAATCTAGCCAGACAGAGTGCTAGCTGTAACATCCTGAAAATGGGCCTAGTAGTACTTAGGTGTACCCCGTGTTTAAATAGTTGTACAATGACTTTAAGTGATTTAAATTAGTGTGTTTTAAGTTGATAACGCGTGTTATGCGTTAATTAAAGTGATTGTGTAAAAAGTGTCAAGCGTGTTTAAAAGTGATAAAATATTAAACGGTTTCGCGTAATGATTCCGTAGATATCCCCGTTAGTTGAAACGGGTTAGCGGGTGACAAGTTGTAAGTTGAAAAGGGGAACAAAATACCCGAGGTTTATTAAATAAACCTCAAGGTCGGCTTATCCTTTCCCTTATCCCCTGTTGAGTCAAGTTACACACACTAAAACACATATATATGTGCGAAAGTGTACACACACATATTCTCTCAAGTTTTGAAAGAGGAAATCAAGGAGCAAGCTGTAGCAAAGGATTTCAGTAGCAATTTGAGAGTTCAATCAGCTGTTCTTCGTTGGATTGTAAGTATTTTCTTGTGAAAAACCTAGTATTGAGTTCTTGAAGAGGAGACACCAATTTGGTGGTATTTATGGTGTTCTATGTGTAGTTTTTTAGTCAAAATGTGTTTATAAGTGTCTATGTATGTTAAGTAAAGTGTATGAGTGATTGAATCTCAGTAATTGATCGATTAAAGGTCAAAAAGTGTGATTTCCAGAAGCTGTACGTGAACAGAGTCAAAGAACACTGTAACTGGGGTCCATGCGGTCGCATGGCATGTGCATGCGGTCGCATGGGGTTTCTGGTATCCATATTGTCGCATGGCATGTGCTTGCGATCGTAAGGGGTGTTTTGTGAATTTCCGCGCCGCGTAAGTTTTTGAGGTCGCGCCGCGTAAATTTATGATGTGATCGCATGTGTTAGGCTTTTGACCGTAAGTCTCGTATGTATGCTATGCGATCGCATGGTAGGTTCATGTGATCGTATGGGTCTGTTTTGTGGTGTTTACCGCTTACGAGCGAAGGAAATAAGGTTTGCGACCATAAGTATGTAACTTGTGATCGTAACAAACCCTGGAACCATGTTTGCGGGTGTAAGGGATTTCCCTTGTGATCGGAAACATGTGTTTGTGATCGAAGGCCTCTTGCAAATCGCAAGGAGTACCTTGCGATCGTAAGGGATATTGTTTGAGGGCCTTTGTGACCATAAGGATAGTGCTTGCGGTAGCAAGCAATGGTCCAGCCCTGTTAGCTTGTTAAACTTGTGTTTTAACCCAGGTGTGCTATGTGTAATTGATAACCAAGCGTGTATGCGATGTGTTAGGTATATCTGTGGAACCGGAAGACTCGAGTGGCGTATCTTCTTAGTGAGGACTCCAGGTGAGTACCGGTTTTTCCCATGAGACTCAATAAGTAGGGCTATCTGTAGTGTGTTGAAACGTGCTATAGTGATAGTGACGTGTTGTGATATAACACGTGTAATATGATTATGATAGTGACGATAGATAAGTGATAGTGACGTGTTGTGATATAACACGTGTAATGTGACTATAGTAGTGACGATAGATAAGTGAAGTGATACGAGATAGACCCAAGTAGGGTTATGACTTATGTGACAACTGTATGCGATGTTTTAAGTGTAATTTGTATTCTGCTCATCAAGAATGAGCAGAAGCTAATGTGATATAGTGATACAGTGATATTGTGATACAGTGATATATGTGATGCCATGTGATATAAAATGTGATATGTGATACGCATGCGTACTGTGGACCCTATGGGTCAAACGTGTTTATGATTCCTGTCCGGACAGACGCAGTGGTTGAGGTCAGTCGCCGGTGCGGCTGGGTCCATTGACTGTTATTCAGGGATTAGCGGTTCCCACGAGTGATTTTCTGGGGTAAAGGTTCTGCAGGCCGCCGTTCCGTGACAAACAGTGGGGTCTTGGTTTGTAACTAAGGCCTAATTTGAGCCCAGGTGGCTCCGCAACGTGCTCAGGGGGTTGCTCTTCGCTTCCCCACCAGCATGGATTGGTGTTGCTGATTTCTTAGTTGGATTCGTTGAGCGGGATTTGCAACCCCGCGAGATATGATCCCGCTGACATGTCGGCACACCGCTATGTGATAGCTTAGCTCTGTGTGCCTTATTGTGATGTGATAGCATGCTTATTGATGCTTATGTGTAAATTGGTGCTCACTAGCTAGTTGTAGCTAACGGTGCAAGATTTCCCTTTTTCGCAGGTTAGTGACTGATGGCCTGGCGAGCTGGGGTTACTCGTGGGTAATTGTAGTGTTTATATTTTTGGAACACTAATTGTTAGATTTATGAAATGTGATCCGATGGTCGGTTGTTAGTTGTGGTAACACCTGTTATTTGTAAATTGTGGTTTTATCCGCTGCCAGCTTTTGATAAATAAGTTGAAAAAGTTTAAATTGGTGCAAATTTTAAGCTCGTGAAACACGGTGTTACACCAGCTGGCAGGGTACCTGACGTGAGATGCAGTAAAGATAGAACAGGTCATAATGCGTCACGACCCCTGATGATGCGTTGCGCGCAGACATGCTGTGTACGATCGCTCGGTGGAGAAGACGGTGTAGAGGATCCAGCAACTTTGAACTCTTGGGCACCATCGGAGTAGTGTATGGCCCTTGTCCTATCTCAGCCTAGAAACTAACAGTATTGACCCCCTCAGGCCAATCCATGATACCATCCGTGAATGCCGGCCTGTCGAGCTCAGCATCGGTGTACACACCCATAAGTACGTCAAACTGCCGCAAAGACAATCTCCTCTCGGCTCCAGCTAGCCTAAAGGTCAATGCATCCTCCTGATCGAAGTCAGTCAGCGGGGTAACCAAGTGGAATGTAGAGAAAAACTCTAGAGCCAGCTCCTATATGACTGAGCTCTGGATGCTGAAAAGGCGCCTCCACTATGGTCCATAAACGGCCCTAGCTCTCCCTCGGAGATAAGCCGAGATGAGGAAATCCCAAGAAATGTAGCGTAGCGGCTGGAAACCAAGCTCTGCCTTGTCACGCAAGGCGTCACGTGCTGTGCGGTCCTCCTCCCTATCAAATCGAAGGAAGGGGTGAAGAGCACCGTCACCGGCATGTTCTACCTGCAGCTGGGCTAGAGTTGCGTCGTAATCAACCAGCCGAGGAAAAATATGAGGATCAATGACAACCTCCGGCAAGTGCTGCCTGCGTCGACGCGGAGGCATAGCTAACACAGGAATGTGTGAAAGTCAGATGTGTGTATAGTAAGATCAGAACAACGAATTGATCGGTGATGGCTGGAGTTGCTTGGCCGTTATTTCCCAACGTGTTGAATTGTATCAAAATTGGAAAAATGGGAAAAACATAATGTAAAACCACACTTACGGCCGCAAGCAAGTATACTTGCGGTCGCAAGTTTGTAACCAAGAAAGACCATTGAAAAGGTTGCTTTCGGCCGCAAGTGTTATTACTTGCGGTCGCAAGCACCTTTCAATTTGTGAAATCATAGACACTTACGGCGGCAAGTATTATGGCTTGTTGTCGCAAGTCGCGGCGTAAAACAGATCAGTTCAATAATTCTAGGGTTTCGATCGATTTGGATAAAATACACAATACTAGCATGATTCGAGCATGGATATGAGTTCCTATGAGTTAAAGGATGATAATGCATACCTTTTTCGCGAAAAATGAGCGGAGTTTGGGCGGAAAAGAGGGAATCGCCTCGGAGGGCTGCGGAAATCGCCGGAGAAGAGAGAGAAAGTAGAGAGAGTGTGTTTGTTCGTGTGTGCTGGTCTACGAATAAAATGATATATATACACAACTTGCGACCGCAAAGGATTGCTTGCGGTCGTAAGTGGTGAACGTACTTGCTGCCGCAAGTGTTTTCTCTTTTGGGCGCAAGGTTTATCATTTTGAGCTTTTTGACCAGAAACCCACATTGGTGTTTCGTTTCAACGTTTTTACTCTCTATTGTACTCCGGGAATAATCAGAATGGATGATAGCAGTATGGAATGAAAAGCACGAAGCTAGATTAGCTAAATTATTAACGGAAAGGAAACGATACAACAAGAAACACTCGGAAGGGAAACATAAATACAAGGAAGGGAAATGGAGACCCGGATATGAGTTCCAACAGAAATACGTATGTAAAAGTAACACACTATTAGTACGGTGTGTAAACGAACACTATAACGCGTTGAAATGCGGATTATTGTCGCGAGGCTAAAAAACAATACACAACAAATAAACAGAAACAAAAAAGATCAATCCAACAACTAGATATTTCTTAGTATTGCATGTCCCCGGCAACGGCGCCAAAAACTTGGTGTGCAGCCCGTGTACGGGTTTTTTAAGATGATTAAAATCTTTTACACTCTGGTGTTTTAAAATTTATAAAATGAAATTACTAAATAAATACTACACACGACTCAGGCAAGTATGACCTGATCAATAGTAGTATAGATCGGGTAAGACCAGATATCGTACCACAAGGACAGAAACTACCAATACTCTACCATCATCGTTGTTTGATAAGAAAATACTTTGGAGAGATGGAAAAGATAAAGAAACTAAACTATATTACAGAGATAGAACGGATTAACACCATATGGATAAATATTCACTCGGGCTTCCGATTCATCCTAACCGGTCACAGCAATAAATACAACAATAAGAATAATATGAAGACTTGACATAGATGTAATTTAAGCACGGAGCATGTTGTTCTACTTCCAACACTCACGAATCATATTATCATATGAATCATCACTCGAGTTATCAAGACTCTGATAAACAATCAAACATAATACGTAAGCATAGGATCACAAAATATAACACAAATCCACTTAACCATGTTCAAATCCAACTACAAGATATATATTCTGTCAAATAATATTTCTTATAGCTTTCAGAACTTAGGGAAGTGTCAAAGTAATTGAAAATGGGTTAAACATAAGAAACAACAAACTGAACTGGAACAAAGGTGCATGTGGTCACATGTCAAAGACATGTGGTCGCATGAGTTTTTAGATCCATGCGATCGCATGCACATGGCATGTGGTCGCATGGCATCTATTTACAGCAGAAACTCATTTTTACACCAAGGATCAAACACATACAACTTGAACTTTCATCCAAAGTCATAAGCAGATGGAAATGAGCACTATGAAGTCATGAACCCAACAAGACTCAAACCACGTGTGTTAGGTTTAATATCGAGCCTTATGTTATTTCCTTAAGATATCATCATGTTAAGTACCATTTCTAGCACTTAACGCATGCAAAGCATGAAACACATAAGCATGCACATAGAATCATAAAGACCAGATTCTTAATGGCATTTGGAGTTCATTTCAACCTTAACATGCTCAAGAACACCTTTTCAATCCTTTTTGTTCTTTTGTAGTATTAATGATCAAATAATATACTTAAACACTTGAAACTTTCATTTAAGATGTTAAGCATGTGTAAAACCACAATATGATAAACATGACCAACTTGTTAAGACCTGAAATGATCAAAGACAAGTTCCAAAAATGCTTTTCAAATGACAATCTTGCTTGTTACACCATTTCTAGTGATAACTTTACAAGATCTTGAGATTAAACCATCATTCTTGAATATGCATGGAATGTAACCTTGAAGTTGTCACGCAAAAGATTAACAAAACATGAACATGAACATATTTAACATAAGAACATGATTAAACACATTTATATTAATGATCAAAACATACTTTTTATATCAAATCATCAAGAAAAGATTTATATTGTCATAACTTGGCCAAGAATCATCTTGGCCCAAATAAAATTAGTCAAGCTTCATCAAATATAAGTACAACAATGTAACGCCCCAAAGTTCATAAGTTCCTAGATATGAGTTTATATCAAGTAAAGTGTTAAGTGTTAAATAGGTTAGCAAGTTGCCTTTAAGTGTTTGTGTATAGTTGAGGGACTAAAGCTGACAGCATGATAAATTTATAAGTCCAAGGGCCAAATATGTTAATTCTAGAAGTATTAGATATAGATGTCTTCTTATTTGACCAGGATAGTCAAATACTCAGTATACACACAAACACACATACGATTTATATTCACACTCTCTGATCTTGTGGCTTATTCAATTCAAGAAGTGAAACTCATCATCTGAAATTGATTTCCTAGTGAATCCATAACAAGAGGTATGTGTTCTTGATGAGTTTAATTGAGTTTTAGGTCAAGAAATGGATTCATGAGTTGAATCCATGTCCATAGCTTGGGTTAAAGTGTTTTGTATGGTTTTGTAGTTTGGTTATTGCTAGAAAGTTAGTAGTAATGGCATAGAACTCATTTGTTTACATGAATCTGAGTTTAGCTGGTTTTAGTATGCAAAAAGATGATTTTCGGTTGCTGTTTTAAATCAGAGCAGAAAGCCTGCAGTGCCGACTGTCCTTGCGACCGAAAGGGTTATCCTTTGCGATCGCAAGCAGTGGTTTTGTGTTTTGGATGTTTAGTCTCTTGCGGCCGTAAGTATGATTACTTGCGACCGTAAGGCAGTGTTTTAGAGATTTGAACGTTTGGGGTCTCTTGCGGTCGCAATGGATTTGGCTTGCGACCGTAAGGATGTTGGTTAAGGACCTTGCGGTCGCATAGGTCTTGCTTGCGATCGCAAGCAGCCTTTCAGAATTTAGTTTAGTTATTTGACCAGTATCTTTCGTAAGTTGAGTACAGATGTTACAGTAGTATTGTTTATTGCTTGTAGGCAATAAGAGTTGACGTTTCGGTGATAGAGAATAGCTGTTTAATTGCTGCTAAGGTGAGTGTACTTACCTTTAATCAGGTTAGCATATGTATATGCATTAAGAAGCTAGTATATCAATTTTATGCTTGATATATGATTTGATTATGTGAGATTCAGTAGCACCATGCTGCAGTGTTTAGTATGATCAGCATACATTTATATGCACAATGTGATCAGTATGTTATCCGTGTTGTGATATGTTTATGTAATGAGTTGAGACTATTGTTTAAAGGTACAATAGCACCCAGATGTAGTATTCAGTACAGAGATAGGGGTATATTGAAATCCTTATACCCAAACAGAGTGTCAGGGATTTGATTACGCGCGAGGTGTGATCATACCCTGGACCAGTTATAGTTTAAACAGTTTTGCAGGTGTTCAGCTTGGATGTGAAACATCCCCAGAAGGGTTACTCATGTTTAAAGTCTTTATCTGATCAGTTTGTATGCTCACTAAGCGAAAGCATACGTTTTAGTATGTCGTGTTTGCAGGTAATCAATTTCCAGCAAGGGTAAGGCCCCAGTGCTTTGCAGAGTTGGATAGCTCCAAGCTTTTAAACAGAGTACTTTTAACACTACTTTTTATGAAACTATTAGCACTAAAGTGATGTAAGCTTGTTTTATGCAAACTCTGATGTTTTAGAGTGCTAATCAGTAGCAAACGAACTTTTAAAGTTATTTTAGAAAAGTGGTGTTACAAACAACATCTGGAATACATGATACATGATTAAGAACAGAAGATAGAATGATTATACCAAGCAACCCCAAGATTATGTGTACTTTGACTTCAAAAGTCGAAGCTTCCAAGTGTTGTTCCAAGCTCCTAGCAAGCTCTCCTCCTTGGATATCACCATATAATGGTGTTGAAGTGTTTAGAGGTCTAGGAGAGTGTTTGGAGGGTGAGAAATCCGGAGCCAAGGCTGGGGGAAACCCATCCAAGCCTGCCTTTATTTCTGGAAAAATGTTGTTTAAATAAAGTGCAGACAGGGGGTCCTTGCGGTCGCAAGCCATTCCTATGCGGTCGCAAGGGACAATTTTATTAAAGATGCTCTGCCAAATTTGCATCCCGAGGCCTGACAACGTGAAAATCGAAGATTCGATGCAACTATTGGTGTGCGGGGACCCTTGCTGCCGCAAGCCTTTTAACTTGCGACCGTAAGGCCCTATTTTTGTCAAAGCTTCGTTTTTGCTTGATACATCGCGGGATTTGTCCATGTTTCTTATGTTAAGCTCTTTTAAACCTGCATTGTGAATTATTAACATATTAGATCATGAAATGGACATATCACCATGGAAATGGTTTAAGAATGGGGCGTTTCGGTATATAAAATATGTATAAAAACGCATATATTAATCAATCATAACGAATCCATGCAACCATAACAGTTACAACTAATATCACCCATGACTTAACGTCCACTCACCTCGTTCTCAAACTTCGTCTATCTCAGTTGTCTAACTCACTGAGTCTTTGCGTTTCTTGAGAACACAAGAACACCGAAATCAGTCTTTGATTAATAAATATATACACATATATATGTGTATGCGTAATAATCATCAACATGTTAGAATAACATATAACGAGTATACACAGCATGCAACACGAAAGAACAGCAAACAAAATACTCCATGCTAAAAACACCACAAACGCGACGCATCCAGAAGCTCGTCGTGACGCGACGCTACGCGAACACAAATTTCCATGACTGAAAACCATCGGAACCGACGCGTCCGTATATCCGACGCGACACGACGCGATGCAAACAGCAAACTTGAAAGTTGGATCTTGGCTATAAGTCGGACTATCACCCTATATCAAGTCGTACGACTTATAAGTTGGACCAGGGGATCCAAAAGTTGGACCATTATAGTACCATACAATTACAAGGAAAAAGAACACTTCTCTAATATATATATATATATATATATATATATATATATATATATATATATATATATATATATATATATTCAGCAAACAGTTTGTTAACACAACGCAAATCGGCCACAGTGGTAAGGACTTGGCTTCTTAGCTAGGAGGGCGTGGGTTCGAATCATGCTCATGTAGAATATTGATTTTTTTTTATTTTGCCACTTTTTCTTTTTAACCTTTATTTTTTAACCCTTTTGATCATTTTAACTTATACTTTTTTTTTAAACATGGATTCTGATTTTTAATCCTTTAAACTTCTTTTTATATTTGTATTCTTTTTAACCTTTTTTTTAACTTCTATCGTCTTAAAACATCGTCTCTACCTTTTTTTTAATTTCTTTTGCTTAATGTAATTTTCATATATATGTTTTCTATAATTTTATGTAAACAGTATTTAATATATTTATTTATATAAGAGTTTTAATTAAGATTAAATAAATTTAAACTCTTTATTTCGATTAAACTCTAAAAACATTTATTTAATATTTAAACTTTAAAGTTTATGCTTATTTTGTTTAAACTATTAACCTTTAATGTTGAATTGTTTAAGCATTAAAAGTTTAAATTAATTTGATTTAATTATCATTGAACTTTATTTTTAGAATATATTGACCTTATGTAGGTATGTATCATATTATAGTTTGCCCGTTTTTTAAGATGTAATAAGTCATTATAGAACAACATGAATTTTTGTTGTTGCACCTTTTGTCTCATTTTGGTAAAAAAATAATTCTTAAATATGTGTTATTATTTATGTATTTTATAGACTAGCAAATAAGTTTTTAAAAGAAAAAAATAAAACTTACAAATATATTTCAAAAAAGAAACTTTACAGTAATTCGCTAATAATATGTTTTCTTAATCAAACAAAAGAGCACATGAATTTCTTGTATTAGTAATATGTTTATTTATTTAAAGGTAAAACCATTCAAAAAAATTGAAGGTTCAAATGAATAAAGCTTAGTTTTTTATGACGGTAATAATGTTTAAGTATAATACCAAAATAACTTAATACTTTGAAAGGTTATGTTTTTTTAAAAATGAATGTATAGGTTAAACCAAAATAATCTTTCAATTTAGAGTTAAACAATTTATATATAAAGTCAAAAGATTAAATCAAAATAGTCTTAAACTCCAATGATGATATAGTCACGAAATCAAATCAATGTTAAACCAAAATAAAGCTTCATTTTAAGGACTAAACCATATTAACCTTTTGGCAAGAAGATTAATTAAGAATAGAAAATTATGTCATTATCGCTTTCGTTTTTAGTTTTTGTTACATAAATTATTTGTGTATTTTTTTACATATTATATTCTTATATTTTTTTCCTTTAGTATTTCCCTTTAGTATTTCTTATATAAACAATATCCGTTATATTTAATTATAAGGTTAAATAACTACTATAATTTTTTTAATATCAAGTTATATTATTACTGTACATTTTTCTAACAACTATATTACTAGTGTATATTAATCACTTCCCATGTGTCTTTAGGATTATTATGTTTAAATAAACAATAAGACAAGTATGTTTTACTTTTTGGGTTAAAGTTATTGTAGACATAGATGATTTCCCAATGTTCTAATATGGCACAATATGTTTTTTTTTAATACCCATTTTACTTGGTAAAAACGTGTTACCATAGCATTAATTACAGTTTTTACATGTTAATCAGGTAAAAACCCTAAGTTTGTCATCTTCCTTCATATTTCACGATCAAAACAGATTTGGGAGGCATTTACAGTTGAATTTCTCGAGCACCAAGCTATTTGAGGTTGAAGATGTCATCTTCTTCATCATTCAACTCTAACCCTAATCAAACTCAGAAGCTACCAACTGAATGCTATTATGGGAAGGCTCTGAAATGTCGTACCTCTTGGACAAAGAACAATTTTGCTCGAAGATTTGTTACATGCCCTAATTCGTTGGTAAGTTTTGAAATTGACCTTATTAGCTAAAGCTTGCATCTTTGCCCTAATTTTGTCGTGTAAATGCATGATTACAGGGTGTTGGCAAGAAATGCAACTTCTTCTTCTTTGTTGACCCTGCACTCCCAAATGACTGGTATCGAAAGCAACTTCATGATCTGGGTATGATGTTCAATGACAAGTACAACCAGGACTACTGTGATTTTATTGACTATAAGAAATTGCTTGAGGAGAAGGAATCTGAGCATTCAAAGTACAAGGAAAATATAAGCTTACTGAAGGAACAAATGGAAGAAAAAAATCATAGATTGGAAGAAGAAATGAAGAAAAACAAAAGTCAATGTTGTTTCTATAAAAGATGTTTATTAGTATTGTTAGTAGTTGTAGTTTTGTACCTTGTTGTTTGATGTTTATCAGATGGCCTTTTGATGTTTATCAGATGAATGACAGTGAAAGAATGCTTTTGTTCTTTTGTAATGTATGTGAATGACACACCTTTTGAATGAATGATATTAATGCAGTTGAAGTTAATTGTATCTGTATTTGAAGCCAATTGCATTGACAAAAGCATTGTACTTTGAATTTAATTGTATCTGTATTTGTTCTTTTATATGTATACTGCCACAGTAATAAAGAAAGTGATAGGACAATTGCATTGATAAAAGCATTGTACTTGATACTGCCAAACATGTGGAATACAGTGTGTTGTACAACCAAACACTAAATATTTGTACTACAAAAGCAGATTTTGGATGCTGCCAAACACTAAACCTAGTGGCAGACAACCAATATTACAAAATATAAAGTTTGACCACAACTAGATCTAATCCATAACTAAAGGCTTCTCCTTGCTTGAACCTTGTGCATCCTTTGTAGCCCTCCTCACCCCTAGCTTTTTTAATCTCTCTGAAACCCTTTTCCTTGGCTTTGACTGCACATAATGAATAATTTCTTCAATTGTTGGCTCCCTATGCCTTGGTTGTTCATCTGCAAGCTTATTATCATCTTCTACAACAGCATGCTTCTCTTGAACATCATGGTGTTCTTCACCTGCAATATCATTCTTCTGTTCATCTTAAACATCATATTGTTCTTCACCTGTAACAGATTGGGTTCCCTCAACAGTTGTGTGTGCTATCTCCTAATAATTAGGTAATATAGTTAGACATTTATTTAGGTTGTTGATAAAAAAAACAGTGATTTAAATATACCTCTGCAGTGTTTGATTTGTTCTTTTTCTTTCTTTTTCCATTTGTACCAACCTTTGATTGGGAATCATTTGTTGTCTTTGTACTGACCAATACTTGTATTTATCATATACTTTTGCCTAACATCTGCTTGAAGTCCTCTATAGGTCCATTTTGAAGGATCATCCATTATCTCACCACAGTATTGCCTAGCAATCCACTTGTAAGTGACAAGAGAACCTAAGTCATATTTCCTTAAACAATTGTGTGTTGCAATAAGTGATTTTATTTGAAAAGATCTCTCATTTGACATCCATGATGCCCACAGCCTAAAGGGACACTCTTTCTCACTTTTATCTATCTTTTGCTTTTTACCTTTACCTACTTTCTTCTTTGATGATTTATGCTCAATTTTAACTTTGGGTTTCCCTCTCATACTTGAACAATTCCCAAGCTTGACATCTCTGCCACAGTTTACCAATATAAACTTTTTATCATTCCTTTTAAACCAAAGTTTGTAACCATTTGCAACCCCATAACATGTCCACATATACTTTAAATGTTCTGGGCTTTCAAATCTCATCCCTAAAACAGGTTGCATTTGGTTCCATGGTAGCATTGGATTGTGTATAGGATAACTAACTCCACCCCTAACTTTGCACTCTTAATCAACATGCAAATTATCAATATCATCTTCCTTTAGAGTTTCATTTACACCCTCCTCTTCATCCACATTATCAACAAACTCATATTCACAACTCTTATGCAAATCAGATAAGAATTCAAAGTTTATATGTGCACCTAAGCAACATCAGGTTTATCAACAGAGTCATATTCACTGTGTAAATCAGCAAACTCAGGGACAGTGTCTTTATCACTATCACCATCACCATTATCAACAGTTTCAGTTATAACCTCTTCTACCCAATCTAGAGGAGTATACCCAAAATGTTCAACATATAATTCAATTTCACCATTATCATACACCCTAATTCAATGAAATGTCCCAATTCTTCATCATTTTTCAAAGACCTAATACCATTGTTCAGTGTCTCCCATGAATATAGTAGAAAAGTTGATTCATACACATAGTTACTAACCTTTTTACGAAAACAATTAGTCCATTGAAGTCCATTGTAGCAAAATCCACATCTGTGATTCTATCTACAACAGGGTCGCCTTCATACGCAAGGGGATTTTGAACGAATAAACCTTTGTGATGAATAGTAACCACCAACATACCACGATCCTCATTCGCCATTCAGAATACGCAATCTTTTGAATATGAAATCGATTAGGTTTGAAGGGATGAAAGGATTTACAAATGAACATAAGCTTTTTAAACTTCAATCGATTATGCTTGAAGGTTTGAAAGGATTTACTGATGAACAAGTTGAAATTTTGACGAACGGTTTTACCTGTTAGGGCTTTAAATGAGAGGGCAAATAAAGACTTCAAATTAAATAACATTAAATTAGAGGGTTTGACGGGCTAAACACGTACCAGGTTGGATAAGGCTATGGTAACACGCTTTTACCAAGTAACATAGGTATTTAAGTAAAAAAACATATTATGCCATATTAGAACATTGGGGAAACCATCTATGTCAACAGTGACTTTAACCCTTACTTTTTCTACAAACTTTATATGAATTATCTACTATTATTAAGTAGTTAATATAGCCATACTGTATTATACTACTTAAAGTGGTTTTCTTTCAAAAATAAAATTTTGACGGGTAATTATATAGGTTTTTCGTAAAGATGAAAAAGTCAATCTTTTATCTACACGATTTGAAATCTCTTTAGACTCTTTTTTATTTCATTATTCTTACAACATATTAGAACCCTAATCCTGTGATTTTTTTATCACACGTTTTATTATTTTTTGATGTGTTTTCATAAAATTATTAATATATTATCATGTAGATCAACATAATCCTATTATTTATTATGATAATAAAATTTTACAGTTATAAAACCCAGCGCAACGCGCGGGCTATAAAATCCTAGTATGTATTCTATGTCGCAAGGGGCCAAAAACAAGTCGTATATATATATATATATATATATATATATATATATATATATATATATATATATATATATATATATATATATATAGGCAGAAGTTCAAACGAGAACTGTTTTTCGTACGAGAACCAATCTGAGCCATCCAATTCCCCCTCCTTTAATGTCATTGCCCACCCATGAATTCCTCACATGCACCCTGCCACACTTGATCCCCTCCACGCTCTCCATCCATGAACTTCCCATATCCAAGGAACGGTTGAGATTGGTTCTCGCAGTTCTCGTTTGAACCCTCCCCTATATATATATATAGAAGTTCCATCGAGAACCAAAAAAACTGCGAGAACCGATCTAAACCGTAAAATATCTACCAAACGATAAGATATTAAATTATGAATATTATACCAAATATGCTCTTTTAATATGACATCCATATTGCTATATTTTTTTCAACAAAAAAAATTCGTTTTTGCCGGGTTTTTTTTCTAGCATTATAAGGTATGTTACATATATGTAATCAGTATTAACATATATGTGATCAGTACTATAAGGTATGTTACATATATGTAACGAATTTTTTTTGTTGAAAAAAATATAGCAATATGGATGTCATATTAAAGAGCATATTTTTGTCGTTAATTTGGTATAATTTTCATAATTTAATATCTTGTCGTTTGGTAGATATTTTAGTTTTAAAAAGATGGGGATTGGTTCTCGTAGTTCTCGCATTTTTTTTTGTTCTCGATGGAACTCTCCCCTATATATATATATATATATATATATAGGGGAGGGTTCCATTCAGAACCGATTTTAGTGCGAGAACCGCGAGAACCAATCTTAGCCGTTGATTTGATAAGTGGAATTCATGGATGGAGAGCGTGAGGGTATCAAGTGTGGCAGGGTGTATGTGAGGAATTCATGGGTGGGCAATGACATTAAAAGTGGGGGAATTGGACGGCTCAGATTGGTTCTCGCGGTTCTCGCATTAAAAATGGTTCTCAATGGAACTTCTTCCTATATATATATATATATATATATATATATATATATATATATATATATATATATATATATATATAGGGTATAGGGTAGAGATATAGGAAGAAGGAATTAAAAATGAGAAGCCTAGGAAGCAATCTAAGCCTTTGATCAAATTTAATCTAAGGTTAGGATGATTAGTGGCATTTTAGTAAATAAAATTAACTTTAAGTGGGAGGGGCACTAAAAAAAGTGGCTGGAGGGGTATTTAAGTCATTACAAGCGAGAGTGGGCTGAGTAAAAAAACCCAATACCCCTTCAAACTTTAATCAATCATAACTTTTATATAGTAAACTTTTTTTTAAAAAAAATTGCACCATTAAAAAGATAAAATTATGCTCTTTCATTTGATACCAGCCTTGCATATATTTTTTTATTTTTTATTTTTTTTGAACTATGTTGCACAAAATTTACACTGTGTTGCACTAATTTCGTACTGTAAGGCATATTACTTTGGTGCACGCATTTGGCGCTGTGTTACACAACTTTTACACTATATTACACAACGTTAATTTGTTGCACTGCTTCGGAAAAAAAACGTGCAACGCAGTGTAAAGATTGTGCAACGTTGTGTTGTTAATACATTAGGTAAAATGCTAACTTTGAAAATTCGTATCTCGCTTATAATACATCCGTTTTGGGTTATTCAAAAAACTGTAGAAAGTATACATCAAGATCTATAACTTTTATTTGTTAAGTTTTTGACGAATCAAACTCGATCTTGGTCAAAATTACGGTCAAATTGTTGAAAAAATAGAAAAAAACCAAAAAATTCGTATCTTGCTCATACTACATCCGTTTTAAATGATTCGAAAAACTGTAGAAAGTGTGCACTAAGCTCTACAACTTTTATGTTTTAAGTTTTTGACGAATCAAACTCGATCTTGGTCAAAACTAGGGTCAAAATAGTGAAAAAAAATAGAAAAATTGTGTATTTGATGTGCAACACAGTGCGAATGTTGTGCAACATATTAATGTTGTGTAAAATAGTGTAAAGTTGTGTAATAGAGCGCAAAATATGTGCAACATAGTGATATGACTTACAGTGCGAAATTGGTGCAACACAGTTTAATATTGTGCAACATAGTTCAAAAAAATTAAAATATGCAATACTGGTATCAAATGAAATAGCATAATTTTATCTTTAAAGTGGTGCAATTTTTTTTTAAAAAAACTTTAGTATATAAAAGTTATGGTATGTTAAAGTTTTAGGGGGTGTTTAGGTTTTTGGCATAGCTCACTCTCCTTTTCAGGAGAGTGGCTGCCACTCTCCGCGCACAATTACCTTTATACCCTTCCAGCCTCTTGGACATGTGTCATCTCCTCCTTGTTTCCTAGGCTTCTCTCTCAAAAAAACTTCTTCATTGATCCTATACCTATATATATATATATATATATATATATATATATATATATATATATATATATATATATATATATATATATATATATATATATATATATATATATGGTAGGGATATAGGAAGAAGGAATTAAAAATGAAAAGCCTAGGAAGCAATCTAGGCCTTTGATCAAATTTAATCTAAGGTTAGGATGATTAGTGGCATTTTAGTAAATAAAATGAACTTTAAGTGGGAGGGGCACTAAAAAAAGTGGCTGGAGGGGTATTTAAGTCATTACGCGCGTGAGTGGCAGCCACTCTCCTGAAAGGAGAGTGGGCTGAGTAAAAAAACCCAATACCCCTTCAAACTTTAACCAATCATAACTTTTATATAGTAAACTTTTTTTTAAAAAAAATTGCACCATTAAAAAGATAAAATTATGCTCTTTCATTTGATACCAGTCTTGCATATATTTTTTTATTTTTTATTTTTTTTGAACTATGTTGCACAAAATTTACACTATGTTGCACCAATTTCGTACTATAAGGCATATTACTTTGGTGCACGCATTTGGTGCTGTGTTACACAACTTTTACACTATATACACAACGTTAATTTGTTGCACAGCTTCGGAACTGTGTTGCACGTCTTTTTACTGTGTTGCACGTTTTTTAAACTGTGTTGCATGTTTTTTTTGGGTGATTCAAAAAACTGTAGAAAGTATACATCAAGATCTATAACTTTTATTTTTTAAGTTTTTGACGAATCAAACTCGATCTTGGTCAAAATTACGGTCAAATTGTTGAAAAAATAGAAAAAAACCAAAAAATTCGTATCTTGCTCATACTACATCCGTTTTAAATGATTCGAAAAACTGTAGAAAGTGTGCACTAAGCTCTACAACTTTTATGTTTTAAGTTTTTGACGAATCAAACTCGATCTTGTTCAAAACTAGGGTCAAAATAGTGAAAAAATAGAAAAACTGTGTATTTGATGTGCAACACAGTGCGAATGTTGTGCAACATATTAATGTTGTGTAAAATAGTGTAAAGTTGTGTAATAGAGCGCAAAATATGTGCAACATAGTGATATGACTTACAGTGCGAAATTGGTGCAACACAGTTTAATATTGTGCAACATAGTTCAAAAAAATTAAAATATGCAATACTGGTATCAAATGAAAGAGCATAATTTTATCTTTAAAGTGGTGCAATTTTTTTTAAAAAAAACTTTAGTATATAAAAGTTATGGTATGTTAAAGTTTTAGGGGGAAAGACACAAGATGGGGACATGTGTCATCTCCTCCTTGCTTCCTAGACTTCTCCCCAAAAAAAACTTCTTCATTGATCCACGATCTATATATATATATATATATATATATATATATATATATATATATATATATATATATATATATATATATATATATAATTCCAAGTCGTATGAAAGAGATAAGCCGGATCAAACAAAATAAACACATAAGTCGGATGAGGCTACGAAACACACAAGTCGGACGGGGCTGAAGTCGCACCCCACCTCCTTCCCTGCGAAAAAACCTTCTTCCTGTTCTTCATCTTCATCGCAAACCACCTCCAAACCCAAACTTTAATTCCATAAAATCATCATCAAATCAAAAACCCAAAATTCAAGAATGCTTCAAGAACTCATCAATCGTGATTTTGAATTTCTTTATGAAAACCTAACAAAAACAATTAAAAGTTTCATGAATCATATACATAATCAATAGGGAACACACAAATACCCTGATTTTGAATTATCACACACCAAATCAAAAGATTGAATATTCAAGTAAGCTTGTTCTTGCTTTTCTTTTAAAGTTCACACATCACACACATACTAAGTGAAGAAGAAAACTTCACTGTGAAGTTTACATTAGAAATAGGTTGGATGGGTTATTGATACATTTCCAACACAGTAAAATACTGCTTTCTAACATACAATTAATTTTTGAAGCAGTCAATCTCAATTAGTTATCAACAAACGATGTATTATTCGGGACCTTCGTTTAAACACGAATTCATCAATATCATAAACGCATACAATATAAAACTTATATTTATCACTTATAACATGCGGCTCGATTTAATAAGTTTAATATTTATCAAAACTAATAAATAACAAACAAACGATTATTAAGCACTCGCTACCAACATGGTAACAACTGGGCCCGGTTCGAGAATGTTACAACACCCTTTTAAAATGTTTAATTTTTAACGAGTTTTTATTTATCCTTGCATTACATCAAAATAGAATAAATTTATACATTAGCTTATTATATGTATTTAACTTGTTTTTTAATATATAAAATATAATATAATAGTAACCTACTTGATGAACAAAAATTATTAAGATCTTTTCTTTTCAAAAAACGAAAATAGTTTTAAGTTCTATTGTTATTTCATCATGTTATATTTTATAAACTACTAAAACTTAATTAAATAACATTTTCATGAATTGCACATTTAAGTAGTTACATGCTTATTAATAGAAAAAAGCTTGGTTTTATAATATTAAAAAAACTAAAAGCTACTTTGTTACGAATAAACATGAGAATTGTTAATGTAAATTAGTGTGAAACATTAAACATAAAATAAATCCATATATCGATAAAAATTAAGAAACATACATGAAAATCAGAAGATGGAAAAAAAATTGATATGCTCACAGATTTGCGCCGGTAGTTGTAAGTAGAATTAGGAATTAAGAATGACATGGGATCCTATAGTTGGTGGTGAAAATTGCCCAACATATTTTTAATAATAGTTGAATCAATAATCAAAGTTTTGTTGAATAATGCTTTTGAATGACATAAGATCTAATTAAGAACACATGTAACATGTTTCTACATAGGTTATGTGCCCAACTCACATTGACGGCTTAGACTTTTTATATAAGAAACTCTTTATTCGTTAGTATTTTAGGATAAAAAAAGAGATGATTAGAGGTATGTAAGTATGGTAGTAGCCAACATAATATTGCATAAACACACATTCTTTTCCCATTTGTCAATAGCTTTAATGTGATACTCATCAAAGGTCCAATTTAACTGTTTTCCCAAATTGTAAGTGGTCATGTTGATATGTGTTTATCCGCACTCTTTATGAATAGTGATTCGTGTTCGATTTAAACTTATAGCTTCCTAAAACCTAACCACCAACTTTTTGAGAAAACACTCCCAACTTACCTAACTACTGCGAAATTTTCGATTCTTAAACTTGAAAGGTAACACATGTATACATGCACCTTACAAGAGTAACTCGTCGGTGGTCTCCTCGTGGAACTTGATTAGTAATATATCAACAAGATCCGAATCTAAGACATGTATACATCAATTTATGATCGTTAGAAAGTGTATAGTGTCTGGTGCACAATGTGAGACAGTTTAAAATATAAATTGCAGACCTCATAAAACCAAAGAGCTACATTAATTCTCTTTGATCGGGTTCATAGATGCTTGTATTTCTTCTAGTGTCCGACCCTTGGTCTCTGGTACTAGTTTTGCAACGAACAAAATGGTTAAGCAGCATATGCTTGAAAACAAGAAAAAAGTTCCTGTTGCACAAACAGATGTCGGTCAGGTGCATAACCAAGTCAGTGGGTGCTTGCAGCTTGCCAAGTGTGTGTGTGTGTGTGTGTGTGTGTGTGAGAGAGAGAGAGAGAGAGGACCTGCTGTGCTGCACTTCATCAGGAAGTTAAAAGAATATGTAACAACCCAAGAGCCAAACCAGTTAACTATGGTAACGAGGCTTCCAGCTGAACTCTTAATATTTATAGGGAAGATCTAAGCAAAATATAATGTTACAAGGAAATATTATTAAACAGATACAGTAATTAGCATTTGCATCATCTTTGTCACATTAATCTTAAGCTTAACACATATGAGCCAGAATGAAAGATATACCTCAGACATAATGACCCATGGAATCCCTCCCATGCCTAGTGAAAAAGATCCCTTAAATACCTGCTTATATTGAATCTCATAACACTTCAGATTATAAAGATAATAGAATTTGATCATGAGAATTTGCATGATAGAGATAAAGCTAGAGATGCATATAATATTCTTGGTCACAGTCTGGATAAACTTGTTTTAAATTTCAAAATTTAGTTTTTTTTTTTTTTTTTTTTTTTTTTTTTTTGCATCTCTAAGTAAAAAGTGTGTTATGACAACAATTGGAAAAGCAAAACAAACATTCAGAAAATTTTAGATGATTCCAGTTGCTTGCTTTTTGCATACAAAACTTAATAATTGAATTTGAAGCCAATATGGGCTTTGTTTTAAATACTTTTAATATCTAAAAGAAAAGAAAGTAGATTGGTGTATAATTGCATTACCAAAACCCCAACAAGTGCCAATATGGAGCTGAACGCCTTATCTTCTTGAAGGTCCTGCAGCGTCAACATAAAATTTTCAATGGTTTTCGAGCAGAAAAAAACTCAGGTGTAGAATTGACTTTATATAGATAAACAAACCTGAAGCAAGAATGATATCCCTGTGAGAAAACAACCTAAGCTCGTTCCAGCAGCAGAAACCTTAAAGGAAAGCAAGATGTTTGGCTTGAGAGATTTTAACACTATTTGTTTAAAGTACATAAAAGATTAAGTAAATCCTAGAGTTCTTAAGATACTATCTGCAATTAGAAACAATACGAGGAGAAATTAGCAAGGTTGTAAAAATCGCTCGGCGGTATACCATTGGTCGACCATCTTCAAGCAATTAATCGGCCTTGGTGGTGATTAATTGGTTTCTTGGCTGGGACCCTAAATTATAAAGGAATTTATATTTTATAAAAAAATATTAGCAATATCATAGCAAAATAAGTCGATAACCATCTAAAAGTTTAACAAGCTTGAAAAATTATAACCATAAGTCTATAATTAGTTTAAACTCTAAACACAACTCCTCTTCCATTCCTTAGACCCTAAACAATTTTTTTATGTTTTTCGTTTTTAAATGAAGTCAAACCATTTTGTTGACCGCCGAGGGCCGCCAAGAACCGATTTTGACCATGCGCGATAAGTTTGACCGGTCATATGATTTCTAGGTCAGTTGGCCGCCGAGACACCGCCACTGGAAATTAGGTTCCTATCCCAGCTACCCTTGCTTTACATAACATCAAGCTTAGAAACTTCTATTAAAGTACGCAATACACGATAGTCTCTATTACAATCATAGATGAAGACTACATATGTGGACCACAGGCCCAGATTAAAAAAAGAAGGTGAAACCCTGTTTATAGGGGCTTTGTCAACACATGTGAAAGTTAATCTTCAGATGAAGCTCATATTGGGAACTTGATTTATTAGAATTATTGAGGCGAGTTAATTCTCACACCATATTATGAAAACAGAATGTGAATCATACCATCAATAGTACCCGCCTACCAGAGATATCCATCAATAGCACACCTAATAAGGTAAGTGGAACCTGCAGAAAATAATCCAAAAATCAGAAAAGAAAAGTCGAAGTTAATTATACTAACTAGTTGACAACATGTATAACCTGAACCACAACCAATGCTATTGTTCCAATGCTACTTGAAAAACCTGTAAAGAAGTAGCATAGTTTCATCAACATTTTTTGTCCAAAATCATTTATTCCTTCAAATCTAGGAAAATTTTGATAAGTGATTTAACATTATCTTCTTAAATATCCCGAGGGTCCAATTTTTACACCATTTTACTCCATTCTCCATTGTGTGGGTCCCTCTTCCTTTCTCCTCATATTAAGTAACTAAGACGACCCATAACCACATCTTCATAATTCTCACACCATATTATGAGACACGAAACAAATTTTTTAGATGGTCTACCAAAGTAAACTTTGTGAAAACATGGATTCCTTACCTGCAGAAATAAAGATCGAATTCGCATAAAATGCAATAGCGTTCACTCCACCAAATTGCTGCAATACCATAAGCCCTATTCCAACCTAAGAAACAATTATCACTATATGAATTTACACCATAAAAAATTGGTATCATACAGGATATAATAACTGGGAAGACTCACAATGAGAGATTTGGCATATTTTGGTTCAAACAAATCAAAGACTTTAGTTTCTGACAGCTGATGAAGTGTTTCCGTATAATCCTGAATCATGGGATAAACATCCTATTTAATTATAATTCTCGTGAAATAGCAACAGATTACAGAAAGCATCTTTTTCTTTTCCAAATTCAGCTGACTCTAGCACATTATCCAATAAATAAAGTAAATGAAAATGAAAATGAAAGTGAAATTCAGTTGAGAGTAACATGGTGATTATGTTACTCTGATTTCAGCTGCTTCCTTGAAAATTTCTGCATTCACTCCCCTGAGTCGCTGTAAAGCAGACTCACAGTCTTCCCACCGACCAACTTTAGCCTGCAAAAAGCTAATTATCTTTAAAAAACTGTTGAACTTAGATTTTTTTCATCATGTCATGCAAAAGAGCAAAGATTTAGACAGTAAATAATGGCACTTACGTTTAGTATTTACTATAATCATATAATAGCAATCCTCGTGCATTTATATAGTTTTATCCGGTCTGTATATATGAAGGTAACAATACGACTACAAATATTAGCATTCGTGCAACCAACTCACCAGCCATCTAGGAGACTCGGGAATGAAGAACAGGCCTAAAATCTGTAGTAGACATGGAATGCTTCCTGATAAGACATAACTGTTTTTCCTAATTAAAATGTCTTCAAGTTTTGGAAAAAAAAGGAAGTAT
Source organism: Pulicaria dysenterica (assembly GCA_947179395.2). Classification (NCBI taxonomy): domain Eukaryota; kingdom Viridiplantae; phylum Streptophyta; class Magnoliopsida; order Asterales; family Asteraceae; genus Pulicaria; species Pulicaria dysenterica. The sequence continues at coordinate 66,761,255 of OX359290.1, read as the reverse complement.
TGAAATTATTAGAAAGTACCAGTAAGAGCTAGTGTGCGCCAAGGAAAAACAATCCCAATAAGCCACATGAGAGACATTCCCGTACATATCATCAGCTGTAAACAGTGCCGAATGCAGTAAGTCCATAATCAGCAGTTAATCTGAACTTATAACAGTTTGCTATTTACCTGATTAACAGTGGTAAAGGTTCCACGGAGGTTTTGGGGTGTTATTTCTGCTATATAAACTGGTACCTGTCAGTATCGAGCAACCAAGAAACCCGTTACGAACATCTCTTGCAACTACCACGTAGGAGATAATCCATTTAGAAGTCAAAAAATGATGATATTGGTTTAAAAAAATTGAAATATGTTCTGTAACTACCACGTAGGAGATAATCCCAATTCCATAACCTATTGAAAGTCTTCCAGCATTGAGCAACCAAGAAACCTGTTACCAACATTACTAAAAACTAGTGAAATGAATCAACTTTGGGATATGCCATTAAAGTTCTAAAGGTCTTGAACAAAGAGTATTCCAAAATGCCGACACAACTATATTTAATGAAAATTTGAATTAGTTTGTGCATATAAAAGCTAGCTCTATTTATAAAGAGTGCATAACTACATAAGCAGCAAAATCCCACCAAAATCACAAAAAATTAACAAAATAATGTTCTCAAGATCAACAGAGTTGATATTCATCCTACTTTTAAAGCTAATGTATATAAAATCCTATCAAACATAGACTTTGGCTCAAACCCATTTAACAAGGGTAGCGCCATAATGCATATCGGAGTTGTGTCTTAAAATAAGCAAGAAAAGCCTTAAAAGATGAAGAATGACCCAGCTTGAATGAGTAACAGATATAATTATGAGAAATGAACTATCACCAATGATCACAAATTATTCGTACCAGTGTGGCACAAAATATAAACATATCATTAGTTCTTTAGTTCTTTGATTGAATTATTCAAAATTTTCTCTTGACAAGATACAAGGCAACATTTAATCAAACCAAAAATACATTCGGATATCATGAATGAATAACCTCTTTCGTGAAGAAAAAGCTTTTAAAGAATCCTTTGAGCTAGAAAACGTGTATACAGGAATTCTTTCATCACATGTCTTGGATAATGTTTGTGGGGAATTCTCATGATGGAAACTAGTACAAGGTCTAAAGTAGAACACCAGACAAACAAATACTAGGAAAATGAATTAAATCTATGTAAGCTATAGACAACCATTGACATATCTAAGACTGTTCCCATTTCCATTGCAAATATCATAAGTAGCTCCTTAATATGTGTTCCCATTTCCAGCTATGATGGGTGTACCAAGAAACCAGAAAAAGGAATGGTAGCCTAGCGGTTGGGGTCTACATGGAGTCTTAGTGAAGATCTAGGGATCAAACCCTGGAATATGCCTTTTAGCCATTGGTTATGCGATTTACCGCATCCATATGGAGACCTCTAGGGTGCATGCATTATCCAAATTGTGGTGATAATCGAAGCCCAAAAATAAGGCAAAGTCCAATAACATTGCAGCAGCATTCATCCCCATAAGGCACAGGTGACAAGAAAAGAAAAGTACAACAAGATGACAGGGAGAAGAATTACCTCTGAATATAAAATTGCCAACCACCCCAACAAACAAAACGTTTCAGATAGTCCCATGGTCTGCATTTTATAAGTTACAGGTGATGAGAAATGGACAGAGCTGTAATGGTACTAATATTAACAATTTAACAGTAAAGTTTACCATTCTCCGTCCAAAATGATCAGCTATTTTCCCACTCATAACTGCACCTATCATTGCTCCAATCGTCATTATTGACCCAAAAACGGAGTACTGCAAGTAATGGTGAAAAGAAGATGGAGAATTGAGTACAATTCAAAAGTTTATAGCAAGCAGTTCTGAAATGCTACTTTTGGCATTTGAGACTAATTCTTTCAATGAAACTTCAGTCGATTCTCTCTTTCTAATTTTTATTAAGAAATAAAATGCAAAAAGGTATTGCAAGTGTGCACCAGGATATTCAATAAAAAAATAAAATACATCAGTATTGCAAACGCTTCATCCTATAAAGATTGTACTTCCCAAATATATATGATTTCGATAGACGTTAGACGATAGTTTATCTTTGATGAGAGCATTTAAGAATCTGTATCATAAGACATATAACTAGTAAACTTCATATGGCTAAATGATGGATATTTGGTGCAGAAGAAGGTAAGAAGAGGGATTTTTCTTGTTAGTTTGGTACATTCAAGCAAGAAAAAAGAACTTGGAAGAAAGTCTGAAAGAGAAGATCAAGAAACCTCCCATATTTAGAGGAAGAGAAATTCCAAAGAGCAATAAGATCTAAAGAACCTTTCAGTGCATTGTAGAATCAGTTTGCACAGACTAAAATCATTACAAACATGATGGTTCTTTAGTTAAAAAAACGGAACAAAAGACAAATTGACATTTTCCTGGAATTTCCCATAACTGGACATGGAAACACACATATTCACACTCGTATGATTAAAATTTAATCAGCTGATTTGATATTAAAATTCTTTTTATTCGCATAAAAAGTGTAAATTTAAATCACACCATCTTCCTGCAAAAAAATGCACAATTTACATGTAACATGCCCAAGGACAGCCCAAGATCATTAAACATGAATTTCTCATAGCTTTTTGCATCACATTACCTCTTCCAAGGACAGCCCAAGATCATTCATGATTCCAGTCTGAGCTGGAGATGAAAAGCCAACCTGTGTTTCCACCATACACCATAAATTAGAGTTCATTAGAAACTCAACCTATTTCATGCATCATATCAATCATGACAAACAAACAAAAAACAATTTCGTTGAAGGTCCATTTGCAATCCTTATTTGTGCCCTCGATCTGGTTTTTCTTTATGATTTAGGGTCTAGACACTATTTGTGGTAGCTCCAAATTTACAGTTTGTTTATGAGGTGAATCAAAATCAGCCAAATCATACCAAAATAGTTGTGAAACTAATGTATGCTAAAATCAATGTCATTAACATCTCATAGATAACTAATGCTGATTATAGAAAAACTTACAGAAGAGCCGAAAACGTATGATCCACAAACCGCCACCAAAGTGCTGAATACAAGCACAGCTGTGGCCGGAGAAGACAAGTTATTGCTCCCCCGGTGCTGTCCACCGGGACCAGTGGTGAGTAATAGACTCTCGAAATCAGGGGGTGCTTCTTGTTCTTCCTCCTCCCTTCCCATATCCATGGATGACACTGAAGAAGGTATCGGGTTTCTTTCCTGGTTCTTCGTTTTGACTATGGAGTGACGGGGTGTGATCTTGGTTTGAACTTCGGAATTGGCACGATCCGTTGGATTGTTTGCGACCCTTCTTTTACATATGAAAAAATTTTCAGCGAAAAATAATCATTTATTTGGCTGATTTTGATTCACCTCATAAAAATGTTTCATACAATTTGTAGGAAAAAAAATGTTAGTAGAAGGAATATATAAACTGCAGTACATAAAATAAGACAGAAAAAAAAAAACAGAATAAGAAGACAAATCGTGGTTGAAGCTCGTATTGGATACGATGCCCTTAAACAGATTTCCCGTCTGTTCCCAGGGTACGACAAGAGTGTCGATATCTCATTCACACATTCTCCGATTTGGACACATTATATATCGTTTCGAAGCTCTCATAAAGGAGAACACAAACCCACTAAGAGTTATCTATATATAACAAATACTCATGTATTTAATTGTGTCCAAAGTTAGTAAAAACACATATATTTTTACTAACTTTTCCAACAAAAAAACACTTGTATGATATATGTAAACAACGAGTTTGTTAACAAAAGCTACGCTTGGTGGATTGGTAGGGATATTGTTTCTTACCCAGGAGATCTCGGTTTGAATCCAGTTGAAGCAAAATACTGAATTATTTTTCCTCCTTTGTTTTCTATTTACGGCCTGTTCTCGAGTTTTTAGGAGGGGAAAGAAAAGGTTGGGAGAGGCAATTTCACTATTTTTGTGAGTAAAAACTTCTCTCTCACTTTTGGGATGATTGGAAGGGGAAGTTTTTATATGCTTCCCTTTCATTTCTTTCCTTCTCTTTCCTTCTCATCCTTTAATTAAAAAAACTCGAGAACACGGCGTTAACCTTTGCATTCCTTTTAATCTTTTTGGCCTATTTTAACTTCTAATTTTCTCAAAAGGGCAAAATGCGCAAAAATACAATAAACTATGTCCAAATTACCATTGTATACAACCAACTTTATTTAGGTCACATTGTATTCAATTAACTTTCATTTTTGTTACATTGTATTCGATTAACCTGCTATCACAGGTTAACCTCCGGTTACACCTTCTTTTATTATTTTTTTAATTTTTTAAATATATTTAGTTCATAAGCTCTTATATCTTCATCGGTTATCCATGAATAGTTTCCATCGATTTTTGTTCCATAGAAGATAACTATTATCCATGAATCAATTTCTTAAAAATAAACAAATTGAAGATAGCGATTCCCAAGAAAGTCTTCCAAAAGCTTGCTTCAATCCGATTTTGGGAGGCTGATCAGTTGATATCCTGTGAAAACCGAAGCTAAGAATCGTCTGATATCGAACGCTTGCGTCACACCAAACCGAACGCCTCTCGCCACATCGTAGCATCGTAGACCTCCGCGGACTCCCGTCACTTACTTTTGTTCAGATCTGGGTTATGCAGAAGAAGGTCGGTGGTGCGACGGCGAGAAGGAGGCGGTGCAGATCTGGATTTACAGAAGAAGGTCGGTGGTGCGACAGCGAGAAGGAGGCGGTGCAGATCTGGGTTTCGAGATGCGGTGGCAACGGCGAGGAGGCAAGTGGCGACGGTGAGAAGGTATTGGTTCAGTTAGTTCTTCTTGTTGCTTTTGTTTATCATTTAAGTTTTATTTGCTAAGACCAACTTAGGGTCTCAATCCAGAATCAAAACCATGATTTCTTAGGGTTTGAATGTGTAGATTCCATATGTGAATAGTTAATGGTTTATGATTTCAATATTTTTTTTATGTTTTTGTTTCAAAATTGAAGAACATGAGGATGAATCTTGAAGAACACCAAGAGTATATGAATTTGCTAATTAAAAAAATTCAAAATTCATGAAAAAAACCTGCAACCTGATAATCAGGTCACTGATTGTATACAATGAATCAAAAATTGTAAGTTGTTTGTATTTTTTGATAAAAAATGAAGTTGGTTGTATACAATGGCAATTTAGCCATAGTTTACTGTATTTTCGCGCAATTAGCCCTTCTCAAAACGTGGACTCTGTTTTTTAACCCTTTTAACTCCGTTTTTATCTTTGTATTCTTTAAACTAATTTTTAACTTCTATTTTCTTAAAGCATGTCTCTATCATTTTTTAGGTTTTCTTTTTGCTTAATGTAAAATTCATATTTATATTTTTTATAATTGTATTTAAATAATATTTAATATATTTATTTATTTAAAAGTTTTGATTAAGGTTAAAAAACAGTTTAAACTCTATTTATTTCGATTTAACTCTTAAACCTTTTATAATATTTTAACTTTAAAGCTTACACTTATATTGGTATAACCATTAACCTTTATTCTTGAATTGTTTAAGCATTAACGTTTAATTTATTTGATTAGGCATTAAACTTTATTTTATAATGGATTTTATGTAGATATGTATCATATTATAGTTTGATTGTTGGGTCAAGATGTAAATACATCGTTATAGAACAACCGGAATTTTTGACGTTATAATTTTTGCTTTTTTGAGTAAAAAATATTCTTAGACATGTTTTATTAAATATATTTACACAATAGCAAATAGGGTTTGTATAAAGAAAAGGAGCCTTATGTTCATAATCATGTCATGTTTGCCTTGGTACTATGGAGAATCAAATCTTAATTAAACCTATATTTGTTCAATAGATACAATTTGCTCATGGTAAAACTTTATTTGGGTTCGATATACTTTATCTTCGATGAATGGCCCGGCATTCAATGTGGGTTGAGGAATATGGTTGCAGGCTTGGTTAAATGTTGTTAATGAGAATAGTAATTCACTATTCTTAAAAATAGGCGGTGGAGACTTTTTGGTTCATCATGCTATTACTTTGGGTTTACAACTATTTTTATAAAATTATTAATATATTATCATATAGATCAACTAATCATATGATTTTTATGATAATAAAATTTTAAATATATAAAACCCAACGCAACGCGCGGGCTATAAAATACTAGTTATTTAAAGAAAAGATGGGACTTACTTTTCCTATTCTCAGTCCCTCGTTTCACTTCCCAATACATAACATAGCTTCCCAGTTGTAACCATCATCACTTCCTAATCTCCACTGTCTGAACCACCGAAGAAGTCAGAAACACAATTGAAGAGATCAGCTGAACGGTGGAAGAAATGAAGAAATCAAGAGCTAACACCATAGCTAACGGCCGTTAGCTATCTGACAGCCTTTGGTGAGCTAACCACCAACTAAAGGCCCCATCTAAAATCCTAACCGAAATGAAGGCTTAACGGGCGTTAGCCTCATGCTAACGGCCATTAGCTTTTGTTCAGTTGGCAAGTTGCATCTATTATCTTAATCAAATCTTTACCTAAGGACCGTTAGCTCAGACCTAACGGCTGTTAGCCGCCCACGCAGACCAGTTTTAAACAGCACTCCTATTCCGGTTTTGGAGAGCCTTAGACAACATTTTCTCTACTTTTACACATACATACTCCATCCCTCTTGTCCTAAAACATTGTAAAATCATTAGGAGAGGTTCTTAAAGGTTCCAAAGGCCAAAATATGTGTTATTTTCATCATTTTGAAGCTTAGCACCACCAAAGGAGCATCACATTCACCACTTATATCATTATTCTTCATTTTGGTATACTCTAAGCTTTATTTCCAGAATGTATGAGTATGATTTAGTTGTTGTTTATGATGTACTATAACTTTTTGGCTAGAACAATTTAAAACTTCGTAAGAAACCATTAATAACCTTTTGGTTGTGTAAAGTGAAATGTTAAAGGCTTGTAAGCTTTCCAAAAAGGACATGCTACTTTCACCAAAACCATTTTATACGCCTCGGAATCTCTTTCAGGTCTTGAGCTCTGAGTATCACGCCATGACGATTCCTCCTCGGTCTCCACGTGAGTACGAGAAGCCTCGTCCTCCATCTGCTTTAACGCTTCCTCGGTGGTAGCACGTCTCTCAGACATTTTCACTTACTTTCTATACACAAGGGGCGAATACGTTTAGTACACTTAATCACAATTTACTAACACACAAGTTAGTTCACATTGAGCAGTAAACACATAACGCTCACACTCAGCCCCAATTACCCCGCTAGGAATACTTAACGATGGTCAAGCCCGAGTTTGAGATCGAATACTCTCACAAGTACCCGATTTCTCCAAACTTAGGCTTTGATACCTAATTGTAACACCGGGTTTCACAAGCTTAAAAGTAGCGTAAACTAAAACTTTTTAAACTTATTTACACAAAAGGTTTGCAGTGGAGCAAACCACTGTTTACACACTAAGTACTGTTTATCGACTTGGCGATTAAGAACAAAAAATCAAGCCAAGTCTCAAAAATCGAGCCAGTGTTACCAACTACGTACTGACCATCGTCACAAGTATCAGAGTTAACAAACAAGTGTTCCAAAAGATATTTACAATAACACTACCCACAGCAACCCGCCTCGCCAGGCCATCTGATCACTAACCTGCGAAAAGGGAAATATCACGGAACATTAGCTACACTAGCTAGTGAGTACAGATATCACATAAGCACCAATAAGCATGCTATCACGTCACAATATGGCACACAGAGCTAAGCTATCACGTAGTGGTGTGCCGACATGTCAGCGGGATCATATCTTGCGAGGTAGCTAGTCTGGCTCAACGATCCGAGCTGAGGAATCAGTCACAACCAACCGCATCGGTGGGGGAGCGAAGAGCAGCCCACCATCACGTTTGAGTCACTAGGACTCCGTTCAGATCTGATCATAGACCAAGATCCTCACTGTATGTCGGGGAACGGTGACCTGCAGAACCTTTAACCCGGAAAACCCATCGAGTACCGTTGATCCCGAAAAACACTCAAGGATCCAGCCGCATTAGCAAACTGACCTCAACCCCTGTTTCTGTCCAGACATGAATTATAAACACGTTTGACCCATAGGATCCACAGTACGCATGTGTATCGCATATCACAATTTATATCACTGTGTCACTATATCATTGTGTCACTATATCACTATATCACTATATCACTGTGTCACTATATCACTATATCACTATATCACTATATCACTGTATCACGTCACACCTCGTACGTTCACATATATTAACACGACACATAGCACATGCATACAATAGCCCTACTTACTGAGTCTTATGGGAAACCAATACTCACCTCGAGATCACAAGAGGCAGATATGAATTCGGGAATCCCAAGAACACACGGAGTCGTTCGAATCACCTAACACATTAGGTTTAGGCTTGGTTATCACATACACATAGCCCACATAGGTTAAACACAAGTTACACAAACTGTCAGCACTGGACAGGCTCCTACGGCTGCAGAGGACATGTCCTACGGCCGTAGGACACATGTCAAACCCTTCCTACGGCCGTAGGGATAATTCCCTACGCCCGCAGAGGTTCTTTCCAATGAATCATGCCCTATAGCCGCAGGAACCTATTCCTACGCCCGCAGAAGCTATTCTTTGGTGACCTACGACCGTAAGTTATGTACCTGCGCCCGTAGACCTTGTTCCTTCATCCGTAGACGGTAAACCACACAAAAACACATCCTACGGCCGCAGAGACCCTGCCTACGGCCGCAGGAAACACAAAAGGCCTCCTACGGCCTCAGGTATTATCTCTTACGCCCGTAGGAAGCACCTGCTATGCAGGCCTTCGTCCCTGTTTCACGACAGCTCCGAAAATCCCGTTTTTAACACCAAAAACTAGATTGAAACCAGATTCAATCGTTTGTATACACTGTTTGACATCCATAGACACTTACAAACATATTGAACACAAAAATCAACACATAGAACACCATTTTGAACCATCAAAGTGGTGTTTCTCTTCCAACACATAAAACTACGGTTCTTAACACAAATCACTTACAAAGATGAAGAAGAATAGTAGCTAGGGTACAGATTTGACACTGAATCACAAATGATAGCTTGATCTTTGCTCCTTTCTTCAAAATCACCAAAGCTTGAGTGTGTATGTGTTGTACGTATGTTTGTATGTGAAGTTGTGCGTGTTTTGTCAAAACCCAGAGGATAAGGCTTCACATAAGCCGACCTTGGGTGTTTATTTAAGACACGGGGTATTTTGTTCCCCTTTTTAACTTACAACTTGACATCCACCAACCCGTTTTAACCAACGGGGATATCTACGAAATCATTACGCGAAACCGTATAACACGACATCACTTTTAGACACATTTGACACTTTTCACATAATCACATTTAATTTAACACAAGACACGTTAGTCACACAAAACACTTAACTTAATTCACTTAAAGTCACTGTACAACTACTAAAGCACGAGGTACAAGTCACTACTGCTAGGCCCTTTTTCAGGGTGTTACACTAACCACCAACTAAAGGCCCCATCTAAAATCCTAACCGAAATGAAGGCTTAACGGGCGTTAGCCTCATGCTAACAACAATTAGCTTTTGTTTAGTTGGCAAGTTGCATCTACTATCTGAATCGAATCTTTACCTAAGGACCGTTAGCTCAGACCTAACAGCTGTTAGCCGCCCAGGCAGACCAGTATTTAAACAGCACTCCTATTCCGGTTTTGGAGAGCCTTAGACAACATTTTCTCTACTTTTACACACACATACTCCATCCCTCCGGTCCTAAAACATTGTAAAATCATTAGGATAGGTTCTTAAAGGTTCCAAAGGCCAAAATATGTGTTATTATCATCATTTTGAAGCTTAGCACCACCAAAGGAGCATCACATTCACCACTTATATCATTATTCTTCATTTTGGTATACTCTAAGCTTTATTTCCAGAATGTATGAGTATGATTTAGTTGTTGTTTATGATGTACTATAACTTTTTGGCTAGAAAAATTTAAAACTTCGTAAGAAACCATTAATAACCTTTTGGTTGTGGTAAAGTGAAATGTTAAAGGCTTGTAAGCTTTCCAAAAAAGACATGCTACTTTCACCAAAACCATTTATAACTTCGCAAGAAACTATTTCTAACCTTTTTACCATGCTAAAGTAAGATGTTAAAGTCTCATAACCTTGACTAAAACCCCACAACATTGACCGAAACCTACAAATTTTTGTCAGAAAGCATCTCTAACCTTGTGTGAAACCTGCAACATTCACTAGAAACCATTTATAACCTTCTATAAAACTAACAACTTCACTTGAAAACCATTTACCGTAAAATGACCTACTCTATCGTTAATAAAATACAATTGTAGTAAAATTAACATCCTATCGCCGATCACAATATAAAATTTAAAAATTTAATATATATAATATAAAGAAGTTGCAACAGAAGGTTTTAATGTAATGATTAAAGAAGCTTGTGATAAGGAGTTTTTCAAAGCGTTGGAAATTGGTGAGAAAAAGATTAGAGTCTCACATCTACAGTATGCCGATGACACGATAGTGTTTGGTAACTAGTGTAGACAAAATTTAAAAGCATTGATTCGTCTACTGTCAAATTGGCAAAAGGCTTCGGGTCTTAAAGTGAATTTTCTCAAAAGTAGTTTGTGGAGCATTGGTGTCTCTTCAACAGAATCAAAACTAATGGCAGAAGAGTGTGGATTCAAACATGGAATTGGGTTACTAAAGTATCTTGGAGTTTCGATAAATGCAAGCATGGAGAGGAAAGTTCATTGGGACTCTGTGGTAAAAAAAAGTTCAAAGATAAACTAGCAAAGTGGAAAGGAAAGATATTGTCAAGTGGGGGCGTCACACTTTAATCAAATCCGTTTTATCCAATTTGCCAGTTTATTTCATGTCTATATTTCGTGTACCATCCAGTAGCCTTTCTACTTTTGATAGGATTAGAAAAGATTTCTTTTGGGGTGGGGTGAGGGTCGGGTATCAAAAATTAATTGGGTCAAATGGTCGTGGAGGTTTTGGAATGACAAGGGGTATTTTTGGGTGAATATTATCAAAAGTATTTACGGGGTTTCAGGTGGCTGGGATACACGTTCTTTATGTGGGAGGGACGGGCCCGGCCCAAGCTATGGGCAGCCTGGGCTTCGGCACAGGGGCAGCATTTAAGTAGGGCAGCAGTATCGATGTCCAATTTCCGATATACCAGGCTCGTTTCTACATAGCCGGGGCAATTGGAAGACGGAAGATCGCCGGCTTTTGGACTTCTCAAGGAGGACATAATACACGAAAAAGAAGCATGGGGAAACAATCAAGCACATCGACTGGTTACATTATAATCAAGATTCTGCATGTATTGATTAGAGGATTAAGGATTGGGACATGAAAAGGCAATATTGATCAATAACTCACGAAGACAAGAAGGGTTCAAGTATAAGACGGGGGCATGAAAAGGCAATATTCATGAGAAGCGAGAAGGGAGGAAGGAGAGAACGACGAGCCACGAACAGGTTGGTTCCAATTTTCGAATGTTTCAATTCATCTTAATTCTTTGATTTATAAATGATTTGATTAATTTTCATTTGTATGGCGGATCAACTAGTTACATAGACGCTAATTCATCATTGATTTCTCTATACCATTTCTTTTTACCATTTGTTGATTACTTGATTCTCAGTGTCCTTGTTTTGTGTTTTAATGAAATAAAGGTTTAAAGTTATCTTGTTTAGTTGTTTTGTGGGTTTGACAACTAAGATTAATTGTTCAAGTTCAGCTCAAGTGTTTCAATTGGATTTCACAACGGACTTGAAGTTTCAAAATAAAGGCAAATTAAGGCATTCGGCCTCATATTCTCTTGTACTTGATGTTAGGTCCAGTTTGTTTCACCGTAATGTGAAAGAATGTAATGGAATTGAAATCAAATTCCGTTGTATATTGCGTTTGGTAACATTATTTTGAAAGGAATTAAGTTCTTCGAAGTGTTAATATTACTTTACGTAGAGGAATGTCATTACGTAACTAACATGGATGGAATTAAAGTCATTTCCATTTCTTTGCATTACGGTGAAACAAACGGGACCTTAGTTTTTTGTTTGGTAATAATATTGGTATGCATTTCAAAGAAATAAAACTTATGGCCATATGTTCGACCAAATGGACTTTTTTTGCATAATCAGTTTGGTAAGTGACTATTTGTATATATGTTTATTACTTCGTATTCATGGAGCTCGTTTGTCTATCTATTTTAGAACAGAATTACGCATGAAAATTCTTCGGTCAAAAAGATTTATTTGGATTGTTTATGGATGCAAGTGTTTCTTTTTGGGGCTTGATCATTTAGATATACTAGTATTATTTTTAAATTCAGTTCTTATTTGTTGTTGTAATATGAGTTTACCCTAAGTCATAAATGTCAAATCGAGATTATATTTTCAGACTATAGTTCATAGATGCTAAATTCATATCCCACTAAAGGTTTCAAGGATTATTTGCTGGAGCAGGTTCAATCCATAACTTCAAACGGAATAAGAAAATGGTTACCAACTACAGAATCCATAAACATACTACAAATGTCTTCTCTTTGGTAATTCTCTAATTTCTCAATGTTTTAATAACACATGTTTCTTCTTTCTGATGTTCATGATATTACAATTTACCAATTAGTAGTAACTTTTAGAGACCACCCAAGTATAAATTTGGTTTTGTCAAAAGTTGTTGATTATTGATTATTTGCTTCAAAGAATGGACAGTGCCATTGTTTAAAGTAGTTTGTAAGTTTTTATTTATTAAATTGCACTCTTTTAAGTTAGCTTCACACATTGGGGCATTTTTAACTCACTTCACCTAGGGCATCAAAAATCATTGGACCGGCCCTGGGGAGGGGTAGGGGGTATAGAGCGGAATAATTAAAACAGGGGGTGTTATCTTTGAAAGGGATCGATCTACTTTCCTTGCAAAAAATCAATGTAGGTAATGGCGCAAAAACCAATTTTTGGACAACACTAGCTCAACAGTTTCCAAGAGTTTACCACAAGCTAGGAAAACCGGATAAAAAAGTTTCAGAGATGGGTACACGGTGCGGTGATAACTGGTGCTGGGACTTAGGCTCGGATACGGCGTTCAGAGGAAGAGTAGCGGTGGAACTATCAAGGCTTAAAATAGCTTTGGTAGAGGCAAGAATTTCTCAATTCACCGAAGACAAAAGAACTTGGGTACTAAGTGACGATGGTGTTTATTCGGTCAAAAAGTTAAGAGAATTGTTGGAAGAGCTGCAGTTTGTAGGTCATACGGTTTCTAAAACTACGTTTTTGCATTTTCAGATGGAGAGTTGATCGAAAAAGACTACCGGTAAGAGAAAGTTTAAACAAAAGAGGGATTGACTTACACTTCACGTTATGTCCAATGTGCGAAGATCGAGTAGAAACGGTTGATCATGCCATTTTCTCATGCCTAAAGCTACAGGTTCTTTGGAAGGACATTCTTGCATGGTGGGGGCTGGAGGTTGTACCATTCAAATACTTTGAAGATTTGGAACATTCGGTCGCTGCGAAGTTAGACAATCATGCTAGGAAATTGTGGAGCTTAGTCATCTCAGTTACGAGGTATTCAATATGGAAAGACAGGAACATGTTGGTGTTCGAAGGTAAAAAGAAAGACACATCAGGAATTTTGATAGATGTAAAACCAATGCTTTTTAATTGGTTAAAAGGTAGAGCTCGGCGCGGCAATAATTTATGGTGGCAAGATTGGTTAGTTAACCCGGCACGAATACAAAAGTTGGTTTAATCGGGGAGTAGTAGGCTTGAACCTGTATTTTGTAACATACCGGGACTTATATCATTATACTAATTTCACTGCTGGTGGAATGGTATACCTTTTTGGTAAGTCTGTCGGTGTGTTGGTCATGTAAAGTTGGAAATATCGTTTATATATAAATATATCAGTTGCCTTTCAAAAAAAATTATATAATATAAAGTTTAAAGTTTGACACATAACAATTTATGAGAAATGTTCAATATAGTCCATACTTAATGCATAGTCTCAAGGGACTAATCTTAGCCCTTGGATCAGCCCCATTAATGATCCAGATTGAAATTAAAAATTGAAATTAAAAATTTGGGCGGAGTTACAATTTCGTAATTAACATGTAATGATTTTACAATCATATGCGATTTTATATTGAATCACATGTGATTATATTGAATCACATGTGATTAAATATTAAAATTTAAGACTATCTTTTTTATATGAATTATATTGAACACAACTCAACAATTTATAGTTAAAATACGGTGAAAATAGTCTTTCTGTTAACTCTAAAAATAAAAAATAATGGAGTTAATGTGTTTTGATGAAAGCGAATGTGGTAATAGTTGAAGGACCAAAAGGTATTATTACACCATTTCCAGGTTTAGCTCGTTCATGGCGGAGAGGAGAAGTCGGAGTTTGCAATGAACCGCTCTGCTCGCCGATGGGGATAAGAATATCTGAATTTGGAAAATGAGGAAGTTTCCTCATCCGACAGTCGTTAATGCTAATGAAAATTTCCAAAATTAAGAGACGTTGAAGCGGAAACAAATGACATATAAATTCAAGGAAAAATTCTCGATTCGATCGACGAAAATTTTCCCCAATCTCAATGGTTCATTTAGGTTTTTGACCTGATTCCCGATGAAATGCTGTTCTGAAACATTGAATTATAGAACAACGGACGGAGCTTCATCATTGGGTTCTTCATGGATAGTCAAGACCCGTAACGTTCTTATCTTTAACCTTGATCGATTCCTTTTGAACTGTTGTTTGAATTTTTAACTTCGTAGGAGTTTGTTCGATCTGTAATTGTAAATCGTCACAGCTAATGTAGTTCTGTCGGCTTTATTATGTGAAATCCGAAGTTTCTTTCTATATTTTGACCTAACTGTTATGTTGATCATGTTATTTGATTCGATTTTTGAGTCTTATTTCAACCTGTAAAGTGAATCAGGTCGTTTCTGGATTAACACTTGATTAACTGTCAATCTGTCAAGGAATTTGGAACGGTAATTTATCATTTGAACCAAAAGATTATTGACCTAGAAAATGAATTCGTTCAATTTAAATCTACATTTTTAGTTGACCAAAAAGTTGGGCTTTGAACAAGGAGTCTATGATGCACTTGATTACAGTCAAATGGTTTCTTGGATAGTGAAAGCAAATATGCTTAACATTCATGATGCTTTAGTTAAAATTATAAGCAATTTCATCATCATTGTAATCTGAAATCATAAGCTATTTGATTTAGAAGGTCTAATTAATGCTGTTTATTGCATAGTTAGTCCTTGTTTTTTCGTTCTTGTTTCTTTGACTTGGAGTTTGATAAAATGGATGATGATTAATCATATTGGCTTCTCATGGTAGGCCAACTTTTGGAATATATCTTGTCCTTTTCATGTGTGTGTCCCTCAAAGAAGAGCTGGATGTATTGTCCTTTGGAAGCTACTTTTTTGTTTAGTTCTTTCTCTTTTATGCTCTATTCTATATTAGTATTTTATATTCAATGATATGCCGTGACGTTGTTTGGTTGTGTTAGTATAATCTTTTTCTTCCCATATCAGATTTGACTTGCCTTTCAGATTATAAATATATGCTAAATTATGGTTTTAGTGTTGAATTGATGTCCTCTATGTTGACCTGTTTATAATTTAAGACTTCTAATTTTGTTGATTTCTGCCTTCTTTTCAAATGCCAATTTAGGCTTCTCATCTCCACACAAATTCATGCACAAGAGATATCATCCATGGTATAAATAATTTTCTTATTTACTAGCCTCTAACTTACTTGTGTAGGAAAAAAGATCATCACCTATCTCGTGTCATAAAAAAAGTTTTGGAAGGTAAATCTTCTCAGGGACAACATAAGACAGTTGGCCGTTCACTGTGGTCTTCTGCTTCTGCTCAAGGTACTATTACATCTAAGAAATATTGTCATATAGTGTTTATTTAATGTGTTATTTACAGATCACCATATTATAAGCAATGTATTTTAGCCAGATTTGAGATTCTTTGAGATGGAAAAAGAAAGAGAAGATGCAACTTCGCCTAGAGGTGTTTTAGAGGCATGCGTGCGAAACTTCGAGGAATTGAATTCATCTGATGGAGATAACGCAAGAAATGAAAACGTTTCAAAACCACGTTCGCGATGGTTGAAATTCTTTAAATTGTGGAAAAAAAGTTTTACTAAGAGGGTACCTTCATTGCCACCTGCTGCACCAAAGTCATCGAGAAAAAAAACTATGAGCAGCAGACACAACCCAGATGTAAATTTATGCCATTTCAAGTCTTCATGGGAAATTTTCACCCTTGCCGAGCTTAAAGCTGCAACAGATAATTTTACAGAGGGTATGCAGTCTTCACTAAACCTTTCACTTCTATTTCCATAGTATTCATTTGTGCACACAAAGCTTAGCTTTTTTTAACAAGTGAATAAGTTGGTTTTTTCTTGATTTTTGTAGAGAATGTGATTGGGAGAGGTGGTTTTGCTGATGTGTACAAGGGCTGCTTGCATGATGGCAGATTGGTGGCGATCAAAAGACTCAATAAAGGGACAACTGAGGAACAGATAATAGGATTTCTCTCCGAGATCGGAACTATAGCACATGTTAACCATCCTAATACTGCTACACTGATTGGATATGGAATCGAAGGTGGAACACATCTTGTTATGGAGTTATCTCCCCATGGAAACTTAGGATCTGTGTTGCGAGGTACGTTCAAGATATGCGCTAAACTGATTATTTTTGTCCTTTGAAATTCATGTGAATATTCATTATTTTCTTTTCAGGTGCAAAGGAGAAGCTAGATTGGGGTGCAAGATATAAGATTATACATGGGACGGCAAATGGCTTGTTATATCTTCATGAGAAATGCCAAAGGCGAATAATTCATAGGGATATTAAGGCTGATAACATTCTTCTTATGGAGAATTTTGAGCCACAGGTAACTTCTAGTGAGCCATTCTTTCAGATACATTGTTAGAGGTAGAAATGTTTACAAGGATATTTAGTAATGTTAATGCATACAACCTCCTAATATGTTCTATTCACAAACTCGGATTATTATCGTAGTAATGTGTTTTAATCTTAATAAACACATTAACTATTCTTGTAAATATATCATGTAGCTGTTAGGCCTTCTGTATAACCTTACCCACCCCCACGATTGGGTTGGGCATCCGGCGAGGAGGAGAGGGGAACACCAAAACTAACCCTCCCAACCCGCCAATACCCACACCCTCCGGCTCCCTTACCCATTGACACTCCACCCTACCCCTCTTTCTCTCTAATCTCTATCTTTCTCTGCTTTCTTTCTCTTTTCTTTTTTAGTTTAAATAAAAAATAAAAAAGGGGAAAGATTAAGGAAGGGTAAAAACTAAGTTGTAGGGAAGGGAAGGGGAAGGAAAGGGAGGAGATGTGGTGCTGGTTGGCAAGAGGGGAGGGAAAGGCTATACAAATGGTTTTAGGGTACTTGCTTATGAAATATGGGTAATAGGCCAAAGGGAAGGATAGAAAAAAGCAGCTTAATATTCACTGATCTATGGGATGTCGCACTGTTTATTTGTGTTATGTTATATACAGCCAATGACTACTATGCAATGTACATTTCAGATATGTGATTTTGGCCTTGCAACATGGCTACCTAAAGAGTGGACTCACCATAATGTATCTAAGTTTGAAGGCACATTTGGGTATGTAATATGGAAACTCATATAAATTTCTTATTTTATTTTTAAACATCTTATTTTAAACATGTATTTTTAAAAAGATATCCTATCTTATGATGTATATTTTAATGTCAACACAGCTATTTTGCTCCAGAATACTTTATGCACGGGATTGTGGATGAGAAGATAGATGTCTTCTCTTATGGTGTTCTAGTTTTGGAGCTCATAACAGGACGACAAGCTTTAGACGATTCACAGAAAAGTCTTGTACTTTGGGTAAGCTTACAATGTGTATGTCTGCTTGAGTTTTTCCTCCAGTTGTTTAGTTTTAATTTGTAGCTAACTACACGATATTCTTGAAGGCAAAACCTTTGATGGAAAAAAATGCAATACAAGAACTAGTTGATCCTACTCTCGGTGATGATTACAATCAAGAAGAAATGGAACGTGTAATTTTAGCAGCTTCTTTGTGCATTGAACTCAGTCCAGTTCTCCGTCCTCGAATGAGTCAGGCAAGTATTTTAACATTGTGTGATTCCATTTTGTTAGTTCAATAATTTTACAAATACGTGTAAAAACCATTGTCATTTTTTGTGGCCTAAATATGTTGCTAAGTTATAATTTAAACATGAAATTCTTGAACAAACTGTTAGTTATCGCGTTATGCTCTTTAGCATCTTACAATAAAATAATAGATAAAAAACAAAAATACACTGATGTTTTGTTTTTCAACATGTTATATATTCCTTACGTTTTATAATCAGATTCATTTAAAAGATTATCAAAAGCATAAATATTGTTTTTGCGTGTATATAAATACTATATAGCCCTAGGAAATCTAATTGTAGTAAATATTGGTCTTAGAGTAATGTATTTTTCGCTCAATTGACCATTTCTTTTCAAATGAGCAAACCTCTCAAAATCTCTTTGCTTAGAGCACTTCACTTCATTTATAATTGTCAACTTTTTTGCACAAAAGCAGTTTGATTACAAAACTATCCCCATTCTTCACGTTTGCTTGTGTCGGCTCATATTCTTATTTCTTAGTCTATGGGCGTGTTCGGCAACAGACTTATGGGGGATTATAGGAACTTGAGGGGATTATTAAAAACATAATCCTTATAAGCCCTCAAAATATAAGTCTTTTTAAGTAGCTTATGACTTAGGCTTGGTTTATCAATGAATCAGCCCCAGCCTCAGCTCCAGTCCCAGCCAGTTTTGTCAAAAACACCCTATAACACCTAGTCCATATGTAATATTGCATTTATCTCATGAAAGTTGCAACAATTGTGTTTTTGTTTAAAGATATCTCACATGTTTTAAGCAAATTATATGTATAAAAGTCAAAACTGTTATAGATGATGACTTAGAAATCTACTTCTGAAACATGATCTTATAAGATAATTGAAAACAAATTTGTTATGGTTTTGCTGTAGGTTGTGATGCTATTAAGAAACGATTATAATCCCAAGGGTTCCACGCCGCAACAGAAAAAACGAGCGTTTCAAAGAACCTATTCAGAAGAGCTCATGGATGCACAAGAGTACAACTTAACGAAGCATCTCAATAACGCACCTCGAATCTAAGACAAATCTCACTTTTAAGAGGTTCACAGAAGAAGCAACTTTGCTGTACATATGGAATCTTTGTTTCTAGAATTACATTTGTTTTACTGGCTAGAAGAAAAAAAAGAAGTTAAAATCATGCCAAATTCATAGCCACTACTAAACTTTGTGTGCTTACAGCTTATTATAGCATTGTCTTACATACATACATTGAGAGAGAATAGAAGAGCTTTGAAATCTGTATATCTTGTATTAATGAGCTAATAGTACAGTTGTACTATTTATGTACAAAAAATGATAAGTACAACTACAATCTAACTGACTTAATTAACATTTAATTGAATAAGTTACATGTTATATGCCTAACTTGGAAAAACAATTGTTATGTAGAGCCTTGGTGAGGACTGGTTTAATGAAACCATCTTTAAAAATGATAGTCAATTTCTTTCTGTTGTGATTTTTTTATTCTTCGTTTTTTTCATGTTTACTTTTTTATTAATCTTTAATATTTATTATTATTATTGTTATTATTATTATTATTATCTTCAAACATTAATAAACAACTAAGATGAATAAAATATATTAGATAATTCTACCTATTAATTTAGATAAACTACTTATTTATCAAATTTGAACTATATATTGACTTTTCTTGGTTATAATGGATTTAATTTAGACTTTAATTTGAATCAAAGTTAGTAGAGAGAATTTCGTACATTCTTTTTAAACCTAAAAAGATTGTATTTGTGCATAAATATCATATTTATCTTTTATAACATTTCCAAATATTATATTTAACCAATTTTTATAGTTTTATCATTTGAAAAAAATTTATAATCATTTTAACTTCTTTTTAGTTGCAACCAATAAATAGTTAACTTTATTACCCTTAATTGTAACAATAATGACAAATGACTCGTACAAGAAATACAATCAGGTCTTTTTGTATCATGATATTACATTTCTACTACTACGTCTGCCCTCTCTCCCGCTTCAACGCTTCAACTACTAATCTGGGACGCTGTCTATAACCATTTTTGGATTATCATTTCTTTCATGTTTTGTAGGTATATAATATATTTTTATTAATATTAATGGTTGACATATATTATTTTCAAACAACTCGTGTATCATATGAGCCTTAATAATAATAATAATAATAATAATAATAATAATAATAATTATTATTATTATTATTATTATTATTATTATTATTATTATTATTATTATTATTATTATTATTATCATTATATTACTATTCTTACTATTATTATTATTATTATTATTATTATTATTTTATTATTATTATTATTATTATAACTTGAAATTTGTCAAAAGGGACTATTAAATTCAGAGTAACATGAGCAATGTTAATTGTCATTCTTGATCTCATGAAGTGTATGTTAGATACAAAAGAAACTACTAAATTCATTTAAGTGTGATATCGACTTATGTTAAGTCAGATATTATTTTGAGATATTTTAAACATTTGTGATAAAGTTTAAAAGAGATTCAATACTCTTTAACTAAATCGTCATATCCATCCTTATAATCACTAGATAAAACACAAGTATTAAAAAGAACACGAGGAAAGACTATAATATTTTATTATTAAGTGGGTAAAAGAATTTAGTTATAGGAAATAGACATTTTAAATAAGAAATAATACAAGGTCTTGTATCCTCCTACTAAGAGCATGTGCCGTACCTATCTTTAAGTATCTTATATCAACGTCACATCTACATAACTCACTCAATGATAAGTCATGCTTAAACTCAGTATTACCCTTGCTTCGGATATTTCAAACTTTTATTTATTTTAAATTAATTATATATTATTTAATTTAACTTTTAATATTACGAATTCAATAAAAATTTATAAATTTAGATTATAAATTCTTTTATACATTACGCAATCTTAAAAAAGTTATAAAATTAGATTATAAATTTTTGTAAATTGCGAAAAAATAAAAATATTAATAATAATAAATAAATTTCATTATAATAACAAAATTACATAAAAAGTTACAACTAATAAAATAACATTAACAACTTATTTATTTAATCCATATTTTTTCCAAATCACGTTTTTCCCATTGAAAAATCACGAGATTCTCGCATTCCAAACCTTCATCAGATTGTTTTAAATATTGTGATGCCTTTCAGAATTTTTTTTCTTCTCGCAAATGCAGATTTCGTTCATTTTGCTGAAGAAGCCTCACGTTGTACTCGTCAATTAAACTTCAGAAGTCACGAGATCCTTGATTATTGGTTAAACTCTTCCGAAGAAACTCCAGACGAGGTCGAAGAAATCACTCGTTTTCCTTCCTTTTTTTCCAACCGGGCATGCCAGTTCAACAACTTCCCCCTCGTTTTCGTTGCCGGTTTCTTCTTCGAGAGGATGTGCTTATGCGTCTAAGAAAGTGTTGGGATCTGACGTTTTGGTTATTTTGCTTGAACCATACGAAGGTGATGGCGGAACGGAAACCGATTTTGGAGAAGCTCGAAGGATCTCCCATACGTGTTCAAGGGTTGGTGTTGTAAATCTCTCTATATTGTATATAGGCATTTTTCTTGATGTCCGCGTCGCTTTGTCCACTTTTTCGGCTCGTCAACAAATTTTCATATATCCCGTTGAAGGCCCCACTTGCTTGTTCAGTGTTTTTCATTTTGAGTTGAGTTGTTGGTTCGGAAGTAATCCACAACATGGTTCCAAAAAGAAGTGTTTTTGCGAGTTTCCGTCTTAGTTGTCGTCGGAAACATCGACCCACCCCTTAGCCAAAGCCACCTCCTCATCCGGAGTCCATTTGTGTAACGCCACCTCTAACGAGCTTAAAATTAGAGTTAATTAAAACTTTTTGAACAACGATTATCAAAAGCGTTGCAGCGGAAATAAACACCAATTACAAAAACAACCTCATTTGACTCGGCTAATTAATTACATCAAAAATTAAGCCAAGTTTGTTATCTACAAGCGTTACCAACAAGTTTCCGACCATCGGATCCATACAAACAACAACGTGTTCCCCAAAAGGTAATACAACAAAAACTACCACCAGTCCCGCCTCACCAGGCATCTAGCATCAACCTGCGAAAAAGGTAAATCTTGCACCGTTAGCTACAACTAGCTAGTGAGCACCAATTACACATAAGCATCAATAAGCAGGCTATCATGTATCAGAACAGCACACAGGGCTATCCTATCATATTACGGCGAGCCAAACGTGTCAGCAGGAGTCGTATATTGCAGGGGAGCCAACCCCGCTCAACAACCCAACAGCAGTCCACGTGGTACACCATGTCTTTCATGCTGGTTCCAATCTATCAAGGAACCCAGTTCCATAGAGGAACGGCGGCCTGCAGAGCCCTACCCAAGTGTATACCACTTGAGTACCGTTAGTTCCCCAATTCGTAGTCCCTAAGGACCCTGGGAACCCAGCCAGATACTAACACCCGTCTACCTGACTGACCTCCGTGTTCTCCAATTCAATGTCCGGACAAAACTTCATAAACAAATAGCTGATCCAATAAGGATCCAGTTCATGCGCGCATATAATCACAACAATATCTTTCATATCAATAATAAGCATGCTTGTACAACTCTATCATAACATACCTCCATTTTCACGTATCAATACACCAATCACGTGTCAACATGTACCACAGATAACTTACCTACTGAGACTCATGGGAAACCGGTACTCACCTCGAGTTTACAAGAGGCAGATATGCAAACGAGAATCCCAAGAGCACACAGAGTTGTCCGAGTCACCTAACACAGTAGGTTCAGGCTTAGACACCAATCAACAACACATAACACCACTTAAACACAAGGCTACAAGGCTGTCAACATGAAACCCCTGCTTGCGACCGCAAAGGTCTCACATGCGACCGCAAGGTTCGCTTACATACCCTCCTTGCTACCGCAAGGGTTTCACTTGCGACCGCAAGGGTCCTACCCAACCCACCCTAACTTGCGACCGCAAGGATACAGCCATGCGACCGCAAGGGTGGTATCTTGGGGCTTACGATCGCAAGTTATGTACTTACGACCGCAAGTATCATTTCTTCGTCCTTAGACGGTAAACCACGACAACGACCCACTTGCGACCGCAAGACCCTTTCTTGCGACCGCAAGGACAACAAAACCCTGCTTGCGATCGCAAGGCATACCCCTGCGACCGCAAGGACACCTGATACAGTGTGTTCTTGCTCTGTTCGTAAAAAACTACGGTTTTTACCCATTTTGGACTCAAAATCGACTTGAATCCGTATTCAAGTGTTTTTACAAGTTGTCTAACATATATACAAACTTTCTAACATGATTTGGTCACAAAAACAATATCAAAACACATCTAAATCCTCCATCAAACACCACACCCACAAGAACATGAAGAACTAGGTTTTCGATCAAGAACAACTTACAAGATGATGATATAGAACAGATTCTAGACTTGAGAATCAACTAAAAACAGCTTCAATCTTGATCTAGCTTACTTCTCCTCTTCAATTTCTTCAAGTGTGTGTGTGTATATGTTCACGTACGTATGCAAGTGTGTATGTGTTATTAGTGTGTGTGTTTTGTTCTATCCAGGGAACAAAGAAAGGCCCTTAGGCCGACTTAAGTGTCTAATACCCCCTCATGGGTATTTCGTTCTCCTATTCAACTTAAAACACAACTTAGGGTTATCCGTTTCAACTAACGGAGATATTTTTGGAACCATTATCCAAAACCGTTCAACTATTTATCATTTTGGTCAACTTATGACGCTTTTCACATTACTACATTTTTATCCACATTTAACACCAGTTAACACCATTTAACACCAATTAGCACCAATTCACGTTTAAAACACCAATTAACATTTAGGACACCATTTAACAACATTTATACTACAGTTAGCAACAAAACACCAATTAAAGTCAACGTACAACTATTCAAGCTACACGTACAACTATTTACAACTAGGCCCCATTTTGGGGTGTTACAATTTGGTGTTGTGTTCACATCCTTTTTTTCCCGTTTGCTTCGCGATACGGACGCTGGTTGGATGTCGGGAAGGAGTTTGGTCTCGGGTTGCGACGAGACCGTGTTGTGTCTCGGGTTAGGTTTTGGGAACGGATAGAGGCTTGTTAGCATACCTAAACTTGTTGTAGGAAACTTGGGTGGGGAAGTTGGGATTTTGAGTAGAAGGTTGGTTGTATTCCATGTTGTATTGAGGCGTAAGGAGGTTGTAGAGTTAGGGTGGAGCAAACATCAGGTTGGGTACGTACATAGGTGGTGTGTATCAAGTCGGAATGCATTAAAAGACGAAGCCGGTTGACAGTTTTTTGATCGATCTGAGGTTAGGGTATTGGAAGAGGACTCTATTTTGAAGTTAAAATGTAAAGAATATAGAAGTTGTATAAAGCTTTTAGAGAGAATGAGTAGAAATAATGGTGCAAAATTGTTACAAAATGGAGTGTTATATAAATAGTAGGTACATTTTTCTATTTGAAAAGGTCAAATGACCGTTTAAATTAATTAATGGCTCTCTCTCTCCTTCGGCGTCATCGGCATTCATTCGACGACCAATTACAGAAAACGTCGGTACTGAGGGCACGGGGGTTGTGTGCCATGTCGGTACGGCATGCCACATAAGGCATGCCAAATGTGCGCCACACCACTGTGTTCCCGAGTTAAAATTAGGGGAGAAAAAAAAGATTTAGGAAGGAAAATGAATTTCAGTTGTGTTCCCAAGTTTTCTTGGGGAGAAAAGAAAAAGATTTTGAAAGGAAATTTTTTTTTTCTTTCCTAATTTTTCTCCCAAAGTAGGAAAATTTTTAGAAGGAAGCAAAATATACTTCAAATTTCACTTTTCCTTTAATTTTCTTTCGAACTCGGGAACGCTCAATGACAATCACATTTTCCTCTCTTCTTTTCTCTTCTCCCACTAATTTTCTATGCTTCAATTTTCTTTCCACATGTAACTCTGGAAGAAAGTAGAGAGAGGAGAAACTTAGTGAGTAAGAAGAGAGAGGAGAGAGAATATCAGATGGGTAGACTTGGGAGACCAGTGAAGATAGTGTGGAGATGATGTTCCAACCTCTTTTACCCTCTCTTGCAAGACGGGTGCACATAGCTAATATAAGTTTACTTATCTTTCTATTTATATGATCGATACACATGTTAAAATTTAAAGCTGAGATGAGAAAAAAAAACTATACATTACATGTCGATCATAGAATAATTAGAACTTAAAAAGAATAAAGTAGCAGGAAATATTTTCATAATACAATAGTGGTTACCCTTAATTAACACATCACAATAACGCTGACAATCTAAGACGTGAACTCAAAACTCCACTGAACATGAAATGAGTTGACCTGAAACTAAAATAGGTTAAAAATGTGTCGACACGAACACGACACGATAAACGATGGGTCAGGTTTAGGTAAAATCTGCTTACGTGATAATAACGTGATTAACTCAATTTTTTCAAATAGATTAATTAAATATAAAATTATATAAAAATCTAAGTAAATATGGTAAGTTAAAAAGGTCTCAAAATTTGAATCTAAAAATCCGGATATGAAGTCATGAATTTTATAAATTTCAAAGTCAATTTTACATTCAAGTTTATTCTCGAATATTGGGGCACTTGAAATCCGATCCGAAAGCCTGAATTTTATTTTCGGAAAAACAACTGGTTTTTTCCTGGTAAAATGGGTCGGCACAAAATACGACCCGAACCGAACACGATTTAAAACGACATGAATCAACGTGACACGAAATTAACTTGAGTCGAAAATGAATCAACAAGAAAATGAACAAGAATGTGACACGACCTGTTTTATCCCGACACAACTCGAACCGGTCTTACTTCACAATACCCACGTTCAATAATCAGCCTACATATGTATTTTGCAAGGGGTAGTTGTTGGATATTTCAAGTTTAGGGTGTTGATTGACATTACTTAAATTTGTGAGGGGTTGAATAATAAAATTAACATAAAAACTACAAATTAAGGAAGTATGAAAAATTACATCACGTCACGAAACCTTTTTCATTTTGTTTTACTTACTATTTCTTCAAGTTGAAAGAATAATCCAAGATGCCAAACGGAAGCAAGAATGGTATCTTTGGCGCTTGTATAACCCACACATAAACAGTAATAACAAAATTTAGTGGGTGTTTGGACAAGCTTATTTATCTTTTTGTAGTTTTTTAGCTTTTTAATTTATGAGCTTATAAACTTATAAATGAAAAATATGTTTGGATTAGCTTTTAGGAGAGAAAATAAGAAAATGTTGTAAAATGACTAAACATGACATACTTAAGATAAAGAAAAGTTGATTCAAGTTTAAAAGGAGTGTATAATGATAAATGTATAAAGATAAGCTTCTAAGAAAGAAAATAAAAAGTTAATTTATCAAAAGTGTCATTTTTAGCTAAAGATAAGCTCATAAGCTAAGCCAAACACACAAAACTTAATAATCTCAAAAAATAAGCGAAAACAAACACCTCCTTAATCTCGGCTTAGCGGGATATGAAAAATTTAAAATATAAGAAATCATACATCTACTTATAGATGGGGAATTTGCTTCCTGAGAGACCTCTGATAACGAAATAGACAATAAAAATAAATGATAATAAAATAAAATAATAAGAAATTAAAATAGCAATAGAATAAATTAAAAATAGAAATAAAAAAAATGGTATCTTTGGCGTGTGTACGAGTATTGAATATTGATAAAATGATAAGACAAGTAATTGCCAACTATTTATAGTAGGAGTCTTATATTGACTTTCTACATTCTACATATTCGAATATAGAGAAAATTTAATCGAGTATTTTATTTTTATATTCGCTTTAGAGTAGAATCTAATTACATTGTTTTTTTTAATTTTATAAAATGATGAGTAAATTATAAATTGGTCTTAAGTGGTTTTTGTATAAATTATGGATTTAGTTAATAGGTAGTAAATTATACGAATTTAGTCCCTTTAAACTTGAATTATTAAGTCATTTGTCTTGCTTTGTCTAGTGAGACCACGTACCTTTCAACGGAGATCGTTTGGTCTCTTTTTTTCCCATTACCATCCTAATAGACTTGTTGATACAAAAAAACTCTTCACCACAACTTAGGGTTGGTCGTGACATTTTGAAGACCGTGTTCAATATAGTAAAATTAGGAGTTACAATAACATTTTTAGCACTAAAACAATATTTTTCGCACTGAACAACAATTTTCAGGAAAAAAAAGCACTTTTAAGCTTTAGACCAACAATTTACAGTGATTCTCAACCGTAACTGAATATATATAGTATTACATAGGACACATTGCCGTGAAAGATAACTAAAATATTGAAATTTGTCAATAAAGATAATGTCTATTTTTTTGAGCCAACAAAAGGACCCTAAATTATAATTTCTTCAAAAAAAAATATATGATAACTGGGTGTTTAGGTAACCGGTTAATAAGTGATAACAAGTCATTTTATTGATGATGTGGCATTGTTTACGAGTATATGTGTCATTAATTGAGAATTTCGTTAACACCCCCAATTTCTTCAAACGGTTGATGAACAAGCCTTAATCTCTCTCTCTCTCTATCTCTCGGTGTGTCAATCGAAGAAACGCTAATCAAGTTCAAGAAGCTTGATTGTTGCCCGACATTGTTCGTTTGTTGTATACCTAAAGTTATCGACTTCGAAGAAGCCCTAAAGTTATCGACTGCGATTGAAATGCGTACGGTAAATGAGTATACGAAAGCTCCGATTCCATCCTTCAAGGTAAGTGTTCGTATTCATTTAAGTGGTAGGTTTAACAAAAAGACTCTAACCTACAATGGTGGATGTACTTGTATGATGTCTCATCTCAAGTATCATATTCTTGATTTCCAAAAATTTAAAACCTTAGTTGATGATATAACAAATTTTAGTTGCAATGGTTGTATTATTGTGTACCTGGAATGGATAATAGAAATGGATTGAGATGTTTGAAGTTTGATAAGGATTTTAGAAAGATGGTTGACTGTGGTATAAGTAGTGGAGATATGGTGGATTTGGAATGGATAATAGAAATAGATTGAGATGTTTGAAGTTCGATAAAGATTTTAGAAAGATGGTTGACCGTGGTATAAGTAATGGAGATATGGTGGATTTGTATATGGATCATCTTTATGAATATATATATGTATGTAAAACAACCATGCAAACCCTAAAGTTTTTTTTCAACGAAATGTGTCTCCTACTCGGGGACCCTTTAGCTCTCTTTTTGTTCATTACCGCGATTGAAGCACATAACGTGGCAATGAAGGAAGCATGCAGCAAGGGTGTTTTCCACTCCCTTTTTGTTCATTATTGCGACTAAATCACATAACGTGGCAATGAAGGAAGCATGCAGCAGGGGTGTTTTCCATGGCATATAGCTGCCAAATTCAGGGTCGGTCATCTCCAATTTACATATTGCACATGATGTTATTTTCATGGGAGATTGGTCGTGTCAAAATACTGCTAATCTTATTCGTTTAATGAGTTGTTTTTACTAATATCCAGGTCTGAAGATCAATATGTAGAAAAGTAGTGTATTGGGTGTTAAAGTTGATTGTCAAGAAGTCGAGAGTCTTCTAAGAAAATTTCATTGCAAAGCGGGTTGTGTTCCAATCATATATTTAGGCCTACCAATTGGCGGCTTAATGAATAGATGTGAATCTTGGGAACTTATTATGAACACATTTACATCAAAGCTATCGAAATGGAAATGTAATACACTATTTGTTGGTTGATGGCCGCTTAGTCTTAATAAATTTGTGTTAGGCTCCTTGGGTGTATATTTCTTTTCTTTGTTTAAGATTCCAGAGAAAATTTTGAATAAGCTGGAGAGTTATAGATCCAATTTCTTTTGGGGCTCTAAGGACGACTCAAAGAAGATATATATCGTCAAGCACCGTGGCCAATTTCACTTATATGACACCATAGTACTTTTTGTGTATTGCAAGTCAGAGAAGTGGTAGTGAGTCTGTAGTGGTTATGATTTTATATGTTTGTGCTTCTTTATGCATGACCTATTGTAGTTCGGTATTATGCTACTTTACGGGTGGGTAATTGCTATGGATCGACGAGAATAATGGTTGGGTTCTTTATTCATCGTCGTCGGCTTTAATTGTTTTGCTTCCGTTTTTATTACTGTTATTAATTCAAGAAGCGTAACATAACTCTTGGTTTCTTGAATGGTCTTGATCATTTGCATGTCAACTAGGAAGTGGGATTGGTGAGAGGAGTTTCCATTTTGGGTAGTTATAGGAGTAGTAGACTTTTTGAGCTCACATTCTTTCACTACTCCGCCTATGCAACACATAAGTGCCTCGCAATGTCATTTATTTGAAGTTAATAACAATTTTTTGCACGTACGACCCCTCCTAAAACCAACTTGATGTTATGTGCAATTACCATATCCCTAGCCATACATCTCTCGGTACGCGAGCACCTAAGGTGCGCCACTGTAGCTATTTGAGAAAGCCAAACCACTCTTTAATGACTAACACTTTCCTATAAGGTCGAAACCCGGCCAACTAGGCTCATAAGCTATCCAGGAACTACCCTTATCCCACTTTTGGTGTGCATGTATAATCGTTCAACAAGTTTCACAACATGCAATAATCATTTAACTTTTGTAATCATTCATTTTCAAACAATAAAATATACATACAATCATGACATATCACTTCTTCATTCAAGCACATTGTTATCCAACCCTTAGCATACATGTTACATCTTTATCGTTACAAATCCTTAGATCACACACATAGGTTCAATACCATATAGCTACCATCAAACTATCCCTATCCCATGTATTATCAAATCATGTCTTATAGTTTATCAAAATTGGTTTGTAACACATATATCATAAAAACACGTACCTGTTAGGTAATGATGGCTCATAGAAATGCAATGGAAGCAAAAGTATATATAAAAAAGTTTTCAAACAAACCATCAATACTCACCCAATGAACTAGTACTCTAAACATGCACAATGTTACAAAGAGAAACGCAAGAGAAATATACCCCTTAGTAAGAAGAACTCCTTGTTGATGATGTGTTTGGATGATAGGATGCAATGGAGTATCCCTTCACCAGTGCCCACACCAAGCTAGGTATGATTCCACTTGCTAGAGTGCTTGTAAGCGTACAACTCTATTGCCTTCAAAACGTTTGGAGAGAGAGAGATCGCACTCTAGTGTTAGTGGTAATAAATATCCAATAAAATCAATCTTAAAAGACTAATTAAATTGACTATTAGTATGTCAGGCACGGTCGTGCTGGCCCAACTGGGCACACATAATCACGCATGACTTTGGCCCGTACCTAGCCGATGGGCTCGCCTGTGTGTCCATTAGGAACTTTTGTGCCCGGCCCACCAAAACCATAATTTATCGTTTACCTCTCTCTATCTCTCTCATTCAACGGTGATGTCGGAACCAATACTTTGCGTGTGACCCACTAGGCCCATGCCTCATCGGCAGTGGAACCAACTCGTGTGTGTCAGCGGCATAATCCAACAGTACCACCATTAATCGAAATCGAAAACCATTTGAAAACTCAATTGTTTCATGTACTTGTTTTTAAAAAGTTATTGAACTCATCTCATTTAATGTAAGAGAAACCCTCCAAAATCTTTTGTATGTTCGGTCAGTCACCCTACACACATGCATAAGAAATCAGACTGCTACGAAAAATTAAACATATCAAATCAATCATTGTAGAACACAACACACCGCATTGAAGAAGTTGAGTCTGTCGCATAGTATACGAAAAAGAAACATTTACTTTGACCTCGTATGACAATGCGTCGTGTTTAAGGGGTGTATGTGTCACCAGGGGCGGACCTGCCCTTTGTGGGGGGGGGGGGGGGGTCAAGCGCCACCGGTCCTTTGACGATTCGCAGTGTTAATTTTCGACTTTTTGAGACGATGCTACCGGTAAATTTTCGGGTTGCACAGGGTGATGCCACCAAAATCAAAGGAAAAAAGAAACTTTTTATAAAAAAATGATAAGAAATAGTTTAATCTTTCAGTTTATACCTTTAAAATACTTTAATTTACCTTTAAAATAGCATTTTAGTTAACAGGTCTTCATATAAATTGTGTTTTGTTTTAAAATTTGGCCTTAAAATACCAGAAAAACAGCCGAAACCTCGTTAATCCGACCCGATTAACCGGAAACCCGAAAAAAAACCCGAACCAGACCCTCAAACTTATTTAATTTTATTCTCGCATTATATGGTGCTACCGGTCCCCAGAAATCCTGGGTCCGCCACTGTGTGTCACGTCCATCACGAATAGCTACAATCCATCAATATGGAGACAAAGAGCATCATGTTCTATAGGTGTATTCATCGTGTTCCTATGGAACTACAAGACTCTCAATCTATGCATTTTTTCACTCAAGGTTCAATCCAACCTTCTACCAGGGTATAAAGATGCACCATGATCGAGGCTTAGTGTGAAATCAAGTGTGTTTATCGAAAACACCACGAACCCTAATCATCATGCATAATTATTAAAGCATCAATCCTAAAGACTCAAACATGGAACTAGGGTTAAAGAAATATATGTTTTACCTCAAGAATTTATAATCGTCACCAAGGCTATCAATTAGGGCTTTAATAAAGCTTTTCCTATGCTAAACCTTCTTCCCACTCTTCCAAAAACCCAAGCTTAATATTGCTCAATTCTTCAAGAACTCTCTTCCTCACTATAGGATGGGCAAAAGGATGAGATTAGGGTATCGAGAAGCTAATTCACGCATCCAACTTTAAAGCTTAAAGTAAAGCATTAAATTTCCACAACAGTCCCTCAAATTCATACAACTTGTATCATAACCCGTATACTATGTCACCAACTCATTCTTTTTCATGTTTTAAGCCTTAGTACAATACTCATTGTATAAAACATGTTCATTTGAAAAATATTTAGAGTTAAAGTCATTAATAGATAAAGGAATAAATTTCGGGTCTTTACATACATAAAGTAAAACCATTGGAACATTAAAAAAAAATATACATCATGAACAACAAACTTGAATCACCCAAATATTTCAAAGATCATATCCGGAGAGAAAGAGATGAACATCTTGAATATCCCAAATCTCACTAGCATCACATATGAAAATGAATATATTAAAACAACAAACATGAGAGTCATACGGGAAACTAAATACATCTGTAACTGATTTGTATCGGATCTAGAGAAAAAGGGATGTGCATGTGTGTGAAAGAGATAGTGGGAATACGATAGAAGAAAGAAGGCGGCTGGAGAAAGATGCCGGCCGGACTTCCTGTTGTGCCAGAGGTGATGAACAAATAAGAAAACCTAATCCCCACCATCATCATTCAACAATGAGGGGTGCAATTTAGGTTTCAATGGGCTCGTATAATTTCATTGATTGCGTGCAGGTTGGTTCAAAACATAACAATCAACAAAATATATTGAAAAGTAAAAATAATAAAGAAACACTACATGGTCCTCATACAAATTTATTCAAATATCAAACAAGGAGGGGTGACTATGGCCGGAGTTCTAGCAGTGTGTCCAAGGCTAGAGTTCCAATAATGGTGACCGTGGACGAAGTTGTAGTGGTAATGTCCATGTTCATCTTTTCAAAAACTCTAGTGGTTAAATTTATAAGAATTAAAAACACATCATTAAAATTAAAATAGATTAATTAGCTAAAATAATTATATTTACAAATTATAAATCCACATAAGCGTCACATATACATCATATCAACACCACATCAGCAAAACCTATGATAATAAGTTACCTAATTACCATACCAATTGGATTGATCGATACAAATTACATATAAATTTCTCAATTTTAAATGATGAGTTTTTCAAAATTAATTAATTTAGAAGTTCAAAACATAAAATTTAGTATTTAAGAAGGTTAAAACCGAACACAATATAAATCTTAAAGGACTCGATTTGGCAACAACCAAAATTAGCTTACGGCGCAATTAAGAAGCAAACTTGTAATCACAGACGGGGAGAGGGAGAGAGAGAGAGAGAGAGAGGAACCGTCGCTGTGAAGGTCAAACCCAACAAACACTTTGAAAATCTCTGACCGCTGTAATCTCACCACCGTCTTCTTCAAAGTTTAATCTGTTCAAGTTCATTATTTGATGCCGTGAATCTTCTCCGACGCTCGGCGGTGAGTGGTGGTGGAGGGCGGGGGGTGCCGGTGAACATTACAAGTAGTCGATTGTTATTATTATGAGGAGAAACCAAAACAAAGCTAATAATGATAAACATGACAACGGCAATGGCTTAATTCCTAATTCATTCAGATTCGTTTCTTCTTATATCAAGACCGTCTCTACAAGCGTCAGGTCCGCTGGAGCCTCCGTTTCTGGATCGGTTTCCGGTGATTCCTCCGATGAACTTCGGAAAGACCAGGTTTCATGATCAATTTACTTATTCGACAGATTTTGATTTTGCTTACAATTATTTTACGGTGTTACTTGAGCATAAAGGTTACCGTTTTTGCTTATTCTCAATAACTGATTTGAATTAACTTTCGTCTGTGTATAAAATTTATTTTCTAAATTTCTTTGTGTCTGTATTGTAGAAAGTTGTCGTTAGATTTTCGATGGATTTTAGAAATTGAAATAAAACAATGAAATTCTATTTTGTGAAACACGAGACGTTAAATTTGAAGTGGGGACTTGTCGATGAGATATTTGGATCTTTGCTTGCATTTAGGGTTTCTTTATTTTGTGGTTCTGGATATGCTAGCCTTTTCAATGATAGTCTTGGAAGCATTGGTGTGGTCACCACCCTTAGAACTACATAAAATTTAGGGGTGCAGTTTTCAGGATGTGGCTGGGAGTCAATTTTATGATTTTTATCATAGGCTTGAATTGTTAACTACTGATATTACTGCATATGGAACTTGGGATACAAATGGGGAAGTTTTGGACTTATGTCAAAGTATGAAATGGATAGAGACAAAAATCTCATTAATATCTCTAAAAACAAAAGGGAAATTGAAACTTACAATCTATGCCTATAGAGAGAAACAAGGAGTTAAGATGACAAAGGAGATTTATTCTTCACAAGTTGCAAAGTCTTGGAGAGTCAAAGTGAGGTGTGAGATGTTTTTTGGTGGTAGTTACTTTTAATTCTGAAACCGCTGTTGTCATCTCCGGAGATGATATTATCATCCATATGAACTACCAACATGAGTTGTCAACCCATATGATGTCTAAAGAACACATAATGATCTTGAGAGCTTCGAGTCATTAGGTAATTGTTAAGCCCATATAAAGAGTGTCTCAGTCGACTTTGGATGCCTCCCACTTAATCATCAATCCAGGAGGTTGCTTCATATATATCTCCTACTCAAGAATGCCATTAAAAAGGGTTTTCTTGCGTCTAATTGATGTGGCTGCCACCGATTAATTACGGCCAAAGTAATACAAATTCAAACACATGCATGTTGGGTCGTTGGCTTTCGGGGAGAATGTTTCATCATAGTCATCTCCTCGTGCGTTGCTTTAAGGCAAATCCCAAGTCTGATTTTGTAAGCATGTGATTCAAATGAGAGGTGAGAGTAGGCAAGTTCATTTTGAGTAGGATATCTGGTACACTCTTGGTTCCTTTTCGATAGACAATTGGAATTTTCAGGGGGAGGGCTCCAGGTGGGTCATAGATTTCGATATTAGGTTCTAGTGCAGATGCTGACCGATGTTCTTGTTTATGATGCAATTCAAGGGTAGATTGTGGAACAAGAAAGTTCATGGTGTCATGGGATGGACTTGAGGCTGTCTTGGTTCTGGTTCATGATGCAATTCAAGTATAGATTGTGAAACAAGATTGTTTATGGTTTCATGGCATGGAGTTGTTGTTCTCTTGGTTCTGGTTCATGATGCAATTCAAGTTTAGATAGTGGGACAAGAAAGTTTATGGTGTCATGGCATGGAGTTGAGGTTCTCTTGATTCACTACCGCTTGCTTTTGCTATTTGGCGTATACTTTTGAGAATCGAGTATCTGTTGGAAGAGTTTGAGTCAGGTTGTTTGAAGTTTGGACGGGGATGTTATAGGTTGGAGATTCGGAGATTCTAAAGGATAAATGACCGAATTGGATGAGTCTGAAGAACTTGTAGGATTGGTAAAGAACGAATTTAACTCATTGAAGCACCTGCAAAGTGTTGACGAAGGGATGGACAATAGCAACGATTTGAACTCGTGAGTACCCAAGAAAGAGGTACCCGTAGGAAATAGAAAGGAAGAAGGTATTTTTTTCGTTAAGAACATAAGATGGTGTGTGGTTGATTATATAATTTGCTATAAGGACTACATCTACCCAAAATTGTCGAAGGACATTATAATGAATCATCATAGTGTGAGCCACATTCAACAAATGAAGGTTTTTACGTTCAACAATGTCATCTTGTTGGGGGGGGGGGGGGTGTGCACATGATGACTCGTATGATACCACATTCAGATAAAATACTTGCTCTTTTGCATTATGAGATTGAAGTGATTAAATACAAATATTAAACTGGGTTTTGACAAATGCATAAAATTCACATATGGAAAATATTTCTAGTGCGTGATTTGAGTAACTAAACCCAAGTTGCACGAGAATAATTGCCAACAAACGTAATAAAATATTAAAAGCCATATTTGAAGTAACTGGACAAGGCTCCCAAATATCTGAGTGAATTAATTGAAATAAAGTAATGACACGTTTAAATTC
Source organism: Pulicaria dysenterica (assembly GCA_947179395.2). Classification (NCBI taxonomy): domain Eukaryota; kingdom Viridiplantae; phylum Streptophyta; class Magnoliopsida; order Asterales; family Asteraceae; genus Pulicaria; species Pulicaria dysenterica. The sequence continues at coordinate 66,725,143 of OX359290.1, read as the reverse complement.
CTTAGGGAGATAAGGACGACTAATGTGATCCCCTAACTGACATAACTCCCAAACAAACTCATTAAAAGATGAAAAATCTGGTCTTAGTTGTTTGAGGACAGGTAAAGAAGGATGACCAAGCCGACAATGAGCTTTACGGATACTTGATTCACATATGGAGACTCAACACCTGTGCCAATAAACCGGTTCATCCCTAGTTCCAAGAAAACAGAGTGTTAGGAAAGGAAGTTACTGGGCAGTAATGTTTCTTGGTAATTTGACTACTAGAGATAAGGCTATGTGGAAAGGTATGAACATAAAGAAAGAACAGAGGACAAGTTTAGATTTAGTAGATTACGGCTGGATCCCATCCGCGTAATTGGACATGAAGATCCATTAGAAAGTCTAACGGGGTTATGAGTTATATTTGTATCTATAGGTTAAGTATAAGCTTTTTTGTTACCAGCCATATGGTCTCTAGCACCAGAATCAATAATCCAAGATGATGAGCAAACAGAAAAACAAGTTGAAGATAGACCAGTAGATGCAGACGTATTGTATTATTTGGTTTTGCACTATCTCCCTTTTTTTGTTAAACTATCTAGAGATATCCCAGCGAGATAAAGAAAATAATAACTTATCCACTAGGTGCAAGTTATCTCAGCAGAATTAAATAAATACTCACAGCAGGAAAAATAAGTTCATGAGTGTGTCATATTATAAAAAAAATACTCAAAGCGGAGAAGGAAAAGAATTTAAACTCTCGTGCGTGTCTGGGATGAAGAGCAGTGCAGAGGAGAGAGCGATTATAATGTAGGGGTGTTGGACTGTGCTGGTGTGCTCCAGCGAACCTTGGTATTATGGTGGCGGTGCTAGATGGTGCTGGTGATGAACAGCAGCACCAGAACAGGAATATGGACAAGAGTTCTGCCAGTGTGTTTGAACTCTGAATATGGACGCCGGAGGTGATGCGCAGGTCTGGACAAGGGTTCAGGCAGCGGCTATGGTTCAGGCGATGGCGGCTAGGTTTCGACAAGGAATGCGAGACTTTTTACACAGAAGGCAAGGACCCAGCAGTGGCTAACTGGTCAGCAGGATCAGGAAACAAGATGGTTTAGACAAGGCTGGTATGGCTTGTACAAAGAGCTAAGGATCTCATACCATGTAACAAGATAACAATATGTGTAATTTAATTTATATTTCTCGAGCCTTGAAGCCCTGGCCCCTGATATATATACATGAATACATAACCTCTACTAGGAAAGAACAAAATAACAGCCCTAACATTATGCCTAAATTATAGCGTAATTACCCTCAAATTACAGATGGTTACAATGTATTACAGCTGTATGTTCTACAGCTGTTTGATCTCTAACGATATGCATATAAACATTAGAAATACATACATATATGTATATATACTACATACCTACATGTATGTGTAGAAGCAGCTCATATGTGGGATTTTGTGCTATACCATCACCGTGTACTCCTCTTGAATCTAAATCAGGTTTAGAGAACTTCATATCCGCCTTCTACGCTTTTTTGTTACTCTATATCCGACCCATGTGGGATGAGCTGACAATGCCTTCGCAAAAAACCTGCTGTATGTGGTCTATATAATGCGATGTTGTAAAACTCGTCCTAGGCGACCAAGTACCCGAAAATTGAACATTCGCTGAGACGAGTCAGGAATACTAGGCCAAGTTATTTGGATTCGGTCAAACCTAGACCTAACTCCTACTCGGCCCTACTCTCCCCTACTCGTTAACTCGGTCAACTGAAGTCAGTTTCTTTTTTTTAATTTTTCAAAGACATACGGTACACACACATTTGTATTGTTTAATTTAGTCCATTATCGGCTATTTCTCATGACTACGAAACATGTTTAATCTGAATATGTGATGCGTCAATCAATTGTCTCTCTTCCACTTTTCTCACGACTATAGACTGGACGGCGCAATTTGAAGTTTTGAACAATTATGTTTTTGTTTCTAAACATATTTCTTAGGCCGTATGAACAATCATATTAATATTTGAGTATTTATGAACATGTGGGATACTGAGATGTAAAATTTTAAATTTTATATGAGAAAATGTTAACCCGAATACTCACTGAGTACTCCCCGCTTAGGCCGATTACTCGCTTCTCCCTGTTGACAGCTCGATTGCCGCCTAACGAGTTTCACAACATTGGTGTAATGTCTCACAGTTTTTTGTTTCACAACATTGGTATAATGTCTCACAGTTTTTTATTTCTTTTAATTTTATTTCTGTTTTAATAAAAAATAGATGTAGCAACCATATAATGATGCATTCAGCCGTGAAATGCCTATAAAGAAGTTTATGCAAGTTACTATGCGCTTCATCCAAATAAAAGAAGGTAAACAATGAAGTTTTACCTGTCGCCATCATATATCATGACGTATATCTAGTTGGCATGTTTTTACACTTATCCACTGGATTGAGTATATACACCTGAATGGTAAAATTTTATTGATCATCAATGGATGTGTGGAATCCAAATCATGCTATTAGTTAAAATACAGTTGCTCATGGTTCAACAACTTAGTGATTAGGAAAGTAAACTGACCCTGCTCATAGCTAACAGTTGAATATATTAATCTGACAATTTGAGAAAGTTTGTCTGTTGAATACTAATACTCGAATGAGTCGGTTAGGTGTGGGGTAGTAACAACTAACAAGAAACACTAAACTTGTTTCAGAAATGATATCATTTTATTTATTACTAGAGATTGTGTGACTGCATCTATAAATACCCACTCTATTTTCTATCATGCTTATAAGCACTCAAATATTTATACTTGAACAGGTCCTGTGGTCTTGCTTTGATAGACTAGAGCTTAGTCCATCAACTGTCAAGCATGTACTCCTACTTGGTTACTCAAACGGTTTTCAGGTCCTTGATGTCGATGATGGTTGTAATTTTAATGAACTTGTTTCAGCCCGTGATGATCCAGTCACGTTTTTACAAATACAACCAATTCCCGAAGAAACCGAGGGCCGTGAGGGATTTAAAATGTCCCACCCGTTACTATTGGTTGTGGCTAGTGAAGAAACAAGGGGTTCAGGGCCATCACTTAATGAGAGGGATGGCTTTCAGTTGGAAAACTCCATGTATTCTCCTAGAGCTGTTCGGTTTTACTCATTAAAGTCGCACAGTTATGTTCACGTTTTGCGATTCCGGTCAACTGTTTATATGGTTAGATGCAGTCCAAGAATAGTGGCTGTTGGTCTTGCTTCACAAGTAAGTCTTTTTTTAAATATATCTTTGTTTCTTGATTCCATTTATGAAAATTCTGTGTCATTTTATGTTGAACATGCTTGTTGAATTTCAGCTTTTGATAGTTCTGTAATTGAAAGAGTATGTTATGGAACTGGTACCCACGTTTGTTAATCAATGTGAGCCTTAGGTGGGCTACAAGACCCTAAAAGCTGTGTAGTTCTTCATGGGTCTTTTTCAGGGTTTCGATTGTGTATGTAAGAACTCAATTGTTTATCTTTTTGAAGCAAGGTCTCCATGTGTCTTTCCATCTCAAAGTGTAATTTTATAGTCGTTCAACATCCAAAACGATATAATTATGTTTTTGCCAAAAAAAAAAAGGTTGCATCATATTAGATTTGTGTATAAACCTTTTCTCATGTCTCCTTTTTTTCTTTCATGGCAGATATATTGCTTTGATGCACATACTCTTGAGAACAAGTTTAGCGTGCTCACTTATCCAATATCTCAGTTGGGAGGGCAAGGGTTCTCTGGGATAAATATTGGGTATGGGCCAATGGCTGTGGGGCCCAGGTGGTTGGCTTATGCTTCCAATAATCCATTATTATCAAATACTGGACGCTTAAGTCCTCAAAATCTGAGCCCTTCTCCAGGTGTAAGTCCTTCAACATCACCTGTCAGTGGAAGTTTGATGGCTCGATATGCCATGGAATCCAGCAAACAGCTTGCTTCTGGGCTTCTTAATCTGGGAGACATGAGTTACAGAACGTTGTCAAAATATTGTAATGAGCTTCTGCCTGATGGTTCCACCTCTCCTGTTTCAAGTTCAACCCGGAAATCTGGTAGGGCTGTGGCTCATACAAATGAAAATGCTAATGCTGGAATGGTAATACTTTCGTATCATTATACTTTGTTAACCAATTATTTAAAATCTTAGAATTGTTTGAAATGGAACTGAATATTTAATTAGTTTATGCATGTTGTTGCTACATCTATCCATCTGGTCTATTATGATGATCGAGTTAGGCCGTTCGCCATTGTCCCGAGCTTGGATCGTGCTACAAACATAAAGAGATCCGTTAGAAGGGGATTTGAGACCGAAGCCCCCAGACCCACCATCTGACTGTCAAGTCAGTTCTTGTTTATGTATACAGAAGATTATTGCATGTATTAAGAGTATATATATATATATATATATATATATATATATATAGGGGAGGGTTCAAACGAGAACTGTTTTTCGTATGAGAACTGCGAGAACCAATCTCGGCCGTTCCTAGGATATGGGAACTTCATGGATGGAGAGCGTGGAGGGGATCAAGTGTGGCAGCGTGCATGTGAGGAATTCATGGGTGGGCAATGACATAAAAGGAGGGGGAATTGGACGGCTCAGATTGGTTCTCGCAGTTCTCGTACGAAAAACAGTTCTCGTTTGAACTTTTGCCTATATATATATATATATATATAGAGAGAGAGAGAGAGAGAGAGAGAGAGAGAAAGAGAGAGAGAGAGAGATTGTGTGTGTGTGTAGAGAATGTAGAAGAGAGAGCTCAGGACACACGGGCATATGTAGGTGGGTGATTAACAATATAGAGAAGAAAGGGAAAAACTCTATTCATTTGGATAATTGAAGAGTTTTAAATCTGAAGTAATTGAAGCATTCTGTTTTCCTTCTCGATAGAGGTGGCAAAATGTGCGAGTTAGGTAATTTGTAACGATTGTGACTTTGTGATGGACAGGGCCAAGTTGGATTGACCCACAAAAATTCTTTTTGTCTTCCTTCATACTTAACATTAAATAATCAAACACGTTAACTATGATTATAAAAACTAGATATTAATATAATTATATAAAATTTTAACTAAAAACGTTTTAGAATGGTGTATGTATTAGAAGTTACACGATGGCCAACTTGTGAACCCGTCTGACCTGTTTCTTTTTTAGTTATTTTTTTATTACCCATCTGACCTGCTAGGTATTAAAGGTAACCCAAAATCATTTCCACGTGAAAAATTTCACCACTGTCAATGTGGTTGACATAATCCTACTGACATTCAATATTCTAAGTGACAGTTCGATGCTTCAGTTAATAGATAAAATTGTTTATGCAATAAGAACTTTTTCTGTATATGTGTACATGCAGGTTGTTATTAAAGATTTTGTATCTAGAGCTGTTATTTCCCAATTTCGGGCCCACACAAGTCCTATATCTGCACTCTGTTTTGATCCAAGTGGGACTCTATTGGTCACCGCTTCAGTACACGGGAACAATATCAACATTTTCCGAATTCTTCCATCCTCCTCACAAAATGAATCAGGAAGCCAAAACTTTAACTGGAATTCTGCACATGTTCATCTTTACAAGCTTCATCGTGGCATGACTTCTGCTGTATGTTATCTCCCCATCTCTCTCTCTCTCTCTCTCTCTCTCTCTCCCTCATTCTAGTTCTTTTTTGGTCCAGTTTTTTTTATTATTGCTTCTGTTTGTTATATAGGTGATACAAGATATTTGTTTTAGTCACTATAGTCAATGGACAGCTGTAGTTTCATCTAGGGGCACATGCCATATATTTCTGTTATCTCCTTTTGGTGGTGAGACTGGTTTCCAGTTTCAAAACTCCAAAATCAACGGGCGAGCACTTTCAGCTTTTGCATCAGTACCTTGGTGGTCTACTTCATCTTTTATGAAAGATCAATCGTTGTCACCACCACCACCAGCGGTGATCACTCTGTCTGTGGTTAGTAGAATAAAAAATGTTAATTTTGGGTGGATTAATACCGTAAGCAGTGCTGCATCTGGAAAGCTATCAGCCCCACCTGGCGTCATTTCGGCGACATTCCACAGTTGCTTATCTCAGAATTTGGAATCCGTTGCTTCAAATAACACCTTAGAGAACCTGCTGGTGTATACTCCTTCTGGATATGTAATTCAATATGAATTGCTGCCTTCTATAGGGACAGATTCACAGGTGCAGGTGCAAGATGAAGATTTACGGGTGAAAGTCGAACCGATTCAATGGTGGGATGTTTGCCGAAGAACAGATTGGCCCGAAAAAGTTGAGTTTATTAGTGGGGCTGGTTTTAGAAGACATGATTCGGTAGAAACTGTCGTGAATAATTCTGATGATGAGGATTTAACTAAACGCCAAGAACGATCCCGTTGGTATCTTTCTCATGCTGAGGTGCAAATGAGGTCTGGGAGAGTTCCTGTTTGGCAAAAGTCCAAGGTACTTTTTAGATTTGATGTTTTTATGCTCGCATTTTGAGAAAATGCTTATGTTGTCGTTCTGCTATGCAGATATATTTCTATGTAATGGACCCACAGGGGTATGACGTGATAAATGAAGGGGGAGAGATTGATATTGAAACAATCCCGGTGCATGAGGTTGAAGTTAGGCAGAAAGATTTGCTTCCCGTTTTCGACAGTTCTCCTGTAGTTCACCCTGGTTGGACTGATGGCCGGTAGTCTCACATTGACCTTTCTTTTGTTTAAGTTCTATTAAGAACTCTTTTCGCTTAATTTTTTGAATATATTGCTATTATTAGAAGCTTAGATGTATATATATTGTTAGAACTCTCAAGCACTTGTCCATGGACATCCGGAGAAGGAAGGGGGTTTAATTAATAGGATTTAAAATAGCATCCTTGAACCAATTTTTACTGAGAGAGAATTTGAATCTCACTCATCCAAGCACATCTAGTATGTGACAAACTTAACTAAGGACTCCAATTTTTGTATGTATTCTGATGCTTTTTATGATTTAGTTTCTTTTTGGTCGAGTGTTTAATGTACTACATATTTCTTTCGTTCTTTGAAGTGCCTTTGGTGATGGTAGATATTCTGCTTCATCTTTCAACATTGGTAGCATTGACGAGAAGTTTCTTCAAGATTCCCCCGTCTCTCAGGGTGAGATGGTTATTTCTTCTGGTTAAACAAGTTGCTTTGTTTTAGAGGTGGTAGGATGGGCAGGTCGGAAGGGTCGGGTAAAACTTCAAAACATGTTTCGATCGAAATGGTTAATTTCATAACCTGACCTGCTAACCTTTTTTAGTCAATTTTTTAAAATCCTGAATATTAATGCATACACCATATTATTAAAATAACTATCTAAAGTTTTTAATAAAAACACGTCAGGAGGTTGTGTGCAATAAATACACACATTGGACGACTTTGAGTGTTTCCTTTTTAGCTATATTATTTATTTTAACCCGTTTGAAATAAACATAATCTAAGTCCAATTCATAAGTAAACGGGTTGAAATTTACACATCTAATTGTTTTGTATGTAGTTCTCATAATCCTAATTAACCTTCTTTCTCCATTAGGTTCATCACTGGCGTCTGCAGACATGCAAACTTTACAACAGATGGAACCAAAGATATCTTATCCTATTCTTGCTTCAACTGTAAATAATAATGACGGCGTGAATAGGCTAATTTCTTATACTGGACTTGATGAAATCATGAATTCTCCATCTCCTGTTTATGGCCCTATTCCTCCTGGAGTAATTGTTGCTCGAGGGGTTCAATCTTCAGAAAGCATTGTGACTAGTGACAATTCGAACCCGGGGTCTAACCGTTCTGACTTAAGTATGAATATTGCGGATGGAGTTCCAATGCATGAAGATATGCTTGTGTTTGGACATGATTTTAATGAAGAGTACTGTAAACCTTCAACTGAGGAAGCAAGCAGTAAACTTGGAGAAATGACTGATGTTGATGGCAGCAAAAGTCGCCATCAGAGGAACAAGTCCGAGGAAGATGGTGACAGCGATGACATGCTTGGAGGGGTGTTTGCATTCTCTGAAGAAAGTGAGTCTTTATTATGTTGACGTTATATTATCATATATGTTCTAATTTTTGATATAAAAAATTCGAATTAATACTTTATTGGCCATTATATAAAAGGTGAACAAGAAATTCTCCTTAGCATCTTATTTTGATGAGATAGAACTAAAATTTGGATTAGCTGATGTTAGAAGATTAGACCAAATTCCATTTTTATGCATTTTTAGAGAAAAACATAATCAAGCTATAAATTATATTTAAACTTGCGTAATATCCACACTGTTAGGCACAGGAGATATTGTTATCGGCTAAAGCTTTGAATAACACTCTTATATTTTATGTATTGAAAATGATCTGAAACTTGAATCTGTGCCATGTGTTTGCAGGTTGATGGTAATGTGAAATTATGTGTTTGGAGGGGAACTTGTTGAATATGAAGTGTAACTAACTGATTGATTTGAGAGGTGAAGCTGTGTTGTTTCTTGGTGCTTGTGATCGAAGCTCGAGTGACGATTCTTGGTTTTCTCTGTTCTAATTCTTGTGTAAATGATGTACAGTAGTACCATTACGAATTATTTCTGTAACATTACTTGTTCTTTTAAAGTGAAGAAAAAACTGGACATTCTTTTATATGTACTTCCATTTTCATCACGTATGTGTTGATTCACCTATGAATCACAATGTAGACCGTTGGATGAACGGATCGCTAAAGATGTTTTGAGGCTTTAGGTGTCGGTTTGACTCATCATGAGATAGGTCAAACGTAACGACACATTTAAACCATGAAAACATCTAAAAGCTTTGCAAGTGGAGCCGTTTCCATCTAGCCAGTGTCTTCCTTTATCTACACTGAATGAAACTGACCTTAAAAAAGATGAGTAATCTGACATAAGCAAAAGATATAGGTAGAGCTATTCACATGGTTTGATTTATTATGCACACTCTTGCATCAATAGTTGTGCAATTAGATGTTTGAGTAGTGCAACTCTCTAGCCCTCAAACTCTCAAAGAACATAACACACACACACACACACACACACACACACACACTTTCTCTTGTGTGTGTGTGTCCCTCTCTCCCCCTCTCTCACCTTTACCCTAGCTCACAGTACACATAGTTGATGGAATCTCTTTTTTCTCCTCTCTATGAAGATAAGTTGCCGACCACAGTGGGTTTTTTGCTTGATGAACAGTATAATTCGAAGAAGCTGAGTGAGCATTTTTTAATATGCAGGGTCGTCATTGTCGCCGGCATTGATTAAATTTAAGCTGGAAGGTACGTGCAAGAGTTCAAGAAATATGTCTTCTACAAATTTCCGGTGTCTCCAGCGACTAAGTTTTTTTGGCGTCCTTACCTTCTCTAGCAACACACTTTTTCGGCGTGAAAGGGACAAAGGGTATTGGTTGGGTATGTCGTCTTATGTATCACAAAATCCTTGCCGGGCTGTCTTCCCCGACTATTGGTGACACCTAATATGTCAAGCTTTTGGCATGAAAGGGTCTTGCTTTTAATTTTTTGTTGGCACATACATCCATAAGACATCTTTATTTGATGTTTAATTTATATGGACAAGGTGGAGTGTGGTTGGCAGTCACGATCAGTGGCGGATCCTAGAATCTGGTTTAAGGGGACATCTTTCATTAAAGAAGCAAGACGACTTAGGTAAGGAGCCAAAACATTTCGGGTCAAAACAAGTCGGGTCAAAATTTTATGGTAGTCATAATAATCTTGCAAATTTGACTTTTATTTTAGAACTTTTGAAAGTTTCTAGTTTCTTTCTCAAATTATAACGTAATGTCACGTAATTGACACTCAAAGTTTAAATAAAAATACCACAATTAAATGTTAACCATATGTGCTATTTCCCAATTAACAAATATCATAATCAATATTAACTACTAACCCAATACCTTACATCAGTTAACAATTAACTTGGTTAAATAGAATATATTTAATTAATTATATAAGCTCTAAAATTCTAAATGGACTAGGTAAATGTGGCATGCTCGCAGCCACTTGCCTACATCTCTTAGTCTTTACCTAACCCCTCTCAAACCACAAATCACAATTCACAATTTACAAATGAAAAATAGGTACTTTACTTTATAAAATGGAGTGGGGCAATTGGGCAAAAGCTACGTTTCAGAGAGATAGAGAGAGGATATGACATATCAAGATTCAAGAAATGAAAAGATCGACACTTAAAAAATGGAGGGGCTGCCGACTGCCGTTCAATCCGGGCGAGTACGGCTGCAAGCTTCCGGCTGCGTTTTCTTCTTCAAATCTATGAATTTTGAATGTGGAGGAGATATGGAATGGTTGCTATTGAGGGTTTCGAGAATCAAGAGTCGAGTTGTCGATGGTTAAGATCTTTTTCTTTCTATGGATGGGCTTGGGGCCTTGAGATTATGTTAGAGGGGGCCAACCTTTTTAAACCTATGTAAATACCAGCAAAAGTTTTTAGGTCATTGGGGGCCTCTCCCCCTTCTCATAACATGGATCTGCTAGTGGTCACGACATGGGTAAGTCGTGGTTCACTAAGATGCATGCATACTAAGTGTTGGAATGTAATGCCTGTTCTCGAAATGTTAAATTTATCTAATTTTTTATTTAACGATGTAAGTTACGATATTATTTACCTAAGGCAGAAGTGGATTTGTTTTGGACTTGTGAACTTTAATGGATATAAATACATGTATTGGGTTGTGTATGTCATTGAAGATATATATATATATATATATATATATATATATATATATATATATATATATATATATATAGTGGGAGGTTCAAATGAGAACCTTAAATTAATTGAGAATGAGAGACTCAATCCTAGCCGTCCAATTCCCCCTCCTTCAATGTCATTGCCCACCCATGAATTCCTCACATGCACCCTGTCACACTCGATTTCCCTATGCTTTCCATCCATGAATTCCACTTACAAAATGAATGACTAAGATTGAGTTTCCCATTCTCAATTAATTTCCCATTCTCATTTGAATCTTCCCCTATATATATAGGGGAGTAATATTTAATTGTGGTCTAATGGGCTCAAGGTGAAACCCAAGTCTATGATGGTTTAGTGGGCTTGGCACAAGAAAAGGTATTATATATATGTGTAGCAAATTAGGGTGGAGGATTACTGTTTTAGTGATTTGAATCGTCAGAGAAGAGAGTGTGAGTTCTTTGAAGGTATCTCTTGAAAAGAAGAAGAAAAGGTTAAAGGTTGAGTTATTATACAATATATACATTTTGGAGATAAGAATTTTGTCTTTTTGTAAATATTGTTTTTTAATATATACATTTTGGAGGGAAGAATTTTGTCTTTTTGTGAAATTTTTTTTAATGGGTCAGGCTATCCTCACGGACAAGATTGCTTATGACACGCCTCTTTCGTATTTGGCAAATGCGAAATAGGCTATTTAGTTGTACTTTATTCTTTTAGCTTTGTCAGATTTAAAATGGAGAGTTGACAATACACACTCTCTCTACTCTAACACACCTCACCATTCATCTTCTCTATTTTGTTTTTTATCTTCATCTTTTCAACATGAAACTTTCTCTCTTACCAAAGAATCCATAACGCTCCATGAATAATCTCTATATCCTTTTCTCTCTTCTCTTGATTCTCTAATCCTTCTCCTTCACATATGGGTTTAGACACATGGGTCTACGGTTTTAGGGTTTAGTCAGTTGTCGGTTTAGAGGAGAGGGAAGGATGGTGAAAGGCAAGGAGGGACGGTGGTCGACGGTTTTAGTGTTTCGCAGGTGGTGGTGCGACGAACAGAGGAGGGAGAGGTGTGATTTCACGATGATGGAGGCGGTGTTCGGTGGTTAGCCGTTGACCGGCGGTGGTTTGGGTGGTGGGAAACCAGCGTCTGTGCTTGGTGGGGTGGTTTCACGACAGCGGTGAGGAGAGGGAGAGAGTTGTGCTTCGATGGCTGGAAAACGGTGGTGTTGAAAGCGGTGGTTGGCCGGCGGTGGTGTTGAAGACGATGGTGTTGGATGGTTTTTATGTATGATCCGGAGTTCTTGGTCGCCGATGTTTTTGGGTTTTTCTGGACAATTCCGGCGGTGACGGTGAGAGGTGTCCGGCGGCGGTGCTCGCTGTCCGGCGGCGGTGGTCGGTCGGAACAGAGAGAGAGGGAGGGAGGGAGGGAGAGGGAGTGGAGAGAGAGAGTTGTGATTTTACCATTTTAATGTATGCACAACTTTTTAGGCATTTGAGTTGTGTTGTTGAGTAGAGAGAGAAATTTACAGCTGTGCCTTTAATATTTTGACATCAGGCTTTTAATATTCCGGAGTATACCATTTCACATTACAAAATGCGAATTAGTTTTACCAGCCACACACATTGAGTGAGGATAGTAGTACCCTTTTTTAATATATACATTTTGGAGGAAATTTTTTTGTCTTTTTATGATTTTTGTTTTTTAGTGCAAGAGGAAAGAATTGTGTTTTTGTGATTTTTGTTTTTTAGTGCAAAATGATGATATTATTATTATTAATATTATTATTATAATTAATAATAATATTAATATTTATAATGATAATAATAATAATAATAATAAATTGTTGGTAATAAATTGTTCTCGTGTAAGGAGAAGTGTTTTGAATTTTTTTTTGATCAATTTGATTATGTTTTGAGGGACTGTGGGTTGATCCTTGTCGACGGTGGGCTTGCAGGTCCGACCAAGATAGAACTTGGTCCGACTTTTCAGCCTATTCGACCTCGTCCAACTTGTACCCCCTCTATTTGACTTGGAACTTCCCTTAGCTTGTCCTACCTAGAGTTGAGGTTTTTAACTCATCCGACTTCCTTGTGTCCGATATGGTGGTGTGACTTACTAGTTGTACACATGGTCCGAATTGTTTATTATCCGACTTATATTCCTATCCGACTTGTAGGGGGTGTATGGTGCGATCCGACATAAGAAGGACCCTGTCCGACTTTATATTCTCGTGACCTACGGTCGAACTTAGATGTGGTGAACATCAGACTTAACTTATCTGCCCTAAGTGGTGCACTTCGCGATGCGTCGACTTGGGGGACGCGATACGTCATACCTAGGGTCGAATTGGCCCAACTCTAGTAACTTGGTTGTCCGACCAAAGATGTAGAAAGATGGAGAGTGTTGCACGACTTCAAATGTTATACTTAGTATTATTTCATATGATGTGATGTAGGTCTCACTGTCTGATTCGTTAACCAAATAGTATTATTTCATATGATGTGATGTAGGTCTCACTGTCTGATTCGTTAACCAAACACCCTTACAAGTTCTATGATTTTTGTATTGTGTTTGTTGCTGAAATTAGGCGAGTTTCACTAACTTATATCTTATATTGTGACGCATGTTCTTGTATGATATTGTGTTTATTAATCTCATGAGTGGCAAAACCTCAGTGATAGAATCGCTTGAGTAGCAATTGCCTGAGAGACACAACCGCCTGAGTGGCACTTGATGTGATGTACATGATTACTTCAATATATGTCTAATATAAAGTATGAGTATTGTATGCTCACTAAGCTTTGTGCTTAATCCGTTGACTTTATCTGTGAGGACCGTCTCGAGCAGATAAGGGGAAGGCGCCGACTTGATAGTATCTTCCGCAACTTATTTTCCTAAACTCTGATTTTTAAACAAATACTTTTGAAACATTTATTCGAACCGTAAGTTCCGTACGTTAGGCAGGTCTTAGTGATCTGTACCGAATACTTTAGAACTGCTTTCGTATTTGATGAATTTCTATTTTAGCTATTGCAATATATATATATATATATATATATATATATATATATATATATATATATATATATAGGGGACGGTTCAAATGAGAACTGTTTTTCGTATGAGAACTGCGAGAACCAATCTTAGCTGTTGATTTAATAAAGTGGAATCCATGGATGTGGAGCGTGGGAGGATCAAGTGTGGCAGGGTGCATGTAAGGAATTCATGGGTGGGTGATGACATTAAAAGAGGGGGAATTAGACGGCTCACATTGGTTCTCGCGGTTCTCGTACTAAAAACAATTCTCGTTTGAAATTTTTCCTATATATATATATATATATATATGTTCAAATGAGAATGAGAAATTAAATGAGAATGGGAGACTCAATCTCAGCCGTTCATTTTGTAAGTGGAATTAATTGATGGAGAGTGTGGCAGGGTGTATGTGAGGAATTGATGGGTGGGCAATGACATTGAAAGAGGGGGAATTGAACGGCTGAGATTGAGTCTCCAATTCTTATTTAATTTAAGGTTCTCATTTGAACCTCCCACTATATATATATATATATATATATATATATATAGTGGGAGGTTTAAATGAGAACGTTAAATAAATTGAGAATGAGAGACTCAATCCTAGCCGTCCAATTCCCCCTCCTTCAATGTCATTGCCCACCCATGAATTCCTCACATGCGCCCTGCCACTCTAGATCCCCTCACGCTCCCCATCCATGAATTCCACTTACAAAATGAACGGCCGAGATTTAGTCTCCCATTCTCATTTAATTTCTCATTCTCATTTTAACCTTCCCCTACATGGAAAAACCGAAACCTTGTTGCTAAAGGAAAGAAACCTAACATATTCTTGTGTAATCATCAATAAGAAGTGCAAAATATTTGTTTCCAATGCAAGATGGTGTAGACATAGGAACACAAATATCGGAATGCACAATGTGTAGCTTTCTTTTAGCTTTTGTCACACCGTATTTTTAAAAAGGAAATTTTGGAGGTTTTCCCATCCGACAACTTTCATATGTAGAACCAACTTCACTAATATTAGGCATATCATATATATATATATATATATATATATATATATATATATATATATATATATATATATATATCTATATCTATATATACAAATCTACAAATCTCAAAACCTTGTGTTCCATTTATGTCTTCATATATATATATATATATATATATATATATATATATATATATACACAACCAATCTCGAATAGGCCTAAAAAATAGTTAATCAAGCCTAATAGGGCTAAACATTAATTCTATTGACTAAACATAAAAATCCCACAATATAATAATAAGATAATGATAACAAAATGTTCTTTTATTAGTTTCGGAAATCGGGTATTATAGTTTGTGTTCACAAGCTTGTTTTAACGGTTAAAACCCAACAATTTGCTTCATAATTTTCATATCCTTTAGTTTGTATATGTGGATTGAGTACGCAACAACAAATGTTTGTAGAAGGGGGGAGGGGGGTTGAATATAGATTTTAAAAATTATTTACACAATCTAATACTTTTAATATAATTCTTATTGATCAAAGAATCAATATAATTCTACGCTTATGCTAAACTTTAAACTTTGCTTTTACTTAATAGCTTTCACCTAAGTTCATTGAGTAAATGTTTAGTGCGATTTCAGGTGTTTTTCATGTTGTAAATGCATGTCTATTTATAGACTCTTTGGCCGAAGGTATGGTAGCTCCGTTATGTGATTGCATGATAGTTGAAAAGTCATAAATAATATACAACAAACGGGCAAGTGGTCTAAAAGATTCTTCCAATTGGTAGTGTAACTCTTCCTTTGTATTGGGATTGTAACTCTTCCTTTCAAACATTCTTTATTAACCAGGGTTCTTCAGATTTGTCTTTACACAAAAGATGTAGTTGCTGGTCGTGTTTTAGTTCTTGACATATCTTTGAGATATTTTCTTAAGAAATAGCTTTAAACTTTTCCAGAGGTAAAGCTTTGATTTCGTTTGTATCTTTCAGATGATGCAAACGAAATACTACTTTTACAAATAAAACATCAGAGGCAAAATGAACAACACATGTTTAGTCTTTACATTGTTCAAATAGAGTTTATAGAGAAAATTATAACATAAGGCTTTCACTAAAACGTCAGAATATTGTCTTCAGTGATGTATCTAAGTGATCAGCGTGTCTTTGTAAAGATGTTCAACTGATTTTTGTTATTTACCCATCTTGAAGGCTTCAGAGCATACTAAGTGTTGGGGGCCTCTCCCCCCTTCTCAAAAACGTCCATTGGGGGCCTCTCCCCCTTTCTCATAACATGAATCCACTAGTGGTCATGACATGGATAAGTCGTGGTTCGCTAAGATGCATGCATAATAAGTGTTGGAATGTAATGGCCGCTGTCGAAATCCTAAGTTTATTTAATCATTTATTTAACGATGTAAGTTACGATATTATTTACTTAAAGGCAGAAGTGGATTTGTTTTGGATTTGTGAACTTTAATGGATATAAATACATGTATTGGGTTGTGTATGTCATTGAAGATGAATATATATATATATATATATATATATATATATATATATATATATATATATATATATATATATATATATATATATATATGTATAGGGGAGGGTTCATGCGAGAACCGCGAGAACCAATCTCGGCCGTTCCTTGGATATGGGAGGGTTCATGGATGGAGAGCGTGGAGGGATATAGTGTGGCATAGTGCATGTAAGGAATTCATGCGTGGGCAATGACATTGAAGGAGGGGGAATTGGACGGCTCAGATTGGTTCTCGCGGTTCTCGCACTACGAATGGTTCTCACATGAACTTTTTCCTATATATATATATTATAGTTCTTGGGCTTAGGGGAGTAATATTTAATTGTGGTCTAACGGGCTCAAGGTGAAACCCAAAGTCTATGATGGTTTAGTGGGCTTGGCCCAAGAGAATGTATTATATATGTGTAGCAAATTAGGGTGGAGGATTAATGTTAAAGGTTGAGCTATTATACAATATATACATTTTGGAGGAAAGAATTTTGACTTTTTGCGATTTTTGTTTTTTAATCTATACATTTTGGAGGAAATAATTTTGTCTTTTTGTGATTTTTGTTTTTTAATATATAGATTTTTGAGGAATTTTTTTTTGTCTTTTTGTAATTTTTGTTTTTTAGTGCAAGAGGAAAGAATTTTGTGTTTTTGTGATTTTTATTTTTTAGTGCAAAATGATGATATTATTATTATTATTATAATTAATAATAATAATAATAATTATAATAATAATGATAATAATAATAATAATAATAATAATAATAATAATAATAATAATAATAATAACAATAATAATAAATATTATTTTTATTATTAGAAGTAGTAGTTGCAATAGTAGTAGTAAATAGACATATATTTTATATTTCATCTCTTATTATCAAACCTACTATTATTATTATCTTTCATTGTTTACGTTTAAAACAATTTAGTTTAATTCAATAGTTATTTATATTAATATTAGTACGGAAGTCAAGGATAAAAGAAGTTTATTAGATTATTTTTTTTAAATCATTTTACAGTAGACGAGATACTATTTAACACCGCCGCGAAGCAGTGGTTATATTTACTTGTTACAAGCACATTCTTAAGGTATGAACTCTAAATCTTTGTAGTTGATTATTTTAGAAATTTAGTGTCAAGGGAGAGAAATGCACCGGACTTTAAAGGGTTTTTCACTCTGTGTTCTTGCCATCATCGACCAAGAACAATAGACTCATCTTTGAGTTAGATTTGTGGTTATAAATACGAAATGTTGAGGAGTGTTTTTGTAATAATTAATGATCTGGAGTCAATATAGTACTTTCAAATAATCAAACAAGTGACTTGTATATAGCGAGAATCAATTTTGGAAGTATTACTTCCTTGTTTTTCGAAATCCTAAACCAAGAAAAAACTGGACTTTGGGTCATGAAAACTTGATGAAACTCTTTATAGTTGGTAAGAAATTGTTCTCATGTAAGGAGAAGTGTTTTAAAAATGTTTTTGATCAATTTGTAACACCGCGATTTCCAGGTCAAATTTCCACTTTTTAAAACTTATATTCAAATATATTTCAGTTTGACAAACAGATAGCGAAAGACTTATCAAAGTATTTTCTTTATTTAAAACAACCTGACAGGATTTACATTTTATAAACGGGTGTTAGCAACATTAATACCGACCAATCATCATACCTATTAACAAATCACAAGTGTCCCAGTAACACAAAAGCAACCACTGGCTAGACATAAATATCTGCAAAGCATATAAACTAGAAGGGGGTTAGCTTTAAAAGCTAGTGAGCATGGGATAGCATAATCATCAATATAAAAATATCACATTTCACATATCAATAACAATCATCAGATAGTGCTATCCTAGCATCTCGCGATGAGCTGGCGTGGTCAGAAGGCAGCATAATCTTGCTGGGTAGCTAACCCGGCTCAACGCTCCTAACTGGAACCAGACACATCAACCGTGTGGGTGGGGGAGCATACAGCGGTCCAGCATTGCGTTATGAAGCGAAATACTCCATAAGATACAACAATTTGCTGATCCCCACAACTGTTCGAGGAACATTGGGTTTGCAAGACCCTAAATACCTATCCAGGTACCGTTGACGCTATCATCGACCCGCATGCCTCAAGGCATCCCATACCTCGTGCTGGCCTCACTCATGGACTATAAATAGCCCTCATATCCGGATCCGATATTCCGGGCCTCATAGCGCGCATACACATAATCATATCCGGATCCGATATTCCGGGCCTCATAGCGCGCATACACATAATCATATCATAATCATGATTCAATTGTTACATGTTTCATGCATCATACATATCATTCAGTAGGTATCTCATACATGCAATAACATTAATTACCTTTCGTTGAATTACTGGCACATACTGATAATATGTAATATAGTTATATTAAATCATATGTTATCCGACACTCACCCGCATAATTTAAAGAAGGCAAATATAGTGTTCGGGGTCCTCTTGATCCTCGGATGTACCTAACATTCCATTATTTATATTTAGCAACCAAGTAATAAAGTACAATAACCAAGCTATTTCCCAAACGGGTCAAAATACACCCGATATGTCCAACCTATGTAAACTATCTTAAAAATACATGTTCAACTAGCATATAACATATTTACATGATTCATAACATGTGGAAACCAACTTGAAATGCCTATGGTTCCTTAAAGTCAACTTCATGCTTTAAAGTGTGTAATTTAACATATAAATTTACATATATAGCATCCAACATCAAGCCATCTATTTTATATCATATAATCATTACTCAATATTTATAAATGTAAGTTTTCTCCCAAAACTTCTGCTCAAAACATAAAAGTAGGTACAAAGCTCATTTTTGACCAAACGGGTCAAATAACCATAACTTTGACGCTAACGGATCGACACCAAAACGACGTTTTTGGAGAAAAAGTTCTAAAGACAACATATTATAATTATCATAAGGAGTTCATCTGCAATTTTTGAGGTCATAACTCAAAAAGACGTTATAAGTCAACCAGAAGTCAAACTTGCCGAACTTTTGGCATTTTTCACAATTGCAACACAAATCTGGTTTATTTCACTTCTATTCTTACACTTTTAGTTTATAAACATTCTAAGAGTCATTGGTTAATCCAAATGCCCATATTTTGTTGAATTAATGCGTTTACACCTAACGGGTCGTTTTTACTCGTTTCAAGGAAACTCATCTACACATATGCTCTTCATCTTTCATGCATTTTTCATAATTTATAAAATCTCATCTAGTAACTTTATAACCATGCTCAAAGTCAAATAGAATAGCTACAAACTTCACATAACCGCTTTATGCTTTTTAATTCTTTTTCTTATTTCTTAATCAAATATGACCTGCTGTAACAAAACAGACTTTTGATCCATTTATCAATTTAATTAGCTGATGGTCTCTAAATATAAAATAAACTAAACTCTTCAAGCATCGAAACGATGTATGGCACAACTTCTAACGATCTAGCATTGATTTTCTATGATCTTTCTAAGTCAGCACATACAAGCTGCCAGAAAAACGATTTTTTGACTAAATACAACCCCTTTTCAGCAAATTCGACCAAACTAAGTCCAAATCGATTTTCAGTAGTTTTCTATGATTATTTAGCATCATTGAACATAAACCAACACTAAGATTACTACCTTTATCATTCAGTCATCAATTTTGCCCTAATCCCCTTTTTAACCATTCAAATGGGTCTTACAAACAATTGAATGCAATTCACAATAAAACTTACTGTTTTGAACTTAAATCATCTACTAAGAGTTGCAGAAACAGATTAGAACATATGAATTCACTTCTTGAATCCAATTTTGAATTTGACAATTTCTTGACCTAAAACTCAAGAACAAAGATGAGCTAGGGAAGAACACTTACAATTGAAAGGATTAGATGATGAAGATGATGATGGTGAAGTGATTATATGCTTGAATTTGCTGCTGAAACAAAAACTTGGTGATCTCTCCTTCAAATTTTCAAGAACAAAGAGGTTGAAGTGTTAGTGTGTTGGTATGTGTATGCGTATGTATGTCTGTGAAGTTGATAAGATGAGAACCGACTTGGTTCTCATTTATCCTCATTTGAGTATTTTGTTTCGCTTTTCAACTTACAGCTTAATACCCCTTCGTCCGTTTCAATTGACAGAGATGTTTTCGGAATCCTTATTCAAAACCGTTTACTAATTTATTAAACTTATCTATTTTTCATTATTATTTTATAACTTCAAAATTTAATTAATTTCATAATAATTCAATCTTAATTTAATTAATTATAATATTTATCATTAAGTTCATGATTTGAACGCACCAAGAGTATATACGACTAGGCCCATTTGAGGACGTTACACAATTTGATCATGTTTTGAGGGACTTTGGGTTGATCCTTGTCGACGGTGGGCTTGCTGGTCACGTCCGACCAATATAAACCTTGGTCCGACTTTTCAGCCTGTTCGACCTCGTCCAACTTGTACCCCCTCCATCTGACTTAGACCTTCCATGAGCTTGTCCGTTGAGGTTTTTAACTCATCCGACTTCCTTGTGTCCGATATGGTGGTGTGACTTACTAGTTGTACACATGGTCCAAATTGTTTACTTTTCGACTTATATTCCAATCTGACTTGTAAGGGGGTGTTTGGTGCGATCCGACATAAGAAGGACCCTGTCCGACTTTGGGTTCTCGTGACCCACGGTCCGAATTAGATGTGGTGAACATCAGACTTAACTTATCTAACCTAAGTGGTGCGACTTAAGAATGGTGATCGCGATGCGTCGACTTGGGGGATGCGACGCGTCCGACCTAGGGTCGAATTGGCCCAACTTTAGTAACTTGGTTGTCCGACCAAAGACATAGAAAGATTGAGAGTGTTACACGATTTCAAATGTTATACTTAGTATTATTTCATATTATGTGATGTAGGTTCTCACTGTCTGATTCGTTAACCATACACCCTTACAAGTTTTGTGATTTCTGTATTGTGTCTGTTGCTGAAATTAGGTGAGTTTCACTAACTTATATCTTCACTAACTTATATCTTATATTGTGATGAGTGTTCTTGTATGATATTGTGTTTATTAATCGCCTGAGTGACACAATCACTTGAGTAGCAATCTCCTGAGTGGCACAACCGCCTGAGTGGCACTTGGTGTGATGTACATGATTACTTGAATATATGTCTAATATAATGTATGAGTATTGTGTGCTCACTAAGCTTTATGCTTAATCCGTAGTTGAATTTATCTTTCAGGACCATCTCGAGCAGATAAGGGGAAGGCGCCAACGTGATAGTATCTTCCGCAACTTATTTTCCTGAACTATGATTTTTAAACAGATACTTTTGAAACATTTATTCGAACCGTAAGTCCCGTGTGTTGGGCAGGTCTTAGTGATTTGTACCGAATACTTTGGAACTGCTTTCGTATTTAATGAATTTCTATTTTAGCTATTGCAATATATATATATATATATATATATAGGGACGTTACATGGAAAAACCTAACCTTTGTTGCTAAAGGAAATAAACCTAGCATATTCTTGTGTAATCATCAATAAAAAGTGCAAAATATTTGTTTCCAATCCAAGAAGGTGTAGACATAGGACCACAAATCTCGGAATGCACAACGTGTAGCTTTCTTTTGGCTTTTGTCACAACGTATATTGAAAAAGGAAATTTGTGGGGTTTTCCCATCCGACAACTTTTACATGTTGAATCAACTTCACTAATATTAGGCATATCATTCACCGAGTAGTATACATGTGCTTTAATGTCCGGTAGTTGAAATGACCGATCTTATATGCCATTTCACACTATCATCTTCCATAACACAAATAACACTAGCATTTGCAACATCAAGTTTCAAAGAGAAACTATTATTCACCATATCAAAATTAGCTACTCCATAACTAGCAACATGAGTAATGTAGCAACAAGAACTTGCAAAATTCACCGCATAAGCATTTTTTTATCACTTGTGGAACACTTAGCCAATTTTGATCAAGTAGGGACGTATAAGACTTTAGAGATGTATCTGGTACATTTTTTGTGTTAACAACAGTGCCTCTTCCCATGGCTTGAACAAAATATCCATATCCCAGTTTTACTAACGTGTTGATTATAGTGTTAAGACAAATGAAGAAAGATGGCTCAAGTGTCATATGACTCGTACATCCACTATCCATAAGCCATGTAAGACCTTTTGAATTGTTGTCGATGTTTAAGACCATGAATAATTGTTCAACATTTCCTTGATCCTCGGGTAAGATGTTTGAATTTGGCATTGATTTTAAATTGCTCTATGGTACTTTTTAGTATGCCCAAACTTTTTACAGAAATTTTATTTAGAGTTTGGTTTATTATTGAACCAACAATCATTTTTTGATGATTCGTATTTTGAAAATTTTACATGGAGGAAAAATACCTTTGTTCGATGTTGAAAAAGAATATTGTGAAGTTGAACTTTCATTTCTTTTGTTGAAAGTTCCTCTTTTGTAATTATTTCATTTTTCATTAACAAACTTGTTTCTTCTATAAGATGCTTGAAAAGCACCTTCAGCTTTCTACTCTAATCTCAAAGAAACTCATTGCTATTGTGCTTGAAGCTTTCTAGTTATCTCAGAAACTGTAAGCACCGTAAGGTCACAAGAATTTTCTTTAGCATAAATTTTAGCTTCAAAATTTTGAGGAACACTTATCATCATATTCTTCACTAGTTTTTGGTTTTTCACTTCTTCACCATGAAGCCTCATTTGATTAACTACGTCCATCATTCTAGCCAAATAATCTTTTACATGTTCATCATCTTTCATGTTAGCTATTCCATCTCTTTTGAGAGTCAATACAAAGTGTTGGAATGTAATGCCCGTTCTTGAAATCTCAATTTTATTTAATTATTTATTTAACGATGTAAGTTACGATATTATTTATAAATACATGTATTGGGTTGTGTATGTCATTGAAGATGAACGGGCTTAGGGGAGTAATATTTAATTGTGGTCTAATGGGCTCAAGGTGAAGCCCAACTCTATGATCGGCCCAAGAGAAGGTATTATATATGTGTAGCAAATTAGGGTGGAGGATTAGTGTTGCACTGATTTGAATCCCGAGAGAAGAGAGTGAAATCTTTGAAGGTATCTGTGGAAAAAAAGAAGAAAATGTTAAATGTAACGCCACCTCTAACGAGC
Organism: Pulicaria dysenterica; assembly: GCA_947179395.2. Classification (NCBI taxonomy): domain Eukaryota; kingdom Viridiplantae; phylum Streptophyta; class Magnoliopsida; order Asterales; family Asteraceae; genus Pulicaria; species Pulicaria dysenterica. The sequence goes on along the minus strand of OX359290.1, from coordinate 66,701,626 downwards.
TTAAAATTAGAGTTAATTTAAACTTTTAACAACTATTATCAAAAGCGTGCAGCGGAAATAAACGCCATTTACAAAAACATCACTAACTGACTCGGCTGTTTAATTACATCAAAAGAATTAGCCAAGTTCATAACTACAAGCGTTACCTACTAGTACCGACCATCGGATCCATATATACAACAACGTGTTCCCAAAAGATAATTACAATAAAAGACTACCACCCGTACCCGCCTCACTAGGCCTCTAGCATCAACCTGCGAAAAAGGTAAATCTTGCACCGTTAGCTACAACTAGCTAGTGAGCACCAATTACACATAAGCATCAATAAGCAGGCTATCACGTATAAGAACAACACACAAGGCTATCCTATCATATTGCGGCGCACCAATCATGTCAGCAAGAGTCGTGTCTCGCAGGGGAGCCAGCCCCGCTTAACAACCCAAGCCGGAGAAATCAGCCGCAACCAATTGCACCAGTGGGGGAGCGAAAAGCAGTCCACTTGGTACACTCTATCTATCATGCTGGTTCCTGCCTAAGCAAAGAACCCAGTTCCATAGAGGAACGGTAGCCTGCAGAGCCATACCCAAGTGTATACTCCTGAGTACCGTTAGTTCCCCAATTCATAGTCCCTAAGGACCCTGGGAACCAGCCAGATACTAACACCCGTCTACTTGACTGACCTCCGTTGTTCACCAGTTCAGTGTCCGGACATAACTTCATAAACAAATAGCTGATCCAATAAGGATCCAGTTCATGCACGCATATAATCATAACGACATCTTTCATATCAATAATAAGCATGCGTATATAACTCTATCATAGCATACCTCGTGTCTCACGTATCAATACACCAATCACGTGTCAACATGTACAACTGATAACTTACCTACTGAGACTCATGGGAAACCGGTACTCACATCAAGATTACAGGAGGCAGAAATGGAATCGAGAATCCCAGGAATCCCCAAAGTCGTCCGAATCACCTAACACATTAGGTTCAGGCTTAGACACCAATCAACGATAGTCAATGAGACTTAAAACACAAGACTACAAGGCTGTCAACACAACAGTACCCCATACGATCGCAAGGCATAGCCATGCGGTCGCAAGGGTCACCTTAAACCCCCTCCTTACGACCGCAATGGTTTTCCTGGCGACCGCAAGGGTTCTACCCAAACAACACAAGCTTACGATTGCAAGTCTTAGCCATACGACTGCAAGGGTGGTATCTTGGGGCTTACGATCGCAAGTTATGTACTTACGACCGCAAGTATGTTTCCTTCGTCCGTAGACGGTAAACCACGATACAACCTCTTTACGACCGCAAGACCCTATGTATGCGACCGTAAGGGACTTAAAACTTGCTTGCGACCGCAATGCAATACCCTTGCGACCACAAGGACACCTGTTACAGTGTGTTCTTGCTCTGTTCTAACACAACAGCTCTTTTACAGGTTTTTGACACAAAATCAGACTTGAATCCGTATTCAAGTGTTTATACAACATCTATACACCACATAAGAACTTACCAACATATATTTGACATTAATCCAACACAACAACACAATTTGACCCATTAATTAGGTCTTTTTCTTCCAAAACCCACAAACTAAGTTTAAGACTCAAAACACTTACAAAGATGATGGCTAAGGCTAAATCACTTCTGAAATCAGCTATGGAAACTTCAATCAACAGTTTGCTTCACGATTTCTATCTCCAAAAGATCAAGCTTTGGTGTGTATATGTGTTTGTACGTACGTAAGTATGTGTATGTAGTGTGTGTATGTGTTTCAAACTTATCCAGGGGATAAGAGAAACATTAGGCCGACTTAAGTTGGCTAATACCCCTCACGGGTATTTTGTTCTCCTATTCAACTTAAAACACAACTTAGGGTTATCCGTTTCAACTAACGGAGATATTTTTGGAATCATTATCTAAAACCGTTACATAAAATACCGACTTAGTCAACTTATGACACTTTTCATAATACCACATTTTAATCCACAATTAACACCAATTAACACCATTTAAAACATAATGCGCCATTTAACAACATATATACTACAATTAACAACAAAACACCGGTTAGAGTCAAAGTACAACTATTACAGCTACAGGTACAACTCGTTACAACTAGGCCCCATTTCGGGGTGTTACAAATCTACCCCCTTAAGAAGATTCCGTCCTCGGAATCTGATCGTCTGCAAACAAGTGAGGGTATCGAGCTTTCATGTCATCTTCCGTTTCCCAGGTCATGTTCGAACCCAGGTTATGCTTCCATTTGACTAACACCAGTTTAATCATTTTTCTGCGCAACTTCTTGGTTTTAGATCCAAGTATCTCGACAGGTTTTTCAACTAGGCGTTTTGAAGCATCAACCTTCAATTCTTGTAGAGGCAGAATCTGATTTTCCTCCACTTTGCACTTACGTAGATAACACACGTTGAACGTGTTGTGAATTCCAGATAACTCTGGAGGCAATTCTAGCGTAACGGTCTGATTATTAACCTTGCGAATGATCCGAAATGGACCAATATATCGCGGACTCAACTTACCCTTTCTACCAAAACGAATCACACCTTTCCAGGGAGAAACTTTCAGGAACATCTGATCGCCCTCCTGGAATGCAACTGGTCTGCGTCTAGGGTCAGCATATACCTTCTGTCTGTCACGGGCCTCTTTGAGCTTTTCCCGTGCAATCTTCACTTTATCTGCCGTAATCTGGACAATTTCTGGTCCGGCAAACTGCTTTTCACCGGGCTCTAACCAACATGTGGGAGTACGACAACGCCTCCCATAAAGCATCTCAAAAGGTGGCATCCCAATACTGGAGTGGTACGAGTTATTATAAACAAACTCAACCAACGGCAAGTGAGAATCCCACGCACCACCAAATTCGAGAACACATGCGCGAAGCATGTCCTCCAGCGTCTGAATCGTTCTCTCTGACTGGCCATCTGTCTATGGATGATACGCCATGCTCAGGTGAACACGTGTACCAAGTTGGTGCTATAAACTCTGCCAGAAATGTGAGGCAAAATGCGCATCACGATAAGATACAATCGAACATGGCAAACTATGGCGTGACACCACTTCATTTACATACAAATTTGCTAACTTTTCCAGTGGAGCAGACTCGCTGTTAGCTAGAAAATGAGCGCTCTTGGTCAATCTGTCGACAATGACCCAAATAGCATCATGACCTCTGAGGGTCTTTGGCAATTTAGTCACAAAATCCATCGTAATGTGATCCCACTTCCACTCAGGGATCTCAAGCTGCTGCAGACTACCATAAGGTTTCTGATGTTCTGTCTTAACTTGCGCACATATTTGACATTTCTCCACAAAGAAAGCAATGTCTCGTTTCAAGGTAGGCCACCAATATAATACCTTCAAATCATGATACATCTTTGTGCTGCCCGGATAAACCAATAGCTTAGATTTGTGAGCTTCTTGCAGTATCAACTCACGATTCCCACCATGAAGCGACACCCATACGCGAGACTGAAAAGTTTTTAATCCACGAGTATCATCAACAAGTTGATCTTTCAGCTTTTTTATCGTTTCTGCTTTCAAATGTTCATCTTGCAATGCCACTTGCTGTGCTTCCTTCAATTGAGCAATGATATCAGGAACCACAATAAGCTTCATAAACTTCGCATCTACCGTAGAGCTTTTGCGACTCAAAGCATCCGCCACCACGTTGGCCTTACCAGGATGGTAGCAAATTTCACAATCATAATCTTTTATCAACTCGAGCCATCTGCGTTGTCTCATGTTGAGCTCTTTCTGCGTGAAAACATATTGTAAGCTCTTGTGATCCGTGCAGACCACACATTTGGTGCCATAAAGATAGTGCCTCCACAATTTCAACGCGAACACCACAGCTGCCAACTCAAGATCATGAGTCGGATTGTTGCCTTCATGAGGTTTCAATTTCCTTGAAGCGTAGGCAATCACTTTGTCGCTCTGCATCAAAACACACCCCAATCTAGTATACGAAGCATCACAATAAACAACGAAATCTTCAGATCCCTCTGGCAAGGGAAGTATTGGAGCTTCGCACAGTAGCCGTTTCAAAGACTGAAACGCTTGTTCTTGAGCTTCCACCCAAACAAATGCAACATCCTTGAGAGTTAGTTTAGTCAAAGGACCTGCAAGTTTAGAAAAGTCGCGGATAACCCGCCGATAATAACCAGCTAAGCCGAGAAAACTTCTAACTTCAGAAGGAGTTCGAGGAACTCCCCAATTCATAACCTCTTCGACCTTTGCCGGATCAACTTTCACGCCATCGCTGCAGATCACATGACCAAGAAAATGGACTTCTCGCAACCAAAATTCACACTTCGAGAACTTAGCGTAAAGCTTATCCCGTTTGAGAGTTTCGAGAACCTCTCGCAAATGCGACTCATGTTCAGCTTCAGTCTTAGAATAAATGAGAATATCATCAATAAATACAATCACAGATTTATCAAGAAAAGGACGACAAACCCGATTCATCAAGTCCATGAAAACAGCAGGAGCATTGGTTAAGCCGAAAGGCATCACCAAAAACTCATAATGACCATAACGAGTACGGAAAGCCGTCTTTGGAACATCTTCGTAGGCAACCAACACTTGGTGATATCCAGAACGTAGATCAATCTTTGAGAAACACGTCGCTCCCTGTAATTGATCAAACAAATCATCTATCCGCGGCAAATGATACTTGTTCTTTACCGTTCGCTTATTCAGCTCCCGATAATCAATGCACATTCTCATCGTCCCATCTTTCTTTTTCACAAATAATACCGGAGCACCCCAAGGAGAAGAACTCGGGTGAATAAAGCCTTTGTCAAGCAACTCCTGAATCTGGGTCATCATCTCGCGAACCTCGGAAGGAGCAAGACGATATGGAGCTTTAGACACAGGGGTAGCCCCCGGAACAAGATCAATACGATATTCTACATCTCTAACTGGCGGTAACCTAGGTAACTCGTCAGGAAATACCTCTGGATAATCAGTCACCACCGGAATATCACGAACAACACGTTTCTCCAATTTCGAGTTAATCACATGTGCTAGATAGCAATCACAGCCTTTCGAAAACGACTTCCGAGCTTTCATCAGAGAAATGATAGGAATATCTAACTTTCGTCTTTCGCCACGAGCCACCGCATATGATCCGTCAGGTAAAGGAACTTTGATCAACTTCTTGGAACAGAAAATCTTAGCGTTCAGCTTGCTAAGCCAATCCATTCCAATTACCACATCGAATCCCGCAATCGGCATTAAAAGAAGAGAAACAGGAAAACTACTCCCGTCGATATCAATAACCGCTTGAGGGACATTATCAACAACTGGAACTACTTTACCACTAGCAGTCTCTACTCTTATAGACTCAGATAACACAGACACATGCATTTGCAGTTTATCACAGAAAGACACAGACACAAAAGAATATGTAGCTCCAGAATCAAACAATACGCATGCTGGGGTAGAGTTAATAAGAAAAGTATCCGCAATCACATCCCCAGCACCCTTCGCTTCCTCCTTGGTCATCTGAAATGCCCGCCCTTTAGCACGGGGAGCATTATCTTTCCACTGCTATGAGGCAAATCCTCCAGCTCCGGCATCTGTCTTTGATCGGCAATCAGAAATCCTGTGCCCTGGCTTGTGACACTTGTAGCATACGTTCTCTTTAAACTCACACTCTGTCACCGAGTACCCCTTCTGACCACACCTGAAACAGCGAGTAGTAGCCTTTGAACAATCACCAGTATGATAGGTACGGAATTGAGAGCACCATGAACCCTCAAACTTGGCCTTCTTCGAAGAATCAGGCTTTCCACCAGTCGATACATGCCCATTTGAAGTACCGGACTTTGAAAACTGTTGGAACTTCCTTTTCTGACGACGATCCCCATCAACCTGTCGGGTTATCTCAAACGCCCGATCGATAGTAGCCGCAACTCTCACATGTGCACGATAATCAAGTGGTAACATGTTCACAAACTTTCGCATCTTGGCTTTCTCATCAGTCACCAAATGCGTTATAAATCTCACCTTATCTGTAAAAGCGTTGATAAGGTCCTCTACTGGCTTGTCCCCCTTACGGAGACTATTAAACTCATTCTCCATCCTCTCTAAATCATAATCAGCGCAGTACTTGGCTTTCAACTTCTCAGAGAACTGCTCCCAAGTCAAAGCAGCGATCACTTCCTCGCTTAACGTGTCTTTCACTGTATCCCACCAATCCAAAGCACGCCCTTTCAACATTCGAATAGCGTACTTAACACGGCTCTCAGGCTCACAATCACAGGATTCAAAGACTTGATCCGTATCGCGCAACCAACGTATAGTCTCAGATGGATTATCACTACCCTCATACACCTTCGGCCCGCAAGACATGAACTTCTTATAGGAACACTTCTGTGGCTTCTTTCCTGCCATCGTATTTTGTAACAGCTCCCTCGTCATTCGGAGCTCCTCCTCAAGTAGTCTAACATATGCCGCCTGATCTTGATCGTGTCTTGGCGGCTCGGTGTTATGCTGAGAAGCCACGTCCTCAGCTTCCCGACGTATACTCGAGGCCTCGTCCTCCATTCGCTTGAGAGCCTCTTCAGTTGTAGCTCGACGCTCAGCCATTTCTAATCAACTTACTTTCTACACACGGACCACAATTAGTACACCATTTATTCTGTTAGATTACGTGCAGAGATAATTAATGGGTACATTGTATCCAATGTTATAAGAGACTAAAGGGTCACACTGCTACACACCCAAATCTGAACAGTTGGATTTTACCATAAATCTGTGTGGAAATAATTAATCAGGTTGGATTAATTATTAAAGAAAGAAAAGTAAATAATTAATCAGTAGAATTAATTATTGAAAAGAGAAATAAATAATTAATCAGCTAGATTAATTATTGGAAAGGAAATAAATAATAAATAGTTATTTATTATTTAAGGAGAAATTAAATATTAAGTTTTAATATTTAACGGACCAGTTAATAGTTAGTTAACTAGTAAAAGTCCAGGGGGTCAAAGTGAGAGGAATGAAAGTTTAATTAAAACCAGTGGGCTTTTAATTAAACGGGCTTGGGTCCTTTTAAAAGTCTATATATATCCTTCAAGTTTTAAGGATTATGATTAACTAAAAAGGATTAACAAAGTAATAACCCTAGCCACCACACTCTCTCCCTCTCTCGATCTCGATCTCTCTCTCGATCTAGATCTCTCTCGGCTCTTCTCTCTCTCTCTCGTCGAAACCGAATCAAGAGAAGAACACCTAGGGTGTTTTTTCGATCGGTGGTCGACGCAAAGGATACACACACACTCGGTTTTTGAGTGTTGAAGCTGAGGTAAATCCAGGAGCGGTCTAGCAGCCAGTTCTTTGGAGGTGCAGTAGTGGTGGACTACTTTAGCAAACCCAAGGTCACAAAGAGGTATTCTACTTGTAACTCTTTTCTGTGGTTTGTTGGTTGTTAAGAAACTACATAGATCATTATTTTTAAAGATCCTAACCCTTTTGGGGTTTAGAGGGTTGTGTTCAATCCAGTTCCGCTTTAGGATTGAACCAGTAGAATCAAACCCAGGTTTGACCAGTCTGTGTCATTGGGTGGTTTGGTCAGATCAAAACTCTTCAGTAGTATCAGAGCCTCGGCTCTATAAGCTATAGTTTCTAGTTTTATCTGTTTCTAGATTTAAGGTTTTTGTTCTTGATCTTAATATTGTTATTGGCTTTTTCGAAAATCAAAGAGGTAACAAAAATATTTTGTTTTTTGTTATCAGGTTTATCCTATTAATCAGAAAATTCAAACAGTTGGTTTGAATGGTTAAAAGGATTATGATTTTTTGGATAAAGATAGGTTTGATCAAGAAAAATTGAACAGTTTGTTTAATTTGTTAAACCTGGATAATCTAGTTAATTGGTTTGTTTAGGATTGTATGATCTTCTATTTCATCTTGTTTTTCTCCTCATAAAAATCGAAAATCATAAGGTGATAAAAACAAGTTTTTTGTTTTTATCCAGATAATAAAAGGTTTAATTTTAATCAGATAGGTTTAAACAAGGTTATGTTTAAACGGTTAAAAAGGGATAAACCTTTTTATCTAAAACTATATATTAATCAGAAATTTAAACAGTCTTTGTTTTAAGATTAAAAATATGGTTTTAGGATAATTAGTTATTAATAAAACAAGCTTTGTTAATATTAATAATTGATAGTTTTGGTTTTTGAATTAAATCCAGATTTTAATCAGAATATTAAAACAGGTTAGTTTTAATAGGTTAAAAGGATTTAAAAATTCTTATTTTTTGTTTTAATCGGAAAACGGGAACCAAGACCATCACCGTGGCCGGCAGTGGCGTTGGACGCGGTTGGTGGTTAGCCGCGCTAGGGCCAGTGGGGCCCAAGGGGTTTCAGCCCAAGGTGTTCTCGGCCCAGGGGGTTCTCGACCCAAGGGAGTTCTCGGCCCGGGGGTTCTCGGCCCAGGGGTTCTCGACCCAAGGGGGTTCTCGGCCCAAGGGTTTCTCGGCCCAGGAGTAGTTGGCCCAAATAGTTTTTCGGATTAATGCAAAAAGGATTATTAATTTTTAGTGTTAAAATTAATAAGTGTTTTATATAAACTAGCATTATATATTTTAATTAGTTTTAGTTAAAGTATATATATATTTTAGATGTTTGTTTATCATGTCTAGTTGAGGCTGTTAAATAAACTCTAAAATGGGTAAGTTTATATAAATGTTGGAGAAACAAACAAAATGATTTTTTTAAATGACCAAATTTTGTCGTGTTTAAGTTTTATTAAAACTGATAAAATATTCGACATGGGATTTCATTCAAGTTTTCGAATGAAGTCAAGTTTTTTCAAAGTTCATTGAAAAACTATTTTTGGTCAAGCAATTTTATATACTTTAAGAAGATCATAATTCTCATTTTTGGTTGATAGTTATTGATCAAAGGGTAAATGAGAATGGTTGAACGAATCATGTTATGTGCTTTACTACACAATTTACTGTTTATATATTCTTTTAACTGCGTGGTTGATATATATATATATATATATATATATATATATATATATATATATATATATATATATATATATATCGCGTGGTTGTGATATATAGCTATGGTTTTGCCGACTTAGGATTCGTTTTTTTATTCTCTTCTTTCTTTTTTGGTTTTGGGAAGGCCTGCTTGCCAATTACAATCCCTTTCTTAATTGTAATTTTGTACCGGTTCGGGGAGGCCTGCGTGCCACTTACAACCCCATTCTTTATTGTAATTGTATTAGAATAGATGTAGTTTTATCCCTTAATCAAAACGAATTTCAAGGAGAAGTCTTTGAAGGTGATGGCTTGCACGGTGCTCGGATACTTCGGAGGAGGTGTCAAGGCAAGTGGGAGCAATACATCAAGAGGGCGAATCCAAGTCCGTTCATCTTTAGGATTGACCTTAGGATTAGTTGGCAAAACGATAGGGCTTTATCTGCTTATTATTACCTGCGTGGTTGTGTTTTTATTTACTGCTTATATATATATATATGTGACATTTATATGATGCTAAATAAAAGGGGTTTAATAATAGCTAATTATTAAACAGAGAAAAACCACGTTTTATGACAAACTAGAATACGACTACAGGTTGCTAGTCGTGTTAGTTAAATTTTTATAAATTTAAAGTTTTGTCAAGATTATAAGTTTGGAATTTATAAAGCCGTTTTGTGCACCTAGTATAGGTACACATGTAAATCGTATTTTTTTAAAACAGATAGTTTTAAAAATGTTTTTCTTTTTCAAAAACTGGAGAATTAAGTTTTTAAACTTAATAGTAAAACCCAAGAAAATCTTAGATCAGTGTGCTACCCACCTAATGGTACACCCTTGCTGTTAAACTGTACTCGGGTGTCGGAAGTGCCCAAACCTTGGGCATCCTGGTTCAAACCATTACGGGAAGGGGCATGACAGATTCTGCGATAATCGGGAGTCCCGGCCAGAATTCATGCTGTCTTAGGTGGTGCGATCTATTTTGGTGATAATCGGGAGTCCCGGCCCAAAAAGCAGTAGAGTAGAGTTAAACATACTAGACTGGGTCTAAGTGCTCTACGAGGTTCTAGGAGTCGTATCAGTTAGGTACGATTGGTACACGGTGTTACCTACCAAAATTAGCATGACTTGGCGGGAAGTGCCCAAACCTTGCGTCAAGTATGTGAAATATGGGTCCTAGGTCTAATATATAATATTTATGGGTTTGATGATATATGTTAGAAAAGTTTATCTGCAATTACTAATTAAACCGGGTTTTTAATTTGTAGATGGCAACCAACGTTACTAATACTAACAACCTCTCTCTTCGCTCTATCCTTGAGAAGGATAAGCTTGCCAGGCCAAACTTTCTCATGTGGGAGAGAAATCTCCGAATCGTGCTGAGGCACGAGAGAAAGTGGCACGTCCTAGAACAACCTCTAGGAAATCCTCCTGCCAGCAATGCTAGGGCAGAAGTCAGGGAGGCTTTTCAGAAGCACTCAAATGACGCCCTAGATGTTAGCTGCCTCATGCTTGCAACAATGAGTCCAGAGTTGCGGTCAAGCATGATAGAGACTCCTGCTTATGACATGATCCGCCAGCTGAGGGATATGTTCTAGGAGCAAGCCCGCACAAAACGTTATGATGCCACTAGGGAATTTAACTCGTGCAAGATAGCTAAGTGGACTTCGGTCAGTAACCACGTCATCAAAATGAAGGGTTACATGGACCACCTGGAGAGGCTTGGGCACCCAGTACCGTTGCAGCTAGCAACCGATACAATACTCAACTCGTTGTCAGACGACTATAAGCCTTTTATAGTCAACTACAACATGAACAACATGGAGAAATCCGTGGCTGAGTTGCACTCCATACTTAAGACAGCGGAGCAGAGTATTTGGACCAAGTCTAAGGACATTCTGATGGTGGGACATAGCAGACATAAGAAGAGAAAGGGGCGCAACGGAAAGGGAAAGGGCAAGGCCCAGCCCAGCCAGAATGCACCCAGGGCTAATAACGACAACAAGGGCAAGAAGCCGAAGCCAAACAAAGCAAGAACCGAGAATCAGTGCTTCAAGTGCGGTGAGGTCGGACATTGGAAAAGAGATTGTCCGAAGGGTCACGAGGCAGGTGGCAAGGCTGGCCCCTCAGGTATCGTGTGAATAGCTTCTTTATCACTTTCCACTTGTAAAGTTTTTACGAGTATTTTAATATCTTGCAATCGTTTATTGCAGGAGGAGATGGAAAGTGATGCGGCCCAACATAAAGTGATCCCACGTGCAGCCTACGGATATTTTATAATTCATGTTTTTCCATTAAACTCGTTTTAAGTTTTCTGAACTTGTTTATCTTGGTTGGTTTGATATTATGGTTTTAAACTTTATGGAAATTCGAATTATTTGGTTCATATCCGTGCACGTATATTTTTTTAGATGAATCAGGATTAGTCCAGTTGTGACTAAAAGAATACCAATAAGTCAAGTCTTGACTTGATTGGTGATTCATAGTGATCCTATGCTATAATTTGTTGTAGTTACATAAATGCTGGCTCCACTATTCAAAATACTTAAATAAACAAGTTTTGTTTATAAGATTAGATAGTTTTTCTAATTTAACAAGTGTTTAAGTTTTTTTTTATGAAAAGTGAATGTTCAAAGTCTTGAACAAATGGAAATAATAGTCATTATTTATAAGTAAAATAGTGTTTTGATAAAACATTTAAGATAGTATAAAAGTGATTATGGTAGTTACTATAATCAAGGGAGTTTTATACTAAATGTTTTAAGGGAAAGAAATTTAAAATACCTTTACAAGTGTTTTGCACTTATGGTAAGTTTAATGAAACCACTTTTCCGTAATTGAAAAGATGGATATATGGAGATCCAAGTTTTTTGGTTTCATAAAACAATTAAATTTCTTACAAAAACTAAGTTTTAAAACATTTGTTTAGAACACAGTTTTTAGGCATGATAAGTCAAGGATTGACTAAGCCTAAAAGGATGTTTTAAAGTAATGCACTTTTTCATAAAAGATAGTGGGAGCACCTGATTAATGTATTTATCAAAGTAGTAAAAAGTTTTCTAACTAATATGATAAATACAAGATTGAACTTTTAGAGTATATAATTATCGGATGTTTTTGGAAGTTATCTAAAATAGTAAGTTCTTGAGAAAGGACTAATCCGAGGAACGCATGACTTATTGAGAGGTACTCAATAAAGATGTCATTGCAAGACTTTGAGTCAAGTTGTGACTTAAATAAAATTATACACGTTTTAAAAGGTTCAATAAGTCAGCTTAATTAAATGTTGTTGGTTGGTCAACGTTAGAAATGATGAAATAGGATGTTCTTTAACATTCTTAGTAATGAAATTAGATTAGTATTGGTATACACTGGGAATCTAATTTCAAGTTTCTTACAAGTAGGTGTAAGAAGGTTTATCTTTTCAAATGGATATAAAATCTAGTAAGATTTAATGCATCTACAAATGTAATTAAAGTTTTAATTATAGGGAGGTTATTTTATAAAATCAGAAACTTAAGAGTTATTTCCAGTTCTCCAAGTTTAAGGAATTTATAAAATAAGTAAGTCTAGAATTGTTCCAAGGTTGCAAGAACGATTTCTAGCAAAACCAAGAAGGAGTACTTCAGGGTACTAGTCTTGAGTTTTAGGTTTATAACCATATTATTTTCCTTGTAATCTGTGATAAGTTACAATGCAAAATAATAAGTAATTCAGGTAAACACCGTGAATCGAGTCAATGAAATGGTAGAAATTATGCATCTTTATTCCAGGGCGGAATATGAAAGGATGCATAAATTAGTTTCATTATTCTTCACAATTTTTGTATGTTTTGGTTCATCCTGGAATAAACTAGGTTTATTCAAAACATTATCCGTAATTACTTATCGTGGTGGGAACTATGATAGGGCTATAAAGTCATCGTAATTTTGGGGTAGATTCGAAAGTATGTCGAATATAGCTGTAAAAGGTTTTTGCGGACCAAAATTGATGGATATTCGTCAGGGTTATGAATATTGGATTGACCCACCGTGAAAAATACTTCGTGGATTCGTGTCAAAAGTATTTATCACATAGGTTGTCCTTAAGCCTGAGGTTTTTGGTTTGGGATGCAGTAACTGTTGTCTTCTTATCGCGTTCTAACGCCACGCCGTAACAGGGTGGTCATAAGGGGCGTGCCTAGATTCAGTGGGAGCCGTAACAGGGTGGTCATAAGGGGCGTGCCTAGATTCAGTGGGAGCCGTATTACCAGATGCAAATATGCAAGATGGTAATTGCACCTCCTTTTTAGGAGAGCTATTTCTGGGCCCCATGACTGATTAGAGAAACTGGTAAGTGCACGGCCGTGCCCAAACGAACTGATCTGTACTTTGTCGTTTATCACACAGTTTTGAAATCAAGTATGTCATGAACGAAGTTCTTGAGTCTCTGAGTTGACATTTTCCATGCTCATACTCAAAATTGAAATATCGCGCTGCAAGGGACAAACATATATATATATATATATATATATATATATATATATATATATATATATATATATATATATATATATATATATATATATATATATATATATATATATATATATATATAACGTACCCATTCATGAACAGGGAGTTTATGATAGTTTTAGTTTATAAACAGTTAGTTTATAACAGGTTACTCATAAGCAGGTTGCTTATGAGGTTTTATCACAAGTTACTTTGGGGTATAAGAGTTCTTATAACCTGGTTACCCTAAGTGTCTGGCTAGGGACCTCATTAGGCCAACAATGTGCAGTAACTATTACTTATCTTGCATAAGTGGGAGTCTGTTAGATTATGTGCAGAGATAATTAATGGGCACATTGTATCCAATGTTATAAGAGACTAAAGAGTCACACTGCTACACACCCAAATCTGAACAGTTGGATTTTACCATAAATCTGTGTGGAAATAATTAATCAGGTTGGATTAATTATTAAAGAAAGAAAAGTAAATAATTAATCAGTAGAATTAATTATTGAAAAGGGAAATAAATAATTAATCAGCTAGATTAGTTATTGGAAAGGAAATAAATAATAAATAGTTATTTATTATTTAAAGAGAAATTAAATATTAAGTTTTAATATTTAACGGACCAGTTAATAGTTAATTAACTAGTAAAAGTCCAGGGGGTCAAAGTGAGAGGAATGAAAGTTTAATTAAAACCAGTGGGCCTTTAATTAAACGGGCTTGGGTCCTTTTAAAAGTCTATATATATCCTTCAAGTTTTAAGGATTATGATTAACTAAAAAGGATTAACAAAGTAATAAACCTAGCCACCACACTCTCTCCCTCTCTCGATCTCGATCTCTCTCTCGATCTCGATCTCTCTCGGCTCTTCTCTCTCTCGTCGAAACCGAATCAAGAGAAGAACACCTAGGGTGTTTTTTCGATTGGTGGTCGACACAAAGGATACACACACACACACTCGGTTTTTGAGTGTTGAAGCTGCGGTAAATCCAGGAGCGGTCTAGCAGCCAGTTCTTTGGAGGTGCAGTAGTGGTGGACTACTTTAGCAAACCCAAGGTCACAAAGAGGTATTCTTCTTGTAACTCTTTTCTGTGGTTTGTTGGTTGTTAAGAAACTACATAGATCATTATTTTTAAAGATCCTAACCCTTTTGGGGTTTAGAGGGTTGTGTTCAATCCAGTTCCGCTTTAGGATTGAACCAGTAGAATCAAACCCAGGTTTGACCAGTCTGTGTCATTGGGTGGTTTGGTCAGATCAAAACCCTTCATATTCGACATCTACCAACACACAAGTTAGTTTACACTGAGCAATAAACATATAACGCTCACACTCAACCCCAATTACCCCGATAGGAACACTTAACGATGGTCGGGCCCGAGTACCCAATTCCTCAAACTTAGGCTCTGATACCTACTTGTAACGCCACCTCTAACGAGCTTAAAATTAGAGTTAATTTAAACTTTTAACAACTATTATCAAAAGCGTGCAGCGGAAATAAACGCCATTTACAAAAACATCACTAACTGACTCGGCTGTTTAATTACATCAAAAGAATTAGCCAAGTTCATAACTACAAGCGTTACCTACTAGTACCGACCATCGAATCCATATATACAACAACGTGTTCCCAAAAGATAATTACAACAAAAGACTACCACCAGTACCCGCCTCACCAGGCCTCTAGCGTCAACGTGCGAAAAAGGTAAATCTTGCACCGTTAGCTACAACTAGCTAGTGAGCACCAATTACACATAAGCATCAATAAGCAGGCTATCACGTATAAGAACAGCACACAAGGCTATCCTATCATATTGCGGCGCGCCAATCATGTCAGCAAGAGTCGTGTCTCGCAGGGGAGCCAGCCCCGCTTAACAACCCAAGCCGGGGAAATCAGCTGCAACTAATTGCACTAGTGGGGGAGCGAAAAGCAGTCCACTTGGTACACTCTGTCTATCATGCTGGTTCCTGCCTAAGCAAAGAACCCAGTTCCATAGAGGAACGGTGGCCTGCAGAGCCATACCCAAGCGTATACTCCTGAGTACCGTTAGTTCCCCAATTCATAGTCTCTAAGGACCCTGGGAACCCAGCCAGATACTAACACCCGTCTACCTGACTGACCTCCATTGTTCACCAGTTTAGTGTCCGGACATAACTTCATAAACAAATAGCTGATCCAATAAGGATCCGGTTCATGCGCGCATATAATCATAACGACATCTTTCATATCAATAATAAGCATGCGTATATAACTCTATCATAGCATACCTCGTGTCTCACGTATCAATACACCAATCACGTGTCAACATGTACAACAGATAACTTACCTACTGAGACTCATGGGAAACCGGTACTCACCTCAAGATTACAGGAGGCAGAAATGGAATCGAGAATCCCAGGAATCCCTAGAGTCGTCCGAATCACTTAACACATTAGGTTCAGGCTTAGACACCAATCAACGATAGTGAATGAGACTTAAAACACAAGACTACAAGGATGTCAACACAACAGTACCCCATGCGATCGTAAGGCATAGCCATGTGGTCGCAAGGGTCACCTTAAACCTCCTCCTGACGACCACAAGGGTTTTCCTTGCGACCGCAAGGGATCTACCCAAAAAACACAAGCTTACGATCGCAAGTCTTAGCCATACGACCGCAAGGGTGGTGTCTTAGGGCTTACGATTGCAAGTTACGTACTTACGAACGCAAGTATGTTTCCTTCGTTCGTCGACGGTAAACCACGATACAACCTCCTTACGACCGCAAGACGCTGTGCATGCGACCGTAAGGGACTTAAAACTTGCTTGCGACCACAAGGCATTACCCTTGCGACCGCAAGGACACTTGTTACAGTGTGTTATTGCTCTGTTCGAACACAGCAGCTGTTTTACGGGTTTTTGACTCAAAATCAGACTTGAATCCGTATTCAAGTGTTTATACAACATCTATACACCACATAAGAACTTACCAACATATATTTGACATTAATACAACACTACAACACAATTTGACCCATTAATTAGGTCTTTTTCTTCCAAAACCCACAAACTAAGTTTAAGACTCAAAACACTTACAAAGATGATGGCTAAGGCTAAATCACTTCTGAAATCAGCTATGGAAACTTCAATCAACAGTTTGCTTCACGATTTCTATCTCCAAAAGATCAAGCTTTGGTGTGTATATGTGTTTGTACGTACGTAAGTATGTGTATGTAGTGTGTGCATGTGTTTCAAACTTATCCAGGAGATAAGAGAAACATTAGGCCGACTTAAGTTGGCTAATACCCCTCACGGGTATTTTGTTCTCCTATTCAACTTAAAACACAACTTAGGGTTATCCGTTTCAACTAACGGAGATATTTTTGGAATCATTATCTAAAACCGTTCAATAAAATACCGACTTAGTCAACTTATGACACTTTTCATAATACCACATTTTAATCCACAATTAACACCAATTAACACCATTTAAAACATAATGCGCCATTTAACAACATATATACTACAATTAACAACAAAACACCGGTTAGAGTCAAAGTACAACTATTACAGCTACAGGTACAACTCGTTACAACTAGGCCCCATTTCGGGGTGTTACATTAAAAGTTGAGCTATTATACAAAATATATATTTTGGAGGAAATAATTTTGTCTTTTTGTTATTTTTGTCTTTGAGTGCAAAATGAAAGAATTTTTTCTTTTTATGATTTTTTTAATATATACATTTTTAACGAAAGATTTTTGTATTTTTGCGATTTTTGTTTTTAGTGCAAAATGATGATGTTATAAGAATATTGTCTTTTTTTTTATTTTTGTTTTTTAATATATACAGTTTGGAGGGGATTTTTTTTGTCTTTTTATGATTTTTGTTTTTAGTGCAAGTGGAAAGAATTATCTTTTTGTGATTTTTCTTTTTTTAATATATCCATTTTGGAGGAAATAATTTTTGTTTTTTTGTGATTTTTGTTTTTTAGTGCCAAATAATGATATTATTATTATTATTATTATTATTATTACTATTACTATTATTATTATTATTATTATTATTATTATTATTATTATTATTATTATTATTATTATTGTTATTATTATTATTTTTTGAAGTAGTAATTGCAATAGTAGTAGTAGTAAATAGACATATATTTTATATTTCTTTTCATTATTAAATCTACTATTATTATTACTATCTTTCATTGTTTACATTTAAAACAATTTAGTTTAATTCAATAGTTTTTACATTAATATTAGTAACGGAAGTCAAGGCTAAAATTTCGAATCTTTTTAAATTATTTATTTAAAATTATTTTACGGTAGACGAGATAATATTTTTACCCCGCCACGAAGCGGTGATAATATTGACTTGTTACAAGGAAATTCTTAAGGTATTGTAACATCCTAATTTAGGGCCTAGTAGTAGCTTGTTGTACATCGTGTTTGTATAGTTGTACCTTGACTTTAACCAAGTTGTTTAAGTTGTTTTGTTGATTAATTGTTGTTATTTGTTGGTACACGTGGTTATGTAGCTAAAGATGGAAATATATCATAAATAGATAATGTTGGTAATGAGTTGAACGGTTTCAGTTAACGGTTCCGAAAATATCTCCGTTAGTTGAAACGGATAAACCTAAGTCGTGTTTTAAGTTGAATAGGAGAACAAAATACCCAAGTGGGGTATTAAATCCACTTAGTCGGCTCAATTGGGAGTCCTTATCCCCTGCTTTAGCTTTTCAAATGCAATACACAAACATATAACATACATACGTACGTACTAACACCCACACCCAAAGCCTTGGACTTTTGAAAGAGAAATCAAGGAGGAAAGGTTGCTATTAGCTGATTTCAGTTGTGAATTGAGTTCCTAAACCTGTGTTCGTCTTCCTCTTGGTAAGTGTTTGTTCTTAAACCCATGTTCTTAAGGTTTGAATGGAAGTAGCATAAATTGGTGGGTTAAATAAAGGGTTGTTGTAGTTTTGTGTATAGAAACATGTTAGAACACATATATGGGTGTTAAACATGTTGTAGGAATGATTAAAATCAAGTTTCAGTCGATTAAATGGTTAGAAACCCGAAGAACAGTCGCTGTGTCGAACAGAGCAAAAACCTTACTGTAACAGAGGTTCCTACGGGCGCAGGAAATAGTCCCTGCGGCCGTAGGGGGTAATCATAGTCACTACGGCCGTAGGCAGGGTTCCCTGCGGCCGTAGTAATGTATTTTGTGTGGTTTACCACCTACGGGTGAAGGAAAGAAGCCTACGGGCGTAGGTACATAACCTACGACCGTTGGTACCCAAAGAATCACTTCTACGGGCGTAGGGTATGGTCCCTTCGGCCGTAGGATATGGTTTCTGGGAAAGGAACTCTTGCGGGCGTAGGATATATTCCTACGGCCGTAGGAGGTGTTTGGAAGGTGTCCTGCGGCCGTAGGACACATCTACTGCGGCCGTAGGAGCTGTTCCAGGTTGCCTGTTGCTTGTTGTTCGTTGTACGTTTACGTAGAAGCAATGATAGTACTTTTAGACGTTGACTGAACCTACACATGATGTGTTAGGTGATTCGGACGACTCCGTGTGCTCCTGGGATTCCCGAATTCATATCTGCCTCTTATAACCTCGAGGTGAGTACCGGTTTTCCCATGAGTCTCGGTAAGTAGCGTTGTCTGTTGTTTGTTGAAATATGTTGTCGATGTCGCACACGTGCGTATGAGGTATGTTATACATGTTGTTGTATATTGTTGCCATGCTAAGTTGCTTTATATGTTGGTTATGAATCACATGCGTATAGTTGAACCCATTACGGGTAGTAGTTGTATATGTGGTACTGGTCCGGACCGATGTGGCATGGTTAAGGTCAGCTTTCTTCCCGAAGGCTGGATCCCTTTGATGGAATAACGGGGATTAACGGTACCCGGTGTGCAGCACGCCGGGGTGGTCTTGCAAACCGCCGCTCCTTAACGTGAGTTGGGATCTTAACTTCAGTTGAGATCCAAGATGTTGAGCTTCGATCTTCGTAACGCATTTGGTGGACTGCTCTTCGCTCCCCCACCATAGCGGTTAGTTGTTGCTGATGGTCCCCAGTTTGAATCGTTTAGCGGGGTTCCCACCCTGCAAGATATGATTCCTACTGACTCGTTGGCACGACACTATGTGTTAGGATAGCCTTGTGTGCTGTCCCGTAGTTGGGATAACCTGCTTATTGATGCTTATGTGTTAATCTGTACTCACTAGCTAGTTGTAGCTAACGGTGCCTAAATTTACCTTTTTGCAGATGCGAAGTAGTTGGCCTGGTGAGGCGGGACTTGTTGGTAGTTGTTGTACATATCTTTTGCGGAACACTGCTCGTTGTAATTGTTTGTGATCCGATGGTCGGTAGTGTCGGTTAGTTGGGTAACACGCAGTAGTTTTTGGGACTTGGTTTTTGGTGTTGTACTTTTACATTACCAAGTCAGATAAACAATATTATCTTTTGTAAAACATGGTTACTTCCGCTGCTGGCTTTTATTATATAAGTTTAAAAAGCTTAAATTTTCCCTAATTTTAAGCGCGTGAAAACCGGTGTTACAAGTAGGTATCAGAGCCTAAGTTTGAGGAATTGGGTACTCGTAGGAGTATTCAATCTCAAGCTCGGGCCCGACCATCGTTAAGTGTTCCTAATTGGGTATTTGGGGTTGAGTGTGAGAGTTATGTGGTAATTGCATGGGTAAACTAACTTGTAGCGTTAGTAGTTGTTGAGTAAATAGAGTACTAAACGTTGTTCCCATGTGTAGTAAGTTGACATAGAATGGCTGAGCAACGACTTAATACTGAAGAGGCTCTTAAACGTATGGAGGATGAAGCTTCAAGCGTTCATCCTGAAGCCGATGAGGGATCTGCTCCGCATAATTATGAGCCGATAAGGCAAGATCCAGAACAAGCAGCACGTATTGCACGTCTGGAGGAAGAGCTCCGACTTACACGGGAGCTGTTAGTAGCGGCTGTGCAAGGGCGTAGACCAGAGAAGTGTTCTTTTAAGAAATTCCGTTCTTGCGGTCCGAAAGAATTTGAGGGCGGTGATGGTCCTTCGGATGTCGTGAGGTGGCTTAGAGAGACCGAGGGTGTGTTTGATTCTTGTGATTGTGAAGCGGAGCTTCGTGTCAAATACGCGACACAGATGTTGAAGGGTAGCGCGTTGTTCTGGTGGGATTCAGTGAAAGCGACGTTGAGTAAAGAAGTTGTGGCTGCCATGACATGGGAGCAGTTTACTGAGAAAGTAACCAGGCGGTATTGTACAGACTATGACATGGAGAAGATGGAAAGAGAGTTCAACGCTCTAAGTAAGGGAGATAAGTCGGTGGATGTTTTGATTCAAACCTTTATCGATAAAGTGAGGTTTATTCCTAGCTTGGTGAATGATGAAGTTGCAAAGATGAGAAAGTTTGTGGGAAAGTTGCCTGCTGATTATCGTGCTATCGTTAGAATGGCTGGGAGTTTGGATCGAGCGTTTGAAATGGCTCGACAGATTGAAGATGATCATACTCAGGGCAAGGATGACCGAGCTCGTGAAAGTCATAAGAGGAAGTTTCAACAATCCTCGAAGCCGGGTCCTTCTAAAGGAAAATCTGTTGCTGGTGGGAAGTTTGATTCCCAGAAGAAGCCGTGGGTGGATCGTCCGTGGTGTGCAACTTGCCGTACGTATCACAGTGGTGACTGTTCTAAAGCCACTGCTCGATGCTTACGGTGTGGGCAGAAGGGGCATGTGGTTGCCGAGTGTGAGTTCAAGGAGGATGTTTGTTACAAGTGCCACAAGCCAGGGCACAGAATATCTGATTGCCGGTCAAAGCCAAGTACCGGTGCTGGTGGATCTGCCTCTGGGCAGAAAAAGGATGGTGCTCCCCGAGCTAAAGGGCGAGCATTTCAGATGACAGCTGAGGAGGCTAAGGGTGCTGGAGACGTGATAACTGGTACATTTCTTGTTAATTCTGCCCCAGCATGTGTATTGTTTGATTCTGGAGCTACGTATTCTTTTGTATCTGTCTCTTTTTGTGATAAAATGCACATGCCTGTATCTGTACTATCCGAGCCAATAAGAGTAGAGACTGCTAGTGGTAGAGTAGTTCCAGTTGTTGATAATGTCCCTCAAGCTGTTATTGATATCGATGGGAGTAGTTTTCCTGTTTCCTTTCTTCTTATGCCGATTGCGGGATTCGATGTTGTAATTGGGATGGATTGGCTTAGCAAGTTGAACGCTGAGATTTTCTGTTCCAAGAAGTTGATCAAAGTCCCTCTACCTGACGGGTCATATGCTGTGGCTCGCGGTGAAAGACGCAAATCGGATATTCCTGTCATCTCTCTGATAAAAGCGAGAAAGGTAATTTCAAAAGGTTGCGAGTGTTATCTGGCACATGTGATTGATGTTAAATTGGAGAAACGTGTTGTTCGTGATATTCCGGTGGTAACCGATTATCCAGAAGTGTTTCCTGATGAGTTGCCTGGGTTACCGCCTGTCAGAGATGTTGAATATCGTATTGATCTTGTTTCGGGGGCTACCCCTGTTGCCAAAGCTCCATATCGTCTTGCTCCTTCAGAGGTTCGCGAGATGATGACACAGATTCAGGAGTTGCTAGACAAAGGCTTTATTCGCCCGAGTTCTTCTCCTTGGGGCGCTCCTGTACTATTCGTAAAGAAGAAAGATGGGACGATGAGAATGTGTATAGATTACCGGGAGCTGAATAAGCGAACGGTAAAGAATAAGTATCCTTTGCCGCGGATAGATGATTTGTTTGATCAACTGCAGGGAGCGACATGCTTCTCAAAGATCGATCTGCGGTCGGGGTATCATCAAGTGTTAGTCGCTGACGAAGATGTTCCGAAGACGGCTTTCCGTACTCGTTATGGTCATTATGAGTTTTTGGTGATGCCGTTTGGCTTAACCAATGCTCCTGCTGTTTTCATGGACCTGATGAACCGGGTTTGTCGTCCTTTTCTTGATAAGTCGGTGATCGTGTTTATTGACGATATTCTCATTTATTCTAAAACTGAAGCTGAACACGAGTCGCATTTGCGAGAGGTTCTCAAAACTCTTAAACGGGAGAAGCTTTACGCTAAATTCTCGAAGTGCGAATTCTGGTTACGAGAGGTCCATTTTCTTGGTCACGTGATTTGCAGTAATGGCGTGAAAGTTGATCCAGCGAAGGTTGAGGCGGTGATGAATTGGGGAGTTCCCCGAACTCCTTCTGAAATTAGAAGCTTTCTTGGCCTAGCTGGTTATTATCGGCGGTTTATCCGCGACTTTTCTAAGCTTGCAGGTCCTTTGACCAAATTAACTCGCAAGGATGTTGCATTTGTTTGGGCGGATGCTCAAGAACAAGCGTTTCAGTCTCTGAAACGGCTATTGTGCAAAGCTCCAATTCTTTCGTTACCAGACGGATCTGAAGATTTTGTTGTTTATTGTGATGCTTCGTACTCCGGGTTGGGGTGTGTGCTGATGCAGCGTGATAAAGTGATTGCCTATGCTTCAAGGCAATTAAAACCTCATGAAGGCAACTATCCGACTCATGATCTTGAGTTGGCAGCTGTGGTGTTCGCGTTGAAATTGTGGAGACACTATCTTTACGGTACCAAATGTGTGGTCTGCACAGATCACAAAAGCCTTCAATATGTCTTCACGCAGAAAGAGCTCAATATGAGGCAACGCAGATGGCTCGAATTGATAAAAGACTATGATTGTGAAATTCGCTACCATCCTGGTAAGGCCAATGTGGTGGCGGATGCCTTAAGTCGCAAAAGCTCTTCTGTAGATGCAAAGTTTATGAAACTTACTGTGGTTCCCGATATCATTGCTCGATTGAAGGAAGCACAGCAAGTGGCGTTGCAAGATGAAAATCTGAAAGCCGAATTGATGAGAAAGCTGAAAGACCAACTTGTTGATGATACTCGCGGATTAAAGACTTTTCAGTCTCGCGTATGGGTGCCACTTCATGGTGGTAATCGTGATCTGATACTGCAGGAAGCCCATAAGTCTAGGCTGTCGGTTCATCCGGGCAGCACAAAGATGTATCACGACTTGAAAGCGTTATATTGGTGTCCTACTTTGAAACGAGACATTGCCTCTTTTGTAGAGAAATGTCAAATCTGCGCGCAAGTCAAGACAGAACATCAGAAGCCTTTTGGCAATCTGCAACAACTTGAGATTCCAGAGTGGAAGTGGGATCACATTACGATGGATTTCGTGACAAAGTTGCCGAAAACTCTCAGAGGTCACGATGCAATTTGGGTCATTGTCGATCGATTAACCAAAAGCGCTCATTTTCTAGCTATCAGCGAGTCTACTTCGTTGGAAAAGCTAGCAAAGTTGTATGTGAATGAGGTGGTATCGCGACATGGTTTACCGTGTTCGATTGTATCTGATCGTGATGCGCGATTTGCTTCCCATTTTTGGCAGAGTTTGCAAAATGAACTTGGTACTCGTGTTCACCTGAGCACGGCGTATCATCCACAGACAGATGGTCAGTCGGAGATAACGATTCAAACGTTGGAGGACATGCTTCGCGCATGTGTCCTCGAGTTTGGTGGTGCGTGGGATTCTCACTTGCCTTTGATCGAGTTTGCTTACAATAACTCGTATCATTCCAGTATTGGGATGCCTCCATACGAGATGTTATACGGGAGGCGTTGTCGTACAGCAACATGTTGGCTCGAGCCCGGTGAGAAGCAGTTTGCCGGACCCGAAATTGTTCAGATTACAGCTGATAAAGTGAAAGTTACTCGTGAAAATTTGAAAGCTGCTCGTGATAGACAGAAAATATATGCAGATTCAAAGCGTAGACCTGTTGAATTCAAGGAGGGCGATCGAGTGTTCTTAAAAGTCTCTCCTTGGAAAGGCGTTATTCGATTCGGTCGGAAGGGTAAGTTAAGCCCGAGGTATATTGGTCCGTTTAAAATCCTTCGTAAGGTTAACGACCAGACGGTATCGCTTGAGTTGCCACCAGAGCTTTCTGAAATCCATAACACGTTCAACGTGTGTTACCTGCGTAAATGCAAAGTGGAGGAGAACCAGATTCTGCCTCTGCAAGAGTTGAGAGTAGACGCTTCAAAACGTCTAGTTGAAGAACCGATGGAAATACTTGGTTCAAAGATCAAGAAGTTACGCAGAAAAATGATAAAGTTGGTTTTGGTCAAGTGGAAGCACAACCTAGGTTCGAATATGACCTGGGAGACCGAAAACGACATGCGATCTAGATACCCTCACTTGTTTGTGGACGATCAGATTCCGAGGACGGAATCTTCTTAAGGGGGGTAGATTTGTAACATCCTAATTTAGGGCCTAGTAGTAGCTTGTTGTACATCGTGTTTGTATAGTTGTACCTTGACTTTAACCAAGTTGTTTAAGTTGTTTTGTTGATTAATTGTTGTTATTTGTTGGTACACGTGGTTATGTAGCTAAAGATGGAAATATATCATAAATAGATAATGTTGGTAATGAGTTGAACGGTTTCAGTTAACGGTTCCGAAAATATCTCCGTTAGTTGAAACGGATAAACCTAAGTCGTGTTTTAAGTTGAATAGGAGAACAAAATACCCAAGTGGGGTATTAAATCCACTTAGTCGGCTCAATTGGGAGTCCTTATCCCCTGCTTTAGCTTTTCAAATGCAATACACAAACATATAACATACATACGTACGTACTAACACCCACACCCAAATCCTTGGACTTTTGAAAGAGAAATCAAGGAGGAAAGGTTGCTATTAGCTGATTTCAGTTGTGAATTGAGTTCCTAAACCTGTGTTCGTCTTCCTCTTGGTAAGTGTTTGTTCTTAAACCCATGTTCTTAAGGTTTGAATGGAAGTAGCATAAATTGGTGGGTTAAATAAAGGGTTGTTGTAGTTTTGTGTATAGAAACATGTTAGAACACATATATGGGTGTTAAACATGTTGTAGGAATGATTAAAATCAAGTTTCAGTCGATTAAATGGGTAGAAACCCGAAGAACAGTCGCTGTGTCGAACAGAGCAAAAACCTTACTGTAACAGAGGTTCCTACGGGCGCAGGAAATAGTCCTTGCGGCCGTAGGGGGTAATCATAGTCACTACGGCCGTAGGCAGGGTTCCCTGCGGCCGTAGTAATGTATTTTGTGTGGTTTACCACCTACGGGTGAAGGAAAGAAGCCTACGGGCGTAGGTACATAACCTACGACCGTTGGTACCCAAAGAATCACTTCTACGGGCGTAGGGTATGGTCCCTTCGGCCGTAGGATATGGTTTCTGGGAAAGGAACTCTTGCGGGCGTAGGATATATTCCTACGGCCGTAGGAGGTGTTTGGAAGGTGTCCTGCGGCCGTAGGACACATCTACTGCGGCCGTAGGAGCTGTTCCACGTTGCCTGTTGCTTGTTGTTCGTTGTATGTTTACGTAGAAGCAATGATAGTACTTTTAGACGTTGACTGAACCTACACATGATGTGTTAGGTGATTCGGACGACTCCGTGTGCTCCTGGGATTCCCGAATTCATATCTGCCTCTTATAACCTCGAGGTGAGTACCGGTTTTCCCATGAGTCTCGGTAAGTAGCGTTGTCTGTTGTTTGTTGAAATATGTTGTCGATGTCGCACACGTGCGTATGAGGTATGTTATACATGTTGTTGTATATTGTTGCCATGCTAAGTTGCTTTATATGTTGGTTATGAATCGCATGCGTATAGTTGAACCCATTACTGGTAGTAGTTGTATATGTGGTACTGGTCCGGACCGATGTGGCATGGTTAAGGTCAGCTTTCTTCCCGAAGGCTGGATCCCTTTGATGGAATAACGGGGATTAACGGTACCCGGTGTGCAGCACGCCGGGGTGGTCTTGCAAACCGCCGCTCCTTAACGTGAGTTGGGATCTTAACTTCAGTTGAGATCCAAGATGTTGAGCTTCGAGCTTCGTAACGCGTTTGGTGGACTGCTCTTCGCTCCCCCACGATAGCGGTTAGTTGTTGCTGATGGTCCCCAGTTTGAATCGTTGAGCGGGGTTCCCACCCTGCAAGATATGATTCCTACTGACTCGTTGGCGCGACACTATGTGTTAGGATAGCCTTGTGTGCTGTCCCGTAGTTGGGATAACCTGCTTATTGATGCTTATGTGTTAATCTGTACTCACTAGCTAGTTGTAGCTAACGGTGCCTAAATTTACCTTTTTGCAGATGCGAAGTAGTTGGCCTGGTGAGGCGGGACTTGTTGGTAGTTGTTGTACATATCTTTTGCGGAACACTGCTCGTTGTAATTGTTTGTGATCCGATGGTCGGTAGTGTCGGTTAGTTGGGTAACACGCGGTAGTTTTTGGGACTTGGTTTTTGGTGTTGTACTTTTACATTACCAAGTCAGATAAACAATATTATCTTTTGTAAAACATGGTTACTTCCGCTGCTGGCTTTTATTATATAAGTTTAAAAAGCTTAAATTTTCCCTAATTTTAAGCGCGTGAAAACCGGTGTTACAGGTATGAACTCTAAATCTTTGTAGTTGTTTCTTTTAGAAACTTAGTGTCAAGGGAGAGAGATGTACTGGACTTTTAAAGGGTTATTCACTATGTGTTCTAGCCATCATCGACCAAGAACAATAGACTCATCTTTGAGTTGGATTTTTGGTTATAAATCTGAAATGTTGAGGAGTGTTTTTGTGATAACTAATGATCTTGAGTTAATATAGTACTGTCAGCTAATCAAACAAGTGATTTGTATATAGCTAGGATCGATTTTGGAAATATTGCTTCCTTGTTCTTCGAGAAAACCTAAACCAAGAAAGAACTAGACTTTGGGGCATGAAAACTTGATAAAACACGTTATTGTTGGTAAGAAATTGTTCTCGTGTAAGGAGAAGTGTTTTGAAAATGTTTTTGATCAATTTGATTATGTTTTGAGGGACTTTGGGTTGTTCCTTGTCGACGGTGGGCTTGCAGGTCACGTCCGACCAAGATAGAACTTGTCCCGACTTTTCAGCCTATTCGACCTCGTCCAACTCCAACCCCCTCCATCCGACTTGGAATTTCCCTTAGCTTGTCCTACCTAGTGTTGAGGTTCTTAACTCATCCGATTTCCATGTGTCCGATATGGTGGTGTGACTTACTAGTTATACACATGGTCCGAATTGTTTACTACCCGACTTATATTCCTATCCGACTTGTACGGGGTGTTTGGTGCGATCCGACATAAGGAGGACCCTGTCCGAATTTGGGTTCTCGTGACCTACGGTCGGACTTAGATGTGGTGAACATCAGACTTAACTTATCTGCCCTAAGTGGTGCGACTTAAGAATGGTGATCGCTATGCGTCGACTTGGGGGACGCGACGCGTCATACCTATGGTCGAATTGGCCCAACTCTAGTTACTTGGTTGTCCGACCAAAGATGTAGAGAGGTGGAGAGTGTTGCACGACTTCAAATGTTATACTTAGTATTATTTCATATGATGTGATATAGGTTCTCACTGTTTGATTCGTTAATCATACATCCTTACAAGTTCTGTGATTTCTGTATTGTGTCTGTTGCTGAAATTAGGTGAGTTTCACTAACTTGTATCTTATATTGTGATGCATGTTCTTGTATGATATTGTTTTTCACTAACAATGTATAGCTTTCTTTTGGCTTTTGTCACACCTTATTTTGAAAAAGGAAATTTGTGAGGTTTTCCCATGCGACAACTTTCACATGTTGAATCAACTTCACTAATATTAGGCATATCATTCACCGAGTAATATACATGTGCTTTAATGTTCGGTAGTTAAAATGACCGATCTTATATGCCATTTCACACTATCATCTTCCATAACACAAATAACACTAGCATTTGCAACATCAAGTTTCAAATAGAAACTATTATTCACCATATCAAAATTAGCTACTCCATAACTAGCAACATCAGTAATGTAGCAACAAGAACTTGCAAAATTCACCGTATAAGCATTTTTCATCACTTGCGGAACACTTAGAAATTTTGATCAAGTTTAGGGACGTATAGACACATTTTTTGTGTTAACAAAAGTGCCTCTTCCCATGCCTTGAACAAAATGTCCATTTCCCAATTTTACTAAGGTGTTGATTATAGTGTTAAGACAAATGAAGAAAGATGGCTCAAGTGTCATATGACTCGTACATCTACTATCCATAAGCCATGTAAGACCTTTTGAATTGTTGTCGAAGTTCAAGGCCATGAATAATTGTTCAACATTTCCTTGATCCTCTAGTAAGATGTTTGAATTTGGCCTTGATTTTTTTTGCTATATAGTACTTTTTAGTATGCCCAAACTTTTTATAGAAATTGTATCTAGAGTTTGGTTTATCATTGAACCAACAATCATTTTTTGATGATTCGTATTTTGACAAATTTTACATGGAGGAAAAGTACCTTTGTTCGATGTTGAAAAAGAACATTGTGAAATTGAACTTTCATTTCTTTTGTTGAAAGTTCCTCTTTTGTAATTATTTCGTTTTTCATTACCAAACTTGTTTCTTCTATAAGATGCTTGAAAAGCACCTTCAACTTTCTACTCTGATCTCAAAGAAACTCATTGCTATTGTGCTTGAAGCTTTCTAGTTAGCTCAGAAACTGTAAGCACCGTAAGGTCACAATAATCTTCTATAGCATAAATTTTAGCTTCAAATTTTTGAGGAATACTTATCATCATATTCTTCAGTAGTTTTTGGTTTTTCACTTCTTCACCATGAAGCCTCATTTGATTACTACATCCATCATTCTAGTCGAATAATCTTTTACATGTTTATCATCTTTCATGTGAGCAATTCAAACTCTCTTTTGAGAGTCAATACTAAGTGTTGGAATGTAATGCCCGTTCTTGAAATCTTAATTTTATTTAATTATTTATTTAACGATGTAAGTTACGATATTATTTACTTAAAGACAGAAGTGGTTTTGTTTTGGACTTGTGAACTTTAATGGATATATATACATGTATTGGGTTGTGTATGTCATTGAAGATGAATATATATTATAGTTCTTGGGCTTAGGGGAGTAATATTTAAGAGTACATACTCTGTGATTAATCCGACTCTGGACTTTCAATAAAATAACTAATGCAATAAATTCATACCAAGCTTTAATGATATCCAAGGATGCTTCTTGAGTTCCGTAAACGGCCAGCTGCCTAAGCGGTACTTTCTATGAAGACTTCTTCCTTCCAGGAACTCATATGATACTTTGAGAGGAATATATAATAAAAGGAAATTTTATTGATAAATGCAGAGTTTTCTGGATAAATCCAGAATAATTAACTCTAATTACATTGCTAGAATCCTATCTGGGTTTTTATTCACTCATGCTAAGATATGCTATTACAAAAGATGATAAATGATGGTGAGAAAGAGATGCCCTTCTAAGAAATGAAACTCTTCCTTTTATAAACCAAGGAAAGAGGATCGTACAAATAAAATACGTCATTGCTTACGTATTGTTGCACTTATTGCTTGCTGTAGTAAAGATGCTCGATTTAAATCTTTAAAGTAGATGTGTTCTACTTTATGTCCATCAATCATCTATAATGCCTTTATCTTTTGTAGTGGAGGGAAAATATTTTGCACATGAGTACAAAGTATCTTTCTTTTCTAATTCCTTCTTTATCTTCTCACAAAGGAAGGATAATGGTATCCAAAAACGTTGGGTGAAACCAGCTATTTTCTGAATAGTTGAATTCTGATGAAATCTTCTTCACTTATTGGCTTTGGTGAAAAGGAAGTCATTAAGCAATAAGGTGTTGAGTGGTTAACCTTAAGCTTGTCTTCTTTACTGATATCAAAGATTTTATTGATGAGCATCAATAATTTTTGTTCAGCAATTTCTTGAAGATCTTTTTCTTCAAGTGTTGCTTCCAATGCTTGACTGGGAGCATAAATTTTTTCTTTAACAATACCAATCTGAACATGTTTGTAAGTTTGGATTGGCTCTTCATCTTGATCCCAAAACAAGACCGTGCTTTGGACTTTGAGATAAATTTCTTTTTGTAACCCTTTAAGACATTTTTTCTTGTAGGTTTTTATTGCATCTCTGAATTCCTTGGGAAATTTAGATAACTCCAATAAATTATTGGATGGATATACCATGCTCAATAATCCATAATGGTAAGCTTCAGGAATAAATTCAGGATGAGCGTTGGGGAAAAAGTTGAAATAACTAATATTCTTCTTATTAGAAGTATAATAGCGTTCATCAACAAAAGAGAGTGTAGTAGTCTCTCTTCCCTTTTTGTATAGATATTTAAATCCAGAATACGTTGATTTTAGATCATTATCTTCTATATCCTCGAGTTTGATGACTAGTTACTGGATTTTTGGGATAGAACCAAGGACGACTTTGGAACTTCTTTCTTTTGTCAAGGTATTGGCAAAAGTTGGTTTTAGACCTTCAGAACCATTGATTAGTTCTAACGGAGCTTTAAACTCTTTGTTAGTAAAAATATTTGCATAAATTCTGGCTTCGTCATAAGATTTGTACTTCTTATGTTTTACCTGCTTTAGGACCATTGAAAACAACATAGTAGGCTTTTGCGCCTAAACATCCATGAGGATGTACTAAAGATTTCTCTTTAGTTTTAATTGGGTGTTGAATACCCTCGTTTGGTCTTAAGTTTAAATCTAAAGAACCAGACGTACAAGAGGATGAATCCTCAGATTGACTTTTTACCAAAGTCACAGGTTTCAACGGATTTGTTGTTTTTTTTACCAGGAGCCGTTTGCTCTGGAATAGTTGTAACTTTTGGTATTTCTACCATAGGTGTTACAGTTGCCTGTTTGGAAGAAAATTTTCTTTCAAAATCCATTTCTGTATCAATGACTGTTAGCTCATTTTGTAAGAGCTAAATTTTCTTGAGAATAATTGATTTTTGGAACATCAATTTCTCCATTTTTTTTACGAGAGGTCTTTGTTGGCGTATGGCCTTTGTTAAGAGAGGATGTATAGAAGAAAATGGGATGCTTTCTTCAAGCTAAGATCATCTCCTTTTATAGCCAAACGAAGGCTAGATATTCCTGTAAAAAAGATAAAGAGATGAACAGTATATGTCAAATCAAAATTTCTTTTTAATTTTGGAATTCTCTAGTTAGAAAATCTGCTAAACAGTTTTTTGTTCCTTCAATGTGCTGGACATCGAAAACGTATCTAGAGAGCCATTGTTGCCATCTGACTAATCTCCCTTGCTTATTATCTCCTTGTAACTTAATACGAAGAAAATAAGTAAAGTTTTTATTATCAGTTCTTACTAGAAATTTAACAGGAGTGAGATAAATAGAGAATTTATTTATAACTCTGATAACTGCTAAATATTCCTTCTCATTAGAGTGATAATTTTTCTCGGCATCTTTGTAACTGCCTGAAGCATATCTGCAAATTAATTATTGCTCAGAATTAATTGCTTTGAGGACTCCTCCCCAATATTCTCCTGAAGCGTCTGTCTCAATAATAAGTTTATCTTCAGGTAGAGGATGGTAGAGTTTTGGAAAACTTGTGAGATTCTTTTTTATCTTACAAATGTAATTGGCATCCAAATCTTTCCATTCCCATGGAATGTCTTTCTTTAGTTTAACCTGCAAAGGAGCTCTAATGGCTGCAAGTTTTGGTATATAATCAGAAGCATATGTCAAAATTCCTAAAAATCTTTGCAATTGCTTTTTATCTTCAAGTTTATCTGGAAATTTATGAATATGTTCCAAGATATATTTTTGAGGACAATGCATTCCTTGATCAATTTCTAGACCTAAAAAATTAATTTTAGTCTTAAAAAGTTGAGCTTTCTTTTTAGATAAAATAATCCCAAGCGATTGACATTTCTTTAAGACAGCTGCAAGTTGCCAAAGATGTTCTTGTTCATTGTTGCTGAAAATAAGAATATCGTCAACATAAAGACAACAAAATTTTTCAAAAGATCTAAATGCATCTTGCATATGTCTTTGAAATATTGAAAGAGCTTGTTTTAACCCAAAAGGTACAACAGTCCATTGATAATGTCCTTGAGGACAGGTGAAGGCTGTTAAAAGCAATGACTCTTGATCTAACAATACCTGCTAGAAACCAGATTTATAGTCTAACAAACTAAACATCTTTTTTCCTCTAATAAGAGTGAGTGATTTATCTTTATTAGGTAAATTATGGCTGTCGCCAATAGTAGCATCATTAACGGATTTGTAATTTACTACCATTTTCTTTTTACCACGTCTTTTTTCAGCTTCATTTTCTACTAGAAATGCTGGAGACATGTGTGGTGATTTACTAGGTATGATGATTTTCATATCTAGTAATTCTTGAATTTGTTTGGCAAATTCTTCTTGGTCTTGAGGACTATATTTTATTGGTTTAACCTTGATTATGTTCTTAGGATCCTTAAGCTTGATGTTTGCTTTCATCCAATGTTTGGTTTTTGTGGGATCCAAAGGATTTTCAAAACAAACTGAATCTAATAATTTTTTAATTATAGATTTCTTTTTTAAGTCATCAAGAATAAGTTTATTAACAAAATTATACTCATTTTTGAAAATCTTAATCTTATCCTTCCCCTTTTTAAAAGATGAATTTTAATAGGACTGATATTTAGTGGTTTAGGTTGTTGAATCTTTGATTTCTTTTTCATTGATTCAAGAAAACCTTTAAGTCCAACCCGATATGCTGTATTTATTTTGCTAATAAATACTTCTTTATTGTCGAGATGTAGAATGACCATTTTTGTAAATTGAGTAAATGGACCATAAAGTAATAAGAAGTTATTACCTATAATAAAATCAAGGTCCGATTCTTGTTGATAAATGGTAGGAATATGAAATATTTCTCCAGCTATCATTATGTCAAGATTTTTAGAAACTTTGTTAATAGTCTCCATCTGCTATTTTTGCTTTTATTGGTCTTTCTGCATTTACCCAATGTTCCGTGGGTATTACGTATTGACTAGCAATACACATGCTGGCTCTTGTGTCAATATAGCAATGTAACTCAATCTGAGTTTGAAGAGGATGACTCATATGAATCTGAAAGATCAGTTTCTGAATCATTAATTTCTATGGAGTACACATCTTGCGTATCCTCATAAGGATCTTCTAGAGGAATGTATCCTAAAGAAAATATTGTTTCTAACATTTTGAATTTGTTAAAATGTTGTTTTCTATTTGGACATTCATTTGCATAATGTCCTTTCTCATTGTAGACCCAACATCTACAATTTTTCTTGCCTTTAGGACAAAATTTTTGTTTTTCATTAGAAGATTTATATGATTTCTTCTTAACATGTTTTCCTGGTTTAAAAGATATTTTTCTTTCTTTTAAACTTATATTTAGAAATTATTGTCTTTTTATAATTTTTCTTTTTGAGCTTTTTGTCCAACAAAGGGGATTTTAAGAAGATAATCTTTAATATATTTCTTATAATCATCTTTGTCACTCAGCTGATATAAGTATCTTTCATAATCACAATAGAATTGATCAAGGTAACTAAAGATTTTTACCATCAAAAGCAACATATTTATTACTCTCATGGTGGAATTATATTAAACTCAAGACAAATTCTAGAAGGAAGGGATGAAACCATGAAGTACCAGCCAAATCAAGCACACCTCATGACATAATATGGAGTTGTTTTGAAAAAGAAAAAGAAAAATGATAATTATGACCGGAGCAGGTGACTTCACGCCGTGAAGCTCCTCTTCACGCCGTGAAGTCTGCCAGATTTTTTCCTATAAATAGCTTGCAATATTTATCATTCGGAGATACCCTAGAACACCTCTCTACACCTTCTATTACCTCTCTACTCCTCTCTAGACTATAATACTCTCTGTAAACACTTCTATATCTTTAATAGTAGCTCTAATTAGATCTATCTAAATTAATTAGATAGTATCTAAAAGAGTATATAGTTAGTTTGTGTGTAATCAAGAGAGAAGTCATCATGGTTGTCCAAACCATGATGTACCAAGCCATGTACAAGACTTATTTATCTATGGGGTAACTTCTTTCTATATTCACTATGATCTTATGAATCCTTTATAATGATTTGATTTACTTTTCGGTATTATATTGATTTTCATATCCGATTATCGTATTAATTGAAAAGAACCTTAACGTTATTATTCTACACCTTTGGTTAATAAATTTGTTAATCACATCTAAGCAATTTGACATGGGAATGAATAATTGGGTGGTTTCTATTGTATTATTATCTTTGGTAATAATATAATCGGTTGTTATGACTAACAAGTGAAATTTATTAATTAATAACGGAATAAACTTTAAGTTAATTTATAAATGGGAGTTTATAAATTAACGATAAAGCAGGAGCTAATTCCATCAATTATACAATAATTGAGGTGTGTTGTTTAAAAAGAATATTAACGGGAGTTAATAAAAACTATTAAATAACATTGCGGATCGTTAAAGGGAGTTAAAAATCCAACCTCTTGGGAAAATCAATATAATCGGGTTTTATCAAATCAAATATATATATTGGAGGATTATTATCATAGTGAATATTATTATCATCATATTTTACTTATTATATTTATATTGTTTTAATTCGTCGTAATTGTAATCTTATTCTACCGTAAAACAAAAACAAAATTCCCCCCTTTAGATTAATTAATATAAAATATAGAACTGTATTATAATTCCAATATACTTTCCCTGTGGTTCGATCCTGACTTACCTCATCTATACTACTACACGATCCAGTCATACTTGCTGGGATACCGTGTGTTTATTTTTGACGTAATTCTTGTACTTATTTTGTAACTTGCTAAAACACGCTGTCAAGTTTAAGGCGCCGTTGCCGGGGAAAGTACGGTATTATTTTACATTTCTTAATTATTAATTAATCGATCCTTGCTTGAAAATTTATTTTCAAGTAAGTTATATTTTTATCAATTTTCATCTTCTTATTTTGGTTTTTCTCGCTTATGACACGAAGTTCAACATCAGAATTATTTGAACCTTTGTCTGATCCTGAAAAAAGACTATTTAAAAAACAAAAGATAGAAAAAATTAAAGAAATTATGGAGGACGATCAACCGATGTGGAATTCAAGAGATAAAGCTCCAAAATCCATTGATTCAGCAATTAAAAATCCTGCCATACAAGGTGAAAATTTTGAAATAAAAGGACAAATACTTCATATGATCTGAGATCTGCAATTCGATGGTAAGATTGTTAATGATCCAAATCTTCATATTGAAAATTTTCTGGACATTTGTGAACTTTTTAAAAATCAAGGTGCTTCTAATGATGCGGTACGTCTTCGAATTTTTCCTTTTACTCTTATAGGTGAAGCAAAAGCTTGGCTTAAATCCTTAGAGCCAAATTCTATAACTAATTGGGAAGAGTTAAGGAATAAATTTGTGACTAAATTTTATCCTCCTTCAAAAGCTAAAAAATTAAAAAATGATATTATTAGCTTTCAGCAAAAAGGTGATGAAAATTTATCTGAATCATGGGAAAGAATGAAAAAATTAATTAGAAGTTGTCCGAATAATGGTTTTACAAAAGGTCAAATAGTACAAATCTTTTACAGAGGCGTAAACCCAAATTCAAGAATGAATTTAGACTCATCAAGTGGAGGAGTTTTTCTTTATAAAACACCTAATGAAGCATATAAACTTCTTGATGACGTATCAATTCATAATCTTGATTGGAATTCGGACAAAAGAAAAATGGTAAATCAAATAAGTACAAATGACGGAAATAGTGAAGAAGATTTAGTAGCTCTTAGAACAAACCAAACAATTCTACAAAAGAAAATAGAAGAATTAACTTCTTCTATACTAGTTATACAGGTTGGTTGTGACATCTGCAAAGGACCACACTTTACAAAGGAATGCAGCATCAATGATAAACCTATTCTAGCTCCAGAAGAGGTAAACTTTCTAAACCAAGGAGGAAATTATCAAGGTGGTAATTCAAATTGGCAAGATAATAATCAAAATAATAATTATGTAAAACCAGGACCACCCGGTTTTTATAGGAATAACCAATTTGGAATACAACAAAGAAATGATAATTTTGAACAAAAATCTGATATAGAAAGTATCATGAGAAAATTTACAAATGAAATAAATGAAAATATTAGAAAGGAACAGATTCAGATAATCAAAAGTCATCAAGCCTCTATCCAAAATCTTGAAAGAGATATTGGAAGAATGGCTCAACAACTTTCACAAAGACAACAAGGTGAGCTTCCACCAAATACCCAAGTAAACCCGAAAGAAGGTCAAAGAAATGAACAGGTAAAATCAATTATCACTAGAAGTGGTAAAGAGGTAAAATCTCCTTCTATTCATGAACCTAGTCAAGAAGAACATAAGGTACAAAATGAAAAAGAAAAAGATGGAGAAGAATTAAAAGAAAAAGAAAAAGATTCAAAAACCCAACCTCCACTTAAGAAATATAAACCGAAGGTACCATACCCTCAAAGGCTAAAAAAGGAAAAACTTCAAGAACAATATGGTAAGTTTAGTGAAATGATAAAACAAATACGAATTAATTTACCACTTATTGATGTACTTTCAAGTATGCCAAATTATGGAAAATTTATAAAAGATTTGGTCTCAAATAAAAGACGGTTGGAAGAAGTTTCTTCCACTTATCTAAATGAAGAATGTTCAGCATTATTACAACCACAAATACCACAAAAGCTGGGAGATCCAGGGAGTTTTACTATTCCTTGTTATTTTAGCAATACAATTGTTTATGATGCTTTAGCCGACTTAGGTGCTAGTATAAATTTAATGCCATATTCATTATATAAAAAATTGGAACTAAGTGAGCTAAAACCAACAAGAATGAGCATTCAACTTGTAGATAGATCTTTTAAATATCCAATTGGCATAATTGAAAATCTACCGGTAAAAGTTGATAAATTTATTTTTCCAGTAGACTTTGTTGTTCTTGAAATGAATGAAGATAGTAAAGTACCCTTAATTTTAGGAATACCATTTTAAAACACTGCAGATGCCATAGTTCATGTTTCTAAAAAACAACTTACTCTTGGTGTAGTAGATGAAAGGGTAACTTTTTCTATTAATAAAGCAATGAAACATTCATTTGATGACTCTTGTTTCTTTGTAGATGTTATTGATGATTGTATTTCTCAAGAAATTGAAGAATTTCTAAAGGATGAAAATCGCCCAACAACTATCATTTCCGAAGGAGATCTAAACATAGAACTGGGAGAATTACTAAACATAGAAATTCAAGGTAGTGATTCAGAAGACGAGGAACAAATTGAGGTAACACCTAACTTTAAAATTAAATCATCTATTGAAGAACCACCTGAACTTGAACTTAAAGAACTTCCAGAACATCTTGAGTATGTATTTCTTCAAGAAAATTCTTCACTTCCTGTTATTATTTCATCTAGTTTAAAACAGGAAGAAAAAGAAAAATTATTGAAAGTACTCAAGAATCATAAAAAAGCTTTTGCTTGGAAAACTGCTGATATTCAAGGTATTAATCCTTCTTATTGTACACATAAAATACTTATGAATGAAGATTTTAAACCATGTGTACAAAGACAAAGAAGATTAAATCCTAATATGAAAGAAGTGGTTAAAAGGGAAATTATTAAACTACTCGATGCAGGACTAATATAATTTCTGATGGTCCATGGGTGAGTCCAGTTCAAGTAGTACAAAAAAAAAGGAGGTATGACAGTAGTTATAAATGAAAATAATGAACTTATACCCACAAGAACTGTTACGGGATGGAGAGTGTGTATTGATTATCATAAATTAAATGATGCAACAAGAAAAGATCATTTTCCACTCCCTTTTATTGATCAAATGCTTGAAAGACTCGCAGGTAATGAATTTTATTGTTTTCTTGATGGATTTTCAGGATATTTTCAAATACCAATAGATCCAAATGATCATGAAAAAACAACTTTCACATATCCTTTTGGAACTTTTGCTTATAAACGAATGCCGTTTGGACTTTGTAACGCACCAGCTACATTTCAAAGGTGTATGACAGCTATTTTTCACGATATGATCAGGAATTTATGGAAGTATTCATGGATGATTTTTCTATTTTTGAAAACTCTTTCAATACTTGTCTTTCGAGTCTAGAAAAAGTTTTAAAAAGATGTGAGAAAAGTAATCTTGTTTTAAATTGGGAAAAATGTCACTTTATGGTTAAAGAGGGCATTGTTTTAGGACATAAAATTTCAAAAACAGGATTAGAAGTTGACCAAGCAAAAATAAATGTGATCAATAAATTACCTCCACCATCAAATATAAAAGGAATAAGAAGTTTTCTAGGTCACGCTGGTTTCTATAGAAGATTTATAAAAGATTTTTCAAAAATTACGAAACCATTGACCCATTTATTAGAAAAGGACACACCATTTGAGTTTACACAAGAGTGTATGAAATCTTTTAATATTTTAAAAGAAAAACTTACTAATGCGCCAATTATAGTATCACCAGATTGGAATTTACCATTTGAATTAATGTGTGATGCTAGTGATTACGCATTAGGAGCGGTGTTGGGACAAAGAATAAATAAACATTTTCTACCTATACATTATGCAAGTAGGACATTAACAGATGCACAAGAAAATTATACAACAACAGAAAAAGAGCTTTTAGCTGTTGTTTTTGCATTTGATAAGTTTCGCTCTTATCTAATTTTGTCCAAAACCATAGTATATACGGATCATTCTGCTCTCAAGTACCTTTTCAATAAACAAGATGCTAAGCCAAGACTTATCCGATGGGTTTTACTCTTACAAGAATTTGATATAGAAATTCGTGATAAGAAAGGAGCCGAAAATTTAGCTGCAGATCACTTATCAAGATGAAAGGGAAATTCATGATAATTTTCCTAATGAATCTCTTCAATCAATTAGTATAAGTGATGATTTAAATACTCCTTGGTTTGCAGATATTGCAAATTTCATAGCTGCAGGTACTATTCTCAAAGGATTGACATACCAACAAAAGTCAAAACTTTTATCGGATGCAAAGTATTACTATTGGGAAGAACCATATCTATTCAGAATTGGTTTAGATAATTTATTGCGCCGATGTGTATTCGGTACCGAAGCCAAAAAAATTCTACAAAAATATCATCAAGGACCTACTGGGGGACATTTTGGACCTAATTTAACTGCGAAAAAAGTCTTTGATGCAGGTTTCTATTGGCCGACAATTTTTAAAGACGCATTTGCAATGGTAAAAACTTGTGACGCATGTCAAAGAATTGGTAATATTTCTAAACGTGATGAAATGCCACAAAAAGGTATTTTAGTTTGTGAAGTATTTGATATTTAGGGGATTGATTTCATGGGTCCATTTCCTAATTCAAATAAAAATCGTTATATTTTGGTTGCTATTGATTATGTCTCTAAATGGGTTGAAGCAAAAGCATTACCAACAAACGATGCCCGAGTTGTGGTAGACTTTTTGAAAAATCTATTTTCACGTTTTGGTACACCTAAAGCTTTAATTAGTGATAGGGGAACCCATTTTGCCAATCATCAATTAGAAAAAGTTTTAAAAAGATATGGAGTAACACATAGATTTTCTACTTCTTATCATCCACAAACAAGTGGACGGAGAAAACACTAACAGATCTTTAAAAAGAATTTTGGAAAAAACTGTGCAAAATAATACTAAAATTTGGGCAACCAAATTGAATGACGCATTATGGGCATTTCGCACAGCTTATAAAACACCGATCGGGACAACACCGTTTAAAATGGTGTATGGTAAGTCATGTCATTTACCTTTTGAAATCGAACATAAAGCTTATTGGGCTTTAAAGAATTGTAATCTAGATACTGACAAGGCTGGAAATGAAAGATTCTATCAATTACATGAGTTGGAAGAATTAAGGTTGCAAGCATATGAAAAACTCTAGATTATACAAAGAAAGAACAAAATTATGGCATGACAAACGTTTGAAAGGAAATAAAGAATTTCATACAGGAGATAAGGTTTTGATCTATGAATCAAAATTTAAATTTTCTGCAGGGAAACTTAAATCCAAATGGATAGGACCTTTCACGGTGGTTATGTGGAACTTCAAGGTAAGTATGATACTTCTCATGTAAATGGTCATCGTCTAAAATTGTACCAAGAAGGCATGAAAGAAACAAAGAGAGAAATTCTTACTCTCTAAAGAGACGAAAATTAAAAAAAAAGAGTCGAGCTGACGACTTGAGAAACAAAAATATAGCGCTTCCGGGAGGCAACCCATTTTGTTTTATTTTTGTGTGGTTTGGTCTTTTACCAGCAGACATAAAAGAACAGGACTTGATTTTGCGAAAAATTGTTATTGCTATAGTGTTTTAAAAATGAATATTGCTTGGTTACTTTCAAATAATATCAGGACACTTCTGAATTGTTTGCATTTTAAAACGAATTTGCCTATGGATATTCGAATGGATATAATTTCAAAGTGTTTAATAATTAAGAAGAAAGTTTTGAGTGATCATAATTTCGAAAAATTTGGAAGAGGAACTTCAATGTATGCAAGGAAAAGAAGGGCATTACAAATAGGAAAATGTTGGAAATGCGGTGCACTGTCACATTATACAAAATGCAGGAAAACACCGACAAATTCACAATCAGAATGCGCGGATGCATTAAGGAGGGACCCAGTTAAGCAAAAAGCTGAAGGAAATCTCAGACCTAATTCAAACGTTAGCATGATGATTAATGATTTGTTATTTCTCAGATAAAGTAAGCTTGATCCAGAAATCTTTATTGATGAAGGTACGTAAAATCTCTTCCATTCGTTTTAAAGATCTTACGTTAAACGATTTCGCAGATCGATAGAGTTAAAATGTTCTTTTGAATTCTTATCTGAGAAGTCAAAAGTTGTGTACAGTTTTTGTTACCAAAAAAATAGAGAAGGGCAAATGGTAAGTTCAAAAACTTAAGGCTCAAAAGCCGAAAAAGTTAAATACTTCTCGATCTAACTTTTAGGTAATATTTTGTGTGATTTGTGAAAATTATTTAAAGAAATGGTGTCTAGAATGACAGAATCAGTAAGGTTGTTGGATTTTCCGAAAGGTAAAATACCGAAAGGATCCTGCTTTCTGATCGACGTGCCTGGCCATTTTTTTAAAATATTTCTTTACCAAAAGCCAAAAAAAAATATAAAAAAAATAAAATAAAAAATCCTCGGAATAGGGAACTTCACGCCGTGAATCCTAGGATTCCACGCCGTGAAGTCGGCCGATATAAGAAAAAAAATAGGGTTTCATGTCATTTTTCACGCCGTCATCTCTCTCTACACTCTCGGTTCTTCCATCCAAAGCCACGAAAATTATCAATTTCAAAGATCCAAAGCATATACATGGCTCCTAAGGTAAGATTTCATGATTTCTTGCAACTTTTGATGATTCTATAACCTTTGATCCATGAAAATCATGATTTAGGGATGTTCTTGAACATAGAGTTTAAAGATTTGATAATGAAAAGAGAATTCTTGGTGATATTATGACCTCTTGTTGATTATATGATGAATTAATGATTTGGTTAAGTATGAAAGATTTGGAGATATGATGTTAGAATGTTAAAATCTTCAAGATTAGTTTAATTCATCATGTTTAACTATTGTTAGATGTTAATATGATTATTCGTGTATTAAAACTTAGTTTTTTTTAATGTCTAAGTAATTTTTTAATTAATTTTTAAGAATTACTTATATATATATATATATAAATTAAGTCTTAGATACATATTTTCATAATAAGAAAAATATATTAGATGTTGAAAAGTTTAAGGAAACTAGTAAATTTCAAATTGATTTAAATATCTTATTTTTAAAGATTTGAAATTTTGTTGGTTAAAATTGTTAAAAATTCTCGTACTTTTTAACATTACAAATTTTATTAAGTAATCTTTATAATTTTTGTAAAGATAGGTTTTTTTATTGTCTTTATGACATTTTCCTCTATCTTGAAAATTTTTATTTGATTAAATAATAAACTTGTATATATAAATATATATATTGTTAGAACTGTATTATTGTAATAGAATAGGAGTTCAACAATAGTTGAGGGTACTTATTGTAAATATACCTTATAGGTATATAAGCCTTGTGCTAGACAAGTAAATGTAAGGATTGCCACACTTACATGAAATAAACTATGTGTGTTTTGAAGGTGAAACGAGATTCTCTCTCTATCTCTTCATAGTTATCTTAGCAATCCTTCATTCTACTGCTTGTTAATAACCATCAAGTGATACCACTTGTTAGGAATAAACAAGCGGTAGATTGAAGGATTGCTATGTTAACTATGAAAAGTTGAGAGAGAATCTCATTTTCACCTTCATAAACACATAGTATATTTCTTTCATTGTGGCAATCCTTTCATTTCCTTGTCTAGCACAAGGCTTATATACCTATAAGGTATATTTACAATAAGCACCCTCAACTATTGTTGAACTCCTATTCTATTACAATAATACAGTTCTAACAATCTCCCCCTTTGGAATGGAATAGGAGTTGCAGAATAAAATGAATAGGAGTCTTGATCTTTTCAGCATCTTGAGGGTCTTGTGCTTATTGTCTTGTAGCGCTCCAGTAACCTAAGGCATTGATCGCCTTTGGTTATATAATCAATTTAGCATATAGAGGTTTTCAGCATCTGGATCCTTGAGCATTGGTAGCATCAGCGGAAGCATATAAGGATTCATCAACAGGAGAGAATATGTTGCTTACTCCCCCTAGAATCACGAACGGGGAAACCCTCCCCCTACAATGTTGCTCTTGATCCTTGACAAAATTTGGGGCGAGAATATGACTTGCTTTTTCATCTGAGTACTTCTCCCCCTAGACTGAATACCTGCTAAAATATGTCTCAAGCAGTAACCAACTGAATAAATCTTTATATCTCCCCCTCATGATGTCCAAAGTCTACTGGTCATTATGAAAAATGTTCAGTTGTGAAGTATCAGTCTATTATCTTCTACCACTTGTGAGCCAAAATGGATCGTTGAGG
Organism: Pulicaria dysenterica; assembly: GCA_947179395.2. Lineage (NCBI taxonomy): Eukaryota > Viridiplantae > Streptophyta > Magnoliopsida > Asterales > Asteraceae > Pulicaria > Pulicaria dysenterica. The sequence goes on along the minus strand of OX359290.1, from coordinate 66,658,155 downwards.
AGTGAATGTAGATCAGAAGTGAATACATTTCGGATGAAAAATGAAGAATAACGCTATATCAGAATAACGCTATATCTGAAAATGAAGAATAACGCTATATCAGAAAATGCATTTCGGATGAAAAATTTGAAATTTTGAGTGAAAAATGCAAGTCTGAGAAACCTGTTTGGATCGCATGCGATTGGATCCACGCGATAGGATGTGCGATTGGATCTGGTTGAATCGCGTGCGAATGGTTCTGGTTGAATCGCGTGCGAATGGTTATCAGGTTGAATCGCATGCGATTGGTAAATAACATGCGATTGGAATTCAGTGCGGCTGATAGCATGATTCGAATCGCATGCAATTGGGTCCATGCAATTGGATCCATTGCGGCTGATAGAAAACTTGTACTTAGCCAAATTCAACTTGATCGCATGCGATAACCATGGATGCGGCTGATAGATCTGAGATGTCACTTTCAGATTTGTTGACTTTACTCTGAATAGTGTCTACCCACTTGTACCTGATGTGATCTTTACTTGTGCAGGTTCCACACTCCAGCACCCATACCAGCACTTGATTTCACACACAAACACCAGTTTTTTGGTGTTTTTATCCTTTTTGAAATCAAAATCTCAGATCTACTTTCTTCTTTATTTTTCCAACTGTTCTTGATAAAATTTCAGAATCGTCATACTCGGTCAGATTAAAATCGATTTTCTTGTGGTTGATTCAAATAACATTTTCGACCATTTCTCTTTTAAAATTTGAACCAAAACCACGTAAAAATGATGCCTTCGTAGATGAAGCAATAAATTCAAGGCATGAACAATAAACCCGAGAAAACTTCGATTTTTCTGCCTTTTTCGTGTATAGAACAGTTGAGTTTACCTTTTTCGATCAAAGAACAGTAGATGTTGCTCGATTCTCCAACGATAACCCCTATTTTCAGATCATAGACGAGATTTTTGAGATGAAAACCGTATGATCAGCCTCTTTTTCTTCGATGAACAGCCCCTTTGATCTTCAAACTTCGATATGTTGATGTTATCACCGATAGATCTTCACTCCTTTGGCTCTGATACCAATTGATGGTCCCGTGTTTATACGGATGAAGCAATGCTAATGATTTAGTGTGTGTTTATGTGTATGTTTCGGTAGAGAAGAGAGAGCCGAGAGCTTTTAGAGAGAGAGAGAACACAAACACACAAAGTTGATAATGCAAAGCTTTGTATTGAAATGTGGGGGAAATGCCTTTATATAGCATTTCCCCAACTTTGGTATAATTACATATTACACCCTCACTTTAATATATCTAACAATCCTAATCAATCCTAATCAATCCTAAACAAGCTCTGATACCACTTGTTAGAGATAAACAAGCGATAGATTGAAGGATTGCTAAGATAACTATGAAGAGGTTGAGAGAGAATCTCATTTCACCATACAAAACACATAGTTAAGCCTTACATTGTGAGGCAATCCTTACATTTCCTTGTCTAGCACAAGGCTTATATACCTATAAGGTATATTTACAATAAGCACCCTCAACTATTGTTGAACTCCTATTCTATTACAATAATACAGTTCTAACAATCTCCCCCTTTGGAATGGAATAGGAGTTGTAGAATAAAATGAATAGGAGTCTTGATCTTTTCAGCATCTTGAGGGTCTTGTGCTTATTGTCTTGTATCGCTCCGGTAACCTAAGGCATTGATCGCCTTCGGTTATATTAACAGTTTAGCATATAGAGGTTTTCAGCATGTGGATCATTGAGCATTGATAGCATCAGCGGAAGCATAAAAGGATTCATCAACAGGAGAGAATATGTTTCTAACTCCCCCTAGAATCACAACCGGGGAAACCCTCCCCCTACAATGTAGCTCTCGAGCATTTAGGCAATTAGCAGAAGCGTATAAGGATTCATCATCAGAGGAGAATGTTTTGCTTACTCCTCCTAGAATCACAAACGGGGAAACCCTCCCCCTATAATGTTGCTCTTGATCCTTGACAAAATTTGGGGCGAGAATACTTGCTCTTTCTTCTGAGCAGTTCTCCCCCTAGACTGAATACCTGCTAAAGTATGTCTCAAGCAGTAACCAACTGAATAAATCTTTATATCTCCCCCTCATGATGTCCAAAGTCTACTGGTCATTATGAAAAATGTTCAGTTGTGAAGTATCAGTCTATTATCTTCTACCACTTGTGAGCCAAAATGGATCGTTGAGGAGTGAATGTAGATCAGAAGTGAATACATCAACCAAATCAAAAATCTGAGAAGTCTCGTACAAGATTATCAACCTAGTCTGAATCACAACAAGGAACAAAGAGAACGAAAGACAAGTGTATGCAAACGAACTTGGGACGGATAAGGATTCTATAGTAAGAAATAAGCGTTAAGGAACACAGGGAGCTGAAATCATATTCAAGCCTTTTCAACCTGTACGACTATAGAAAATGTGACTTTGAAAACATATCGTGGACAGGGAGTCGGATACATCCTTATTCAAAAGCACACAAAAATCTATCAAACTCTTCGAAAACATGAAGTAAACGGATGTTGGTTAAGACAATCAAGCAACGATACAAGAATTCTGAAAGATAAGAATGACAAATGAGAATTCAGAACTTACTGATAAAAGACTACCAAGATTCTAAAGAAACAAGGAATGGATGGCCAAAATCTGATTTTGAGACCAGATATTGGTGACACTAAGAGAGAAGACCCAAAAATCAGTTAGGAAAGGGCAGGATGACTAGACATAGGGTACTAGACAATTAAAGACATGGTTCACGGGAAAACAGAATATGACCCAAATCTAGAAACATCCAGAATGATAACTGAAACTTTGAGAACTCCCGACTTAGCCAAAAAATCCAAACACTTGACTTAGAAATCAAGGTGGCAACATAAATCAGTCAGAACGACGACGGGGGTTCGGGGGCAGCGCCCCTGATAGGGGGGTCCAAGGGGTGGCAACCCCTGGCGGGGTCCAAGGGGCAGAGCCTGTTTGGATAACGCTATATCAGAAAATGCATTTCGGATGAAAAATTTGAAATTTTGAGTGAAAAATGCAACTCTGAGAAACCTGTTTGGATCGCATGCGATTGGATCCACGCGATAGGATGTGCGATTTGATTTGGTTGAATCGCGTGCGAATGGTTCAGATTGAATCGCATGCGATTGACAAGATGCGGCTGATAGAACCCTATACTTAACCAAATTCAGCTCGATCGCATGCGATAGCCCTATAGAGCGGCTGATAGTGTGATTCGAATCGCATGCGATTGGGTCCTATTCTGTTTTCCCGTGAACCATGTGTTTAATTGTCTAGTACCCTATGTCTAGTCATCCTGCCCTTTCCTAACTGATTTTTGGGTCTTCTCTCTTAGTGTCACCAATATCAGGTCTCAAAACCAGATTTTGGCCATCCATTCCTTGTTTCTTTAGAATCTTGGTAGTCTTTTATCAGCCAGTTCTGAATTCTCATTTGTCATTCTTATCTTTCAGAATTCGTGTATCGTTGCTTGATTGTCTTAACCAACATCCGTTTACTTCATGTTTTCGAAGAGTTTGATAGATTTTTGCGTGCTTTTGAATAAGGATGTATCCGACTCCCTGTTCACGTTATGTTTTTAAAGTCACCTTTTCTATAGTCGTACAGGTTGAAAAGGCTTGAATATGATTTCAGCTCCCAGTGTTCATCAACGCTTATTTCTTACTATAGAATCCTTATCCGTCCCAAGTTCGTTTGTATCCACTTGTCTTTCATTCTCTTTGTCACTTGTTGTGATCCGGACTAGGTTGATAATCTTGTACGAGACTTCTCAGATTTTCGATTTGGTTGATGTATTCACTTCTGATCTACATTCACTCCTCAACGATCCATTTTGGCTTACAAGTGGTAGAAGATAATAGACTGATATTTCTCAACTGAAACATTTTTCATGATGACCACCAGTAAAGACTTTGGACATCATGAGGGGGAGATATAAAGATTTATTCAGTTGGTTACTGCTTGAGACATATTTTAGCAGGTATTCAGTCTAGGGGGAGAAGTACTCAGATGAAAAAGCAAGTCATATTCTCGCCCCAAATTTTGTCAAGGATCAAGAGCAACATTGTAGGGGGAGGGTTTCCCCGTTCGTGATTCTAGGGGGAGTAAGCAACATATTCTCTCCTGTTCATGAATCCTTATATGCTTCCGCTGATGCTACCAATGCTCTTGATCCTTGTTGACAAATTTGGGGCGAGAATAAATTTTTACTTTCATCTAAGTACTTCTCCCCCTAGACTGAATACCTCGTACAATATGTCTCATGCAGTAACCAACTGAATAAATCTTTATATCTCCCCCTCATGATGTCTAGTTCAATACCATATCTCAACAAATGAGATCTAGTAGCAGATGTGGTTACCCAGATGTATACTATTTGGTAAGGATCTTTATTTTCTTTTGATCCTATCTCACCCATAGCTCACTAAATATTTTTCAACTTCCCCCTCAAACTCACTTTCGAAATTGATGTATGTATCTCATGTTGGATACATAAGGACACTTGTTATCATTTTCGTAACCGGATGAGAAATCATGTGATATACAACAAAAATGATTGTCAAAGAAATTCAGTGTTGAGAAGGATTGTCAAGGAAGATTTGAACAATCATAGAAGATATAAACAATCAAAGTATTTTGACGAATGATGTCATAAAATGATTTAACAAGATAAGCTCAAGATAATTTGTTGACCATATGCACCCTATCTCCTGTTACACCCCTTTCTGTTTAATTTTACCTCTGCACACCAATCAGTATTCCATGATAACTGATTCTGCTCACCTAGATAACCTAGTAAGTAACCCTTACTATCTCGTTCTAGAATATGGTGAGCTCCTGGGGCAGGTCCTTCCAGTTCTGGATAGACCATAGGAGTATAAATGCCTACACTCCCTCACTCACGGTGCGTTTTCGATCACTTTGAATAGTAACACATGAATGAACGGTTTCCAAAAAGGAATTGAAACATTCAGCACAGAAGGAAGAAAGGATTTGATATGGAAACGCGGAAATTAAATATGATCATGCGAAGATCAACAAGAGATTGAATCAAGAAAGGTATCAAAATGAGTCAATGAATGAATACCTTCCTGAACAGATAACAGCAAATGAAAAGCAAAAAATCTTTTTGAATTTTGAAATTTTATAATGTTTTTGGCTTTTCAATGTTTTAGAGTTTCTAAAAAGATATAAAGCATTAAAAACAGAAACTCCCCCTAAATTGATGTATGAAATTTGTTTTCATCAATTAGGTGAATAAACAAAAGTTTTGCTCCCCCTGCAAAAATCAATCCATTAGAAAGCAAGTTATATTATGTAATAATAAAACTGCACAAATAAGCTTCTCAGGTCATTAGACTCGGGCTAATGCTGAACAAAATGAACTTGAATTGAATTACAGGGGAACTCCATCTTCTTTAAAACTTATGAGATTTAAACCAATTCAGCATACTGAACACAATGATCTTCACTGCAGTCTGAATGATCTTCATTGTGCTCCAACAATGTCTCTTTTTTGTTTACCTGCAAAACGGATTAACAAAAGTTGGTACCCATTTTTTATTGAGTGCAGATTTGTTAGTAGCAGGTTTTGGCATCCATTTTTGCGTATTTTCAACAATCACGGGTTTATGGACCTTTCTATTCAAAGGTCCCGAATGCCACTGAGGAATTCCGTTTTTAACAACAAACTCTTGTTTGATTCGTGACGTCTTACAAATCTTCTCTTTTGAAAGGCGGATTAAGTGCTTGGCTGAGTAAACCACAAAAGGATACTGTATGTCAGTCCTGAGCACAAAATCCCCAGTTGATCTTGGTTTTAAGAATGATTTGCGTCTGTTGTTGTTGTGAGGTATATGATGTGGCTTAGCAGCTCGAACCTCTTTCTGTGGAATCCTCGTTGTTGTTGGGATTGTGGTTGACGACAAATCAACATTTATAACCTTCTTCACGCTATACTCAGATGTACTTGAAGTGGACTCAGAAGGTTTATGCTTTACAATCCAGGCTGATTTAGTCGTCTGTGAAAGTGATGGATTACAGAATGAAGACAACTTTGCAACCGCGTCAGCTAGATTTTTCTTCGAAATCCATGCTTGTTTGGGTTTCAGCAAAGTATCATCTGTAATCACAGAACAAGCAGAATTAGAATTACTTGAAGAACAAGTATTCTGTTTAGAATTAAAAGCAGCTTGTTTGGATTTAGGGTTTCGTTTCGGAGAGTGAGTCGTTGCGGCCGAAGGTGATTTCACTTGATAAGAAGATCCAACAGATATTGTGAACTTAGGAGTCTTCATAGCAGTTGATGTGCTGGAGAAATCTTTGACTGAATAATCAGAACCTGCAACAGAGAAATAAGATTCAGACTGGCTACTACAATGTGAAACTGAATCAAAATTAAGGATGTCAGCGGAAGTCTTTGTTGATTCAGCAAGTTTTGCTGCGCTAAGCTCAACATTCAGAATTTTAGCCATGAATTCTTTCGTCTCTTTCTCAAACTTCACTCTCTCAGTGTCCAGTGTCGTTTGCAGTTCAGATATTTTCCTCTCCAAGATTGAACGAGGAACATATGACTGAATTGACACATGCAGCCTTTGTTCAAGTCCTTTGACTTTTTCCTTCAACTCAGCTTTCTCAACGCACAATTTGTCTATGATCTTTGTATCATTTTTCAACACAGTAGACAATTTGTCATTCAGCTCAGCATTGGCTTGTGTCAATTCTTTAGCCTTTTCATCGCAGTCTCAATATCTGCTTGTTTTTGCTCCAATTCAACTGCATAAGATTTACATATCTGTTCAGCTAGTTGAAATTGCACAGACACTATGGACACCTGATCTGTTAACTTTGCATTGACTGTGGACAGATTATCTGCTCTCTGCCTCTCAAAATGTAACCTTTCAGAATTCTGTTCAAACTCTTGAAGTTTTGCAGATAAACCAGAATGTTCTTGTGTAAGCTCTTTTAGTTTTGCAGTCTCTCTGCTCCATCCAGCACAAGCTTTATCGTGCAAGGAAAACATATTATCAAACAATGTTTGGATAAACGTCTCCTCTTTTGTAAAGTGAAATCTTGACCTTTGCCAATTCTTAACCACGACCTCAATGTGCGCTTTGTCAAAATACGTCAATGAATAATCCATAGTGATACCTGAAAAAAAATGATCGTTTAGGAATGATTTGATTTGATCAAAAATTAATCAACTAAAGTGATTTTAAAATCAATTGAGTACAAGTTGATTAAACGCAACAAAGATTTACGTCAACAATAATTTACGACAATTAAGATCAAATTGACGAAAATCAATAAAGTTGCGACAACAATGATATTGCAATAAGCGCGAATTAAATTTGTAGACATTAAAAAATAATTCAAATGCCAAACACTATTAATATTCGAATGTCAAGGAGTTTAGTTTAAAACAAGGAAATCGATTGAAGGCCCTCAATTAATATTCCTTGATTCAATTTAATTCCAGCTCTAGATGACAAACAAGAAAACAACAAAAAATGGCAACAATTAATTCAAAGCAAGATAAAAATTTTGTTTTTGGTAGAAATTAATGTTGATAGTTTTCGAAATTTTGTACGTGGCCCTTTAATTAAAATTCAATTAGCAGCAATTGATATGGTTCTCTTTTCTTTCTCGATGACAACAAATTGAATATTTAAGGAAGCTGTTGAATATTAAATGGGCTGTTCACACACAATTCTTAGTTCCAAATGAATTGATTTGTTCAACAATGAAATGGTTTGTCGTACAGCTGGTTTATCATTTAATGCTCATGTACTGTTATTCTCGAGAAGTGAATAATGTTGAGAATATTAAAATTGATTTATAGTGCTGCCCAGTTATCGATGAACACACAATTAATATCTCGATGAGCACAGCCACGCGCCTGACACAAAGCAGATAACAATTAATATTGGACAGCGTTAATTTCTCGATATCGTCCCACAAATAAGAGAATTGATAACAGCTGTTCCTTGGGATTTATAAGGAAAACGCGACTGATAGACAATCCGTGCGATTGCCTTTAAAAAAAAACTAAAGTCGATCGCGTGCGATAGAACGGTGCGATTGGGCTTCCTTTACACCTGAGACAATCGCATGCGAATGGGGCCTACGCGATATGTAGAATGGTGCGATACAAGGTCCCGGCTGATAGCTTTCAATCGCGTGCGATTGGGTCCTCTAAAAAAAACCCGGCTGATAGCTTTCAAAAAACACCTACAAACACCTTTTTTCACACACTAACACATCCAAAACAGATCTGACCCTAAAACTTCATCTTCCCCATCAAAATCCACTCAAGAACACGAAGAACACGATTTTTTAAAAACACCTCCAAAATGATTTTTCTCTTCAGATCTACCCATCTCCACTTCCACAAACACTTTTTATGTACTCCAATCTCGAAAACAAGTATCCAAATTCCCGTTTTTGAGCAAAAATCGTAAAGAACACCTTCAAATATATAAATAAATAAATAAATAAATATATATATATATATATATATATATATATATATATATATATATATATATATATATATATATATATATATATAGAAATTGGATCAATAAAGAACCATGTGTTAAACAAAGAACCTAAAGAACCAATCTGGACCTTTGGATCATAAATATTAATGGATGAGATTGATCGATGGCAAAACTGTAATTATTATGTATTAATTTAGGAAGAATAGGGCAAAAATGTAATTATCCCCCCCCCATCACCCACGATTTTTTTAAAAAAAAACCCTCAAAAACTTTAAATTGCCATAACTTTTTAAGTTTTGTGAATTTAATCAAAAAAATTATACCATTCTTTTAGTTTTTTAATCCTCTTTCAAACAAGATCACTCTTCCTAGAAAAACACCCTTTTTTTTGCATTTTGAATGTCGTCGCTAATGAGCTGAATGTCGTCGCAAATGGTTCGTCTCAGATCATAAATTTTGCGTTTTGCGTTTTTTACATTTTGCATGTTTATACGGATTTACGTTCTGCATTTTGCATGTTTTTTGCATTCTGCATTCTGCATGTTTTTTGCTTTCTGAATTCTTCATTCTTCGTTCTGCATGTTTTTTGCATTTTGCATTCTTCATGTTTTTTGCATTTCTGCATTCTGCATGTGTTTTGCATTTTAAATTCTTTCATTCTGCATGTTTTTTGCATTCTGCATTCTTCATTCTGCATGGTTTGAATTACCCAGCTCAAAATGCAAATTACGGATTTTGCATTTTGCATTTAGGCTTGGGCTTGAATGAACCCAGCTCAAAATGTAAATTACGGATTTTGGATTTTGCATTTTGAGTTTGAATGAACCCAGCTCAAAATGCAAACTTTGCATTTAAAAAAAAAAGTTTCAGGAATATATCAAGTCCGGTCTTGTTTGAAAGAGGACGAAAAACTGAAACTGATATAACTTTTTTGTTAAAATTCTAAAAAACGAACGAGTTATGATCATTTAAAGTAAGTGGGGGTTTTTTTATTTTAATTTTGGGGAAGATGGGAGGATGCTAGGAGCTGAGCGACGTTTTTTTTTTTTTTTTTTTTCTTCCTTTTTTTGCCCCTGAACTATGTGCCACGTGTCATCACGAGAGAAGGTTCTTTAGGTTCTATGTTTAAGAGAGGTTCTATGTTTAACCTTACCCTATATATATGTATATATATTTCAAAATAGAGTTACAAAAGCTTTAAGTGTGGGAAAATTTATATTTAGTTGAATTAAACTTGAAAAAGAATATATAAGCATAGTATTCAACTTGTTATTTTTCCACTTAATTTATTAACTCTTTTGAAATTATATATATTTTTCTTCTCACATTTATATAATTTTTAATATTTCAGAGAGGAAGATTTACACGAGGATCATCTTTATCTTCAGCACCCGATACGATTGCCGATCTACTAGCTGAAGATTGAACGCACGCTTTCCTACACTTTGGAAGCGTAACACCCATGGAATATAGAAGAACGTGCAATTCTAATCTCAATATACTCAAGAACAAAGCCGTGAAACCCGGAAAAACTATAGATTGGAATGCATTGGAGCAGTTGGGAGAAGCCAACTCAATCAGAGAGATAATGACTAGAACGGTGGAACATTACGGAGAAACAATGTTCTACTGTAGGGCATGGGAAAATGCCATGTGTATAAGGGAGGATATATATGTGGAGCTTTGCAAAGAGTTCTTTGCATCATTGATAATGAAGAGTGAAATAACCAGCTATCATGATGACAACAGTATGGTATTCCGATTAGGCGGACATATGAGATCTTTGTCTCTTTCTGATTTAGCTCTGGCACTGGGTATCTACACACCAGTACAGTTAGCATCTCCTGTTTTTCAGGAGTATATAGAGACATGTGAAAGGAAAACGCCTGATAACTTTTCCTATAAAGATGCATGGATAGAAATAGGAAGAGGGGATTATCAAGCAAGTATGAGCAAGGCTTCGGATATCCGAGACCCTCATCTCAGACTTCTTCATAGAATGATAGCTCATTCTATTAATGACAGGGGGGATGGTCAAGACAGAGTTAACAGGAGATATCTTTGGTTACTATACCACATATCTGATTTATCAAGAAACACTGACATTCCTTTTTGTATTTTGTCATTCTTAGAGGAAGCAAGCGGACTGCGTGGGGATAGTCCGATAGTTGGAGGCCAGTATGTGACAAGACTGGCAAAGCACTTTAACGTACTCACTGCTCAGGTACGTGCATCTTTGACTCCCATCCCAAAAATGGGATGGATTAACTTATAAGCAATGAGGCGTATGAGAGTGGCCCACTATGCGGATGCCACGAGATCTGTTACTCTGTGGGGTGATACGAGGGAGGATTCTGATGATGATGGTGAGGATCCGGAGAGACAACATGAACATGAACAAGAACCGCCACGACAACGAGGACGTGGTAGAGCACCATCTGATTGGGATGCACATGCTGCCTATACTGATTTGTCCGAAAAGGTAAGTAACTTAAATGTTTCTATGGAATCTATGCACGAAATGCAGAGGAGGTCTATGTACGACCAATACAGGATGATGCAGCAGTCTACATGGAACAACCAAGTACTATCATCCTGGATGGGTTCAACTGCAGCCACAACAACTGAACCACCACAGATTCCACAATATGAGCCTTTACCCGACTGGAGCGCGGATCAGTATAACCCTCCTCATGAAACACCCTGTGACAAATGGATCCGTCGACAAGACGGTAATTGATAAAAGTGGGGTAAAAATAATTTTTATTTAATATTATTGTGTAGTTTATTATATTTGGATTTTGTATGTGGAAGAAATTTCTTTTTAATTCATGTTTTATTTGGTGTGATTATTTTTTATATTTTATTCCAACTTTGTGGGTGTGTTGCCTAGAAAGCCTCACGAGACTATAACTCGTCCACTCGGGCTACCGAGAGGTTTAAAGGCTTGTTGCATATGCTAAATGCAACCGTGATCCCTACGAAAGTGAGTTAACTGCAACCCACCATACAAGACGCCTTACGAACATTGGATCCGACGATCCTATTGACGTTAAGTTTTTGTGGTAAACTCTATCTAGTTTTATTTTTACTATATTGCAGGTACCTATTTTTCTTATTTAATTTGTGTAAATTAATTATTATATTTCAGTTTGGTGTGATGTTTTATTAGTATTTTGCGTGTTATTATTTTATTTAGTGTGAAATAAGAAAGAAATAAAGAAGTGTATATACAGAAGATAAGAAGTAACATACGAGAAGATAAACTCGGCTCGCATTAGAAACAAGAAGCAAATACATATGGAACCGAGGATTACAAAAGGGTACAGATTACAGAAAGAAAGGAAACTCAAACCCATAGGGGAGTAATTCTTTCTATTATTGAACTCCTACATTTTTATTACATTACAAACTTACTTAACTTCAAACATACGGGATTAAAAACGCCATCATCAGGAGTGGCCAGAAGATACAAGAAAATATCAGATAGAGTTCAAACCACTCCTCTACCGGAAAAGTTTGGTAGAGATAAATGGTTATCACGATAAGCTCCCGAACAAGTAATACCAAAACAGGATCAATCATTTTTCTTGTAAAATATAGTGGGAGTAGGTTTAAAATATATAAAATGTGTGGAATGGAGTATGAAATTTGAGGTTAAAAGGGGGTGTTTGTTGTTGTCGACCAACGGTCATCTGACCGTTGAGATTTATCTGTAGCGGTTTTTGCATTGAGGACAATGTAAAATTTCAAGTGTGGGAAGGGGTTAAATTCTTAACTTTGTTAAAAATCGAGAGTCTTAAGGCTAAAAGCCGATAAGATATGAAAAAATTTCTATTATAAAAAAATTTAAAAAACTGTGGTCAAATTTTTTGATTTTTTTTTACTACCTAAACATTAATTTTTTTTTTCACAACTAAATTAGAAAAATAATTGAAAGATCATGCTTACTTTAATCCTATTCCATTACCCAAAAGAGAGATTGAGCCTATAATTATTAGCATTTATCTTATGATGCTATCTTTTCTTTGGAGTGAGGAAGTCAACATACGATTGTTAGATCTGTATTTGTGATTAGATCTAGACAATACTTTTGTAATAGAATAGTATTTGTGGTTAAGGTATATATACCTTGTAACCTTTTATTCAATGGAACCTTTGACATTTTGAAATAGTAAAACACACACTTAAAGGTGTTATTGGCATATTCTCTCTACTTATATTTGAATTCATACACTATACACTCAATCTTGACTTTCAAGTGGTATCGGAGCCAAAGGAGTGATGATTAGATCTGAATTCAACAAACAAAAGTCGAATTTTTGAAGATCTTTGAAGAAAAAGGGGTATTTTCGGGTTTGAGATCAAAGTCTAGATCAAATGGAAATTTTAAGTGTTAATTGATTGGATTAAGATCGCAAAGCATAATGAAACATTCGACATTTGATTTCATAGCAATTGGATAACAAATCAGTGGCCAAATTGAAGATTTTTTAGTTTTTGAGTTTTGGAAGTTCTTGAAGAAATTTGATCGATGTTTGTCATAATTGTTGATAGAGAAATGTAAATCGGGGGTAGGCAAAGTGATCTGGACAAGAAATCATCAGATTTGGGCAAAAATTCGAAAATTTTGAATCTGAGCGGATTGATCTTGAAGCTGTCGGAATTCCAGGTTTGAAGGGGTCAGAATTGCCCTTTGAATCAGTCGGAATTGCTGAATTCCGAGAATATTTTGGTCGGATTTGTCGGATTCCGAGAAGAAATCAGTCGGAATTGCTGAATTCCGAGAATATTTTGGTCGGATTTGTCGGATTCCGAGAATTTTGATCGGATTCCGAGAATTTTGATCGGATTCCGAGACTTTTGATCGGATTCCGTAGTTCTAATAGGATTTCTTGATTTTCTCGGATTTTCTTTTTTCTCGGAATTCCTTATTTTCTCGGAATTCTCTCTGTGCTCGGAATTGCCTATTTTATCGGAATTCATGTTGGGAAATTAGCTAAGGCATTAAGACTGTTTAACATGCAAAGTTGAAACTGTTAGAAGAATTTTGACAAACAGTTTAGAACTGTTAGTGAAGATTGTGAAGACAGTTGTGAATAACAGTTGCTGTGGGCATTACAACTGTTTGTACAAAGTTCAGAACTGTTAGTTCAAACTTCTACAACTATTTGAAGACCTTGAAGCCGAAGACTGTTAGAAGAACCAGAACTGTTGCATCCAATGAACAGTTTCGGTTGAGCTAAATATGGAAAACCCTATCTTTGAAGATATCTCGAAATATTTGGAAGATCATCAAGATTATCTCAGAAGATAGAAGATTACCTAACTGTCAATAAATCAAGGAATATCAAGGAGTATATAAATACTAGATTAGAATTTATAATACGTACGTACTCATTGTTTAAGTTTTTGCATTTATTCTTCAAGTTGTAATTTGCTTTCAGAATAGTGCTAAGCCTCTAAGTTTCTCTTTGAAACCAAAGAACAATCTGTGTTCTTCGTCTAACATAATAAGTTAGATTGGGGGTGAAGTTTGCTATTGTAATCATTCTGGTTAATCAATAAAACTACTGTTTGATTGAATTGCTTTGTGTTCAAAACCTTCTTTAATCAATTAAGTGTGATTCCGCAACCTCTTAGTTGATTGTGATCATAGTTAAAGATTAACTTTTTATTCAACTCTGATTTGTTATTCAAAAGTTAGTTCTTGTTATTTGATATAATTTATATCCGATCCTGACAAGTGGTATCAGAGCCTTATCATTAAGGTTCCTTTGATCACCAGTTGAAGGTTTTGCTTCAATCTTGCTTTGTTCTTTAAAACTGTTTTCAAATTACTTTGTTCCAATGGATTCTGGTGGATCTTCGGATAACAATGGCTCTGGGTCAAACATTCGTGTTCCCATGCTCAAACCAACTGATTTTGAGATGTGGAAACTGAGAATCAAGCAGCATGTCCAATTAATGGACTATGCTGTTTGGGAAATCATTGAAACTGTTCCCACTACCCCTGTTGATCTGGATGAGACTGGAAAACCAAAGAAGAAGCCACCACCAAAGACAGATGGTGAAAAGAAGGAGAGAATGATGGAGATGAAAGCTCTCAGCATCCTTCAGATTGCAATTCCCAATGAGTATCAACATCAATTCAAGAAATTTGATGATGCTCATGAACTTTGGAAGGCTCTGGAAAAGAGGTTTGCTGGGAATGCTAGCTCTAAGAGAAACCAAAGAGATCTCCTTAAACAAGCCTATGAGAACTTCACCAGTGGAAAGAATGAGAGTATCACCCAAATCTTTGATAGGTTTTATAAGCTGGTAAGCCAACTAGAGAGTGCTAAGGTTAGGCTTGATCAAGATGAGATAAATAGAAAGTTTCTTAGGTCTCTAGGTGATGAATGGACTGTGTTTGCTGCACAATGGAGGACTAAGGATTCCCTTGAAGACATAGAGTTAGATGATCTCTATAATAGTTTGATAGTGTTTGAGGGAGAGATAGAGGGAAAAAGAAAAACTGTTGTCCCTAGCCACAATGCTGCTCTCCTGTCATCCTCAGGTATGGAATCAAACCATTCATTAACTAACTCTATTGATAGTTGTGCAGGTACTAGTTCTGCTGTTGGACTAGATGTGAACACTCCAGATGCTGTGCTTGAAGCTTTTCTTGCCAGCCATGCACATTCAACCCTCACCATTGAGGATCTTGAACAAGTGCACCCTGATAATCTTGAGGAGATGGATCTCAAATGGCAGATGGCCATGCTTACTGTTAGAGCCAAGAGGTTCATCAAAAGGACTGGAAGGCAAAACATGAATTTCAGAGCTGATGGCAAGGCTGGATTTGACAAGTCAAAGGTGAGATGCTTCAAATGTCAACAGCTTGGCCACTTTGCAAGAGAGTGCAGATCTGGTGGACAAGTCCAGAATCAAGGTCAGAGGCCAACTCAGAATCAAACCTCCTTAGCATTAGTCTCACAAGAAGGCCATGGGTTTGATTGGAGTGATCAAGCAGAGGAGGCTACAAACAACAAAGCTTTGATGGCATTGACTGACTCCTCCATCAAGTTGAATTCACCAGAATCTGAGGACATTCAGGTATCTTCTAAACTATGTCCTGGTGAATGTAGAGCTATTGTTAAAAGGTTTAGAGAGCACAATAAGAAAATGTGTGCTGCTCTAAGCAAAATGGAGGAGAGGAGATATGAATCAAGTGCAGTCATTGAAAGTTTTGAAAAGAAAATAAAAGATTATCAAGCCAATGAACTGCAAATGGATTATGATAGAAAATATCATAAGTGGGAAAAAGAGCAGCTTCAAGAGGAGATTGATAGTCTGAAAAAGAAGCTAAGTGAGAAGGAAAGCAAGGTTGATGAATTAACCAAGAAGTTGGAGGGAGTGGACATAGATCTGAGTATGTTCAAGGCCGCCAACCTTAAACTTGAAACCTTGTTGCAATCTCAAGTTAGAGACAAGGTGAAAACTGACCTAGGATACAAACAAACCCCACCTCCATACAACCAAAACTACATAACTCCAATGTCAGAGGTAGCTGACAGATATGTTAATGATCCTTTGGAAGAAGAACTTAAGTCAGCTGATCCAAAGTTTGAGAGATATGAAGATGGAGTACTGTCAGAAGTAAGTGATGAAGATAATGAGGGAGTTGTGAAGAAGGATGAAGTTATTCCATATGAAAATCACATCTGTTGTGATCCCATTCCCACAAAATCATCTTTACAACCTGTGGTGTTTGTAAAAGCATCTACTGAACCCCTCACCAATGAGCCAAAACCCTCAAAAGTTGTTAACTCCATAAAAAGTTTCACAACTGTTGCCAACAGTTCTCATCTCTACACTAACAGTTCCAAAAAGAACCCAAACAGCTCAACTGTTAGTACTAAGACCAAAGGAAAGGAGAAAGTTGGTGAAGTTGTAATTGGAAAGCCCAAGAAGGAGGCTGCAAAAGCACAGACAAAACCCAGATTTGTAAAAAGGCATACTGAAATGCCTGCATGCACATGCCAAAAGCATGGTGTACAAAAGTTTCCTCAGTCAGCACCTGTTAGAGGAAATCAAAGAAATAGGAACCAGTTCTGGTCACAAAGAACTGGTTTGCCTATTGTGAAAGCTAAAAAGTGCTATATATGTGGGAGATCCAATCACTTGGTTCAAGACTGTTATTATAACCCACAGCTGTGTAGCACCAAAAAATCAAGTTTCAAAAAGCAGATTAACAGTTCTAAAACTGCTAAGCCAAAACAGGCTAACAGTTCTACACATGTTACATCCAAACCAACTAACAGTTCCACAACTGTTTTATCAAAACCAAAAACTGTTGGTCTGGCTTGGGTGAAACTGCAGAAACAAACAGTTTCTGAAGAGGGTAAAACTGGTACTCAAATTGCAAAACAGAATAAGTCACATGATGACTCAACTGTTTTACCATCTACAACAACTGTTTGTTCAAAGGTCTCAACTGTTAATCACAACAGTTGGGAACCACATGTTCTTACAAAGTATTCATCACACAAATTAGAGAAATCTAATTTGGATGAAATCAAAAAGAACCAAACTCTGTTTAAGTATTATGACTTAAATGGTGTACCCAAGACCTGCATGGCCTGGGTACTTCCTGCTACTAACTGATTTTATTTGTGCAGAGCATTCATAGGGCCAATCATGGATCTATCTGGCATGTGGATAGTGGATGCTCAAGGCACATGACTGGAAATCCACATTGTTTGAAGGATTTCAGAAGCATCAATGGTGGATTTGTAGCATTTGGAGGAAATGCTAAGGGAGGAAAAATCACAGGTAAAGGAGCTGTTGAGGCAGGTACACTTACATTTAATGATGTTTTCTTTGTTGAACAACTTAAGTACAATCTGTTAAGTGTATCTCAAATCTGTGACAATGGAAACAAAGTTTTGTTTACAGATTCAAAATGCATTATCCTATCAAAAGATTTTGAACTCAATGAGAAGGATGTTCTTTTGAGAACACCTAGAAAGGATAATGTATACTGTCTAGATACACAAAAGATTGCTAAACAGAATGTGTTAAGTTGTTTACTCTCAAAGGCATCTGATGATGAGTCTGCCATTTGGCATAGAAGGATGTGTCACATGAATTTTAAAACCATGAACTTGTTAGCTAAAAATAGTTTGGTAAGAGGTTTGCCCCAAAAAGAATTCTCATGTGATGATCATTGTGTAGCCTGTCTCAAATGCAAGCAACACAAAACTTCTTATAAGACCAAAGAAGTTTCTTCCATTACTGCACCTTTACAATTGTTACACATGGATCTTTTTGGTCCTACATCTGTGGTGAGTATAGGGAAGAAAGCCTATTGTTTAGTCATAGTTGATGATTTCACCAGGTTCACATGGGTTCAATTTCTTAGAACTAAGGATGAAACTGCTGAGTTAGTTAAGTCACTTATTCTTAAAATTGAAAATCAATCTGATTTGAAGGTGAAAGTCATTAGATCTGACAATGGTTCTGAATTTAAGAACTATGAGCTAAACAGTTTTTGTGAAATTAAAGGTATTGAAAGACAGTTTAGTGCCCCTAGGACTCCCCAACAGAATGGAGTTGCTGAGAGAAGGAATAGGACTTTGATAGAGGCTGCTAGATCCATGTTAGCTGATTCTAGGCTCCCAATGACATTCTGGGCAGAAGCAGTGAACACTGCCTGCTATGTTCAGAATAGAGTACAAGTAGTCAAGTCCAAAGGGAAAACTCCTTATGAGTTGTTCCTCAAGAGAAAACCTTTAATCAACTTCTTCAAACCATTTGGTTGTCCTTGCACTATCCTTAATACCAAATCACAATTAGGCAAGTTTGAGAGTAAGGCTGAAGAAGGTTTCTTTGTAGGATACTCCACTCAAAGTAAAGCTTATAGAGTATTTAACAATGTCACTAGAATCATAGAAGAGAGTATGAATGTCTCTTTCAATGAGAATAGGATCAATATTGCAGGTAATGGACCTGATTGGTTATTTGATATTGATGCATTGTCTAAATCTCTTTCTTTTGAGTATTCTACTGAAACAGCTGTAGGTACCTCCACAAATGTTGGTAAAAATCAACAAACAGTTTCCAACAGTCCAAACAGTTTTGAAACTGTTAGCTCAAAACCAACAACTGTTGGTTCAAACAAAGTTACTGAAGACTTTGTTGTGATTCCTATGCTTAAACAAGAGTTTTCCAATGCTGTTGATCCATTGATTAATGCTGAATCTTCCAAGGACATGGATTCTCATGATCCTCAACAACACACTGACTCTGCATCCCAAACAGTTGCTGATCAAGTGTGTGATACTGCTGGAAATTCAAGTGAACGTGAGATTGATCTGTCTAATCTAGGGAATGAACTGACTGAAGAAAACATTCCTACATCAAGAGTTCACAAGAATAATCCAATATCACAAATAATTGGTGATCCAACCACTCCTATCAGAACAAGGAACATGCTACAAAATGAAAACAGTGGTGTGGATCTTGCCCAATTTGATGTGAATGCCTGCTTTCTATCTCAAATAGAACCAAAGAAAGCAGTTGAAGCATTGAAAGACCCTTCATGGGTGGAAGCTATGCAAAAGGAGCTCTTACAATTTCAAATTCAGCAAGTTTGGAAGTTGGTTGAGCTTCCAAGAGGCAAAAGAGTAATTGGCACCAAGTGGGTGTTCCGAAACAAGAGAGATGAAAGAGGGATTGTAATCAAGAACAAGGCAACACTGGTTGCACAGGGCTATACACAAGAGGAAGGAATAGACTATGATGATGTCTTTGCACCTGTTACAAGGATTGAAGCCATTAGACTATTTCTTGCCTTTGCAAGCTTCAAAGGATTTAAGGTGTATCAAATGGATGTCAAGTCTGCATTTCTCTATGGAACTATTGATGAGGAGATATATGTGTGTCAACCCCCTGGCTTTGAAGACTCAAAGTACCCTGACAGGGTATATAGGTTGGATAAAGCTCTATATGGACTACATCAAGCTCCTAGAGCTTGGTATGAGACATTATCATCCTACCTTCTTGAGAATGGTTTTAAGAGAGGCACAATTGACAAAACATTGTTTACAAAGATTGTTAAAACAGAGATTTTGCTTGTGCAAATCTATGTTGATGATATAATCTTTGGATCCACTGATGACAGCCTGTGCAAAGAATTTGAAGTCATTATGCACAAAAGATTTCAGATGAGTTCCATGGGTGAACTCACATTTTTCTTGGGATTACAAGTGAGACAGAAGCCCTCTGGTATCTTTCTAAGCCAATCTAAGTATGTCAAAGACATATTGGACAAGTTTGGCTATCAAGATGTGAAACTGGCAAGCACTCCTATGGAAACACACAAATAGTTGGGAGCAGACTCTGAAGGGGAGGATGTAGACATACATCTATATAGGTCAATGATAGGTTCATTAATGTATTTAACTGCTTCTAGACCTGATATAATGTTTGCTGTGTGTGTTTGTGCCAGATTTCAATGCAGTCCGAAGATGTCACACTTGTTTGCTGTGAAGAGGATCTTTAGATACCTCAAAGGCCAACCAAAATTGGGACTTTGGTATCCTAAAGATTCACCTTTTGATTTGGTGGCATATTCTGATAGTGACTATGGTGGAGCCAATGTGGATAGAAAATCAACCTCTGGAGGATGTCAATTCTTTGGATAAAGGCTGGTTTCATGGCAATGCAAGAAACAAACAACAGTTTCAACTTCAACAGCTGAGGCTGAATATATTGATGCATCAAGCTGCTGTTCACAGGTTCTATGGATCCAGAATCAGCTTCTGGATTATGGTTTGTCTTTCTTAAATACACCTATTTATGTTGATAACACCAATGCTATTAGCATAGTTAATAATCCAGTGAAGCATTCTAAAACCAAGCACATTGAAATCAGATTTCACTTCATAAGAGACTGCAATGAAAAGAAATTAATCCAAGTTATGAAATTCCATACTGATGATCAATTAGCTGATCTGTTCACTAAAGCATTTGATGTGAGCAGATTCAACTTTTTGATCTCAAACATTGGAATGATTAACTTGGACTAACAGTTGTTCATTACTCAATGTTTTTCACACTAACATTTTGCAACTGTTAGTATTGTTATCTAACAACTGTTGCTTTTAAGTGTTCAGGGAAGAGTAAAAGTACAAATCCCAAACCAGTTTTGGACATATCTGGTTGCCTGTCCCACAAACAGTTTTCAAATCCATGAATGTCCTTGATATGTAGTAAAGGTAAAATACTTTATTGAGAACAGTTCCAGACTGATAAAGGTAAGTCACTTTATTTTGTAGTGTTGTGAATGGACATGACAAGTCATTGCATGCTAAATTATTGAACAATTTACTACCACAAGTTTGTCTATAAATTAGCTTGCATGCATTCTTCACAAATCACACCTACATTTGCATTCCAAAGAGTAAAATTTTCTTTGCAAATGGCTACTAACTTCTTTCTCATAAACTTCAAAGAAATTAATGTTAAACAAAGTTATGTAACCATCCCTACCCCATTTGTTAGAATGCATGAGCTTTGGCAATACTCATCTTGTGTTCTTGAGATGCATGATGATCGAGATGTGTTCACCTTGACACAACACCTAGACCCACGTAGGCCAAATAAAATGACTGATCATATTCGTATAAGAGGTGATTTTGAAAACTTCACTCTCTTCCACGAGTTGCCTACCAACTGCTGTTTAAGGTTCGACTTGAACCTGGAAGGCACAACAGGCTCAGTAGTGTGGTTCAATGTTCGAAGAAATGATGCTGATGATGTCCTTCTAGCCTCGGATGATGATGCAGTGGAGGTCATTGTAATCGATGACTAGTTCCAATGCACGTCATGGTCTTAGCTGATGATGAATTGGCAGTCATCATCTTTAGAGACGAACAACCGTTAGAGAAAGAGATGGGTGTAGAAATCGAAGTCAGAAAAGACTAAATTTCGTTGACCCTTGCACAATTAGATAAACAGTACCAACAATGGCTTGTGAAAATGCATGTACTTTGTAGTTCATCTGTGTTAAACATGAATAAAATGCATATTTTGTTGATGTCTGTGTTGGCTAATGGTTTGTTTATGATGAATCAGCTTATGATGAGTGTATGAGCTAAGTTTTGTTGACAGTTGCACATATTTTTTTAACAGTTGTTTGAAATACTACTAACAGTTTTCAACTGTTAGCATATGGCTTGCACAACTGTTAGGAAAAATTCATGTGCATCTGAGGGGGAGAAACTCGTCCAATAACAGTTGTACTTTCTAACAAAAACAGTCTTCAACTGTTAGTGTGTAGAATGCACAACTGTTAGTCCAAATTCATGATCTTCGAAAAGGGAGTTATTTCTAAACAACAGTTGTTACATCTTATGAAAACAGTTCTTCAACTGTTAGTTTTATTTTTGTCCGTCAACTGTTAAGTTACTAAAGGGTGTTTTGGTCTTTGCAGAATTTTGAGGATGTTTGAATTGCATTGAATATTCGAAACATATATAAGGCAATTCCCTCCTCACCAGTTCATTCACTCGTTCTAAACTTAAATCACACGCAAACCCTAAATCCTATCTCTCGAACTCGAAATGGCTCCCCTTCCATTCGTCAAAGAGCACAACATGATCGCCTTCCTTGCCAAACCCGATAATCTGCATGTCTTTCATGACATGATCGAGTATCTCTCAATGTCCAACATTCACAATGCTCTTACTGTTAATCCCACCATATATACCTCGCATGTCTACCAGTTTTGGAAAAATGCAACTGTGCGAGAGGAAAATGGAGTTCAATGGATTGACTCCAAGATAGACGGCACTGAGGTCGCTATCTCTTAAAACATCATTCGTCAATCTCTGTAACTGAATGATGTCAATGGTGAGTATTCTGACTCGGTTTCACTTGACTATTTATACACTGAGTTAGTAAAACTGGGATATGAGGGCCCTAGGGGAAAGGGCACCTTCTACAAATGGCAGTTTTGCGCACACTGGAAGTTCATGATCCATACTCTCCAGCAGTGCATTAGCCCTAAGAGAACAGGCTGGAATGAGTTTGGGAGCAACATTGCTCTCGCACTCATCTGTCTAGCAAACAATAGATGCTTCAATTTTTCAAAACTAATCTTTAATGGAATGGTAAAGCATCTCGGGACCAAATATGGTCTCTTTTTGATGTACCCCAGGTTTGTGCAAATTTTCTTAAACTTTTTGATGCCAAACCTTAAAATACACAAGAGGTTCATTATTCCCTCCACTCATGTGGCCTCCACATTGAGCAAATTGTTGATTAATGGCAAGAATTTTTCTGGTGCCATAACTCCACCACTCTCTGCAATGGTGGAGTTCTTGTCAAGAAACAGGGCTGCTAGTGTTGAGCATGAAGCCCAACTTATTGCTACACCACCAACACTAGAACCAACAACCCATGATACTCAAAACTCCCTCTCTGCTACTTTTGAAATAAATACAACACAAGCCCTCACTCTTAAAACATTTCAAAAGAAGAGGAAAAGAACTGTTGGTGCTTCTTCCACCACAGTTCATGAACCTGAAACTGTTAGCCCTGCACAGGTGCATTCACCTGGACAGAATATCGAAAGGGAACCCCTTGTGCTGTCTCCCAGGCACAATGAGGAGGTGATCACTCCATTAGAGGGTGATCATATGGTTTCTGAGGCTGACACTACTGTTTTATCCGCAAGGGATAAACAGGACAGTGTTAACATAACTAAGACCTCAACCATGGCAACAGAAGCTGGTCAAACAGCTTCTGGAAATCCCCAGAACCAAGAAAAGAGGGGTACTGGTGTGGAATCTCAATTGAGTGAACCACCAGTTTTATCTGTCAATGATATGTTAACAGTGGCAACACTGGCTGACATTGAGGCTAGAATGCAACACCAAGCATTGACGAATTCCAACTTTGCACCTTTCTTTGCTGCATATGTGCAACTCAAGAAGAAGATTGACTTACAAAACAAAAGGATTCTTCAACAAGATCAGCAAATCAAGGTTTTGACCAACAGTTTGAAGCATGCTAATGAGGTGCTAAAGCTACATGATCAAGTCCTACAACAGTTGACAGCTGCTGCAAGACCCCCTTCAACTGTTCCAATCAAAGAGGGGGAGAGTTCATTACCAACAGTTGCTGAAGTGCCAGAACAAACAGCTGCAGTGGATGAACTAACAGTTGCACCTAGTGAATCAACAGTTGAAGAGAAACTATCAGCGGTGGATAGAGTGCTGATCAATATGATAATTTTGTCTGGTGATTACCCAACAACTGAGGTTTACAAGCATGGCCCAAGGTGAAACAAGAGTATTTGGTGAAAGTGGGTGCTCAGATGTTGAACTGCAATGAATTCCAAATGAGACAAAAGATTGATGATGGATGGCTTGAGGGCAAATGTGCAAAGTTAAAACCTATTAAGCCAAAGCCTGGATTCAAAGGGATTCATATTGTAGAAAAGGTTATTGAAAAGCCAGTGAAACAGGTAGAAGGAAAGGGCAAAGAGATTGTTGTTGAGCTACCAAAGCTAAAATTAACAAAAGAACAACAAGAAGAAAGGGATTTTGAATGTGCTCAGAGGTTGGCTGCTGATCTTCAACAACAAGAACAGACTGATTTTGAAATAGCAAAGAAGCTAGCCGATGAGTTCACAAAAGAGATTGATGAGGAAGAGAAAGCAAAGAAAGCTGATAAGGGAGTGAAAAGAAAAAGAATTGTAAAGAAGAAAACAATTTTACCTCCTCCCAAGTCACAAGTGAAAAAAACAAAAGCTGAAATGGTTCAAACAATCATTCAAGACCGACTGAGAACTGAACTAGAAACAGGGATTGATAAATTGGTAAAAGAACAGTGGGTCAAAAATCCCATATCACAGAATGGAGATTTAAGATGTTAAGAGAAGACACCGGAAAGACAGGTGTAACTGTGGTCAGAGAAGGGTTGATGGAAAGATACTCTAATTTCTTTCAATTGGTAAATAATTGTACAAGGAGAGATCTTGAAGAAATGTATGTATATGGGGTTAATCATTTTGCAAATACTGAGGAGGTTGCGATAAAAGTTTTGATGAGGCATCTAACAAGCATATGCCGTCCAAAGGAGATTATGCAAGTTTTGATTGCTGATGAGGCTTTTCCTATCAAGTCAGTAAAAGTGTATGCTAAAGCTGGAGTGTACCATATGGTGATGGATAACTCTAAACAACAATGGTTTGCTTTGGAGTTCATAGAGCACAATAAAGTCAAGCTTCAGTATATGCTAAAAGCAAAATTCTTTGGATCAGATAGAATAAAAGATGATTTGTTCAAGAGATTAAAAGAAAGACTGGCATGAGTCAAGTCTATGTAAGTTTTCTCTCAATTTTGACTGTAACAGTTTACTTTGCATAAATATATGAAATTCATTCTTTGCTTATGCTTAATTTGTCTGTGATTGAACCCTATGATCGAAAGAACTTAAAGATTTTGATCAATTCTTTAAGTTAGGGGGAGATTGTTGGGAAATTAGCTAAGGCATTAAGACTGTTTAACATGCAAAGTTGAAACTGTTAGAAGAATTTTGACAAACAGTTTAGAACTGTTAGTGAAGATTGTGAAGACAGTTGATGTGGGCATTACAACTGTTAGTACAAAGTTCAGAACTGTTAGTTCAAACTTCTACAACTGTTTGAAGACCTTGAAGCCGAAGACTGTTAGAAGAACCAGAACTGTTGCATCCAATGAACAGTTTCGGTTGAGCTAAATATGGAAAACCCTATCTTTGAAGATATCTCGAAATATTTGGAAGATCATCAAGATTATCTCAGAAGATAGAAGATTACCTAACTGTCAACAAATCAAGGAAGATCAAGGAGTATATAAATACTAGATTAATTTATAATACGTACGTACTCATTGTTTAAGTTTTTGCATTTATTCTTCAAGTTGTAATTTGCTTTCAGAATAGTGCTAAGCCTCTAAGTTTCTCTTTGAAACCCAAGAACAATCTGTGTTCCTCGTCTAACATAATAAGTTAGATTGGGAGTGAAGTTTGCTATTGTAATCATTCTGGTTAATCAATAAAACTACTGTTTGATTGAATTGCTTTGTGTTCAAAACCTTCTTTAATCAATTAAGTGTGATTCCGCAACTTCTTAGTTGATTGTGATCATAGTTAAATATTAACTTTTTATTCAACTCTGATTTGTTATTCAAAAGTTAGTTCTTGTTATTTGATATAATCTATATCCGATCCTGACAATTCAAGATCACCCGGATTTACACTCATTTTTCAAATTTTTTAAGCTCGACCCCAGCCAGGGGCTCTGCTCCTTGGACCCCGCCAGTGGTTGCCACCCCTTGGACCCCGCTATCAGGGGCGCTGCCCCCGAACCCCCGTCGTCGTTGTTGTGACTGAATTATCTTGTCACCTTGATTCCTAAGTCAAGTGTTTGGATTTTTTGGCTAAGTCAGATGTTCTCAAAGTTTCAGTTATCATTCTGATGTTTCTAGATTCGGGTTTGCTTTGGGTCATTGTTACCATGTATTGGAATGTCTAGTCCCTTATGTCTAGTCATCCAACGCTTTCTTAACTGATTTTTGGGTCTTCTTTCTTAGTGTCACCAATTTTTGGTCGCAAAACCAGATTTTGGCCATCCATCCCTTGTTTTACTAAGAAACTTCCTTGAAAACCATTTTCATTTTCTCGAAAACTTACTTCAAAATTGTTTTGAGTTTCCTCTACCTTATTATTTAAAAAAGACATGGTTCTGATACCAATCTATTATTTAATTGTGGTCTAATGGGCTCAAGGTGAAACCCAAATTTATGATGGTTTAGTGGGCATGGCCCAAGAGAAGGTATTATATATATGTGTAGCAAATTAGGGTGGAGGATTAGTGTTGTACTGATTTGAATCCTCAGAGAAGAGAGTGTAAAATCTTTGAAAGTATATGTGAAAAAGAAGAAGAAAATAATAAAAGTTAAGCTATTATACAATATATACATTTTGAAGTAAAGAATTTTGTTTTTTTGTGATTTTTGTCTTTAAGTGCAAAAGGAAATAATTTTGTCTTTTTGTGATTTTCCTTTTTTAATATATACATTTTGAAGAAGAATTTTTGTCTTTTTGTGATTTTTGTTTTTTTGTGCAAAATGATGATATTATAAGAATTTTATCTTTTTGTGATTTTTGTTTTCTAATCTATACATTTTGAAGGAAATTTTTTTGTCTTTTTGTGATTTTTGTTTTTTAGTCCAAGAGAAAATTTTTGTCCTTTTGTGATTTTGATTTTTTAATATATACATTTTGGAGAATTTTTTTTTGTCTTGTTCTGATTTTTGTTTTTAGTGCAAAATAATGATATTATTATTATTATTATTATTGTTGTTGTTGTTGTTGTTGTTGTTGTTGTTGTTATTATTATTATTATTTGAAGTAGAAGTAGTTGCAATAGTAGTAGTAGTAGTAGTAAATTGACATATATTTTATATTTCATCTCATTATCAAATCTACTATATTATTACTATCTTTCATTGTTTACATTTAAAACAATTTAGTTTAATTCTATAGTTGTTTATATTAATATTAGTAACGGAAGTCAAGGCTAAAATTTCGAATCTTTTTAGATTATTTTTTTAAATTATTTTACGGTAGACGAGATACGATTTTTACCCCGCCACGAAGCGGTGGTAATATTTACTTGTTACAAGGAAATTCTTAAGGAATGAACTCTAAATCTTTGTAGTTGATTCTTTTAGAAATTTAGTGTCAAGGGAGAGAGATGTAGTGAACTTTAAAGGGTTATTCACTCTGTGTTCTTGCCATCATTGACCAAGAACAATAGACTCATCTTTGAGTTGGATTTTTGGTTATAAATCCGAAATGTTGAGAAGTGTTTTTGTAATAACTAATGATCTTGAGTGAATATAGTACTTTTAGCTAATCAAACAAGTGATTTGCATATATCTAGGATCGATTCTCGAAGTATTGCTTCCTGTTCTTTGAGAAAACCTAATCCGAGAAAGAACTTGACTTTGGGGGATGAAAACTTGACGAAACTTTTTATGGTTGGTAAGAAATTGTTCTCGTATAAGGAGAAGTGTTTTGAAAATGTTTTTGATCAATTTGATTATGTTTTGAGGGACTTTGGGTTGATCCTTGTCGACGGTGGACTTGCAGGTCACGTCCGACCAAGATAGAACTTGGTCCGCCTTTTCAGCCTATTCGACCTCGTCCAACTTGTATCCCCTCCATCCGACTTGGAATTTCCCTGTTAGCAATTCTTCACCATGAAGCCTCATTTGATTAACTACATCCATCATTTTAGCCGAATAATCTTTTACATGTTCATCATCTTTCATGTTAGCAATTCAAACTCTCTTTTGAGAGTCAATACTAAGTGTTGGAATGTAATGCCCGTTCTTGAAATCTCAGTTTTATTTAATTAATTATTTAATGATGTAAGTTACGATATTATCTACTTAAAGGTAGAAGTAGATTTGTTTTGGAGTTGTGAACTTTAATGGATATAAATACATGTATTGGGTTGTGTATGTCATTGAAGATGAATATATGTTATAGTTCTTGGGCTTAGGGGAGTAATATTTATATGTGGTCTAATGGGCTTAAGGTGAAACCCACGTCTACGATGGTTTAAAGGGAATCCTCAGAGAAGAGAGTGTGAAATCTTTGAAAGTATATGTGGAAAAGAAAAGAAAATGTTAAAAGTTAAACTATTATACAAAATATATATTTTGAAAGAAATAATTTTCTCTTTCTTGGATTTTTGTCTTTTAGTGCAAAAGGAAAATTTTTTGTCCTTTTGTGATTTTTCTTTTTTAATATGTACATTTTGAAGAAAAGATTTTTGTGTTTTGTGATTTTTGTTTTTTAGTGCAAAATGATTATATTATAAAAATTGTCTTTTTGTGATTTTTGTTTTTTAATATATACATTTTGGAGGAATTTTTTGTCTTTTTGTGATTTTTGTTTTTTAGTGCAAGAGGAAAGAATTTTGTCTTTTTATGATTTTTCTCTTTTAATATATACATTTTGGAGGAAATAATTTTGTCTTTTTGTGATTATTCTTTTTTAATATATACATTTTGGAGAAAAGAATTTAATCTTTTTGTGATTTTTGTTTTTTATTGCAAAATAATGATATTATTATTATTAATTTTGTTGTTATTATTATTATTTGAAGTAGTAGTTACAATAGTAGTAGTAGTAAATAAACATATATTTTATATTTCATCTTATTATCAAATCTACTATTATTATTACTATATTTCATTATTTACATTTTAAACAATTTAGTTTAATTCAATAGTTGTTTATATTAATATTAGTAATGGAAGTCAAGGCTAAAATTTCGAATCTTTTTAGATTATTTTTTTAAATTATTTTACGGTAGACGATATACTATGTTTACCCCGCCACGAAGCGGTGGTAATAGTTACTTGTTACAAGGAAATTCTTAAGGTATGAACTCTAAATCTTTGTAGTTGATTCTTTTAGAAATTTAGTGTCAAGGGAGGGAGATGTACTGGACTTTAAAGGGTCATTCACTCTGTGCTCTTGCCATCATTGACCAAGAACAATAGACTCATCTTTGAGTTGGATTTTTGGTTATAAATCCGAAATGTTGAGAAGTGTTTTTGTAATAACTAATGATCATGAGTGAATATAGTACTTTCAGCTAATCAAACAAGTGATTTGTATATAAGTAGGATCGATTTTGAAAGCATTGCTTCCCGGTTCTTCGAGAAAACCTAAACCAAGAAAGAACTAGACTTTGGGGCAAGAAAATTTGACGAAACTCTTTATAGTTGGTAAGAAATTGTTCTCGTGTAAGGAGAAGTGTTTTGAAAATGTTTTTGATCAATTTGATTATGTTTTGAGGGACTTTGGGTTAATCCTTGTCGAAGGTGGGCTTGCAGGTCACGTCCGACCCAGATAGCACTTGGTCCGACTTTTCAGCATATTCGTCCTCGTCCAACTTGTACCCCCTCCATCTGGCTTGGAATTTCCCTTAGCTTGTCTTACCTAGTGTTGAGGTTTTTAACTCATCCGACTTCCTTGTGTCCGATACGGTGGTGTGACTTACTAGTTGTACACATGGTCCGAATTGTTTACTATCCGACTTATATTCCTATCCTACTTGTAGGGTTGTTTGGTGCGATCCGACATAAGAAGGACCCTGTCCGACTTTGGGTTCTCATGACCTATGGTCGGACTTAGATGTGGTGAACATCAGACTTAACTTATCTGCCCTAAGTGGTGCGACTTAATAATGGTGACGCGACGCGTCCGACCTAGGGTTGAAGTGGCCCAACTTTAGTAACTTGGTTGTCCGACCAAAGATGTAGAAAGATGGAGAGTGTTGCACGACTTCAAATGTTATACTTAGTATTATTTCATATGATGTGATGTAGGTTCTCACTGTTTGATTCGTTAACCATACACCCTTACAAGTTCTGTGATTTATGTATTGTGTCTGTTGCTAAAATTAGGTGAATTTCACTAACTTATATCTTATATTGTGATGCATGTTCTTGTATGATATTGTGTTTCACTAACAATGTGTAGCTTTCTTTTGGCTTTTGTCACACCCTATTTTGAAAAAAGGAAATTTGTGGGGTTTTCCCATCCGACAACTTTTACATGTTGAATCAACTTTACTAATATTAAGCATATTAATGTTCGGTAGTTGAAATGACCGATCTTATATGCCATTTCACACTATCATCTTCCATAACACAAATAACACTAGCATTTGCAACATCAAGTTTCAAAGAGAAACTATAATTCACCATATCAAAATTAGCTACTCCATAACTAGCAACATCAGTAATGTAGCAACAAGAACTTGCAAAATTCACCGCATAAGCATTTTTCATCACTTGCGGAAGACTTAGCAAATTTTAATCAAGTTTAGGGATGTATAGATATTAGAGATGTATTTGGTACATTTTTTGTGTTAACAATAGTGCCTCTTCCCATGACTTGAACAAAATATCCATTTCCCAATTTTACTAAGGTGTTGATTATAGTGTTAAGACAAATGAAGAAAGATGGATCAAGTGTCATATGACTCGTACATCCACTATCCATAAGCCATGTAAGACCTTTTGAATTTTTATCGAAGTTTAAGGCCATGAATAATTGTTGAACTTTTCCTTGATCCTCTAGTGAGATGTTTGAATTTGGCCTTGATTTTTCTTTGTTCTAGAGTACTTTTTAGTGTGACCAAACTTTTTACAAAAATTGTATTTAGAGTTTGGTTTATTATTGAACCAACAATCATTTTTTGATAATTCGTATTTTGACAAATTTTACATGGAGGAAAAGTACCTTTGTTCGATGTTGAAAAAAAACATTGTGAAGTTGAACTTTGATTTCTTTTGTTGAAAGTTCCTCTTTTTTAATTATTTCGTTTTTCATTACCAAACTTGTTTCTTCTATAAGATGCTTGAAAAGTACCTTCAACTTTCTACTCTAATCTCAAAGAAACTCATTGCTATTGTGCTTGAAGCTTTTTAGTTAGCTCAGAAACTGTAAGCACCGTAAGGTCACAAGAATCTTTTATAGCATAAATTTTAGCTTCAAATTTTTGAGGAACACCTATCATCATATTCTTTAGTAGTTTTTGGTTTTTCACTTCTTCACCATGAAGCCTCATTTGATTAACTACATCCATCATTTTAGCCGACTAATCTTTTACATGTTCATCATCTTTCATGTTAGCAATTCAAACTCTCTTTTGAGAGTCAATACTAAGTGTTGGAATGTAATGCCCGTTCTTGAAATCTTAATTTTATTTAATTATTTATTTAACGATGTAAGTTACGATATTATTACTTAAAGGCAGAAGTGGATTTGTTTTGGACTTGTGAACTTTAATGGATACAAATACATGTATTGGGTTGTGTATGTAATTGAAGATGAATATATATTATAGTTCTTGGGCTTAGGGGAGTAATATTTTATTGCAGTCTAATGGGCTAAAGGTAAAACCCAAATCTACGATGGTTTAGTGGGCTTGGCCCAAGAGAAGGTATTATATATATGTGTAGCAAATTAGGGTGGAGGATTAGTGTTGCACTGATTTGAATCCTCAGAGAAGAGAAGAAGAAAATGTCAAAAGTTGAGCTATTATACAATATATATATACATTTTGGAGGAAAGAATTATGTTTTTTTGTGATTTTTGTCTCAAAAGGAAAGAATTTTGACTTTTTGTGAATTTTTTTAATATATACATTTTGAAAGAAATATTTTTGTCTTTTTGTGATTTTTGTTTTTTAGTACAAAATGATGATATTATAAAAAATTGTCTTTTGTGATTTTTGTTTTTTAATATATATATTTTGGTGAATTTTTTTTTTCTTTTTGTGATTTTTGTTTTTTAGTGTAAGAGGAAATAATTTTGTCCTTTTATGTTTTTTCTCTTTTAATATATACATTTTTGAGGAAAGAATTTTGTCTTTTTGTAATTTTTCTTTTTTAATATATACATTTTGGAGGAAATAATTTTGTCTTTTTGTGATTTTTGTTTTTTATTGCAAAATAATGATATTATTATTATTATTATTGTTGTTGTTATTATTATTATTTGAAGTAGTAGTTGCAATAGTAGTAGTAATAGTAAATAGACATATATTTTATATTTCATCTCATTATCAAATCTACTATTATTATTACTATATTTCATTGTTTAAATTTAAAACAATTTTGTTTAATTCGATAGTTGTTTATATTAATATTAGTAACAAAAGTCAAGGCTAAAACTTCGAATCTTTTTTGATTATTTTTTTAAAATTATTTTACGGTAGACGAGATACTATTTTTACCCCGCCACAAAGGGTGGTAATATTTACTTGTTACAAGAAAATTCTTAAGGTATGAACTCTAAATCTTTGTAGTTGATTCTTTTAGAAATTTAGTGTCAAGGGAGAGAGATGTACTGGACTTTAAAGGGTTATTCACTCTGTGTTCTTGCCATCATCGACCAAGAACAATAGACTCATCTTTGAATTATAAATCCGAAATGTTGAGGAGTGTTTTTGTAATAACTAATGATCTTGAGTGAATATAGTACTTTCAGCTAATCAAACAAGTTTTTTGTATATAGCTAGGATGGATTTTAAAAGTATTGCTTCACTGTTCTTCGAGAAAACCTAAACCGAGAAAGAATTGGACTTTAGGGCACAAAAACTTGACGAAACTCTTTATAGTTGGTAAGAAATTGTTCTCGTGTAAGGAGAAGTGTTTTATAAATGTTTTTGATCAATTTGACTATGTTTTGAGGGACTTTGGGTTGATCCTTGTGTACGGTGGGCTTGCAGGTCACGTCCGACCAAGATAGAACTTGGTCCGACTTTTCAGCCTATTCGAACTCATCCAACTTGTACCCCCTCCATCCGACTTGGAATTTACCTTAGCTTGTCCTACCTAGTGTTGAGGTTTTTAACTCATCCGACTTCTTTGTATCCGATATGGTGGTGTGACTTACTATTTGTACGCATGGTCTGAATTGTTTATTATCCGACTTATATTCCTATCCGACTTATAGGGGTGTTTGGTGCGATCCGACATAAGAAGGACCATGTCCGACTTTGGGTTCTCATGACCTATGGTCGGACTTTGATGTGGTGAACATCATACTTAACTTATCTACCCTAAGTGGTGCGACTTAAGAATGGTGATCGTGATGTGTCGACTTGGGGGACGCGACGCGTCCGACCTAGGGTCGAATTGGCCCAACTTTAGTTACTTGGTTGTCCGACCAAAGATGTAGAAAGATGGAGAGTGTTGAACGACTTCAAATGTTATACTTAGTATTATTTCATATGATGTGATATAGGTTCTCACTGTTTGATTCGTTAACCATACACCCTGACAAGTTGTGTGATTTCTATATCTGTTGCTGAAATTAGGTGAGTTTCACTAACTTATATCTTATATTGTGATGCATGTTCTTGTATGATATTGTGTTTCACTAACATTGTGTAGCTTTCTTTTGGCTTTTGTCACACCCTATTTTGAAAAAAGGAAATTTGTGGGGTTTTCCCACCGACAACTTTCACACGTAGAATCAACTTCGCTAATATTATATTGGGTTTTACAGGTCACAATTCATACTTGAGTTATACTGACTGATAACCAAACTGGCTTAAACTAACTTAGAATTGTAAACAAACAGAAACAGTTATTATTCATAAAAGTGTGTTAGAACCTAGAGGGGGGGGGGGGGTGAATAGGTTATATGTCCAATTTTTGAAGTTTTAAAGAGTTCTTGCAAGAAAATAAAAGATATAGAGTTAGAGAGATATCACCAAACAAAAGTTGAACACAATGATTTATAGTGGTTCATGCAAGTGTTAACAAACCTGCACTACATCCACTTCTTGGCCTCACCCACCAAGAGTTTGATCCACTAGCTTATCTCTTTCAAGGTAGAGATAAACCTTTTACACTTCTCTTTTTAAACATGCAAGAATTAATCTTCAAACTTGCAAGTAAGGTAAAAATAACCTTGCTTCACTCTAATTCTATAGGCTAGAGTTGATCCTCACTTCACTCTAATTTGAAAGTCTATAGTTGATCCTCACACTATTACAAAATGTATGAAATGAATAAGTAGTGTTTAAGCTTTGATGGCTTTGACTCTTGCTTGAATCTTGAACTTGAAAGATGAATTAATATTCAAAGATATGAGCTCAAGTGTTAGAGAGTATTCTGGATTTTTATGTTTGCAAGAGGTAAGTAATGAATGAGGATTGAGTTGGTTTAAATAAGGAAAAAGGTCCAAGTCTCAAAATTGTCCAGACTGCCCACGGTCGAACCACGGTCGACCGTGGCATCGACCGTCAGTCATCTGGCACTTCTTGTTCTTTGCAATATAGACATTGGGCTTTATTTAAAACCACACTCAACTCATTTTTACCATAAAAATCAACTGAAAAGTAGATGTTCAAAAGGTTGGTTGATCCCATGCTTCTGATGTTTGAATTTAAACACAAAAATGGAAGTTTGGAAACCAATACACAAAGCATGTTGGAATTTTACCCTTTTGGGAGATTCATTTGCTAAATATGGTTATGTATTGTTTAAAAGTGGGATTGTGTTTGGTATTTGCTAAAATGGGAAACTCTTAGATTTAATCAACCAACACAATTAAGTTTATAAAATATTTGTCTATTTTTATAAAAGATTTTATAAAAATAATTTTATAAAACACTAGTACAAAAATGACCTTTAGTCACACTTTTTCAAAACAGACCAGTCACACTTTTGATTTAAAGTGTGACTATATGTCATTTTTTTAAATTCTGTCATACTTTTAGTCACATTATATTTTGTTTGTGTGACTATTGCATAGTAAGTAAATACCTTTAGTCACACTTAAATATAAAAACGTGACAATTTCATAGTAAGTAGATACATTTAGTCACACTTAAACATAAAATAGTGACAATTGAATAGTAAGTAAATACTTTTAGTCACACTTAATGATAAAAACGTGACCATTGCTAGCCACACTTGTAAAAAGTGTGACCAAATATCATGATACGCCACTAATATGTGAATAAAATTTGTGATAGATTTTATAAGAGACCATAGATATATATACGGTCACACACTAGTACAAAAATGACATTTAGTCACACTTTTTCCAAAACAAACAAAAGTGACACTTTTGACTTAATGTGTGACTATAGATCATTTTTAAAATTTTGTCATACTTTTAGTCACTTTATATTTTGTTTGTGTGACCATTGCATAGTAAGTAAATACCTTTCGTCACACTTAAACATAATAACGTGACAATTGCATAGTAAGTAAATACCTTTAGTCACACATAAACATAAAAACATGACCGTTACTAGCCACACTCGTAAAATGTGTGACCAAATATCATGATATGCCACTTATATGTGAATAAAATTTCTGATAGATTTTATAACAGACCATAGATATATATATACGGTCACACACTAGTACAAAAATGACATTTAGTCACACTTTTTCCAAAATAAACCAAAGTCACACTTTTGATTTAAAGTGTGACTATAGGTCATTTTTAAAATTTTGTAATACTTTTAGTCACTTTATATTTTGTTTGTGTAACCATTGCATAGTAAGTAAATACTTTTCGTCATACTTAAACATAAAAACGTGACAATTGCATAGTAAGTAAATACCTTTAGTCACACTTAAACATAAAAATGTGACCATTACTAGCCACACTCGTAAAAAGCATGACCAAATATCATGATATGCCACTGATATGTGAATAAAATTTGTGAAGAGTTTTATAAGAGACCATAGATATATATACGGTCACACACTAGTACAAAAATGACATTTAGTCACACTTTTTCCAAAACAATCCAGTCACACTTTTGATTGACTTATAAGTAAACTTTGGCTTTAAATGACACAACGCGTGTAAGGACCACAAGCATGGCACATCTTATGAGAACTCCGAAGTTAAGCGTGCTTGGGTTGGAGCAATCCAGGGATGGGTGACCCATGGGAATTGCTTGTGTCGTGGTATGACGGGATGTTACAACGTTTGTGTGGCTGTAGGCTATAGATAGTCACACTTTTGAAAACATTGTGTGACCATAAAACGGTTTTAGCTACTTTTTAAGTATTTATGTGTGACTATAAGCTGAACAATAACAACACTTATAATAGACTTGTGTGACCGTAGGCTTAACAATAGTCACTCAAATAAAAAAATTGTGTGTCTAGAAAAGGTTTTTAGTCACACTTTCGGATGAATTGTTTGATTTCAAAATGAAAAGTGCATACCCTATAGTCACACTTTTAAGCTACGGTCACATTTTTCTAAATGATATGGTCACTAAATTTTCGTGTGACCAAAACATGCCTAAAATAGCACGACCTTCGGTCACACTTTTAATGAAAAAAAAGTGTGACCGTAGGCATACAGTCACACTTTTTTGGTGTGACTAAATGTCATTTTTGTACTAGTGAAAACTTAAACTTATTTTAAATATTTTATTTTTATGCTCATATCAATTGAATTTATTCTTGTAGGTATCTTCGACGAAGACTTCATCTTGAACGTTGGTGGCGCTTTATCTTGAACGATTTGGTTTTTGACGATTTGTATAAACAAACTTTGTAACAAATAAATATAAATATTTATTTGCTTGATTATATATATATAGATGTATATGTGCACATATGTTAATGTTAGTGTATACAATTATATAAACATATTGTATATTTTTGAATTAACAAAAGAGGATATTAATTAAATTCATATTTTACCAACAAAGTGGAAACAGAATAATAAACATAATCCTAAAACCCTAAAGGATTAAAGATCTTAGTTCATCACATGTGTATATATCCAATGTATAGTTTTCGAAAAACATGAAGAACACCATATAGCAATTTACGAAGAACATGAGCAGGGCAAGAATAGGATTGGATCAAACTTAAAACTGAACATGCAATCAATCCAATAAACAAACTGGAATTCGATACATGTTTATACACACATGTATACCCATCGAATTCACCACAGAGCATCAAGAACACATTAGATGAAGAATCATACTTAGGTTGCTCAATGCTAATCCACCCGTAATGAGGTACCATAAGTGCCTGCTAGAAAGACTTAATCCACAATGATGTTCTTGATCTTCTTGGTTACTTGAAGCACCAAAAATCGCAAACCCCTTGTGCCCTGGGGCCTTGCACCGTCGAAACTAAGAGGGAGGAGGAGAGAGAGTGTTTTTCTTATCAAAAAATGATTAACCTAATTGTTTAGGTTTAAAGGGCTATTTATAGATAACTAACTAGTTATCCTTAAACTAGGCAACCTTTTTTAAACCTTTTATTATTAATATAAAATATACTAATATATATATATATATATATATATATATATATATATATATATATATATATATATATATATATATATATATAAATCGGCCCATATATATATATATATATATATATATATATATATATATATATATATATATATGTATATATATCACTTTAATATATTTTATCTTCTTTAATAATAATAACAATTTATAATAATAATCCTTTTAATTAATATCCAAGATATTAATCCAACAATTAACAATATATATTTATTAACAATAAATATATATATATATATCCTTGTTAATTACATTAACCTGGTTATTATCTCAACTCCTCATACTGGTTTATGACTAACTGTCATAGCACCCATTTCCCGCAGCATGAATTTTTCCTTCTTGAATTATGTACCCTCACAGGTGTGACCCTTAAGTGTTTTATGGCATTGGGCGTATCATCAGGGTTCGATGGTTATGCACACAAATCCTATCAGACTCCCACTTGTGCTTACTATCAACTCGTGGTCTTGATGATACTGGCCTAAGGGTGCGTCTAGACAAGTCCTTAGGTTAACCAAGCATATAAGTACTCTTATACCCAGGTGTGATAATCAAAACATTACAAAACAAGCTGTTTCATAACTTATAAAACTAACTGTCCTATAATCAAAACTTCAAAAGAACTCCCTGTCTTATGATCGGGTATACTTTAGGCTTTTCCGTCTGCATCACGATATTTCGATTGTGAGTGTGAGCATGGAATGAGTCAACTCTGAACACTCAGAACAATTTCTTGACTATCCGACTTCGACTGAGTGATAAACGACAAAGAACATATCACTTCGTTTGGGCATGGCCATGCACTTCCACATACTACATCAGTCAAGGGGCCCGGAAACATCTCTCCTGAGAAGGAGGTGCAGAATGCCTCTCACATACTTGCATGTGGCAACACGCTTTCCGCTTATACCATATACGCCCGCTATTACTACCCAGTTACGGCGTAGCGTTAGGTGCGACCCAAATACCAGAAGTCCACGCATCCCAAACCAAATACCTTAGGCTTGAGGACAACCTATGTGACGAATACCTTTGACTCGTTAACCACGCGGTATTCTTCACAATGTCATTATCCAATATCCACACCCCTGGTGAATACCCATACATCATTGGCCTACTCTCCTAGTAGCTATCTTCAATCACTATGAATCTCTACCAAGGATTACAATGACGTTATTATCTCCCTAATCGAGGTTCCCACCAAGATAGGTAGTCACGGACAAGAATTTTTGAATAATAATCCTATTATTCATGGATATTACCAAAACATACAAAATCTGTGAAGAGTAATGAGATTAATAATGTACTCTCCATATTCACCCTCTTGGAATATAGTACAAAATTAATATTGATCCATCGTCTCGATTCACGGCGTCTATTTGTATTACTATGTTGGTTCAGGTGGACTTATCACGGATCACTTCTTGAAACCACAACATTACTATGAACTAAAATGAGCATACACTAACTAGTGCTCCCACTCATTTTGCTAGACAAATTATTTTCCGCAAACCCTAAAAACAAGTCTAGTCTTTCTAATTGTATCACATTATCTAAACTCAGAGAACTGGATTAACTCCTTGTTTCTGAATATATAAAATTACTCCATAACCACTCTTGGTTATATTGTAGATGTATAGGTACTTTTCTATTCCAAGAGATAGACTGAAATAATAAATCCTTTTGTTTACATCAACTTGTAAACAAAAGGTAGATATCCAATGCAAAACACATATCTAATAACATGTTTATTATTCCCAACACATAACTCTTTTAATATGTTTAATATTTGTGACATTGAATTTCAATATATAATTATGACCTCCTCGGACTAGTCCATTTACTTTGACTTATTTTGTAACCTCAAAAAATTCCTGTCATTAAGATTATATACGTACTTGGAATTCAATAAGCTAATAATTTCCGTGCTTTTCTAAGAACTTATTTGCTTTTACGCAAATATACATATATGTATATTAATTTATCAAAAACCTGATAAATATCTTAGCGTAGGTCAATTGCTCCAACTGACTATTATAAAAACATAGCATTACTTAAAATACTTTATTAACTTGATCAAAAATTGATACCCGAGTCAAAGTACTGATTTTTAAGTATAAAACTAAAACTTAGATTTCGAATAAGAATCTTAAGGTCGATGAAACCTTTAACATGGATTTTCTAATATCCACCATTTCCTATTACGGAAATTGGTTTATGAAACTTTACATCACCACAAGTATGAAACACTTGTATAGATTCTTATTTAAATACATACGAGTTCTTCTTGATTATAATTCCTATTACAATCAAACTCACAAATGCTTTCCTTTAAACATAGCCTTAGAAATAATGACTATTATTTCAAGTGTTTAATTCTAGTTCAAAGTTTGAACTTGTTTTCATAGGCACTTATAATTACTTGATTAGATAATCTTTCTAATATATAACACCAGCTGTGTTATTTCAAGTAATTCCAAAAGTTATAGTCAAGCAACAATATTAATCATATTACTCAAATGGCAACCAATGCATACGGACTAATAATTACTAATAAGTCAAAAACTTTGACTTGTTTGTCATCCTCTAGTCAAACTTGACTGGATGTAATCATAAAGTACGTGCAAGGATATATCAACCAATAATTCATAATTCATAATAGTTTGAATAAAATGTCTTGAAAGAAACCATTACATATTTCAAATAAAAAATTCAAAATAAATAAAAACATGAATTATTAATATCCTTCTTCCGCACGCATCGTCCTTTTAGCATTCCAAGGCATCCTTTGCTTCTTATTGACTTATTTACAATAAACGATCGCAAAAGTCAAAAACACCACTTATATACAATAAGTTGAAAGCAAAATATTGAAGTTAGTCAACCAAAGTACGTGTGGCGTTTCCGCCACCCTTGTGACGCTTCGGGCAGTTGGCCTTATAATGGCCAATTTCACCGCACTTGAAGCACCAGTTCTCGGCCCTCGTTTTGTTCGGATTAAACTTCTTGCCCTTGCCTTTGCCTTTGCCATTTGCCTTGGCCCTGGGTGCTGATGGTCCTGGCTCGGTTTTACCCTTACCCCTGCCATTGCGCCCCTTACTCTTTTTCACAGCTCCACTCTCCACTACTAAGACATCCTTGGACTTGTTACCCAGATTTGACTCCGCTGTCTTAAGCATAGAATGCAACTCAGCAATAGATTTATCCATGTTGTTCATGTTGTAGTTTACAATGAATGACTTATAGTCGTCAGACAGCGAGTTGAGAATCAGGTCCGTTGCAAGCTGCAATGGGACCGGGTGTCCGAGCCTTTCCAAGTGGTTCATGTACTCTTTCATTTTCAGGACGTGGGTACTAACTGAAGTGCCCTTTTCCATCTTGCAAGTATTAAGAGCCTTGATGACATCGTAATGTTCTGAACGAGCCTGCTTTTGAAACATGTCCCTCAGCTGACGGATCATGTCATAGGCTGATGTATCCTTCATGCTAGTTTGCAACTCTGGACTCATCGTCGCAAGCATGAGGAAGCTTACATCTAGCGCATCATTGACGCGCTTCTGGTAAGCCTCCCTAACATCTGCCCTCGCATTATTGGCCGGGCCATTTCCCACTAGTTCCTCCAGGACGTACCATTTCCTCTCGTGCCTGAGCACAATCCGCAGATTGCGCTCCCAGTTGAGGAAATTAGGTCCCATGAGCTTATCCTTTTCTAAGATGGAACAGAGTCAGAGGCTGTTTGTGTTGGTAATGTTTGTCATCTACAATTTTATCATGTAGTCCAAGTAGTAACATAAATAAAACTTTGCTAAATACAAATTCATAAAAACCCTTACATGATTAACTATTAGCCCTAGGATCCTTATTTCACACGTGTTGGTGCACGGTTTGGGCACGACAACACCAACCCCATGCTGTATGAGATAGGTAGATTCCTTTACCAATCGTATCTAACTTGATACGACTCCTAGACCTTGTAGACATTTTTAGATGAAACTATCTTAGTATGTTTATCTCTACATTAAGTGCATTTTGGTCCCGTCACATCAGGGAATCACCAAAATAGACCGCACCACCTAGGACGGGGTGAACTCTCGCCCGTCACATTAGGGAATCGCAAAGTCTTTCACCCCCTCCCTACATCCCCAGTGTGCACGGTTTGGGCACGACAACACACCAAGGTACCGGGAGCTAGAAAGGTGTACCACTATATGTCTAAGATTTTTGTGGGTTTTATCCAAGTTTAAAAAAAAAAAAAAAACTTGATTCCAGTTTTGTAAAACCATTTTAAAACTATCTTGTTTTAAAATCCGTATATCTTAGTATATACCTTAAACTTGGTACACAATACGTCTTATGACAAACCCATTTTGAAAAACAAACTGTTTTTTAAAATGCTGATACGTCAATCATAAAGTATTAAACTTTACAGGACTGTTGTCCTATACCAATTTTATCATATTCGTGGTTTTACCTCTTGATTAATAAAGGCCATTATTAATCACCTACTTCAATTTTACAGTCGCATAAAAAAGCATAAAATTAAAGTACAACCACGCAGTTAAAATACGTTATAGTTTTGCCAACTATGTCCTAGGGGATCAATCTAAGGACAACTAAACTAGTTAGATCCCGTGGCTGGATCTAATGAAAAATCTTTTTGCTCCCACTGGCCTTGACAACTCCGGTCTTAACCCGAGCAACTCCGTTTGGTTTCTCCGTCGTGTAAAGTCCTTTGTCTTCGGTTTTGGTTACAAACATCTAATCTAGAATACATATACCTATTCTATTACAGTTACATTATAGAAAGGGGTTGTAAGTGGCTCGCAGGCCTCCCCGAAATACTTTTACATTGTAAAAAGGGGTTGTAAGTGACACGCAGGCCTCCCCAAAACCAAAAGGGAAAAACAGGAATGAAAAACAGCACAACCATAGGTCTAAGTTGGCAAAACCTATAACCTGCATGTCCAACCATAACAAGAATATACTGTCGACTTGTTTAAACCAAACATTTGTAGTTGACAATTTAAAGATACTAATGCGACTTTAGTATACAAGTCAACTAATTCAACATAATAATATATCAATAACATATATATATATATATATATATATATATATATATATAAGCAACCACGCATTAAATATAAACCAATAATAATACAAGTATACTCCTTTTCTCATTTCTTCTCAAACTAATCAAGCTGTTAATTTGAGATGAGAAAATATTTGACAAAACTTGTCAAACTTACTTTAATTGATTAAAGATTTACCTTTGTTCAATTGTATAATAATAATACACCATTATGGTTACTTATCATATTTAAATCCAAAAATATAATAAGAACATATATTTTAACTTAACTAGTTAAAATAAAACCTTAACCATAATATATACATATAAGTATTAACTATTGTTTAGGCCTATTCGAGATTGGTTCTTTAAGTTCTTTGTTTAAAGCATGGTTGTTTATTGATGCTATATCTATACTACTATATTAAGCATACAACATTTTCTCTCCTATAAAAATTAAGAGTTCTTAATTTTACAATCAAAACTCAATCTCCACCCTTAATTTTATTTACATTAATCTCATCCATCAATTCATTAAACATTTCATCTTCTCTCCATTAACAAATAAATGTTTTTATTACAACTAATTGTAGTTTATTTTTCTCTACAAACATACGTTTCAATTTTTTTAAAACAGTACTTAGAATCTTCGGTTCAACATCGAATATTTGTATTACTTAACTGTCTCATATGACTTTTATGTAAAAGTGTATAAACATATTACCCAACTATTAAATAAACGTTTCATATAACATAAATTTGATGAATAATACTATTTAATTACTTCAATTTTATTGTAACGTTCAAACTTCATTCGTAAGCATCGTTGTCTTATCCGTACTCGCCACCACAAGTATTCATCATCATTATATACTGATCGCCGCCGCCGCATTGCGCGGGTAACTTACTAGTATATAGATGTATATGAAGACACAAACGGAACACGAGGTTTGAGATTTGTAGATTTTAGAAAATAAATACATAAATATGAAGATGAGAATGATCCAAAATATAATTTTATGAAATAAAATACAATACGAAAACCATTAGATGATACAAAAAATGAAGAAAAAATTGAAGAATATATCATAAATATTGGATTTAATAAATTTGAAGAAGAATTTTATTGTAGAATAATAGACTACTTAGAGGAAGAAACAATTGCA
Source organism: Pulicaria dysenterica (assembly GCA_947179395.2). Classification (NCBI taxonomy): domain Eukaryota; kingdom Viridiplantae; phylum Streptophyta; class Magnoliopsida; order Asterales; family Asteraceae; genus Pulicaria; species Pulicaria dysenterica. Next base: position 66,614,428 of record OX359290.1, on the reverse strand, counting down.
TGGTTAATTTAAAATAGGGGTACTCAAAGTAATCCGAATAGGAGAATCCGATCTAAACATCCGTAAATACAATCCGAAATTATCTGAATTTTCAGAGTAAGATTCGGATAGTGATTTTCTAAAGTTTCAGTTATTTCGGATATCCATTTCGATATCCAGCAATTATTTATAAATTTTATATTTCTTATTTATTTGATTTTTAACTCATATACAGTTTTATATACATGTATTTTTCATTTTGACTTATAATTGAACTATTTTTTGGTGATTAAAGTTTAAAATATGGTTATTTAATAATTATATATTTTTCAAAAATTATATAAAGAATATGTGTTTTTGAAATTTTCGGATATTTTGGATAGGGTTTAGTTCATAAAAGTGTATCCAACTTTACACCCTTTGCTATTGTATGTACTGAACTTTCAAACTTACCATTTGATGTATCCAAGTTTCAAAAAATTATCATTTTGTGTATCTAACCTGCTATAGCAGGTAAGATGATGATGTGGCACACGTTAAAGTGATGTGGCAATAACATGTGTTGAGTATGGGTTGAGTTGGCAGCTGTGTGTTTTTTCATTTTTTAAAAATAATTCTAATAATAATAATAAGAAGGAGGAGGTTTAGGGTTCATATTCATCCATCTTCATCCATCTTCATCAGCCATGGTGTGATTTGCTACCACCACCATCGTTCCGCACCACCACCACCATCGAGTTCCGGCACCACCACCACCGTCGAGTTCCGGCACCACCACCACCACCACCGTGAAGTTAGGGCTTCATCCACCACCACCACCGTGAAGTTAGGGTTCATCCACCACCACCACCGTGAAGACCTTAACAAGATACGGCCGACTGAAGACCTTAACAAAGGTAACCGATCGAAGGTTTTGTTCCGATTTTGGGTGCTTCGTCTTCAAAGGTAACCGATTTTGGGTGCTTCATCTTCAAAGGTAACCGACTGAAATCGTGGCTTCATCCACCACCACCGGTTTTGTTCAGATCCATCGATTTTGGGTGCTTCATCTTCAAAGATAACCGACTGAAATCGTGGCTTCATCCACCACCACCACCGTGAAGTTAGGATTCATCCACCACCACCACCGTGAGTTTTAATTTCAGTTTGAGTACTTCGATTTTGAGTGCTTCGATTTTGGGTGCTTCATCTTCAAAGGTAACCATTTGGGTTTGAGTTTTAATTTCAGTTTCATTTTGGGATTTTGTTTCGATTGCCATTTTAGGTTTGAGATTTGGGTTGCGGTTTTGTTCCGGTTGCTATTAGATTTTGGGTTTGATTTTAGCTTTAATTTCAGTTTCATACGATTTCAGATCTTCTATACAATCTTGATTCTTGAGTTTCAGTTCCAGATCTGTGAATCTTCATATGTAAATGATTCTTGATTCTTAAGGATTCTTGATTCTTTATTCTTAAAGGTTCTTGATTTCATCTTCTTGGGTTTATGTTTCAGATCTGTGTATCTTGATTCTTGGGTTTATGTTTCAGATCTGTGTATCTTCATGTTTATGATTCTCTTCATGGTTCAATTTCATCTTCTTGGTTTCCATGATCTGGGTTTTTAACATCATAGGATTATCATCATCATCTTAGAGTTTATGAATGTTCTTGAAGAAATAGTGAGGTGGCAACAATAATGAGGTGGAAATTTTAATAATATTAAAAATAAATAAAAAATAAAAAAATTACCGGTTACCTGTTGTGTAGGTAACCGGATACATCATTTGGCAACTTTTTGAAAGTTCAATACATCAAATGGTAAGTTTGAAAGTTCAGTACATACAATAGCAAAAGGTGTAAAGTTGGATACAATTATATGAACTAAACCCTTTTGGATATCCGGGTCCAGATTCGGAAAACCAACTATATGAAATTTCGGATATTTGGTTTTGAACACCCCTAGGTTAGAAGAAAAGATACAAACAAAATGTTCAAACAAATAATAAAATACAGATGAAGGTGATGACATAATTATAGAATGCATAACAGAATTAGGAATGACATACAAAGATAGCTATAACAAATTACTAGAATATTATAATGTATCATTAGTAGAAAATATTTTACAAGGGAAAAGCTATGATATCCAACTTTCATAAACAATATCAAAATTATATGGACATATATAAAGAAAAGACCAAAAATAGAATGGGGTACACCATGAACATCTATACAAGATATAATAGGAAGAGAACCGTGGACAAAAAAAATCAAAATATATCAACAAGAATGAAATATAACAGGAAAATAAGGAAGATTATCTATAGGATATATACACAGCAATAGTATGTTATTATTAGAAAAACAAAAATACTATAAACAGTAGTAAGGATGTGAGAAACCAATAAAAAAGATAGTATTTGGCAAAGTAAGAAAGCTCAAGAATAGGATGAGCTTAATAGATTAAAATCCTTAAGAGATAGTCTATATAATTTCACATCACAAATAAGAACTCTTATATAATGAGTTAATCCAGCAAAACAATAGTTTACAGCATGATAGAACAATTAGAAACTTGAAAATGTTAAGTATAGCCTATATGAAATATATTAATGAATTTACTTTAGACTTTACAAGGTTATTATCACAAACATGCTATAGATGATAATCTATGCGATAAATATTTTATAAAATTAATAAAAGATAAGAAAAATGTAGGTACAGTTCCTAAATAACGTATACATTTGGAATACTAGAAGAACGATGTAAAAAGTAGCTTTAAAAGAACAATTAAAAAAAGAATTAATACGCATTTTGCCAAAAACAAAATTATACAAAACAAGCATATGGTCATTAAAACAACAATATAAAAAGAAATAACTCAAAATAAGTACTACATATAGGAACGGATACAAAGCTTATAACAATGATAGATATGTTAAAAAACCACAAACAAGGAAATATAGATGTTTATGTGGGGATGAAAAACATTTAGCTAATAAATGCAAATGTTTAAGATTATAATGGAAATTGTAACTATATTTTAAAATATAGAATACAAGTGTATGTATAGGAGTAAATTATGAAGGTTAGTTATCTTTAAACTCTTCAAATAGAATACCTATTTATAGGCTAACAAAATAGAGTTTTCTTCACAACTAAGAATTCTTAGGTGCTGTTTGGTTTGATGGATTCCTTAGGAATTGGTGGGAATTGGAATCCAATTCCACCAAAATCATGTGTTTGGTTCAAAAATAAGAAAGGAAAAGGATTCTGAAAGATGGATTACATTCCTACAACTGATGGAATTTAAAATCCTTCCCTCACCCCATGGAATCTAAATTCCCGAGTTGAAGTCATACCACATCGACCAGAGGGCGACGGGCTTCGACGGTGGGTCGTCGACGGCGACCAAAGGGCGACGGCTAAAGGCCTTCGACGGTGACCAAGGGCGGCGGCGATCTAGGGTTTCGACATACGACGACCAGTGAGGTGGTGGCGACGGCTAAAGGCGTTCGACGGCGACCAAGGGCAACAGCGATCTAGGGTTTCGACATACGAAGGTGGTGGCGACAACTATCGCTCTTTGACGGCGACCAAGGGCGACGGCGATCTAGGGTTTCGACATACGACTACCAGTAAGGTATTGGCGATCTAGGGTTTCGACAACGACCAAAGGGCGATGGCGACGGCGATCTAGGGTTTCGAACGAGGTAACCTCTTCTTCTCTTCTTCATTCTTCTTTTCGATGGTGGTGGTGAAGGTGACGGCAGTGAGATGGTGGTGAAGGTGGCAACAGTAGTAGGGGCGGCGGCGACAGCAGTAAGGTGGTGGTGAAGGTGGCGATGGTGGTTTGTGGTGGGGAAGTGAATTCCATTTCCTGATGTTACCAAACACAACATAGAAGGATTTAGATTCAAATTCCAAATCCCTCAAAATCCAATTCCTTCCCAAAATCCAATTCCTTCAAAAACATTCCATCAAACCAAACACTACCTTAGTGATTAAAATATCTTATCCGGTAAGACCTGTCAACATCACCTTTAATTTTTTCGGATACTGAACCACTTGTAAATATCACCTTTAATTTTTATGCGATATTGTACCACCCAACAGGAAATCACTACGAAAAAGATGAGTTGTCAACATCACATTTAAGTGTTATGAGATACTATACCACCCGACATGGAATCACTCCTGTAAAAGATGACTTTTTACACCACAACCGTAACAATAAAAGGCAACGTAATACACATTTTTTGTATTCAATTGCTTTTGGTTGTATTATTTCAATAATGTATCAAGGCAAAGGTAAACATGTAGCAACATTACATGAGTTACTACCAATGATAGCCTTCGACATACGAAAGGAAATCAAAAAGGATACAGTAGAAATGAATTATCATCAAGTGGAGTTGTCGTGGCTATTAGATACGTTTTACCAAGCGAGTTCAAGGAAAAGTGAAAAAATTTCCTCTTTACAAAGTAGGGCCGGAAATTTGTGTGAGCTACAGGTGAAATATCTAAATTTTCTAGAAGTCTAGTCCGCAAAAGACTTACACACTTCTTTTAGGTGTTACGAGTTGTTCGAGAAAATCGGTCATATTATTACGGAAAAAAAGAAATTATGTGTAAGTTTAATAATTAACGGAACATAGATTATAAATGTTCGTCTACCATTTTTTGTATTTTTCGATTACGTATTTTGTTTAATATATTAGTTGCAGTTAAGTTTCACTGTACATAGTGTACTTTTATCTTGAACCAAACAGTTGAATTTTCCTACTTTTAATTTAACTCAAAACGTATACAAAAAAAAAAAGGACATACTCAACTATATATACCACTTCTCCAAACGTTTTTTGTAAACACATACCCCATCAATAGCTTCAAAAATGGATTAAGACAAGGGTAAAAAAATACAACAAGAAATTGAGTCACAACCAATGACCTTTATGGCTATACGCGATGTTATCGCACAAGATGTTCAACAAACAAGATAAATAAACGAAGAAGTAAGAAATGTTTCCAACATCTTCGTACATGCAGGTAATAGTAAAATTGATAAGCTTCAAGCTCTAAGAACGAGAGTGAGATATTTAACTTAAACTGAGATGATATTTAACTATCTTAATAATGCAAGGATTCATGACGAGCCCTCTCTCATAATTGCTTTACTGTGTCTAGTGTAACACCGGGTTTCACGAGCTTAAAATTAGTGCCAATTTAAACTTATTTATCAAAGGCCTGCAGCGGATATAAGCACCATTTTCAAAAAATATCAGATTGTTATCTGACTAGTTATCATTTCACAAACCAGGTATTACCCCGACTAACGACCGACCATCGGATCACATGCATATAAATAACAAATAGTGTTCCACAAACATAATTACTATTATTACCCATGAGTAACCCAAGCTCGCCAGGCCATCAGTCTCAAACCTGCGAAAAAGGGAAATCTTGCACCGTTAGCTACAACTAGCTAGTGAGCACCAATTTACACATAAGCATCAATAAGCATGCTATCATAACACATTAAGGCACACAGAGCTAAGCTATCACATAGCGGTGTGCCGACATATCAGCAGGATCATATCTTGCGAGGTAGCTAGCCTGGCTCAACAATCCAGCTGAGAAATCAATCACAACCGTCCGCTTCGGTGGGGAGCGAAGAGCAACCCACCATCGCGTTTACCAGTTCCGGTTTACACCAGGAACCCCATTTTATAACCAGTTCCGGCTTACGCCAAGAACCCCATTATATAACCAGTTCCGACTTACGTCAAGAACCCAATCTTCGTCAAGGAACGGTGGCCTGCAGAGCCGTCACCAAGCGTATACACTCGGTGCCGTTAATCCCCCAATACCAGACCCTATTGGGCCCCCAGGGACCAGCCTAAGTGCCTGACCTTAACCAATTTCCAGGAACTGTGGTACAGTCCCCCAATTGTCCGGACATAACATATAAACACATAACCGATCCAATAAGGATCCAATTGCATGCACATACATATTATCACATTAGCTTCTGCTTATACTTTATAAGCAGAAGACAATTTACACTTTAAACCTAGCACATAATTGTCACACAAGTCATAACCCTACTTGGGTCTATCTCGTATCACTTCACTTATCTATCGTCACTACCATAATCACAATACACGTTTTATATCACAACACGTCACTATCACTTATCTATCGTCACTATCATAGTCACAATTACACGTTTTACATCACAACATGTCACTATCACTTATCTATCATCACTATCACTTTCACAATTACACGTGTTATATCACAACACGTCACTATCACTATAACTCGTTTCAACACACAACAGATAGCCCTACTTATTGAGTCTCATGGGAAAACCGGTACTCACCTGGAGCCTTTGCTAAGCAAATACACCACTCGTGTCCTCCGGTTCCTCCGGTACACCTAACACATCATACACACGCTTGGTTATCACTTACACATAGCACATATGGGTTAAAACACAAGTTACACAAGCTGTCAGGTTGGATCCCCCGCTTGCGGTCGCAAGGACCTTCCTTGCGGTCGTAAGGGACCCCTACAGAACAGCTACGCGATCACAAGGATACCTCATGTGATCTCAAAGGTTCTTCTTTTCCCAACTCATGCTTCCGATCGCAAGGGACGTCACCTTTTGATCGCAAACATGATTCTAGGGTTGGTTATGATCGTAAGTTACATACTTACGGTCGCAAACCTTATTTCCTTCGCTCGTAAGCGGTAAAAACCACAAAACAGACCCATACGATCGCATGGACCTACCATGCGATCGCATAGCACAATACAAGACTTACGGTCAAAAGCCTATCACATGCGATCACATCATAAATTTACGCGGCGCGACCTCAAACACCTTACGCGGCGCGGAATCACAAACAACCCTTACGATCACAAGCACATGCCATGCGACCGTATGGATACCAGAAACCCCATGCGACCGCATGCACATGCCATTCGACCGCATGGACCCCAAATACAGTGTTCTTCGACCCTGTTTTCGCACAGGTGCTGTAAATCGCATTTTTGACACATTAATCGGTCAAAACTTAGTTCCAATTGTTTACACACTTTACTTGACATCCATGAAAGCTTATAAACACACTTTTGACACAAATTAACACTTATAACTCATTAAACACCATTAAATTGGTGTTTCCCCTTCAACACATAAAACTAGGGTTCTTAACATAAATCACTTACAAAGATAGAGATGGAAGGCTTTAAGAACAACTTTAAACAACTGAGATCCCTTGTATCAATTGGACTCTTGATCCCTTCTTCACAATCGCTAAAGCAAGTGTGTGTGTATAGGTGTTTTCCTCAACATACGTATGTGTGTGTTTGTTTGACTCAACAGGGGATAAGGTAGCCAAGGAACCGACCTTGGTTACTTATTTTTAAAACACGGGGTATTTCGTTCCCCTTTTCAACTTACAACTTGTCACCTGCTAACCCGTTTCAACTAACGGGGATATCTACGGAATCATTACGCGAAACCGTTTAATATTTTATCACTTTTAAACACGCTTGTCACTTTTCACACAATCACTTTAATTAACGCATAACACGCTTTATCAACTTAAAACACACTAATTTAAATCACTTAAAGTCACTGTACAACTATTTAAACATAAAGTACAACTAAGTACTTCTAGGCCCATTTTCAGGATGTTACATCTAGTGAAGTTGATCAACAGATTAAAGGGAAAAAAGCTTTATGTTTAGCTTTGATAAGTAAACCATTGTATGTTTTACTTACATTTAGATGGAAGTGTAATACGTCGGTTACTTTCGCTATTTTTAGCTATCTATGTATCACATATATAATTATCTCCAATAAAAGAGGACTTGACACAGTTAACTTTAATTTTTCAGATAATTATCACCCAATATGGACTCTCTCCGATAAAAGATGACTTGTTACCATCACATTTAATTCTATTGCATAATGACCTTAAATTTCCTATAAATAGCAACATATCCAACACAATTTTTCATCAACCCAATAAATTAATTCTTTTACTTACGATGTTGTTCTAAAAACTATGAGCATTTCCGTTCCAATAATTAAATTTTATTATATCATCGGAGGTGAGTGGCAATTGGTCAATGGAGTTTATAGTTATACTTCAAACAACGTTATTAGACGTGTGGCACGTCTACTCGCAGTGATAACCTTTGCGGACATGATTCAATTCATGTCCAAAAAATGTGGCTTTGATACACATATTATGCTCTCATATCCAGACCCACTATACGATTCCCCGATATACATCTGTGTCGATGAAGACGTTATTGTTTTCATGGATCACGTCCAAAGCTCCTCGTCCAACAATCCAGTAACTTTGTTTATACTTAAGAGAACCTCTTACGATGGTACTACTAAAACTAATACATATGAACACCAGTTCAGCATGAACGTCAACCTCCCGGCTACTGAATATGACCATCATAATACAACCTCGTTTTAATGTAGTTGTAGACTATGTTGAAAAACATTGTCCATTCCAACCCCAACCCATACCAACTTACTCCTCCCAATTCCCATCTGAATTTATTGGTAGTACTGAAAAGTAACCATCCAATAATGCAGACAATAACCCATTTGCCGAACCAGCTTTTGATCAAGATAATTCTAAAGATGATGATGAAGAAAAAGAACACAAATGAACCACCAAGACTGACAGAACCATTTGTGTATCTGAGTATATGACCTTTAATGGCATGCCACCGCCCTTTCCAGATTCTCAGTTGATGGTATCATCAACATTCTCTTCCAGCCAAAACTCATCCTCATGTATTTATGAGGGACAAAATTTTGATACCAAAGATGAACTTAAGGTTCAGCTTGGCATGAAATGTCTTCACAAATGTTTCGAATTCATATTCAGGTCTTCTAATAAGATGAGGTTCGAGACTAGATGCACATCCAAAAACCGTGTGTGGGAACTTAAGTCGAAGAATATGTCAAGCACAGATAACCATGTTTTATGGTAACGACCCTGAAAGACGAACGCACCTGTTCAATATCACAAATGTATCATACAATGTGCAATGTGGGTAAGAAATTGTTGGCGAATATCATAAAAGGCTAGCTTTAAGACTCAAGCCGTGTTTACCGTAGAGTTGATATAGTAAGAGAAGTAAACGAATGGTTCAAATGTAACATCTCTTACTCATGCACACAAATAATTTCTTAATACAATACAAAGGTTTTCCAGCTTCGAAGTTTCTCTTGCCACCTACGTCCAGTCATAATAGTAGACGCAGCCCATCTAAAAGGAACATACCTTGGCACCAACTTCTTGGCGGTTGCAATAGACAGTAACAATCAGATCCTTCCCCTCACGTATGGGATAAGAAAAACCGAGAGTGGCAAGTCTTGGATGTAGTTTCTTGAAAAACTAAGATCATGCATCCCATACAAGACGTATACATTCGTTTCTTATAGGGTTGCGTCGATTGAGCTAGCCATACGCAATGTTTTCCCTTATTCTCACCATGTCCTGTCTTGTCGTCATTTGCAGGTACCTAAATCTTAGGGCATCCAAATCCAAAAGGATTGCATTCTTATTCTGGAAGGCATGCAAATCTTACACCGTGCCTGAATTCTAATACCAGCAAGTGGACAAGATCATGATTCGCCGATAATAGATACAACATCATGACCTCAAACAGCACCGAGTCCATTAATTCCCTGTCATGTGCGTAAACTACAGGTGGTGATGCTTATTGATTTTTTGAGGTGTAGTGCTCAAAACTGGTTCTACAATCATCGTAACGCAACAGGTAAAGGTATTTCTATGCACCTGTCCTAAACGACACGTTCCTTTACTTATGCTTATTTTTCTTTTAATACAGAGAAACTCCAGCCCTCGATCACGACGTGGGCGGACATCAAGATACGGCGAAGGATGACGAAGTGCTCAACTTGGCAGGTTTATGGTATTACGAACTACCGGTTCCACGTTGTTGATCACAAAAATAACCTAAATATCGTTGATACAGAACAAAAGAGTTGTGACCGTCATAAATTGCAACTTTCTATCCTGCCTTGTGGGCACGCTAATGCGGTTCCCAATTACCTAAGGCTTACCGATGCAACTTACTGGCAATCATTGTGGTTCACTAAAGAAACGTATCTTGCTACATATGTTTCTTCTATAAACCTGGCCCTAACAAAACTGATGGGAATTACCTCTTGATCTCATACGTCTTCAACCACCGTTAATGAAGAATAGGCAGTAGACCAAAACTTGTCAAACGTATACCGTCAAGGGGAGAGCACGTATTGCCTACCCGCTGATCTCGCTGCGGTGACCGAGACAGTTGTCGGATTCCGTTTTAGTCCCAACAATCAACTTCACAAAGTAGTAATACATTCGATCAACAGCAAACCCAACCCAATTTGTCACAATTTGAGCCTAATTTTTCGAGATTTCAATTTTATCGTCAAGTGCAACCTGCTTGTATGAAATATTACCGAGATTTCAATTTTAGCCTGATGTGCCGATATTTTAGTTATTAGCTATGATACATTTTATATCGAAAATTTGACAAACAACCTGCATTCAAATAATTACGTTTTTCTTTTCAATATATTTTTTTAGATTACACAATTTATGAATTCAATAAAAACATTGCTTGTTTTTTTAGATATTTCTTTTTCGATACATTTATATTGGAAATTTTTTATGACAAGACGATTTTATATACTTATTATTTTTTACGTAATACATAACTTATATAAATCCGTACTTTTGACTACGCAAAAAAATTATTATAATTTGTTTTTTTTAAATATTGTTTTTTATATTTTGTTATTTTAAAATCTTTTTTTATATTTTGTTATTAAAAAATATTGTTTTTATATATTAAAAAAAATTCAATACCTTTTATATTTAGTTTTTATATTTGTAATTTAAAAATATTGTTTTTTATATTTTGTTATTTAAAAATAATGTTTTTATATATTAAAAAAATTGACACCTTTTATTTTTTGTTTTTATATAGTAGTTAAGTAAGTAAAAAAAAGTATTTGGCATGTTTATCGATGCTGACAAGAGGGTAGGGGGCACGCCATTGGGAAAAGTGGCGGCAGCTGTCGCTTTTGTCGGCGACAAAGGGCCCTTTTGTTGGCGTCAATCCCCACTTTTCTCGGCGACAGAGAAAAATGTATGTATCGTTTTTCTATTGGTCGGCGACATGGGAACCCATTATTTTTGTAATTTCACTTTTTATGCTTATTTTCGCAATATGTTTGATGTTTGTGCTTATTTTAGCATTTCCCTCTAAAAATAACCAAATTTAGTCTTCATAAGTACATGGATGCAAATTGACAACTCTCGTCTGTGGACATTTGTTCACTTCTTTCCTTGGGCTTAGCATAAAACCTCATGTTTTCGTAGTTTGTACCTTTTCACAAAATCACACTTCTAGGGACATATGTTGTACTCACTTTTCTACTTTGATAATACCCCATTCGTCCCAAATTATTGTACATAAACAAAACAAAAAAAAAAACAAAATTTAAGTTGGCACAATTAATGTAAGATTTAATCGATGACTTGTAAAAGTTGTAAAAATGATAACTTAGGGTAAAAAGAAAAGACCAAATAATGACAATCCTTCTATAAACTTGACCACCAAAATAATACAGTGGACAATAATATTGAAACGAAGGAAGTAGAAAAGACAAATATAAATGTCGGAGACAAGGAGATATGTAGCATATACAAGGACGGATGCAGCACCAGGAAGATACCAGAATGGAAACCTAGTTGCCATTTTCGGCCCGTTATCCCTATAAATATTATGTGTTATATATGTCCCTACAAGTGTGAATTTGTATCCCAGACTCCAGCACTATATATCGGTTTCATCGATGTTTTTCTCTATGACATCAATGCAAGACCCAACAGATTTCCCCAGAGTCATGGCCTTAGCAAGTTGGGCTCGTGCTTGCTCGTGGCGACGCAGGATTAGGATGGTGTTGAGTACAGCCCATCTCACTTGAGAATCTGCTTTCTTCTGAGTAAATCCCAAGCTGCTCAGCAACCTATCCAACTATATTACAATCACAAAAAAAAAAAAAAAAGACAATAATTAAAACTGACCTCATAATAAGACAGTTGCCCATTAGAATTTGGGAATCTGTTTTACATAATTTTGAAGCTAAACTAACTTATTAATCATTATGAAGAACTATGGGATAATGTTGATGTGGAAGAATATTGTATTTTAGCATAATTTATGTGTATTTTAGGCATTTGTTGAATAGTCAACACTTCTACTACTATAAGTGGTAGACTCGACCATAGTTTTCTTTGTCTATAAAAGATAGGGAAATCATTGGCATCCAACCCACTTGCAAAAAAATATCATGCCTTGAGGTAAAGTCAACAATAGTGTTTTTTGGTGGTACCAAGACACGAGGTTTGTTTGGCAAGGCCGCTAGGGAAAGTTTTTGGTGAGAGAAAGCAAGATCTCTGTAACCTCTTCAAGACGTTGAAAAACAAGCTCAAGCTCCCGTCCATGAATCGAATCCCTTTCTAATGCCCCCAATTTCATATTCATCCTTTTTGAGTTTAAAATCGAACTTGTTCTCCACTTCTTTTGCGAATACCTAAGATTGAAGATGCTCCGATTGCAGTGGCAAGGGTAGCACAAGAAATCAAGTATCGTTTCACTCAACAACCCCATTACTCATTCACATAGGGTTTGACAAGGCGTGAATGTTCATAAACCAAATCAACTAATAACATTCAACTAAACCATATAAACATAACTTAGAAACTTAGAAATTTGTTCTAATAAATGAAATTAATTGTCTCAATTTGGCCTTTTCACCTCTACTACATTGTCCTTAAGCCTAGCTGCCATGATTATTCCTACTCCGCTTCTTGCACTCCTGGATCCTGAATACCAAAGCTTATACCCATTCCCTTCTCTAGAGCGATTTCCCTTCCACTTAGTCTCTTGAAGACAAGCTATATCTACCCTTCGCTCTCTCAACGAATCCAGTCAATCCACTATTTCTAAAAACTCCAACTACTTATTCTAAGTATATGACTAGACCCCTTTCTACCTTCGCTCCTAGAAACCCTAACCCTCCTCGACCCCAGAAATGGAGAACATGATCTCAGACGCTCATTCGAACTAACAGGCTCTATGCTAGTCTCTAAAGCTAGGTCTAATGGACTATAAGCACCACTAAGACTAGAAACCCCTGAGAAAATAAAACTGTCCAAGAAAATAAAAGGCCAACTTAATACTAAACAAGAGGACTGAATTCTTTTCTTTGATTAGATTATTTCTTTATTTATTATGGTGAAGTTTGTTTTCGTTTGTTGTAAATTGTAATCATGATTTTGTTTTTGTCTCGATACTTATTATCTTACTTTTGTGGTAGACAGAGTAAGGTAATATATATAAACACCTCTATTAGACTCTTGAATGCTAAAATTGTAGAGGGTAGCCTGATAAGAAAGGAGTTGCACGTGTTCTTGGACACCTTTGTGTAATAACAAAGCTCGAATTTGTTTTAACATAAATCCATGTTTTCAGTCAATGCCATCCATAACAGGGAAAAAGGTATGAAGATGCTTTCTAATGATGCTCTAGCAAATAATATAAACAAGGTTTTACATCACAAAATCAAGAAACTAGTCTACAGAAACCTCCATATTGTGGATTTTTATTCTAACATAAGTCCCTCAAAATTTTGATCTTACACCATTATTTAGAGCCGTTATTAGTTTAATCAGTTGCTGAGAAGTCAGTCATTTACCTTCATTCTCCATTTCGTAGGCTTCGTATTCTTTTAAATTTGGTTCATGTAAACATAATAGATAACTACATCTTTTGTCGAGGTGGATATCCTATACAGAATTATTGTTCAATATCAAAAAAAAAAAAAATGTAAAGGTAATAAAATTTATTCAGCGTAGAGTACGATGTTAAATAACAATATTTAGTTCAGAATATATTCTCTATCACACTTTCAGTTTATATCCTAAATACAATTAAATTTAACCTTTGTAGCAAATGCACTCTTGAAGTGGAAAATGGATGTTGAAGGGGGTAGGGAAGAGGTCAAAACGGGTTTGAGTCAAAGAAATTGAAAGGGGTTGGCTTAACCGTTAACCCATAACACTTTTGTCAAGAAGATTTAAGATTCTTGTAAATAATTAGTGTGTCAAAGCTGATAACAGAATTTATATTATTCCAATAACTTACTGAAAATTTATTGCAAATATTTTACTCTTTAGAAATACATTTTGGACTACTTAAACATGTTTGACTTGTAACCTTTTAAGCTAATATTTTTCTTTATGTTCCTCTGCAAGATTTAAAGCGTAACCTAAATCAATCAATTCCTAAGTAAATGTGTGAATGTGGCCAATTCTTACCACTCCAAAAAAAAATGTAAGAAAGGTTACCGTGTTAACATCAGCAAGGCCTCCTTCAGCATAACCATAAAGAAGATATTCAGTTGCGACTCCTGCTAACGCTATACATGAAAACCTGTTCAACATCTGAAAATGTAATCTCATCATCAAGTAGCATCTTTTCAGCACTTCTCAACGCATTATAAAGTACAGGATGGTAGTATTTAAGGTATCCCACATGTCAAATACTAAAGGCCTTTTTGATTGTTTTTTATCCATCAAGTGTTGTTTGTATCAAGTGTCTAGACAAACATGGTCTTTGTGGAGTGATTGAGAGAGTAAATGACTGTTTTACCTTTTTTTCAACAATTACTACAATTGTTTGATAAATCTTTTCAAGAGAAGTTTTAAATAACAAAAAATTTGCCAACTTATGAATTTTACAATAATAATTTTTAATAACCATAGAGGAGATATTTGCTTGCACACTATGCCTGCAAAGGCTTGCTAAGGCTTATCAAGCTCAAGGCCCAGCGGAAGAGGAATAAAATTCTTAAGGGGAAGGGTTGTGGTAAAATTTACTAAATTTATTACTTTATATTAGTTTCTGTGAACTGCAGTGATCTCTATGTATGCTATCCTTATAGAAAATTTCATGTGTAATCATGATTTAATTCATGAAATAGACAACACCCCCATATAATGTGTAACAAAAGAGATTATGTAAGTGAGATGAGACATACCGTGGCTGATACTCTTCCTGCGCTAATCTGCACATACAAAGTTTCACATGAAATCCAAGTCTACATAGAAGGATTTATTCATGTTGTTCAAACTATATAGAAGTGCAATGGGAAGAATGATATAAGAAAGCTTACTTCGTCAGTAAACTCAAAATCCTCAAAAACAGTCCCTGCTTGAACATTGAGTGATCCTTCCCGCTGAAAAGCATCCAAACTTGATAATGTATATCCCTTGGGAAGTATTCCCAGCAAATATGCAATTAAGAAATGTCCAGCTTCATGCTACAAGAAGAAAGTTTTCAACTGCCTATCGATATCGCATGACACTACAAATCTTAATGAAGAGAAAGAGAGAGAGAGAGAGAGAGAGAGAGAGATGTCTTTACTTGAATAACTCTGTTGTGATACTTTCGACTGATCTTATGGCCAATAGTATCAAGAATCAAGCTACTAAATCCTCCACTAAAAGCAACCTATGAGCAATGAATTCCATTAGCCTCCCATTATTCAGTTAAATAAAGAGCTTCAAGTTTATAATAATGAATTCCATTAGCCTCCCATTTTTAGTTAAGACTCACTTTGTGAGAAGACAGATGTTGAAACAAGTATCCATCGTATCCATATTGGCATATTGCATACAACACATTTAGGAGAAGACTGATTGAACATATATTTTTACCCTTTGACAAGACAATTAAGTCATTATGGAGAATTACTAGCTCCAATTGGGCAGGGCCTATTCTTCAATCATTTGTTAGAAATGTTGGAAATTGTTTTTCATTCTCCTTTGAATCTGCAACGGTCAATGATACTAACCAAATTGATATATTGTAAATACGAACAATTACAATAGTCAGCGTGCTTTCAAGAGGCACCCAACTCTCCTTAACCTACTTTCAAGAGGTAGGAGCTATCCTAAACCTACTTTCGAGAGGTAGGAGCTCTTATAAACCCTTTTCTAAAACCAATTTTCTGCCCCTTATCTCATACCCTATAATCTTCATTTATTATGAGTAATTAACTTGTTCCATAAGGTCATATAGTACCGATCCTTAAAACCTAATAACTACCATACAGGCTACCTACTTGTAATGGCTGAAATCGGTGCTAGTTGTGTGATTGCCAAGAAATGTTATACAGGCTACCTATTTTTAACAGCTGAAACCAGTCCAATAAACACTCTCTGAAACCTTCCCAGAGTTAAAACAGCCGGCGCACACTCCAATGATTCCAGGACAAGGCATGCCCTTCCATGCACAAAACTGCAGCATGAAGTCTTCCAATCACCAAGTCCATTCCTTGTATATCAAAGAATCATTCAACATAATAGATCCACCCAAACACATCCTCTCCATACAAAAGTTGGTATCTTCAGCTTGCGTAATCGATAGTCTGTCTCATGCATCCACAGTTTTTCACCCGCTGGCCACCGGAGCATACCCCTTGCATGAATTGCTCTGTGGTGGAATAACCCCACTACCCCTGTTCATACCCTTTTTAGTATCAAACATACCTTCATGTGTCGACTACTTGAACTTCTCATTAGTTGTACTTGATTCAGCCTGGAATTTTGGTATCAAGAATCGAAACTCGTCAAAACATAGCCCTGATGATTGTCTACTAGACTTGGATGTGGGGATGTCGGGTGGGGCATGGCCGCCAATGTGGCTGGAGGTGGCGGCTACTGTGGATTAAGGAGGAATTTGAGCAACTCTCCATGACGTTGATATGCTATTTCCTACTGCCTATCCACATCATCCCTCATTGCTGCAACTTCTTGCGCTATCTTTTCAAATCACCCGGTTATTTCTAAACTATGTTCCAACCCTGTCTCCAAATTGCTAACCTTTCTCAAGGCAGTCAAGTGGTCAGAACTGGAGAAGATTTATTTTAACAGAAACGTGAATTGATATATACGAACGATTACAACAGTCGGCGTGCTTTCGAGAGGCTCCAGTCTCTCCTTAACCTACTTTAAAGATGTGGGAGCTCTCCTAAACCCTTTTCTTAAACCAATTTTCTGCCCCCAATCTCATATCCTGTAATCTTTATTTAATATGAGTAACTGACTTGCTCCCTAAGATAATATATTATATATAATTAAAACCTAATAACTACCATAACTAAAATATTTATAAAATTCGATCACATAACTCAACTTAACATGATTACATAAATTCGATACGGTCCCATGATGGGAATAACAGGTTGAAATGTCATGCAAATCTCATCCTTCAAATCATCATACTAGAAAACATTCTCTTGTTTTTTTGGTTTCAGCATTTCTCTTCCTCTATCTAAAGTAGTTCTAGAACAGATAAAGCAATGGAAGGAATAGAAAAATGTCTTAAGCATCATGTACACATGTTAGTGTGGAAGGTACAGAAAAATGTCTTAAGCATCATAATAGATAATTCAAATTTACAATAACTAAACTAAAAGAATCTGATTATCAGCTTCTATTTTGTAAACCTAAAGACAAGGCTTAATGTGTAATGGTCTTTCACACCATCGCAGCAACCTGCTTTGGAGACAAAGGATATATTCAAACATATGGTAAGGATTATGATGAAGCATCCACCTTTTATCTCATTAGTCATTATTAATGAGGTTATCAGAAATTACACACATGAAGTAGACATCAAGAATGCATTTCTTAATGCCATTCCTGAATAAGAGGTGCAGATGCTACAACCTTCTCTTTTTCCTCAGGCAATGGAAACCACCTTTGGGATACTCCATAGCGCATATGACAATTTTCTTTCAGTTCAAGAGAAAAAGAGATAATCGAAAACCTTGGTGTATTGTGCTGGTGACACAGTGATGATACAAATCACAATTGCAGCTGTCAAGTTTTTCATTCAAAGGAGTTTCATGCTAAAGACCTTAACTTTCGGAATCTAAAGCATCTTTTCAGCGTCAAAGTTTTCAGTATCACAAGATGCATCTTTCTTTTGGCAAACTGGGTATGCTTCACAAAAAGTTTTCAAATTAGCAGATTCTCCCCTGGCTTAGATATAATTGTTACTGTTTAGCAGTACTTCAGCTTATCTACTCTCCTGTTCTAGCTTATATGTTTCCTAGTTTATCTAGGTTTCCTTTGGACATTTTGCTGTAAGAAATCCAACTTCAATATGGTAACCCACTTAAAATACTTGTTCTTTTTTTATTGAAGGATATTTTCCAGGTTATTAATAAAGTAAGCTCACAGTTATGACACACCCAGGAAACAGACGGATCTCTTGAGTGTTTGGTGGTTAGGACTATATTTACAATGTAGAAGGGACTCTTTTCATCAAGTTGGTCCTGTCATAAGTTAATAAACATAGTAACAACGAACAAAAGAATTGAGTTCGAAATCAATCATTTTGGTAATGCCAAAGACAGATAGATGTATGGTTCCCACCAGACAAACAGTTGATATGGGGTTTGATTACAACATATAACAGCAAGAACTTTTAGAAAACATACCGAGTCTAGTGTCCATAGGAAAAAGAGTCCCAGTGAGAAATATAAGAGCTCTTCTGGGCCTAAATCGAACGCATTCCA
Source organism: Pulicaria dysenterica (assembly GCA_947179395.2). Classification (NCBI taxonomy): domain Eukaryota; kingdom Viridiplantae; phylum Streptophyta; class Magnoliopsida; order Asterales; family Asteraceae; genus Pulicaria; species Pulicaria dysenterica. The sequence goes on along the minus strand of OX359290.1, from coordinate 66,595,752 downwards.
AGCAGAGATGAAGCCTAATAAAGCAGCAATCAGCAGATTTCTTTCAATGGCAACCAGGGTGTTGTCCTTTGGTGATAGAAGAGATGAAGGCTCTATGCCATTCAGTTTTAGTTCGTTTAAGCTGTACAACCTCTGCGGTACCTGTATATAATCTTCTTATTCAGTCATGAAGATTTTGAACTGTACAAGGTAAAGAGCATATTGTTATTGAACAATAGATGATTAAAATAAACACCCTTGAATCATACAATACAATTATATGTATGTGGATAGGGGTAGAGTTTACCTGCTGAGCAGCACCAAAGCATCTGAGACCGCCTGGTTTAGACTTCAAATCTTTGACAATAGAGAGTGCAGCTCTGTCATTACCTTTGCTGAGCTCATTATCCACTTGTTCCAATAAAACCTTTCTCGATTCACTGATAACGCCAGCTTCAGCTTCTGATGATGATGATGAGCTTTTTACGTTATTAGTAATCCTGTACCTTGAATTTGAAGTTGTTGAACCCCGTAATCTCCACTTTAAACCCCATCGGGCACCAGTGGTGTTGTATGTGGATAACACCAGACCACAATTCATAGCCCTAAATCAAACAATGCACAGCACCAGCACTCGATCCTCAAAGATTGTGTCAATGGATGACGGATAAGCTTTCTAACACAAAAGAAAACTGTAGGCAACCAAAAACTTCGACAAATTGGGGAATGAATTCCCCAAATTGCACCACAGTCGACTAATATTGGTTTAGAGATTTGGACTCCCAGAAGTTGTGAATGTTTGTCCTGATCATCACATTCGCAAGCTTCCCAATCCACTCAAATATATATATATATTATGGTTGAGATCTATTAAAAAAAATTAAACTATAGAATATAAATCTCAGTTATTGGTTTTGTCAAGACTTTTTTCTTTTTTTCTTTTTTCTTAATTATAAAAAAATAGCACTTACGGATATAATTGACCTTTTAAGTTTTAAAATTTCAATTTTATTTCTAAAAATATGGCTTTTTTCTCCAGATTTTTTTTGATGCACACAATAAAAAAGATGATGCACAACGACACTATATGATACATAAGACACACTAATTCACATATAATCCGTTTCAAATGAACTAAAAAATCGATATAAATAGTAACATCGTATAGGGAATATTCATCCAATAAACAACACAAAACTTGATTCACGCTCATCATTCATACACAGAGGACACATAAATGAAAAATATGATTAGAGATCATCCTTCAAAACCAACTGATGAACACAATTCATTATCGATACAAAAGAACTGATGAAAAGCGATGCACAACTAGTTTTCATAAAAACAATTGATACACGTGAGGTTTTCATCAAGAAGAGATGCAAAAAACCAACTTTTTTTTTTGGAAATGATGAACAAAAGAACAAGTGAATTACGTTCATCAAACTGAAAAATGATAAACCAAATATACAGGCGAATTACGTTCATCAAACCAAAGAGCATTTCAAAACAAAAATACAGACAAATTACATTCATCAAACAAAAAAATGATGAACCAGTCATATTTATAAAATACTGTTATTGTATAAAAGATGCACAACTATATACATACATCAAAAAAAATTAATATCCACTGTAATTGATTTTTACATTCAGAAACACACCCAAGAACAACTTTCATCACAAAATGAAGATGAATATAAAAAATAATACTGAAAAAGATGAAACCTTGCCAAAGATAACTACTCTCGAAAATTAAAACCGTCTCACTGCTACTTGAGTTTTTATTGTTTTTGGCACTTTTGCCGTCGCTTAAACAAAATGAAACCGCCATGAATTAATTCAGTTGCTACCGTGAATTAATTCAAATGCCACTGTATATGAATTCTATTTGCTTTTGAATTGAGGTGCAAATCTCTCGGTCACTTCACCTTTCTTTAAACCAATAAGAGATGGAATCTTTTTTTTTAAACAAATTTGTGAATGAAAGTGGATTTGAGGACTACACGGCAACTTGTTTCAGCGGAGGAAGAGTCGGAGATAAAGCCGCCACAGTGAGAGATTGAGGGGTGGGGCTAATTAAATGGAAAAGGGAAACTAATTACAAAGATACCTAAAATACCCCTTAATTAACTATGTCATGTGTCATCTTCAGATTTCTTCTTACCCTTTTTACCTTAAAACTTTTTTTATTTGATCCTGATTCTATATATATAAAATCAGGATCAAATAAAAAGAGAATTATGGTAAAAAGGGTAAGAAGAATTCTAAGAATGCCACGTGTCCTTTTAACTAAACGGGTAAAATAGGAACTTTCCAAAAACAAAAATTATCCTCTCACTCCTAATTTGACCCACTTACCCACGTTCCATTATCCCTGATTCATTTCCCATCCCAAACGTAAACCCTAAAATCCCTCCCCCCACGTTGGAGAAATCTGCCGTTGCCCGTCGACGATTTCCGGCGCTGCCCCGTCGAAGATTTCTCCCCTGAGCGGCGTTTCTCCGCTGTTGCCCGTCGACGATTTCCGGCGCTGCCCCGTCAAAGATTTCTCCCCTGAGCGGCGCCTCTTCACCCACGAACCGCTTCGCGGGTGCACCAACTGACATCCGCTGCCGACGTTTTTGCTTCAGAATCGTTTGTCGGTTCCTGTGTTCTCCCCCATCACCGACGCTGCTTTGTTTATCAAATGCCGTCGGTGGTTTTCGTTATCATACGCGCCGCTGCTTTGCTTTTCGGACATCGTCGCTGATTTGCAGATGCACACTCGCCGCCTACCACACGAAACCCATAGCTGATTTGTGCATCGCCGTTCAGATGATTATCGACCCAGATGCACACTCACCGTTAGATGATCTCCGTTCTATCTTCTACGCTTGCAGATGCATAATCGCATTCGATTTTCTAGGGTTTCCGCCTTCGACGTGTAATTTTTGTAAGAAATTGTTCTTTGAAACTGATTTGTTCATCTGAAACTGGTTTGAAACTATTCATCTGAAACTAGTTATGAAATTATTTATTTTCGATTTGTGTTTAAAACTGATGAGTATGTTCTGAAATTAGTTTGTGCATCTGAAATTTATTTTGAAGCTGTTGTGAAATTTGGTTTGAAAGTGATGGATTATGCACGGTTTGAATTTGGTTTGAACCTTTTGCCGGAATTTTAGGGAATTTTTTTCGTTTTTCCAAAAATGCCCTTCAATAGTTGAAATCTAGAACGAGATAGTAGTTGGTTCTTTGACTTTTTTTTTTGGTTTTTGGTTAGATCTGGTTAGGATTATTCCTTACATTTTGTACGATAAAACTCTTTTTCGTTTATCCTCACCCTTCTATATATATATATATAGGGGAGGGTTCCATTGAGAACCGATTTTAGTGCGAGAATCGTGAGAACCAATCTTAGCCGTTGATTTGATAAATGGAATTCATGGATGGAGAGCGTGGGGGATCAAGTGTGTCAGGGTGTATGTGAGGAATTAATGGGTGGGCAATGACATTAAAAAATGGGGATTTGGAAGGCTCAGATTGGTTCTCGCAATAAAAATGGTTCTCAATGGAACTTCTTCCTATATATTTATATAATATTTATATATATATATATATATATATATATATATATATATATATATATATATATATATATATATATATATATATTTAGAACCATCAACTATGTGTTAAAAAAAGAACCCAAAGAACCAATCTAGACCATTGGATCATCAAAATCAATGGATAAGATTTAACGATAGTAAACTGTAATTAACATGTATTAATATAGGAAGAAAGGGACAAACACGGAAAATCCCCTCTCAACAAACCCACGATTTTTTTTAAAAAATACCCACAAAAACTTTAAATTGTCATAACTTTTTAAGTTTTGTGAATTTAAACAAAAAAATTATACCAATCTTTTAGTTAATTTAATCATCTTTCAAACAAGACCACTTTTCCCATATTTTTCTAAATTTTTTTTGAAAATGTAAATTTTGTTTGCATTTTGGGCAGAATATAGTGTTGTGTGCGGATTTTACATTTTGGGTTTGAATACGTAATTTTGCATTTTGGTCTGCATTTTCATTCAATCATGTTGGGTTTGCATTTTGCATTTTTCATAAATTTTGCATTTTCGAAGCATCTGGATGACTTGCATTTTATATTTTGCATTTTTTCGATTTTTTGCATTTTGACATTAGAATGAACCCTGCTCAAAATGCAAACTTTGCATTTCAAAAAAAAGTTTCAAAAATATATCAAGCTCGGTCTTGTTTGAAAGAGGACGAAAAACTGAATCTAATGACATAATTTTTTTGTTAAAATTTTCCTAAAAACGAACGAGTTATGATCATTTAAAATAAGTGGGTTTTTTTTTTGTTGGGTTTTTTTAAAAATCACCGTGACTTTTCTTTCTCTTTCTAATTTTCCTTTTTTACCCCTAAACAATGTGTCACGTGTTATCACTAGAGAGTTTCTTTAGGTTCTATGTTTAAGGAAGATTCTTTATATAATATTACCCTATATATATATATATGGGACGGTTCAAACGAGAACTGTTTTTCGCACGAGAACTGTGAGAACCAATCTTAGCCGTTGATTTGATAAAGTGGAACTCATGGATGTGGAGCGTGGGGATCAAATGTGACAGGGTGCATGTGAGGAATGCATGGGTGGGCAATGACATTGAAAGAAGGGGAATTGGACGGATCAGATTGGTTCTCGTAGTTCTCGTACGAAAAACAGTTATCGTTTGAACTTTTGCCTATATATATGGGACGGTTCAAACGAGAACTGTTTTTCGTACGAAAACTGCGAGAACCAATCTTAGCAGTTGATTTGATAAAGTGGAACTCATGGGTGTGGAGAGTGGGGATCAAGTGTGGCATGGTGCATTTGATGAATTCATGTGTGGGCAATGACATTGAAGGAGGGGGAATTAGACGGCTCAGATTGGTTCTCGCGGTTCTCGTACGAAAAACAGTTCTCATTTGAACTTTTACCTATATATATATATATATATAAATCTAAACCCTAAACCCTAATACCAAATCTGGACTCACAAAAAATGGGATATGCTTATCCCTTTTGCTAGGGAAAGAGAGACAATGATCATAGATGATGTAAAAAATAAAGACGAGATACAGGAGATCTCAGATGAAGATATAGCACCAACAATAGACAGTACATACAGAGACTTCTAAAGATAAAACGATGCTCATTAAAAAATCTTCAAAAATAAAATTATATATATATATATAATAAAAATATACAAATAAATAAAAATAATTATATATATATATATATATATATATATATATATATATATATATATATATATATATATATATATATAAGTTTGTCTTTAAAATAGGTGTCAAATAGGTGTCATAAGTAGCAATAGGTGGCATAATTCTTCAAATTCAAGAATTCATCGTAAACTTAGGAGTTTGTTGTGTTGTAGCTTTTAGTTAGTTTAAGTTTTTGTTTTTTTGTCCATCCTCTTTTGTACAACTCGGTTATATAAACCGATCAAGATTTCCTTCCTTTGCGTGTAATTGTAAGCACTTTACTAATAAGAGAATCTTTCTTTCTTGCTATGGCTCTCTAAATCTCTCATCCTACTCTCTCAGTTCATACCCATATATTCCTTATATCCTTTTATGTTCTTCATATTATAATCCCATAACAACAACAAGAAAAAAAATCCTTCTCGTGGAACTACCGCTGCACATAATTATCTGGTGTTTCTATCATCCTCCTTTCTACGTGAGTTTTTCAATCTCTTCTATTTTAATGTTATTTTCGTCACGTTTTATTTTATATTTTAGTGGTTTAACAGAAACCCTAAAAATCTGCCTTACCCCCCTTATTCGTATCAGAGCATGAAATGATTATGCGGATGCAAAATATTTTACCATAATGGTATTAAACCCAAAAACAGAAGCTCTTCTTGATAAACTTGGAGAAAAAATTTATTCTAACAGCAGGGAATACAGCATCACATAATGTTTCTCCTACAGTCGGATGGAAAATATTTTCTTCTCCCCCAGAAGAAAACAGCTACACATATAGACCTGCAAGGAAAAGAGTGTTCATTTAAGATAATCCATCAACACAAGCAACTCTAAAAAGACTCGAAGCATCAACAGAAATAGACTTCGAACTTTGTGCAAGGTTTACACAGCAAATAGAGCTATTTCAAAAAACAAGACATCTTCTATCAAACTTCTGCTGGGCAAATTTCAAATTAATAGTAGAAGGACACTACATTCAAATCTGGACTCACAAAAAATGGGATATGCTTATCCCTTTTACTGGGGAAGGAGAGACAATGAGCATAGATGATTTAAAAAATGAAGACGAGATATAGGAGATCTCAGATGAAGATACAACATCAACAATAGACAGTACATACAGAAATAAAACGATGCTCATTAAAAAAATCTTCAAAAATAAAATTATATATATATATATAAAATAAAAATATATAAATAAATAAAAATAATATATATATATATATATATATATATATATTTTTTTTTTAAATCTCTGCCTCTATATATATTATGTTGAGTTTATATCCCTTACCTAATTAAACCAAATAATTAAAATTCAACATTCCTTAATTACACAAAGTTAATATCAACAATTAAATTAAGATCATCTCTCTCTCTCTCTCTCTCTCTCTCTCTCTATATATATATATATATAAGTTTGTCTTTAAAATAGGTGTCAAATAGGTGTCATAAGTAGCAATAGGTGGCATAATTCTCCAAATTCAAGAATTCATCGTAAACTTAGGAGTTTGTTGTGTTGTAGCTTTTAGTTAGTTTAAGTTTTTGTTTTTTTGTCCATCCTCTTTTGTACAACTCGGTTATATAAACCGATCAAGTTTTCCTTCCTTTGCATGTAATTGTAAGCACTTTACTAATAAGAGAATCTTTCTTTCTTGCCATGGCTCTCTAAATCTCTCATCCTACTCTCTTAGTTTATACACATATATTCCTTATATCCTTTTATGTTCTTCATATTATAACCACATAACAACAACAACAACAACAATAACAACAACAACAAAAATCCTTCTCGTGGAACTACCGCTAAACATAATTATCTCGTGTTTCTATCATCCTCCTTTCTACGTGAGTTTTTCAATCTCTTCTATTTTAATGTTACTTTCGTCACGTTTTATTTTATATTTTAGTGGTTTAACAGAAACCCAAAAATTCTGCCTTACCCATTTTATATTTAGTAAGGTTGAAATTAAATGAGAATAGGAGACTCAATCTTAACCATTCATTTTGTGAGTGGAATTCATGGATGGAGAGCATGGAGGGATAGAGTGTGACAGGTTCCATGTGAGGAATTCATGGGTGGACAATGACATTGAAGGAGGGGGAATTGAACCGCTAGGATTGAGTCTCACATTCTCATTTAATTTAAGGTTCTCATTTAAACATTCCAATATATATAGCGGATGGTTCATTCGAAAACCATTGTTAGTGCGAGAACCGCGAGAACCAATCTCAACCATTCCTTGGATATGGGAAGTTCATGGATGGAGAGCGTAGAGAGATAGAGTATGGCAGGGTATGTATAAGGAATTCATGGGTGGGCAATGACATTAAAGGAGGGGAAATTTAACGGCTCAGATTGGTTCTCGCGGTTCTCGCATTAAGAATGGTTCTCAAATGAACTTTTTCCTTTTTATATAGAAAGAATTTCGTATATACCCTTATAAAAGTGGGTAATTATGTATATATCCTTACAAAACCTAATATTACTTCAATATTCTCCTAAAACCTTAAAACTCTCAAATATACCCAAATTAATATTTTTAATTAATTATTTAATTTTTATATTAATAACTAATTATCTAATAATTTAAAAAATACAAACTTCCTATTATAACCATAACTAAAAATCACGTCCATCTCTATTAAGTAGGATAGCAAGCATCATCCTAACTCTAAAACCCCAAATCATTCATCGTGACCTTATCTACCCAAAGGCCAAACCCAATATCTTTGATTGTAATTTGTTAATCATGTTGGATATCGATGAGATAGTGTACATAACGAAACAGGGATACACATTTTCAAGATGCATGATCATCATCATTTCATCATATGCCCTGCCTCCCCATGAAGATAATTGTAGAAAGTTTGAGATTTTTCTTTAGTTGGTTATAGGAAATTCTGAATCTTTGACATGGATCTATCTTAAACATATATTAGTTCAATTTTTTTTAACAGATATATTAATTCAAATTGTGTTACAGGTTTAACTCATAATTTGCAACTTTGGGGTTGTAATTTTGTTTTAATTTGTTGAAGATATCGTTCATAAAGGTTGTTGTTTGTTTCATAAATGTCAGACCGTTTCTTTATACAACTATGAATATTTGTATTAAAACCTTGAAACAGGACACAATGATTCTTGGTATAAAGAAGAATCTTTTTTTTTTTGAAAGGCAAAGTTAGTTGTTAGTAAGCTAGTAAACCCCAAGTTAGGATTAAACTCCACTGCCAAGGTTTGAACCCTGGACCTCCTAGAAGGCTTTGCCTCTCCCTCACTCTTAACCACTAGGCTAAGAGATCATTGGTTGGTATAAAGAAGAATCTTATGCCTATTTTAGTCAAAATGATTGTTTTTGAGGTTGGCATGATAACATTTGAAGGTTTTAATTGGTCTTTTGTTGGTTGTTATCGAGTCCCCTGTTTGTGAGTATGTGTTTTTATGTTTTGACAAGGATGAGACTAGGGTTCTAAAAAAAACGCGCCATGGCGGCGCTATGGTGGCACCAAGGTGCGACTCCGACGTTAAGAAACAGCCCTTGGCGGCGGGGTTAGGTGTGACGTAAGACAAGGCGGCATAAGGCGCACCTTTACGCGCCAAATGGCGAGTTTTTTATGGCGTGGCGTGCAAAAAATATTCTTTTTTTTTAATTTGACTTTTTTATACACATTTTGTGATCGCAAGTATTGATCTTCTATAAATATGTATTTTGTAATTTGTATATGTTACTTTGCTCCTAATTTGTGCAACTTTGTGTAATTTGTATATTAATATTGACAAATTGAATATAAATATTTGTAAAATATACACAATATTACCGCCTTAAAAAACGCCATGGCTGGTCATGGCTCCTAAAGCTTGAGGCTTGACATTGCCGTCACGACACGCATGAAAGTATTATAGTTGATAAGTGTGTTTTGAGGGGGTCTTACTCCATTGAACTGCAGATTTGCGGTCTTTGGTCATCATATTTGACTTTGACTTTAGCTCTTTATGACTTTATGGCAACCTTTTAGATTTCAAATACGATAAGGATATATATTCTTAACTAACATATATATATATATATATATAGACAAAAGTTCATGCGAGAACCGTTGTTAGCACGAGAACCGCGAGAACCAATCTAAGCCGTCCAATTCCCCCTCCTTCAATGTCATTGCCCACCCATGAATTTCTCACATGCACCTTGCCACACCCTATCCCTCCATCCATTATACTTCCCATATCCAAGGAACGGCTGAGATTGGTTCTCGCGGTTCTCGCATTAACAACGGTTCTCGCATGAACTCTCCCCTATATATATATATATATATATATATATATATATATATATATATATATATATATATATATATATATATATATATATATATATATAAGGGAGGGTTTCATTGAGAACCGATTTTAGTGCGAGAACCGCGAGAACCAATCTTAGCCGTTCATTTGATAAGTGGAATTCATGGATGGAGATCGTGAGGGGATCAAGTGTGACAGAGTGTATGTGAGGAATTCATGGGTGGGCAATGACATTGAAAGAAGGGGAATTGGACGGCTTAGATTGGTTCTCGCATTAAAAATGGTTCTCAATGGAACTTCTTCCTATATATATAGACAAAAGTTCAAACGAGAACTATTTTTTTACGAGAACTGCGTGAACCAATCTAAGTCATCCAATTCCCCCTCCTTTAATGTCATTGCCCACCCATAAATTCCTCACATGCACCCTGCCACACTTGATCCCCTCCACGCTCTCCATCCATGAACTTCCCATATCCAAGGAACGGCTGAGATTGGTTCTCGCAGTTCTCGTACGAAAAACAAGTCTCGTTTGAACCCTCCCCTATATATATATATAGGGTTGAGTTCAAATAATAAGAATTTTAGGATAAAAAGGGTAAGAGACAATATCAAGAAGACACGTGTACATCTAATTGGAAGGGCATTTTTGGAACAGACATGTAATCCTTATCATCTATTAATTGTTCTCAGTACACGATTCCTTTCGTTCACTCTCTCTCGCTTCGCTCACCGCCTCACCCAGTACCTTACTTTTCGCCGGTCACCACTTCCAATGAGCGTAGTCTACACGTTAAGACCTATCTAGCGTAATAACCCCCTCCTCTCTTATTCCCGTTAGTTTTGATGATTGTTCATGGTTCCTTCTTCAAATCTGCATGCTAATCTCCGATGATTGATTCAGAAATCTTGGAAGTTTGTCGGAGGGTTGAAAGTTATGTGTGACTCTGCCGCCGAAATTCGTAACTACTTTTATGAGTTTTTGTGAATGTGGAAGCCTTTTCAGATCCACCGTAGTGAGGAGTCCATCGAAGACGTCTCCATCTGCGAGGCAGAATATGTGATTTGGATTTTCGAGGTCATTGGAGGTAAGATTCAGTGAAAACAGAGCACCATGGGTATCCTCGTTTTGGATCAAAACCTTTCATATCAATATATGTTTTTCATCAATTCCTTGTTTCATCAAGTTTGTATGTATCAGTTTTGAATTTATTAAGTAGTAAGTTGTTTTGTTTATCAATTTCACATGTATCACTTTTGTATGTATAAATCTCTTACATATCGGTTTTGTCTATCATTTATACATGGATATCTTATGTATCAGTTCTCATCATTTTCATATGGATATCTTATGTATCAGTTTAGTTCATCAATTTCTTATTCGAGCGTGCATCAATTTGTATGTTACATATTTGAGTCTGGGCATCAGTTTAAGTTTATGCATCAGTTGCTTCCTCAAGATTAGACAATTGATCTGTTTTATTTTCTCAATTTCTTATTGGAGTGTGCATCAATTTTGTGAGTTACAGTTTTGAGTGTGGGCATATGCATCAGTTGTTTCTTGAAGATCAGACAAATGGTTTTTGAAAACATTTTCCATCACCATAAAGACGAGTATCACCGTCGATACTTTTTCAAAATTTTAATACGAGTTATGATTTTGTGTTTTCAAAAATATGAATATCGCCCTGAACCAAAAATTAAATCCCGATGAATATTGAAGCCGTTTGCGTGAATTAGATCTCGAATTGAATATGCACAATCCTTGCCGTATCCCTAATTCGTATTTCTCAAATTACCCTGCAACCGTTTTAAATTGGAACGGCATCCTAAAAATTTTTACTTTTTTTTGTTTGACCATGGTCACGATCGTACAATTGGCGTTAACTCTTACTCTTTTTAGGATTAATCTCTTTTTACATGATCTCTATCGGGTTGAGTTCAAATAAAAAGAATTTTAGGATAAAAAGGGTAACAGACAATATCAAGATGTGATTTGGATTTCGAGGTCATTGGAGGCAATACCTATTAGATGAATTTATATGATTAGAGCTAGCAATAACCAATCTGTCACCTTGCAAACCAAAATCAAAGATATCAAACCAATTAACATAAAATACCACTTCAAGATTTCAACCCAAAATTTTAACATTTGATCATAAAATATCTCATCACCAACATGTATTTTTCTAATTAGGGGTTGATTCAACTTCGTTTTCATATTCATGACTTGTCGTTCTCTTTTTTCGTCTCGTGAAATAACAAACCAACAAACCATTATTAGCATCATATTAGAACTATTCAAAAAACTTTTATGAAAAAAAAACAAATAATTAAAGTAGTTAACCTTTTACTAGTGGATGCTTGAGATGGATCACAATCTTGAGATGGGTTCACATCAGATATATTCTTGCAAGTTTTTTCATGGTGGCCCTACTTACCACATCGCGGACATTTGTGTCTTTTCTTAGGCTCGTCGTGTGGTACAACTCTATTCTTCTTGGGTCGTCCAGGTGGGCGTTTGATAGTGGGTGGGTATGTCTTGTCTCTTGTCTCTATATGCACACATTGATCCTTTCCAGGCATCGGAGCATTTACTAAAGAGTATGTTTCTTTAAATTTATCGATTGTGAAATAAGAATCAACATATTTATGCCAATCAACGTCCCTTGTGAAAGCAATGAAAGCCGCCGCATGAACACATGAAAGACCCTTAACTTGCCAAATCCTAGAGCTGCATTGTCTCTCATCTAGTATGACTCCCAAAGTTTTTCCTTGCACTTTACTTCAGCTCTATTGTCACTAATTCTACAAACTTCAAATTCACCTAATTTCTACATATAAAGAAATAGAAAACAAGAAGAAACGATGTTGTTAAACATTTGTATATTTCATTCAACTTTAATATAGATGTATAGTAGTTGTATCTCATGTGACTTGCCTTAGAGATTGTGTTAAGATAGTTCATAGCGTTAGGAAATAATGTGCTCTTCCATTTTCTTGTATTCCTTCTTTTCTTGTGAAAACGCACCATAAGCTTTTCTCTAATGGCATCAAGAAGATCTAGCACTGGTTTATAGCGCAAGTCACCTATCCACGAATTAAAAGTTTCTGAAATATTGTTAGTGATGTAATCACACTTGACGATTGTGCCAAGTTTGCTTCTACTCCATATCTTTCTATGGTTGTCATTAAGAGATGTAATTGCATCTTCACGTTCACTCGCAATTTCCTTTAATAATCTACAGCATCCATAGCTTAAAAAAAGAAAAAAGTCACCTCGAATTGTTTCTTGAAGTTGCTATATAGTGTCTCATGCATTCTTGATGCTCGGCATTAGGATAAACTTGTGTGATAGCTACTTCTAATCCTATAACAAGACGATGTCCACAATCTTGTATTTTCTGATTCAAGAACACCATATGCAACTGGAAACATACCATTGTTACCATCAATGCTTGTAGCCGCAGCTTATACTCCATTAAACTTCCCTTTCAAGTGACAAGCATCGAGACCGATGTAAGGACGACAACTAGCAAGAAATCCCCTCGAGAAAGCTACTAGTGATATGAAAAACCTTTAGAAGTGCTTCTTGTCACCAATTATATCAAAGTCAACGTCAACAACACTTCCTATGTTTCTATTTAGTAGTTCCTCTTTGAAGTCAACAATCCGAATGAAAGAGTCATCCCACTTACCATACATATCATTGTATGCTTGTTCTTTACCTCTAAACACTCTCATACAAGGTATGTCAACATTATAGTTTTTCATAAACCACTTCTTGAGTTTGCTAGCCGACACATCTCCATCCGATTTCAACTTGTCAGTAATAACATCAGCAATCCATCCTTGAGTTGCACACTTATTACCACACTTGTTGCTTCGAAGACAAGAATGTGTTTCTTCAAATTTCTTAACATATCAATTGGTAAGTAAATATAAATTATATTAACAAAATAAACATGCCAAATGAATTATTTGTTAGAGTATCTACTTACTTGAAAAGTTACTCCATCTTGCATAATAGAAGCAGGAATTCTCCACCCACACTCAATATTGTCACAACATGCCGTGAATCGTGTTGCATAATGGTTCAAAGCTCTTCTAAACTCAACCTTGCTTGAAAACTTTGAATTCAATTTCAAGGTTGAAAATTTCTTGCTATTACTACAACTTTCTCTTTCATAATTCAACAATTCATATTCAATATCAATACTATGACGGCTATGGTAACTATCTTCGCTCGGACAATTTGAGTCGGAATCATTTTCATCATCTAGTGCATAAAAAACTTCATGTTGACCACTATAAAGAATGTACTTGAATTAGGTCAATGATTTAAACTATTAGATAGATATAAAAGTAGAATATATAAACAAAATTTTGAACCTAATTTGTTGTATATAATTATCCATCGTCACGTAAATTGTTATTTCTTTCTCCTTTTCATACATGGCAAGCATTGCATTGAAGATCTCATCAGAGTTTAGGTTAATGAAAGATTGCTCTTTAGCGTGGTTATCAACGAAATGTATCGACAACTGCTGATCACTATTTGATGGATAATACTTAGTCATCTCTTCAACTAGTTGATTCAAGTTGTATGACCCTGTCTCCATGTAGATAGATTTTCGAAATTCAAAGCAATATATCTTTCTACATGAGTTTCTTGCTAACCGAAAAAAGCGTCCATATTTCAGTTTAAGCTTATACTTTAACACTGTGTTCCCGAGCTAAAATCAGGGGAGAAAAGAAAAGATTTAGGAAGGAAAATTAACTTAAGTTGTGTTCCCAAGTTTTTTAGGAGAGAAAAGAAAAGATTTTGAAGGAAAATTCTCTCTTATTTTCTTTCCAGATTTTCCTCCAAAGTAGAGAAGATTTTGGAAGGAAACAAAATAACACTTAAAATTCCACTTTTCATCTAATTTTCTTTCGAACTCAGGAACACGCAATGACAAAAACATTTCCCTTCCTCTTCTTTTCTCTTCTCTCCTTAATTTTCTATCCTTTCATTTTCTTTTCACATGTAACTGTGGAACACAGCGTAATGGTACTTGTTTAAAATGAAAATGAAATACAAGAGCAACTATTCACATGTAAGGGCTATAGATCGTAAAAAGAAGATCAACATATACCTTCTTGCAAATTAAACACATTCGATTTGTAAAAGAATAATCAAAACTTACTGGAATTCTGGTGATTGAACCATATTCTCCCATCTTGGTCTTAAAGACTCATCGAGAGTCATCTCATCAATGTCATTCATATTTGACTCTACGTATAAAAAGCATTCTCAACATAAACAGCCCAATATGAATAAAAACATAAATAAGTTTCTTCATCTAACTCTATTTTTTCCTTGTATCTGCACTTGTGTTTCACTTACACATACATTGCAATATTAACCACTTTTCGTGGTACGTACCCAGTTAATATTTATCATTAAAAATTGAACACACACATACTTATTAATACTAGCATTTAGTTGTTATATATTGCTAAAACCAAGAAGATAGACTTGCCACAACTTCCGATTAATATACACACATACTTATAATCCTTTCCGATTAAAATTTATAGCAATTATAGTAGACACGTCTTATTAGAACATAAACTAATAAACATGAATGTTAAGTAAAAAAAATTATGATGCATAAACAAATTAAGCGAAGTGTTTTGATCTAGGCTCTACATAAAGAGAAACAGTTGTGTGTTTTAAAAGATGTCAACATATACTTAAGAAGAAAAAGAGAAATGATAGATTTGAGAAGGCAAATTCAAAGGAGAACATCGAGAACGATAACGGATATAGACTTTTGAAAAAAATACAATGTAAAGCCTACAAAATTTAGATATATAGTAGTTGTGTAGAGCATATGTCCGAGGTAGTATGCATTTACTATATTAATTCACTTAATATGTCCAAGCATATGTCCGAGGTAGTATGCATTTACTATATTAATTCATTTAGCCATCTGAGATAAAAATAGATCAAACAAGACTTCAGAAACTTTGTTCGAAGGTAAGCCCCAATGTCCCCATCTGCAATCAAGGACAAAGTAGTTGATCACTTTGAATCTCAATTCAAGAAGAAATGTTGGGTTAGGCCATCTGACGCGGCTTTAAAAAGCAGTCTGAAGCCAGCAATGAGGCTTTAGAACTTCCGTTCTCTGAAGCAGAGATCAAAAGACCGGTAGAGTTACTTATGCAGATGATCGATGGAAATTCCTAAAGCTCATGGGAGTTGCGCCTACCTTCGCTAATAGAGTTAGCGAACGGCAGTCCTCCCCAAACCACAAACTGTCGACGACGAACAAGAAAGAAAACAGGTTACCATCGATCATCTTTTACCCCTCTAATCGCATGATTCAAGCACCATTACATCTAATTTACATCATGAATTAAAACCTTAAACAACAATTAAACATCTAATAGATTAAACCTAGATCAAATCATGCGTTAATCTTCAAAAGCAATAAACCCTAGCTATAATATTGATCGACATAGCCAGCCCTTAACCTTCGAATCCTCATTCAGCAGTAGTCTTAAAACACTACCATAGCATAGAATTACTTGGTAGGTAAAGCTTTGATTAAACCTTCAGTGAATCAATCCTTGTTGCTCCTCTTCTCACCAATCGCATGAACACCCTCAACTCTCTCTCTCTCTCTCAGTTCTAAAGTTGCCGTAACTGAGATTAGGGCTGCCCAAAACATGTTTAAAACCCTAATGAGGCTTAACTCTCCCACTAATCACTAGCTAATCCCTCAAAAACCACATATTTACACTTTTTAGTGCTTAATCTTAGTTCTTATTTAAATCACACTTTTAATACATTCATAACGTTCATATAATTTCCAAAAAAGTAACGAAATAATCGCATTTAATGTTTAACTAACCTTTAGATATCTAAACGTTACAGTACCTCGTGGGCGTTCTCCATGAAATGAATTTCGGGTCTAAGTGGATTAAGTGGGTCAAGAAATGCTTTTGCTCTTCTCTGGTATCGATGTTGGTCAACGGATGTCCGTCGAGGTGCTTTTCCATGGAAAGGGGCCTAAAACAAGGCGATCCTTTAGCTCCTTTACTTTTTACCATTGTTGTAGAAGGACCCAGTGTTCTGATGTCCAAAGGTAAGGAGCTGAAGTTGTTTGAAGGGATTAGACTAGGCAAAGATTCTTGTATCCAATTATCCCACATTTAGTTCGTGGATGATACAATCCTGTTCTGTGAAGCGGATGTGGCTGAACTGGTTGGTATGAGAAGAGTGTTAACATTTCCAAGGAATTGTTAAATGACATTGGGGCCTTATTGGGATGCGAAAGTGGATCTATCCTTTTCACTTATCTTGGCATACTAGTTGGTGGGAATCCCAAGTCCTTGTCCTTCTGGGATCCGGTAATTTCAAGAGTGAAGCAAAGGCTAGAGTCTTGGAAGGCCAAATTACTATCGAAATCTGGGAGGGTGGTACTCATAAAGTCCGTGCTTAATAGTCTCCCCACTTATTTCATGTCACTATTCCAGGCTCGTGCAGGTTCTGGACTCTATTCGGAGACACTTCTTCTGGAAAGGATGTGAGGAGGGCAAAGGACTGTAGTAGTTGCTTGGGATCATCTTCTTAAACCTAAGAAGCATGGCGGGATCGGACTTGGCGATCTAAAACTCCAAAACGCAGCCCTCTTATCAAAGTGGAAGTGGAGATACAGTCAGGATTGGGATAATAAGTGGAAAACGATCATTCAATCCAAATACGGATACTTTAGGCAATGATAATGCTTAATGATGAACCACGGTCCAATATGTCCCAAATTTGGAAAGAATTGTTCAACCTTTCAGGTTAAATCTAGTGTGGAGAAGGACCCTCAACGAAGGCATGCATGTTAGAGTAGGGAATGGCCAATCTACAAAGTGTTGGTATGATAAGTGGGTGGACGGTCTCATTTTGAAAACTTCCTTCCCAAGAATCTTTGCTCTTTCAGTGAACAAGGAGGGTTATGCTGCAGATTTTGGTAGATGGGTCGGTGAGGAGTGGGTTTGGGACATTAAACTAAGGCGTCACGTGTATGATTGGGAATAAACGTTTGGAATGAGTTCTCTCAAATTTATTAGAAGGTCGGAAACTCTCCAAAAACAAAGTCGACACATTAGGTTGGTCTTTTGATGGAAATCAGAATTTCTCCACCAAAAGTTTCATCGAGTCTGTCTGGGGTATGGCGTACTCTTCAGCTCAATATATGGTATGGGAATTTTTGGCACCTCCCAAAGTCCGATTACCTATTGGCATATAGCAATGAATAAGATGCCTACCAAGGTATATCTTGGTCGTATAGGGGTGATTCCGGTGCAAGATTCATACTATCCCTTTTCCACAACGGAAATTGAGTCCCTGGATCATGCACTATTGTCGTGTGACTGACCTGGAAGGTCTGGTCGTCTATCCTAGCCCTGTATGGCATTTCTTGGTGCATGCCCAAGTGTCCTAATGCTTTCATTTTGTCTTGGAGTGGCAGTAGGATAAGAGGTTAGGACGTGAATCTTTGGATGCTCATCATTTGCTGTCTTTATGGATGGATAAGAATGAAAAAGTATTTTCTAATAAAGGACTGGAGGCGAACTCAATGGTTGATCTTATTTGGGTTCGCATTAGCAGGAGGGAAAACGCAAGGTGGCCTAGAAAGTTTGGTTCGTAAATGGATGTTCTCGTTAACCCTTTTAAAGCTATTAAGAGTAACGCGGAGCACCCAGTAGCTTTGGAATGTTTTCCTGTATTTTTAGAGGATACTTTTCAGTGCGCAGCTGATGGGGCTGTCTATGGTAGTTCAGGAAAAAGTGGAATCGGTGGAATATGGAGAGATCATAATGGCACACTAGTGGGAGCTTTTTCCAAACCTGTTGAGGTCATGAGTTTGTTGGGATGTGAGATGGAGGCCATATATTTCACGCTTATGGTTATAATTGGGTGGGGTAAGAGATATGTTAGAAAGGTTGTTCTGAAGTCTGACTCGATTAAAGCCGTCAAATTACTCCAGTATGAGTGTGATGTCCCTGCGGAACACAAGGATGTTTTCGACAGGATTGAAACGCTGAAAAAGCAATTTGACACTGTCACGATACAACATATTGACCGGTGTCACAACTGTTAGATTATGTGCAGAGATAGATAACATGTACTATCGTGTCCAATACTATGTGACACTAAAGGATCACACCGCTGCACACCCAATTAGAACCTTTTGGATTATAACTGTTTGTGTGTAAAAGAATAATTAATTAGTTTAATTAATTATTGAGAAGGTAAATAATAATAGTTCATTATTATTAAAAGGAGAAGTTAATATTTAGTTTAAATATTAACGGGACCAATTAATTAATAGTTATTAATTAATTAGAAAGGTCTAGGGTATTTTCCGTAATTGATTAATAGTTTAATTAAAGCTGGGCTTTAATTAAACGGGTTTGGGCCTAATAAGGGTTTATTATATATAAACCTCATTAAGCCTCATTAATCACATAAGTGAATTACAAGTTGAAAGTTAACCCTAATCCTCTCCTCTCTCTCTCTATCTCGATCGTCTCTCTCTCTCTTCGAGAGTTCGACGGCGGCGCAAGAGCACACACACACACACGGGTCACGTTTTGATCCGAGGTTTAATCCTTAGGCGATCTAGCAGCCAGTTCGAGGCGGTGTAGTAGCGGTGGATAACCTAAAGCTATCTAGAGGTTTAAAGAAAAGTTTTAATCTGCTAAAGATATAACTTTCTAACCCTCTTCCTCTTTTAGTTCCTGTATGAGTTAGATGAGATCACTGGAGGGGGTTTTGATTTCCGCTGTGCATGTTTGATAATTTGGTTTTATACACTACAAAACCCTTCAGTGGTATCAGAGCCACTTCTAATCTCATAGGGAACTAGGTAGGATTCTTTTTTATCATGATGAATAGTTTTTCCTTCTATCAAGGTTTGACTTTTTCTTTTTGTTTATCCAAGTATTTTAAAAATCAAGTTTTGATTTTTAAATGGATAACAAGAATTAGTTATGATAAAAGGATAGGTTTTAAGGTTTAAATTTTAAATATTATTATTATTATTATTGTTTGCGTAAAGATGGTGGCCGGCGGCGGTTTCACCACCGTGACCGGCGGGGACGTGTGGCATAGACCACGACGGCAGCAAGCGTCGATGGTCGGCTTCGGTTGGCTAGGTCGGCGTCGGCTGGCCAATCGTAGCCACCAGCTTGGTCGGCGGCTAAGGTGGTCGGCAGCCAGGGAAACCGGCGGCGTGGAGCGGCCCAGCTGTGGCTCGTACCTGCGGCCCAACCAAACCGGCCCAGTTTGCGGTCGGCCCACGGTTTCACGGTTTGGCCCAGTTTTGAGGTCTAAGAGTGTATTTTTAGTTTTTTGGGTTTAGGGTAACACCTAACAGGATTAAAACTAAAAATATTATATGAGTTTTATTTTATAAAACTTATATATAAAATATTAATTTTAATCAAGTATTGGTTGGAATTAATTATTTTAGTAATTCTATACGCATAACAATAATTAAATAATTTTATTATTTTAAACCAGGTGATTTTAACAGTTTGTTAAAGTCAAGTTAATTCGTCGAGGTATGATAATTAGAATCAGTTTTTGTATGTGTATTAGTTTAATACATGTTTGGGATGTCATAGCCGAGCCCTAGACCTTGTGGATTGTTTAATTTTTCTGCACTTGTGGTTGTGATTGGTTTTATTATTCTATGGTGTGGAGAGGCCTGCGTGCCACTTACAACCCCTATTCTATTTTGTAAAAGTATTAGATTTAGCGGGCCTGCGTGCCTTTGATTATCTTATAATTTTTTATATTATTTTCTAGTTTTTAGTTTTTTAGAATAGAATAGATTATTAGAATAAATATAAAGCTGATACAAGAACCAAGAACCAAGGAGCAGGGAGCAGGATTGGATGCTGGAGCCAGTGGGAGCTTCAGAATGTCATGCCATGTGTGTTGTGTTTTTCCACTTAGGTTTTGACCGTCGGGTTTTTCGTGTGGCTCACGAAACCGACATTAGTTAAGGGCAAGGCTAAGGCATAGTTGTTTGTGGTTGTTTTATTTCTTTACCTATTATATATGCGTGGTTGTGATTAACACGATGAAATAAAACAAGGGTTTTAATAATAGTTAATTATTGAAACAGATGTTTTAAAGAAAACTGTCATTAAAGTTTTTCTCGCTAAAAACTTGGAAATCCTTTTTAGAAAAATCTTAGATCAGTGTGCTACCCACCTAATGGTACACCCTTGCTGTTAAACGGTACTCGGGTGTCGGAAGTGCCCAAACCTTGGGCATCCGGGTTCAAACCATTGCGGGAAGGGGCATGAAAGGTTCTGCGATAATCGGGAGTCCCGGCCAGAATTCATGCTGTCTTAGGTGGTGTGATCTATTTTGGTGATAATCGGAAGTCCCGGCCTAAAATGCACTAGAGGTACTAAACATGCACGGTTCTTGTAACCGATGTCCCGCGGATCTAGGAGTCGTGTCCAGTTAGGATACAATTGGTATAGTTTTTACCTACCAGAAATAGCATTGTCCCAGTGGGAAGTGCCCAAACCTTGCATCGGGAAATGTAAAATATGGATCCTAGTCTAATAATTTATTGTTTAAAAGGTAATAATTATTAGAAGATGTAATCAATGCTGAATCGGTTTTATCTTTTCTTTTTCTGTAGATGTCTTATTTATCTGTTATTCCGTTTTATTCACCAAGAGAGTCTCTAAGTCTCATCACTAGCAAGTGGAAGCTTTCAGGTCCAAACTTTGCCGTTTGGAAGATGCATCTGAAAAATGTTTTGGATGCACAGGGAAAGCTTCTTATCATTGAGACATTGTCTCCAGAGCGACCAGGAGTAGATGCCCAGGATAGTGAGTATGACACTTACTATCAGTATCTGGCTGACGAATCTGATGTTATGTCGATTCTCGTTCTCACCACATCATCCGAGTTTACGGACGATCTCCGTGAGAAGTCATCTTATGAGGTTGTTCAAGGACTGGAGCAGAAGTTCAAGTTTAGTGAACGGATATGTCGTATGTTATTGATGAGGGAAATTTTTTCAGCCAAGATGAAAGAAAGTCAGCCTATTAGCGATCATCTCAGTAACATGAGAAGGCTCTTAGATTGCTATGAGAGTTTAGGATCAAAATCAAAACCACATGAGCTAGTTATGCTCTTGTTCGGTTCCTTATCGGACTATTACCAGAAAAGAGTAATGTATGTCCTCGGTGATTTTGAGATGACTGTCACAGGGTTGCATGAAATCCTCATGTGCATTAGCGATGAGTTGAATCCAAAGTAGCTAGAGTCAACAGTTGTGGACCCTATGCAGGAGGATGACTGGCTGGAAGAACTTGGAGAGATTTGTTGCCCAGACTGTGGTAGCAAGGATTCATGCGAGAACTCACTCGACATAGATCAGCTGGACATTGGTTCGCCCAATGAGTCAGGTATCTTTATGATAGATTGTCTTATTACTTCTTATGAATCATGGGTATTGGATACCGGATGTGGTCATCACATATGCAATCATTTGCAGGGATTCAAGAGAAGTAAGAAGCCGAGACAAGGAGATATGGACCTGCGGGTAGGCGAAGGCTCCATGGTTGGTGCTGAAGCTGTAGGGACATATTGTCTTAGTTTGCCCTCGGGCATGGTCTTAGAACTAGAACCTTGTTATTATGTTCCAAGACTTATTAAAAATGTTATCTCGTTTAATTTGCTTATAAACTATGGATTTGCTTATGTTTTAAGTGAAAAGTCTATTTCTTGTTTCAAAAACGATGTTTTCTATTTTAAAGCTATATACGCTAAATCTAGATAACAATGACATCTATCATATAAGTAACAGATCCAAGAGTAACTTGAATCAAACTTACCTCTGGCATTGTCGTTTAGGACATATAAACGAGAAACGCATAGAGAAACTCCGAGATGACGGAATTCTAGAACCATTTGACTTGGAGTCATATGATGTTTGCGAATCTTGTTTGTCTGGTAAAATGACAAAGCAGCCTTTCAACAGTGAGAATGAAAGGGCCAGCGAGTTATTAGGGATTATACACACAGATAGGTGCGGACCCGTTACTCCGGAGGCTAGAGGAGGATACCGGTATTTCATAACCTTTACTGACGACTTCAGTAGGTTCGGTAATGTCTACCTCATGAGACTTAAATCTGAAAGTTTTGACAAGTTCAAACAGTTTCAGAATGAGGTACAAAATCAGCTGGACAAGAAGATAAAGTCGCTTCGGTCGGATCGAGGTGGCGAGTATCTGAGTCAGGAATTCGACGATCATTTGAAGGAATGTGGGATTGTTTCACAACTCACACCTCCGTATACACCTTAGATGAATGGTGTGTCAGAAAGGAGGAATCGTACACTGCTTGACATGGTACGATCAATGATGAGTCGAAGTTCACTACCATTGTCGTTTTGGGGACACGCACTCGAGACAGCAGCGTTCATGCTGAACCGGGTTCCTACCAAATCGGTTGAAAAGACATCGTTCGAGGTATGGACGGAGAAAAAGCCCAAAATGTCTTTTCTAAAGGTTTGGGGATGTGAGGTGTATGTCAAACGAACATTCACGGATAAACTCAATCCAAATCAGATATGTGTATCTTCGTGGGCTATCCCAAGGAAACCATGGGATACTATTTCTACAACCCATATGAGAACAAAGTCTTTGTTGCTCGTAAAGGGGTGTTCTTGGAGTAGAAGTTTCTTAACTCAGAAACTCCAAGAAAAGAAATAGAACTTCAAGAAATTGAAGAGGAGGAGATTACACCACCACCGATAATTGAACCTGTAGTTCAACAAAGAATTGTTGAATCCCAACCCGAGTCTGTGGTTGAGGAGGAAGTGCAAACACAAGACCTTCGCAGGTCTAGTAGGCCTCGTCATGAGCCAGATAGGTATCTGGGATTCCTAGTTGCTCAAGACGAAGGGGATCTTTTAGAACCCACTACCTCCCAAGACGCTGCCTCGGGTTTAGAATATGAGAAATGGCTAGAAGCCATGAAGGCAGAGATGCAATCCATGTATGACAACCAAGTTTGGGAGTTAGTGGATTTGCCTCAACACAGTAAAGCTGTTGGGTGCAAATGGGTCTTCAAGAAGAAGACAGACATGGATGGAAATGTGCATACTTTTAAAGCAAGGCTAGTGGCAAAAGGTTTCACGCAGACTCATGGCGTTGACTATGATGAAACTTTTTCCCCAGTGGCAATGCTTAAAACTATTAGGATTCTAATGGCCATATCAGCATATTTTGACTACGAGATATGGCAGATGGATGTCAAACCCGGTTTCCTTAACGGGAAACTGACAAAGGATGTATATATGATAAATCTGACGGTCAAAACTTAAGTGGAAATACACAACACACATGACATGGCATTCTGAAGCTCCCACTGGCTCCTGCATCCAGTCCTTCTCTTTGCTCCTTGGTCCAGATACATACATATATATATATATATATATATATATATATATATATATATATATATATATATATATATATATATATATATATATATATATTCTCTAAAACTATTCTATTCTATTCTAAAAACTAGAAATATAAAAGTACAAGATATCAAAGGCACGCAGGCCCGCTAATCTAAAACTTTTACAAAATAGAATAGGGGTTGTAAGTGGCACGCAGGCCTCCCCACACCATATAATAATAAATCCCAAACATCCACAAGTGCGAGAAATTAAACAATCCACAAGGTCTAGGGCTCGGCTATGACATCCCAAACATGTACTAAACTAATACATGAAAGTAAAGCAACTGATTTCTAATTATTCATCTTGATGAAAATTACTGATTTTAACAACCTGTTAAAACCCCTATATTGTTTTTCCTTTATTTGCAATAAATATATATTTCAAGTTTTATACTTTGATAATTAATCAAAAAACTCAAAATAATATTTAAACCTTAAATTAAAATAACAACTGTATTTCAATTTACTATTGACCACAAAATATCTGAACCGCGAGCTGGGCCAAATATTTAAACTGGGTCATTGATCGGAAACGGACCGGGAAACAAAAACTGGGCCGAGGCCCAAAACAGCCTTTAGCGCCGCTAACCCTAGCCCACCACGCTTTTAGCGCCGCTAACTGGGCTGCTTTCGCGTCGCTAACCGCGCCGCGTACCGCCAAAAACACCGTGGTCCGCCGCCGATCACCATCGACCTCCACCGATTACCGGCAGCCGGCGACTGCCGTCACAGCCTGAGACCGCCGCCGGGAATGGTGGTCGATTTCTTGGTCATCGCAAATAACAACAATAATATAAAAAAATAGATTTAATTAAAATTTAAATCTAACAATCTATTTATCCAAAACTAATTAATCTAATCCAATAGAAATCATAAACTTGAATTCTATTTACTTGGATGATCAAAAAGCTTTTTTCTGGATAAGACATAATCATATTTCATCAGAATAAAAAGAAACCTACCTAGTCTCCTACGAGGTTAGAAGTGGCTCTGATACCACTGAAGGGTTTTGTAGGGTATAAAAACATGCACAGCGGAATAAAACCCCCTCCAGTTATCTCATCTAACTCGTACAGAAACTAAAAGAGGAAGAGGGTTAGAAAGTTATACCTTTGATGAAAAACAAAAACTTTCTTTAAGCCTCTAGACAGCTGCAGGTTATCCACCGCTACTGCACCACCTCGAACTGGCTGCTAGACCGCCTAAGGATTAAACCTTGGATCAAACCGTGACCCGCGTGTGTGTGTGTTTCCGCGTCGCCGCCGGCCACCGCCCTCGGTGGTTCGGCTTTTCTCCTTGCGCCGCTGCCGAGAAAGAGAGAGGAGGGAGAGAGCTTTTTAGGGTTATCCTTTTTGACTTGTAATTGACTTGTGTGATTAATGAGGCTTAATAAGGTTTATATAATAAACCCTTATTAGGCCTAAGCCCGTTTAATTAAAGCTCAGCTTTAATTAAACTATTAATCAATTACAGAAAATACCCTTGACCTTTCTAATTAATTAATAACTATTAATTAATTGGTCCCGTTAATATTTAAAACAAATATTAACTTCTCCTTTTAAATAATAAATAACTTTTATTATTTTTCTCTTTCTCAATAATTAATTAAATTATTAATTATTGTTATACACAAACATGTAAAATCCAAAAGGTTCTAATTGGGTGTGCAGCGGTGTGATCCTTTAGTGTAACATAGTATTGGATACGATGATACATGTTATCTATCTCTGCACATAATCTAACAGGAAGATGGCTAGAAATGGCGGTGGCAGGCTGGAAATGGTGGTGGTAGTGGGAGGTATTGGAGAGAGAGAGAGAGAGAGAGAGAGAGAGAGAGAGAGAGAGAAGGGGATCAAGATAGACAGGGACCGAAAGAGAATGGTGATGAGATGGTTAGATTTTTAGTAGAGTGGGGAGGGTGTTCACCGGAGGGGCCGCCGGAAGAGATCTCGCCGGAAAAGAGAGTGTGAAAGAGAGAGGACCGTGAGTCAGTGAGAGAGACGAGAGAATACTGGTGAAAAAGTGCAGTGAAGGTTTATTTACTTTCTGTTTTTTTAATTAATTATTATGTAAAGAAAAATAAAAAAGGAATAAGAGTATTTTGTTAATAAATTTTGATTATTTATTAATAAAAGAAAAGGATATTAGAATTAAGAAAAAGAATAAAAAAAGGACAAGGGTAATTTTGTATTTTCAAGTGCAGTAAGGACCAAGATTGAAACAAATAGTAATGTACAAGAACTAAATCCGTAATTAATGAAGCCTAAGGACCAAATATGCAATTTTGTGTAAACCACAGGACCAAAAATGTAATTAACTCTTTCTTTTTTGTCAGTTTATGTGCAGGTTTGACAGGGTGCATTGGTAGGAAGGGTCAAAGTTAGGATGAATGTTTCGCATGGGGAGCCACAGATGTTGCATGAATCTGCAGGATGGACTAGATATTTCTGCTTATTTTAATTGTGAAGGTGCTATCTGAACTGGAGGTACTAGAGGTTGATCTTAGAAGCAGTGTATGCTGTCAGTCACACTGGGTGGGGGGTTTGGTTGGTGTTACAAGGGTGGTGGTGGTAGGATTATAGGCTGTGGCTAAACTTTGGTTATGGCATTATACAGTGACACTGTAACAATGCACACACTCACATTGCTTTCCTGCATTTCATAGCCATGGTCATAGGCTAGTTTTGGGGTTCGTCTTCTGTGCAGGAGGTTTGCACCTTGTTTGTAACCCGGGATGATAAGGGG
Source organism: Pulicaria dysenterica (assembly GCA_947179395.2). NCBI lineage: Eukaryota > Viridiplantae > Streptophyta > Magnoliopsida > Asterales > Asteraceae > Pulicaria > Pulicaria dysenterica. The sequence goes on along the minus strand of OX359290.1, from coordinate 66,568,886 downwards.
GGCACATCAATCCCTATCTGATTTGCTAGACCATCTTCCTTTAACTAATGCAAATCCTTATTTTCAAGCTTCAGAAATTGTGGAGTATTTTTAGTCGTTAATGTCATTCCCCGCGTAGTCTGAAATGGCTCTCGGGGCTATCTTTACTGGGCGGGGCTGAGAGTTGGTGATATAAGAGTGGCAATGGTAGGATTAGAGGTTGTAGCTAAAACCTTTCTTGAGTTGGTGTTATATGGTGGCGCTGAATCTTTGCACACACTCACTTTGTCTTCCTACCTCAGTTAGTCATGGTCATAGGTTAGTTTTGGGGTTTTATTCTGTGCAGGAGATTTGGACGCCGCCTGTAACCACGATGTAATAAGGGGGGCATCTTAATCCCTATTTTGATTTGCTAGGCCATCTTCTCTTAGCTGATGCAAATCCTTTTTTTCAAGCTCCAGAATTTGTGGCTTACGTGATATGCAGGTTGGAGTGTCGGGTCTATAGAGGTTTTATTGCGATGCAGGGCTTCAATTCCACTAAGTTAACGGCTGAAAGAAGTCTGATATGGTCTTGGGGCGGAATTCATTGATAGTGCTTCAGGGCGTTTGTTTGGGGTCTACTTCAATTCCACTAAGTTAATGACTTTAGTTGTTGATTGTTGTGTGCTAGTATCATGTTCGGCTTATATATGGCGGAAGAATGACGTGAAGAGGATAGGAGCACAATGAATGATGGGTCTTGTTGGTTTCATAGTATTGGTCACAAGTGTATGGGTTTTATGGTGTTATGCGATAGTTATGACTTTGTATGATGCTCCCCGACTTCGAGTTTAAATTAATGAAAATTGTGCTTATTGTTCAAAAAAAAAAAAAAAAAAATTTCACTTAATGCGTCAACATATATATATTTCTATTTAAAGTTGATCATCTATATGTTTTTTGTGAATTCAAAATTATAATAGTTTAATTAATTTTCTTGATTTTTCAAACGTTCTTATATATTCACGGGAAAGCTGTTATTCAGAAATTCTTTTCTTGTATTACACCAAATAAAGAGAAATCACATAACATCGTCAAACTTATTCGAGTGAAATTAAAAATTCAAAATATATCAATTACATAACAGAAATCGTGAAACATCAACAAATTACTTACGGAATTAAAAATTACAAATACCAAATAAACACAATACGATGTAACAACAAAACATAAACAAAAAGATGTAGACAACTTTAACCTTATTCCGAATAGTATAGGGTCTCGTTGGAGTAATGAGGGAAGTTATAATGATCAACGCGTTCAAGTTTCGTTTCCAGTCCTCCATTCGCGTTTGCATTTCGAGATCCATCCACCAGAGAATAGGTGACTTGTACCTTTTGCACTTTTAAAGCTGATTTCAGACGACGACAGACTTGGCTAATTGTAGGGCGCTTATCCGTTTCGTTTTCAAGACAATCACTGATGAGTTCCTCACACATCCGTAAACAATGAGAATCAATATCTTCCTTTACATGTTCAGGGATAAACTTTTTAAGTTCTCCTCGCACGGTGAGGACAATTGCCTCCACAATTAAATTCTTCCAGCCTGGTTTCTCGCATAACACTTCTAGGATTACTACACCAAAAGCGTATATATCTACTGTTCTGCTTGGTTTGTAGTTGGGTTTATTACATTCAGGAGCCGTATACCCTGGTGTGCCTGTTAAGATGATTAAAGTTTTGTCAAGGAACAACGAAGAATAGATAATTAAGAATCTATCACTCGTATTCTCTTACAAAACACGATAGTGGACTGTTAAGTAATGTCCCATATCGGACAAAAATAACTTTGTAATCTGCTTTATAAGTGTCATGCGTTACTCCTCTTATAACCAGTTGGTTTTGAGTTGAACCCCACAAACTTACATGTTACCAGAGCAAGGTTCAACCGTGGTTGGTCAAAGGCCACACCTACTCTGCGTAACCCATAAGGATCCATGTGTTAAGCGTAAAAAAAAGAACGCCACATGTGAGGGGGCGTGTTGAGTAATGTTCCACATCGGACGGAAAATAACTTTGTAATCTGCTTTATAAGTATCCTGGGCTACTCATCTTATAACCAATTGGTTTTGAGTTTGAACCCCACAAACTTACATGGACCCCTGTTATAAATCAAGATTGGACCCATTATCATGTTTCGCTGTCATCTTTGTGAAATAACTTGAGTGGTCATATTTGACGAGAACATCAGGGGATCCCCAACCAAAATTGATGTTAACAAGGTACATCAAACCCGTCCGTTGCGTCGGGTGATATTCAAATAATCAAATTCTTAGTTATTTAATTTAAATATAATATAGTATATAAGATAGTTGTTCAAAGTTAGCATACGTAGACAAAATTTTACGTTAACATACATCTACTACATTTGCTAATGACATCGTACATGGGCTACATTACCTAACTTGTAATGTTATGAGATCAAATATAACATATGCATATTGAAAGGTAAAAAGTGAAAATTTGTTTAATGGTTAAATTGAAAGATTGAAATAATGTATAACATGAATTAAACCCTTAAGCTTAAAGTGAGAGCGATAACTTAATACATCTTGATATCGTTAGGTTGAAATCCATTTGATTTGTAAATAATGGTACTATTTTTATTAGATCAAATATAACTTATGCAAACTTAAGGATATATAATGAAAATTTTAAAGAGTTAAAATTGAAAACTTGAAATGAATAGTGCCTTTCTTTGTAAATTGATTATAAGCGGCTTAAGCTTAAAGTGGGAGCGATAGCTTAGTACACCTTGATACCGCTAGATTCTATTCCATTTGATTTGTAAATAATGGTAAGTATTTTTAGTATATCAAATATAACTTATATAAACTTAAGGGTATATAATGAAAATTGAAAAGAGTTAATTAAAATTGAAAATTTGAAAGGAATAATGCCTTACTTTGTACATAGATTATAAGGGACTTAAGCTTAAATTGGGAGCGATAACTTAATACACCTTGATAGGTCAAAGTCCATTTGATTTGTAAATAATGGTGAGTATTTTTATGAGATCAAATATAACTTATATATACTTAAGGGCATATAATGAAAATTTTTAAAGAGTTAAAATTAATAAATTGAAAGGAATAGTGCCTTACTTTGTAACATGATTGTAAGGGGCTTAGGCTTAAAGTTAGAGCGACAATTTAATACACCTTAATATCGCTAGGTTAAAATTCATTTGATTTGTAAATAATGGTAAGTATTTTTATTAGATCAAATATAACTTATATAAAACTTAAGGGTATATAATAAAATTGTAAAGAGTTTAAATTGAAAAATTGAAAGGAATAGTGTCTTACTTTGTAAATTGATTATAAGAGGCTTACGTTTAAATTGGGAGCGATAACTTAATACATTTTGATATCATTACGTTAAACTCCATTTGATTTGTAAATAATGGTAAGTATTTTTTTTATTAGATCAAATATAACTTATATAAACTTAAGGGTATATATAATGAAAATTTTAAAGAGTTAAAATTGAAAAATTGAAATGAATAGTGACTTACTTTGTAAATTAATTATAACAAGATGTATCAAACACGTGCGTTGCACAAGATGTTATTTTCTTAGTAATTTAAAAATATATGTAATATTATATATAATATGGTTTTAGTTCACAAGTAAACAATATTTGGTTAACATGCCATTGTTTTTATAGTTTTGGAAACATAACATTGTGTGTGCACTACTACTACTACTAATAAATTATGTTATGAGATTTAATGTACCATGTATAAGTTATGGGGTAAAAAGCAAAAGTTTAGTATAGGTTAAAATACAAAAAAATATTAAATGAATAGTAGTATATGAGTAAATAAGTTTGTAAATAATAATAATTTTTTGACTAACTAACATAAACTCTTTAGTCCACATCTATGTCCATAAGAAAACTTGAATTCTTACCCTCAAAGTGAGGAAGGACGTCTTAATATGTCTTAATATCGCTAGGTCAAATGAGCTTTGCGTTGGGTGAAAAGCGAAAGCTAAGTAGGGGTATAAAACGAAAATTGAAATCATAGTTTTATGTGAGTAAATAAGTTTGTAATGATAAGTTTTTTATTGGTTAACACACCTTGTCTAATATACACCATAACAGAACTTGAACTCTTAACCTTTAAGAATGAGAGATACCTTAATACCGTTACGCTAAAGACTCTTTGATTTGTAAATAATTATAAGTAATTTATGAAATCAAATATAAGAAAAATGAAATTTTATTAAGGGTTAAAATTGAAAATATAAAATGAATAGTGTTTTTTACTTTGAAAATTGATATAAGGTGATAATAATAGGAATTTACTTTACCTATTGGATGTGTTGTGTCCATCTTTGAAGACATATGACCGACGGGACGAGGCTTGGACAGTCCAAAGTCTGCGATCTTAGGAACCAGATCATCATCCAAGAGAATATTGTCAGCTTTAAGGTCACCATGAATGATATTATCCGGGTTCCCATACCAGTCCTTCACCGGGCCAGAATGAAGGTATTGGATACCCTTTGCTGCTCCTTTGAGGATCTTGAGGCGTTGAATAGTGGTTAAACGAGGATAAACGTAGTTATTGTTTTCGCGCTTCAACAAATAATCGGACAATGAACCATTTGGCATCAATTCATATGCCAAAAACCTCGTATCTTGATATTTACAATATCCAACTAGTGAAATGATGTTCTCATTATCACAAGCCGATAACAACTCAATCTCCTTGTCGTACGCGTCTATTACACTCTGGAGCGTACTAGGATTTTCCGAAATTTTCTCCTTATCCATCGACTTCACAGCCACTCTTATTCCATGGATTGTTCCACTGTGCACTTTTCCATATCCCCCTGATCCTATAAGCCGATCCTTGGAAAAGTAGTCAGTTGCCCTTAGTAGATCTCTAGTTGATAACTTAAGAGGGGACATGTTTGGTAATCTGTTGATGATCGGAGGAAGTGAATAATGAAGGAGATCAAAGTGATAGCGGTGCTTTGACGATGGATCCCGGCCAACTGATATATATATATATATATATATATATATATATATATATATATATATATATATATATATATATATATATATATATATATATATATATATAAGCAAGTTTTAGTCTTTTTTTAATTTCTTCATTTTATATGGATTTATATGAATATTTAATAGAGAATGATAATCATAGCTCTAAGTTATAATAAGGGTTATGCATAGAAATAATATAAATTCGATTTTAATTTAAAAAAAATTGTAAATTTGGTTCACAGAAAATTAAAACTCAATTAAAAAGTAATTATGAAAATTTTAAAAAGTTGATTATTAAACGGTTATCATTTAAAAAAAACTAAAAAGTCTTTTTTTATTCTTAATCAAAGTCTTAAAGACGGTGATTATTATAGGCAATAAAATTAACGCGTCAAATGATTTCTTAATTGTGCCCAGATAATTTTTTTAGCATCGGAAATAAATTATTTAATGCATATTTGTCCTTGTCATTTTGAAAATTCGGTAGGAAACATCGCAAGGGAACGATATTTTTTGACAAATTAGACAAAATCAATAAAAATTTTATATTATTTAATGAAAGTTGTGTTTAATATAGTCAATATAAAAAACATAATGTTGAAATTTTAATATTCAAACATATGTGATTTAGTATATAATCATATGTGATTGTAAAATAATCACATATGAATTACGAAAATGTCACCCGAACAAATTTTTAAAGACTAAAATTAGTTCCTCAGGACTGTACGTTAAATATGAACAATATTAAACATTAGTATATTCAAAGGTTTCAATAGAAGACTCAAAACTAATTATAGAATTAAATATTGTTTGCACATTATAACACGAAACATTGATTATAACGAAGACTAATTTACTTTTGATACAAAAATGATATATCCTCCTACTTTTTCCTCCTACTTCATCATCCTACTCACCATAACATGACATGTGTACTCTACTGATTCTCTCTCTTCATCTCATCCACTGATTTTGACACTTGTATTGATCATGTGAGTAGGAGGATAAGTAGGATGATAAAGTAGGAGGATATATCATTTCTCTTTATTTTTACCTAAATGAGAACCTTAAAATAAATGAGAATGTGAGACTCAATTCTAACTATCTAGTTCCTCCTCTTTCAATGTCATTGCCCCCTTTTTTTAATTTTTTTACCCCATAGATCTTTAAATGATCATAACTATTTCAATTTTTTGAATTTGAGAAAAAAATTATACCAATCTTCTTATTTTTTAATCATCTTTCAAACAAGACCACTCTTCCTATATTTCTGGAAAAAAAATCGACGAAAATGACGAAAATGATGAAAATGACAAAATTCATCATTTTCGTCACCTGCTGTTATATCACGTAATAGCAGGTCCCGAAAATGATAAATTTTGTCATTTTCATCATTTTCGTCACCTGTTGTTACATGATATATAAGGGGACACGAAAATGATTAAAATGACGAAATTTTTATCATTTTCGGGACCTGCTGTTTAAGTGATATATAAAGGGACACGAAAATGATGAAAATGATGACTTTTATCATTTTCGTCACCTGATGTTAAGTTATAAAGAAGGGGCAGCCGAAAGTGATAAATTTAGTTATTTTCATCATTTTCGGGACTTGCTGTTTAAGTGATATATAAGGGGGGACACGAAAATGATGAAATGACGAAATTTTATCATTTTCATCACCTGCTGTTAGATGATATACAAGGGGCACGAAAATGATAAATTTCGTCAATTTCATCATGTTCGGGACCTGTTGTTTAAGTGATATATAAGGGGGGACACGAAAATTATGAAAATTACTAAATTTATCATTTTCGTCACCTGCTGTTACATGATATATAAGGGGCACGAAAATGATAAATTTCGTCATTTTTCATCATTTTCAGGACCTGTTGTTTAAGTGATATATAAGGGGACACGAAAATGACGAAAATTCATCATTTTCGTCACCTGCTGTTACGTGATATATAAGAGGCAGCCGAAAATGATAAATTTCGTCATTTTTCATCATTTTCGTGCCCTTGTATGTCACGTAACATCACAGCAGGTGACGAAAATGATAAATTTCTTTATTTTCATCATTTTCAGGATCTGCTGTTTAAGTGATATATAAGGGGACACGAAAATGATGAAAATGACAAATTTATTATTTTCGTCATTTTCGTAAAAAAAAAATTCAGAAATATAGGAAGAGTGGTCTCGTTTGAAAGAGGATTAAAAAAATGAGTAAATTGGTATAATTTTTTTTGCTCCAATTCAAAAAATTGAAATAGTTATGGTCATTTAAAGATTTGAGGGTAAAAAAAATTAAAAAAATGGGTTTATAATGGCTGAAAGATGATGCGTGATTTTAAGCCTTGAATTTCATTTTCCAATTTTGCCCTTTTAGATGAGTGACTGAGATTGAGACTTTGGGGTTTTTGTTTAACGGGGGGTTTCTATTAATCCTAACCCATATATATATATATATATATATATATATATATATATATATATATATATATATATATATATATATATATATATATATATATATATATATATATAGGAAGAAGTTCCATTGTGAACCATTTTTGGTGCGAGAATCGCGAGAACCAATCTGAGCTGTCCAATTCCCCCTCTTTCAATGTAATTGCTCACCCATGAATTCCTCACATACACCCTGCCACACTTGATCTGTTGGGATTTCATTGGATAGCAGCGGAAGCAAAGTACAAGAAATAAAGCCCAATGTACAACTCAACAAAGCACAAAAACAAGAAATCCCAAAAGAGGACCAAACTATATGTAAAGAAATGCTACATGCAAGAAGGAAAGAGAATTATACCTTTCTCCTTAGCTCCAGAAATGATGGGTGTTGTGGTGGTGATCCTCCAAGAATGAAAAACGCGGATCTTCTATTGAGGTATACCTCGGTAACACGCCAACCTCGAGTGCTAGCTCGCCTCTATGGTACTTCAACTTAAATACCACTTCTGGAACAACAACTTCAAGCTAAAATTATGGAACCAACACTTGAAAACTCTCTCTAAGTCTAAAATTAGCCATTAAGAGTTTTTTGGTGTATATCATCTAGAGAGAGAGATGAGAGAGCAAAAATACATATCTCCCCATTTCTCTAATGTTCCAGATGACCCTTATCACCTCTACACCGGCCAAAGATGTTAATAAATGTCACACATGCATTGGCTAGCTTTGGTGGTGATTTGACAAAAAGCTCATGCAGACTTAGCGGCGCTAACCCTTAGGGTTTAGCGGCGCTAACCCCTTAAGGTTAGCGGCGCTATCGCGATCTTTCAGTGACATGACACAAAGTACATGCAGCCTTAGCGGCGCTAACCGTTAAGGTTTAGCGGCGCTAAACCCTTAACGTTAGCAGAGCTAACGCGGCCTGCGATGTCAACTTTTGTCTTTTGCCATTGTTGGTCCCTTTACTTTAGTTGCTGTCAGGTTAAACCCCGGTGTATGAACCAATAGGCCCATACATCATCAGCAGCGGTCTATATGACGTACGTGCATTAGTGGGCATTTTCTAACATGATCCCCTCACGCTCTTGTTAGATCTTGAAAAAGTGAGGGTGTAAAATGTAACTTTCCCAAGGCTATAAAAGGCCTTGGTGCAATTAATGAATTAAGCTTTGCATTCATATTCTCACAAATCTCAAGGTGTTTGTGTGTGTTCTTATTGCCATCGCATTGCTTCATCCTTAATTGGGACAAACATGTGGTATCAGAGCCATTTTCTTCTTTGAAATTGGTTCTCGATTTGCACTTCAATCATTTGCAATCATCATCTCAATCAAATCAAGTACAAATGGTGAAGAATTCTGCATCGTTTTCAGCGCTGTAAAAGGTAAAGTTCTTCCTGTTTTCGTCTGGGATCGATCATCTCGAAATATGTGCTTGATCAATTTGATAGACTTTGAGTCAATCATTGGTGATTCATTGATCAATCATTGATAAAAAGGTACTTCATCTTCGATTCAACGCAATCTCTGTTTTACTGTTCTTCAGAAGGATTGAAGTTTCTGTTTAAATTTCAACATTATTCTTCTCCAATCATTGGATAGATGAGTACAATTGATTAGTAATCATTTGTTGTACTTTCTGTCATTATATCAATTGTCACATCAACTGTTCTTGGGAAAAGTGAAAATTTGAAAATGGAAGTCTCTGGTTAAGCGTGAATTTGGAAATTACGTATTTCATTTAGAGAACTGTTTTGAATTCAAATTGATTCTGTCACAATCGCCAATCATTAATTTGTACTTTGCAAGTTATTTTGATAAGAATGATTGGATAATCATTGCTTTCTGAAACTTTGAAGTTTTAGCTGAAGAACACCAAGAACAATTCAGATCTGAGATTTCAATCTGTTGATTTGAAAAACACCTTCGAAAAGGTGTTTGTGGGTGAAAGTTTGTTGTGATTGGAAAGTTTGTTACTGATCGTGGAGGGTAGGTGTAACAGACAAGTTCGATTACTGACCTACTTCGATTACTGACCTATTGCGATTGCATTGAGTTCGAATTGTTAATTGTGCAAGTATTATTAATCAAATTAGAATCACAACTAAATCACAATTGTTCGCATTGACCAATTAAGTTGACTTCGATTCAAGATACACTTCTACAAGTGTTGATTCAAAAGTTTTTTGATCGCATTGACTTTCTAGTTTGACTACGATTCAAGATACTGGTTACAAGTTTCAAGTAGGAATTCAGAGATTCGCATTCGATTGTTGCATTCGATTATTTAGTCTGCCTTCAGTTTGAAATTTAGTTAATTGCATTAGTTGGGTAGATTCGCACTCGATTGATTGAATTCACACTCAATTGATCAAAGTTTAAAAACCAAAGATTGCAGCAGTTGGATTTGCATTCAAGTGGTGAATTCGTATTCGATTTTGGATTCGCATTCGATTGATCGTATTCGCAGCAAAGTCGATCAAAGTTGGAAAACCAGATTGCATTAATTGGATTCACATTCGATTAAAGGATTCGCATTCGATTGGAATATTCGCATTCGATTATACAGATTGTATTCGATTTAATCAAGGTTTATAATTTCAAAGAAGAACCGATCATCATGTCTAGTTCAAATGAGATGCTTGTGATTGGCACTGATACAAAACCCCCGGTTTTGTTTAGAAATGACTATCATGTTTGGAAGGGAAGATTTATGGATTTTCTAGAACACAATGACACATATGGTGAAGCTATGAGGGATTGTATTGAAAATGGTAACAAACAATTTCTCAAGGTCATTCCTGCAATTCCTGGTAATAATCCTGAAATTACTGCTGAAAGAAGAGAAAAATCATTTGATGAGCTCACTGCTCAAGAAAAGGAAATCAAAAATACTGAAAGAATGGCTAAGTATTATCTCAAGCAAGGTTTATCATCTGAGATATATACTAAAGTGGATAGTCTTGAGACAGCAAAACAAATCTGGGATGAGCTGAAACGACAACTTCAAGGTACTGAACAGGGTGAATATATCAAGAAGACTCAATTGGTGAATAGTTTCCATGACTTCTCTGCGAGGGAAAATGAATTACTTCATGAGACTTACAGTCGTTTCTGCAGATTGTTGAATGAGCTTAGATCAAACAAGATACCAGGATCAGATCTTGATCAGAATTGTGTCTTTCTGAAATCTCTGGGAAGTGAATTGAATGAGCATGTGAAGTTGTACAAGCATGTGAACAAAGATCTGACACAAGTAACCTTTCATAACATCTTCGAAGATCTGAATCAGTATTAGTCAGAAGTCTCAAAATTTTCGGCTAAGGTGTCTCCTGCTGATCCTCTAGCTCTAGTAGCTGCTGACAAACATCCCAGAGAACACACAAGATCTACAAAATACCAACAACAAGCAAAGGTTCACTTCTGGATCAAGGCGTCCTGAGAACTACAGGTCTATTGAAAAACCCAGGTTTCAACGAGAAGAGAAGAAGGTGGAGAAAAGAGGTGAAATGAAATGCTACAATTGTGGAGGATCGGGTCATCTTATCAGAAATTGTCCTCAAAAGAAAACCAAGGATGCTGAGTACTATAAACAGAAATATCGTCTATCCAAACAGCAGAAGGCTGGAAAAGCTCTGATGGTTGAGGAGGATCAATTCCTATCTGATACAGATTCTGACAGTGATGTTGAAGCTGAAGAGCATGCTCAATTTTGCTTCATGCGAAAGAATGGAGAGTCAGATGAGGAGAACAACCCTACTTTTGACAAGTCAGACTCAGAGACAGATCAGGTAAATACTAATATTGATTTGCTTGCAGGTTTCAATAATGCTCATGTTCAAACCATTCTTAAAAAGATGAAAAACCTAGAATCAAGTGTTAGTAATCTGAAAAGTAAAAACAAGTCTCTAAAACAAGTAATTCAAAGTCAAGATCAAGAGGCACAGGAAATAATTGATCAACTTGAAAAGGATTTACAACAGTCAAAAGATCAATTAAAAACAACAAGCTCCAAACTTTCTGATTTGACAAATGAGACACAAACCATCATTCACGATCTTAAGGTTGAACATGTGAGTGCTGAAAAGGATTCTGAGATCCTTCAAACAAAAAATTCTGAATTGTTCACTAAAATAAAACAGCTTGAAGATTTTATTATTAAAAGGAATCAAAGTGAACAAACAATTTTCTTGCACAAAAAAAAAGAAAGACCTTACCGTCATTGGACGTTTAAAGGCTTAGGATTTAACAATCCTCATGTGTTACATAAAGTCACGTGTAAACAACTTTTCAACGTGGATCTGTTCAATCTGGGTCTTACAGCAAGAATGAAGTTTGTCGGCCAAGAAGAAGCACAAGCTGAGGAGGAGGTGAAAAGAAGTCTTCAGGAGCATGCTGAAATATCTTTTGATTACACTGCTTTGAATGCATCTTACAACTCTGAATTTCCAACGACTTTGAATTCCAAACACACTTCCTCTGTTTATACAGATGAAGAGTTGTATGCACCTTCAGTTTCCAAACCTCTGTTGGAGTATATTCCTTCTCTTGAGTTAATGAAGCGATTCTACACTCTTCAGGAATATTGCTTCACTTCTCAGATAATCACTGATATCTCTTCTTTGGTTCTCTCACACACATCAACTTCAGATAATCTTTGTTCAACAGTTGCTACCTCATCTAATTCAGATTCTTCTCTTCATGTTGAAGTGTTCATTCTTTCACGACAAGTTGATGAACTGAAGTTAGCAAACGAAGCTCTTCGCTCTGAGTTATCCCATGTTCTGAAAAATGATGAAGAAATCATTGATAGTTTGTGTGTGGAAAAATTTGAACTTAAAAGTTAACTCAAAAGGCTGAGCTCAACTCCAAAAACAAATGACGATTATGATGCCCAGGATTTCTTTTATCAGCATTCGTCTTTAACTAATCAGACAACAACCAATACTGTGTCATCAGTTTCACCAGTTACTCCATCAGTTACTCCAGTAACATCTGTTCCAATCTCAATTGTTAAAAATAAATTAAAACAGGCAATTCACACATGTCCTCACTTATCATCTCTTCCCAATGAGTATCCAGAAACTTCTGCTGCAGCTGCACGTCGTCCAAGAGTAAAAACTAATGTGTTTGTTGTACCTGCAGATGTGAAGAAAGCAGACATGAAGAATCCAATAAAAGCGAAATGGAAAAGGGTCATACCTAAGTCAAATAGGATATGTACCACATCTTCTTCAGTTTGTGAAAACATTTTGATGTTTAGAAAAACATGTTTATTTTTTAATGAAACAGAAAAAGTTGCTTTAAATATGTTTTGCATGAGTAATGGTTGTATGCATGGTCATTGTGAATATAAATGTGAATATGATCAACTCAGAAAATCTTTCGGAATCAAACCATGTGCTCATTTGTCAGACTTTTATGCGAATCAAGTTATCTTTCCATTTTTAAATTCCAAAGGAGCCGTCTTGCACATCTCAATCACCAAACGTCAAGCACATGTGTTTAAACAGTTAAACAAGTCTCGCCGGTTGCTAAATGTACGTGAACTGCAAGCGTATCAAAATCATGGGTATCAAGCACTCTATTCCGCATGGCTTGCATGAGAACAGGAATTCACACACAAATCATGTTCCAAACGTACTTCTGTTTCAATTTCCCCAACGTGGGTGCCTAAGAGGTCTACTTCTGTTGTTTCCAACATACAACATCCATCAGAGGCAAAGAAGTCCAAATATGCTTCTAAGCATTTAGCTTCTAAGTGGATATCCAAATCCGTCGCTTCCGCAACATGTGCAACTTGAACAACTTCTAAACCGCCTTCGACCTCTTCTCTTCATCCCACCTTGAATTTGCAACCGAAACACAAACAGAATAAATCAGATAAACAGTTAACTCCAAAATGGATTCCAAAGAAATCATCAAACAATGTTAACTCTGTTGCATTACATTCAAACCCCGATATAACAACTCCTTCTGTAAAAACTGACAATTCAGGACCCATTCATAAATGGGGACCTAAATCTTCTTTGTTTTCATTTTGCAGGAACCTGATTTATGGTACCTGGACTCCGGGTGTACAAAGCATATGACGAGCGACAAAAGTCTTCTAAAAAATTATGTTTCTAAGTACTCCGGAAATGTAAGATTTGGGAATGACAATGTCGCACTAATTTTGGGGTACGGAGATCTCGAAAGAAAGAATATCAAGATAAAGAAGGTTTCATATGTAGAAGGATTGGGTCATAATCTCTTCTATATCGGGCAATTTTGTGACAAAGACTTGGAAGTGGTGTTTAAAAAGAATTCTTGTTCAGTATCTACCGAGGCTGGCGATACTCTTCTCTCAGGATCAAGGAAATCCAACTTATACTCCATGGATCTGAACAACTATAATTCACCCACTTCCATTTGCTTGTTGTCTGAAGCATCTTCTAACTTAACTTGGCAATGGCACAGAAAGCTATCTCATTTGAATTTCAAAAATATCAACAAATTGATCACCAATGATCTGGTCAGAGACCTGCCAAAGTTAAGATTCAAAAAGACAAATCTGTGTGCAGACTGTGCTAAATGCAAATTGTGGAAGTCATCTTATTTCAGTAAACAGGAGATGAGTACAACTAAGCCGCTTCAATTGCTACACATGGATTTGTGTGGTCCGATGAAAGTTCAGTCTAGGAATGGGAAGAAGTATATCTTAGTCATGGTGGACGACTATTCCAGATATACTTGGGTCAAATTCTTGCGCACAAAATATGAAGCTGCTTCACTTATCATTACTTTTATCAAGCAGCAACAAAACAAGAACAATCAGAGTGTTGGTGCCATTAGATCTGATAATGGAACAGAATTCAAGAACAACACTCTGAAAAGTTATTTTGACCTTGTGGGAATCACACATCAATTCTCAGCCGCATACACACCTCAACAAAATGGTGTGGTGGAACGTCGCAACCGAAGTCTGGTTGAGGCTGCTCGTACTATGCTGTCTTATTTTGGACTCCTACCTTCCTTCTGGGCTGAAGCGATTAGTACTGCCTGCTATACGCAGAATCGTTCTTTCATACATAAACGTTTAAATAAAACTCCATATGAACTAGCAAATAGGATTGTACCTAATATAAAATATTTTCACATATTTGGTAATAGGTGCTATGTGCTTAATGATAAAGCTAACCTAGGAAAATTTGCACCAAAAGCAGATGAAGCAATTTTCCTTGGTTATTCACAAGAGTCAAAAGCATATAGAGTTTTCAATCAAAGAACTAAAACTGTACAAGAAAGCATAAACGTTACATTTGATGATTCATTAAATGTCCTTTCAGTTCCACCTGTACATTCAACAATCGCTTCTGAACATCTCCGTTCAGAACCGGGTCTTCAAATTCAAGATACAAACATTGCAACCAGTTCAAATGATAATGATTTAGATTTTATGTTTGATATCTTTCACTCTGAATCTAATCCTGTTCAAATTGTTTCCAGGCCTGAACCTATTCCTCAAGAGAGTGTTACTCTTACTCCTCCAACAGTAACAGCATCAAATCCATTTATTGATTTTCCTTTTGAAGATACAACTTCTGGTTCTATTACATGTCCTGCAGAGGCCACTCCAGATATGGAATTTGAGAGTCCGCCTATTTTCAATGTAGATCCAACACTGTCTTCAGAAGATGCGGAACAATTACCTTATTGGGAAATCTTCTTTCCTTCGGCTTCAACTCCCAACGACCCTAAATGGACGCGACACCATCCTACAGATCAGATAATTGGCAATCCCAATGATGGTGTTCGGACAAGATTTGCAACGGCGAACGAGTGTTTGTATTCCAATTTTCTGAGTATAATTGAACCCACAAAGGTCTCGGATGCACTTGATGATCCAGATTGGGTTATCGCCATGCAAGAAGAACTGAATCAATTTGATAGAATTGCAGTTTGGCGTTTAGTGCCACTTCCGTATGGGAAATCTGTCGTCGGGACGAAGTGGATATTCAAGAATAAACGGGATTCTGATGGTGTAGTTGTCCGCAACAAAGCTCGACTTGTAGCCAAAGGCTATAATCAACAAGAAGGCATCGACTATGATGAAACGTTTGCTCCAGTAGCAAGAATTGAAGCCATTCATCTTTTCCTAGCGTATGCTGCAAGTCGAAGTTTCAAAGTTTTTCAGATGGATGTGAAAACTGCTTTTGTAAATGGTATACTTAAGGAAGAAGTGTATGTTTCACAATCTGAAGGCTTTGTTAACCCTCACCACCCGAATCATGTATATATTTTGGATAAAGCATTGTATGGTTTAAAACAAGCACCTCGTGTTTGGTATGATGTCTTATCTGAATATCTTCTTCATGAGGGTTACACCAAAGGCACATCTGACACTACATTGTTCATAAAGGCCAGAGGCAAAGATAAGATTTTAGTGCAAATATACGTTGATGATATTATCTTTGGCTCAACCAACCCCAAGTATAGTGATGAATTTGCAAAGACAATGGCGAGTAGATTTCAGATGAGCATGATGGGGGAAATGTCCTTTTTCCTTGGTCTACAAGTAAAATAACTGAGCAATGGTATTTTTATCAGTCAATCAAAGTACATCAAAGACTTGCTTAAAAAGTATGACATGTTCACCTGCTCAGCACTGTCCACTCCTATGGCTGCTAAAACAAAGTTATCTGCTGATCTAGCTGGTCCATCTGCATATCAGAAGACCTATAGGGGAATGATAGGTTCATTACTGTACTTGACGGCGAGCAGACCCGACATTATGTTTTCAACTTGCATATGTGCTCGATTCCAGGCCAATCCCAGAGAGTCGCATCTACTAGCAGTCAAGCGGATTTTTCGGTATCTAAAAGGAACTATGGACCTAGGTTTGTGGTATCCTCGAGACTCAAATCTTGACTTGCATGCGTACTCTGATTCCGACTATGCCTGTTGCATGATAGATAGAAAGAGTACCTCTGGCAGTGCACATATCTTGGGGGATTGCTTAGTCTACTGGGCTTCTAAGAAACAGAATTGTGTCTCTACATCCACTGCTGAAGCTGAATATGTTGCAGCTGCAATGTGTTGTTCGCAGAGTTTGTGGATCCAGACGCAATTATCAGATTTTGGCCTACAGTATGACAAGATTCCACTGTTTTGTGACTCGCAATCTGCCATTGCAATTTCATGCAATCCGGTACACCATTCTAAAACCAAACACATTGACATCAGATATCACTTTATTAAAGATAATGTGGAAAAAGGAATCATTGAACTTTAGTATGTTCATACCGATAATCAGTTGGCTGACTTATTTACTAAACCATTTGACGAATCTCGTTTCAATGATCTAGTCTCTAAGCTTGGCATGCTTAATATGCGTGTATGACATACTCCTTATGTTTTTTTTTCTTATCCTTATTTTGGTTTTTGAATTGGTATTACACAGTTTGTTCATTTTGCAGGTCTTTAGTCCAGAAAATAAGGGGGAGTATCTATATCTTTACACATATTGGCTATGTGTAGGGGGAGAAATATAGATATTTGTTTTTCAAAGCTGGTTTTTCCCTCAATATATCCTTTTGAAAAACCTTGAAAAGTTTGATGCACAGATTGAGGGGGAGTTTTTTACTATGCATTTAAAAAAAAAACCAAGGAAAATCGAATCGCACTCGAATTGAGAAAATTCGCATGCGAATTCAAAGCTTTAGTACAATTCGCATGCGAATCACACACTGATCCATTTGCATTCGATCATTCGCATGCGACTCTTTCATGTAAAGGGGATTCATGTGAAAGTTCCTACTCTTTTGGCTAGACGATCGCATGCGATTCTCACATTCGCATGCAATCCTAATGCACGCATACACGGGGCTACATTCGCATGTGAATCCTTCCGTTAGCAAAATTCGCATGCGAATCCTTCCCTAAGCAATATTCGCATTCGAATCCCACATTTGCATGCGAATTCTTTCACAGTTCCCAAGAGAACTGTCACCGTCTTAAAAGGATCAATCTACTACTGCCACGTGTCTCGTCCGTATTTTTTTTCCTTATCCCCGTACCCCGATCATCTTCTTCAATCGTCTTTCCTGCAACTACGATTTCTCTCTCTCACCGCCATTGTTACTCAAATTACAAACTACCTCGAACCTCTGTCAAAATTTATAATTTTTACATCATTCGCTTCGTATTAACAAGGTAAACAATCCGTGTGGTGGAAATTTCTTAATTTTGAATGTTGAGTGGTATTTTGGTCAAAACAGTTCGCATATTCGAGGGTTTTCACGGACTAAATTTTCAATTTTTGACCAACTCTTTGACCTCGATTGCTACAGTTGCTTTGGTCAATGTTTCTTAGATTTTCACGAGGATTCTGAATCTACAAACAGAATTTTAAAATTCTAACTTTTGTTCTTCGTGTTCTTCGCAGTTATGAGTATACACTACAAATTCGAATTTTGGTCTTTTACTAGGTGTTAGGGACACTTTTTGCCTATACCTCAGTGTAATAAAATTGTTCGTATACATGAAATCATTATATATTGAAGACCAAATTTCATTTTTCACTCATTGAAACATGGATTACACAATGAACATTTCAGAGTTGGGGTTTTTCATGAAAAATTTCAAAAATTAAAAGCTTAGTGTCTTTGGTCAAAATATGTCAACTTAGCATCAAAAGGACGAGTTTGATCTAAGTTTGATCATTTTTCATGAGTACTTGAGCTTGTTACTGTTTCATTGTATTACTGATTTAACCTGATTGAGTGTTTTATGCAGATAAATGGCTAACATGGAAGGTGACTCCACATCACATGTTCATTCTGTGGCCCCAAGCCAGCCTGCCCAAAACCCAAAACCCGATGAGCTCTTAATGCCTAGAGCAGAATTCTTATCAGTTACATCTCATGAAAACAACCAGTTCATAGACCTAGCCACCTTGAAAAACCCTAATCACCCAATTCTTACTGAAATCCTTCGTGTTCATCCCTTGAATCATGCCCTTACCTATAATCCTGCTACAACTGGTACTCATGTTCCAGAGGTGTATGCACAACAATTCTAGAAAACCTGCTATATACACACAAATCGTTCTGAAAATCTTTCTATTAGGGCAGAAGTTGATGAGTTTCGACTTGTAATCACAGTAGACAGACTGAGGGAGATCTTTCACCTTCCTACTGCTGATAGCCATCCACCGGCAACTGATTTTGATCCAATTCCTGATGAGGAACTTTGCTTAGCTGCGATTCAATCCTTTGGCTACTCTGGTCAACTGGAAAAGAAAATTCAATTCAGGAGAAACAATCTGCACCCGATGTATAACATGCTGATGACCATACTGCAGAAATGCTTAACTGCCAAACACACAGGGTATGAGTTTCTAACAGAAAATCAGATGCGAACTTTTGTTGCTGCAGGAAACCACCTTCATGTGGATTATGCTCAATTGCTATTCAATGATCTCAAGGCAACAATTACACAGAAAAATAGTCTGAAAAAGACAGGTACTAAATTCTTACCTTATTTGCGTTTCATTCCGATGATCATTCAACACGTTATGGATGAAAACCCTGAAATTCCTCGACGAGTAGGTTCACCCTCTATTGTGCCTAAAGCTTTTAATATCATTAAACCTACTATTCCTGATCCGTTGCCTGTCCCGCAACCTTTCCTCGTGTCCCTGCTGGATCTATGTGAGCAAACTGACTTAGTAGTCAGCTATAGGACGAGTGTAGGGATACCTCCCCTGGTCAGATCATAGCCGATCCGAACTACCCCGGGAGGAGTAGCACCAAGTGAGGCAATAGAGGATAGGACTCAGTCATCTACGGGAGATACTGAGAGGGCTGTGCTGAGAGAAAATCTTGAGAGGGGCGGTGAAGTAGGTGAGGTAGATACACATAGAGAGGGAGTTGATACCTTTGATCCAGCTGATATTCGTGATTATGTTGAGTCTCTGACTGTTCCAGCTACTGATCAATTTGATGCCTCCACTGAACAAGTCAATCTTTCAAGCTCAGATTCTGAAAGTACCACTCCTTCCGTGTCAAACACTGTCACCACTCCTCCTGTTCGAATAATCTCATCTCCTATCCGCACACCAGATGCACCAATCACCCATACTTCAGAAGGAACCCCTTCGTATATGAGACTAACTGATCCTGATGAAAACTCTCCTGTTGTTAGTACTCAAGTGTCAACTGCTGATATGACTCCAATTGTTCAAACTTCTGTCCATCACACAGGTTTTAACATCATTTTGAACCCAACTCCATCACAAGTCATAGTTCCTCAGTTCACTCCAATCGCTCAAATTGCTCCTAAGCATGACCGTGAACCATCCTTTGAACTTGCCACTGCTTCTCATGATACTTATTGCTTTCTCCAAATCAATATGCAGGTTACAAAGATGAAGAAGATGTGAGTAGTTCAGTGAGAAAAGAACAAGTGAGTGTTGAGATTCCCCCAGCCCAAGAAAGCCGGGAACCCACATCCACTATCGGACCTGACATTGTTGGGTCTGGTATTGAAACAGACACGGCTATCCCAACCGTTCACATTCAAACCCCACCTAGCCACTTAGAAGGTCCTCAACGACCTCCTACTTTATTGCACAGTGCTATTTCACATAATCTATGACCCTCTCCCTCGGAGACGGGACGTATTGAAACAAGAGGACTGCCTCCCTCGTCCTCGCAAGTTCCTTCAGAGCACATCGATTACCCGTGGATTTCCGCATTTCTTGATAGACTCAAGGACACAATAACTGCACTGGTTTCACTTATTCAAAGTGTACCTGGAACATCCATAGGTAATACTCCTGAGAGTATTATTCGAGGATTGGATGGAAATCCTACTGGGGTCAACATACCAACAGCTCCTTTAGGTGGTTCTGCCTCTGTGGCAGGAACCTCAACGGGTATCTCACGTGATACCCGGTATGTTACACACTCCGAGCTTAACGATGTTATTCAACAAGCTGTGGCTCCATTGCAGACAAAACTTGATTCCATAGATTCAAAACTTGACAGTTGGTTCTCTGATATCAATGCCAAATTTTCTGA
This sequence comes from Pulicaria dysenterica, assembly GCA_947179395.2. Taxonomy (NCBI): domain Eukaryota; kingdom Viridiplantae; phylum Streptophyta; class Magnoliopsida; order Asterales; family Asteraceae; genus Pulicaria; species Pulicaria dysenterica. Next base: position 66,548,315 of record OX359290.1, on the reverse strand, counting down.
GATCTCTGAAAGGTTGTGAGCTGTGGATGTTGCCTGTAAAACTCAAGTGGGTACTCGAGCGAGGAGATGTGACAATCCTGATCCAGATGATCACCCCGAGGGGGAGAAACGAAGAAGGTTGTATATGGGATCGAAGGATATTGTACCGTTCACTCCGCTGAGTCAAAATTTTCCAGGAGAAGGGGGCAGTGGAAGTCAAGGCAGGGATACTCAGGCCGATGATGTTCTGAATCAACAAGTAACTATTTTTGAACAGAGGCCTGGTGTATGTGAAGAAGGTGAGATAGAACGAAGCAGTGATCATACTGAGGAGGTCTTCATTGAGTCAGATACTGAGATACACAATAAGATTGGTGAAGTAGGGATTGAGATGGAAGATGACGATAGTTCTGATGAGGTTTATAAAAATATTGATGAGGATGTTACATCTGTAACTAATCCTGAAGCTCAATATACACAAGTAGTCAGAAGATTCAAAGATTATCTGGAGCCAGCTAAGATTGAGAAGAGAAGAAAAGGAAAAGGAAAAGTGATTGAAGCTACAAAGAAAACAATTGATTTATCAAGGGTTTTGAGTGAAGTGAATTTTGAGGTGCATTCAGCCTTTCCGCCTCCGACTGGCCAATTTCAAACATCTGTTGCAGATTTATTACAACAAGAACAACAAAAGGAAGCAGCTAGAGAGTTTGTCAGAAACACAGATTGGCCAGTGCCACCAAACTTAATTGTACGTCCTGCTACTTCGGTGTATACAGGCACACCATCTCTCGATAAATGCAACATGTTCACAAGACAAGCGAGGCTTAATCCAATCTGGAGGGAGTACTCAGTGAATGGTCCATACTTAAAAGACAGAATACAAGAGATCTACATTGATGAGATTGAAATGAGAACTCCTCCAGAGTTGAGACATCTAGAAGAAAATCAAGTTAGACGATATTAGCATATGTTGGAAAGAGTCAGAACTGCAAAAGAAAAGATTATCTCTGAGTATTCAATAACTAAGCTTCTTAATGTTTACAGTGAATCCGGATTTGGTCACACAATCGTTTGGTTTGAAGTAGAAAGGTCAAATGGACAGAAGTTTGCATTCAACGAAGCATATCTCAGATACATACAACTGCATGACATCAACTTTATCTATTTGTACCTATCAGAAAAACACGGAAAGAAACCAAATGAGATTTTTGGCCGATCTGCATTGATGAAGTACATGAGAAAGCTGATGGAGTTTATCGAAGAACATGATATGCAACTGGCAGCAGAGAACAACCATGCAAAAGTTAATGTCCAGAAACCTCAACAGAGTCATCCTGACCTAGATCAAATGGATTTATTAACCATAGTTGATACTGACCACAAATTCTTCAAAGGTGAACCAGGTGTCGTTTTTAGAAATTCAAAGAAAGAGAAAACATTCGTACGTTTATGTGATCTCTTAGGTTATTCAGACGGCACGCTGAGAATCTTATACAACAGTCTTGAAATGAAGAATACAAATGATGGGCCTTCTATTACTGAACAAGAAAGACAACGTGTTTGGATTTACGTTGAAAAATTTAAGAAAACACTAGAGAGCAGGAGGATCATTTGCAAATGGCAAAGCTATTTTGGATTACGCAATGCTGTACCTTAACTGCTTTATCTTATGTAATTCAAGTACTTGTAATAGGTACACTCCTCACTTAGGGGGAGATTGTTAGATCTTGAAAAAGTGAGGGTGTAAAATGTAACTTTCCCAAGGCTATAAAAGGCCTTGGTGCAATTAATGAATTAAGCTTTGCATTCATATTCTCACAAATCTCAAGGTGTTTGTGTGTGTTCTTATTGCCATCGCATTGCTTCATCCTTAATTGGGACAAACATCTCTCCATCCATGAATTCCACTTATCAAATTAACGGCTAAGATTGGTTCTCGCAGTTTTCTCATTAAAATCGGTTCTCAATGGAACCCTCCCCTATATATATATATATATATATATATATATATATATATATATATATATATATATATATATTGCATCAACATAGAACCTCATCTTAAACAAAGAACCCAAGTAACCAATATGGACCATTGGATCATCAAAATCAATGGATGAGATTTAACGATGGTAAAACTGTAATTATCATGTATTAATATAGGAAGAAAAGGACAAACATGGAAAATCCTCCCTTCCCCCAACAACCCACGATTTAAAAAAAAAATTTCAAAAATTTTAAATTGTCATAACTTTTTAAGTTTTGTGAATTTAAACAAAAAAGTTATACCATTTTTTTAGTTTTCTAATCTTCTTTTAAACAAGACCACTCTTCCCATATTTTTCTAATTTTGTTTTTTAAAATGAAAATTTTGTTTGCATTATGGGCAGCATGTAGTGTTCTGTACGGATTTTGCATTTTGGTTTTGAATGTGTAATTTTGCATTTTGGTCTGGATTTTTATTGAATCATGTTGGATTTTCATTTTTCATTTTGGAAGCATCTAGGTGACCTGCATGTTCATATTTTGCATTTTTCGATTTTTTTACATTTTGCAATTAGAATGAACCCAGCTCAAAATGCAAACTTTGCATTTCAAAAAAAAAAAGTTTCAAAAACATATCAAGCCCGGTCTTGTTTGAAAGAGGACGAAAAACTGAATCTAATGATATAATTTTTTTTGTTAAAAATCTTAAAAACGAACGAGTTATGATCATTTAAAATAATTGGTTTTTTTTTTAATTTTGGGGGTCGCTGGAGAAGGTTGAGGTGACCTGAGTTTTTCTTTTTTTATTTTCCTTTTTTTACCCCTAAACAATGTGTCACGTGTAATCAATAGAGGGGTTCTTTAGGATTTATGTTTAAGGGAGGTTCTTTATATAATCTTACCTAATATATATATATATATATATATATATATATATATATATATATATATATATATATATATGTATGTATATATATATATATATATATGTACATATACATACACACGCTCTCTATCTCTCACACACTCACACACACATATATATACTTGGCTAGTGTATGTTTATATTTAATATTTGTAACATCCTGAAAATGGGCCTAGTAGTACCTAGTTGTAATTCGTGCTCAAGTGGTTGTACGTTGATTTTAAATAAGTGTTTTAGTGGTTATTTTATGTTTTTAGTTAGTTAAACTGGATATATGAGGTGTTATATGAAAGGTAGGGTTAATAAGTAAAAGTGATAAAGTGTTAAACGGTTTCGGGTAATGATTCCGTAGATATCCCCGTTAGTTGAAACGGGTTAGCATGTGATAAATTGTGAGTTGAAAAGGGGAACAAAATACCCGAGGTTTAATAATTAAACCTCTAAGTCGGTTCTCTTCTTTCCTTATCCCCTGATGACTCAAACACACACACACACATATGTATATTGAAACACACACACTTCTAATCTCTAGCTTTGTAAGAAATCAAAGGAGAAAGTGTTAACTTGTAGATTGACAGCAGATTCAAGTGATTTAATCTGTTCTAGTGTCATCATCATCATCATCCATTTGTAAGTGTTCTTAAATTGAAAACCTACTTCTTGATGTTTGAAGGAGTTACACCAATTTGATGGTGTAAATTGAGTTCTAGATATGGGTTTTGGTGTAAGACAAGTTCATAAGCTTTGGTTGATGTCAAATAAAGTGTATGATCGTTTGAAAATGAGTTTTAGTCAATTTGGGTGTCAAAAACGCGAACTTGCAGGTCTGTCCACGAACAGGGACGAATTCTGCTGTGCAGGACCTTCCTGCGGCCGTATGGGTCATTTAGTTCATGCGTCCGTAGAGGGGTATTTTTCAGGATTATTGAAAGTAAGCCTTCTGTGGTCGTAGTAAGTGGTTCCTGCGTCCGTAGGAGGGTGTTTTATGTGGTTTACCACCTACGGGTGAAGGAACGAAGCCTAAGGGCGTGGGTACATAACCTATGTGCGTAGGAACCCAAAGAACAGCTTCTGCGGGCGTATGGGGAGTCCCTGCGGCCGTACGAGCTTGTTCATTAGAAAAGGGACTCTGCGGGCGTAGGGGATGTTCCCTACGACTGTAGAAGGGTTGTTTAGTCTTCTGCGGCCGTAGGCCATATCCTCTGCGGTCATAGGACCCTGTCTAGTATTGAAAGACTTGTGACGCGTGTTTTAAACGAAGAATGTTAATTGTTAAGTGATAACCCCGTGTATATGGGACGTCTTAGGTACTCCTGAGGGACCGGAAGCTGTTGATCGTCGTGTAGCTTATTGTGACCTTAAGGTGAGTACCGGTTTCCCATGAGACTCTGTAAGTAGTGCTAACCCTTGTGTGTTTTAATATGTAATTGGTGTTTTCGCATGTGCGTGCGTAGGGTATGTTATAAAGTGATATGATATGCTACAGTGTTATATTGTTAGTGACTAAAGGTATGTAACGTGAATCATGTGTATGCTATGTTTTAGCGTATTTGTATGTTCTATTCATCCGGTATGAGTAGAACTTGACCTGATATTATGCATGCATGCAACTAGATCCTGATTGGATCGGCTATTTTTTTATGTGTTTATGTCCGGACACTCGGGGAACTGTTTATAGTTTCCGACACGGTTGAGGTCGGCTGCGGAATGCGGCTGAATCCTTTGAGGGCCTAGATGGCTGGTTATTCAGGATCAAAAGTGGCTTGGTGGGGCACGTCGTGTCTCAGGTTCTACAGGACCGCCGTTCCTTAACAACCTCGGGGTCTTGGTTTATGATCAAGATCCGGAATTGAGCCCAGGTGGCTCCGTAACGCGCTTGGTGGACTGCTCTTCGCTTCCCCCACCAATGTGGATTGGGTGTTGTTGATTCCCCAGTTGGAGTCGTTGAGCGGGACTTGCAACCCTGCGAGATATGACTCCTGCTGACATGTTGGCACTCCGTGATAGAATTTGTGTGCATAATCGTCGAACCCTGATGCCACGTCCAATGCCATAAGGCACTCAAGGGTCACACCTGTGAGGGCATGTAATCCGAGAAGTAATGCAACCTCAAGTGGGAGAACGGTTTTCTAACTAGTTAGTTATAAACCAGTAAAATTAAGTTATGGTTTTAACTTACCGAGAGGATTAATTACCAAGATAATTAATTGACAAGAAAATATATATTTATAGTTAAATAAATATATATTGTTAACTAATAAGATTAATAATTTAAGTTTAAATTATTAAGGTTTATATTAATAATTAAAGAATAATTATAATATATATATATATATATATATATATATAATATTTAGTCTATTATTATTAATTATTAATAATTACATATCTTGGTGATTAAGTTATCCTAATTCAAATTAAGAAAATATTCAAATGATTTCCTAATCTAATCCTAGAATCTATTCTTATAAATAGAGGATTAGTATTTGAATTTTAGGTTAATCTATCTATGGAATTAGAAAAGAAAAAACTCTCTCCTCCTCTCTCCCTATTGGCTTCAACCGAATAACACCAAAGAAGAACCGAGACTCGGTTTTTGGTCGATCATCAAGTAGGCATGATCAAGGTTCGTGGTTTGCTCACCTTTCTAGCGGGATCTCGTTTTACCTCATTACGGGTGGATTATTACTTGAGCAACCCTAGGTAAGTAAATGTATGAACTTCATCTTCATCTTCATGTTCTTGATTATATATATATATATATATATATATATATATATATATATATATATATATATATATATATATATATATATATATGTATGTATATATATATGTATGCGTGGAATATATATACATATTATGATGTTGTTCATATTATTATTTGTTTCATACATACATAAATCAAGATATATATATTATTGTGATAAACAAAGATTCTAACCCTTTAGGGTTTTTGAGTTGTTTATTATTCAAGTTCCGCTTGATGAATAATAACTGTTTTTTTGTTTCATCCTTGAGTCGGTTCAAACCAGTTTGAGTTTGAATCAGTATGACACATAGGAGGTGCTATAAAACCCAACAGTGGTATCAGAGCCACGACTCAGTTTATCACATTGTATTATATATTGTTTGATCTGTTTATTTGTTCTTGTTCTTATATATATATAATAAAAAATGTAGGGATTAACAAGTTTTGTTAATCTCAATTTATAAGTTTTAATATTCGAACAGTTAGTTTTGAATATTAAAAGATTTTATAGCTTTTAATTTTTAATCAGAAAGGTTAAATTAGTTAGGTTTAACCTGTTAAAGAATTAAAATTATAAAGGTATATTTTTCGTTCATGTATATATATTTGTATATGTATATATCGATTTTATATTATACAAATATTAATCAGTTTGGTTAATATTGTTTTAAAGTTTTTAATCTAAACTTGTTTAGTTTTATATTAAAGGATAAACTTTAAAGGTATTTGAAATCCTAGTTGTTATCAACAAGTTGTGTTGATAACGATATTTAAAGTTTAATTATTTAAAACAAGTTTTGTTTTTAAAAGGTTTGAACTTTAAATAGACAAGGATTATTAGGATTTAAATTCGATATATATATAATTGTTCATATATATTCCGTTATTGTTTTTGGTCCAAAATTGTCACCGGAAAATCCTAGGACCACCGGCGGCAGCCCCAGTGCGGCGGCAGCCCAGCAGCGGTGGCCCTAAGGGTGGTGAAGAACCGGCGAAGGTGGCCCAGTTGTGGCAGCCTAGAAACACCGGCCCAGCAGCAGTAGCTGTGGCCCAAATTCTAACAGCCCAGAAAGATTGCGACGTGATCCGCGTTTAGATCGTGGCCCAATTTGTTTTCAGCCTAGCATCAGCTACGGCCCAAGCCGTGACCCCTTTGCGGCGGTCCGGCAGCCCAGGGTGGTTCGGCCCAGTTATATTTTTTTAATCCAATTTTATGTTCCCAAATTATTTTTATTAGTTCTTAGACTAAATTATGTTTAATTTGTTGTCTTTAGAACTTAAAATTTTATTTTGTTTTTATAATTGGGCTTATCAAATTGTTCTGAACTTAATGGGCTTCTCGGTCCAGTTAGGGTTAAAACCGAGAACGGGCACTTGGACCATAGGCTTCGCGTCATAAATACTGTTTGTATTTTTAGATGCGTAATTCGGAATAAATTAATAATACAAGATTATATATGTATTAATTTTACGGACTTAAAATTAATATACACATAAATTATGGTTAAAGTATTATTTTAACTAGTTAAGTTAAAATATTCGATTTATTATATTTTTGGATTAAAATATAATAATTAACCATAATAGTGTATTATTGTTGAACAAAGTTAACAAGGACAATTTTAATCAATTAGGTGTTTTTGGATTAAGACACATTTGTTGTGATAGTTATTATACCAATAGTCTAATAACTTATTAAAAGGTTGACAAGGTTTTTTGTCAAGTTTTCTCGTCTCAATTAATAGTTTAATTAATTGCGAGGTAACAAGAAAGGTTATGTAACACTGTATTTTCTAAAACACAACTTTAAAATACGCGCGGAAGCTAACAACACAATTACATATATATAATATTGTAAATACAACTTTACTGGTTTGCTTTACAAAAACAACAACAGTGTTACTACAAAACAGGCTCTGTACAAAACATTTTCAATATCAGAGTGTGATCAGTCCAAAATTCCAGCTATACATCCACACATCCACATACAAGGGTTATCCTGTAAAAAGATGACAACAGTGGGGGATTAGCACAAAGCTAAGTGAGAGAATAGATATCAACGAACATACAAGGCATAAAGCCCAAACAACAACAAATGCTCTCAAACAAACCAGAGAACCGGCGGTTTTGCAGAACCTACAACCAAATGCCGGCCAAAGCATAGGTTTACCAATAGCCTAGTTAACATGGACAACAATACCAGCACCTCTTGAATACAACAAATGCAAGTCAAGAGATAGCTAATACTGTACATCCCCAAACACAGGCCCAGCTGAAAACAACCACCAAGCTGATCTTTAAAAATTCTTCATGTATATACAGAACAACATAGAGCAAGTCAACTAGGAATCATATCTCATACATTCCAAGATATTTATCCACTCACCACAATCTTCAAAGTCGAGCAACTCAGTCTTTTCTTAACTACTGAGTCTTGTCTCCACCTGAACAAACAATTAAGAGTCAGTATTTGCTTAACAATCCACTTTAAGCACAATACAGCATACAATCAAACACATATGTACATAGAATCACAAGTACATATCAAATTCATGTATATTCAAACAATATACCATCATTCACTATTACCCTTTACATACTGTAATTATGTGAATTCATCCAACTCCATAGCATAGGCAATACATATACTCCATTCATATATCAAGGCCACAATGAATACATCTTCATTAATATCATCAAGGAGTTGTTTGGTTTCATCTACATTCGGATTTGTTAGCACAACCTCCCAATTCCAAGCATGGGCATTAGTTTTAATTTCAAAAAAGTCCAAATCCGATTGCATTATATTTCAATTCCAAGCAAAGGCTCAAATCCGATCAACCCTAATCCCGAGCAAAGGCACATACCGAGAAATTGTCACATACCGAGAACTGATATCCCGAGACTTGGAATACCGAGAATATGGCAAATACCGGTAAAAGTGTTAGGCATAGTTCATATACCGAGTCAATGCTCAATACCGAGAAAAGTCCAATACCGTTAACACATCCAATACCGAGAAATATGTTAAGGCCATAGTTCATTTATATCGGTGTTTAATTCAATACAATCCAAATCAAGTTTCTCGGTTTCTTCATCATACCGAGAATGTTCTATCGGTGTTCATCAATCCCGATTCATTCATACACTAATACCGATATATTCAAACTTCAAATACCGACACATGCATATTCATCCAACAGTTTAACTTCTATCATAATTTCAATCTGTTCTTACGCATGCAATGTGTTCTAAGTGTACAGAAATCATTCTAAGCATACAAGGATCATAAATCATCATAGATTACTAACATGCAACAACCTAGATCATCAAATCATCTTAATCAATCGGTATTCATCTATATATATATATATATATATATATATATATATATATATATATATATATATATTCAAAAACCCGAAGATAATTTCTATCACAAACAATTAGCATTCTGAAATCTAACCTCGTGATGATAATCCCTTCAGTTAATTGATTACACAATTAAGATCAAAGTAACAAAAATCAATATATCGATCGGTTTTGTGGTTTGCATGCAAATGAACAACAACTAAGGATGTGGTGACTAATTAGGCCATATCCGGCCACCTCACCACCCACTACCAAAACAACAATATTATAATTAATCATTTAAAACAACAATTAATTAATTAATCAAACAAACAATTAATTCACATAATACTCTGAATAATAAAAGGTAACTCAACTAATTACCTTAGTCACACTAGGCCAGTAAGGAGGGTGTTACAAATCTTCCCCCCTTAAGAAGATTCCGTCCTCGGAATCACATCGCTCTCTAACAAAGAAGGATATCGGTTCCTCATATCAGCTTCAGACTCCCAAGTCAAGTCTGAGCCCAAACTGTGTTTCCATTTCACCAAAACCATAGGATCTGAAACAATAGATAACGGAACCCCATGTCTGGATACTATCTCATCAATATACAACTTAGCTAACTTACTCAAAGTTGCAGTTTCAGCAGTAGCTAGAAAGTGAGCACTCTTGGTCAATCTATCGACAATAACCCATATCATATCATTCCCTTTCTGAGTTCTTGGAAGTTTTGTTACAAAAAAACATCGTTATGTGATCCCACCTCCATTCAGGTATAGCTAGCTGTTTCAAAGATCCATACGGCTTCTGGTGTTCGGTTTCACTTGTGCACAAATATGACATGACTCTACAAATCGAGCCACATCCAATTTCATAGTAGGCCACCAATAAAAGGTTTTCATACTTTGATACATCTTAGTGCTACCCGGATGTATAGACATTCTGGACTTATGAGCTTCGTTCAATATTAACTCCCTCAAATTACCAAACTTTGCCACCCAAACACGATTCTGGTACATTTTCAAACCACGATAATCAATAGTTAATTCATGCTGTCTTTTAATCATCATCTCGTCTTTCAAGTTCTCTTCTTTCAATGCTTCTAATTGTGCAGCCAATAATTGAGCAATTAAGTCAGACTTAATTTCCAATCGCATAAACTTCACAGTATTTGCAGATCCCTTCCGGCTAAGAGCATCAACAACCATATTGGCTTTTCCTGGATGATATAGAATATCGCAGTCGTAATCCTTGATCAACTCTAACCAACGGCGTTGTCTCATATTAAACTCCTTCTGTGTAAACACATATTGCAGACTCTTACGATCAGTGCATATCGTGCACTTTGTACCATACAGATAATGTCTCCACAATTTCAACACAAATACCACCGCTGCTAACTCCAAATCATGAGTCGGATAATTCCTTTCATTTGGTTTCAACTGTCTGGAAGCATAGGCTATCACTTTACCTCTCTGCATTAGCACACATCCCAATCCAGCATGCGAAGCATCACAATACACGACGAAATCCTCAGATCCTTCTGGTAACGCAATAACAGGAGCTTGACACAGAAGTTGTTTTAAAGTCTGGAAAGCATTCTCCTGAGCCGTACCCCATTGAAACTGAACATCCTTCCGGGTCAACTTGGTTAACGGACCAGCAAGCTTAGAAAAATCTTTGATAAAACGTCGGTAATATCCTGCCAATCCAAGAAAACTCTTGATCTCTGTCGGCGTTTTGGGAGTGGTCCAATTCATCACAGCCTCTATCTTTGACGGATCCACTTTGACACCCTCTTCACAAATCACATGACCCAGAAATTGAACTTCGCGCAACCAAAATTCACATTTCGATAACTTGGCATACAACTTGTGTTGTTTTAGAATTTCAAAACCTGTCGCAAATGCTAATCATGCTCATCTTCCGTTTTAGAATACACCAAAATATCATCAATAAACACAATGACGAATTTATCCAAGAAAGGTCTGCACACGCGATTCATCAAATCCATAAACACTGCTGGAGCATACGTCAAACCAAACGGCATCACTAGGAATTCGTAATGACCATATCTAGTACGGAAAGTAGTCTTTGGTATATCCTCTTCTGCAACTCTAACTTGGTGATACCCCGATCTCAAATCAATCTTCGAGAAGTACGAAGCCCCCTGAAGTTGATCAAACAAGTCATCTATCCTTGGCAACGGATACTTATTCTTGATGGTCCTCTTATTCAGATCTCTGTAATCAATACACACATGCAGAGTTCCATCCTTCTTCTTAACAAACAATACCGGTGCACCCCAAGGTGACGAACTCGGACGAATAAACCCCTTATCTAACATTTCTTGAATCGGTGTCATCATCTCCCGGATCTCTGATGGAGCCAAACGATACGGAGCTTTAGCAATCGGTGTGGTACCCGGTACCAACTCTATCTTGTACTCAACATCACGTACAGGTGGCAATCCTGGCAAATCATCTGAGAATACTTCCGGATACTCGGACACAACACGAATATCGGTGACAGGCTTCTTCTCCTTCTTCACATCAATGGCATAAGCCAGAAAAGACGCACACCCTTTGGCTAAAGATTTTCTAGCCTTCATAAACGAGATGATAGGAAAAGAAGATCGAGACCTATCCCCACGAGCCACGACATGCGACCCGTCAACCAGAGGAATAGTAATCAGTTTCTTATGGCACTGGATACTAGCTCTAAGGCGACTAAGCCAATCCATGCCTATTACTAGATCAAACCCCGGTATAGGCATCACCAAACAATCTACAGGAAAACTAGTACCCTCAATATCTATCTGTACTCCAGACACAGATGTAGTCACAGGCACAACATTACCATCAGCTATTTCTACTTCTAAAGGCATAGCATTCACAGAAGCAGGCAATTTCAACTTGTCACATAGATTCATAGAAATAAATGATCTATTTGCACCAGAGTCAAACAAAACACGTGCAGACATAGAGTTAACTATGAACATACCAGTAATCACATCATCACTACGCGTAGCCTCCTGGGTAGTCATCTTGAAGGCTCTACCCTCCGCAGAAGGTGTAGTCTTCCTCTTCTGACCTGCAGAAGACGATCCCCCGGTATTTCCTACCCCTGCCCCTATCCCCGTTGATCTGAGCTTTGTACACGAACCAGCTCTGTGACCCTCTTCCTTGCAGTTCTAGCAAACATAGGTAGCAAACTTACAAACTGCAATATCATGGCCAGTCTCACCATACCTCAAACATCTGCGTGTTTGCGGCGAGCACGGTCCGGTGTGACGAGACTTACAACTACCACACCATGATTTTCCTTGCGAAGATCCCGAATTCTTCGTCCTCTGATCACCTTTACTCTGAAAGCTCTGCCCTTTCCCTTTTCCTTGATTCCCACTCGAACCTCCACCAGACCTATTAAACGATCCTCTGTTCATCCTCTCCCGTCAGACTCCGTAGCTCTCGCCAGTGTAAATGCCTGTACAAGCGATGTCGCCATACGGGTGATAGTCCGATACTCTGGTAACAAGGCTTGCACCAAATGCTGAATATGTGACTGTTCATCAGGTACCCATTGCTTGGCAAACAACAACGTTTCCTGAAATCTATTTATCAACTCATCCACATACATTCTGTCAGTTTGTGTCAAATTCAAGAACTCCCTCTTGATCTTTGCCATATCAAAGGCATTACAAAACTGTTCGCAAAACTTATCTTGAAACTGTTCCCAGGTCATAGCATTAACAACCTCCCTTGGCAGATGTGTAGTCAATGAATCCCACCATGTCAAAGCTTGACCTTTCAAACGTCTCGTCGCAAACTTCACCCATTCCGCTCTATCACAGTTGCAAGCTTCCAAAGCTTTTACGGTCTCCTTCAACCAATACAATGTTACATTTGGATCAGAACTTCCAGAATACTCTGGCGGTCCACAATCCATGAAATCCTTATAGCGACACTTCTGTTGATTCTCAAACTGAGGAAAATAAGGAATGAAGAAATTCTGCTGCTGGGGTTGAGAAGTCACCCCCTGGGGTATCGTAACAAACGGTAATGACCCATACTGTGTTTACACCGTGCTCACAGGAGCTGTGGTAAAAATTGGTGGTGGCATAGACTGAGTATACACAGCTGTAACCCTAGGCATCTGTATCGTGGAAGTCGGTTGTGAAGATTGGGTCTGATTCTGCTGTTGTTCCAACTGCTGTATTCTATCCCTTAGCGTCTGCAAAGTATCTTCCAATTGCAACACATAAACAGGGTTGTCAGATTCCCCATTGTGTGAAGTACCAGCTCTGTTCAGCTCATTTGCTGCTGTTGAGGACAGATTGTTGTTGTGTCTTCTTGGGGACGGAGGGGTAGGTAACGGGTTCTCATTGTTATCAGCCATAATCTGTTCTACACAACATCTCACCAGTTGTCAGATTATAATCTGTTAGTAAAAACATCATATTCTCTATAGCTACCTTGCTAATTACCCACCCTGCAAATACTAGACTGATCAGAGCCATGGTTCGAGTATTGCACAAAACTACAAATGCAAATCCTCAAACCAGTGCTCTGATACCAAAAATTGTAACATCGTATTTTCTAAAACATAACTTTAAAATACGCACGGAAGCTAACAACATAATTTCATATATATAATATTGTAAATACAACTTTACTGGTTTGCTTTACAAAAACAACAATAGTATTACTACAAAACATGCTATGTACAAAACATTTTCAATATCAGAGTGTGATCAGTCCAAAATTCCAGCTATACATCCATACATCCAAATACCAGGGTTATCCTGTAAAAAGATGACAACAGTGGGGGATTAGCACAAAGCTAAGTGAGAGAATAGATATCAACGAACATACAAGGCATAAAGCCCAAACAACAACAAATGCTCTCAAACAAACCAGAGAACCGGCGGTTCTGCAGAACCTACAACCAAATGCCGGCCAAAGCATAGGTTTACCAATAGCCTAGTTAACATGGACAACAATACCAGCACCTCTTGAATACAACAAATGCAAGTCAAGAGATAGCTAATACTGTACATCCCCAAACACAGGCCCAGCTGAAAACAACCGCCATGCTGATCTCTAAAAATTCATCATGTATATACTGAACAACATAGAGCAAGTCAACTAGGAATCATATCTCATACATTCCAAGATATTTATCCACTCACCACAATCTTCAAAGTCGAGCAACTCAGTCTTTTCTTAACTACTAAGTCTTGTCTTCACCTGAACAAACAACTAATAGTCAGTATTTGCTTAACAATCCACTTTAAGCACAATACAACATACAATCAAACACATATGTACATAGAATCAGAAGTACATATCAAATTCATGTATATTCAAACAATATACCATCATTCACTATTACCCTTTACATACTGTAATTCTGTGAATTCATCCAACTCCATAGCATAGGCAATACATATACTCCATTCATATGTCAAGGCCACAATGAATACATCTTCATTAATATCATCAAGGAGTTGTTTGGTTTCATGTTCATTCGGATTTGTTAGCACAACCTCCCAATTCCAAGCATGGGCATTAGTTTTAATTTCAAACAAGTCCAAATCCGATTGCATTATATTTCAATTCCAAGCAAAGGCTCAAATCTGATCAACCCTAATCCCGAGCAAAGGCACATACCGAGAAATTGTCACATACCGAGAACTGAAATCCCGAGACTTGGAATACCGAGAATATGGCAAATACCGATAAAAGTGTTAGGCATAGTTCATATACCGAGTCAATGCTCAATACCGAGAAAAGTCCAATACCGATAACACATCCAATACCGAGAAATATGTTAAGGCCATAGTTCATTTATATCGGTGTTTAATTCAATACAATCCAAATCAAGTTTCTCGGTTTCTTCATCATACCGAGAATGTTCTATCGGTGTTCATCAATCCCGATTCATTCATACACCAATACTGATATATTCAAACTTCATCCAACAGTTTAACTTCTATCATAATTTCAATCTGTTCTTACGCATGCAATGTGTTCTAAGTGCACATAAATCATTCTAAGCATACAAGGATCATAAATCATCATAGATTACTAACATGCAACAACCTAGATCATCAAATCATCTTAATCAATCGGTATTCATCCATACATATATATATATATATATATATATATATATATATATATATATATATATATATATATATATTTAAAAACCCAAAGATAATTTCTATCACAAACAATTAGCATTCTGAAATCTAACCTCGTGATAATAATCCCTTCAGTTAATTGATTACACAATTAAGATCAAAGTAACAAAAATCAATCTATCGATCGGTTTTGTGGTTTGCATGCAAATGAACAACAACTAAGGATGTGGTGACTAATTAGGCCATATCCGGCCACCTCACCACCCACTACCAAAACAACAATATTATAATTAATCATTTAAAACAACAATTAATTAATTAATCAAACAAACAATTAATTCACATAATACTCACAATAATAAAAGGTAACTCAACTAATTACCTTAGTCACACTAGACCAGTTGTATGTATGTTGTTTGCATTATTTATTGTTTATATGTAACGCGTGGTTGATTATTTATATGTTGTTTATATATAAATGTTGAATGGGTTTGACTTGTATACTAAGTCGCATTAGTATTTTTAAGTCGCGTTTGTAGTTTCTACATGTCAACTACAAATGCTTGACTTAAACAAGTGAACAGTATATTCTTGTTTTGGTTGAACATGTAGGTTATAGGTTTTGCCAACTTAGACCTGTATTTGTGTTTTTGTCTTATTTCTTTATTTTGGTTTTGGGGAGGCTTGCGTGCCACTTACAACCCCTTTTATAATGTAAAAGTAATAGAATAGGATTTCATGTATTCTAGTTTAGTTTGTTGTAACCAAAACCAAGGACGAAGATCTATCAGGATAGAGTTTTTCAAAGATGGAGGAACAAGATGGAATTGCTCTTGTCAAGACCGGAGGTGTCAAGGCCAGTGGGAGCAAGGAGACTAAACACAAGATCAAGCCACGGGATCAAGATTTGTCTAGTTTGTCCTTAGTTGACCCCTTAGGACATAGTTGGCAAAACTATAACAAGTTTATTATCTGCGTGGTTGTGCTTTACTTTTATGATTTTATGCGACTATAAAATTAAAGCAGGAGGTTAATAATAGTTTTTATTAATCAAAGGTAAAACCACGGTATATGATAAAAGTGGAATACGGCAATAGTTTTATAAAATTAAATATTTTATGATTGTCGTATCAGCATTTTAAAACAGTTTGTTTTTAAGATGGTTTTATCATAAGACGTATTGTGTGTCTAGTTTCAAGGTATACTAAGATATACGGATTTTAAAACAGATAGTTTTAAAATGGTTTTACAAAACTGGAAAATTAAGTTTTTTAAACTTAACTATAAAACCCAAGAAAATCTTAAATCAGTGTGCTACCCACCTAATGGTACACCTTTGCTGTTAAACGGTACTCGGGTGTCGGAAGTGCCCAAACCTTGGGCATCCGGGTTCAAACCATTGCGGGAAAGGGTATGAAAGGTTCTGCGATAATCTGGAGTCCCGGCCAGAATTGATACTATCTTAGGTGGTGCGATCTATTTTGGTGATAATCGGGTGTCCCGACCCAAAATGCACTAGAGTAGAGTTAAACATACTAGATTTTTGTCTAAGTACTCTACGAGGTTCTAGGAGTCGTATCAGATTGGTACGATTGGTAAAGGGTATTACCTACCTGAAATAGCATGACTTGGCGGGAAGTGCCCAAACCTTGCGTCAAGTGTGTGAAATATGAATCCTAGGGCTAATACCATTTAAGGGTTTTTATCGATTTGTATTAGCAAAGTCTATTGTGTGTTACTAATTGAACTACATGATTGAGATTGTAGATGGCAAACGCATCCAACACTAATAACCTCTTACTCCATTCTATCATTGAGAAGGATAAGCTCGCCGGACCTAACTTTCTCAACTAGGAGCGCAATCTTCGGATCGTGCTTAGGCATGAGAGAAAGTGGTATGTCCTCGAGGAGCTGGTGGGAAATGCCCCAGCCAATAGTGTATGAGCATGATGGAAACATCGGCTTATGACATGATCCGCCAGTTGAGGGACATGTTTCAGGAGCAGGTTCGTACAGGACGGTACGATATCACGAGGGCTTTGAACACTTGCAAGATGGCTAACGAGTCAAAGGTATTCGTCACATAGGTTATCCTCAAGCCTAATATATTTGGTTTGGGATGCGTGGACTTCTGGAATTTGGGACGCACCTAACGCTACGCCATAACTAGGTAGCAATAACAGGAGTATCTGGTGTCAGCGGAAAGCGTGTTGCCAAATGCAAGTATGCGAGAGGCATTCTGCACCTCCTTTTTAGGAGAGATGTTTCCAGGCCCCTTGACTGATGTAGACTGTAGAAGTGCATGTCCATGCCCAAACAAACTGATTTGTTCTTTGTTGTTTATCACTCAGTCGAAATCGGATAGTCAAGAAAAGGTTCTGAGTGTTCAGAGTTGACTCACACCATGTTCACACTCACAATCAAAACATCGAGATGCAGAGGAAAAAGCCTAAAGTATACCCGATCATAAGACAGGGGGTTCTTATGAAGTTTTATTATAAAACAGTTAGTTTTATAAATTATAAAACAGTTAGTTTTATAAATTATAAAACAGTTTGTTTTATAAGGATTTATTATCACACCTGGGTATAAGAGTTCTTATCGCTTAATTAACCTAAGGACTTGTCTAGAGGTATCCTTAGGCCAGTGTCATCAAGGTACCCTGGTTGACGGCAAGCACAAGTGGGAGTCTGATAGGATTTGTGTGCATAACCGTCGAACCCTGATGCTACGTCCAATGCCATAAGACACTCAAGGTCACACCTGTGAGGGCATGTAATCCGAGAAGTAATGCAACCACAAGTGGGAGAGCGGTTTTGTAACTAGTTAGTTATAAACCAGTAAAAGTAAGTTATGGTTTTAACTTACGGAGAGTATTAATTACCAAGATAATTAATTGACAAGAAAATATATATTTATAGTTAAATAAATATATATTGTTAATTAATAAGATTAATAATTTAAGTTTAAATTATTAAGGTTTATATTAATAATTAAAGAATAATTATTATAATATATATATATATATTATCACATAGAGGCCCACGGCCGATTATGTGATATATATATATAGGGGAGGGTTCCATTGAGAACCGATCTTATTGCGAGAACCGCGAGAACCAATCTTAACCGTTGATTTGATATGTGGAATTCATGGATGGAGAGCGTGTGGGAATCAAGTGTGGCAGGGTGTATGTGAGGAATTCATGGGTGGGCAATGACATTAAAAGAGGGGGAATTGGATGGCTCAGATTGGTTCTCGCAGTTCTCGCATTAAAAATGGTTCTCAATGGAACTTCTTCCTATATATATATATATATATATATATATATATATATATATATATATATATATATATATATATATATATATATATATATATATATATATATATATATATATAATATATTTAGTTTATTATTATTAATTATTAATAATTACATATCTTGGTGATTAAGTTATCCTAATTCAAATTAAGAAAATATTCAAATGGTTTCCCAATCTAATCCTAGAATCTATTCTTATAAATAGAGGATTAGTATTTGAATTTTAGGTTAATCTATCTATGGAATTAGAAAAGAAAAAACTCTCTCCTCCTCTCTCCCTATTGGCTTCAACTGAATAACACCAAAGAGGAACCGAGACTCGGTTTTTGGTCGATCATCAAGTAGGCATGATCAAGGTTCGTGGTTTGCTCACCTTTCTAGCGGGATCTCGTTTTGCCTCATTACGGGTGGATTAATACTTGAGCCACCCTAGGTAAGTAAAGGTATGAACATCTTCATCATGATGTTCTTGATGATATATATATATATATATATATATATATATACATATTATGATGTTGTTCATATTATTATTTGTTTCATACATACATAAATCGAGATATATATATTATTGTGATAAACAAAGTGTTAGTCTTGATTTGTTTACATTCCATCAGGGCTGAAGTATTCGAAGAAGATTTCAGCAGAAGACTTTAACTGATGATTTGTCTCGTCATAAATAACGATCATCTGAAGGGCTGAAAGTTTTATCTCTGAAACTTTCAGTTTACTGAAGATAGTCTTCAGCAAATGGTCCCCTCAGTGACGTCATCAACTGTCACTTTCAAGACGGTTTTGCTTGAGGAAATCTGTTGCTAATCAATTCACTAGATTGTGACGTTTGTCACCTATTCAACGGCTAGGATTGATTAGGGAAATGTATAAATACTCTTCTCTTAGTCGAGAAGAGTGAGCTAACGATTACTGTATGTTCAGTAAGCAATAGCTAAAGTCTGTCTACTTTCTCTCAAGTCTGTACTTGTTTTTCATTGAATTTAAGAAGTCTGTTCTTCTTAAATTCTCGTCTGTAAAGTTTGTTATATCAATATTAACAATCTTTGACATCTCTTTCTGTTCTTATAATTACTATTTCCGCACTTAATTGTTATTTAAGTTAGTAATATTCACTATTTGGGAACAACAATTGGTATCAGAGCAGGTTCAAATTCTTCTATAATTTGTGATCTGCCGAGATGTCTAAAGTTGATTATAATGATAATGGGTCTTCTGGTAAACCACCAAAGTTTTCCTCTGATAATTTCTCTAGCTGGAAGGGAAGAATGCTTCTCTATGTTGAAAACTTGGATACTATGTCTCTGTCTGTCCTAGAAAATGGTCCTATCATTCCAAAGACCATTTCGCTTATGAGTGAAGAAGGTGATCTATTGGAATCTCTTCCTAAACCAAGGAACCAATGGACTGAAGAAGATAGGAGACAGGTAAACTTGGACGCTAAGATTCGAAATAATATTGCTATCTCACTTCTAAATGATATCTATCATACTATTTCTAATCTGAAAACTGCAAAAGATATGTGGGAAGCCTTGTGTATAGCTTACGAAGGAACTGAAGAGGTGAAGGAGAACAAGAGAACGAATGTCATCAGGAAGTATGAAAGTTTTTGTGCTAAAGAATCTGAAACTCTTACTGAAGTTTATACCAGGTTTACTTGTTTGTTGAATGATATGCTGGAAGCTGGTGTTCAGCGAGAGAAGATTCAGATTCTTAACAGGTTCCTGGATGCTCTTCCCAGTGAATGGGACACTATGTGTCTTGTTCTCAGGACCAACAACAAGCTGAAGAAGTTGGATATGAGAAAGTTGTATGGTATTCTTCTGAATGATGAGCAAACTAGAGCTCAGAAACTGGAGCTGAAGAGATCAGCTAAGAAGAGCTTAGCTCTTGTAGCAGAAACTGAGGTACCAGCTCATCAATTCTCTGATGATTCTGACACTGAGACTGAAACTGACTGGGTAGCTGGAGATGAAGAAGGTCATCCAGAGTTCAAGGTTGAACGCGCGCTTATAATGAAGAACTTCAACAAGTTCCTAAAGTTCAAGGCTAAAACCAATGATCAAGGTTCAGGCAGCTTCAAATCCACCACTGATAAATCCAAGCAGGAATGCTACAAATGTGGCAAGCTTGGTCACTTCGCTGCAAACTGCTTTGTCAAATCCTCATCCAAGAGTTATCCATCAAAGGCTGACAAGTACAAATCAAAGTACAAGGCACTGAAGCTGAAAAATCAAGAATCATCTGAAAAGAAGAAAGAGAAGGCAATGATCGCTGGAGAACTGAATTGGACTGACTCGGAAACATCCGATGATGATCAAGAGTCTGAACAAGCTCTGTTTGCTGAAGAATTCTCAGGGTGTGCTCAGCCCTACATGTGTTTGATGGCAGCTGAAAGCCAGTTCAAGAAAGATCTAGCTACTGCTGAAAGGTTGAGTTCAGCTGAGGGTTGGAATTCCTCTATGATGTACAAGGTATCAAACTTTCAGAATTATGAGTCTAATGAGAAAAATGATATGTTTGCTTATTTAGTGTCCGATTTAATTTCTGCGCATAATGAACAAATCATAATCAAGAAAATCTTTTCAGATCAACAAAATCTGATTCAGAAAACTGAAACTGAAAATGACACTCTTGTTCAAGAGTCCCTTGCATTGAAATGCCATCTAGAGCTGTTAACAAATGAAATAAAAATGGCTAAAGCAGAGCTATCTTTAACAAACGATAAACTCAAAGATCGTCAGTCCATAATTGATCTCTGGCTCAGTCCCAATAAACTTGCTTTTGAGAGTATCAATCATCAAATGATCATTCAGAGAGAAAGAGTTGGGTTAGGAAAAATCAAAGAAGCTGCCTCATTTAGCAAAAAATGTAAAAATGTTGATGAAATGTTTTTCAGTGAGTTCACTCGTGAAAACATAGGAAACTCAAATATGCTATATAAAAGATTTACTAAGGCAGCCAGTGAAGTCCCTGAGATCAATGAGGAAACTAATTCTGGAATCAGAAACATACAGTTGCCTTCCGATAGCTTGTTTGAAAATAAGAATTATTCTCATCCCACTGAATCCGTATTCAACATGATCACTGAATCTGAATTGATTACTTCAGCTGAATCTGAACCCATAACTTCCATCAAAACTGAATCCACTTCAGTTCACAACATCACTGAACCTCTGACAGCTGAAGCTTCATCTGGATCTAATCATTCAAAACATAGTCAGAAGTTCAAAATATCAAAAACACAAAGTGTTCAGTATGAAAAGCCAAAATCAAAAAGGTTGAGCAAATTTCGAAAATTTGAATCAACTCTGAAGATTATGATGAATCAGTTAAAAGAGTTAACTAGATCTAATTCTCAAAAGGATAATACCAAACAGCAAAAGGATTCCAAATCCACACGTAAATGCTATAAATGTGGTATTAGAGGTCATGAAGCTAAAACATGTGATTCTCCTGTCGCTACCTGTAGCATTTCTTCTGAGCCCATCAGCAGGTGGGTTCACAAATTGGTTTAACCTTTTGTTAAATTATGCAGGGAGGTCAAGGAAACAATACCTGGTACCTTGACAGTGGATGTTCTCGACATATGACTGGATGTAAATCGTTACTGACAAAAGTTACGCCAACTGATGGTCCACAAGTTTTATTTGGTGGAGGTAAATGTGGAAAAACAGATGCCTATGGTCAATTGAAGAAAGGTGTTATTCACATTAAGAATATTGCTCATGTTACCGGACTTGAGCACAATCTGATTAGTATAAGTCAGATGTGTGATGCTGACTATTCTGTTCTTTTCAAGAAATACAAGTGTTCTATCAGAAATAAAGAAGGCACTGAAGTCCTTCAAGCCAAGAGAATAGATAACATGTATGTTCTCGATTTCAATTCAGTCTCGTCTCCTTCAGATGTATGCTTTTTATCACAGTCAGTCAAAGAACTACATTGGTTGTGGCACAAAAGGTTGTCACATCTGAATTTCAAAAACCTGAGTAAATTGGCACAAAATCAACTTGCCAAAGGATTGCCTAAGATTAGCTATGTGAAAGACAAGGTGTGTCATGCTTGCGAAAAGGGGAAGCAAAAGAAGTCAGTTTACAAATCAAAGCACTGTGATCAGATCAATCAAGCATTTCAGTTGCTTCACATGGATCTCTTTGGACCTGTCAGCACTCCAAGCCTCAGTGGAAAGAAATATACTCTAGTAATTGTGGATGAATATACACGTTTCACTTGGGTATTTTTCCTGTCTAAAAAAAGTGAAACAGCTGAGATCATTATTAGCTTCATCACAAGAATTAATCGTCAGTACGATGTTCATGTCAAACAGCTGAGAAGTGATCATGGTACTGAATTTCGAAATAGAACCCTTGAGGATTTCTGCGAAGAAAATGGGATCGTTCAGAATTTCTCAGCTGCCTACACCCCTCAACAGAATGGAGTTGCTGAAAGGAAGAATCGCACTCTAATCGAAGCTGCACGGACCATGCTTGCTGAAGCAAAGATTTCATTACGTTTCTGGGCTGAAGCTATCAATACAGCATGTTACACACAAAACAGATCATTGGTAGTTAAAAGACACTTGAAAACACCTTATGAGCTACTGCACAACAAGATTCCAAATATTGGTCATTTGAGAATCTTTGGTTGTACATGCTTTATTCTGAACAGTAAGGATCGCCCAAGTAAGTTTGCTCCCAAGGCCGATGAAGGAATATTTCTTGGGTATTCCAACATTTCCAAGGCATACAGAGTGTTTAATTTCAAAAGTAATACTATCTTTGAAACAATGGATGTCACATTTGATGAATTAGATCTTCAGTCAAGACACTCAGATCAAAACACTGAAATTTCAGATAACTGGGATGAGTTGCTTTCCTCTCCCTTTGAAGACACTTCAGCTGATCTGCCACCAGAAACAGCTTGCGATGATTGTGATGAAAATGGCATACCTCCTACTACTCCCATTCCCATTTCAGTTGATACATCCTATAAAACACCAACTCCTGAACCCTTTAACCCTGACATACCACTGATTGATTTTGACTCCCAGTCTCCATCCTCAACTGAAGTTCCCTCTGATCCCTTTATCGAAATAAATTCCTCCTTTGCTGACTCTCCAACTGAACCATTTCAAGTTGCAAAATCCATACCTCCTAACACCAAATGGACTAAAGCTCATCCTATTGATCAAGTGATTGGAGATCTAAATGATGGGGTTCGTACTAGAGGTTCAGCAACACCCGGGTTTTGTATGTTTGCTGACTTCATTTCTCAAATTGAACCAAAGAAAGTGAATGATGCTTTAAAAGATTCACATTGGGTATCAGCAATGCAAGAGGAACTGAATGAGTTTAAAAGGAATAAAGTATGGAATCTCGTACCACCCCCATCGAATCAGTCTGTGATAGGAACCAAATGGGTCTTCAGAAACAAGAAAGATGAATCAGGGGTTGTCATTCGGAACAAAGCAAGATTAGTTGCCAAGGGATATTGTCAGGAAGAAGGAATTGATTATGATGAGACATTTGCTCCCGTTGCACGAATGGAAGCAATTCGCATATTTCTTGCTTTTGCTGCTCATAAAGGTTTCAAAGTTTTTCAAATGGATGTCAAATGTGCTTTTCTCAAAGGAGAACTGAAAGAAGAGGTATACGTTCAGCAACCACCTGGTTTCGAGAATCCAAAATATCCAAATTATGTCTACAAGCTAGACAAAGCATTGTATGGATTGAAACAAGCACCTCGAGCCTGGTATGATACTCTTTCAGCATATCTTCTTAAAAAGGGATTCAAACGAGGTACAATCGATAAAACTCTCTTTCTTGGTCGAGAAAAAGGTGATTTGCTTCTTGTTCAAATATATGTTGATGACATAATTTTTGGGTCTACTAATGAAAATTTGTGTAAAGAATTTGAAAGAATCATGACCAAAAAGTGTCAAATGAGTATGATGGGAGAGCTAACTTACTTTTTGGGACTTCAGATTAAGCAAACTGAAACCGGTATTTTTATTAATCAAGGAAAGTATATTTCTGACTTACTGAAGAAGTACAATTTCACTGAATGTTCAGTTATGAAAACTCCCATAGCTCCCAAAACCAAGTTAACTGCTGATCTTGATGGAAAAGCAGTTGATTTGCCTACTTTTCGTGGGATGATTAGTTCTTTGCTTTATTTAACTGCTAGTAGACCTGACATTATGTTTTCTACATGTTTATGTGCACGATTTCAAGCAAATCCAAAAGAGTCTCATATGTCTGTTGTATCCAGGATATTCAGGTATCTGAAAGGTACTCCTCATCTGGGTCTTTGGTATCCCAGAGACTCAGGTTTTGATCTAATGGGATTTTCAGATTCAGATTATGCAGGTTGTCATTTGGACCGAAAAAGTACCACTGGTGGATGTCAGTTACTTGGACACAAACTCGTCAGTTGGCAAAGCAAGAAACAGAACTCTATTTCTCTATCTACTGCTGAAGCTGAATATATTTCAGCAGGGAGTTGCTGTGCACAGATTTTGTGGATTCAGCATCAGCTTGCTGATTATGGTGTTTCACTTGCAAAAACTCCCATCTACTGTGACAACACCAGTGCCATAGCCATTTCAAACAATCCTGTGCTTCATATGCGAACAAAACACATCGATGTTCATCATCACTTCATCAGAGATCACATTGCTAACAATGATATTGAGTTATGTTTTGTTCCAACTGAACATCAGTTAGCTGATATATTCACCAAAGCTCTGGATGAAGCACGTTTCAATTATCTTGTTTCTGAACTTGGCATGCTGAATCTTTGAGCAACTGAAATTTTCAACTGAAACGTGGTCCACTGAAACCTGCTTGACTGAACTCTGCAAACTGAAACCTGTTCTACTGACCTCTCAACTAAAACTCTTTGGCTGAAAGGTAAGTTTTCTTTTACTTTATGTTAGTAAAATATTGCTTGGATTTATGAATTTTTGTTAACTCAATTTATCTTTATTTAGGGTAGCATTTATTACAGCCGTCATTTCATGTTCAGTTTTTATCTCAAATAATGATTACTTCTTTTCTTTATTTACCTTTACTTATCACCTAGATAATCTCATTCTTCTCATTCTTACCATCTTTCATCCTCTTCCCTCCATTTCTTCCTCTCATTACTGTTGCTACTTTCTTCATGGAACTCACCTTTGTAATCATCAACCATCCATTCATGTACACCATCACCATCAGGATTAATAATATAGGGCTTGGAGCATCAGTCCAAATCGCCGTAAATCTTCTTGATTAATCAACTGGGGCGATCATCTTTTGGCATGGACACAAGATTCTTTTGGATATTTGCTTTTGATCATTTTTAATATGCTCCATTGTAACTATGTTGTCTGAATTTCTCATTAATGGAAAATAGTCTTATGATATGTTCTGTGCTCTTCTTTACTATCTTATCTTTATGCCTAGTTCATAATTTTTACTTTACTAAGTCAATGTAATTCTTAGTTATTTTCACTTAATATTGTTCTCTGAAATACCCTGATTAACAGCCTTTCAGTTTGCAAATATTAAATGATAATAAATAAAAATTATAAACATCTGCAATTTACTTCGGTTATTTTTTTTTAACTATGGTTAGTTTACGGTTTCATCTAACGGTTGGATATTAATCAAATAAGGTTTTTATTTTTGAAATCACCGTCTCATTCTCTATTCTCCGCTCATCACTCCTTTCTCTAACAACCTATATAACGCTACATCATCTTCTTCAATCTTTTCTTTACTGTTTCCCTTCTCCTTCGACACGCTTTTACTCTCTCTAATCATGTCTCGCCCAGCAACCATGTGTGTTCATCTTCCAGAATCAGTTGTACCAATCATCTCAAATGCTGATATTGTTTTCAAATCGAACAATATTTCTGTATCCCTCACTCCTGGTTCTTCCAAATCAAAATTCTTCCATCTTCTCAACTTTCTTCGTCATTGCCCCATCAACTATGCGTTAACCACCCAACTCGACATGCTTGAGGAACATCTGTGTGAATTTTGGATGACCGCTACTGTTCTCGATGAGACCTCTACAAACCCAAAAATATCTTTCACCCTCCTGAACGGCAAGCAAAACTGTCGTGTTGACAAGTATTTTCTTGCTGAAGCTCTTCATCTTCCAACTGATGATGAGTCTCCCTGTGAACCTTTCTCCAAATCAGCAAAGGAAATTATCAATGAATATCTGAAGATTCCTGCTACTTCATATATCAAAGGCAAAACCCTAGTTCGAAATAAACTCCCATCCGTGTGGTGTAGTTTCTTCAGTATTCTTTCCTTTTGTATGACTGCTAAAACAGGAGGAATGGATCAAGTGGCTGACAACGTGCTGAGTTTAGGTCATGCTCTGATGTATGACACAAAAGTTGACTATGCTGCTTTTGTCTTCAACCTTCTTCTTACTCAAGTCAGAATGAAGAAGAGACATTCTCATATTCCTTTTCCTCGATTTCTTTCGCTGATATTTCGACAACTGATCCGAAGATCTCATTATTATTCAGCTAAGTATTCAGTTGAGTTGTCTTCTCTTCCTCACTCTGTATGGTCCAGCACTGACTTGACTGATCCCATACCACTTACTGACATCATGATGGACTATGCAAGGATGACAGACACTCCTGCTGGTTCAGTTCGTCGGTCTCCTTCTGCTGAACAACCTGAACAACCTAACCAACCTTCAGATTCAGAGGCCACTGCACAGCCTGCTCCTAAGAAAAAGAGGCATCTAATCAAACTGTCTTCTTTAACAAAAAGACATTCTGATGACAATCCTGCTGCTGCATCCAAGAAACTGAAGCGTAAAACTCCTCCTTCTCCTGACTCAACCACTAAGCAACAACAAACAACAAAAGCTAAGACTGTCCTTACTGATCCACTACCCACTGTAAGTCTTCTCACCTCTACTAAATCTCTTACTACCAATGACGAGTGTAAATCACCCTCACACTCCGAGGCTCTCAAAACCAGTGATGTTGAGACAACCACAATCTCAACTGAGGTTCTCTCCACTTCAGTTGCAGTAATTCCCCCTGCTTCAGTTGTTACCACTCCTGTCACAGTTTCAGTATTACCAACTGAAACTACAGTTCAGCCAAAATCCCTTGATGGTTCAGTAGTCCGAACTGATCCTATGGATTTAACCCATACAGATGATCTCTCAGCACCTAAACCATCTGAGTCTGATGTATTCACCCTCCATGATGAATCAGATAAACCATCTGACTCTGAGAGACCTTTGACTCATGATGTTTCAGATAACCCTGAAACTGAAGTTATTCCTTCCTCTACCATCTTGGCCTCTGATGGTTCAGCTAATCCATCTGAACCTATGGCTATTTCTGTTGCTCATGAAGATGTAGTTACACACAAAGCTACTACTGAAGCAAAGCCCAATGTAGCCCCTGATGATTCATTAAACCCGAATGTTTCTATGGCTATACCTACCCCACCTCAACAACTTTCTTTTAAAAATTTAAACAACGAACAGGGTTTCATTTGTGATCCTGCTTCTGGTTTTGAGTATTCTGTCAATCTTCTTCCTCCCACTTCCAATCAATCTCATCTAGATAAACTGATGGCTTATGGGCAGGATATTTCCACTGACCTTAATGCTCAGTTTCCTTCTCTTCAACAAACACTTTTTGCCATATCAGTAACTGATCCTCTCGACAGTTCTGAAAAATCTGAAACCTCTTCTTCCTCCACTGAACAAGATTTTCTAGCTGATACAACCACTCCTTTGTCTCCTCCCATCATTCGTTCACCCACTGAGATTGATGATGACTCAATGTCTGTTCTTGATGCCTACTCAAAACTTGATGATTCCATTCGTCTCCTTCACAGTCAAGTTACAAAAGAGTTTCATCGGTTTCACCTTCAGCACATGTCAAATGTCAACTTTGCTGACGATATTAAAATTCTTACTGCACTTTTAATCGATTACATCAGTACATTAAACAAAGAATTTCAGTTTCACAATCAACTCCGGGTCACTCTCTTTAAACAACTCCGTGACTATATTGCTAATGGCAATAAACGTTACGAGGAAGTGTTATCTAAGCTTTCAGCCTCTCAGTCATCTTTATCTGAGTCTCTTTCAAAGTTTCAAATCACTTTTCTCAAAACATTCACTGACAATATCTCGTAACTCCGCGATTCTCTAACAGCTTATCCTTCTAAACGCTATCTTCAGTCTTATCACAAAAAGGTAGTTCTGAAAGATATGCAGCGTATGATGGTCGCCACACTGAACAAACACATTGTTCCACGATTGGAAAAAATAGAAGCTGCTACAGTCTCTTCCTCAGCTTCTAAGGGGGAGAAATTTTTGAAATCTTCAGTTGTGGCTAGAACCATAAAAGCTCAGATCAAGAAAAGGAAAGCAGAGTCGCTACGAGATAAAGAAGAAATTCGTCAGCTGAAACAAACAATTAAAGAGTATTCTGTGTTTAGAGATGAAACTGAAAAAGAACAGAGAGAATTGAACAGATGGTTTGAAGAATCTCTAAGTGAACCTGGGGATGAAGGTAATGCTAAAATCTCTGAAAGATCTTCCCCTGAACGTGACTTTAATATGTTAATTCAATCTCATCCTCAAAAAGTCACTCAACCTTAGACAGCCTTGATTATACATCCTAATGCTCCTCATACTACTGAAAGTTCAGTTTCTGCATCTGAAACAATGATGAATGTTGATATTCCTAGTCCTAGGGATCTAACATCAAACAATCTTAATCCAACAATCCTAGATCAGATTCCGCTGATAATCTCCAAAACTGATTTTCCTTCGGTTATCATTGAGAAAGCTATTTCACCTATCAGGAATCCTGATAAAGGTAAAGGTATTGCAGATGAAACTGAAGTAGTAAAGCCTAAAGTAATCAACACTAGAAAACTGTTGTTTGATAGCATGAAGGCAATTAAAAATCAGGTGTCCAACAAAGGGGGAGATCAGGTCACTGAAGAAGATGAAGCTGCTGCTCTTGGGTTGACCTTGGAAGATTACAGAATGTCAAAGGAGATAGCTAAAGAGACTGACAGATTACAACGTCTTTCTGAAGCTGAAGCAAAGAAGACAGCTGAACTTGAAGCTGGTCAACAAAAGACTAAGAAGAAAATGTCTCCTCAATCTCTTCAGCTTGCTGTTGAAAAAGAAATTGAACAGGAAAGAATAAAAAAAGAGAAAGCCAAGCTAATGAGAGAACGAAAAGAAAAGGAATGGTTTGAAACCAGAATGAACAGAGCTGACCCTGATCCAATCACAAAAGTCAGGGTTACCAAAGAAAAAGGTGAAAACATAGTTGAGATCTCGAGAAATAAAAATTTCCTCAAGGTTCAGTATGTCTCTGAGGCCAACCTTACAAAATTCAGTCTGTCTGAATGGGTTGAAATTGGGAAGTGTCTGAACCGACTGAAACTAATGGAACTGGTTAGGTCAGTTAAGAAGAGGCTTTCTTATCTACAAGAATCCTATGATCTTCTGAAGAAACGTTATCAACCTTCTGAAGATAACACTGAAAATCAAGATAAGATTCAACCTTTAAAGAAGAGAGGAAGAAGGTATTCTAAGAGATCTGAAGAAGAGATTGTTAAGCTTATGGCCGCTGGTGTTCTTCCAAATTGCAGAAATATGGATTGTTCTCTCCCTTCAGGTTTCGTATTCAATGACAAACAAGTTCTTGACAATCCTAGAGGATTTTTCTTCAAGGATGCTTATGACAGACCAAGTTTTCAGAGGGTGTCTGAACTTGACAATGCTGATTGGATGCATCTGAAGGCAATATCATCCTACTTTAATTCAAGGGATCCTGAAACTGCTGATATTCGCCTGAAGATTGTACAACTATTTGAAGCCAAAAAGCCTAGAGATCCTGAAACTGAAATATGGGAAGAAAAAGCCAAAGTCATGGAAGGCACTCAAGCACACAAGCCATCAAGAAGCTCTTGATTTCTCTCTGAACTTTATTTTCTTGTATTTCTTTTCTCTTGTAAAAAAAAAAAAAAATCAAAAACATTGGAAAATGAAAAGAATCCAAAAATATTCAGTCTGGATCATGTACATATGAGTTCTTTTAAGTATATAGTTCTATTTGTTTATTCTAAGTAAATAATTATGGTCTATAAACAAATAGGGGGAGATTGTTAGTCTTGATTTGTTTACATTCCATCAGCGCTAAAGTATTCGAAGAAGATTTCAGCAGAAGACTTTAACTGATGATTTGTCTCGTCATAAATAACGATCATCTAAAGGGCTGAAAGTTTTATCTCTGAAACTTTCAGTTTACTGAAGATAGTCTTCAGCAAATGGTCCCCTCAGTGACGTCATCAACTGTCACTTTCAAGACGGTTTTGCATGAGGAAATCTGTTGCTAATCAATTCACTAGATTGTGACGTTTGTCACCTATTCAACGGCTAGGATTGATTAGGGAAATGTATAAATACTCTTCTCTTAGTCGAGAAGAGTGAGCTAACGATTATTGTATGTTCAGTAAGCAATAGCTAAAGTCTGTCTACTTTCTCTCAAGTCTGTACTTGTTTTTCATTGAATTTAAGAAGTCTGTTCTTCTTAA
This sequence comes from Pulicaria dysenterica, assembly GCA_947179395.2. Lineage (NCBI taxonomy): Eukaryota > Viridiplantae > Streptophyta > Magnoliopsida > Asterales > Asteraceae > Pulicaria > Pulicaria dysenterica. The sequence goes on along the minus strand of OX359290.1, from coordinate 66,517,231 downwards.
ATTCTCGTCTGTAAAGTTTGTTATATCAATATTAACAATCTTTGACATCTCTTTCTGTTCTTATAATTACTATTTCCGCACTTAATTGTTATTTAAGTTAGTAATATTCACTATTTGGGAACAACACAAAGATTCTAACCCTTTAGGGTTTTTGGGTTGTTTATTATTCAAGTTCCGCTTTTATGAATAATAACTGTTTTTTTGTTTCATCCTTGAGTCAGTTCAAAGCAGTTTGAGTTTGAATCAGTATGACACATACGAGGTGCTATAAAACCCAACAGTCCGCGATGTGATAGGATAGCCCTGTGTGTTTTTGCTGTGATAAGATAGCATGTTTGTTGATACTTATGTGTAACCTGTACTCACTATCTAGTGTAGCTAACCGGTTCATGATTTACCCTTTTCGCAGGTATCACGATTAGGCAGCCTGGTGAGGTAGGTCCCTGTCGGTAGTTATAATTACTTTCTGGGAACACTACCTTATGCTTATTTACTTGTGATCCGATGGTCGGTTTATAGTACGGTAATGCCGGTTCGTTTTGATACTTGGCTTTTGATGTTATTAATCGCCAAGTCGGATAACAACACTTTATATTTTATAATCAGTGTTTAGTTTCCACTGCACGTCTTTGATAAACATACTTAAAAAGTTTAAATTATTACTGATTTTAAGCTCGTGAAACCCGGTGTTACAATAATTTTGGGTTTCTATTATTTTTGTATCTATGTTCGTTAATTTGTTTTGTTAATGTCCAGCTAAAGTTAAATAAACAAACTGACCGAACACAAAAATTCATTTGTATATCCGTTTGTGTTCGTTTACTTGTTTAGGTACGAAAAGTTAAATGAACGAATACGAACAAACCTGCATTCGTGTTTGTTCAATTGGTTAACGATAGTGGATGGTCTAAGTGGTTGGTCCTAAATTACTAATTTAGTCCTTTTAATTCTAAAAATGATATAGATTTTGTTTGTGGTTTGAATGTTGTTTTAGTTTCGGCCTTTTATGTTAGCTTTGATTACTTTTCATTGTTAACTCACACCACGATGTCCTCACGTGAGGGTATATTAGTCATAATGCCAACCTCTCTCTTATTTTTTCCGTGGGATCAAAAGTTTGTGTGTGAGATATGAATTGAAGTAAATAGGTGAAGCGTGGCACTAGTACAAAATCATCTAGAACATGCAACGTACACAATACTACAAAAACCACTTTCAGGCTCGGTACCCAATTTTGAAGGGGGTGTGAAGAGGTGGGGCTAAAGGTCGGATGATTCATACTCGATTTAAAACCAGGTTTAAAAGTCACTTTAAAACTGTATTTTTATATTAAATTAGGGTTTGTTTATTTACTTTTTATGCTTGGTTGTGATTTTTGTTTTAAGTCATGATTAAAGGTTGTATGACAATTTTAAAAAATTAATTATTAAATGAGTTTGACTTTTATTTTTAAAAAACAAATTTCTTTTATTATTATTCGTAGTCTTAACTCTTAAAAGACCGTGATTATGATTTTTTATATTTAATATAGGGAATTAACGCGTCACATGATTTCTTAATTGTGACGAGATAAATCTTTTAGCATGGAGATACATTATCAAAAATGATATATCCTCCTACTTTATCCTCCTACTCACCACAAGATGACATGTGGAGTCCACTAAGTCTTTTTCTTTATCTCATCCATTGATTTTGACACATGTTTTGATCTTGTGAGTAGGAGGATAAGTAGGAGGATGGAGTAGGAGGATATATCATTTCTCATACATTATTTAATGCATATTTGTCCATGTCATTTTAAAAATTCGGTAGGAAAAAACTGCAAGGGAACTATTTTATGACAAATTATAGAAAATCAGTCAAAATTTTATATTATTCAACGATTTTAATTGGAAGATCGATTCAAAACTAATAAAAGAATTGAATATTGTTGAGAACGAAGACTAATTATTTTATATTTTTACCCAGAAAGTTAAAGTAGAAGTCTCATACAATATATAAAAATATATAGAATTTAGTGTTTAAAAGTGTATCGAAATTGTCAATTTTTATTATTATGTTTTTTAAACTTTTAAAAACTACCATTTAGTGTATCATACTTTCAAAAACTACCAAATGATGTATTCAATTACCTCTTGTTGAGGTTGCCTGTATTATTTATCCTTTTTTATTTATTTTTATCTCCTAAAAATCCATCTCATATATCATGTCATTTTTAATTAATTTTTATTAATAAAACGTGAAGTACACTATGAAGAACCCAAGAACACCATGAAGAACTCAGACCTGAACAAAAGAATCGTAATTATATATACCAAATCGCAAGAACTCACATTTGACCCAGAAATCCGTCGATTTGAACAAGCATTGAACAGAAACCAAAGCGCATTAAGAAGAAGCATTAAGAACAAAACCCAGAACATAAACTCTGTTCTAAATGATGAAAGCACAAAACTCTGAATCTGATAGTGTTCTTGAAAGCACAATCTATAAACATAAACCCGAAGCATTAAGAAACCCAAAATCGTGTATGAAAAGAAAACCCCCAAATAACATATAAACAGAAACCCTAAATCGATAAGCATAAACCCGAAGCATTAAGACTCCATATTGTTTGAATGTTATAAAGAAACAGGAAGCAGATGTAAAGAAACCCTAAACTTACCTCATCGAACAAGAAACCAAAAATGGATGTCTATTGTGTTAGATTATGTACAGAGATAATTAATGGGTGCATTATGTCCAATGTTATAAGAGACTAAAGGGTCACACTGCTACACGCCCAAATTAGAACAGTTGGAATTTACCATAGTTTTCTGTGAAAATAATTAAGCAGTTGGATTAATTATTAGAGAGAAAAGTAAATAATTAATCAGTTGAATTAATTATTAGAAAGGAAAGAAATAATAAATAGTTATTTATTATTTAAAGGGAAATTAAATATTAAGTTTAATATTTAACGGACCAATTAATTAATAGTTAATTAATATTTAAATAATTAACTAGTAAAGTCCAGGGGGTCAAAGTGCAAGGAATGAAACTTCAATTAAAGTTATGGGCTTTAACTAGAATGGACTTAGGCTTGGATAAGTTTTAAGTATTTAAACCTAGAAAAGGATCATTTATCCTTAAGGGCATTCAAATTAGAATCAAGAAAAGAATCCTAGCCTCCTCCCACATACCCTGCGTCGATCTCTCCCTTTCTCCCTCTGCGTCGAGATCGAAGAACACCCAAGGGGTGTTTTCGGTTTGCTTTGCGTCAAACTCCACACACACATACGCGTTTTTGTATGTCATTCGGGTGATTCCAGGAGCGGTCTAGCAGCCAGTTCATTGGTGGTGCAGTAGTGGTGGACTACCTTTAGCAATCCCAAGATCAAACAGGTATTATTTTATAACATTTTATCTGGATTGTTGTTGAGAAACTGATGTGATCATTAGATAGATCCTAACCCTTTTAGGGTTTAGAGGGTTGTGTTCAATCTGTTTCCGCTTTAGGATTGAACCAGTAGAATCAAACCCAGGTTTGACCAGTTTGTGTCTTAAGGTGGTTTAGTTAGATCAAAACCCTTCAGTGGTATCAGAGCCTCGACTCTATGATCTATAGTTTCTAGTTTATAGCTGTTTTACATTTAAGGTTTGCTCTTGACCTTCTGCTTACTTCTGGTGATTTTCGAAAATCAAGAAGGGCAACAAAACAGTTTGTTTTTGTTACCCAGTTATGAGAAGTTTTAATCTTTTGATCAGAAAAGTTTTAACAGTTAGTTTGAACGGTTGAAGAATTACAACTTTTAAGGAAACAAGTTAAAATCAAGATAAGTTGAATAGTTTGTTTAATTGATAAACCTAGTAAAATCTAGTTGATTGATTATTTTATGTTATATGATCTTCTGCTTCATCTTGTTTTCTCCATGTTAAAGTCAAAAACCAAAGGGATAAGAAAAACAAGTTTCTGTTTTTCTAAGATATAAAAGATTAACTTTAATTAGATAAGTTTAAACAAGTTTTATTTTTAAACGGTTAAAAGATAAGTCTTTTATCTGAAGTTTGATCTTGATCAGAATTTTTAAACAAGTTTTTGTTTAAAAGGGTTAAGTTCCGTTTTAGAATTATTAATTATTAATGGAACAGATTTTTGGTCATATTAATAATTAAAGTTTTGGTTTTTGGTTAAATCCAGTTTCTAATCAGAATATTAAAAACTAGTTAGTTTTTAATAGGTTAAAAAGAGATTAGGATTTAAAAGGAATTTATTTTGTTTTTTATTTGAAAAGAAACCGAGGCCACCACCATAGCCGGCGGCGGCAGCCCAGGTGTGGCGGTCGCAAGCGGCGGCGCAGGTGGTTGGCCGGCGGAATGGGCAGGTGATAGGGGGTGGTGGCGTGGCTCTCGACCCAGGCACCACGGCCCAGGTCGAGCACTCGACCCAAGTAGGGTCTCAGCCAAGATGGGGTCTTGACCCAGAAAGGGTTTCAGCCCAAGCGGTTTTTTTTTTGTCTAAATGGGTTTTGGCCCAAGCACTTTTTGGACTAGATAGGCTACGGCCCAAATGGTTTTTGGCCTAGGTGAATGTTCGGTCTAAAAGGATGTTGGCCCAAACAAGTTTTTCTGGTTAAGCGTAAGGTTATTAATTTTAAGCGTTGAAATTAATAAGTTTTATATAAACTTGTGTTTTATATATTTCGATTAGCCTAGTTGAAATATATATTTTTGGGATGTTTATTTATAATGACTAGTTAGACATTATGAATAAACTCCAAAAATGTAAGTTTATATAAAAAGGAGAAACAAGATGATGTTATTTAAATTATGTTCAAGTTTTTGTCGTGTTTAAGTTTTTAGTAAAACTAGTAAAAACTCGACATAGGATTTATTCAAGTTTTTGAATAAGGTTATGTTTTTCAAAGTTTATTGAAAAACTATTTTGGTCAAGTTAATTTAAATAACTTAGATGATTATAATTCTCATTCTTGATTGATAGTTATTAATCAAAAGGGTAGATGAGAATGGTTAAACGAATCAGTTTTATGTTTATCGCATAGTTTACCTTTTATATATTACTGCGTGGTTGTTGCATATATATATATATATATATATATATATATATATATATATATATATATATATATATATATATATATATATATATATATATATATATGTTGTTTATATATATATATTGCGTGGTTATGATATATAGCTATATTTTTGCCGACTTAGGACTCGCTTTTACTCTTCTTCTTTTATTTTTGGTTTTGGGAGGGCTGCGTGCCAACTACTATCCCATTTTTCAATTGTAATATTGTATTGGTTCGGGGAGGCCTGCGTGCCACTTACAACCCCTTTTATTATTGTAATTGTAGTTGTAGGAGTTATAGTTTTTGTCCCATAATCAAGACGGAGTTCAAGAAGATTTCCAAGATTATGGCTTGCACAGTGCTCGGGTATTTCGGAGGAGGTGTCAAGGCGAGTGAGAGCAATGCATCATGAAGGCGAATCCGAGTCCTTTTATCCTTAGGATTAGTTGTCAAAACTATAGGTTTTTATCTGTTTTATCTGCGTGGTTGTGTTCCTTTTATTGCTTATTCATATTTGTATGTGATGCTGTGAAAAGGGGTTTAATAATAGGCAATTATTAAACAGAGAAAAATCACGGTTCATAACAAACTAGAATACGACTTCAGTTTGTTAGACGTATTAGTTAAATTTTTATAAATTTAAAAGTTTTGTCAAGGTTATAAGTTTAAAACTTATAAAGCCGTTTTGTGCACCAGGTATAGGTAAACATGTAAATCGTATTTTTAAAACAGCTAGTTTTAAAATTGTTTTTCAAAAACTGGAAAATTAAGTTTTTTTAAAAAACTCAATTATAAAACCCAAGAAAATCTTAGATCAGTGTGCTACCCATCTAATGGTACACTGTAACACTGTACTTTTTAAACATATAATATTACTGCACGCGGAAGCTAATTACATATAAATATCTTAATTACATAATAGATACAAAAGGATTTCACTTGTTTGATGTACAAAGACCGATACAGTGTTAATACAAAAAAGGCTCTTTCAAAAACTTGACATCAGAGTTTGGTCTGTCCATATTCCCAGCCCAAAGCATCAAGATCACCTCAGAGGATCTGCAAAACAATCTAGTGGGGAATTAGCACAAAGCTAAGTGAGGGAACAAATATCTAAACATATACAAGGCAAACATGCCTAAACCCAAATAGCTCATGAATCCCAGGAGAACCGGCGGTGTTGCAAGCACCTACAACCAAGGTCGGCCAAAACCAAGGTTTTCCGATAGCCCAGCTAACAGTGATAACAACACCAGTCTTCTTGGGTACAATAAATGCACCACAAGATCTGATAAGTTACACCCCCAAGCAAAGGCCCAGACTAAACTGGTCTCCAAATTAACATGTATATACAATCCAAACAAGAGCATTTCCAAATAGGATATTAAATCCTGTATATCCGAAGATATAAATCCACTCACCAAAGTCTTCAACACTTTGGCACACTCAGATGACTAAATTCACCGAGTCTTCTCAGTTCCTGAGATTGAAATAACCCAAGTCAGTATTCAATTTATAATACTGATCCAAAATAGATATCATATCTAACCATGTTAATCATGTATGTACATAATAACATATATACATATTCATCATACAATAATCCCAAAGATATACAAATCATTAAACCCGATTGAATCCAAATCCGATCGAATGGTAATCCAAATAAATATCTAAATCCGATAATACCAAATCCGATAATATCCAAATCCGATGAAATGGAAATCCGAGTAAAGGTCTAAATCCGAGCAAAGGTTAGAATCCGATAAAATCCAATTCTGATAATATGCACAATCCGATAAACTCACAATCCGATCAAATGTTTAAATCCGATAATCCAAGATTCCGATAAAAGAGTTAAGATCAAATCTGATATTAAGTTATCGGATTCCGAGTAATGGAAAATCTGATAATATGCACAATCCGATAAGATCACAATCCGGTAAAGAGTTAGGGCCAAATCCGATTAACTTCTATCGGATTCCGATACTTCTATCGGATTCCGAGTCATTCAACCACAATCCGACAGAATCATAACTTCAAGCATCAAATCTATATCTAACTTGAATCTTACTGATTTCATGCATACATGTTATATATGTTTCCAGAAATCATTCTAAACATATAATGAACATAATCTATCATCAAAATATATCATGCATTCATCCTAAGATCAACAAATCAATCGGTAATCATATAAATATATCAAACCCGAATGCATATAACATATAACATATAAATCCAGAATTCTAACCTTAAAATGATATCAAATAATCACAAAAGGCAAGCAAGGTGGAAGTTTGATTTCTATCTTTTCTTTTCTTCTTCTTCTCGGCCGAAGACCCAAAAATACACACAAACACACTTGCATAACTTTGCAAGAAAATAAGTATGGGTGGTGGAATGGGGAGTGGTGGCGTGGAAGACTAGACCAAAGGACATCATCATTCCATTTTATTTATCAAAATAATTTATTATATTCTAACTAAAATAATAACAAATAAAACAAATAAAACAAATAAAACAACCAATTAATAAATATCCCATAATAGCAAGTAATACCCAAATTAAATATAACTCCCAAGATTAATTAACTTAATTACCTTAATTAATCTAGGCCGGTAAAGAGAATGTTACAAATCTTCCCCCCTTAAGAAGATTCCGTCCCCGGAATCTAATCGCTCTCGAACAAGGAAGGATAACGGTTCCTCATGTCGGCTTCAGTTTCCCAAGTCAAGTCAGATCCCAAACTGTGTCTCCATTTAACCAAAACCAACGGTATCTGCTTCTTTCTCAACTTTGTAACCTTTCGATCCAACAGTTCAACTGGTTCTTCTACAAGTTTATGATTCAAATCCACACGAAGATCCTTAATCGGAAGAACCTGCGTCTGATCCTCTACATTACACTTGCGCAAGTAACATACATTGAATGTTTCATGAATACCCGCTAATTCATCCGGAAGGTCCAATGCAACAGCTTGATCATTAACCATTCTTTTGATTCTGAAAGGACCAATGTAACGGGGAGCCAACTTCCCGCGTTTACCAAACCTGATTACACCCTTCCAAGGAGATACTTTCAAATAAACCATTTCCCCTTCAACAAACGATATTGGTCGACGTCGCGGATCAGCATACATTTTCTGTCTGTCCCTTGCAGCTTTTAGTTTCTCACGAGCAATAGCAACCTTATCCGCAGTCATCTGTACAATATCAGGCCCTGCAAATTGCTTTTCCCCAGCTTCTAGCCAACAAGTCGGAATTCTACAAGGACGACCATATAACATCTCATATGGCGGCATACCAATACTGGAGTGGTAGGAATTGTTGTAAGCAAACTCAACCAAAGGAAAATGGAAATCCCATGAACCCCCAAATTCTAACACACATGCCCGCAGCATATCTTCTAAAGTCTGAATGGTTCTCTCTGATTGACCATCTGTCTGTGGATGATAAGATGTACTCAGATTTACCCTGGACCCCAATTCCTGCTGCAGTGTGTTCCAGAAGTTGGACACAAACCTCGAATCTCTATCCGACACAATGGACAATGGAACTCCATGTCTAGATACTATCTCATCAATGTACAATTGAGCCAGTTTACTTAAAGGTGCAGTTTCAGCAGTAGCAAGAAAATGTGCACTCTTGGTTAATCTGTCAACTATAACCCAAATCATATCATGACCTCGTTGAGTTCGTGGAAGTTTAGTTACAAAATCCATCGTAATTCGATCCCACTTCCACTCGGGTATATCCAATTGTTTCAATGATCCGTATGGTTTCTGATGTTCGGCTTTAACTTGAGCACAGATGTGACACATCCTAACAAATTTCGCAATATCTGTTTTCATAGTTGGCCACCAATACCGAGTCTTTAAATCAAGATACATCTTTGTACTACCCGGATGTATCGACAATCTAGACTTATGAGCCTCATTTAGAATTAATTCCCTCAAGCTACCAAATTTCGGTACCCACACGCGTGTATGATAAACCTTCAAATCACGCGAATCAGAAGTTAACTCATGTTGTCTTTTGATCATTAGTTCATCCTTCAAGTTCTCATCTTTCAGAGCTTCAAGCTGAGCAGCCAAAAGTTGATCCACTAAATCAGACTTGATTTCCAATCGCATGAATTTTACAGTATCCGAAGATCCCTTTCTGCTGAGTGCATCTGCAACTACATTAGCCTTTCCAGGATGATACTGAATATCGCAATCATAATCCTTGATCAATTCCAACCAACGACGCTGTCTCATATTCAATTCCTTCTGAGTGAACACATACTGCAGACTCTTGTGATCAGTGCAGATAATACATTTGGTTCCATACAGGTAGTGTCTCCATAGTTTCAAAGCAAATACCACAGCTGCTAGTTCTAAATCATGAGTTGGGTAGTTTCGTTCATTCGGTTTCAACTGTCTCGACGCATAAGCAATTACCTTACCCCTCTACATTAGAACACAACCCAAACCCGCGTGAGAAGCATCACAGTAGACAACAAAATCTTCTGAACCCTCTGGCAAAGAAAGAACAGGAGCCTGACACAACAACTGTTTCAGAGTCTGAAAAGCATCTTCTTGAGCTGAACCCCATAGAAACGGAACATCCTTTCGAGTCAACTTAGTCAACGGACCGGCAAGCTTAGAAAAATCCTTAATAAATCTGCGATAATAACCCGCCAATCCCAGAAAACTCTTTATCTCAGTTGGTGTTTTCAGAGCACTCCAATTCATCACTGCCTCAATCTTGGACGGATCTACCTTGATACCTCCTTGACAAATCACATGCCCTAGAAATTGAACTTCTCGCAACCAAAATTCACATTTTGAAAACTTGGCATACAACTTGTGCTGTTTCAAAATCTCCAAAACCTGTCTCAGGTGTTGATCACAATGACAAATTTGTCTAGAAAAGGTCTGCACACACGATTCATCAAATCCATAAATATAGCAGGAGCATTCGTCAAACCAAATGGCATCACCAAAAACTCGTAATGACCATATCGAGTACGGAAAGCAGTCTTAGGAATATCCTCCTCTGCTACCCTGACCTGATGATAACCAGATCGTAGATCAATCTTTGAAAAATAGGAAGCCCCTTGTAACTGATCAAACAAATCATCGATTCTGGGCAACAGGTACTTGTTCTTGATGGTTCTCTTATTCAGATCCCTGTACTCAATACACATACGAAGAGTTCCATCTTTCTTCTTTACAAACAATACTGGTGCACCCCACGGTGAAGAACTCGGACGAATAAAACCCTTGTCTAACAATTCTTGGATCTGAGTCATCATCTCTCGGATCTCCGAAGGAGCTAAACGATAAGGAGCTTTAGCAATCGGTGTGGTACCCGGTACCAATTCTATCTTATACTCCACATCCCACACAGGTGGTAATCCTGGCAGATCATCCGGAAAAACCTCTGGATAGTCGGAGGCAACATGAACATCGGTAACAGGTCGCTTCTCTTTCTTCACATCAATAGCGTAGGCCAGAAAAGACGCACACCCTTTAGCCAGAGATTTTCTAGCCTTCATATACGAGATGATAGGAAAAGAAGATCGAGATCTATCCCCACGAGCCACGACATGCGACCCGTCAGCCAAAGGAATAGTAATCAGTTTCTTATGGCACTGGATACTAGCTCTATGGTGACTTAACCAATCCATGCCTAGTACTAAGTCAAACCCTGGTATAGGCATCAATAAGCAATCTACAGGCAGACTAGTACCATCAATATCTATAAACACCCCAGTCATAGAGGAAGTTACAGGCACTAACTTACCATCAGCTACTTCTACTTCTAAAGGAGAAGCAATAACAGTAACAGGTAGTTTCAGTTTGCCACATAAAGATACAGACATGAAAGATCTATTGGCACCAGAATCAAATAACACACGAGCAGGCTCAGAGTTTACAATAAACATACCCGTGATCACATCACTGTCATCAGCAGCCTCAGTAACAGTCATCTTGAAGGCTCTCCCTTCCGCAGAAGGTGCAACCTTTCTTTTCTGACCTGCAGAAGACGATCCCCCGACATTAGCTACCCCCTACCCCGTCCCCTTTTGCCTTGGTTTAGTACAAGCTCCAGCTCTATGACCCTCTTCGTGACAATTCCAGCACACATTAGTATTAAACCGACAAGCTGATGGTTCATGGCCAAATCCACCACAACGCAAACACCGTTTCGTCTGTGATGTGCACGGACCAGTATGACTAGCATTACAGGGTTTACACCATGGATTGTTCTGATATGACCCCGAACCTTTCGATTTCTGATCACCCCGATGCTGGTTATTCTGCCACCTTCCCTTGTTCCCGCTCTGGTTTCCCACAGACCTGTGCGACGACCCTTTCTCCCGATTAATTCTCTCGCGAGCTTTCACGTCACCTTCAGCAGCTCGTGCCACAGTAAATGCTTGTACCAACGATGTTGCCATCCGGGTGTTACCCCTATACTCAGGCAACAGTGCTTGAACGAAATGATCTATCTGCGATGGTTCATCGGGTACCCACTGTTTAGCGAACCTCAGCTTTTCATTAAACTTTGCAATCAATTGATCCACCGACATCTTGTCATCCTGAGCTAAATCCATGAACTCCCGCTTCACCTTAGCTAAATCATAGGTATTACAGAATTGCTCATAGAACTTGGTTTGAAATTGATCCCAAGTAACAGAATTCACCACTTCCCTGGTTAGATGAGCAGTTAGAGAATCCCACCAGGTTGCAGCTTGACCCTTCAGCCTCCGAGTTGCAAAAATAACCCTATCGGATTCCTCACAATTGCAGGCATCTAAAGCCTTCACCATTTCCCTTAACCAGCTCAAAGTATCACTTGGGTTTGAGCTTCCAGAATACTCAGGTGGTTGACAACCCATAAAATCCTTGTATTGCCCTTTCGGTTTAAAGCCTCCTTGAGTAGGGTACCATGGAATAAAGAAGTTCTGTTGTTGTGGTTGGTGCTGCTGTTGGGGTTGTGATACAGGTGGTATAGTAACGAATGGTAAAGAACCAAATGGTGTTGACACTGTATTGAAAGGTGCAGCAGAGAATACAGGAGGTGGTATTGACTGGGTAAATACAGCTGACTTTCTGGGCAAATGAGTAGTCTGAGTTTGATAAGAGAACTGAGTCTGATGTTGCTGCTGTTCCAACTCCTGAACCCGATCTCTCAAACTTTGAAGAGTATCTTCCAATTGCAACACATAGTCTTGCTGATCAGATTCATCGTTGTGAGAAATACCGGCTCTGTGGTGCTGTTCATTGACTGCACTGGAGGACTGGTGATTTCTTCCTGGGGACGCAGGGGTAGTTGTCTGGTTCACGTTATCAGCCATTTTCTATGCTATACACAGCATCTCACCAATTGTTAGATATAATCCGTTAGTATAAACACTAACCACCCTCAAAGCTACACTACTAATTACCCACCCTGGGAATACTGGACTGACCAGAGCCTCGGTTCAAGTATTGCACAAATCATTCATGCAAATTCTCAAACCAGGGCTCTGATACCAACTTGTAACACTGTACTTTTTAAACATATAATATTACTGCACGCGGAAGCTAATTACATATAAATATCTTAATTACATAATAGATACAAAAGGATTTCACTTGTTTGATGTACAAAGACCGATACAGTGTTAATACAAAAAAGGCTCTTTCAAAAACTTGACATCAGAGTTTGGTCTGTCCATATTCCCAGCCCAAAGCATCAAGATCACCTCAGAGGATCTGCAAAACAATCTAGTGGGGAATTAGCACAAAGCTAAGTGAGGGAACAAATATCTAAACATATACAAGGCAAACATGCCTAAACCCAAATAGCTCATGAATCCCAGGAGAACCGGCGGTGTTGCAAGCACCTACAACCAAGGTCGTCCAAAACCAAGGTTTACCGATAGCCCAGCTAACAGTGATAACAACACCAGTCTTCTTGGGTACAATAAATACACCACAAGATCTGATAAGTTACACCCCCAAGCAAAGGCCCAGACTAAACTGGTCTCCAAATTAACATGTATATACAATCCAAACAAGAGCATTTCCAAATAGGATATTAAATCCTGTATATCCGAAGATATAAATCCACTCACCAAAGTCTTCAACACTTTGGCACACTCAGATGACTAAATTCACCGAGTCTTCTCAGTTCCTGAGATTGAAATAACCCAAGTCAGTATTCAATTTATAATACTGATCCAAAATAGATATCATATCTAACCATGTTAATCATGTATGTACATAATAACATATATACATATTCATCATACAATAATCCCAAAGATATACAAATCATTAAACCCGATTGAATCCAAATCCGATCGAATGGTAATCCAAATAAATATCTAAATCCGATAATACCAAATCCGATAATATCCAAATCCGATGAAATGGAAATCCGAGTAAAGGTCTAAATCCGAGCAAAGGTTAGAATCCGATAAAATCCAATTCTGATAATATGCACAATCCGATAAACTCACAATCCGATCAAATGTTTAAATCCGATAATCCAAGATTCCGATAAAAGAGTTAAGATCAAATCTGATATTAAGTTATCGGATTCCGAGTAATGGCAAATCTGATAATATGCACAATCCGATAAGATCACAATCCGGTAAAGAGTTAGGGCCAAATCCGATTAACTTCTATCGGATTCCGATACTTCTATCGGATTCCGAGTCATTCAACCACAATCCGACAGAATCATAACTTCAAGCATCAAATCTATTTCTAACTTGAATCTTACTGATTTCATGCATACAGGTTATATATGTTTCCAGAAATCATTCTAAACATATAATGAACATAATCTATCATCAAAATATATCATGCATTCATCCTAAGATCAACAAATCAATCGGTAATCATATAAATATATCAAACCCGAATGCATATAACATATAACATATAAATCCAGAATTCTAACCTTAAAATGATATCAAATAATCACAAAAGGCAAGCAAGGTGGAAGTTTGATTTCTATCTTTTCTTTTCTTCTTCTTCTCGGCCGAAGACTAGACCAAAGGACATCATCATTCCATTTTATTTATCAAAATAATTTATTATAATATTCTAACTAAAATAATAACAAATAAAACAAATAAAACAACCAATTAATAAATATCCCAAATTAAATATAACTCCCAAGATTAATTAACTTAATTACCTTAATTAATCTAGGCCGGTAAAGAGGATGTTACATACACCTTTGCTGTTAAACGGTACTCGGGTGTCGGAAGTGCCCAAACCTTGGGCATCCGGGTTTAAAACATTGCGGCAAAGGGTATGAAAAATTCTGCGATAATCGGGAGTCCCGGCCTGAATTCATACTGTCTTAGATTCTTGAAGTTTGGTAGACAAATTAGAATTTGCTTGTGTAAGCTCTTTGAGTTTTTCAGTCTCTCTGCTCCTCATCGCTTGCCATTCCCCAATGGTCGCTTTTGAAAAATATAACAATGAATTATCCATTGTGATACCTGAAAAATAATGTTCGTTTACGAATGATTTGATTTGATCAAAAATTTAATCAACTAAAACGTTTTTTTCAAATTAATTTAATACGAGTTGATTAAACGCAACAAAAATGATTGACAATAATGATTTAGTAATAAGCACGAGCAACAACAACAATTAACATCATTTGGACAATTAAAAATCAAAGATGTTTTTGTTGGTCAAAATGAAAACCAAATTTGAAGTGTTGATTTGTATTTCACTGTCGATTAATTTGTCTTGTTCAAAAATGAAAATCAAATTTGAAGTGAATTAATTCAAATTGTCCCCCTCCTTTTTTTTTTTAATTTCTCAATGACAGATGCTTTGATTAAATTGAATTACAATTCTATAAAGCAAATTTAATGCAGACACTCCACAAATATGTTCACGCGCCTAACAAAACACGAAAGTAACACTACAATTGATGACAACACATATGTTCACGCGCCCCTTTTTTTATTCTTATTAAATGCATGACATTAAACATTGTGATTCTCGATGAAGATAAAGCAGCTGAATGTAGATGTCGATCCATAACAAAATCGGTCAGATATTAAATGTTTGAACAGTATTCGACGGCAGATATGGGTCTCGAGCAATGTGATACATTTAATTGACAGCTCAATTGTGACATTTAATACTCAATCACGTATCTCGATGTGTGTGAACAGCGAATAAAAGCAGAAAGCCATGAACAGTTTTCAATGTACTCATTTAATGGGTTTTTTTTCTTTTTTTTTTAGTAATTTGACTGCATGCACAAGACTCGATGGCAGGAAATGTAATTCACACGCTAACACACACTCTCTCTCTCTTGAAGTGTAAATCTCGATTTTGAATTAATTCCGAGCCTTTCAATTCCGAGACTTTTTTAATTCCGAGCTTTTTTTTAATTCCGAGCCTTTTTAATCGGAATCTTCACCAAAAACACACAAACATCTTTTTTCACACACTAACTCAAATTTTTGGATCAAAACCAAAAAACTTCATCTTCCTCATCAAACTCTTACTTAAGAACACCAAGAACATGAAGAATACGATTTTTAAAAACTCAACAAAAATGATTTTTCTCTGCAGATCTACACTTCTCCACTTCCACAAACACTTTTATCTACTCAAATCTTAAAAACAAGCATCAAAAATCACGATTTTGAGCAAACTTCGTATGAACTTCAAGAAAAAACCCAGAAAGAAAAATTCAGATTTCTTTCAAACGGTTTGGAGTTTAAACATAAAATTTTTACACAATGTTCCTTTCATCATGAAGAACAACATATCCGAAAATCAGATCAATCTAAGCTCGTATGAATTTTCTACAATTTTCTAAAATTTCAGCCCACTTTAATCTCGAAAATTAAGAAAAAATTTCAAATATTTGATCAAAAATTAGCTCAAATCAATCCTAATCTGCTCTGATACCACTTGTTTGTCCCAAGTGATTCAGGTATCAAGTAAACACATGAAGATCAATGCAACATAATCATGAATGTAGAGAGAGAATGATTAACACCATGTAAAACACACACTTAATATTGTGATTACGCCAAAGACCTTACTAATGACTAATTAGTCATTAGTATATATACCCCTAAGGGTATTTACAATATTAGTCCCTGAAGTTCGTATTTTAATACGAACTTCACCTAGAATGTAATCTTCTATTCTATACAATATTTATGTCTTAACACCGGCCCAAAATGCACTAAAGTAGAGTTAAACATACTAGACTAGGTCTAAGTGCTCTACAAGATTTTAGGAGTCGTATCAGCTAGGTACGATTGGTACAAGGTGTTACCTACCAAAAATAGCATGACTTGGCTGGAAGTGACCAAACCTTGCATCAAGTGTGTGAAATATGGGTCCTAGGTCTGATATATATTATTTATGGGTTTTGATGATATATGTTAGAAAATTTTATTTGCAATTACTAATTAAACCGAGTTTTAATTTGTAGATGGCAACCAACGTTACCAACACTAACAACCTCTTTTCTTCGCTCTATCCTAAAGAAGGATAAGCTCACCAGGCCAAACTTTCTCACTTGGGAGAGAAATCTCCGGATCGTGTTGAGGCACGAGAGAAAGTGGTACGTCCTAGAACAACCTCTGGGAAACCCTCCTGCCAACAACGCTAGGGCAGACATCAGGGAGGCTTTTCAGAAGCGCTCCAATGACGCCCTGGACGTGAGTTGCCTCATGCTTGCAACAATGAGTCCTGAGTTGCAGTCAAGCATGATGGAAACTCCTGCTTACGACATGATCCGCCAGCTGAGGGACATGTTCCAAGAGCAAGCCCGCACGGAGAGTTATGATGCCACTAGGGCATTTAACTCGTACAAGATGGTGAAGGGGACATTGGTCAGTAACCACGTCATGAAAATGAAAGGGTACATGGACCACCTAGAGAGGCTTGGGCACCCAGTACCGTTGCAGCTAGCAACGGATACGATACTCAACTCGTTGTCAGACGACTATAAGCCTTTTATAGTCAACTAAAACATGAACAACATTGAGAAATCCGTGGCGGAGTTGCACTCTATGCTTAAGACAGCGGAGCAGAGTATCGGGACCAAGGACGTCCTCACGGTAGGTAATGGCGGTTATAAGAAGAGGAAGAGGCGCAACGGAAAGGGAAAGGGTAAGACCCAGCCCAGCCAGAATGCACCCAGGGCTAGTGATCACAACAAGGGGAAGAAGCCAAAGTCGAACAAGGAAAGAACCGAGAATCGGTGCTTCAAGTGCAGCGAGGCCGGACACTAGAAGAGAGATTGTCCGAAGGCTCACGAAGCAGGAGGCAATCAGGTATCGTATGACTAGCTTCTTTGTCATTTTCCACTTGTAAAGTTTCTTACAAGTTTTCTAATATCTTGCAATCGATTATTGTAGGAGGTGATGGAAAGTGAATCGGCCCAGTATTCAAGATCCTACGTGCTTTATCCGGATATTTAATATTTCTTTTTTCTTAGTTTTTAAACTTTTAAAGTTTTTGGAATTTGATTGTTTTGGTTTTAAACAATTGGTTAACTTTATGGTTTGAGTTTTAGAAAATTGAATTATTAGACTAATATCTGTGCACGTATGTTTTTTTGAATCAAGTTAGTCCAGTTGTGACTAAAGATTACTAATAAGTCAAGTTTTGACTTAATAGATGATTCATAGTGATCTTATGCATAAATTATTATGGTTACATTAAATCTCAGTATATAAATACTTGAATAAACAAGTTGTGTTTATGAAATTAGAAAGTCTTTCTAATTTACAAGTATTTAAGGATTTTATGAAAGATAAATGTTCAAGGCAATGAACATGATCGGATAAGAAATAATAGTTATTATTTCTAGATAAAAGTTTTTGGATAAAACATTTAAGAAAGTATAAAGGTGATTATAATAGTTATTATGATCAAGGTTGTTTTATACTAAATATTTTAGGCAAAGAAATTTAAAATACTTTTACAAGTGTTTCATACTTGCAATCGTGTTTTGGGTTTAATGAAACCGTCTTCCCTAATTGGAAAGGTAGATATATGAGAAATCCAAGTTCTGGTTTCATAAAACGTTTAAGTTTCTTACAAAAACTATTTTAAGAACAAGTGTTTTAAAACATAAGTTTTAGGCGTATTAGTCAAGGACTGACTGAGTCTAAAAGGGTGTTTTAAGGTAATACACTTTTTCATAAGAGATAGTGGGAGCACCAGACTAGTGTATTTATCAAGTTATCAAAGTTGATCTAACTAGTATGATAAATACAAGTATGAACCTTTAA